>OU744261.1:11655000-14155000 GCA_916610215.1 Omphaloscelis lunosa | reverse complement strand
ATTGAACATAAGGGTCAAAATCGAATGAGCATCATAACAGTTTTCCATCAATCTAATTTAATCAAACACCTATCTTCACTAGCGTATTGACATGTCCAAGACTAAGTAACAGCCAACGCGCATCACATTAGCAAGCAATCATTATCATTAATTTACCTACGCACTCAGTTGGGACATGTTTGCACTGTACTGGCCTCTGTCGATGCATCAATATGCTAGTGAAACTGGTCTCTGTCAACAGGCTACTTGAATTTGTAATTGAATGAGATTCGATTTGATTAAACTAAGGAACTATTTGAAGTTATGTTGTTTTTGGTATTGAAAAAAAGGTAAATTCTCATTTCCTTGAGTATAGTTGAAAGCTACAGCACTCATACGTACCATCATTAATAGACTGATTGAATAAAATACTGTTGCAAGCCAATGTCACAACACTGGTTGTGACATTCAAGTCAATGTCACAGCACTGGTTGTGGTATTCAAGCTAATGTCACAACACTGGTTGTGACATTCAAGCCAATGTCACAGCACTGATTGTGATTAAATACAATAAATAACATTATTCGAAAGGAAATTTTTGTGACTGAACTTTTGAGATAGAGGTCTGAAAATTATAATGGCCTGTTCAGCACAATTACCTAGCATTTTTATGGCGCATTGAATCAAAAACAAAACTTTCTTTATAATTAAGAAGGTATAATCCAAAAGATAGCAACATCGTAAATAGCTGTAAAATATGAATGTTTTGGTGCACTATCTTCTTTTTCGTGTGGTTAGTGACTAATCTGATGTCAGAGTTTTTATGCCGCTCATGGGCCTCTGACTTTGGCTTCACCTGCCGTCGAGAAATATCTCTGAGGCATGCCGGTTTCCTCACGATGTTTTTTTTCCTTCAACGTTTTTGAAGCAAGTGATAATAAACTATACGCACATGAATCCGAAAAGTCAGAAGTGCATGCCTTCATACATTATAGAGCCATGTTTTATATCATACATTAAGATTGAAAATTGATCAGAACAGGTAAATGTTTGACAGCTATTTGCGTCGTTGCTAACTTTGGAATGCACCCATTTAAGCGTACCGAATGCGCGAATGGCAATCTGTTTCTAGTACCACAGTTTACCTTCTCAGAGGCCACTGTAAAACCAAATTATATTTCCCTATCCAAACTTTTAAAAGCTAGCAGTTTGAATAAAACGCTTTCTCGCGGAATCCTGTATAAAGTCGCCTCTTAACATTTATACTCTCGGACCCAACACTTTGGACGCACCATCAGGAATTCCCTTCTTTCTGAATCCACCATCTTGCATTCAGCAATAATGATTACCAACGCGGTAACGTTTATTTAACTTTCCATTTCTTTGGAAATTTGAAGAGCATGCTTTCTTATGTAATAGGTTTCCTTTTTTCTCTTGGAGCGCTTGCCTTTCAAAGTATTATTGTCGGCGACTGACTCCGCTTTCTACATGTTGAAGATAAAAAATCTCTTGGATTTTTTGCTTTTTGTACAAGTAAAGTTTGTTGGAACGAGTCTGGCCTAAAAGGTAGGTTTTAAGAATATTTTAGCTAGATTATAGCGGGTTTTTAATTATGGGATGGACGGCATCTTTCGTGGCTTGAGAACACAATGTTGAATAAGATAAAGTGTCTTTTTATGTCCTTTTGTGGTGTGAAATTATCAAATACCTTCTCCCGCTCTGGGTGGAGCGAGAGGGTGTTTCAGACTCATACTAACTGAAACCCACCCGTGTTCCTTCAGGTGCCCTGTTGCCGGGAGCCACGATTTCCCTTTCGGTTTTCTTCGCAATCCCGGCAGGGTCTTTTTATGTCCTGGAATATTGCGCGGCTTGGGAGAGGTATTGGATAACGAACTACAGTTTCTAGATTCGATTTTTAAATCAATTTTTTACTGAAGAATCGAAATGTATTTAATCTTTATTTGACAGCCAAATTGGTAAAAACTTCAACGGTGTTATTACAAAAAGCAGTTTAACTAAAAACCCAAGTTTAAACCTCTATAAACTACGGTTTAAACAAAAATGATATTACAAATCGTGGTTTTTCGAAAAACCATAGACCATATCATGGTCTAACCCTAAACCTCGGCGGCCCCTAGTTTAAACGATCAAACGGTGGTCTAAATCGTATCCGTCAAAGTTTCTCTTTTAGGTTAAAGCATCTTTTTCATTGTGTTCCAAAAATGGATATTAAAATGGTCGATTTAATTGATAATGAGGATATTGAAGGCGCTGAGTTGTTGGGAACGCCACGCCGACACAACGTAAATCGTGTTCGCATCAATCCCTTCATGGAATTATCCGATGAAGATTTCAGACAAAAGTATAGATTTAAGTTCATCAAAGTACCTAATTTATGATTAGGTACTTACTTTTTCCTCGGTACTCCAATTCTCAGATCGTTTTTTCTTTTGTTGGTACATCACAATATAATATTAAAATGACTAAAGAAGGTAACTATTGACAAAGAGGCAATTGTTCTATAAGAGACTTCGATAACTTAAAAATTCCAAAGCTAAATAAACTTTGTCCAACTTGCGATGATTTTGTTTAAAGTTATGGTTTCATATATCGCGCGAGAATGTTACGTTACACCTAGTAAGATGTATTATTAGTAATTAATACGACATTAAGTAATGTGCACCTAAACAAAACTGCAATCGACGAAATAACTAATGTTCCATGCAAAATAACAGTCTCAAAATTTTTAATACTCCTAAAGCTCATAATAATCATTAGCATATTAACAAAAAGTTTTCTTTTCTGAGCATACGAAAGTTTGCATTTGGATGATATCATGATGAACGAATAATATTTGTATTAATCTGTGGTTGATATAAAGACAGCGGTTCAAATGACGGTACTAAGAAGACCACGGTTTCTTAAAGTTTTGTAATACGGAAAGATTTAGACCATGGTTCTGCAGATAAGCCTGGACTTGATAGGACAGGTTTAAAGCAAGGTTTATTTAGTTTTTTGTAATAAGACGGCAAGTGTTTTACACACAATATTTTAGGGATTTTTTTAGAAAAAAATATTTCGCCGTTTTTGAGAAACACAAGCTGATATTTTATTTCATAGATGTAAGAACTCATCCATTATACTCCACGTCACTTGACCTGGGAATCGATCCCATGAACAATTTTTTCCAGTTTTATTACTATAAACAATTCTTGTCACGGATAGTCACAAAAGTTTCAGAAGAACACCTTAAGCCTTTTAGCCTAGATACCAAGTCTATCTCTAGATAGGGACAACTACTATTAACTGGGCTCAAATCCTGACTACGAAATACTTCAGAGAATTTCTTAGTAAAAAAATCCAATGACACTGCGCGAACAGGGTACCAAGAAGGCAACCCAGAATCTCACGCTCAGCTCTAGTCTAATGAGTTAGTCACTACTAAGTCATATCCAGCTAACGCACTATGAAGTGGTGAAGGGCAGGCGTTTTGGAAGACTGTCTTATGTAATTTAGACGTTCAAAAAGTGCTGATTCTCAGCTAAGTATGAATAAATGACTTGATTTTGATTGATTTTTTTATATTATTATATAACAATTCGTGTGTGCTGAGATTTCCGTAGGCGAAAACGACGAACTACCAAACAAAATTCTTTCCCCTATTTAAGCCCTCTGGAGGATTAATTTTCAAAAATCGTTTCTTAGTGCTCACCTTCGCTATATAAAAAATTTCATGCTTCTACACGCAGCGGTTTAGGCAGCGAATTTATTAATTAAGTGGATTCTTTTCGCGGAAGGTCACAAAAGTTTCAAAATAACACCTTTCAGCCTATAGATACAAAGTCAATGTCTAGATAGGAACGAGCCATTAGCCAATCTCCAACAAGTGCTGGATAACCTTTTTCGCTCTACCGAATTTAACGATACGCTCGTGTAGGATAAGACATTGATATATTCCGTATTAGGAAAAGAAGATGGATTAACGTGTAGTAATATCTTGCTACCTTTATAAATAAATTGTATTTTTCTATGAATCAATAAATTATGCAATTTGATACGTGGATAGGCGGTATTTCGAATGAATTAGTGAATGTGCACTTTAATGTGCCCCACAGTGAGTATGTCCTGCTCACTCAGATGTCTTGCTGATGGTAGGGCGCGTCTTGGATAATTTAGCTCCCTTCAAATTGGTTGAGCAGAATAGTGCTGATCCATGCGTCATGTTCTTGACTGGTCATCTCTTAGCTGCCATGGCTTATTTTCAATTTCGGAATTGGATTTTTGTTTTTAAATTTAAATACGGTGATTTCAACATGAATGATTTAACTAATATTTTGTAATGTTTTTTTATTTATTTAAAAGGGTGTCCGTGGAGTTTCTTGCCCGTTCTTTTCCATAGGAACCTACTACGCTTTGGAATGGACAACTATCTTCATTTTTTAACTGACCAGTCGGTCAGTTGTCAAGGAGTCCCTTGATAATTCAAAAGTGTCTGTAATTCAAATAAATGGTTTGAGATTGAGTTTGATTTGTTATGGGTTTGACACTTTTCCCTTTGCACAATTCCTAAGACAAGGAAGTCAATCTGGTACCTAACTACTAACATCCAAACCTTTTATTTTTGTGATTAGTTTAAGTACCTATATTGTATTATATTGTTAAATAAAGATATTGATGTTGACTGAGGGACTTACTTATTTCTTACCGGGCATAATAATAATGATAGTGTGAAAATTAATTGGCAGAAAAAGACAAATACATCGATTGAGGTAAGTAATCAAATTCTGCGCTATTTTGTCACAATGTTGTCACCATAAACAATTCTGCCAAATTGCCAAAAAATATTAACTAATTAGTCGGGAATTAATTCGGTCTTAAGCCAGCGCCGAATTTACACGAACATCTTACCAATTTACGTAGATCTTTATTTTATACTTTCAAAATAAAATACAACCTTATTACATCAGCGACGCGGTAAGCAATGGGTTGCGTCGGGAATCGCAAGCCGATTTCCGGCCACCGTAGGCGCGGGCTTGCGGACGGTGAGCAATGGGTAGCTCACCGTGCGATAAGGACCAGGCCCGTGTCGACGGCGCGTTGTGTTCCACGCGCGCCTCAAAGAGATTTCAGCATAATCGACGGGGTCCGCTAGTGCCGATGCCTGCCGGGGTTGCGAAGAAAACCGAGAGGGAGATCGCGGCCCCCGGCAACAGGGCAACCGAAGGAACACGGGTGGGTTTTAGTCAGTAAGAGTCTGACACGCCCTCCCGCTCCGCCCAGAGCGGGAGAAGTTATTTGATGATTTCCCCCCCTAAAAAAAAAAAAAAATACATCAGCGATAACTTTATAAGTACTGAGTAGGTGGTTCAATAAAACAAACACGACAAAAGGTCTGAAGGTAGACAGACAAGACAGTTCACTTCTAATTCTCATTTTGATTTTCTTCATTCAACTATGATGTTTTCAGAAACCTTAACTTTCTAAAGGTCGCTTCTGAAATAGATAAGTACCATCTATTATGCATAAAAGACACTACCTATACGACGATAGTCTGTTTCAAAAGTGTTTGGAGAAAGTGTAAACAAACCCTGCTCAGGTTAAATTCTTACCCACTCACTCACTTAAGGCAATTATTATCACATTCATCTGTATTTAGAGGGCTTCCACTTTTTAACTCACCACGTTTTCCAAAAAAATATTGTTTTTATAACCTTATTTATTATATTGTAATTGAAAAATCATCAACAAAAATGTAGGTTGTAAAATTAACCTCAACTGAAAAGATAAAAACATTTGTAAGGTGATTTAAAATTAGAATTTCAGATTTTAGTATTGGAATAATCAAATCAAAGCACTTCATTTGTAAGTGGCACTATAAATTAGCATTCATAGGTACGTTTTTAGACCCCTTTGTTTAAATTTTTAGCAGATACTTTTGGAAAAGAGCATAGTCAACTTATTTCTGTATCTTTCCAGGAGTCCTGGTTTCATGAGAAATGTTGTTTTGAACGAATTGATGTGACACCTACTTTATTCCGTGGATGAGTGAGGTGAATTACGTAATAAGGTCCTTGTACGTGTGTTTACATTTCCCACTAGTGGTTTCGTTCTTAGAAATGATTAGCTAGCATTGTATTAAGAAATTGATTGGTTCATTATAGGTAGTTTTAGGGCGGGAAACATCGATCACTGATGGAGGGAAATGATATATTTAGTATTTATCTAAAACTGCTTGCATAGTAAAAATGAATAGAAGATATAAATTATTACTTTATAGGAGACTAGTTGCGTCCCGCCGTTTCACCCGCATAAGTTTCGATCCCGTGGGAATATTGGGGTGAAAGTAGCCTATGTGTTAATCCAGGATATAAACTATCTGTTCAAAATTGCATCCAAATCCGTTTGGTAGTTTTTGCGTAAAAAAGTAATAAACATTCATCCATCCATCCTCGCAAACTTTCACATTTATAATATCATTAAGGACGCGTTTGCAAAATTGATAGGTACAAAATCGAACTACTACATTGATACAGGTCATATACACCAGTGTATGCTGTGCCGAGCACGGTGTGCCGAGCACGGTGTGCCGAACACGGTGTGCCGAGTTTGGGCTCGTTTTGTTAGTATTGATGAGACCTTACCGGGCTTGATGAAGTGACCTGAAGGTGTACTTCGGTGAGTGCTACTGGAACTCCGCGACGAGTAGAACTAGGTACTAGAACACCTTCAGATCACTCTATCAAGTCTGGAGGTAAGATCTTATCATTACTAACAAAACCAGCCCAAACTCGGCACACCTAGTTCTACTCATCGAGGAGATCCAGTAGCAGTCACCAAAGTACACTTTCAGGTCACTCCATCAAGTCCGGAGGTAAGGTCTCATCGTAACTAAAAAAACGAGCCTAAACTTTGCACACTTAGTTCTAGTCCTCGAGGAGTTCCAGTAGCAGTCACCAAAGTTCACCTTCAGGTCACTTCATAAAGTTCCAGACGAATAGGCATTTATAAACCTTACTTACTTTTATCGAATTAAAATATTATAATCAAAATCTGTGATCATAAAATAATCTTACCATATCAAGTATCAAATTTGGTATAACGAATATTTTGTATTGTACAGCGATCTTTCCCACACGAGCCGCTGTAAACAGGCAATACAAGGTCCACTCACCACAGCGGCCGAGCGCGGACTGAGGTTTCTTTCGAAATTTGTATACAATAAATCAAAACAGGGACCAAAAATAAAATAACCCTTAGTGCCATTGCTTAAGATTCATCCGTAATAGCAAAATATGTGGTAAAGTTAGTTTCAGTTTTTTTTTTTTTGCGACTATTTGTGATATTTTGAAACATTTGTTTCCTTATATTTAGAATTGAACTAGCTGCCCGGCCCGGCTTCGCACGGGTAGCATTAAGAACTTATTTACGGCGCACCTAACTACCTACCCTACCTACCCTACTTACCCTACCTATCCTACCTACCTACCCTATCTACCTACCCTACCTACCTACCCTACTTACCCTACCTACCCTACCTACCTACCCTACCTACTTACCCTACTTACCCTACCTACCCTACCTATCCTACCTACCTACCCTACCTAAAACCTCACGGAGCCCGAGACCTTTCCAACGAATGCAAAACCGTGGAAATCGGTTCGTGCGTTCTGGAGTTATAGCGTCAAGAAGGAAAACCCGACTTATTTTTATATAGTAGAAAGAATATGTTTGCCTACTTATAGTATTTTTAGAAATCTTAAATTTGGTTGATAATAGAACAAAAAATGTACCGACACTCAACCCGGTATCGTTAACTTTTGTGGAAAATGGCAACGGAAGATCATTATTACAAAATATAACAATACTATTATTTTGAACAAAAAAAATACTTATATTTGAAGAAGAAGTTATTAGTTATATCGATTCGGTTTAGTTTTGTCACAAAATGTACCGAAAAACAACATAATTTTGTCCGATTTGCAAACGCCCTTAAGGGTCCGTGCACGAAATCGACTAATTTTGATCAATTTTGTTCATTAATTGTAGGAAAGGGAAACAGAATTTAAACAAAATTATTTGTGATTTGAAAAGTCGAATTCTTTGTCTTGTATATAGCGGATTTTTCAAATAAATTAAGGATTCGTGGAAAATAACTAAAATTCGCAACAAGTTTTTCAAAAATTGACTTGAGGCTGACGTTTGATCGTTTCGTAGAAGAAACTACTTTTTAATTTTACCCCAGTTGGTACCCCACTGGGTGATGGGTTACCCGGTTGTATTAAAATTGTAATACCACGGGGTCCCTACCTTCTTTTTTTCGTATCGACGGTACATCCATCATAATATAAAACTGTTCGGGCCCAATCACGTTTATTCCGGCGTCAGAAATCTTGTTCGGATCGTTAAGAGTGCTAGTCAACGGACATTTGGGACATTCCAGCAGATGACATGATCTGATCAGAGCACCGCACTCACACTGGGTGTTGGATGAATCGATAATACCCCTTTTCGCCGGATTATGTTTGCAGTGGCCTACTTGGGAATGCATCTATAACTGCCTAAGCATCGGATACTCAATGCCTGACTATGAACAAATCTGTCATAAGTAAATCGGTTTAATCTCACGACATCTAGGTTATAATAATTATGATTATTCGTTGTTGTTTTAATTAATCAATCAAAGTGAATTTTCAGATACAGGTCTTATGTTACTTTTGGTAAATCTATATTAATATCTATTAATATAATTATTTATTTATTTACTTTATATATACTTTATTGTACACAACAAAAATACATAACAAAAAAATAATTAAAATACTACAAAATATACAATGGGCGGCCTTATCGTTTATTTCATAGTAGATATAAATCATACAAACTTTTCATGACTGTCTGTGTGTTTTTGTGTTCCCATTAGTTCGTCTAAACTACACAAATGATTTTTATTTCACCATTATTTAAAGAATTTATCCTGGTAGGTGGTGTATAATACATTAATTTTAAACTTAAATCTTAATTCTAACTAACAATATAAATGCGAAAGTGAGTTTGTTTGTTTTGCGCTTTCACGCTAAAACGGCGGAACGGATTTAGATGAAATTTGGGTTCTAACATAGGATAATTTTTATCCCAACATTCCCAAGGAATCGAGACTTATGCGGGTGAAACCGCGGGCGCAATTAGTAATACATTAAAGAAATCAGGATATTTTATCAAGTCATAAAAAACAGTATCGTACCAGTATATATAATAGTAGTCCTATATGCCTACCTGCCGATCCAAAGTTACATAATATAACATAAAATCATGCCTTGTTTCCCCGAAGGGTTGGGCAGAGGTGTCCCTGTAGCAGGTTCACCCATATTTCGCCAGTTATGTTTTAAGTCCCATGTAATAGGGGGCGAGCTTATTGCCATCAACCGGGCACAAATCCAGACTCCAGGCTGCTACTGAGAAATTTCAGATAGAAAAACAAGAACAAGAACACTTTGCCCAACCTAGGAATCGAACCCAGGATCTCATGCTCAGCAGTAGTGCTTGCGACCACTAGACTAACGAGGCAGTCATCAAAAGTTCTCTTGGTAAATAATAAACTCAAAAAAGAAAAACAACTTATTATCAAAAAAAATCTCTACGGTAAAATTTACGTTTCAAATATTACCATTAAACAATGAATATAATTCTTAAAGCGTTGCAAAACTTTCGAGAAACGGATTTCACTTAAATAGCCACCGAAACCTATTTTGAATCGTCCGTGGGTACCGAAACTTGGGACCATTTAAAAGTTTGATGCAGTCGCTTCTCATTTAGCGGCAAAGCTCTAATTGTTCTTGGGAGCCGATTCTGCTGTACAACTTCCATCTAAAAGTTTATCCTGGTATTTATATTATTATCAATCTAGTCTAGATAATTGCTAAGAACAGGTTTTGCTTGGACAGTTCTAGTTTTTGTATTTTTGTAATTTACATTTGATTACTAGATTATTTATTTATTAAGAAGTATAGAATTTACGTATTAAGTATGTTGAAACTATTTTGTACTCCCCCTCACTTGTCCCTATAGGTTCATTAGAAAACCAGCGTCAGACAGCATTTGTCTGGCATTAACGCTTAAATGAACCTTTTTGGTGCAGCCATAAGGCACACACTATTATTGTTAAGAGATTGTTTTCACTTTTTTATTTTGTGGTTCACGAACTGTGTCCAGATAAACATTATTCTTTATTATAGGTAGCTGTTATGGGGACAACTCGAACTGCATTCCAGCCCTAGCTTCGGTTAAATTAGGTATCTACAAGGACCAATCACATAGTGTACATATTACGTTTTGTTCCGCATTTACTTCACAAAGTTTGCCTTATTCCTTTTTGGCCCCGAAAATTTTGTATTTTAGTTCTGTTTCGCCCCAGTCTTTGTTCCTTATTCGCCTCAGTTTTTTATATAGAATTTTAATCTTTTTGGGGCTATCGGGTTACCCTGTAACTCGTACGATCTTTTTATGAAAACGCAATGATTACTTTTGGACTTTGTCACATTAAACGTTCGTTGACACGTCACAATTTGCATCGTATAATATGACAAGCTTCTAAGTGTGGTTACGGTTTTCGTAAGTCGTCTGTATAGCTCGCGCTGCAGTCACCCCTGTCTCTTCAGGTAGTTCATACGCGACTATTGTGACGTTGTCTGATTATTTGAGATAAAAGATACAGTATTTTTACCTCACGAAGCGACGTGCGCTTTACTTGTGGTTACCAAATGTAAAAACACGCTGTGGATGTACGTGTAAGCGTTGGAGCTCTAAGTCCCGTCCGAGACAATGGCGAAGATGGATGTGTGTGTGCGTGTGCTGACGCTAGTCGTCTACACGCACACATTCACAGCATGTTTGTACACTTGGTGACCACAAGTACAGCGCGCGTCGCTTCGTAAAATAAAAATACAATACTAGTTGCTATAACTATTACATGTGCTTCTGATTGAATTTAAGTCGACCTCGTAATTGCTCTACCACTTTTGATAAAACCTTTTTTTTTTTTTGAGTGGCAAATCATCAAATAACTTCTCCCGCTCTGGGCGGAGCGGGAGGGCGTGTCAGACTCTTACTGACTAAAACCCACCCGTGTTCCTTCGGTTGCCCTGTTGCCGGGGGCCACGATCTCCCTTTCGGTTTTCTTCGCAACCCCGGCAGGTTTTGATAAAACCTTCAAGTATATAAATAGGTACCCTTAATAACCTTATAGGTTTTTTGTAGTAAAAGTATATCTTGACATTTTATGACATGAAAGTGACATTTAGATACCATACCTATAATATATACAGCATAATCAGCCTATAATGTCCGCACTGCTGGGACACTGGCCTCCTCCCTGTGAGAGGAAGTGAGCTGTAACCCCGCGAGCCCAGTGCGGGTTGGTAGATGTCACATGTCTTCGAATTTTTGTTTCTACAACATGCCGGTTTCCTCTCGATGTTTCCCTTCACCGTTTTAAGAGCAGTGGTGATGAAATAATTTACACAGAGTAAAGCGCCTGTGTGGGTTCGAACCTACGACCGACTCGTAAGACGCGGCCGTTACAATTGGGTTACCATTCCCGGTCATCTTATCTCAAAATGCACTCCCGGACTCCCAAATACCTACCATGCATATTTACATGTACAGTAAGCGTTCAAAAGTGCATAAGCACGTTAAGAATCATATTGCTGTGAACACGCGGTATAGTCCGTATATCTGTATGTGTAAACAACACGGCACACACACCACAGAGAACTCAGTATTGCGCTTTACACACTGTCGTATCGTCGCGTACTTGCGCCTCACTACCGAAACAAATATATATTTCCGTCGCTTTTGTTAGACAACACGCATCATGCGCTTGACCTTGGCCAGTTTATGGCATTGCTAACATTCGAACCAAATTTATGTGTGCAGATAGCAGAACGCGTTAAGCATTGGACTGAGATGCAAACTAGCTTAGGTTCCAATCTCGTAAAACACAGTGCAGTTTTTGCAAATATCTATATCAAGTATATAAATATCTATATCTATAATATTTTTGTTTGCAATAATATTATATTTTAACTATTGCTGCCTTTTTTATTAATGCTGTTATTGCAATAAAGGGTTTAGAATTAAAAATGCGTGATATGTGATAGCAAAATTAAAAAATTGTATTCGTTATATTTATTTTACTTATAGATAATATATTGCTACAATTATTTGTCATTACGTCAGCTCAATAAGATGTGAAATAGATGTCAAGAAACTTAGAAGTAATTTATATTATTTTGACATATTTGTATTATGAAATGTTTTAAATTTAAAATTGATTTTTTCACCATAAATATTAGCTAGCTTATTATTAGTTAGCTTTGATCATGGTCGAAGTAATTAAGCAATAAATAAGAATATAAGACTAATCAAAATATAAAAAAACTACTTACAAAATAGGTGATTTTAAGGTAAAGTATGGGCAGTTTGTTTACATTATTTATTTTACATTTTATTTGGCTTTAGTAAATATTGGTTGGTATTGAGGTTATAGCTTAAGTATTCATTTTCTTTACGAAAAGAAGATTGAAACTTAACCTCAAATTGTAATCCTAAAATAATCTTAAATATTTTCGGTCTATCTGCGAGAAATACGACAAACAACATATTGTAACTTGCTTAAAAAATCGTTACCACAAATTCATGCAATAACGAATCTGTTGTTTATTAAGTTGGTATGGTAAATATTTTAAGGTTAAAACATAGCAGTGTCCCACTTGAAGTCTTAATATTATCGTGCGAAACTTAAACGTTCTTGTTTATGCCTTTCTGTCGAAAACGGCTTCCTAGCTGGTCTTCAGTGATACAAGTCTTCAGAGTGCACAGCGAACGGTTCATAATGACGTGTTTAATAATTCAGCAAAATATCTCGTTGGTATGAAACCATTTGTTTCATATTCCTCCATCATTTGACGTCGCTACTGCTCGATAATAAGCCTCTTCCTCATTCCTCTTAACCCTCACAGTATTTCTCTAGAACAAAGAATAACATTGTATTTATTACACATAATAATTATTTATCATTCACTAATCGAATTAAACCTCATAATGAATTTAAATTCATTATGAGGTTTAATTTTAAAGGCAACAAATTTTCTGTCTCAACAATACCTCTGTTCTATCAACGATACCTTTGATTAAGATTTATGTTTAGTAAAATATGAAATATTTAAATGATAACACTCACACTTAGTCCGGTCTCATTAGATATTTGTGTAAATTTCATTCACTTTTACGCAGCGCAATAATATTTGATCTCCCTTCAATATTTATATTTGACTGCATTTTGAAAATAACCACAACACCGCTAATACCTAATACTCGTCACCAATAATAACCACGAACCAACAAAATTTTGTGATTGGCTGGGAACAGACCGTAGCAATCGCGAATACGCGTAACGAACTGCGTCTGTCTACCCCACAGAAATCGAAATGATTTACTTAGTTTTCTGTGGTCTACCTGCTAAACCTTAATATTTATGTGAACAAGACGACCGAAACAAAAAACGAATGATTATTGAACTAGTCATTATTAAAAAATAACAAAAACTATGAATAATAATTACTAAAAAATAACAAAAACTATGAATGTAATTATTAAAAATTACAAGCAAACCACAGATGAGATTTGAACCCTCGCTCGGCTCGCCATAATCGCACATACCAAAGCACGTTATCCACTGAGCTAGCACGCCGTATTCTATATTGATAGAAATTATGAACTACTATGAGTTGCAGACAAAGTGAGTGTGTGTGTATCTATAGTATTGTAACATCTTATAGAAGAAGGTCGTAAGTCAAACCGAAGCGTCAGTCTATTGCTTTGTGCGATTGCCTATGGACTTTTGGTTGCTACTGTAGGTAAGGTGTAAAATAATAATAAGTAAAAAAAAAAATTTTTATGCAATTTTGAAACCAAATTAATCAAAATTGAATTTCACGATCATCAAAAAAGTTACAGAACTTTATACAAAAAAATATGCAGGGTGCCCCGATTCTGCCGAGCCTTCCGTGACTGCCTCGTTGGTCTAGTGGTCGCAAAGCGCTATTGCTGAGTATGAGGTTCGGGGTTCGATTCCCGGATCGGGCAAGGTGTTATTGGGTTTTTCCATCTGGAATTTCTCAGTCGCAGCCCGGAGTCTGGATTTGTGCCTGGTTGATGGCAATAGGCTCGCCCCCTATTACATGGGACTTAAACATTACTGGCGAAATGTGGGTGTACTATAGGTACACCTCTGCCTAACCCTTCGGGAAATATAGGCGTGATGATGTTATTTATAAATTTCAAACGTATGAAGCAACAAAAAGTTCAATGTTCTACCTAACCCATAAAATAGTTGACCCATACAACAACAGGAAAAATAAATCTCTTTGGTTGGGTCAACCCGTAAATTGGGGGTGAACAAAAAAAAATGGTTTTCAAAAAAATATTTTACCGGAAATACCGAGATGGACATTGAACCGTAACTTCATACAAATTGTTTTACACCAGAACAGATTTTCATTTCAAGGTTTTTTTTTTTTCATGTTATATGTGTGAATATAACTCGTAAGCTCGTGGAGCTCGTGGCTAAGTAATAACATCCACAGGGGTCGATTCATCAGGTTAAGGGTTTGGTCCGTGGATGGGTGACCATTTCTACATACCGAGATTCCTCCGCGCCTCGGAAAGCACAATAAGCTGTTGGTCCCGGCAGTCATTTGTGGATCTTTGACAGTCGTTACGTCAGAAGCCCGAAAGTCTGACAACCAGTCTTATCAAGGGGTATCGTATTTGGTACCTAGTTACTGGGTTGTGGAGGCAGTCGCTTCATGTAAAATACTGGTATTCAGCTGCATTGGGTAAGATTGGAAGCCGACTCCAATATAGTTGGGAAAAGGTTAGGCAGATTAATTTTGATATGTGCATACAACATTTTATTCAAAACACAAAAATTATTATATAGAATATTTTATTCTATATATAATATAGAATATTCTTTATTATGTACACGAAGTATTTTAAAACTTACTGTTTTAATTACTTTTTGCGTGATGTTACATACATCACTATCTGTGTGTGGTGCTACTGTTTCGGTAGCCCCCACATAGCATCCGCAATTTACCGGCGAATGACGTCAGTGAAACGATATTTATGAAAGTAAGTCGGTGTGTTTTTTCGGAGTGCTTTTTGACACCGTTAAGTCAAACCTAGATTCAGTTTATTTTATTTAGTATTTATTACTGTATCTATCTACCCATCACATCACTACGGTCCCTATCAGAATACCAGCGCTGTGACATTTATTTTTAAATGTCACGGCATGTGCTGAGATCTGAGTCTTTTGGCCTCGTGCAGAAATTCTTCTGCTTTTATTTAAATTTCACTTTGTTTTTATTTATTTATGTTTTAATGAGTGTGTTTTAGTTTAATTTGTAATTTCCTGTGCGAGTCTCAATAAATACCTTTTCTTTTTTCTAAATTCCGCTTCCATTATTTTCATGACAGTCATCACTGCGGCCGTTATTTTTTTTTATTTGATTCAAAAGGAACAACAAACAGCTACAATATACAAGAAATACATAAAAAATTACAGACAATATTGCAGCCCACAACGCTGTTCACGGATTAGCTACAGGACAGTGACAGAGAAAATAATCACTAGGGTTACAAATACTTTTTTTTTCTTAACTAACGTGTTTATAGTATATCCATATAACTTTTAAGAAATGGTACACAAAAAAAGAAGGAAATATGTTCAAGAAAGCTCCTTGAGTATAAGACTTCTGAACGTGTAGGGAGCACAAACAAAAATGTCTATATGCTCAAAGGTTATGTGGCGGCCACCGTTTAAATTTCGGAAGTCGGTGTCTTTCGTTTTGTATTTTTTAATTTAAGTTATTTTTCACTTTGTAGTATTTTTTTTTAAGTCGGTTGTTTTTTTCTATTACAAAAACAAAAAAAAGTTTTATTACCTCGTTTTAGTGGGTAGTTTGTAATTTATCTAAGTTACAATACCCTAATCTCAACTGCTCATTACCTTTTACAAAATATTGCTTTTGCCGATGCAGGGACATTAATCGTTGAGGAGTTCTCCTAGTACTTAGCCATCAGCTTCACTTCTCCATATGCATTGTGACGAGCATAAATTGCATTCCAACCATATTAAAGTAATCGAATCGCAACCCGTGAAATACTTATTATTGAATAATTCCGGTGGCCATTTGGGGTCTTTATCATCAGTTCCACTTCACCAAATGGTGCTTTCCAAGAGCAACTGCATGAGTTACTATAAAATTAAAAAGAATCATCGAAATCGGTTGGCGCGATATTGAGTAATTCGTCCATTTGTCGCGCACATACTTAATGCAAATTTAAGACTTAAATGCTTTTCTCATGGATGCCATTGTCAAAACTGGACCAATTGAAATGGGATCACACGAAAAGCATCAGCTTTCAAATAAAAAAAGATTCATCAAGTTCGGTTCACCAAGTCGAAAGTTCTGAGGTAACAAACATTTAAAAAAAAAATACATTCGAATTGAGAACCTTCTCCTTTTTTTGAAGTTGGTTACAAATAAAAATCTATTTTAATTAAACGCAATTACATGATTGCTATAACTGTAATAAATCTGAATAATTATCATGTCCACAAAAGCCACTAACAAAGAGTTGCAATTAATTATCATGAGGCAACATTGCTTCCTTTCTTGACTATATGTTTTGCCCTGCAATGAGTGAGCTCAAGGTTGGACAGGAATTCTACAGTTTCTGTTCGTTCATGCCAAAAAATAAGCCACCAGTTACCTCAAATGACAGCTATCACAAATGTCAGGGATGGCTGCAAAGTCTCACAGTATGCTAATAACAACAAACTTAAAAAATTCGCTATTAGCATTATGACCGCCCATTGTGTCATTCTATGTAAAATTTCTATATTCATATGGTGTAAAAAGTATCTTATTCTATTCTATTCCAAACTCCGATTACTTGTACATATTCACATAAATTAATCCCGCAGTAAATGTAAATACAATTACGATGTACTGAATTTAATGTGGTATGAATAATTCTTTTCTTCACTTAATCCTTACATAAAAAACTCACCACTAGGAATTTTAGTCAAAATGTTACCTACAATGCTTCAGTTAGGCTAATGTCATTCGCCTATGACTTCAAAAAGCGATGACCATTCAAAAACCCATTAATTAATTAACCCTTTGAATAAATAACTATCCTTTTATCGGTTACCTAATTAATTCAGGGATTGACACGAACCAGCGAATGGAAATAAATAGCTCAATAAGTACCAAATTTACTTAATAAAAATAATTTGTACCCTCAAAAGTGTCAATAGCCAATTAACACTCATTAAATTACAAACACATTTGAATAAAATCAAGAATTCATTTCAATTTTACTTTTAAAAGCAAAACTACCGAACGAAGCCTTTAAAAAATTAAATACGTTTATTGAAATGAGAATTCAAAAGAATTTTGATAAAATTAATACACTATTTTATCTAAAGCTATTGATTGTAGAATCTGTGCTACGAGCAATAATCCGAATTGTAACTCGAGGATTGTAGCGCGCCCGCGTAGCCGCGTAGCCAGTGCCGCCGCGAACTCGTAGAGCGTCGGACGTGAAGCGCTACGCCACTACGACCAACAGACCTAGCCGTATTTAGTCGGGCGAAGTCGGACCGAGTGACTCGATCCGACTTAGTGTAGTGACTAAACTGTGACCGTGTTTGTGTTTTTCTCGTGTTCCATTAATGTTTTCTCGATAATTGATACGTTTTACAGGTAAAACCCTTTTACTTGGTAATAAAATAGGTTTAAGTTGTACCACTTTTGGTACTAGGTTTTATTTCAGACGGCGAACGTTAAACGTTAAGCACCGGTAACTAATGGACCGTTGAGATAAGAAAGCTTTGTGGAAGTACAGTTATTAGCCGGTTTAAAGAGCCGGTCATTGATAACAGTTGAAGAGGAAAGCCTTTAACCGTTACTTATTATCTTGAAAACGGTTATCTCTATTATTAAAATGGTGTTCTGCTTTAGTAAAAATTAATATTAGTATAAGCCGTTTTATATTTTTTTTGGTGAAAAATATGCCGGATTAAAATGAAGGCCAGTTTGCTTTTGTAAATACTCCAACATTTTTGGCAAACAAATGAAGGTGATAAAATCATTTGGGAAAAATATATTTTATTTGTATTTTCTTTAGTTATCGTTGTATTTTATTTATGTGTACATGACAGCACATTTTAATTTTTTTAGGAAGTAGTCCGTTTGGTACAAAGAATATTAGAATTATCTTAACAAACTTTTTTGAATTAAAGCATACAATTAGGCCACTCTACTGCACCTAGGTCTCATAAAAAATAACTAAGTCTAAAAATAAGAACAAAAAAAAAACTTGTCAACATTAACCCATCTTCTTTCTGAAGTCAGTTAAAATTGGAATACGTCTTGAATCTTATTGATGGGAAAATTCTTTTAGCTATCCGGGAAGCAACGTCGTCCTGTCTAGTTACTGGTAACGTTGACATGCAAATGGTAATCCTATGCAAGAGGTCCACTCTCCTGGGCTTTCCATCTTCTTCTTTTTGTAAGGCATGTATATAATACTGCAGCGCATGCAATAACGCATCCCTCAAAACTGCTAAAAGCTCAGCTGATAAAAGATGACGTTTCAAGTAAGGCGTTTATAGTAGCAAGATGAATGGAAAGTGGAAAACGAAAGCACGAGTAGCACGAGTGTGGAACTGTGGACATAATAAGAACAACCACGGTTAGATATTTTATAACATATATATTTTGCCACGGTAAGACGAGATTTAATTATCCGCACGTTTTGTTTTTTTTTTTTTTGGGAACTCCTCGTTCGTATCCTCCGGTAGAGGAAAGTTATGTCAGACTCTTACTGGCTTAAACCACCACTGTGGCCGTCCTCAACACATCTTGTTTGGTTAGGATCTACCTTCATTATTCGCAAACGAGTCGTAATTAGGTACTCTTTTCTTTTTAAAACTTTCTCTGTATTTTTATCTCGTGCGTGTGGTCCCTAAATGTTTACTATACTGGTTTATATGCAGGTTGAAGGTTTTGAACCTGGCGTGTATCAGTGTGTTTTTAAATTAAATAATTTAAGGAGTATCTGTTGTTAAGTATCCGTTGTGTTCAACGCGCGCCTCAAAGAGATGTCAGCACAACTGACGGGGTCCGCTAGGGCCGATGCCTGCCGGGGTTGTGGGGAAATCTGAAAGGGATACCGTGGCCCCTGGCAACATACAGGCAACCGAAGGAATACGGGTGGATTTTAGTCAGTAAAAGTCTCACACGCCACTGCTCCGCCCAGAACGGGAGAAGTTATTTGATAACTTACCAACCAAAAAAAAAAAAAATTGGGACTCCGGGAGTGCCGACAGAAGTAAAAACTTGAACAATTCTGCAGGAAATAATGTACCGCACGTTGATGTCTTTTTAAAACTGGTATCGGTAACAGTGTTGCGAAATCAATAGTTTAGTCCCATCTCAAAAATGCCCAACGCGCCTAAAGAAGTTTTCATTTAAATAAAGGAGTATCTTCCGATATCTTTTTTACCATTGCTTCACCAGAGTAAATTAAAAAAAAAATGTCATTTGACCTTTGCACTAACACGGAGGCGATGGTAATAACGTGAGTTACTGTTATCTGAAATTTAATATTCAACTCGCAAGTGTGGTGATCAATGCTCTGACTTTTCTGTAACAACAAAGGCATTTTCTGCACCAATTAATATAATAGGAGCAACCATATTCATAATTAAAATACATTTTACATTTGATTAAACATAGGATCGTCATTGTGTAAATATGTCACTTTAAGGTAGTTAAGATAGTTTTATACACAGGTTTTGTATCCACAAAAACATTCGAGTTAATAATATCAATTGAAGAGTGAATGAAAAGTAAACAAATATTAAATAAATAAAAAACTAAATTCAATCAATAAACTCAGCCTCATAATCTGTCTAGCCTTTTCCCAACGATGTTGGGGTCTGCTTCCAGTCTAACCGAATGCAGCTGGATACCAGTATTTTACATATTTTACATGGAGCGACTGCCTATCTCGCCTCTTCAACCCAGTCAGTCAAGTCAGCTTATCACCATAGACGTTTCCCAAACTTCTAAATATTTGAAAATAGCTCTTCATTTCACGTTAAATCAATTAGTAGGGAAATAAAAAAGGCCTTTATTTCATAGCTTTCGAGAGAAGCAAAGAGAAATTTCAATTTTTCAAATTGAAAAATTGTTCTGCAAGCGTTCTGCAGGTGAGGAAAGCGTTCAATTTGAGAGAAAAATAAATCCACCTGGCCTATATTAGTTCATGTGAAATAACTGTAGGTTAGTAGAATGCTATATTGAAGATATGCAGGTTTATCATTATACTGATATAACTTTATCTTTTTTTTAAAATATGGTCAAGAAGAAGTAACTCTCTCCTTAAGCGTCATTATATAACTATACTTATTTCCTTTTTAGGGTTCCGTTTCGCCATATCCGTCTATCTGTCTGTCTGTCTGTCTGTCCGCGGTTTAGCTCCGAGACTCTTGGTATAAGAAAGCTGTAATTTGGCATGAGTATACATATTAATCACGCCAACAAAATCGTAAAACAAAATTACGAAAAAAAAATTTTTCTGTCCCATGGTGTGGGGTATCGTTAGAAAGGTCCTTCAAAAACATTGTGAGTGTGTCACAACTATTTTTGGATTCATAGATCCGTTTGCGAAATATTAAGTTTTAAAGTGCTAATTTTTGTTAGAGTCAAGTGTTCTCCCCCCACTGAAAGCTAAATGGTTGGTTTTGGGTGTGTAAAAAAAATCACAGCAATAGTTTATATAACGAAATTAAAAGAAAAACTATCACAACTAAGTAGGCTCTACAAGTTAACGAGTAATAATCGACCAACTTATATTTGTAGTTGCAAAAACATGTTTTCCCATACATTCCGTATAACATGTTTTTCAACAACAAAGTTAAGTTTGTTTTTGGGATATATTCAACGGAACCCTTCATTGTGCGTGATCCAACACGCACTTGGCCGATTTTAATTATAATCAAGTGTATATTTATATTATATTATTTATGTATTAAAATAATAACATTATGTATTTGAATAGTTATGTATTGTCTAAATATAAACAGTACACCACAGACTACCTGCATTTCATTTTTCTTCTATCAAGTCCATTCAAAGGTCTGTAAAAGAAAACTTCTATCGATAAAACCGCCCATTGGCACACCTTAACACCTTATTTGTAATTGTAATATTGTAGAATAAAGAATATTTGAAAGGTTAGGCAAAATGTTGTTGGATTTTTACCCAGGATTTTACCCAAGTTTTTACCCGGGCTCGAAAGTCGAGTTTTAACCACTAGACCAACCAAGCAGTCACTTATTACTTCGATACATAGTAGGTACTTTTCGTTTCCGTCTGTGTGACCGCTCAGTTCTTCTGAATGCAATTTATTTTGATGAGATTATCGACTTCATTTAAATAATAATTCTGGAAGAATTAATATGTGTATAATAAATTTATATTTATAACTTAGATATAATTAACCCCAAAATCTTGACGTTTTATCAAGTCGTAAAAACCGTGCAAAACAATATTGGGTCTCTAGTCTAATCTAATCTAAACTAATAAAAAACTATACAAATATACAAAAAATCAAATCTTTCTCTCAATTTTTTTTTTATAAATTTTAATATGTTTTTCTGAAATAATTATGGTTTTTATAATTTCTTTAATTTTAATGTTGTATTTCCTGTGCGTATCCATAATAAAAAAATAAAAAAACATCTTTCTTTCTTCTTTCTTTCGCTAAAAAGGCTGCAAAGACTTGGATAAAATTTGGCACAAAGGTAGAACATGACCTGGGTACAAAGAGTACTTTTTATCCCGCTATTCCCACGTGATCAAAACTTACGCGGGTGAAACTGCGAGGCGCTGCTAGTAACGTAATAAAAGAAAATAATGCAAACCATTTTCCACCATACCATGCACAACTCAGCAAAATATTCATAGTTCCAGTTATATAAATTACCATTCCTAGCTCTAAATAACACGGCCGCACCGTAAAACAAAACACAAATACCGTAAACAACTTTATAATAGTCTTTACTACTTTTGTGACGTCACCAGCCTAAGTGGGTTAATAGAATTATATTGTCAGGCTATTTTAATAATAATTTATTCCTGGTAAAGTGACGAAAGCTGTTATGACTCATATTAACTAGATTCATAATTATTTAGATTATTTTTACGACAATTTTATGTTTAGTTTACTTGAGGTCGCGCGTCATAAAATCTACTGGGGAAACCCTTTCCTCAGTAGTGTAGGGTTAACCTTATCACGGGGTTAGGTTAAAGGTTGTCAACCCGTGACATCATGTTGCATTTTTATATCTAAATTGCCTTGGTTACTTTTTATTAAATGACTGGCAATTATTAATAGCAACTATTATTTTGGTATCTTAAATAATTACCTAAAATTAATAGCTCAGCAATAATTAACCACGTAATAATGTTTCAAGTTATTCTTTACTAGAAAAACCGTTTTTTCTGTCGATATTTTTAGATAAAAAAAAACCCTGATAATAACTGTGTTGCCTTTTATACTTCACATTGGTGATGGAAATATAAATAACAGCTCTCGGATTTTCGCCAAAAGAGAAAATAAAAGAAAAAGAAAAGGCAGAGATTACAAAGATACATTTTCAGAATGATCCGCTCTCTTCTTTGTAGATATACAATATAAAAGAAAAGGTTTTTCCTTTTCCAAATGCGTATCACTCATAATATTTTTACCGACGTGAAAAATAGAGAAATGCGCAAAAAAGTTTTACAATTGCTCCGTGATTTACGCACTGATCCCACAAAGTTATTTTATCGCTGAAAAATTCACTCGCCCAAGCTTATTTTAATTTGCTCAACAGCCATCTAGGGGATAATTCTGGCCTACAGAGCGTACATTTAAAACTCATGTTGCCAGCCCTATGAATAACTGATTACGTCATTCCTACTTAGATTTTTTTTTTCACATCCTCATTTTAGGGCGGCACAATATACGACTGGAATTATTACACCCTCCTAGGAAGTTTTTATTTATATAAAAAAGTAAGGTCGACAAAACAAATAGGACCAAACCATATATCTTCCCGAAAACTTTGGAGGCAACAACTTGTGGAAAAGGGCAACCCTACCCGTTGTGCTAATATTTATGTTTTATGTAATCTTTCCGCAAAAAGTTAGAGTTCTTCTTTTCTTTTAGGATTAAAAGACCATTTATTTAGTTTGATATCCACAAGTGACGATACATAATTTATAACGTCCAGTACACACTGGAAAAGTCTTGTTTACGGTTTAATATTTTTACCATTGCTTAAGCAGTTTCCATATAACCAGCGCTAGTACGGAACCCTAAATTCTTTATAATTTCATCAGCTCGTATACCGTTGAAAATGGCTCCCGGATGACTACTTCAGTAAATGGTCAAAAGGAAAATTGCCATAACCTTGCTTGTTTGATGCCTTGATGGGCGGAGTCTATTGTCGCTATCAGAAAGAACATGAACATGATCCACTTGATGGAGTGTTCCAAGTGGTTATACATCTGCATCTACTAGAAAGAAAGAAGACAGAAAATAAATTTATTTGACCCAGGTTAAGGCACACAAATGAAAAAAAAAAAAACAGACAAAGCTTAAAACAGTATTGTGTGCCACACGGCTGCGACAAATAGGCCCAGTTCAGCATAAATGCCAGACAACTAGTGGCTGACGCTGGTTTTCAACTGAACCTTATGTTACGAGTACGTCTTACGAATGTAAATCAGTTTTATAGTGTGTGTAAATATTTAAATAAAAAAAATGATGAGTGTAGCAATTAATAATAAAAACAACATGATAAAATTAAGTTTAAAAAATAATTAAAGATTTATACAGAGGTGTTTCAGTATCATTTAGTTGGTGCCATTATGATAGCATAATGGCACCAACTAAATGATACTAGCTCAAGTTAGGATAAAAATGGTTAGTCAATCAGAAACGTGGTACCAGCACTGACTGCACAGTGTGTGTTCAATTTAGGTAGGTATGGTCAAGGACCGGAAATGTAACCAAATGTTCAAACAAATTCCTTTCTCACATAGCGGGTGCTTAGCATCTTTTCGAACTGCCATATTCATTCAAAATGTTGGCAATACGTAGTCCGAAAAATAACGAGGTGCATGTGAAAATTAACCTAAAGACGATTAAGACTCATTTATTGACTGTACATATACGTAAGTAATGCTACTTGTGACAGCTGTTAGTGCACAAGACCTAAATCAAATCAAAGTGAAATTGTTCTAACACAGTGATCCTAAAATAGTTGGAAATAAACAAACCCATATTTACCTTCTGTCAGTTAAATATAGGTACTGAGATTTGGTTATGCGGAGCATACATCTTCGTTGTTTCTTCAAGTTAACAACGACAATATATTTGATATGTCAAACGAATTGTAATTACATTATGCCTTGCCTTTCCTTGAAGGGAATTCGATTGTGTAGGTAAAATTAATATTTATTGGTCGAGGAGTTTGCGGGGGTGTGAACCGTGTAGATGTTTGTAATTGAAAGGGACAAATTCAATAAATGATCATACAGCAAGGTTATCTGCGTTTGTGTGATCCTCAATTTGCACGTGTAATTTACAACATCATTTGATTTCATCTATGAGTTCCATTATGACCCTCAAACTTTCAGAGTAATGATTTTAATACTATACTTACCTTCTATCAGAACACTGTATTCGTTAAATTGGCTTGACATTAACCATTTAAAGATAAATGTAGACAAATCCGTTTATATCAAATTCAATCAATCAAATAATTATAAAAATGACATTAAACTCAATATTAATAAAATCAAAAAAGTAACGCACACAAGATTCTTTCGATAAAGACAGTAATTGAAAAGAACACGTAGGCAATGTTAGCACTAAAATTAATAAATTTGTAAACGCACTAAAACAATTTAAAAATGTAACTAACATAAAAACTGCCGTAATGTATATACCACGCGTACATCGAATCACTACTACAATATGGCCTTGTTTTGTGGGGTTATAGTATCGATTTCTCTACGGTATTCTTTGTTCAAAAAAAGTACATGAGGTTAATTTGTGGTCTTAAACTTGATGACTCATGCCAACCAATATTTAAGAAACTTGGTTTGTTACTGTTACCGTCACTTTACATTTACGAAATATGTGTGTTTGTAATTAAAAATAAACAATTATTTAAGACTGCAAATGATATTAATCCTAGGAACAGACGAGATCCTCATAAACTAGTGTTGAATGATTTGTCTATACTAGCTAAATACAATAATAACTGCTTAGCAATGTGTGTGCGCATCTATAAAAAAATACCAAGGCACTTCAAAACATTAAATACAAGATTGTTAAAAATTACGTTTTATAAATGGTTACTGAAATGCAGTTTTTATAGTTAAAAATATTTTTTGCATGTTTTTATAGTTTAAAATATTTTTTTGATATAAAATGTTGATGTTTTTAAAAATATTGGTGGTTGATGCCTTCTTCACCTAACTTTATAATTTTGCATGCTATTTTTTTATCCTAGCTAAACCTGTTTGTGCCATATAAATTTGTATTTAACACCATGTTTTACGCAAATAAATATTTTGATTTGATTTGATTTGATTTAAATCTTATCCTAGAAGAACTTCTTTTTGCACCCAAAAATTTGAATTTTTAGGCATAGTTTATCCTATTATTGTTATTGGGGTTTTCCATCTAGAATTTCTCAGTAGCAGCCCGGAGTCTGAATTTATACCCGGTTGATGGCAATTGACTTGCACATGTTACTACATGTGACTTCAACATCACTTGCAAAATTTGGATGTAGGTACTATTGTATATAGGTACTCTGTCCAACCCATGTTATGTGTGGTTTAAGTTTTAATCGCACTACATATTGTCTTTGAATATTGTTTAGAAAAAGTTAAAAATCTCGTATTTTACAATTAGTACTTTCTAGCCAACGATCGAGGTATAAAATTATAAAGGAAACAAAAATGTAGAATCCCATAAAACGTGCAACCTCACGTAAAAACCATTACGTATCTAATGCATATAATTCCAGCTATAAAAGCTTAGTACAAAAAGAAAAGAAAAGTATTTTTCGTACAGAAAACTCTTGGTATATTTACGTTTCTTCCAAGGCTCTAATGCTAGTTTTAGTTCTAAATCTAGGTGGAAAGGTCAACAATCTCGGCGACATGTATGAATGTCGTGCCATGCATATGTTTGGGTTTCGGTTGACCGCCTGTTTGGCCCGGGCACTAGAAATACAGATTTTTAATTCATCGCAGTCAGAAGCTTTATGCGACAACTTAAAAAGTTTCGCCTGAGTATTATTGAAGTAGGGATTGGCATACGTTCATTTGTTTTTTATACAAGTTTGGAAATCAGTGAGATTTTATTTTTTCGTAAAAAAGATTTTTCTTTTTCTGTATGGCATCTCATAGCTGACCTCTGAGGTCATGACTATTTAACCGGTCAATTCTGTGGTTGCCTTAAGCTGCTAAACTCAAAGCCTCCAGCCAGGGGCATAAAAACTAAGCTAAAAAGCTAGGTGAACGCTCGCTAAGGGCACTCCCTGTGGGGTACGAACGTCGGCTTAGGGCGTCACTGGAGCGATTTCCGGCCACCGTAGGCGCGGGCTTGCGGACGGTGAGCAATGGGTGGCTCACCGTCCGATAAGGACCAGGCCCGGGTCGACGGCGCGTTGTGTTCCACGCGCGCCTCAAAGAGATGTCAGCAGATTTGAAGGGGTCCATTAGGGCCGATGCCTGCCGGGGTGCGAAGAAAACCGAAAGAGAGATCGTGGCCCCCGGCAACAGGGCAACCGAAGGAACACGGGTGGGTTTTAGTCAGTAAGAGTCTGACACGCCCTCCCGCTCCGCCCAGAGCGGGAGAAGTTATTTGATGATTTCCCACCCTCAAAAAAAAAAAAAAAAGGGCGTCACTGGAGGGAAGACATCAAAGATGGGCCGGGCTGGGTAAAACGATAAATCATCAATACTAATAATAATAACCCCACCGCTGTATCTCTACGTTAACGTTGTGGTGGGGCTTGCGCACTCCGAACTCTAGGTCTGTGCCGGTAGAGTTTACTTTGCCGGAACGGGTCTGAGATGAGGAGCCAGACCAAGAGAGATACAAAAACCCGCAGGGCAACATGTGGCGAGCTGTTGGGCAGTAGCGACCCCACGGACCCTATCTCCCGGGAGAAGTCTTGCTCCTCACCTCTGGCTTGCCTTTATTGGCCGGCTGGAGTGAACACTGACGAGGAACGGAGCTCCCACCACATTTTTGTCTTAATTGACCGGCTTGAGTGGAGATTCGCAAGAGCAAACGTGCTCGGTAGAAGGAAGTATTCCAGTAAGTGCTCGTAGGGATCTTGACCATCTTTCTGGCATCTTTCTGGGCATTGTTCTGAAAGCTGTGGAATACCTTTCCACTCAAGCACCTCAGGACATAGTGCCCCATTATCTTTACGTCATTATGTGCTAGCAACTGTTTCCAGGGACCCATAATTGAGTGTGCAAGTCACCCCCTGCCATTTTAACCGTGTAAATATAAAACATTGATCAGGCAGGGGCTATAGTCCTGCCATAGTTCCAGGTAACCAGTCCACTTTAGCGACCTAAACCCATAGTCCAATATCTTTGTTTCCATATCCTGCAATAGTCCTACACCAACCGGGGGTTGTCCTTGGGTGAACTTGCATAGTACATACAGGGATAATCGTCGGTTGGTGCGTCATTTAATTAAAAACATCTAACAGGCCTCCGCGAGTTGGCTTCGGCCCCTCGTACGCCTTTCAAAGTCCGGGACCCCAGGGTCCCGAGAAATGTAAAAGATCTCTCTCTCTCTCTCTCTGGAGCCCTGACACCCTGTTCCCGATACCGGTGGGTTTACATTATTTTTTAGATTTTATGTATAAAGATAAAATAATAATATTATAAAGAGGTAAAATTTGTTTGTTTGTAAGTTTGTATGTAGGAGGTAATCTCCGGAACTGCCAGTCAGATTTCAAAAAACCTTATTGCATTAGATAGCCCAATTCTTGAAGAAGGTAGGCTATGTAACATTACGCTACGCCCCTAAGGAGCGGACTAGAATGAAAAAAAGTCAGAAAGAAAGCTGAAAGAAAACGAAATAAAACGATGGGTGAAATTTTACTTGAAATTTCACGAAGTCGCGAGCAAAAGCTAGTTTTCGATAAAAACACAGATTTCTTCTCTCTTTCTTTCTTTATTATCTGGTAACAGGTAATAATCCAATTACCCTTGTAAGCGCTAATGGAGGTAATTCTATCAGATATTACCCGCATCAATTGGATCGAACCATTTAATAGAAAACGTTGGGTCCAATAGCTATTAGTTAAAGATAATGAAATTGAATCCATCTTGATAGAAAACAAAAGAAAAATCAAGGCAAAAAGGTCTGCCTGAGACCGTAAAGAGGCTGAATTTGAAAACAATTAAGTTGAGCAGTCTTCAGAATTAATAAAAAAGGTTTTATTGTTAAGTTTCTTGTCTGGACTTAAAACGCGATAAAAATAAAACCTATTACATTAACTTGCGCGTCTATATTTTTTTCTAAGTAAGTTTAAACGTGGTCCTAATCTGATTCTGAAACTTAAACCTCACAAAAGGCTATCTAAATCAAATATCTTAACTTGACCGATAGACTTGTCATCTCTATTTAGTTTAAGGGGCCTTTTCAAGAGAGGGTCTTATGCGTCACATTTTGGGAGATTGTAAAGATATGTGGGAGAAAATTTGCGTAAGCTGGATCAAAGATCTGAAGACTGGGCAAACTGCAAATAAAGTACCTAATAGAGATAACGTAACTCGACCAATGTAAACGTAATAATATTAATGAATTATCACAGATTCATCATCTAATGCGGTAGCGCGATGTAATGTATTATATTGAACTACGATAAGCTTTGTAAGATATACGTACTTTTTTACGTATGGAAATCCTCTTAGATAATTATTACCTATTAGATAATCTCCCCGTGGATAAACAATTAGATTTCTACCTATATACAACCTTCCCAAGTAAATATCGAGTTGTATTCGACAAAAAAATTAAAGAAACATTACATTATTAAATAGCGGCTCTTAAAACGTACAGCATTTCCACCTTAAAGGTTCTCACATAACTTTTTTTTCCCTCTACTCCGCAGTAAGTCCATCTAGTATCCACACAATTTAAGTGCTGGCAATCAATTCGAAGGAAAGTAGGTACAAGCACTAGCTCGAAACGAAATAGTGCTGACATTTTAGGACAGAATTTTATTGGTCTGCCTGGTTGCGAGGCCTTAGCATTTGAAATACGGGTCTGGCCTAACAATGCCTGTTTAGATGGAACGACCATGCGGAATTTTCTGGCTAAGTAGAATTAAAGGGACGAAGTGCTGGTACAATTTGTTAAATTAAGTAGAATATACGCTATGTTAGTTAGGTATGTCAACTTTTAAATTTTTAAGTGAAAAATTCTTTAGGCGCGTTGGGCAATTTTTATTTATTTATTTATTTATTTAACCATTTATGCACACACATATAAACAGACAAGAAGAAAGGAACAGAAAAATACGTACAAAGGCAATGCTTAACCACCACCAAACCACAAACCAACCACCAAAACCAAACCAACCAAACCACCACACCACCAACCAAAACTAAACCATTGATTTCGCGACACTGTGACGACAACAGCTTTTGACCATTAAAAAAACATCAAAGCATTGAATAGCGCGGTGCGTGGAATGACAGACATCAACGCGTTGATTTCCGCGGTGCCGATTTTTTTTTTCAAGTTTTCACTTCTGTCGGCAATCCCAGAGAGCCACTGCTTTTTTACGATTTGTTAAAATGACCTGCCTTATTTTAGTGGTCGCAAGCGCTACAGCTGAAGATGAGGTCCAGGGTTCGATTCCCGGTCTGGGCAAAGTGTGATTGGGTTTTTCCATCTGGAATTTTTCAGTAGCAGCCTGGAGTCTGGATTTGTGCCCTGTTGATGGCAATAGGCTCGCCCTCTATTATATGGGACTTAAACATAACAGGTGAATTATGTGGGTGTACTGTAGGTACACCTCTGGCTAACCCTTCGGGGAATGTAGGCGTGATGTTGTGTAAAAATTAAAAAAGAAAACATTGGCACTTCGGGAGTGACGACAGAAGTGAAAACTAAAAACAAATACTTCCAAAACCTTTAAAGTAAAAATACTTGCATAGAACATTGATCCGTAACTTAATATAAATAAAGAGCACAAACGCGTTTACAAAAATGATGTGTCGATAACGGTGTCGCGATATCAACTGTTTTTCCCATCTCAAAAATGCCTAACACGCACAAAGATGTTTTCACTTCAGAAAATAGTTAATACCTTCATACCTAAGAGTGGATTACTTATACACGATAAAAAAACTCAAAAAGGTGTCAAGATCGTTTTTATTTAAGGGCTTGCTACACGGCTGCCAACCGCATCCCAACAGACCTCTGTTATAAACCTTGGTGGTTTACAACCGTGGAGTTGATAGTTTACGATTAAATCTCAAATAGATCTACTTGTCGCCAACCAAAGTCACCTCTGTCAGGGACGCGGTTGGCAGCCGAGTAGCAAACCCTTTAAGATACTTATTATTAATAAAAAAAAACCGGCCAAGTGCGTGTCGGACTACGCACAATAAAAGGTTCCGTAGTTCAGATGAATTTATCCCGAATACAAACTTAACATTGTAGTTGAAAAACATGTTCTTCCATACATTTCAACTGCAAATGTAAGTTTATACTCACAATATTGAGATATTCACCATGTTATTTTAAGACCATAGACTTATTATAGGTTTTCCTGTAATCTATGGGTAAATAACCATTCCCTGTAAATTTTTTTTCAAAATTTTAGGCTCAGTGGTTTCATCAGTGTTTGGGTCACAGAAATACGTATATATGTTTTTTTTTTTTTTTTTTTTTTTTTTTTTTTTTTTTTTTTTTTTTTTTTTTTTTTTAATCTAATGCTCCTTTTTATTTTTGTTAATGTTTGTTCCTTTTTTCTTATGTCTATCCTTTTTTATTATGTTTTGTATTTCCTGTGCGTGTCCCAAATAAAATATTTTTCTTTCTTTCTTTCTTTCTTTACCAAATTTCAGCTTAATCGGTCCATTACATTCGGAGCAAATTGACTGTGTCAGACGGACAGACAGACAGACAGACAGACACACGAGTGATCCTATAAAGGTTCCGTTTTTCTTTTAAGAACCCTAAAAACACGTTCTTAACGTATGGTCAGTTCAAGGCCACAATCAAAATATCAGGCAAACACAACCGTTAAATGTAATATTTTATTCATAATAATGTATAGTTTCATAGTGCTCTTAAATTATATGTACATCGCCTAAAATGTATCCGACGCACACATCACTTATATTCCTATTAGCTCCAATTATTTCCCTCAAACTACTTTCAAACTTTTAGTAGAAACGAACCACGAAAGTTTTGATAAGCATAAAATGCTTCTGTAGTTAATAAGTGATTCCTTTTTGGTATTTTAATAAACTAATCGTGCTTAAAAAAAGAATCTCTAAATCAATTACCAGAAAATAAATATATACATTAGACTGCATGTCCCGGTTGGCGACACTTTAACCGTGAGCTGGCCTAACGTAATCAACATCTTCATCATCCTCATTTCAGCCGAAAGACGTCCACTGCTGGACATAAGTCTCCCCAAGTGTTTTTAGTATAATCGTGTTGGCTACTAGTGTTCTATATTTTTTTAATGTACTTTTTAAAATGACGTTTGTCACTGAATTCTTTTCTTTGTACTATTTAAAATAAAAAAATTCTCCAACCTTAACTATATTATTTATACATACAACATCAAGTACCGCTACTTCGACCGGTTCTGTGCTTCCCGCATTCAACGGATTCCTGCGGCCTTCACAAGGTCATCGGTCCACTTTGTAGGAGGCCTTCCAACGCTACGGCTTCTGGTTCGCGGTCACCACTTCAGAACCTTTCGGCCACATTGGTCATCTGTTCTGCGAGCTTGCCAATTAAGTGCCATAATACGGTGTCTCAGCAAAATACGAGGCCAGCTTAAAGTAGTTTTGTTACCCCTGCTGTACTTACGTCACGTTATTTCAAAGACTCTTCAATCGTGATAATTGTATATCAGTTCTTATCAGGACTCATCAAATGGGCACAGGATATGGGTCTTACCTGAATCATTTTCACTTTTAATCCATATTACGTACTGCCTGATTGTCACGAAAATATCTGAAACATTTTTATTACTTTTATTTCATTACTGGTAGCCGGCAGGTATTCAATATGCGAATTGGCTTAATATGGTATCGCGATACGTCAAATTACAAGTCATCCTGTGCCTATAAGCACAGGATGACTTGTAATTTGACGTATAGTGTGACCGATTTGCTTTGGGCCATTCAATTCGAAGTAAACATTGATATTTAGTGACGAAAGTTGGGAAATTTAAAAAAAAATACATAAAAATTGGGTTTTCTCGAATCCCATGAATTTTCGCCTGGGCTTTATGAGGTGCTTAATTTTTACAAATGCGTCACACTATCCGATTATAATAATTATTTCAAGTCTGGTTCAATAGTTCATTTCAAGCATTACAATAAAGAATGTCTTATACTAAGACGCTTACACTACGATAACAGTCAAAGTAAATTATGCCACCTCCAAACTTAGGACTACCGGTACAGTATACATAGTTTAGCTGCCAAGAACTTAGCATGTCCACCGACACTTGATTTAGGGTGCATGTTACTGCGTATCGGATGTACATTACATACAAATTGTTTTAGGAAACTAAGGGAAGCAGTTTCAACGAGGCTTATTAGCGATTTCTTGGCAATTTGTGAACTTGATTTTGGCAGAAGTTATGCATTCTATGTTGTTATCTTTTAAGTCGTGCGACTTTTCTTGGTTTAATACTACTTGTGAAGGCTCTGTTGTCGCAGGAGCTGACCAACTGACTTCTGCACTATGGTTTATGAGTGCAATATCTGGATTGGTTAAATGTTTTATCGTCTAATAGCTTTTTGCCGTGGCTTTGCCTACGTGAATGTCGAAATTTATCCCACGGGAACGTACTACAGCGATAAAAAGTAACATACGTCGTAACCCAGGATGACCTAACGAATGTCGATGAAATTTGGCACTCTCTCTCTCTAACTCTGTCTTTTAGAATTACTTTCAAAGTAGTATTAGTATGGGTGCCTAATTATAATACCTAATTGATGTCCAGGTTAAAGTTTTTTACCTAGTTTGAAATCCAGAAGTTCATATGTTCATGAATATTTTACTTTTAAAGTATTATATTATTTTAATTATTGTGAATGTGAAGACTATGTGAGACATTCCTTATTTTTTTGTTTTTAATTTTTTCTCAGTTAGTTCTAATTATGGTCTGACAGTGTGAGTAGTTTATGCGGCCTACCCAAATGTCCTTTCTTTGGTATTGTTCGTCGAATCGTTGAGCTCCTTAAATTCTGAGTTGAGCTGCACGATAACTGACAAATGCGTACTCTGACTGGACATGCCCTCTCAATCTGTGTGATGCTTTCCTCAAAAGACCACTTCAGACACCAATCTACATGGTCTTCACATGATCTGACCAAGATTATGTCTGGACTTTAAAAGAGACCTCTGAGTTTGTTTCGGCTTTTCTTCTCCGAGTAGTCAGATAGGAAACGCCGACCTCATCTAGTTTTTAAAATATGATTGACGTGTAAAAGTGTTTGTACAAAGCTATTTACAGAAATAAAATCATTTATCATATAGTTTTAGCCGTCTACTCACTTACATTATTTGTATCCTAGTTCTTAGGAATATTATTAAGTATTATAATAATGCATAGTAGCTCCGGCGTTGAATGTTGTAAATGCATTCACAATGCAGTTGAGATCCTAATGTGGGTTCTAAAGCTCTACATTTAGTGTTAAAAATGCCTTTATGTCCACAGGGAACATTACATAAGCGTTTATGGCAATGAACTCTAAGTGTTGGTCAGTTATAACTTTCCTAATGGACATGATAGCTCGCACAATTACGTCATTTTCTCAGGTTAGCACTTATATTGCAGGCAACGACTCGTGAAATTAGGGTCCTAGGTTGTTCTTGTGTTTTATTGTTAGTTTCATTTTAGTTTTTGTGTAATTTTGGGCCTAGATTGATTAAAGGAAGCTTGTTTATTTCAAACTAGCTGCACTCGGAATGTGTTGCAATGCCACTTTTTTATATCAATAGATTTTTGGGCCAGAAACCCTTGCCGGCGTCTTTAGTACACCGTAGGGTGTACTGAAGACGCCGAATAACTGTCGAGTAACGCCGGAGAGCTGTCCGATATTGATGAAAGTTTCATCAATATCGGACAGCTCTTTTGGAGTCCATAGAGGACAAACGAACAAACATTGATTTTTATTTATATAGATAGATTTTTACGTTAAGGATGACATCTCAACGATTAAAAATAGACAAACAGCTAATACAGTCTTGTTAGTTGTAGGTTTCCTTCACAAAATACCTAATAATTGTATTGAGGATACATCTCCTAGCATCATAATGCGGCCTACACCAAGGGCTCTTTTTTCACAAAATCTCTAAGAATTTCCTTACCTCTAAAGTGTACAACCTTTTCGATACCAAACTACTTCGTACCATTTTTATCTAAACACACGACCAAAATATTTGCATTAGCCAATCCCTTTTCAAATCTTTATTTCTAGAAAAAAACGTAGCATCCTTTCTGTGTAAGATAGTCGAATACGATCGGATTTGACTCAGCGGATCGGGTATTCGATAAGAAAGTAAATTATTGCCCGATGTTGACCGAAACGATAGTCGGTGACAATCGATTCGTGCCCGTATGGTGTAAATTGGCCTTACGATAGCGAGATGCGTTATGAGACTGGCATTTTTGTTTTTAGTAGATAGTAGGTGCTTGTCAATTTTGGGGGTAGGGTTTGCAATAATCGCCATGCTTGGCAGGCGGATTGACGATCGCAGTATGGCGTAAAATGCATAGAGAACGCTCCTTCTCTCGCTCTCACTGAATTCTCTAGTGAGACCTTTAGTCGCCTATAACGACACCCACGAGAAGAAATGGGATGGTGTTATTCTTTAAGTCCGGCACCACACAGAACTCACACACGCACACAGGCACATTGCTCGCCGAACTGATGGCCGATGGGGCCGAAAGGTTCTGGAGTGGCGACCGCGTACCGGGAGACATTGCGTTGCAAAACCACAAGGTGAACCGATGACCTGGTGAAGGCCGCAGGAATCCGTTGGGTGTGAGAAGCACAGAACCGGTCATTCCCGGCGGTACTTGGGGAAGGCCTATGTCTAGCATTGGACGTCTTTCGACTGAAATGATGATGATAGAAGGTAGAATCCTTTTTCAGTAAATTATAGAAAAAGAAAAGTAAATTTCAGCACACATTGTTACAATCTCAATAAAAGTAAATAAATAGTCAGGAAAATTAATTGACAAAAAAATGGTTCATTCCAATCACATCTGTAATTTTTTTACTGTTGTACAAAACACAATTAGCGTACTTTAGTGTAGCTTAAATATCGATTTCCCTGGCTGTATCTACAAAGTAGAAAATGTTAAATTAGTCTTATATCTTTGTATTGTTTACGCAGTTTAAAATAAAAAGTTGAATAAAGCTGAAGGAATGTAACGATAAAACTCGGCTTTATAAACTAGATAAGTCTCAAATTTTCACAAAGATTCGTGATAATTACAGTTTCTGAAGTCAAGGCAAGTTCTTCGTAAGTCCAACCACATCGTAGGCGTCAATCGGCCCTACAATTGCTAGAGAGGTATGCGGCATGGTTATCATCTGCCTAGCCTTTTCCCTTTTTTGTTGGGGTCGGCTTCCGGATGCAGCAAAATACTAGTTTTATAATTTTATTTTTTATGTGTAACGTTTTTCCGCTCGGTTTCTTGCAAACTATTTCTCGCAAATCTTTCCTCTCGCTTTCCTGTAATCTGTGGGACTGATTTCGTTAAAAGGGACGGAAGTGTGTAACAGGAAGTCGCCGTCAATGGTATAAACCAATTTTCCGAGAGGTTGGTACTGTGGCGATGGTAATGGCGAATACGATGGCGATGGAGATGATGATGATGAATATTGTTTTTATCATTTATTTACGTCAGCCGAGATGTCAGATGTTGCATATAATGACTTACCATTTATAATAAATCTAAATTTTAATGCTATTTCCTACCTACATAATTATTGTATGCCTATAAGGCAGGACATATTGTTACTTTAATATATTTTTAAGACCTGTAATTTACATATGCCCACAATTAAGATACTTTGACTTTGACTTTGACTATTGTGAGGCTCGCTCGTTTTTTTTTACCCCTTTTGGAAGGTCTTGATCTTCATCTCACCTCATAGTAAGCGATGATCAGGCCGAAGGCGGAAACGAGCTTCAGCCGGAATCCTCAACCACATAGGAACTTACACTTACCTAATACTTATTTTACATTTTTAATCTCAGAGACTAATTTGACATTTCAAGTGATTGTTGTTTATTTTTCAATTTCGAGTTTGACATTTGCACCTGTCAATTGCAACCGGTTGTTAGACTTTCGGAATGTCTTACTGCATAAGGATAGCCTTAGATAGTATGACAGTTGGGCCCGATGGATAACCGTGCTTTTTTAGGCCCAAAAGAACTGTCGGGATATAAAATGGTCACCCATCCACAGACAAACCATGAATAGTGCAGCTGAACCTCGCAGTTGAACTTTATTTGTTTTTATAAATTAGTTGATTCTATAATTTTGTGTTAAATATATCCAATAAGAGGACATTTAAAATATTCATTAGTTTAAATATGCATCATTATTTATGTACTACATGTAAATGGCAACGTCGCATTAGTTAATCGTATAACCAACAATGTCAAATTAGGTCAACAATTGCAAGCGATGTTGCCGTTTTGTTACTTGTTGAGTATTAAACCAATTTATTTAAATACGTCATGTTATTATCTCTTTGTATTAAAATTAGGGTTGATTCGTTTAATTTTAAATGTATTACGGTTTCAATGATTAAATCTATTTACTTGCTTCTGCCCGCGACTTTATCGGCGTTAAATTTCTTGTTTAAACATAAAATATATCGTAGGACACTCGTCAATACTGTAGCTACCCATTAAAGACATAATTTTCGAAAGCGAAACAGTAGTTCTGAAGATTATACCCTTAATACAAACTCACAAATTTTACCTCTTAATAATATTATGTACAATGTTGGTTTATTTTCGTGCCATGTTAAAGCCCTCTGCTCTTTTAGAGAAAAACCGGCCAAGTGTATGTTGAACCACCCACAATGAAGGGTGCCGTAGTTGAGATGAATTATTATTTATCCCAAGAATAAACTTAACATTGTGGTTGAAACATGTTCCCCCATACATTCCAACTGCAAATGTAAGTTTTTACGCACAATATTGAGTGATTTACCATGTTATTTTATGACCATAGACTTCTTATAGGTTTTCGTGTAATCTATAATTATAGAGCTATTCTGTATGTTATTTTTTCCTTTGTATCTTCCCCTATTTGTATTCCCTCACAACGAGCCCTTTCATTTGATAGAAGTATATGAAAATGGAGCATCCCCGCTCAATTTTCATCAATTTTTATAAATATCATTATAAATAAATATTTTAAAATTAAAAAAAAAAATTTCACAACAGGCACTTGATTTCATTTGATATCACACGGTAATTTATTTTTTTTTTTTTTCAAAACTAGTTTTTTTTGTTACACGTCCGTGTTTGGGTCACAAAAATTCATAGTAAGTATACCAAATTTCAAAAAAATTGTTCCAGTAAATTCAGATCAAATTGGCTGTGACAGACGGACATACAAACACACGAGAGATCCTATAAGGGTTTCGTTTTTTCATTGGAACGTACGGAACCCTAAAAAACTAGAGACAATCACCATGGTAGATACTCGCCCACAGTGTCTTAGCATTTCAGATCTTTATGCCTTTGATCACACGGTCCAACTAGATGACCGAGACAGTGCTCTCGGCCCAGTGCTCGATACGTGTAAACACATTTCCGATTGGGAGAGACAGTCACTCAGACACTGTTCTATTTTCTAGACCAAGTACCCACCCCCATGCTTTCCCGCACTAACTCGCTTGCCCACTCGGCAGGTATAAACATGAACTCGGTGCGTACTCGCTACTCGGCATGCCAACGTCGCGATTTTTGTGAATCGACTAACTGACTCGGGGCCAAATAAAAAAATACGTGTAAACTCCTACTCGTCTACCCAACTCTCTCGGCCTATTATCATTATGCTGCCTCACTCATCTACTCGGTACGTGTAATCAAGGATTAATATGTATACCTATACTGTACTGGAGATTCTCAGTAGAAACCGCATCGGATTTGTGCTCAGTCAATAGCACTAGGAATAGCTCACTATGACATAGAATTGATAGCATAACTGGTAAAGTATGTGGGTGTACTATTAACATCAGCCTACTTGTTCAATGAATACAGGCTTCATGTTATAACACAAGCTTTTGTCACGAATCCACGAAGTTCTCCTAGACTGTCATGCGTGGGTGTCTAGAGAAGTTATTTTTATTATAAGATGATGGGTTGCGAATGCACCTGAATACTAATGAGATCCAGCGGAGGGTTGTCTCGCATAGGGTCACAGCATTATGCTGAGCGATGGCCGTTTTGCGTGAATGTGACGCATATCTTCCCCGAACGTTTTCCTTTTCACTCGACTGTGCGACGCAAAGGAGGGTAATATGTTTTTGTGTTTGTGTTTTACCGCAAATAAACATATTTCATTTCTTTTCCTACTTTTTAGCAATTACTTACAATAGGCAATCTACCCGTCGTTGGAATTATGGAATTTTTCTGTTTCATGTACTACCCCATATTTTGTAAAAGCCGTTGCATGATGACATCACCACCTGCATCATCATTTTCGCATCAATTAAAAGACGTCTAAAGGTGTCCGTAAAGAATCGTCAGGATGATAATAAAACTTCAAACAAATTGCAGACAACATTTTCTTCCTAAAGTATTTCCAACAAAATTACAACATCACATTTCAGGGCAATTAACTGTTTTCTTCAACAGACAATTCAGGAGAAACGCATCGCAATTAGGTTTTTCAAGCTGCCTCACTGAAAGAAAGCCTATTAGAGTTGTCAGTCTGTCTGTCACTGTGTACATTTTGAGAAAATGGAAACGGAGAGCGTTTTCCCCGAGCAACGTTTTTGTTAAAAGGAATCGTAATTCAAAATGTAAAGAGGATTACGTTTGCGAATTGAGATGGTGTGAGAGTACACTTGCTCTGTGATATGCTTTCCGGGTGCTTTTTTTGGGAATTGTTTTAGTATAAAAAGTGGTTTTAATAATCTTATGCCCGTTTTCACTTACACAAAAAAAACATAATGCGCAATTTAAAAATTAAGCAGACTAAAGTTACGACACCAATCTCCCATGAGTAGTGCATAGATAAGACTCGCGAGTTGCCTAGCAACAGATTTCTAACAATATTGACAGACCCGGACTTGCCTTAAAAAAAACACAACCAAGTTTTGTATTAAAAATGTAGATTTCGAAGCTTACGAGCTACCTACTGAGAATCAAAATGTTGAAATGGGAGTGATGTCTTAGGGATCTACTTACGTTAGGCATTACCTAACTAGACGTTGATGCAAACGGGACATAAGTATACCCAGAACCTGCAAAAGTATTGACGGCAAAAAATTCACAAGATTAATTTTACGTACGCAAAAAAGCTGTATTTCATGACGTCATTGAATGCAGGTCGCTTTAACAGTGCTAAGCACCACGTTTATTTCAGTCGATAGGCTATTCTATCTCACACAAATTCAAAGACCTACTTCCTGCAAAAAAATGTTTACAAACCGGTCACCCATGTTAAGCCAATACTAAATCAGAAAATAGACACCCGCTAGGATAAAAGGAAAAAGGTTATTTCAAAGCTCAAACCCGACCTTATTGAGAGCACGTCGAGCCGTCGCAAAAAAAAAAAAACGCTACACTAGCACGCTTTCAAAACGCCGTAGTTTCACGTAGGTAAACTGAGTTTACGTCTAAGCTTTTGGCCGTTTCGATTTCAACTCAGGGTGCGATTTAATTGTCTGTGGCATACCATAAGTTGAAGCAACACTGAGGCTAAGCGTATGCTGAGACGCAGGTGACGCAGGTCCACGCAGCGCAGGGGTAGAGTAGATTTTGTAATGCATTAACGTACTGATAGCTGCGTACGGTGCGGCGCATGCACGTACGACGCAGACATGTGTCTGACCTGCTCTGTGTCTCGTTGTAAAGCCGGCACAGATTTCTTAGCAACGCTTGCGGATCGCTACTTGTTTTTTTACCACTGATTCATAATTTTGTTTCAATGATAGATTGTTTTTACTAGCTAGGACGTGAATGTGTCTGTGTAGCTGCGTCGCAGCATGCGCTCGCGGCCAATGTCTGCCTCACCTGCCCTACCCTGCAAAATCTGTACTGTGCTGTGCTGCGTCACCTGCCTCTCAGCATACGCTTAAGCTTTAGTTGAAGCAACAGTATACGTTGCATTGTCCAAACAATGCTTAGACGATGCAAGTCATTTGTTTCTTCGATTTTATGGTATGCCACAGGCAAGACACTTGCATTGTAAGGCCGTTTAAAAGTGGCCATACATGGGCCTCATTGTTTCCTCAATGGTCGGTGCATCATTTCGATATAGTATGCTCGGTATACTGAAACGATACCGCACTGCTTTTATTTTTCCTCATTGGTCGGTGCTTCATTTCGATATAGTATGCTCGGTATACCGAAACGATACCGCACTGTTTTTATTTTTCCTCATTGGTCGGTGCTTCATTTCGATATAGTATGCTCGGTATACCGAAACGATACCGCCCTGCTTTTATTATTCCTCATTGGTCGGTGCTTCATTTCGATATACCGAGCCAATCAGGAAACGCTCATTGAAATATAGGCGCTTGGTAAGCTTTCGTTACCGAGTATGCCACGCATGCTGATCCCGCACCACTGACGTATCAACCAGTGAGAAAAGGGCCTTAATTAAGCCCCACTTAATTTGAACACAAACAAATGAAGGTGTAATAGATCAGATATTCACTGCTCAAGCGAGAATAAGGGCTAATATCACCCAACTCTTAGCTATTAAATGTCCCGCTAATCACGTCACAGAGACACTGTTTTAGTTATGACTAGCTTCATTTGTAAACTAATAGGTAATTTACAAATGTAGCTGGCAATAAATAATAATCTATTCTATTCTAAAGCATTTTAACGGACTGTCTCTATAATACGTATTACGTCACATTACGACAAAATACTTAACGGGACATTTGCCTACGAATTAAGAGATTATAGTGAAACTGACCCTAATTTGTATATGTACCGCTTCAATCTAAAGCTGTATTATTTACAGTACCTGATCGACCGAGCTCTGCTCGGGTGAAAATAGAGAATGCTCATTTAATACTATAGGATAGTTCGTACTAATTCCATATATAGTACAGTGGGCTGCATCAATTGGGTACCCCACTTGTATTAAAATTTTAATACAACTGGGGTACCCAATTGATGCAGCTCACCGTACATACTAATTCCGTGCTGCCATGATAGTAAGTACTTACTAATTCCATGCTGTCATGGTAGTAGCTACTGATTAATTCCATGCTGCCATGTGACTATTCTTAGGTAGCCATCTTGTTCTAAACTTTCGGCGATCGAGCTCTGCTCGGGTGAAAATAAGAAGAAAACGAATTTTCCCAGATATGAGACCTAGCTAGATCGATTTTTCGCTACCGTATAAGAGCCGTTTTCTAGAATGTGATTACAAATATATATTTACAAATATTGCTTGTTTAATAGTATAGGGACAGGATTTAGAGAAACAGGTTAGTAATCACGGAAGTCGATCGATTCGACCTTGAAATGGTAACAGTTTAGGCATCGATTAATACTTAAGCGTTTAGAGATGATTCATATTATTTTCAGTTTAGTTAAATACTGTTATTTTTAGTAAAATTGATTATGAGTTAGCAAAACATGTTATTTGCCCTTCATTTCATACTTTACCTAATCGTTCGTAGCATTCTATACAATACCGAGGCATTGCATACATTGACTAGGCAGAGTATATAATGATAAACGATAGCTACAATATTTTATACACTGCGTAGACGAACTTGGCATTGAGTCACTAGGTACTCTTTACAATGCCTGAATTATACATGTTTTGCCGGTAACATATTATATGACATATTATTTTTTTGACTGCCTCGTTGGTCTAGTGGTCGCAAGCGCTACTGCTGAGCATGAGATCCTGGGTTCGATTCCCAGGTCGGGCAAAGTGTTATTGGGTTTTTCTATCTGAAATTTCTCAGTAGCAGCCTGGAGTCTGGATTTATGCCCGGTTGATGGCAATAGGCTCGCCCTCTATTACATGGGACTTAAAACATAACTGGCGAAATGTGGGTGAACCTGCTACAGGGACACCTCTGCCCAACCCTTCGGGAAAATTAGGCGTGATGTTATGTTATGTGTATTTATTATATATTTTATTTTATTTTTATTTATTCGTTCATTATTACATTTACATTGTTATACTCGTTGGATAAAATAATGTTGATACACGATCAAATTCAATTTAAACTTAACCAATCAGAAACCCACATGTAATCTTTCATTATCTGGATAGTAAACTATTTCATATTCCTATTTGCACAATCATTCAATAAACGAGACATCAAAGTAACCAAACTAAAATAAAATCGAATTGCACTTTAAAATTCCCAACAAAGAGCAAACAATAAATACATGTGGGCGAAATAAAAAGTGGAGTCGACAAAGCATACGGTCGTTGTAATCGCAATAAAAAAACAAAGTTTCAGTAAGTGGGTTCCGTAAAAAGAAGCAAACGATTCTCTCGCCCTTGCAAATATTGCCATCGCCAGCAATCGAAATCTTCGAGGGTATATTTGGGTATATCTGAGCTTTCACACAACATAGTCCCTTCCTTTTTTTAGACACAAATTATGCAAACCTTGAGCAAAATGTTTGGGAGGCGCTTTGGAATTTAAATGTTGTTCTTTTCGGACCCAATTTTTTGAGACGCGCTTTCTTTGTCATTTTGCACAAAAAGATGATGCGTATTCTGTTTTTGTGATAGACAGAGATATATTATTTTGTAAGTTACTTTACGGGGAGCAGTGGTGGTCCAGTGGTAACAGCCCTGACGAGTTGTAGTTCGTGGATTCGAACCCAAGCAGGCGCTTTACTTTGTGTAAATAATTTTATCACTACAGCTCTCAAAACGGTGAAGGAAAACATCGTGATGAAATCGACATGTCCTAGAACCAAAAATTCAAAGACATCTACCAACCCGCACTGGGCCCGTGTGGTAGATTATAGCCCACTCCCTCTCAAAGAGAGGAGGCCTGTGTCCCAGCAGTGGGAACATTATAGACTGATTATGCTTATGCTAAGTTGGTTTACTTGTATAGACATGTTTATGTACAATTCAATCAATTATGAAAAATATGTTATCAATTGTTTTGTCAAGATCATCACTTTGACCATCTAATTGGTGATGGCAATTTTTTTTTCAAATACACCTTTTTATGAGAGAGACGGGAGTGAATGATAGCGTGACGGTTGACAGGGGAAAATGGAAGAAGACAATGTTTTTTCCGGATCTTATGTAAAATGATTCAAAAGCAGGAAGATAATTATGAGCCTTTTATGACTCCCATGACTTCACGAATTAAAGATGCAGCCTATTTTCGTCATGTCTCAGTAGCTATTTATAGGTTAGTAGCTTAAATATATTTTTAAAAAATTCTTTCTCATTGAACCCTTTTCATCAAAATTCACGCCACCAGTTGGCGCCACTTTAAAAATAGGTTCCACTTCCATTTCAACAATTAATATAAAATATATGAAGACGTTCATCATTTGTTTCATTCATTCGTTCCTCAGTACGTCACGACATATGAAAATTTAGACGCTTAGACACTTTTGACAGGTGCCAGGATCTGACGTCTCAGTGCTGCCATCTAGTGAACTTCATTTCAGAAAACCCTCATTTAAATAATTCCCTCGCGCCATTTTGGATTCCGTTCGTTTTTGTAGGTACTTCATTAACTCAAATAAAGTAATGTTTCCAAATGGAATGAAGTTCCCTAATTTTCTTTCGAAACTTATAATGTTCGTTTAACATTTCCTATTTGAGACCTACCACGGCAAACGCAATTATCTTACCTTAAACTTTTGATAGCTTCACTTAATTTTACTTTGCGAAATCGTCTTTTGAACGAATCAACTTAGAGGAAATTGTTTGTAAGGTTGGGCTACGGGTGAATTTTATGACAGTTGGCTGAATTGAAATTAAAAGGGGAAGAATTAATTTCCGATTGTCATGGTCATGTCACTTTACTCAGTTGTAAGTTATTGTAAAAGTATTGATAATGCCAACGTATTTTATTTCTAACTAGCTGACCCAACTGACATTGTCCTGTCAAAATTTCAGTAGTTTATACAAAAATCCAATACAAAAAGGACGTTCAGTTTTTCATTTGAACATTTTCCAGCTAATTTCTTCCCTTATAAACCTAATTCGGACAATTTTTTTTAATCAAAGAAAACGCGGTTACCAACGAAAAGCATTTCATTTTTTTTTAATTTTAGTCATTATTATTGAAAAACTATGGTAGATTCAGTAAAGTAATTCAAGTAAAGTTCAGAATAACAAATGCTGTGTATTTTTTTATTGTCCTTTGGGTAGGTATTACGCGTGAGCGACCCGCATTTAGAATCCTCGTCTGTACAGGAAATACTCATGTTTACCGTAAGCAAAGTTTACTGGTTGTTTAAATATTTTGAAAGGGGAACAGACATAAACGTTCTATTTTCGTTTTTTCTGCAGTGTTCTTTTTTATTTATTTTATTATATTTATTTACCTACTAAATTTCATAATCAACTATCTATTTTCATAAAGAGTTATAAGTTACCTAAACATTCAGAATTAGATACATAATTAAAAATAATCATTAAAATAAAAAAAATGCTTAATTCTTCATTCAGTTACATTTTAATGTTCAGAAATCCATATAGTATCAGTTTAGCCTTCAGATACTCAAACATATAACTTTGACACATAAAACTAAATCAATTTCATGTAACGTGGGGTTGAGCCCCACAAACTCCGGTACACTATCGTGTAGCCACTTCCGAAAACCCGTGACCTGAACCAGATTACACATGTCGTTTGACAAGATAGGGTTACTCGAGTGATAACTTATCCGCCTCAATCTGAGCACGGTTACTCTGAACATTCTCGAAGATACACAAACAAGGAGGTTGAATACGAAAAATGAAAAAAAGGAAAACAGTTTTCTTTTTTTTCGGGCGTTCTTTTTTTAAACTACCTATCTATCACTCACGCACGTACGATTGACATTTCATGGAGTACATTGAGTGATGGACGATGCATTGACTTACTGTTTTTTTTTTTTTGTTTTTTGTAGTTTGTCTATGAGTTTTCGGTGAATTGACTGTTTGGAGTTGATTGAGTTGTTTAAAAGTCCTTCTGAGATTTTAGTGCGTAAGTGGAAACTGGAAATTAAGATAATTTATATTTAAAGCTGTACACAAAAACCGCGAACAAAAAATGTGTCCCTTGGATTTCAATTGTGACAACTCCGTGGTACGTACTGCGCATCATAAACATCAGCCAGTGACTTGTGGTCCATGGACCATAAAGTGCGGTGCAAAAATTAAGTTCGCGGTGTCTGCTCTAGTTTACATTGCACCTCAATGACTATAATGATCAGATATGTACGACCGTGAGGCGAACGTAGTAATTTTATAGTTAAGTATACAAGCTGACTTTAAATTCGTTGGTAATATTTTAGGAGGTGAAAGTACTCATGAATATAAACAACTTTTACTATGTAAGCAACTCTAAAATAAGTAAATAAATTTAAATTTAAATTGCAATACGTTCCAAATGATTCCAGATGTGGTCCCACTGTCACAGTTGTTCATGTTTTATGGACTTTCAACCCCTTGAAAATTGCATACAACGTCCAAAAATCAGCTAGAAATATACATAAACTCGCGCCTTTTTCCGATGGAATAAGGCAAAAACAAACGGACCGCCACCGGCTTTGATCCTAGAAAAATACCTTTTCGCATAACGCTATAAACAATTGAAAGCTATCAGCAAAAGTAGAAATAGTTTCAGAGTAGACGTCTGCCTGTGCCATTATAAATCGATTTCTCGATTCCGTACTCGATTCTTATAATTCACTCGGAATAGACAGTCTGTCTGATACTTCGTGCAAATTATATCGATTAGCCAACACTGCGAAATCTCACCGCGCGGTTTTTATTAACGCGGTTTATATTCAGTGTACGGAATACGTTTCAGCGTGAATTTTAAATCGCCATTGCGTCTAGATACTTGAGATAACATGTTTTACAGAATTGCGATAGTAAATTCGCGCGATTTTTTTTCTCAGTACGGACTAGGCCGTGTTTTCATGTTCATAGATAATTTGATTCCATTAAATGGATAATATTATTTATAGCTGGAACTTGTAGACCCAGATCATTAATTGATTTGAAGAAATCTCTGCTTGAAAACAACAGAGGGGCTCGTGGCTAAACAATAACTGCCGCTCAGGTCGATCGAAGTGTTTAATAAGTTTTTCGAGGTTGGTCCCTGGATGTGTGACCATCTATGATATATCAAGACTTCTCCGTGCCTCGGAAAGCACTTACCGTTGGTCCCAGCTGTCATTTGTTTGTTTTGACAGTCGTTACAAAGAAGTTTGACAGCCAGTCTTACCAAGGGGTATCGTATTAGCCAATAAATGGGTTGCGGAGGTCAGATAGGCAGTCGCTCCATGTAAAATTTAAACTATTGAATGACAAGGCATATTATTCTGTTTGTGAATATATAAATTACAAATTAAAATAATATTTACATATTTTTTTTATCTATCTGTATAATTAAAATGTTGCTCCCGTATGATAATGATATTCTATATTGACAATATTTTTTTTAATTTCATTTATTTGTATTTAAAATAGTGGCCAAATACTGCTTATTTTGTTTATGTGCCGTCTTAATTAATTGACATATTATTAACTATTAGTGATTGGGATGAAATTTTGACATCTACATAGTATTGACTTTATTTTAAATGTTGGTAATAATGGGATATTCGATTACCTAAGTTATTTTATATACCTTTTGATAGGACATAGTATGAACCATCATTTTTTAAATATAACATCTATACAGATGCCAACATTTATTCATTTTGTGAACATAGGGTAAAATAATACTATTTTACCCTATGTTCACAAAATGAATAAATGAATTTGAAAAACTGGTATTGAGCTGCATACGGTTAGACTGGAAGCCGAACCCAGGATGCATGCAGATGATCTACTACCCTATTATTTAAAAAAATCTTCACAGTACTTAAGCACACAATCTGATACACTATTGCCGTCACAAGCGAATAAATGTTTTCGCCCCTAATCCGGAATTCAATTTTAGAATATTTCACCAGAACATCGCCGGCGCGATAAATAAAACCGAGGAATTAACGTTTGCAATCGATGAACTGTCGCAAAATAGTAAAAGAATAGATGTGGTGTGTTTAACGGAAACTTTCATGAAAAAAGGTACAGAAATGCTTTTAAAAATTTCCGGTTATACATTAGTTGCGTCATATTCACGTGACACGAAACGAGGAGGGGTATGCATATTGATAAATAATAATTTAAAATATAAAACTTTGACTAATATTAATGACTTGGCATGTAAATTTAATTTTGAATGTTGTGGCGTAGAAATCAATAAAATCATGATTATTTGCTTATACAGAACTCCTAACAGTAACCCACAAATATTTCTTGAGAAACTTGAACAGTTACTAGTAAGCCTTAATAGGAAACATAGAAAAAATATTCTTTGTGGCGACTGGAACTTGGACATCTTAAAACCAAACAAGAGTAGCGAAGAGTTGAAGAGTATGTTAAAAAATTATAAAATTGAATTGCATATCAAAACACCAACGAGACAATTGTCATGTCTTGATCAGCTAGCAAGCAATATTAAGCAAGTTAAAGCGGAGGTGCATCACCTTGCCTTGTCTGACCACGAAACAGGACAAACGTTATCGCTGAAAACTACAAAATCATCCGAAATATTCAGCTGGTATGAGAATGTCAGAGATTATAGTAGAGAAAATATGGACAAGTTCAAAAGTTGTATGTCATCCCTTACCTTTTCTAATGTATACGAAAAAAAAAAATTGCAAGAAGCGTTTGCGGAATTTCATGATTTATTTAAATTATTTTTCTATCTGTGTTTCCCAATATATACTATAAAGAAGTCTAATAAAAAAGGGAATCATAAATGGTTGACGAAAGGCATAAGAAGATCCTGTATAAGGAAACGGTCTCTCTATCTTATCCAACAACACAATAAAACAAACAGAAAAAAATCAAACAAATACTATAAATCATACAGCTACATACTCAAAAAGTGCATTTATAAATCTAGACAACTACAAAATAAGAAATATCTTGACACTAATAAAAACATATGTAAAGCCACATGGGCAGTGATTAATGAAAACATTGGTGACGTTAGTACGATAACACAAATTGATAGAATAATCAACAATAATCAGACATATAATGACCCTAAGGAGATAAGTGACAAATTTAATGAATTTTATATACAATTGACAAATAGCAAGAATTTTAATTATAATATAGACGAGATAAACAAAACTATCGAGACTAATAACGAACATACAATATTCCTTAAACCTACTGATGCGATGGAAATATTACAAACAATTAAAAATCTTAATAACACAAATGCAGCAGGAGTGGATGACATAACAACCAATGTTATTAAATTATGCGCACCATACATATGTCAACCACTGTGTTATTTAATAAATTTATCATTTGAGGAAGGTAGTTTTCCACACATATTGAAAAAATCTGTTATTAAGCCGCTTTTCAAAAAAGGAGAACATACTGACATGAATAATTATAGGCCTGTGACGCTTATACCTATAATGTCAAAAATCTTTGAGAAAATTATGCTAAAAAGGCTGCAAGACTTTACAACAAGTTTTCGGATACTTAAAGATGAGCAATTTGGGTTTAGACAGAATAGTACCACTTCATTGGAATGTTTCAATTTGATCAAAATTGTCACGCAGGCTATAAATGAGGGTTTACCAATTGCTGCGATTTTCCTAGACATGAGTAAGGCGTTCGATTTTGTAGACCACAAGTTGCTCTTACATAAACAAGGAAAATATGGAATAAGAGGCAAAGCAAATGACTGGTTGAGAGACTACCTTAATGACAGAAAACAATGTGTGGAAATTTCTTAAATACATAATAATAAGAAGATTTTACATAGAAGTGAATATCGACTAAATAATTTTGGAGTGCCACAGGGCAGTGTATTGGGACTTTTTTTATTCCTCATATATATTAATGATCTCCCAAATATCATTTACCATAACACAATCTTGTTTGCCGATGACACAACTCTCATTGTGAAATGTGAAAATGCAGACACATATGAGCAAGACATAAACGAAGCAATAGACAAAATAATACACTAGTTACACTCTAACAACTTACAAATTAATATGGAAAAAACTAAAATGATCCAATTCCAAACCCATAAAAGAAAGCAATTAACGTTAAAGGTTAAATATAATGACACGATGATTGAACAAGTGGCAAGTACTAAATTTCTGGGGATAATGTTAGATCAGAATTGCGACTGGAAAACATACGTCGATTACGTCTGTGATCAACTCGACAGATTTGTCTACGTAATAAAAAGATTAAGAGTCACGGTATCAACAGAAGCTGCTCTTTGTGCTTATCACGGATACGTTTCGTCCGTACTCCCTTATGGTCTCTTGTTGTGGGGTAATTCGGTGGATATTACAAAAGCGTTTATAGTACAAATGTATACGTGCAATCTGTGGGGCCTGGTATACGGATAGTTGTAAGCCCTTGTTTAAAAAGTGCAATATTCTGCCATTGCCGTGTATGTATATTAGAGAATTATGCCTATTTGTAAAACAGCATCCGCAATATTTCATTAAACACAAAGATGTAACCAAACGAAATGTAGTTCCTAGAAATAAAAATAAATTTAAACATGAGCTCTGTGTACCGCAATGTAGGCTCGAATTGTATAAGAGGAACTCGTACATAAATGCTGTAAAGGTTTATAACAAATTACCGGATACTTTTAAAGATCTTCCCTTGAACATTAAAAAAAAAAAAGTAACGCAATGGTTAAAAGACAAATGCTTTTATAATCTTAATGAATACATGTCAGATCGCGGAGAGTGAAACAGAAATCAATAATATTGGTATAAACCTAATAATAATTTATTGATGTTCGCATTAATATTTATGACATTATCAATTATAATATACTATTATTTATGACATACTTACATTCATAATCTGACATTTTTATAAAACTTCACCACTTGAACTGACATAGGTATAACTTTGACATCAATTAAATTATTTATTTATTCCTAGTAATCGGTGCATGTGATCTTATTTGTTGTTACTGACTATTTAATTTTCTTATTTTATTTTTGTTCTGAATGCACTTAATTGTAACAATAACTTTTTGCAGATTAAAATTAAATATTTGCACACCATATGTAATGGTAGAATGTAAAGGGGCCATTATAGTTTAAGATCATACTTTGTAAACCTAAATTCGGGCAAATAAATAGATTTTGATTTTTGATTTGATTTGATTTACTGAAACGGAATAAAAAATGAAAACTTCAGTACCTACCTATGCCGTAGCACGTAGCACTAGCAAAACAAAAGAAAAAAAATTAAAATAAAAACTACTGTAATTATTATTTTTCCTATTGATACAGATTTAGTATTATTCATTACTAACATCAAAGAACAACTCAATTACTTGTTGTGTATTAAAAAGCTATGAACAATAAAAACGATTAAAGCAGACAAAGTTATTAGCATTTTCTTTAAAAATCTTAGTAATTTCGTTTTGCAGCAAACGATTTTAATTATTTTGTTTATTAAAGCGTTTAAATTGTTAGCCTTATACAGTTGGTATGGGCTTGTGAACAAAGCCAGAGGTATAAGTAATAACAGTTAATATATTTAGGAGGTGCGAAAAGCCTCAATGATTGGAAATACTTGAGTGCGTCTGGCACTCCTTGGAAAAACAGCTAACATCTTTGTTGATTGGCTTATACAGTGCTCTTCTAAAATCGACGCCTGCAGCGCCTGGTTTCTTTGGAACAATATAAAAACACTTTCGTAGATAGATAGATAAAACACTTATTTAAAGCACGTAAAACACAACTTAAAAAAATAGCACAACACACACACAATGACAATATGTGTAGAGCGATTTTGCTGTCTGTTACCGTTTTCATGAAGTTACATACGGCCGCATTCAAAAGTGCGCATTAAGTTGGACTAGCGACTATAGCTTTAAGTAATTTTCATATTAAAGGTAGTATTTCGTATTCGACCGCAGACGGCAACTGCAGACGACGTTTCTGCGCGACACGACTGGTTTCTACGAATTTCTATGAAATACCTTCCGAGGCTAGTGACACGGCGCCTCCATAGATATACGTAAGAATATATATAAAACAATCGTATCGCGGTGACAGGTTGTCTACAGTTGCCGCTTGCGGTCGACTACGGAATTGTACCACAACTGATAATTTGTATGTATCATTGCAATGATATCCAGAAGCGTATTAAAACATATGCAGTAAAACCTTCAAACAACTACACAAAAGACATTTAAACAAAAAAACACACCATTCCATTACATCTTATGACTACATTTTAATTCTACGTTAAAATACTGCCACTTATAAACATAGCGTCGTTTCTTCTATTGTCTTTTTACAGCAACGTATAAAAGAGACACAAAAATGTTTCATTACATGAAATACTTCATACTCATAAACGGGTAACTCATTTTACGCTCATTACGTCATCCGCGCGGGTACTTACGGTATATTGTGCTACATTGACAGAATACGTAATTAGGAATTTCGATTTTATGCTGAAGTATTCTAGGTTTTTTTTCATTAAATTTTTCTTTTGGTAGTATTAGAGATATTGATATTGTGTCAAGTAATAGAAAATGAGTGTTTATTTCCTTTTACGACAATATTCTTGTCACATGATACACACAGATCTTATAGACAGTCAGAAAAAGCTATTTAGTATATTTTCTGACTGCACAAATCTTTATTCTGGTACAACCAGTCTATTTGTTTGTTACTGGTAAAATATTCCCAATGTTGGGTCACCGGCCTCTGCACTTCGAGAGGGAGTGGGTTGTAATCTACCACGGGGGCCCAGTGCGGGTTGGTAGAAGTCACATGTCTTAGAATTTTTGGTTCTAGGACATGCCGGTTTCCTCACGATATTTTTCTTCACCGTTTTGAGAGCAGTGGTGATGAAATTATTTACACAAAGTAAACCGCCTGTTTTTGTGCGCACCCACAATCAACAGCCTAGTCGCGGCTAGGCCACCACTGCTCTACTGCATTACTGGTATGCGTACGTACAAAATATAATTCCTATAAAATATTTACTAGTACAATGCCTGAGTCCCTAGCGCCCGCTATATTAAAGCATATTTGCTCCAGCATATTACACAACTATGCAAACGTAATTATAATAAAACTATTCATTAAAGTGTACATACGACCATTAATATTTGAGTACTTGCCCTTGTGTAATAATATAGTTCAAACGAAAATCAATATATAGTTTGCACAAACTTAATAGGTTATCAATCTACCTAAGCCTTTTCCCAACTTTGTTGGGGTTAGCTTTCAGTCTTACCGAATACAGCTGAATACTAGTATTTTGCAAGAAGTAAACTCCACAACCCAGTAACTGGAAAACAGGATACCAATTGGTAAGACTGGATGTCAGACTTTTGGGCTTCTAACTTCAAAGATCAAAGATCTACGAATGACAGCCGGGACTAACGGCTTAACGTGCTTTCCGAGGCACGGAGGGGTCCCGATATGTAATGAATGGTCATCTACCCACAAAATAAACGCCGGCTGCGTAGCTTAACCTTCGATTGACCCGTACAGCGGTTTTTATTTAGCCAGGAGCCCCTGTCCCTGCTAGAATGAACTAAACATACATACGAAAAAACGTTCGGGGCTCGAGTAGTTTTTGTCAATACTCTTACATACGATTTGCATGGAAATGCTTACACCAAAAGGGTAGGAAAACAAACAGCGTAAATGGTCAATACTGAATGTTTTTGCATGTTTAATATTAATAGTGTAAATGCTGGGACGTGCCGCGTAATCCGAACAGTTCCCTGCTGAGAATAAACCATCTCATGAATCCCTTTGAAGGAATGTTGCGGACGATTGAAGTGTTTATTTCTCGGGTTCCATGCGGTCAGCGTAGAATATTAGTAAAACTTTTTTTATAACAAATGTCCAATAGATGTGGATATATTTACTAACCTGTTCCGCTTAGCTATTTCTGAAGAGTCTTAAAATGACCCTGAAAGAAATCGACACGTGTTTCACCTCTCAACGAGGCATCCTCAGGATGACGATTGACTTGTCGCGAACTCGAACACGGCGTGCTGCCACACCAAACACTGAGCGCGCGTAGTCTGCGCTCAGTGCGCTTAGAGCGAGAAACAGCTAAGCGGAACAGGTTAATAAATATATCCACATCTATTGCATTTTATAATGGATTTCCGCAAGGTCACGCCTGAATCAATTGACTATAACAAAAGTTACTTGTATATTTCCATAAACATAGTATTTTTGATGGGTAACATCTTTCCTCTCGCTTTCCTGCAATCTGTGGGAGTACTTTCGTCAAGCGATGGAAGTGTATAACAGGAAGCCGGAGAAACGCGTGCTATTTTGATGTGACCAATGAGCGCGCGCGGTGCTAGAGTTGGTCATCAGAAACGACCTTGACGAGGCTCCGCCCCTTTAATGTTGCTTATTAACTTAATGTTGTTGTTCTCCGAGTCCATAGGAGATACAGGGAAACAGTCTCTCTTTTCTTATGAAAACAATTTTGGCATAATACAAAAAATGTTAAATTGACCAAATGGTTTTTTAATGCGCTTCGTTTTATATAAAGATGACGAAGGGTTGGTGTGGTGATACTGAGAATTTACTTAGCTGTAGTGAATTGTAGTTTTGTTGCTTTCAATCAAAATAAACTGTGCACAGACGATACTAAGTAGTCAGGGAATTGTAAGTATGCGTTTACATTTAAGGCTCATTGACATGGAGATGAGTATCTCACCTCAGAACGAAGAACTTTCTTCATGTAAGGAAATGAGCTTTAATAATACAAAGTAAATCGCGAACAATTTAAATAACTGAGGTCTTGGGTTTGATTACCGGGTCGGGCAAAATGATATTGGGTTTTTCCATCTGGAATTTTTCGGTAACAGCTCGGAGTCTAGATTTGTGCCCCGTTGATGACAATAGGCTCGGCCCTGTTACATGGGACTTAAAAATAACAGGATAAATGTGGGTATAATACTTTTGGGGAATACTTTATTGGGTGCAATTAAAAATGGACTACCAAATAACTAAACTAATTAAAAAAACCCCGAACTCACTTTTGGCGAAGCGCTGGAATGACTACAGCTCTCATTTCAAAAAGGTGAACTTTATATTCTAAAATATTCTACACATTCCTCTTCAGTTCCATAGATTCAAGCACGGGCACACAATGACCTAGTAAAGTGCGCTCGCTATTTGATACGACAAAATGAAGATATATGTGTTTTCATGACAGCGACTTCTGTGACCCCAGCACAACAAACGAATCGCAAAAATATTTTTCACTGAAATATTGCACAGAAATTTGATTTATTGAACATTTTTATGCACGCACGCATGTAAATGTTTTATTTCAGTAATGTATCAGTGTGAAAAAACTAGCAAGGTTGAATAAACGAGTAGAGTGATTTGTGGGAGTTAAAGGCTCTGAAAACTTAAATTCAAATAGTGTTATTTCAATTCGTCATCGTCATTATTAGCAGCCATGTCAGTATAGGCCACCTCCCTTTTGTGCCATGCGTCCCTCTTTTTTTATCCACAACAAGGAAGCTTTTGGCCTGCATTTCACCTGATGGTAAGTGATGACCAGGCCAAAGGTGGAAGCGAACTTCACCTGGAATCCTCAACCACAGAGGAACTGGCTATCTTACCTCTAACTGCCGAAACACAACATTACTGATAACATTGTTGTTATGGTGGCAGACTTAGATATGATGGTGGTAGCTAGCCAGGCAGAACAAGCCCTACCAGCCTACCACTAACCAAACCGAGCAGAACATTTTGGCCTCACTGAGAATCGAACCCGGGACCTCGGGGTCTAGGACAGGTGGTCTAACACTAACCACTAGACCTTTTTTTTTTTTTTTTTTTTTTTTTTTTTTTTTTTTTTTTTTTTTTTTTCTGTAGGGCATCTCGTAGCTGACCTCTGAGGTCATGACTACTTAACCGGTCAATCCTGTGGTTGCCTTAAGCTGCTACACTCAAAGCCTCCAGCCAGGGGCATACAAAACTAAGCTAAAAAGCTAGGTGAACGCTCGCTAAGGGCACCCCCTGTGGGGTACGAGCCTCGGCTTAGGGCGTCACCGGAGGGAGGACATCAAAGATGGGACGGGCTGGATCAAAGTTTTGATCATTATTATTAATCGGGGAATTTAAAGCTACGTGCACAGCCGAAACCACTGCTGGAACCTCGTTATCGAGCAAGGGTCGGGGAGGAGTATCATTTACTCGGGGGCGCGGACGCGATCGCAAAGGACCTCGACGGCGAGGTCGGAATGACGGGAGGCGTCTGTATTTGTGTAGAGTGCTAGTGGCCCTATTGCTCTCCTGGAGGAGGGTTATGGGGTCATCTGGGTCGGTGAGAATGTGCCTAGGACGGCGGGTACGGCTAATCCTACTTGGGACATAACTGGCGGCCTCGACAACCAGAGGGTTGCGATGTTTGACCGCGGAGTCGAAGTAACGCTTTGCAAGGCGTTTTAGAAATTGGTGGATCGTGGGAATTCTAAGGTCGAGATGGAGACTCTCGTTCCTAACATACCAGGGGGAGCCTGTGGCCCTACGGAGGAATCGGTTTTGGAGCGTTTGCAACCTATGGATATGATGGGGTTTTGCATGAGCAAAGACGGCACCCGCATAGGTCATGATGGGACGAATACACGCTGTGTAGATTCGCAATTTGCACTTAAGTGACATCTTGCTGCGTGCGTTTAGGACGGAATGGAGCCTACCGAGAGCGAAAGCGGCTCGCGAACGAACCTTCTTTATGTGCTCAGCGAAAGTGAGATGGTGGTCGAGGAAAACACCTAGGTATTTGGCTCGCTTCTTCCAAGGGATCTGCTTACCGAACATAGTGAGAGGTCGGGGGAGGGGGTCTCTAAGCCTTGTGCGCGGTTTCGAGAAGAGAACCGCTTGGCTTTTTTCGGGATTGACTTCTATGCGCCACTTTCGAAACCAGGCAGCGAGTCGATTGACTGCGCCTTGGAGAGTGTGGGCGATATTGTCGGGGTATCTAGACCTAAAGTAGATGGCCGTATCGTCTGCGAACAGAGCGAAATGCGTCCTTCTACCTGGGTTTGGAATATCGCTAGTGAATAGCGTGAACATGAGGGGAGCTAGCACGGAGCCCTGAGGGACTCCTGCACGAATGGGGCGGGGAGAGGAAAGTGCTCCTTCAATGCGATAGCGGAATACGCGATTCGATAGATAGTCCCGTAAGATGAGTACGAGACGATCCGGCACGCCGAGTTGGTACAGCTTGTATAATAAGCCGTTGTGCCAGACTTTATCGAATGCTTTCGCAATGTCGAAGAAAACTGCACCCGTCAAAGAGCCGCGTTGGAAACCATCGCTTATGAACTCAATGATGCGGTGGGCCTGATGCACGCTAGAGTGCTCAGTTCGAAAGCCGAACTGTTCGTTGGGGATGAGGCCCTTGGTCTCGGCGAAGTCTCTGAGACGCTTGTAAATAAGCCTCTCATAGATTTTTCCGAGAACCTTGAGCAAACTGATGGGACGGTAGCTAGAGGGGTCGGTACTGGGTTTACCGGGCTTTCTGATACCTATGACGGTGGCTTCTTTCCACGACTGGGGAAAGAAGTTGTTGCTTAAGGCACCATTGAAGATGGTAGTCAAAAGCATTATCAGGTGGGCAGGGAATAATTGGATCACCCTATTGGTGAGTCCATCTGAACCGGGAGCTTTACGAGCTTTAAGACCTTTGATAATGTCGTGCACTTCGTCTGGAGCGACGGGAGGCAGTGGACAATCAGGGTCGTCGACAGGAGGGAGAGAGGCTCTACGTTCGACTTCAGCGTCGACCTTTAGGAGGTGAGCTTGGTCTACTGGCAGGGAGCTGGGTGAGCATTGGGCCTCGAGGGTGTCGGCCAGGCATTCTGCCTTTTCAACGTCCTCGAAGGCTATGGTCTTATCGGGACGGGTCAGGGGGGGCATGGAGGAAGTTTGAGGGGATTTGAGTTTCCTCTGAAGTTCCCAAAATGCCAGATGGTTGGGCTCTAGTTCGCCAAGCATCTTGTCCCAGCCCGCGTCACGCAGCTCCTGTATGCGTGTCTTTACAGATCTCTGTAAATAGCGCATATGGGCTTTGTTTGCGGGGCAGGGGAAGCTACTGTAGGCACGGACGGCCGCGTTCTTCTCAGTCAGTAATGCACGCACATCGTCCGGCAAGCTCCAGTGACGGTCGTCCGTCACTGTAACCTCCCTTGAACATTCGTTCAGGACGGTTTGTACGTGATTAGTGAGTGATTCGATCGCGGACGTCGTGTCTGCGATAGAGTTGAACACGTCGGGAATAGAGTCTAACTGAGGGGACGTGTTGGATTTCAGCTGAGTGCTTACTTTCTTCCAGTCCGTGATCCTCTTAGTGATTGGGGGAGAGTTTGGGTCGCGGAGACCTATGCGGGGGTCTAATCTCATGACTACCGGACGGTGATCAGAGTCGAGCTCGTTAATAGTTTCTATGGAGTCTAGTCTTAGGTTGACGTTCTTAAGGAGCGCCACATCTAAGATATCAGGGGCATGATTTACGTTAACCGGAAAGTGGGTGGGAGTCATTGGAGCGATGACGTCAAAGGTCAGAGAGTGGGAGAGGTCGAACAAGTGTCGGCCTCTTGTAGTAGTTACCGAACTATTCCAGGAGGGATGTTTGGCATTGAAATCGCCCGCTAAAATGAGCGAGTTACTCATAGTGAGTAGAATCGAGAGGTCGTCAGAGAGGAGTTGGAAATTCTCCGAAGTATTAGCGGGGGGGAGATAGACCGACACGAGAGTGATCGGCTGGTGGCCTGACATGCCGAGGCGGCAGGCCGAAACTTCTAATCGTGAGAGGGGAGGAGGGTCAATTGGGATGCAGTGAAGCTGCTTTTTGTAGTAAATCAGGGTACCTCCTCTATGGCAACGTGACCTATCGTTGCGAACTATCCGGTAGTTAGCTATTGATGGGTTACGGTTGCAAGGTTTTAGGAAAGTCTCTTGGACTAAGAGGACGTCTATTTGATGATCGCGGAGGAAAGCCGCAATCTCTTCGCGTTGATTTTTAATGCCGTTTGCATTGAAATAACCTATTATTAGGGATCGCGGTTTGAACCTAGCTAAGACCGTGTTATCCATAATGGGGTTTAGTAGCGAGGGAGGTTAGGGCTTGCGTAATGTCCGGATACGCGTTGTAGATGGCCTGGATCTGGAGGAGATTGCCATGGGCCGCAAGGATTTCGTTGGCCATTGTCTTTGCGCGAGGGGAGACGAAGGCCAAGAAGGTTGATGTAATTACGTTGAACGAGTCAACGGAGACGTTGGGGGTAGCCACGGGAGTGGATTGAGAAGGACGCGTAGCTTTAAGAGCGGACGTGGGTTTCGCGGGGGGCGCGGCGGGCGCTGGAGGCGCAGAGGGCGCAGGGGGCGCAGAGGGCGCAGGGGGCGCGGGTGGCGCGGCGGCGCGAATACGGGGATCCATAAGGCGGGGGAGGGGAGCGGGGGGAGGGGGAGGGAAATTTGAAAATTGAGAGGGCACCATGGCAGGAAAAGACTGCTGGTGGTGGAGGTAACTCCACGGACTAGGCCTCTGAGGGCTTAGACGTTGGGGCAAATGGGATGAGGGAATCCTATAAGAGGAGGGAGCTTCCCTTTGCTGGCGGGCGTCGAAACGCTTGGCCAGTTTGGGAGAAGAGGCCTTAGGGGCTTTGGGGCAACCACGGTAGTTGGCCGGGTGGCCTTGTTTGCCGCATAGAACGCAGCTGGGAAGGTCAGTGCAAAGGGTACGATCCTTTGGACGGGGACAGTCTGAAGTGCCATGCTCACCCAGGCACTTGACGCATCTGGGTGTGGCATGGCAGTTCCTCTGAGAGTGACCGTATAGTTGGCAGCGGTGGCATTGACCGACAATGCCACTCTTGTGGGGTTTCTCAATTTCGAACCCTGTGAGATTGCACAGGGAACGAATTTGGAATATCGGGTGGTGGCCCTCGACGGGCGGGCAGATTACGAGTATCATATCGTAAGATTCACCGCCTCTAGAGCGGTGCATACGATGGACCTCGTCAACGGGGACTTTTTGCGACTGAAGGTCGCTGAGGATCTCGGCGGGGAGGATTTCGCGTGGGATTCGCTTAATCACGACGCGGATTTGCTTTTCCTCTGGGAGTGAGTAGGTGTGGTATGACACACCTCTCATTCTCAGAAGACGGGTTAGGTCCCTAAAGTCGCGCGACGTAGGGACGGAGACTTTGATACCCTGCTGGGTATTTCGGGCGCTAGAGAAATTGATTTTGTGTTCGGCACACCATTTCGAGATGTCCGTCCACTTTCCCTTGTCCTGAATGAACAAGGGTGGCGGGAGAGGGATCTTTTTAGCGTTAGGCGCGGGGGTATCCTTCGCGGAGGATGACGCAATCGGGCGGGTAGTGGAGGGGGAAGCTACTGTAGCGCAGCTTACGGATGACGTAATCGGACGGGAGGTGGTGGGGGAAGCTACTATAGCGCAAGTCGCGGGGGTAGCGGGAGAGATTTTGCAGGACGGTACTAATGGTGCGGGCGACGAGGGAGCAAAGTCTAAGTCCTCAAGCGCAACGACCTTGCTGGCCTGGGACGAGCTCTGCTTCTTGTTTTTCCTCTTCTTGCCCTTTCCTTGGACGGTTGTGAAACCGTCGTCGGATTGGGAGGAGGATGAGGAAGAAGAAGAAGCAGCGGACTCCGCTTCGTCGTCGTCCGAACCATAGGGGTACGGGGTAGTGGGCCGCTTTGAGGAAGCGGCGCTGATGGGAGCGTCAGTGTCCATAGACTCTGACGGACTGGGGGGTCTAGATGGCTCTGTAGCCGGGGGGGTTTCTAGTGCATCGCTAAAGTTAGCGATGCTATTGTCAGAGGGACAGGACTGAGATTCAGACTCAGCTTGGAGCCTGGCGAACCGAGCTCCATACTTAGTCTTCAGGGCGGGCTCTTCTTCGAGTACACCCTGGAAGAACTTAATAAAGAGCGCTAGGCACTTTACCGGGTCCTTCATATTGACGGGGGAAAAGAGAGACTACGCGTGAATATTTCCTAACTTCCTACAATCCTAACTCCCCGGTGGGTATGCCGGGGATGTGTAATCCCTCCCTGTCGGGTGTAGACAGGGAGGATGTGTGCCTATGGGTGAGCCCTAAGCTTGCTTTGGCCCGTTGCCTATCTTATTGTGCAACGGGGTCCTATCCAGTCTAGTGTGAAGGGTATCGATATACCCGACCACGCTAGGTGAGTCGCTGTGGAGGCAAAACTGTCACCAGTGCCGACTAGGAGACCCCCCAAGGCCGAACACTGGGACCCGGCCAATTGACTGCCTAACCCTGAAGGGGATCGGCGGGTGTGATTGGGTCAACACCCCCTCGGTTTCGTTGGCACCGTAAGGTATCCACCGAGGACCACGAAACTGTGGTTTTGCCCGGAAGGGGCCAAAATTGCCTCGACGAACGTTTTGAACGACAATCTTAAAGAAAGTCGATATTAATTGTGTCTTGAAAAAGACCCCAATTAATAGACGTGATGGTAGTCGGGTGACTACGGAGACGACTCGGGAACCACCAAGGAACGCTTGAGCCGGAATATCGGGAACTCTTGTACACAGCAGCGCAGCGCAACACGACCGTCCGCCACCGGTGCCGGGCGCAGAGTGAACCACTAGACCACAGAGGTAGTTATATATATATATCCCTGGTCTGTGCGAGGCTCAACAAGACCTCTCTCACGATATTTTTATTTCAATTACCTAAACCAATTACAGGCACTTTTGAATTTTTAACCGAATTACAAAAAGGAGGAGGTTATATGTTCGTAGCATATGTTTTTTTTTTAATTTATGTCCACTGATTTCTCCGTCAATTGTCTACCGATTAAAAATATATTTTTTTGTTTGAAAGGGTATGCTTTCAAGGTAGTTTTTTATAACTTTAAGTAACTTTGCTTGGATAGTTTTTCAGCTAGCTTCACAACACACATTTTTTTCCCACTTAGTATGTGGATGATTTGATAAGTTCCTGTCACTGTTATTTTCATAGCAGGTCAGGCCACAACTAAAAAGTGAAATATAAAAACTTTAGTCGGTGGCAAAAAAACGAAATTTCAAAACCGAATACACCGACTTCCGAAATAAAAGTTATTTTTCACTTTGTAGTTCTTTTTTTGGAAGTCGGTTGTTTTTTTTTTTTTGTAATAAGTTTTTTCAAGGAGTGCGTTAGTCAGGATGATGAAGCTAGTTGCCAATCCCAAAGCGCAGTAGTAGTTAGGCAGGTAGGTAGGTAAGTTTCTATGGAGAAGAATGAGGAAGAAAGTCTATGGACACTGTTTGAAGAAAATAAATCTCATAAAGAAGCATTTTATAACTGTAGTAATCAGTTTTCTGATTTCTAGTACCAACTGACTCTTGAAAACCTTGTGTTTAACCATTCTTTTAAAAAGGGGAGCATGAATTATTTTTGTGTTTCAACGTTGTTACTTGTTTTCAGTCGACAGAATTTATACCACTAGGCAAGATTTACCCGTCTCGATTACTTCGAACGTTAATCCCCTCCGCTCATTATTTTTACCACCTTCCGAATTCAAAATTGAATATTCAAACTCCAATAAAAACCGAATAACTAAAGCATTCAATGTCAAAGTGACACCTCGGGGTGTATAATGTGTCTAGGGCCCTAAATGTCAGTATAAGTGTCGGTGTAAAGTGTCAGACACACAGTTACACCCCAACCTCTGTAGACGGTTCAAGTGGATCGAAGAGATCTCAGTCAGTTTTTTTAATTGAAGTTTTTCATGTTTCTTTGGCGAGTGCTATAAAGAGTTTCATGTTTTCTTTTTATGTGAGTTTCTTTTTATTGTGTATTCTGGTTTTATTTTATGGGTGCACGTTTTGATCGGAAGTTTTAATTGGATAATACATCTTTACACTACACACACACACGTTTTTTTTTTTTTTGGGGTGTAGGCCTTCGAAAATATTGATGACATACATAAAATAAAAAACAGTCGAACATATAACCTGCTTCTTTTTTAAGTCGGCTAAAAATGAGGATACTAGATGTACAAAGGCTATGAAAAATATGAATTATTATATTACTAAAGGACTCAATTGCATCTATACTAATTAATTATTAGAAAGATAAGTATTTAATTTCAACAAAACGTTTTCAGAAAAACTGAAGGTAATTATATTCACTCGAATTCAATTTAATTAAAGGAAAATTTTAACAGTAAACAAAAGAGGAATCTTAATTATGTTACTGGCATTTACTGTAATTCATTTACTGTACGTACAAGTATGTTTACCCAAAGGCCAATTATACTGACAGTATTCCAGGAAATATACTAATTATATGATATCCCTTAAGACTGATGTCGAATAATCTTGAATCCCTTAGGATTAAACATGACCTTATCATCGACCACCAAGCTTACGATAGTCATCCAATTAATCGGCCTAGCCTGTTCCCAACTATGTTAGGCTTGGCTTATAGTCTAGCCGGTTGCAGTTGAATACCAGTATTTTTAACCGACTTCAAAAAAAAGGAGGAGGTTTTCAGTTCGTCGGGATATATATATTTTTTATGTATGTTCCCCGATTACTCGAAGACGGCTGAACCGATTTCAAAAAGTCTCTTTTTGTTTGAAAGGGTATACTTCCAAGTTGGTTCCATTGTCATTTGGTCACGATCTGATGATGGGATCTTGGAGAAATCGAGAGAACTCTTCAAATATTATAAGCTATTTGGGTATTTTTTTATAGTAACCATTTGGTAAAGTGGAACTGATGAACTACAAACCAACACACTAAAAAGTAAAAAAAAAAATATATAACCGACTTCCAAACTACAAAGTGAAAACTAACTTTAATTTTGGTCGGTGGCAAAAAACTTAAATACTGATTGATCCAAAGACACCAACTTCCGAAATTGAAGTTATTTTTCAGTTTGTAGTTTGGAGGTCGGTTGTATATCTGGTATTTTTTTTTTATATGGAGCGACTGCCTATCTGACCTCCACAAGCCAGTAACTGGGTAACACATTACCACTTTGTAGGACTGGTTGTCAGATTTTTAGGCTACTGACTACCCGTACTGGCTGTCAAAGATCCACGAATGACAGCTGGGACCAGCGGCTTAGCGTGCTTTTCGAGGCATGAAGGGGTCTCGATAAGTAATTATGGCTTAACCTTCGATCGATACAGTTGTTATCATTTAGCCACGAGCCCAACCAACGCATCCAATTAGATTACATAACTAAAACAACCGCAACTGCTATCAATATCATATGCCGGGATTTGCGTGGCCACCTATTGGGCCCAACTCGTTTAACATCTTTTACCATCGACTGGAAAAGAAGCAGGTCAATATCAGTGTGCAAAAATTATAACCGTTCACATGCTCACAGCATAATGTTAGAACGTAATTGAAATTCAAAGTGCGATGTTGCTCGCTACGTAATTACAACGTGTCGTGCGAACGGACGCTTTGACAAACTGTTACGCAATTAGTAGCAGTTGCGCATTACGTAATAAGCCTGCGGGTGGTCGCTTCCGTGGGGGAATGCTGATTGTAATTTGACTCAGTTTTGAAAGAGAAGTGATGAAATGGTAGGTTATAGGTACTTTTATCTACTCTAGTGTTAGAATACGTAGTGTATTGTGTGGTACTGTGTATCTAGTACCTACACACCACACTTATCTTTTTATCAAAAAATAACAGTAACCTGCTCTATGTCAAAAATTGAGTGCATCATACTTCCCCTGTGACTCAATTAGTAGCAGTTGCGGATTACGTAATAAGCCTCTTATGTTGTATTGTATGATACTTATAGTATATGCATTATTAAGATAAAGCAATAATAGATATATGTTTAAAATATTTTAAAAATCATTTGCAGGGCAGATCAAGTTTGCCTTAATAATTGCACCGCACACCTCCAACTTTTTATCAATATGTTGACCTCCTCTATGTAAAATTTTGAGTGCATCATAATTCGTCTACTATGCAATTAGTAGTAGTTGCACATTACGTAATAAGTCTGCGGGCGGTCGCTTCCGTGGTCCCGGGAATGCTGATTAGTTTTGAAAGAGAAGTGATGAGGTAGTACCTACTGACAATGTATGTACTGTGTCACACAGTACATACAATGTTTTCAGGACATTTGCAGGACAGCCTAAGTTTAGGGCAGGTCAAGTTGATAGTGATAATTGCACCGCACACGTCCAAAATCACTTGATATTTCGTATTACACATATCTATTTGTGAATTAAAATAGTAACCCAATATTGAGTGCATCATTATTCGCTTCTAACGCAATAAGTAGCAGTTGTGCATTACGTAATAAGCCTGCTTCGATCGCTTCCGTGGAGCTGATTGTAAGTTGACTCAGTTTACTCAGTGATACTTACTACCTCTAGATACCGCTTGTTCATTTTTTTGTTCTGAATAGAGTTCATCTTTGAAGTGCGTATCAAACAATTTCAAAAAATGTTCCACTCTTTAGTTATGGGACAGAGACGAGAAATATCGACCACAGGTATCGATAAAATTTGTTAAGCCTGTTGAAAATAATTTACTAATTATTTCATTGTTTTTAGCTATATTTAACAGATATTAAAAGGAATACCTTAAATAAAATAAAAATGCTTTTAATGTAGATGAAAACCTGTAAAATGAATAACTTGAATAATTTGAGTCACAGACTTATAAATTTATGAAACAATAATAATGGCTCGGTAAATTGTTTGTTAAACAATTTATTATAAAAAAATAGAATTTTAGAATAAATTGCATGTATTATTTAGTATTACAAACATCCAGAACCGTAACCATCTGTCATATTTTTTTCTATGTAGGCATCAAAACCTAGCTTTTGCTAAAGACATATACCCTGCGCCAATCAAGCCTTCACATGCAAAAACAAATGAAAAGCTCAACCAATCTTATCTGTTCCAATTACCAGTTACATTCAAAGGTCATATATAAAGCTCTTTATGACCTTTATCTAAAGTCCAGGTACATAAGCTGAGTCTCTCCCGACTCATTTTTGTCACAGACGATAAGCGGTAACACGCTCCCAAATTACACGAGGGCTTTGCGACATAGTAATGTTGCCAGGCCAGAAATTGAAGTATGTTGCTGTTATATTTACACGAATTTATAGGGAAATATTATGGGGAGCGAGTTGAAAATATATGCTGGTGTTGCCCTTTTAGAAAATTTAGTTAGTTAGGTGTTGTGAGAGGTTTATTTGAAGGACCTATTACACTTTTATAGGGGAGATTCTAATAATATTTATAAGTAATAGCTAGTGGACTGCCTCGTTGGTCTAGTGGTCGCAAGCGCTACTGCTGAGCATGAGGTTCTGGGTTCGATTCCAAGGTCGGGCAGTGTTATTGGGTTTTTCTATCCGAAATTTCTCAGTAGCAGTCTGGAGTCTGGATTTGTGCCCGGTTGATGGCAATAGGCTCGCCCCTGTTACATGGGACTTAAAACATAACTGGCGTGATGTGGGTGAACCTGCTATAGGGACACCTCTGCCCAAACCTTTGGGGAAATAAGGAGTGATGTTATGTTTATGTTATGTAAAAGCTAGTGGTGAATTCTGCACTTTTTCGGCTTTGAAAATTAATATTTAAATCGTCACGGCTTCTACTTAGGTATATCTAGAGGCGCTGGCGTGAGGGTACCAAACTTTAACATCGCCTTAGCAGCGTTTAGGTACCAACTTTCGAACAGTAAACTAGTAGCAAAGGGAACTTTGCTTAAAATTAAGACATGTCAAAAAAACGTAAGAGACGTTAATGTTTACTTAACTTTAAGCAACGTTTAAAAATATACCCCTTTATTTAAAAACGTTGACGTTTAAACGTCTGTTAACTTTAAGCAACGTGTGCAAAATAAATCTCCTATGGTCGAGGTAAAAGCATTGCTACGTTGCTACGACGTAGCTGACACAATGATGTCACGGCTACGCGAGCTACGCTGTTGTAGCGGATAGCCAGTATACTTGCCAAGTCCATTATATTGCACTTTGTATCACATCAAACGTAGATATAATTTGCTTTACATTTTAATTATCTGAATGATAAAAATCAAATCGAGTTGAAAAAAAGCTTTATGAACTAACCAATTTACTAAAAAAAAAAAAAAAACTAGTGTACATATTTTATTATAAATTAAAAAACCTAATATTACCTTTTCACTCGAACAACAACCTTTACAGTTCAAACCAAAAATGATTCCTGGAAACCGATTCGCTATTATAACTTTAAGAACAAGTTCCATAATAACATGTTCAACGCAAAACAAAATTCAGCCATACTTTACTAATTATGACATGTAAACGTTGAAAATAATTACTCGGTATTTTTTATTTTCTCTTTTAAATAGGTACGATGTCTGTTAGGAAATAAATAAATGGTGTAATTACATAAGTTTCCTGTACTTGACATATTAATTTAGGGTCTACGTTCATTTAAAATGAGAAATACCGGGTAACGTTTGAGAGATTTTATGTAGGTGTGTTTGTACCTACTTTACTGTACTGTATTATAGGCACAATGTTTACCAACATTTTGTACAAAGTTCTGTGTGGTTTAATGAGTTTTCTGCGGTTTTAAACTTTATTTATCCTGGGAAGCCTATGCAAGGTGTACGGAAATATTTATTTTAATTTTAAAACGTCCCAAGAGTGCAAAATATAACTTAAACGTTTGGTATTTATGGCACTGTTTCTTTTAGTCTATTACCAAATCAGGGTATACGACTTTTAGCTCACCGTCCGATAAGAACCAGGCCAGACCAGATGTCAGCAGAATTGAAGGGGTCCGCTAGGGACGATGGCTGCCGGGGTTGCGAAGAAAACCGAAAGGGAGACCGTGGCCCCCGGCAACAGAGCAACCGAAGGAACACGGGTGGGTTTTAGTCAGTAAGAGTCTGACACGCCCTCCCGCTCCGCCCAGAGTGGGAGAAGTTAAATGATGATTTCCCACCCAAAAAAAAAAAGGGTACACGACTTTGCGATCTCGCTGTCACTGTGTCAAATACAAGTCTTTGCAAAGCCATTTATTATTGTAAGATGGCGTCTCTCATACTCTTCTAAAGCTAAAAGCTTAAAATTCAAAGGAACGCCACATTTTCCGAGATATTCCCTCAGTATTGCAGCACTAACGTGTTGGAAAAGATCACAGGTAACAGGTTTCTAGGCCATCGCACGCGAACAACACAACAATGCCGCAGTTGACTTTTACTACTCGCGTTGACAAGCGTTCTTTACGCTTTACGATTCTATTTTATTCAGTAGGTTGGTGTTACGGAGATATGGAGTTATGGGTTTGAAAACTTTAATGGAAAACACATTTATATAATATCGAGTTTTGTGTGTGAAGTAACTGATTTGGAAATCGGTTGTAACGTGATGCAGAGGACTGAGGGTCATGTCGTGAGAAAATTTTGAGTATGAATGAGTATGTCTGAAAAGGTAGAGGAAGAACAAAGAAACGATGGATGGACTGTTTTAGGATGAGTGAAATGAGGGATTTGTACTGATTTGATGGCTGCTGGAGATATATTGAAGAGGACGACGGTAAATATACGGACATAAGGATGATAAAGATGTGGATAGAACATCGTCTCTTATCTATAATGCCGCAGTTTAATTTTACTGCTCGCGTTCACAAGCGTTCTTTGCGCTTTATGATTCTGTTTTATTCAAATTCAATAATTCAAAAGAATTTATTCAAACTAGGCTGAAAATCAGCACTTTTCGAACGTCAAAATTACATAAGACAGTCCCCAAAAACGCCCACCCTTCAGCACTTCCTAGTGTCTTTAGCTGGGAAGAAGAAGTGGCGCAACAAACTCCCCAGCAGCACAGCTGTCTGTTCAAGTCAGAAAAAAATGATTCAATACAATAGTAGGCAAAAAAATTACATTATGCAGCACAAAAAATAATTTAAATGATAAATTATTGGCCATATGTCAGCTAGCACACGCCAATATACCAACCAAAAATATCGAGAACTTTAGTCAAGCAGAAATAAAAAAAAATAAAAGAAACATTCAGTAGGTTGGTGCTATGGAGGTATGGAATTATCAGTTGTTGATGGAAAACGCACTTTTAACCGTTTTAGTTTCGTTTCATGTGTGTGAAGAAACGTAATCTGTACGTAAAGTATATGTGTACGTATGTCTGAAATGATGGAGGAATATTAAAAAAAAAAACTATGAATGGACTGGTTTGAGGTGAAAGAAATGGGATTTAGTACTAAGATGACGGCTAATAGCTCACTCCGCGATTATTGTACTGTAAATTGTACTTTAGAATGGAGCGGGGCGGAGTGGGGCGCGTCTTCGTGGATGGCACTAACTGTATCTATCACAAATCATTCAAAACCAAATTGAAATGCGAAACATATTTTCCTATAGAGACAAGCTCAAATAGACAGACACCTTTCACATACCTTAAAATCTACAGATAATCCGTAATAAGTCACGCATTCTATTCACAAAGTTTCCAACTTCGACGCGAAAATATCTTTTCACGAAATTCCGACACCTTCACACACGATTAGGTGCCAGCCGAACCCAACAATGACCCATATCATTTGTATTATATAAACACACAATTACTAGCCACGTTTCTTTGTTACGTTAGAACTATTTACCCTATTTACCTCAGTATCTGGGTTATCGAGCTCCTTGCATACAATACGACGTCAGACTGTCCCCTCCCTTTCGATCCCGTACCTTTGTATTGACAACAGGTACATTGAATATTATGTTCAGACACAATTTGCATAAAGCAATTTATAACGGGCATTGTAATCGTTGCGATTAATATCGGTCGTGTAGTGTAACGATTTATTATATTTTCTTTGTACGGGAATGTAATAAGCATAGATATACTCGTTTCTCTGCAATGTTTTCGGCTGTCTTGTCAACCTTTTCGTTCCGGCAGAATCCTGCAGTAACTGTATTGATTGGTAATATAAAAGTTGTTTTAGTACCATACGCGGAGAGGATTGACAATCAATGTTGCTTTACTGCATCGATAAAATTTCGTTGTTGAATAAAAAGGTGCTTTCTAAACATTTGATGACATATTCGTGAAAGTTATTTTGACTGAGGTATTCAGACAAGTTTAGAGCTCTTTGGGCAATTTTTTTTTTTTTTATACCTACCTATGTCAACTTTGTTTAGTCTACCTATCTAATTTGTAATAATATTCAGGACATTGGTGTCGATTATGGGATCTCGCACACTAGACTGCTACGACTGAGGCCAGTCGTGGTCCATAGCCGTCTGCGGCTAGTTAGCCGTTGCGACTGCGCGATTCGTATCTTTTCCTATAGTTTACCTAGGCGTGATCATGGCCGTCTAGTGAGCGAGAACTCTTATAGAGACTGCTGTACAACGTACAGTGAGTTCTTAATAAAATTTCATAAAACGAAAAAAAAAATAGTCCTGTCCAAATCAGTTAACGCACTTCATTCAGATGACTGTAAAGAGAATTATAAGTTGAATTACAATCTGACTATTTTCTTAATGTCTCTCGGGAATCATCGCATTTCTGAATACAAACGAATACTAATTTCCATGTCCATCAATTATAAGATTTATCGTGTATAATAATTTAATTCAGAACGAAGTACTTTATTGTTGTTTTGTTTTGATTTGCGTGTGAACTATATAGGGCTGTAAAACTATTTTCGTGCCTGTAATAATTACGATTTCGAGCGTATTGAAATCACAAAATGATAATTCAAATATTCTCTCTTGTTACAGATGAACACCAAACAGCCTAAAATACAATGAAACGTAAACTAACAACCAGAACACATAAACCACGAACTTAGTGAAGTGAACACGTGACAATCCGAGCATGAGGTGATAAGTGCCAGAAACAAAATGGCGATGGTTATATCGCAGACGACAAAGGCTGCTATTGGTGGGTTTTTAGCACTGATGATTCTTGGAGCTGTCTTGGTGGTTGGTGCAGCTGTTGGGTGGTTTGATCCGAGAAGAGAAGATGAGGATACTCCAGCTAAAGTTAGCGCTAGGCTTCAAGGGAGGACGTCGTTTGTTACACACCGAGCCGTGAGTATTGTTGCTATTTTATTTACTCTCTCTAAAAAAAAAAAAAATTAGTCCGTCTTTCAGATAATAAAAAAATACTGGACACGTATTTGTTCTTTTTTAACATAATCAAAAGATTACGGCGATACATTGAGTTAAAATGTTGCATGACGTCACGCCTTGCTAGATTTTATACTGCGTTGTGTCGTAGCGAGCCCTCACTCCCCAACTTAAATGCGTGTTTTCAAAGTTATTTTTTATTAATATGATAAAGCAAAAAATATGTGTCTAATATTTTTTTATTATCTGAAAGACGGACTAAATAGAATTTCTTTTTTTTTACCTAGGCATCTTTTTGTAAAATAATAGCAGGACTTGTCACATAAGCTAGGAAAGAGGTTTCTTTATAAATAAACGTTAAATGGCAATGTTTTTGTTGGTAGCAAGGTTAAAACAATTTAAATATTTAAAAGTGTCGACTATTTTATGCGTATCTACTTATTAGTTTCTTACAATAAACATGGTCTTAGACGGTAAAATTGTATCAAGATTTCATGTCTGGTTAGAAGCAGTCACTATCAATATAGCTGTATATTAAAATTATATCAGACCAAAACCCATTGCAAAAATACGGAGATTTCTCCCTAATAAATTATGCTAATTAGCCCCACAGTACAATTTCCAAACTCTACATCATTATCTTTTTAGTTTACACAATTCAGCAGCGCCATCTCTATTTCCATTGTGAACTCACATTTCTGACAATTTGCGTTGCACTGGGAGTTATCTAAAAACTTTTCCAATTATCTCAGTTTTCCATTTATTTAGATAAAAGGTTCATTTCGCAAATGTTGACGCGGAAAAATTTAATGTTTCTGTTTAAAAAAGTTTTTTGGATCATAAAGAGTCTTCTTGCTTTGTTAAAGGTTAGGTTCAGAATGATGAAAAAGGAAACCGAATTTTACGGACGTTTTGAGTTGAATGTTGGTTAACGTGATGAGGTTTGCGTTGTATTTTTGACATTTATTCTTACCAGCAATCGCTTTAGAGTTCTGAGACTATTGTGATATCGTATAATTATGTAGCAATCGTTAGTGTTAAGTACCGAGCACGGTATGTGAATGTTGTCTGAAAAAGTCTCGAATTTACCGAACGTTGTTGCCATCACAAAAAAACAACACATTTTAAGCAAACCGCGTCAAATGATTATGTTTTCCCAAGGTTAAAGAATAACAAAAACAAAGAGCTACTAACACAAAGAGAGGATATAAAACAGAAGCAGAGGGAGTGACGGATGCGCAGTCATTTACAAGTAAGCCCTCAAAATCCTCTAACAAAAACATGTCAGAGCATTCCCCAGATTTTTTCAAAACAACATTCTGTTTTTACAATTTTTCTTTTTTTGTACTTAGGACTGTTATTTTTGCGCAAAAATGTGTGGCAGTAAGGTTGTAAACCAAAGAATAGGTGGAATCTTTTAAGGCACAGAGCGTTAAAATTCTGGCTTAGAAATGTTAGAAGTTAGGATATGCTGCCTCAAATAAACTTAGTACAATTATTGTGCTTACTTAGTAAACTTATCTAAATCCTTCGTGAGGAAACCTATGCCTTTTTTTTTTGGGTGGGATATCATCAAATAACTTCCAGCGGGAGAGCGTGTCAGACTCTTACTGACTAAAACCCACCCGTGTTCCTTCGGTTGCCCTGTTGCCGGGGGCCACGATCTCCCTTTCGGTTTTCTTCGCAACCCCGGCAGGCATCGGCCCTAGTGGACCCCTTCAAGAGATATTTTTCGACGGCATGTGAAGTCAAGTCAGAGGCCCATGGGCAACTTTAAAACTCACTAACCACACGAAAAGAAGAACAAGAGTAAACTAATCTGCAAGCTTGCTCACAAGGTGTGCTATACGAACAACAATCAAATATTGTAGCTTGTAAACTGTTTTCTACGGTAGTGAGCAAAATATTTGAAACATAACAAACAAACATTGAGACAAGTTGTCAGAGGAACAAAATCCCATGGTCCTTGAAAGTGGATTTCCGGAGACCCGTGATCCCAAAGTGATTGACCCTCTTGTCTACCCATAACAGAGTTCTGAATTGAGCGAACTCAATTTCACACAAAAACACTTAACCAAGCCTTTTGGCACAGACGTCACCTAATTACGACCACACAAAATTCATTAAAATTGCTCGTTGCATTGTTGTACTCACAAAACATTCACGATCCCGTTATTCGAGTTTGGGCCCGCTTGAACGTAGGTCGACAAATTTCATAGATTATACAGAAGATAGCGTAAGCGAAACCCCTTCCTCGACCGTGCTCACATTTTAAAAGTTAATTTTTACCCGCCACCCGCAAAATGGCGGACCGTTATCAAATAAAAACAAACGTTAATTAACATAAAACACAAGAGTTTTAAAATTTTGTACCACAACACGTATTGGCGACGGCATAATTTGATTTTATTTTTGTTTTATCAGTGATTTGAGGCATAGGTACATTTTTGGCCGCAAAATTTGATTGGATTTAGCTTGTCCGATGATAATGTAATTAGAATTTTATATTTTACGACAATAATCTGATGTTTAAATTACTGTTACGGTAAAAAGCTTTTGTTCACAAAACGCTGAGGAATTGTTTTGTTAAACATTTTCATGTGATGGAAAAAAATATTGGTTCCATTAATATTTAATTGGATTATAAATGTTGAATACACATTACGCAACTCCATTACATTAATCCAGCACAAATACGCGTAATATCTATTCTAATAAACTAAAAATTGTTGTTCGCTTAGATGTTCGTATGGATTCCTTTATGTGCTTTTAAGGCATAACACTTGCCATACAATTTTATAGTTTGATCCGGCTTCGTTTTGCACAAGCATTTCGCTTCTCTCAAAATAACTGGGTTATATTCTGGCGCATTCTACATACGCGTACTTAAATATGTATGTATCGCTCAACCTATTTTCTTTAAGGGCACGCTTTCCTTGATTTATCGAAAATTCCTTTGATGCGAGGCACTTGAAGCATCTCCACCTAAAATGCAAAAACGCTTCCATTTTTCAAGAACCCAAATAGGAGTTGGGCAACAAACATTTTATCCCGTATCCTACCGCCCGGAGTGAAAAGCTGATACAACTCAAAACTCATACAAATTGTATCGAAATGAGATCTATAAGTGTATATATTATACGAAAAGGTTTAGCTGATAAAACAGCGGGTATATTGGTATTGTCCGTCAGGGGTCTGAGTTTGGAGCTCGTTCAATAGATTCCAGAAGAAACCCTTCTGTAGGAGAGTCAAGTCACGCCCAGGAGCACTCGGTGCGAGCATAGTAAGGTACAGTCGCAACGATACATATAAATAATTCATACGAATAGATACGAGTCGATATTGAAACAATCCGCTCTCCTATATACTTTTTAGGGAGTATCTCTTAAGGCGAAGCTCAATAGTGTATCGTTCGCAATCATGCAAATAGGTTTTGGGTGGATTTAAAAATTATGTTGTATACGAAAACGGTTTTGGTACGGCAATAGAGCAAAGTAAATTGCCCTAAGCCTAATCCGGGTATTAAATAAAAACGTGTAGATTTTGTAATTGTTATCCTTTGTTATATCAGTGTTTTTGGGTTTATAACTGTTATTTTTACCCGACTGCCCTAGAAGGAGGGATGTATGTATGTATGTATGTATGTATGTATGTATGTATGTATGTATGTATGTATGTATGTATGTATGTATGTATGTATGTATGTATGTCTTTTTCTTTGGCACGCTCTGTAGCTTAAACGGCTTGATGGATTTTAACTTATGAGGTGTCGTTAAATGTTTCTTAATTGTGAGCATATAGGCTATATAATTTAAAAAAAGGAAATAAATTAAATAGTTTTTTTTAAACCTCTAGGTTTAGAAAAAACACAATTTTATTGGTATCAAATAAAAGCTAGGAATGTATCGATTAAATACACACATCAAAAGTGTCTAGGGATCAACATATATTTTTGCAATAACTTTTCTCCTGATTGATATTAATTAAAATTTTCTTTAAGGATTCATCAAATAAAGTGTTTTCGTTTGTCACAGTAACGATAAACCAAGTCACCTTTGCATTAATAAAGAAATATGCCATTTTCCTAATAAAGGGATTTTTGACATTTGAACCACTAACATTAAAGTTCGAAAAAAAGACTGAAATAACAGTTTTCTTTAAAATTTTATTGGGTAACTTAAACAATTAATAATCCGTGTTCCTACCGCGAACACTAACAACACAAGAACATCGGTTTGGCATACTCAAAATGAGTTCATCCAAATCACGCTGTGGAATGGCCGCCCATGTTCGTTGCAACAACAAAAAAAGGTCTTCTTGCGACTGGATACCCTCCATATTCGGCAGAGCTCTTCTCTGTAGCATATCCCATGCATGCTCAATCGGGTTCAAGTCTGGCGACTGAGCAGGCCAGAGCAGGACATTGATGTTAGCTGCGGCGAGAGTCTGTCTTACAACTCTTGCGGTGTGCGGTCGTGCATTATCATGCATTAACTGAAATAAGGGACCGATTTGCACTTGTAGAGGAACGATGACGTCAGATACAATCGTCTCAGCATAAATTTGAGCGTTGAGGTTGCCTCTGATCCAAATCAACTCAGTTCTTCCGCCGATCCAAATACCCGCCCATACCATGATGGTTCCACCACTATAAGGATGGACTTCCTGGCAGGATTTTAATCGCTGTTGGCGTCCAGGGGTTCTCCAGTGTCGTATACGTCTTGTATCCGGTCTCATACCAAAACGAGACTCATCAGAAAAGCACACGAAACGCCATTGTTCTTCTGCCCAATTTCTGTGTTCAAGAGCCCATTGATATCGAATCCTACGATTGTGCATTGCTATAGGTGGTACCCGTAGCGGTCTTCGGGAATGAAGGTTCACTTCATGCAAGCGGTTTCTGACTGTTTGGTCGCTAATTAAGTTCCCTGAAGAGTGATGAAGCCTCACGGCTAACATCATGGCGGTTATTGTTGGAGCTCTTCGAGTTAAGATTTGAATGTATCGGTCTTGTCTCCGTGTGGTGCAGCGATACCGTCCTCCATGGCGCTCAGCCACGGTACCAGTGCTTCGGTAACGTGTCCAAAGTCGACTGATAACACTCTGACTTGTATTCAGAGCTAAAGCCACAGTACGTTGCCGGGAACCAGCTTCTATCATTCCCACGGCTCTGAGCATTTCTTCCCTGCTTAAATGACGTCGCCGCTCCATAATAACGTTGGTTTTAATCAGTAGTAGGGAAACAGTAGCACTAATAATGTCTTCAATACGTTGTATGTTTTTATAGGGAAAATATTGACCGCTGATTTTCATCTTTTACTCGAATTTGATTAACAGTTCCTGTTTCAAATTATGAAATGCACCAAAAAGGATCCATATAAATTTATATAATCATAAATTTATTACAAAGCCACATCTCAATCTCAAGAAATCCGCATAAAAATGCTTGATCCCTAGACACTTTTGATGTGTGTATATACATACAATTAAGCAATACAATACAATATGCAGTAAGTTTGATGAAGATATCGATCGTTCATCGGACAAAAACATTGAAAAGTGTTGAAAATCACGAACGTTCGCGTCGTGATTTTTTTGTCTCTTTAATTTCCCTTTTGATAATAAAAGTGGCGTGTGAAATAGTATCTAGTTTCAAGGTAATTATTAACAAACCAACTTTCTATATTTAGGCACACGTATTACTTTGTTCTGCGAATATCCAAGCCTGTTACTAATTAATACAATATCATTTTCTGTTTTAAAGAGCATTAAAATTAAACGAATCCTAAAAGAGCTTTTGATAAAAGCGATCGATAAACATGATTCCAATTACAGTATTCTGTGAAAATTATACTATATTCGATAATAAACATACGGTAAATTGACCCCAGGCTTGTCCTAACACAGAAATTACGATTATTGTTGACACAAAATATAATCCAGGCCACACGAAATACGGTACGCCCCTTTAATTAAAAATGACCATCGGAAAATTATCATTGACATTAAATTTTATCACAATCCTGTATAATAATAACTTTCCATTCATAATTATTACACACAATTTATTTGAAAATGTTCAACATTATTATGTTCATAAAGTTTATTAGGTAGGTACCAATTATATGGTATCTTCGTAAATATATTAATTGCTTAATTTATGACTATGCCATTGAACGGAGGTGCGAAGGAAATTAAAAACGTTTGCTTACGTGCACGCGATCCGATAATTAAGACAGTTTAACGATCTGTGTTCATAATTCTTGCTTACGCTTCCCTGATCGTTAGACAGTAGAAGCAGCTGGTGGTGTAACGAGTAGAACTGTTTGGATTGGGTAGTTATCATTGCGTGCAACAATGACAATTAATTTATGATTTTTATTTGTAATTGCAGCTTTTATCAATATACGCGGGTTTCTAATTTCGGAACAGTAATTTTAGCTTCATTAATAAAATGTAGGTAAGTGATATTTTATTTTCTATTATTAGACATAAATCAAAGTAATATAATAATATTATGAATTTCGTTGGAACTGTCCAAAAATAATGCTCGCATAGCTACTTGCCTTTCCATTAAAAGGTAAACACACGTGAAAATATGCAAACAGCAATTGACTCCCATTACATTTTCCTTCATACCGTCTAAGCTGGAATCTCCCACTCCCCCTTAATACCCATACTTGAAAGGGAGCCAGGATTTAACCAACATAGGTATATGCCGGCGGCGAGGTGTTAATTTTTATGAGGGCAAGCCGAAGTGGAGCCTGTCTTAACTTACATTTACTTATGAAAGTAAACGTGCTAATAATCTTAATAATAAAAGTCTTTCCTAACTGAATTTAACACCATCTATCGCCAAGTAGCAGATCCAAAAATACGGAACTCTAAAAAGACGCATAACATAACTTTAATTTCTTTACAGAAATAAACTCAACTAATATTAGATACTATCATTATTAAATTATTAAAAGAATATAAAGAATCGAATAAAATACACTTGAGCAGAACAGAACTAAATAAAATGAGCAATTTTCCTCCATCTCATTCTCGCTGACGCATTTTTTCTATGTCTGTCTCTATCGTAACCCGTTTTACACCGGCTTGCTCTCGTCCTTTATCATACAGTGCCACGTGACTTAAAGTGACGTTATGACGGGATGTATGAATTTTTAGTTCCCGATTAAAACGTTTTGACGCCGGGTTATTTTAGTACATTTCTTTCGTTGTTGTCATTCAAAGCTAGAAATAGGCGTTTTTGTTGTCTGAATGTTATGGTGAATTAAATAACCATAGTGTAACTATATTTTCTGGCAATATTTTTTATTTATTTATTTTTTTATTTAATCATAGTCTTAACACAGGTTAAATTAGTTTTGTACCATTAAACCAGACATGGTTTGTATTGGTACTCACATTCGCTAAAACAGCACTGCTTAAAAACTAAGACATAAATATAAGTAAAAATGTAGGTACATGAAAAATATTTTATGCGTAAACATCTATCAGCAAGTAGCACGTAGTGTCTTAAATATTATGAGTCGCCCGCTACTGGGCGCTCATAAGAAATCCGGTTCTAGTCAATATACATACAGGTTGTTTCGTTTTTACATTTTTGACAGACACTATTGACTTATAGTAGACACTATTGACTGTACCATTTTTCAGTAGCGGTAGACTTGCTGATGCGAACCTCCGAAGGAAAGCCGGTAAGAATCGTGTGTTGTAGTGTATTTTCGTCACTGGTACATTCCTACATACTCGCACGTTCTCTCCTATCAACAAATTCGCACAGAATTACATTAACCAACGATGTACATTGTTATTTTTTTTTCGAGAATATTCCTCCTTTTTCGAGAATGTTTTTCGTTTTTTGCTAAGAGAAAGATCTGAAAGCTTTTCTGTCTAAAAGGCGGGTAGTGGCTTAATGACTACTGGGCTGATGTATGTGAAACGACTGAGCTGTGGAATGTACGAAGACTTCTTTTTTTTTTGGATATAAAAGATAGACACATATCTACACGTAATCATATATTTTAATTTAATGGTAGTTTTAAATTTTGTTTAAATGTGTTCATTGCATATTTACTCTTTAGAGGTATGAGGAACAGGGTGTAAAATTCACTCATCCTCTACAGAAAAGGGAGGGCCTCCGACCAGACGTGTGTTCTCTGGCGGGCAACTGCCCAACGGCTGATGTCAGATAGTCGATTATATATGTCGTTTTCGCGGGAAACTCTAATAGCGCGATGCACGATTTGTGTGACGCCATGTCCTTTCTGATGCATAGTTTTTATGTGGTTCTGTAACCGCTTCAACTCTGTTTGTCCATCACATCAACGAGAAACGAGATTACGTGGCCATACTAAATGTACTCTCGCTACTTAGGTTTGATCTGGTTCTCGTTGACATCCCGTTCACGGCGCGGTGGACAAATAAACATTTTGCTTTCTTTTTTTTCCTTTCAAAGTGTCCTGTGTGTGTCTTTCCTTTTTACTTTGATCGAAGATTCTCATCATCATCCACTGCTGAGTATAGGTCTCCTCCCTTTTCTATCATACTTCCCAGGTTCGTGCGAGTTTCATCCGGGTTTTCCCCGCGATCTTCTGTAGGTCACCCACCTGTCCATTGGTCTGCCAACGCTTCTTCTACCGTTTCTTAGCAACCATTCCGTTACGGCTCTGCTCCACCTGCCATCACCATATCTAACCAAGTTTCCTGCCCAACTCCAATTCAGAGCCGCAACCCGTAGTCTCTTGAGTTATGGACTCGTTCTTTCAGTGATGGGCCTTTAGAGGAATGAGGTACAGTGTATAAAGTTCACTCATCCTCTATAGAAAAGGGAAGATCCTCCGACCAGACAGGTGTCGTGTCTGGCGGGCAACTGCTCAACGATTGATGTCAGGGAAGTTAAATATATGCTGTTCGCGCGGTAAACAACTCTAATTGCATGATGCAACCTACATGGCGCGCTCCATAGCCCTTTGTGCAACTTCTTCGAAGATAAATTGCTTGCAGGCACAAGCAACAATATAAGACTACTCTCTGGTAGCATTTAAGGCCTAAACATGTTTATTTACCTACAAACGGGAATATCGGACCCCCAAAGCGTATTGCTGAGTCTAATCACTCAGTCGCTGCACCAATACATGCATACTTTTACATCTAATTTCGTAATTGCGGTAACGTTCTTCAAAACTATGAGAATTACAATTCAAATGAATAAAACATTCCCCTTTCGGTTATTATCGGAAATAATTATTAACAGAATTAATCAATAATTAATTACTGAAATTGATACAGTTATACATAATTGATTATTTAGTATCGATTCTGAATACTTCATTAGTTTGTGCTCACTTCATAACGTATTGTATGTTCGATATTTTGCGATTTAAGTCACAATTACTTCAGGACATAAAATATACAGAAGCGTACTTAATGCTTAAGGCATTAAGTGCCCGTATTTTGGGTGATGCAGAGACAAAAAAAAGTTGGAATGATAGGATAATTATAATATTCTATGTATGAAATAGGAAAAAACAGAACATAACACATTATTTTACGTAGTGCATGTTTTCCCCAAAAGATTAAACAGAGGTGTACCTATAATCCACCTACATTTTTTTAGTTATATTAAGTCCTACGTAATAGGGGGCGAACCTATTACCATCAACCGGGCTCAAAACGAGCAGTGGTGGCCCAGTAGCAACAGTTGCAACTATTGATTTGTAGGTCATGGGTTCAAAAACGTTGAATGAAAACATCGTGCCGAAACCGGCATGTCCTAGAACCAAACATTCAAAAACATGTGACATTCGCTAACTCGCACTGGGCCGGCGTGGTGTATTATGGCCCTATTCCCTTTCAAAGAGATGAGGCCAGTGTCTCAGCAGTGGGAAAATTATAGGATAGGCTGATTATGTAATATATCTTTAGGGTCACAAAACCAGACTCCGGGCTGCAGCTGAGAAATTAATTAAATTAATATTTTGATAACTCGAAGCCTAGTGTAATGCATAACAGCTACAACATGCTTAACAGCTATTTATTCAGCTCCTGCTGTACTGTCAGATACTGTCTGTTTTTCAACAATGCAAGAACTTCCGTCTGAAAAAGTTCTAGCTTTGTCGGAGTTGAGCACAATCAGACGCTGTGGAAAACAACCCGTTCAGCTAGTTTCGTGTGTTTGTATTTTACGTCAAGCTCGAAGGAAAATCCTAACTAATATTATAAATGCGAAAATGAGTTTGTTTGTTTATTTGTTTGTTTGTTACGCTTTCACGCTAAAATGGCTAAACGGATTTGCATGAACTTTGGCACATGAGTAGACCATGATCTAGGTTAAGACATATACTTTTTATCCCGTTATTACAACGGGATCGAGACTAATTTTCGGCCAATTCTCGGCCTTCGTAGGCGCGGGCTTGCGGATCGTGACCAATGGGTAGCTTAACGTCCGATAAGGACCAGGCCCGGGTCGACGGCGTGTTGCGTTCCACACGCGCCTCAAAGAGATGTCAGCAGAACTGACGGGGTCCGCTAGGGCCGATGCCTGCCGGGGTCGTGGAAAATCCGAAAGGGATACTGGGGCCCCTGGTAAAAGACAGGCAACTGAAGGAACACGGGTGGGTTTTAGTCAGTAAGAGTCTGACATGTCCTCCCGCTCCGCCTAGACCAGGAGAAGTTATTCGATAATTTCCGACACAAAAAAAGGCCTAAAGTGTATGTACTGCTCGTTTGGAATTTTATTACTGTAGATAATTCAGTAATGTAATAAGGTATATTAAATGTATACTTCGAACTAGGTTGTGGAGGTCAGATAGGCAGTCGCTCCATGAAAATGCTGGTATTCAGCTACATCCGGTCAGACTGGAAGCTAACCCCAACATAATTGGAAAAAGGCTAGGCAGATGATAATGAAATATATACTTCCAACTGCAAATCGTAATCGGAATCATAGTAGCACAGAGTCTGGAATTGTGTGTGAGTTATAGGTCCACCTCTGCCTAACCCTTCGGGGAATACAGGCGTGATGTTATGTTATTATGCCGGGAAATATTTATTAAAATGATTGGTCATAATTAATTGATTCAGGCATGACCTTGCAGAATACCATTATAAAATACAATAGATGTTGTTATATTTAGTAACTTGTTCCGCTTAACTATTAATGAAGAGCCATAATAAAGCCCTGTAAGAAATCGACACATTTTTCACCTTTCAACGAGGCATCCTCACGATGACAACTGACTTGTGAACACGGCGTGTTGGCACACCGATCGCTGGTCGCAGAGAACTCTGCAAATTTTTTATAGGGTTTTTTATGGCTCTTTAGGAATAAATAAGCGGAACAGGTTACTAATTGTAACAACGTCTATTATATTTGATTGGTCATAATAAAAAAAAGTCATAATATTAATGACTAATTCGCATATCTTTGACCTGAAGCCTCCGATAGGTATACTGGTACGGTCAAACGCACATTTGTGGTAAAACTTTGACATTGGCAGACCAATTTCCACCAAACTATCCATTTAAACGCTAGCCTAAATGATTTTTCGATCGTGTGTCCTTGACCCAACTTGGTGCCTCCCTCGGGCATCAAGTTACGAACCCAATCAATTATTGAGTAGGTACTTCACTGTTTGTATTATAAACTGGTAATTTATATAGGAATATGTATTTGTCATTTACATCATGGATTCGATTCGAATGTGTTTAGTTATGGGGTCGCGAGGGAAACATGATGGATGTTTTGTTGGGTTCGTGTGTACCACACTGATTTGTGATTTTGTGCTTCTGAACTTAGTATGAGGAGAAAATTAGGAATGATAACATAACATAACATAACATCACGCCTTGTTTTCCCGAAGGGTTGGGCAGAGGTGTCCCTTTAGCAGGTTCACCCACATTTCGCCAGTTATATTTTAAGTCCCATGTAATAGGGGGCGAGCCTATTGCCATCAACCGGGCACAAATCCAGACTCCAGGCTACTACTGAGAAATTTTAGATAGAAAAACCCAATAAAATTTTGCCCGACCTGGGAATCGAACCCATGACCTACAACTGGACTCTGGGCCCGTGGCATGACGTAAACGTGACGTTAATTCGAAAGATTTTATAATCGAAAATACAACTATACTATAGCATTTTGGTTAAGTTTTAAGCGACAAACACAATTACTACCACCCATAGGTAAATATTAAAACCAAGTAAATATTATGTGCGAGCTGAATATTTTCAAATTACGTTACGTTTACTCCGCACGTTAGGCAATTATCACACTGGATCGCGCTCCGTCGCGCAACGCGGGGCGGCCATAGCAAACAAACTGCGCGCGGGAGTTCGTTCCAGCCGCATATTGTGTTTTCTACACAAACTGATACAATTTTATTTTAAATCTGCCTCCCCGCGGTACGCGACGGAGCGCGGTGCAGTGTGATAATCGCCGTTGTGCTAGGCCCATGGGTTTTGCCATAAAACGGTTATAGTCTATTTATTGTATTGAGTATGCAAAATTTTTTTCTATCCGATATTTTCGTAAACTTTCCAATTTAAATTCTGAAGCTATTTTAATAATAAAAAAACACCTAGGTACACTGATCAATTGAAGTATATTTTTCATAGGAAATAAAAAATGGTTACAATATTCTTGCCAATTACCCTAGCTGGCTAAGAAAAAGTTTTTTTTTTGTTCATTAAAACTTACCTGAATGAGAAATTCAGTGTTAATGAACTGTTTTGAATTTTTTTAGATCTATATTTACAGAGGGCCTTAGTGGCAATTGATTTCAAAGCGTATCGTATTTCTACAACAACTTTGAACGGAAGCTTTGCGGTACCTATACTCTATTTGAAATGAGATCAAACATTTAACTTAACCTTTTTTATAGTCCGTTCAACCGATTTTGACTTCTATTGCGTTAGTGGCATGACAAATGGCAGCTGCAGAAAGCAGTTGGTATTGTTACCACTTTTTTGCTTTTAACGCCATCCTTATGCCTACGGTATAGAAGTCAGAATCGGTTGAACGGACAGTAAAAACGGTTTGTTTAAATGTCTAATCTTATTTCAAATGGAGTATAGATAATTTCAGTGCCTGGGTGACCACTGAAAATCATGCTGTGGGTGATAGCACAGCAATTTGCTGAGTGGAAGCCTTCTTGTCACAGTCGTGCCGTGCCAGCAGCTGTCGCATATTTCTGTTTTGTGCTCGTGGTTGTATTTAAATCTATCGTTTTATTTTATTGTTCTCTTTTTTACGCACGTGTTTCTGTGACAAAGAAACTTATTTTTCGTTTCTTTTCTTTCTTTCTGTGCCAGTTTTTTTTTTACTTTTCCATCATCGTCAACGGTGATAGAATGGCACTTTACCTAGATTTTTAGGGTATAAAAACAATTATAGAAATACAATATCATCATTCTCCTGCCCTTATACACCATGCAACATGGATTCCTGTTCCATACATCTATTAGTCGTCATCTCGATAGTCACCTTTCTAGCCATATCATCTTTTACACAGTCCATCCATCATTTGTTTGGTGTTCTCCTATTCTAAATAATACAGGGTAAAAAAAATCAGCTGTTCCCTACATTTATGTTCGCACAACTTGTCAAAATGTATGGAACAGCTGATTATTTTTCGCAATTTCAGGTTTCGTCCCATAGTAAAAGTTGTTCATAATGATGAGTAATGTCACGTGTTTAAGTTTGCGCACAGGTTAAAAAAAAATCCTGTATAGGAAGGCAATACTTACACTTAATAGGTCCTATGCGTAAAAGTATGGTTCTTAGTCTTAGGTACCTACCTATGCGTAATTCTAAGGTCCGTCAGTATAACATCAAGTTAACAACGAGTTTCGAAATACATACTCAGAGATACTCTCGATAACAAGCATCATAGTTGTCCATTTAACTAAATTGACTTTATAGAGATCGAAGTATCAAGATTGCAAAATCTTGATACTTCGATTTGAAGTTAAACTATATTGTTTGACTTTGAGTAAGTAATGTGTTTTCGTAACTGTTTAGGATGAGATTGAAATTCTTTTGGCGATACACTAAACAAGGACCACTGAAAGGACAAAATCCATTGATTTGTTCATTCCGGTAGTTACTAAGTATCGAACAAACGCATATCTCTACACAGTAAGGACCATTGTTGCTTGCAGCGCTCGGCCGCTATACTAACGCTTACTTACGAAAAAAAGGGGTCGTGTGCACGGGATTTTGTTTTCAAATTGGTTGCCCCGGTGGTAATTTGATGAAAAAATATTAAAAAATAGACCACCACGCCTTGTTTCCGCGAAGGGTTTGGCAGAGGTGTACCTATACTACACCCACATTTCGCCAGATATGTTTAAGTACCATGTAAATGGGGGCAAGCCTATTACCATCACCCGAGTACGAATGCAGTCTCTGGGCTGCTATTGACAAATTCCAGATGGAAAAACCCAACAACACTGCCCGACCTGGGAATCGAACCCAAGACCTCATGCTCAACAGTAGCGCTTGCGACCACTAGACGAACGTGATATCTGAGAAAATATTATTAAGTTTTTAATATCCTGAAAACCTTCCTGAACACGTAAATTCACACTGACGAAGCGTGTTGACGAGTGCTTGTTCCTACTCTGTATAAAATTCGAAAAAATCGTCTATTTTTTTTCAATGAGGAATTTTACGGTTTATTACAAAAAGCGCGGGCAGCCGTCATTTATCGGGTGTCGACAAGTGATAACTTAAGACCCCTGTTGAAAATTTGCTCATCCTTAAGGAATTTGGGGTAATTTTGATACGAAAAATCTGATTTTTAAATAGCAATAACTTTTTTATTATCAATAGGTAATAATTAGAATTTCTATTACTTTTAGGAAATGTTATTGCAGTACCTATGAGCTCCTTTCGGATCAGATAGGGTTTTTTTTTACATATTCCCAACTACCTTATATATATTACACCTATATTATACCTTTTCCCAACTATGTTGGGGCCGGCTTCCAGTCTACCCGGATGCAGCTGGATACCAGTATTTTACGTGGAGCGACTGCCGATCCGACTTTCACAACCCAGTTACTGGTGGATAACACGATACCCCTTGGTAAGACCGGTTGTTAGACTTTTGGGCTTCTGACTACCCGTAACGACTGTCAAAGATCTACTGTCAATGACCGTGAGGACCAACGCATTAAGATACTTTTCGGGGCACGGAAGGGTCTCGGTATGTAATGGATGGTCACCCATCCACGAATCGACCGCGGTAAGCGTAGCTTAACCTCCCTTCGAACCGTGTGGCTATAATCATTTATTCAATAGCCCCACCATTATTTATGTTGAAACAAAACTCTAACGGTTCTTGGATTTTTTTCATGGATCGACTATAACATCACAGACCGCACATTTGGGGGTATCGCGATAATATTAACCCCTAAGGTGAATTAAATTCTTATTTATTTAAGCTTATTAGCGTTCAAATCAACTAAGATAACGCTAATAAGCTGTTGCGTCACAAATGTCCTTCTTGCCCAATATTTTAGATTACAATGATACATAACAAGGTATCATACAACACTTTCAAGAATCTAATTACCAATTTCTATTCAACGACAAATTTCCTGACGCCCTTGGCGAGTTCGCAAAAAAATATTCATCGAAGAAAAAAAAAGAATTTACACAATATTTTATTTCAACAGAAATTCATTATTCATCACTATGACGACCGCTTTCAGCGGAAAGCGTTCGTGACTGGAATCATTAATTTTTCATGCATTTTGATAATATAACTGTGGGTGAAAGTCACGGGTCATTCTAAACGAATATTTCGTATAGGTACCTAGCTTATTTAAACATGGTTATGTTAACTTTATCACTGTCGACTATTGTGATGAAAAGTTAAGTAGTTAAGCAATCAAATATGTAAAGTTCGGGAAATAAATTGTTTAGCTGCCAACTTAAATTGTTCTATATTCAAATCACAAACGTCATGTTTTGACAGTGGTATGAAATAGCTTTAACACGAAAAATTAAATTTAATATATCTCTGACTGTAACTTCCTTAAGGTTAGTGAGGTCATAAATTAAAAGCTCGGCTTTTTGGATTTGGTCGGTAAATGCGATAAAACTAAGATTTACTAGAAATCTCTGATAAATCTTTTGGTATACAAAGGATTTATCAGAGATTTCCAGTTAATCTTAGTTTTATCGCATCCGCACATATAACTCAGAGACTACATAAGGGGAAACTGAATTACAGAAGGCCAATTCTCGTAATTTCAAAGGTTCAAAATCTAGTCGCAAACTCATCACTGTAAAAACTAAGGTCAAAAATGTGTCCAAAAAAATAAAAATTTCCCAATCTGTATTTTTTTAGACATTAGAACGTTCTTAAAAATACGGAAATTGCTTCTCAGTTCAAATAGGTAATTAGGTGCACATCTGCAGTAGATGTTTAAATATGTTATAAGTATTCAACTGAGTAGGATAGCAGCTATCCTACTCAGTTGAATACTCATAACATATTTTGCATTTCTCTTACTAGTTAGCTGTAACGCGGCTCAAAACAAAGATACAGGAATTTTCCAGTAAAGAAGAAATCAGAAGAATAGAAATAGTTCTAAAATTTGGCTAAGTGAGATGACGTTAGAAGGGTGGGAGGCAGCGACCTCCTGTTTCATTGTCCACTAATTAATTAATTTATATTTAATTAACAAGCAACAAGACTCATATTAATGTGTTAGTAACAATATTTCTTAACAACTATGTTAGTAAACTTAACCAATACACTTAACAAATTCCTGCGACACGCTCAACACAGATGTGGCAGCGATTCATACCCAAACAGTAGTAGTAGTCTGTAAATTTTGACGTTCAAAAGTGCCATACATGGGCCTATTTGAAATAAATGATTTGACTTTGACAGTCTAGTCTGCTCCCGATTCACTGCAGTATATTGTTGGGGCTGCCCCGCACCCGGCGCATCAGGAAGCACATTTTTTTCGCATAGTTACGTAGAATCAATCAACACGAGCTTCAACAAACATCCCTGATGCACTACAGAAGCGGAACAGACCCAGCAATACCCGGAACGCATTATTATATTGCCTGCGAAGGACGCTGTACGATTTTTGAGTGTAATCTGCCCACAGGCTGCACGTGTAAAATGAGGTGCAATATGCACGAAATAAGGTTCTTAGATAATGAGGTAATGAGATCAAACTGTTATAATAGTTGGCAATCGTTAATTTGTAGAATATTGTACCTAAGGTTCGAGGTAATAAATTAAAAGGTCGGCTTGTTGGATTCAGTCGGCAAAAGATTTATTAGAGATTTACAGTTAATCTTAGTTTTATCGCCGGCGTTGAATACAAATGAATGAACCATCACTATCCTATCACATTATGCTTTTACGAACTTGCTATCTTGAACACGGCACATATAATAGTGTAAGTAGATTCTCGATAAATAATAGACCACAGGTCCACAGGACAAATTAGAGTGTCTAAACATTGTGGCTAACGAATCAGAATAGCAATTCCCGTATTAATAACGTTTGCATTCGAATCCCAATGCAATGAGAGGTTTGTGGCGGCTAAGTAATAACAGCCGCATGGGTCGATCTATCAGGTTAAGCTACGCTTGCCGCGGTTAGTCCGTGGATGGGTGACCATCTTTATATACTTTGTTTGTTTTCCTTGCTTCGGAAAGCACGATAAGCTGTTGGTCCCAGCTGTTATTCGTGGATCTTTGACAGTCGTTATGGGTCGTCAGAACCCCGAAAGTTTGACAGCCAGTCTTACCAGGGGGTATCGTATTACCCAGTTACTGGGTTGTGGAGTTCAGATTGGCAGACTTTCCATGTAAAATACTGGTATTCAGCTGACACCGGTAAGACTGGTATCCGACCCCAACATAGTTGAGAAAAGGCTAGGGAGGCAGAGTTCGCATTCGAATCCCAGTTTTAATCTATCAAAAAAAATCTTTTAATTTACTTACATTTTTGATATGTCTTAAACATTGGTTGTCGCAATTATTTACTGACCTTCAGGTCAAGAGAATGGGTGGGCAGTAGCGTCCACCTGTATACTAATAATAACAAATTGGCATCATCCATCCGTCTGCCAAGAGTCACGGTTTGGCCCTTTTAGCTGTTATTTGGAGGTTCTGCATGCTCAATAGTACAAGCCTAATGTATTTGTACAAGCCCGCATCCTATTGTGAAAACAGACTGAATTTTAATTAACATCCCGTTTGCAATTTCAACTTTTGTTGTATGACGCACGTAGGTGGGTACTATAAACGGTTTGCCATTAAAAATATGCTAAAAAATATCAAGCTTATATAAATATACGTGATCTGAGCTTGATATTTTTAAGCATATTTTTTTTGAAAAATAGACTTAGAATGTGTCACGTTTTAAAGTTTGTGGCCTAATTTAATATTGTTTCTAAGTAGCACAGGCTTTCAGGAATCTAAATTGGATGAAAATAATGGAAAAAAATAATTGTATACGGTAGAGATTACATTTACTATCGTGTGAGGAATCTGCCATAGGGGTTTAGGCAAAATTTTATATAAAATGTTGCCCCCCCGTTTTTGATCAAATGAAAATCAAGGAAAAACTGAATGCAATAATTAATCGTCATACTTTTTGCCGTATCTATTAAAGTGAATATTATGTACCAGCGATATATATACTCAACAGTGGTGGCAGACTTCTTAGTGCTGATATTGTAAGCATTACTTTAAGTGATTGATTGTGACGACGTGAGTAAGACAAGTTTTAGTAATTCAAGGCACAGATGAATACAGATGGGACACTCCGCAGTTTAGGTATGAAGCTACAAATACAGGGCGAGCCTGTCTTGCTGGGCCAATTCAAGGAGTGTAACGTAGTCAGAAGATCTAAGTGTCATACGATAGAAAGAGAGGCAACTTCTAGGTGAATATAACCGTAGTTGATTAGCCCTGTGCGACCGTGAATTGCACTTTATTGGGTCGTAGCAAGAGCCACTTTTTATTTGAATGATTTTGCGGATTGTTCCATCTGTATTTATCTGTGTCCAAGGCAAAGGTCGAGTGTGTCACGTTGTATTATTTGGTTATAACCTAAAGTGAGATGTTCTCACTGTGTGGTTGGGCTTTTAGGCACCAAATAGTAATTTTCAAGGGGTGTATGTTTATTTAAATATGGATTTTAATATTAATTTGAAAGGTCTTGCGGTAAAGGTCAGATGGCAGTGACTCTTGCCCTTGGAAATAAGTAATACCATACCTACTTTTGAATATGTTATTGCGAAATACTGGTTCGTATATCAAAATATTATTGCTTAAACCTAATATTTATAGTTGTTGTTTCCTATCAATTGTAATTATGTAGAACCGATTTTTTAAATATTTTTTATTATTTTTCTACTGAATCTTTGTTCGTGGACCTCTTTCAGCATAGCATCTTACCTTCATTATCTTCTGTATTATTATTAGTGAGATTTTAAAACAGATTTGCCTTGCTACTGCTGAGTATGAGGTCCTGGGTTCGATTCCCGGGTCGGGCAAAGTGTTATTGGGTTTTTCCATCTGGAATTTCTCAAAGCCCAGAATTTGGATTTGTGCCCGGTTGATGGCAATAGGCTCGCCCCCTATTACATGGGACTTAAACATAACTGGCGGAATGGTATGTATGATACTATAGGTATAGAAAGAAAAAAACGTTTATTTGCGGTAAACATGAAGCAAAAAATATTATTAAAATACAAAAATGAGAAAAGGTTGGGGAAGCAAGCACCTCTGCCTAACCCTTCGGGGATTACAGGCGTGATGTTATGTTATTTGCCTTACTCTTGACTCTCTTTTTCCTTGAATGTTTCTCTCTACAACTATATAGTTTTCCCGAAATTGCCGTTATCTTTTTAAAGAAACTATTATTTTAATCACCCCAAATAAAAGAACAAAACTTGCACAAAGATAGCGTGAAAGAAAATAAGCTCAAATGATACAGTTTGATGAAAGTCTAGACTGCACCGTCGATGTACCACGGTCACGAAACCAACCGTTTTTCGAGAAAATGTTTGTGAGTCATGAACCCCACTTTATGGTTCTAGAACTTTCCAAATGGTATCGGAAATTAAACTTTTGCTTGTACAAAGGTTTTATTTATTGTTTGCCATAATTTTGTATGGGAATAAAGTAAGAATTACTTGATAAATAGGGCGAGTTTGAAAACACTCTTTAATCATGTTTGTAAAGATTTTATGTTTAGAAAATGGTATTTATGATTTAGTAGCTTTTACCCGAGGCTTCGATTGCGTTACTGTATATCTATCTCTCAGGAATAGTAGTTTTATCGTGGAGGAAAGGTACTCTATGTCTGTTTTTATACACCTTTTTTTTGGGTGGGAAATCATCAAATAACTTCTCCCGCTCTGGGCGTGGCGCGGCGTGTCAGACTCTTACTGACTAGAACCCATCCGTGTTCCTTCAGTTGCACTGTTGCTGGGGGCCACGATTTCCCTTTCGGTTTTCTTCGCACCCTCGGCAGGCATCGGCCCTAGCGGACCCCGTCAATTCTGCTGACATCTCTTTGAGGCGCGCGTGGAACACAACGCGCCGTCGACTCGGGCCTGGTCCTTATAAGACGGCGAGCTACCCATTGCTCCGGTGCAAAGTTCGCTAGTTATTTTTAAGTCTCATGTTACTGGGGGCAACCCCGCGCCTACGCCTACGCCTCGTGATGCTTGATTGGAATATATAATATTATATATTCCAATATTTATTTTTATTATAACATAATATTATACGTATGTAATATTATGTTATTATAAAAATATCATATATTTATAATATTATGTTATAATAAATTCGTAAAAACTATTCGCGTAGTATGTTTCATCAATCGGCTCAACCTTCCTCCTTAAAAATACCCCTTCGAAATCTAGTAAATTCATAAAAACTTGTTAATATATCAAAAATCCAGTTATAAATGAATAATTCCAAGCATTTTTAATCTTCACTGCAAATAAAAAAATACCCCGGATCAAATGAATTTTTCACCTCTCGTAAGGGATAATAAAAATGGCTTGCAGCCAAAAATTATATTTCTTTATGAAGTTCATCTTTGCGCCTGGCATAAAGGATTTTTCAATAATACTCTCCGAGAAATTCTGTTTTTTTTTTTTAATAATCCCATTGAGAATTTTGTACTTCTATTTATGATTGAAGAAAAACTGTTTTGCTTGTAGTTCATTATAAAAATGTTTCTTTATTCTGTTTTGATTATTGTTTCATTTTATTCAATATTCATAAAAAGAGCATAATTATTATTATGTAAAAAAACCTCCAATTATTTTGACGTCTAGAAAATCTGTTTTAATATTTTACCCCATTTTAATATTTTATCCTCTCTTCTGATTTTTCTTTTTCCTCAAAAACAACTGAAAATGTAACTAAACGGATGATATTTTGCAACCACGATCACACAACGTTTACTGGTCAAAGTTACGATCGCAGTACAACGTTTTCAGCCGGGTTGGTTGTGGCCACGAGTGCAACGAACGGGCAGAGTTAAGCTTAAAACTTTTATAAAATAAAAACGCTTGTAATATTTCGAATTTATGTTTTAGAGTGCCAGCATTTTCTTTTAGAATTATTCAAATGTAGATTGTTTTTATTTTTACTTGCAGCTGGGGTTTGTATTTTAGTTAAGTTTTTGAGTATTAAATCTTAACTTTGTTTTCCGTAATTTGATGTTCATGGCTACTTAAAAAATACTTATTGTAGGAGTTATGGAAAGCTTTATTTATGAAGTTCAATCGATTGTTCTCCAAAATACATCGGATAATTCTCATAGAATGCATGAGGGCAGACGGGTCAGGGTCGGCACGCAGTGGGTGCCTGAAGACGGACATCGTCGCCGAAGCAGGCGTAGAGAAAGCTGGCGTGCCGACTTGAATTCGTTCTTGCCAGATTGATCGGAGATGGCAAAACATAAAGAAAATTGGAAAGATATGGGGAAGAACTTTTTCCAACAGTGCGACAACTCATTTTTTTTTAAATCTAATGACATTTCAATTTTCGTCTCCAATTTGGCAACGCGTTTTTGAATGTTCTTACTTATCAACGCGTTGAAAATAATTTTCTTGCTTTTACTTCAAATTGCCCATTTCGGCAGCGATAACTAAGACCAACTCACGAACCTGATTAATCTAAGATCTTCAGTAACGAGCTTCATGGTTCCCTCCTTTGCCGTGACGACCTTTATACCTTATATTACGCATCATAGGTAGGTACTTAAGTGTTGTCGCCTGTTTCAAAGCCCATATCTAAAACCTATCGATAATATTCTGTTAGCATGACATTAATGCGTAGTCTACTCGAATGTAATGGGCTGGATACGACTGAACACAATCGATACAAACAATAAAGTTTATATTGCTGCCTATAAAGATTCGATAGCCAACTGTATGATTTTGATAGATTATGGTTTCTATTCGTTTATTGATAAGTAAAAGGTATTTGATTATCGTTGCTTGAATTCTAGATTACACAGTACAATGACAATTTTGAAAATAAATACCCTATGTTTATTTTATGAAGCGTCTTGAAAGACATACATTGTATTGTAACATTTATTTTAAAACCCCTCACCGTACTAAGTCGCATGGAAAAGTCTAAGAAGATTGAGCACACACAATAATAACGGCGTTTCCATGACAATCAAGTCAAGTCTCTGCGACATTGTGTGTGTCAGAGGTGAAAAAACGAAACAGAAACGCGGCCATCTTTAGACGCGGTAGGGCGAATCTGTGATTTAAATCTTTGCTTGCTATACGGTTGAAAACAATAACACATATAGTTGATAAGGTTTACATTTTGAACACAGTTTTAGTCCTACGCACGACGAGCAACCTAAATTAGACAGTAAAAGTGGAAGTTAAGTGGAACTAAACTTTAATAATTATTATTTCCAAATTATTAATTACAGACATTAGTAACAGTTATAGTCCAATAACTTTAACCGTCTATTGACCTCAGGTTAACATTCAAACAAATCGTGTTCACCATTAAAAATATATCAAAATTACACAGTAAACAATGTTGTTGACTGAAACGGTTGTTTAACAAATTGTCAACTGCATTATGAATGTAACAAACAGTTCACTCGATTGAATGTACGGAGTAAATGCTTTGCACATAAATAGAAACGTACACAGGTAAGAAACGTACACTTTTCTGATTTTCTTGCTGTATTAAGAGCAGGTTCCTTAAATTGTATGTTAACTTACATTAATATTCTGAAACAATCACGCATACAATCAAAATGAAACTTTACTATTATGATATATTGGATTTTTTTCTTTCCATGTACAAGACAAATACGTAATTGTAACATTTTCGCTCGATTCATTTTTATTCGAAAATCATGTCTTTTTATAAAGATTATAAAAAAAAGATCAAGATTGCTCGGCTTTTATGTCTTTTATAAGTATTCACAGTAAGAAAATAGTTTATTATCCAGCCACAAGATATTTTTTCTTTTGATCAATTATTTAGTTATAAACGAAATAAGAATTTACATCATTAAGTTTTGTGCTCGAAAATGATCAAAGAGCGTACGCGATATTCAACTTTATTACCGATGTGTTAGCGTTTAGTACATATCGGAGTGGCGGGGTGCATGGGGGCGGAGCTTGCGTGGAAATTGTCTTTAGAGTGCCGGGTCTTAAGAGGCAATAAAAAGAACAACTTGGTGTTTGACTCTTGCAATTTGGATATCTAGGCTACATTGATTGCTATGAGCAAGCAATTTTAAATAGGTACACCTTTTATGTCGAATTATTTGCTAGTGTAGTGTAGGGGCTCGTGGCTAAATAACAGCCACACTGATCGATCCAAAGTTAAGCTACGCTTGCTGCGATCGGTTCGTGGATAGGTGACCATTCATTATATATCGAGACGCCTCCGTGCCTCGGAAAGCACTTTAAGCCGTTGGCTCCAGCTGTCATTCGTAGATTTTTGACAGTGGTTACGTGTAAACAGAATCTCAAAAGTCTGACAACCAGTCTTACCAGTATCGTGTTACCCAGTAACTGGGAGGTCGGAAAGGCAGTCGCCCCATGTAAAATACTGGTATTCAACTATATCCGGTTATACTGAAAACCAACCCTAACATAGTTGGAAAAAGGCTAGGCAAATTGATTTATATGACGATTGGTTTGCCAATTACATTTAATTAACTACTTATTTAATCATCATTATCACCATTTCAGGATATAAGCCTTCCCAAAGCGTCGCCATATCGACCAGTTCTGTGTTTTTCGCATCCAGCGGATTCCCGCAACCTTCACCAGGTCATAAATTCACCTTATGGGGCTTTATTTGCTTGTAATAAAAGTTACAAGTTCAAATTTTATACTCATTTTTCTATCTCTGCGTATCAAGTACCCTTTACTCACCAAAAAAGTATACCAGGAAGTCATAAAAGAATCATAATATAAAATCGATTAACACAACAGTACGCTATTCAATATTGTGTATCATTATTATTTTTAACTTGTTCTAACCGTATTTTACGTAAAAAAAAAAAACTATAACAGCCAAATCTGACTGCTTTTGAACACGGAAAAAAGTCATTAACAGTTGATGTTAGCTACGAATTTGATTGGAAATTAAAAGACCCTTTGATTATGATTTATTGTTATGGAAAATTATAGTTTGTCTTTGAAAACTATAATAGACTAGCGACCCGCCCACGCTTCGCACGGTTTTTACGACTTTTCAAAACATCGAGATTTATTTATCATTTGTAAATTATAACAAAAAAAAACAACAAAACAAGACAATTAAAACATAACTGGCGAAATGTGGGTGAACCTGCTACAGGGACACCTCTGCCCAACCCTTCGGGGAAACAAGGCGTGATGTTATGTTATGTATGTTTGTAAATTACACATACAAACCTTTCGGAATTAATTTTCTAAATGATGGTGAGAACCGCATCGGTATCCGTTGCGTAGTTTAGAAGAACAACGCGATCAAACAGACATACGAAAAGCGACTTTAATATTTACGTCGTGGCCAGATCTTAAAATTGATCATTTCATGAAATGGTAGTTTTCATGAAATAGAACATCAACCGTTGGTCACATCATGACGATATGAACAGTTAAACGCACGCCTACTTCATAATAATTTTGGCCAAACATTAGTGATCATGTCGTTAAATAGTTAGATTATCCACCGGGAAAGGCGTTGATGTCGCTTTGTTTTTGTTGTGCATCATGGCCGTACAATACAACAGATTAAACAAAGTACCACGTTAAAAACGTCGATGGACTTTTATCGGATTTTAAAATATGATATTATGGAAAGCGAACAACTTGGCAGTAACGCTCGCCGGCTGCTGCCGCGGCACCGCTCGCTTCACTCGCTCGGCTCGCGTGCGTTTGGTCGCAGTTCTAACCTAACTTAACCCATTTGGTCGGTGTGCCACAAATAGCGTGAAATGCAACATGCGTTGAATGGCGTAAAATCAGCTGAACGGATTCGGATAAAATTTGTTACACAGATTGTTTATAACCAGGATTAACACAAATGGTACTTTTCCAACCGCGCGGGTGAAGCTGCGGACAAAAGCTAGTTTATAATACGTGTGCATTTTATTCTGAAGGTTTTGTTAACCTACTTTAAAAGTGAATAAATCATTTTATAGTCAAAACGATTCGTATAGTGCTAGATTCTGGTGAACTTTCGAGCTGAATAATATTCATAGATTAATATAATAATGATCGTAGTTAGTTGGCCTTATTGATTTTGAATGGGTGTAATCGTATGATAATAGTACCTTTTATAAACTGGTAAATTTGTGTAATTTAATATTCATAATATTGTTAAATTAATACGCTAAAGAATAATAATAATAATAAATAATAATATAAAATAATAATAATATTAGGTACTAGTTTGCATGTTATATTTAGTAGACAAATGATTAGAAAGATTTATAGTGCGTTTATAAATGTCAATAAACTATGAAGCACGTTTGTGTTGAAGGCATTTTGTTCTAACAGTTTAATGACACGCAACTTTATTATTATTAATGATAATAATATTTTACAGATAATCATTAGAAATACCAGGCATTATCGTAGCAGGTGGCGTTCTGTAATCTCTGCCTACTCCTATGGGAAGAAGGCGTGAGTTTATTTATGAATGTGTACATTATCAATGACATATTTTTGTCGAAACGTTACTTCTGTCTTTTACACCAGTAATACCTCGAATCTTTAATGCAAAATAGGTACCTTCACTGCCTACCTACCTACATATATTTTTACTCTATAATTTTAAAACTACCTATCAAAATATCTTGCTTGAAAGTTTTTTTTTGAGAATTATTTTATATACCTACTGAGTTAGTTATACAACGTGTACCAAAAACCCTGTTCGATACGTGAGAATGTTGTTAAGAATCTTACTGAGAGTCTATTTGCGAGGTAATTTCCAGAAAAAAAAAATATATTCGCCTCTTTTTTTAAATGGATAATTTTACCGAGTTATTACATGGGGCGCGGACGGCCGTCATTTAGCGGGTGTCTATAAGTCATAACTTATGATCCCAGTTGAATTTTTTTTTCAATGGATAATTTTACCGATTTATTTATTACATGGGGCACGGACGGCCTTCGTTTAGCGGATGTCTGTCTATAAGTAATAACTTATGATCCCAGTTGAACATATTTTTTTTTTCGATTGATATTTTTACCGAGTTATTAGGTACATGAGGCGCGGACGGCCGTTATTTAGCAAGTGTCTATAAGTCATAACTTATGATCCCAGTTGAAAATTTACCAATTACTTTGGTACTAAAAATGTAAATTTTAGATATCAGTAACTATTTTATTTTTAATAATAAATAGTTTTTTTTTTTAAATATTTTTTTGGTAATTTTATTGGAATATCTATTTGCCTTTTTCGGATCGGACAGGGTTTTTGTAAAATATTGATATATGTTAGCGATTACAATGACGTTATTCGTACCTATTTTACAGTTCATTTTTTTAAATCAATCTATCCCTCAAAGGAAACAGCCGATCTATTCTGTAAGAATATCGACGTGAAAATTTAGGTGAAGTGAGCTTGAAAGGAGTTGTCATTCCACCTTAGGGATTGACACTATTGACAGGTCACTTCACAAATGTCTTCACGCTGAGAATTTAACAGAATCGATCGGTGGTTCTCATTTGTCGCAATCCAGACAGAACAAGCACCCAAAAAAATGCTATTGAACCTCCTCAAAAAAATTTCTCCGTATATTGCACGCCTGTACGATTTCAGACATTTTCAGTAAAAGCTGAATGCCAAACAAAACAAATCCGACGTCCATTAGTTAAGATTAGGCAGAACGGCGACAGGTTGGTAGGTCAGCTTTTATAAGCACCATTAAGTTTTGTTTTTCTCATTTGACTTAAAAGTGAAACATGCTTAGGCATTCAGATTGAGCGAATCTATGTATTTACTTAAAGAAAAGGTTGACATAAAAGGTGCTGGGTGAAAAAGATAAAATGGAAATAACACAGGTTTTATGCAGGAAGCATTTTTTTCTTGAGCCCTCTTTTAGGTATTTGCCCCACCGCCCACGAGGAAGCGTCTAGCTATCAATGATTTTCTTGTTCAAAATACGTACAAAGATTGTGAGTCTGGTATAGGTAAAGGAGATACAAATATTAATCGACTATTGATCGATTAAGAGGGCTCATGTAATTTTATAACTAAATCAACTAACGATAACTTAAACGTCCTGTAATCATTAAGTTCTCTGCTAGTGCTGTGCACTTCTGTAAGTGACGAGTTTACAATACCTAAAATTGTAAGTGATTTTTGTATGTTTATGTTTAAGTGATTAAGTCGTTGAGGTGCCAAATAAATAAATGTACAAAAACGTTTACTGTATAAAATCTAAAAATAAAAATAAATCTAAAATATAAAAATACAGATTTGATAAGTTCATATGTTTGTCCATATATGTTGCCACTGTCGTGAAGTCGAATGCAAGTAGGTACATAATTTCATTTATTTCAACCCTCGTAACTTTTTCAACCAAAAAAGACCGTTAGTCTCATCATAATCGTCTCCTTACTCTTGTAATCGCTAATCGCGAAGGCAATTAAGACAAGATAATAATGGAGTCTTGATGTCGGGGGAAGCAGAGATGTTGACACTTATCAGGCAAAATTTTAGTCAAGATTAATCGGTAATGCTGTTTTTGGGCAAAAAACAAGGATTGATAACTTAATAACCAAAGATATAAATTATGTCTAGATAAACAGTTAACGCTGTGAACTCCTCGACTACTGAAAAATCACGCTCTAAAAAGTATGAAACAAGTCGGGTTTTAGTTTTTAAACTTACCTATTATTTAAATTATTTTGAGGTTATAATTTCAGTCAGTCAGAAAGATGAAGCTAGTTGCCCATTCCAAAGCGTAGTAAGTACCTATGGAGAAGAACGGGCCAGAAAATCCACGGACACTCTTTTATCATACATACAGGTCAAAATCATAACCCTTTTTGCTTCACCGTAGTCTGTTAAAAATACCATCCATATGTTAGCCGATAAATGCACGCACCTAGTGTGCAGAAAAGCATAATTACAGCACAATGACGTGGTGCGAGTGTAAGTACCTGTTACACCCACCAGCACAAAAAAGTTGGCCTGTTCGTTTTAGTTCTTTTACAGCGCGACAATATATCTAAAGATAAAAATAATAATCAAAGTCATAACATTGCTAACTGCAGCTCTCTATTTAATCATAGTATTTACTTATTATATACGCTAACAAACTTAAAATAATAATAATGTCCATATATATAAAAAAAGAGGGGAAGAATCAGAGGGTATCAAAAAATTCGTCTACACAGAAAATATGCCAATTAAGTACTGTTGAGGTTTTTCCGGTTGACTTTAACAACCGACCCTCGTGAATATTTTATAAGTTGATGGCATGAATGATGAGATATGCGCTATTCATATTTAAAAGATTAGAATAATTGAGAATCAACTTGGAGAGCTGACAGAACGCGTCATAATGTTGATCTAGAGTGTCGCGTCACGAAAGAAGGCCTGCGGAAAATTGTGGAACTACATTTTTTTTAATGCAATATGATGCAATGACATAGACACTAGCGCCGCGTCAAATGGACTTCAGTGATGGCGTGGACTCTAAGTAGATTGTTTGATTTAAATTTACGCGATAACTACTAAATTCACCATGTTTATTCGACCCGGTAACATAAGGGCGCGGACTCCTAATATAACAGTAAACTTTCCCAATGTAAAATGGTTGCTTTTCCCGTCATTATTTTAAACTCCCAAAAAAGTGGAGTATTGGCAAATTTCTAAGCAATGTTAAAATTGCTCATGTGCAAGTTAATTTCACCGGCGCCCATAAACTTCAAACTGAAACAGGACAATGTTGCTTGGCGACAGATATATACGTGGGTATCTAGGCAAAGTAGGGGAAATTAATTTTTAAATAAATGAAATAACTACTGAAAATTATATATTTATTTAATATTACAAGCACAGAAATGTATAGAGGCAGACTTAATGCCATAGGCTTTTCTTCAAGTTAACCTTTGGGTGATGCAGAGACAAACAGTGGTAGGTTCGAAAAATTGGAGAAATAATTTTTTTTTCAAATATACACATAAAAATAAGCTCAAATAAATATACATAAATATACTAAATCAAGTAAGACAAATAATGGGAAAACATTAACGTTGTGATGATACTGCCAGCTTCTTATGAATGTGCTCGCGAACTTTAAAGGATATTTGGTTGATTGCCATCCTGATTTTCAGGGGGAGCGCATTCCACGGAGAGATAGACTGAACGAAAAAGGAAGAGTGAACGAAGTCTGTGCGGGGAGTGGGACATTGAAGAACGCGATTATTTGATGACCGTAGATTCTTACTATGGTTGTCACAAATGTATTGAAAGTGGGGAGCAAGATAACTAGGGGTAATGGGAGAATCAAGAAATGAAAACAAAGAAGTCAGCGCCCTTTGCTCTCTGGGCTGGCGTTAACCACTTTAGAAGCGACCGATGCGCAGAGACATGATCATATTTACGCAGATTAAAAACGAACCGAATGTAGTTATTGAGAAGACGGTCAAGTTTGTTGAGGAGGTCTGCATTCAGGTCATAGTTGCACACATCACCATAATCGATGTTAGGGACAGTTAAGGACTGCAAAGCATTGTCTTGAAATTGTCCGTATTTTCAAATAACAACGGTCATTCTTTGAAAATTGTATGAAATTGCTATAACACGGTAATACAATAACGATTGATTTCGCTGACTGTAGATTACAGTAATGTTACTTATAAAGCTACTAGATTATAATATTTTTATATTTTGAACATAAAACACTTTCAATATTTGTGTTTTAAAACTATAATTTAGTTAATTTAACATACCTTTCATCAAATAAAAGGTCAAAATATTATTTTTAAATTACCTACATGGAATCCATTCCACAATCAAAAAGTTTCATTATTTAGATTACCTACATACAGTTGTTTTCTGATACGTATCAGATTTCAATCTCTGTTACGGCAAGTAAAATATGACGTAATAAAAATCGATTTCTTTTGCTCTACTAACAATATTCAACTTTGTATGCTGATTTTTGGATGGAAGAAAATATCTGTGTGTCAGCTGCTTGCCATTTGGCCATATTGTTTGAGTCGGCTGAAGGGAATTACTTTTAAGGCCGTTTGTCCACCACCACTGTTAACAAGAACGAGATGATGGCGTCAAAGTAGCGATACATACATTTACTATGGCCGCATGTCCACCGCACTTCCGTCAGCCGAGCGCCGGGATCTTGGCCCCCGAATTTTTGAGTAGTTCAGCCGAGACCATGACGGGCCGATGTTCGAGCAATACAAAACACGTATGATCTTGTCCACACACTGCCAACAGACCGGTGCCGTTCACCCAGCTCCTGCTTCATCTATGATAATACTGAACCGCCAAGTTCAGTCGCGGTGGACAAACGATCGCCGTCACCGAAACGTCACGTTCGGTTCGAATAATCTCGTTTCTCATTGACGTCCCGTTGACGGTGTCTGTGAATAAACGGCCTTAGTTTGCTTCTAAGAAATTGCGGACAATAATCTGTAGGTATTGATAGACTAAATTTTATTAGCAGAATAGATAATAAATATTATTAGCAGAATAATTATAAGACTGCCTCATTGGTTTAGTGGTCGCAAGCGCAACTGCTGAGCATGAGGTTCGAGAGAACGGGCAGTGCTATTGGGTTTTTCCATCAGGAATTTCTCAGTAGCAGGCCTTTTTTTGGGTAGGAAATTGTCAAACAACTTCTCCCGCTCTGGGCGGAGCGGGAGGGCGTATCAAACTCTTACTGACTAAAACGCACCCGTGTTCCTTCGGTTGCCCTGTTGCCGGGGCCACGATCTCCCTTTCGGTTTTCTTCGCACCCCTGAAAACACAATTTTACTTCGTTCTGGGTTCGATTCCCAGGTCGGGCAAAGTGTTATTAGGTTTTCTCATTAGGAATTTCTCAGTAGCAAGCCTGACTCTGCATTTCTACCCGGTTGATGGCTATAGGTTCGCCCCCGTAACATAGGACTAAACATAACTGGCAAAATATGGGGGTATTGTATAAGGTACACTTCTCCCTAACCCTTCAAGGAAAAAAGTTATGTTATATTAGTTGCAAAATTGCCTGACTTGCAATATTGGTATCGGCCGATCCATACCGGTATATTTCTTTACCTTCACAAAAGATGTACCGGAGCGGACATCGAAAATATTCTGGATAATAATTTTCTCAGTAGAACCGCTTCTATTTACTGTTAGTGACACACCTACACTTTCAATTATATTTTTATCGAAGTGCTAGCGATCAAACATTTGCAGAATACATGCAGATGATATTAATCACTGCGCCGATCCCAAATAAATTGGCATAAGAGCAGGCGGATAGTGATTTCTAAGATAGTAGAGTATTTCTCATGGTACTGCAAATTTTGCCCTGGTTAAACTTTATTCAATGCTATTTGCTCTCAATTCTGAAGCCAATTTAGCCTACCATTTGCATTGTAACCAACAAAAGATAAAAAAAAAATCGAGCGAGCCTTACAGTACTCGCATATGATGTGTAACATCTTGCATCTTGGCTGACAGTATCAACCTCTCGGAAAATGGGTTGTTACCATCTGACGGCTAACTCTAGCACCCTGCGCGTTCATTGGTCAAATCAAATAGCGCGCGCTTTCGGCTTCCTGTTACACACTTCCGTCCCTTTTTACGAAATCACTCCTACAGATTGCAGGAAAGCGAGAGCGTCAAAAACTTTTTAGATTTAATCAGGTATGTCACAAGGGTATCTGAAAGTAGAAACAGTTTGAAAACACACAAGAAAAAACTTCTGAATCTTTAAACACATACGAAATAAGGTTATTAATGATTCCAGATCGGTGAACCAGAACAAATAAAATAATTAATAACAGAAAATTCCGTTTCGCCTGAGGATCAAAGCTGCGACATTCATTTACAAAATACAATTTATTCACGGCCCCAAATTGTAATTACAGATAGGGTCGCGGTAGCGAATATCGCAAATGAATTCCTCCTTGTAATGATGAAATTTTAGCTTAAACAAATAATGTAAATTATACTTTATGATCGATATAGCGTCTAAAACGATAATTATTTCTTTTAGTTTGTATAATTTTCTTTCTTTTTACACTGAATTTCAGTGTAAAAGTTGTTCAGTAATTCGGTTATTTTAAGGGATCTCGCGCACTACGCACTAGACGACCACGATCACGACTAGTGGTCGCAGCGGCCAGGTAAAGTATAAAAATCTATTCGAATCGCGCACTTGGTCGCAATGGCCAACTAGCTGCAGACTGGGCCACGGATCACAGACCACGACTGATCGGAGTTGTGGCCGTCTACTACGCGAAAACCCTAAAAGCTGCAAGTTTTTTTAGAATTTTGACACAAGTATTCACAAGAAAATTGGGCAAAGTGTTATTGGGTTTTTCCATCTGGAATTTCTCAGGAATAACCATATTTTTTTTGTGTGGGAAATTTATCAAATAACTTCTCTCTTTCTTGGTAGAGCGGGAGAGCGTGTCAGACTCTTACTGACTAAAACCCATCCGTGTTCCTTCAGTTGCCACGTTGCCAGGGGCTACGGTATCACTTTCGGACTTTTCCGCAACCCCGGCAGGCATCGGCCCTAGCGGACTCCGGACTTCAGGAGCAGCCTGGAGTCTGGATTAGTGTCCAGTTGACATGGGACTTAAATATAACTGCTAAAATATGGGTGACTGTACCAACATTACAGTTGACCCATTGTCCTATGTGGGCGACAAGTGACACACAAAACCACGCAATGCAAAATGTCACACCAACATAAGTCACTTTGTTGCATCGTTGAATCTTGTTGTAAACCGAAATTCTTGGTACGGAAACCACGTAAATTCTGGTATAGGGCAAACAAGTTCGCATCGCGTGTCGACGCTACGGCTGATGACTAGAACGACGGGTTACTCTAACCTTTTTAGTGGTTGTTATAAAACCATTCACATAATTATTTGGTATGCTAGACTGTTTTATAACTTTAGTTGAGTTTTGATAATAAAATACTTCATAAAACTTCTAAAGCAGTATGTTTAAGGCTTGCAGGCTAAAATAGGATAACATTTTGGCCTTAGTCGCATGCATAATGACCGCTGGATAAAAGCCTCAACACGGTGGATGCCTGAGGATGAATGGCGCCGCAAAAGCCAGCCAAGGAAAGGTGGCGAGACATCCAAGACGCGTACTGCAAGGGTTGGGTTGAGGTGTCTCTGTAATAGGATACCAGGAAGGTTTTGAGGGACACTTTTGCTCAGCACAGCGTGGGACATTATAAGCTAACTAAGAAAAAAAAAATAGTACCAAAAATAAAAATGAATTATTCCACAATGATACGAACCATTTTCCTTAGGGACCGACCCAACAGACACGTTTCTTTGTTTTCATCATTGCGTAGTAAATATTTCATAACCTTGTGTCAATAAACGACGATTATTTGACGCCGGCCTCCGACGACGACCTTTGTAAAACTAAATCTCATAATAGGAAGTCTCAAAGAAAAAGGAAAACTAAAAAAATACAAAAAAAGCTAACTACCTGACTTAGGTGGAACTCTAAAGTACTCTAAACGACTTTCTTCTTTTTCTTCTTTAATTAGTCCTGAAGTTTTATACTCAAACCAACTCGTACATTCACAGGTTAACTCTGACCTTATTACAGACTGTTGTAAAAACTTAACGCAGTAACCCGATTACGTGTTAATGTTCCTATTTATTTCGCAAACTTTGAAACTCGTGCGGTTTCCTGGCAAAGACGTAGTGTGGTGAAGCCTGATAGTCATCGCTCACGATTCTCGCTACGCGTGGTAGTAAGCTGCAAAACAATTTTCATTATGAACGGTGGAAACTCTTTGGTGTTAAAAGATAATCTTGACACAAAAAAAATATACAAGTAGGTACTCAAATAATCTTCCTAAAAGACCTTTCAGTACATTTTGTGACCACAATAGGAAAACTTTTATGATAACAACGTCTGAAATGTTATACTTTTGCTGTCATATCAAATTCCGAAGCGATTACATTATACTTATTGCGTAATTTCTATTAAGAAAATGAAAGAATTGGTCAATAACAAGGAACAATAATTTCAAAGCAGATTGCTTCAGGCAGCTACGCAATAAGATCTAAGTGGCTCTGACAAAGCCGCAATTACGTCACTGCCCTAAAAATGTAATTAACAAACACATACTACAGATTCCTATAGAGCTACTGTAACAATAGCTACTCAAGCGATCATCGACCCTTTATCTAAGCCAATAGAACACAATTCACGGTAGCTGACCATTTTCCACATCAATCAAGGAACTTTTTTTGCGTATAAGCCATCGATATTAAGCGTCGATGATTAATCTACATTGTGTCAAAAAATATCCACTATTATTTCGGTATTCTGCCTACGTTCTAGCCATTTATTTCACACAGTTCTGTAATTTTTTAAGCCTAAACTACCGCTTGCAAATTGGTACATTTCAGAGCTAAGTGGACTGTGAGCCGTGTAGTTAACCCGACCTCTTTTTGTGTGAACATTTGTATTCTAATCTCGTATAAGCTTTTGACAAAAACACGTTAGGTTGTCTATTGACTCAGAGACCTTTGTATTTTAGGTGTAGCAAGATGTAAGTGCCTAGTTTAGTTCCAGCAAAAGCCTATTTAGAGACGGAGGAGGTATAGACCTCAGGGTTATCTGTAAAACAAGCATAACCAGTCTATTTAGTTGTGGGCTAATCTGCAACAAAAAGACACATAATATATCACTTCCTTAGTATACAGAGGTATAATAGTCGACTTGAAAATTAGGTCAGTAAGCTGTTCGTGGGTGCTGGCCGAGCATCCTGTCCTAATTTTCTGCACTTTCACAATCACACCAAAGCTATAATGGCCAGTTTCCGATACGTTTATTGAAAATGTTTCTCAACTCTCTTTTATCGCTTGAAAGGAAATCATAAACATACATTTTGGAGTCTATAAAATGTGTCACTTCGTCTTTTGATGTGTCTTCATCCCAAGAATCAGGAAAGTAAGTCCATATGAAAGTATAAAAGGACTTATTTAGTATACAGAAATGTTTCTTTTTACAGGTAAACCCAGATGAGAACAGACTGGCTGTCGTGTCACACACATCGCCATGTAAGTGGATTTTATTCCTCACAATACATCAATCACACTTGACATATTTTCGTAAGTCTGCTTTGGCTTGAAAGGCGATAGGTTTATTTCTTTCATGTAATATTTTATACGGAGTTATTTGGGTGGCAGTTTTTTCTCTGCATTGATTTAGGTTTTCGTTTTGATCTTTTATTTCATTCGAATTTTATGATTAGGTATCTTACTTCAACTCAATCTTGTACTAAAAGTAGTAATTGCTTTGACTTTCTTTATAAATGACAGCACTTTTGTTACAGATAGATGACATTTTTGATAGGTTCATACTTTATAGCTTAGCAACGGATTCATTCCCGGAACCGCCATTTTATATGCTTGAAATTATGATATCTTTGAAGAGAAATGATACCTTCCTTCCTTCCTTCCTTTGATGATGATACCTACTCCCGTTTAATTAATGTAATTAGATCAAATTTTAAATAATTATCCAAAAACAAATTGCGGCGATAAGTGGGCTCTTTGAGGAGAGGCTAGAGAGGCGCCACAGCGTCCTCACGTTCCGCCTGACGCAGGTCCTCACCAGACTCTGTTGTTTCGGGAGGTTCCTGTTTCGGATAAAGCGAGAGGAAACGCCCAGGTGTCACCATTGTGTAGATCGCTCGGAGGACACGGTGGAGCATACGGTGGAGGTCTGCTCGGCTTGGGCGGTGGTGATCTCAAGCGTCCGGCCCTGGTCCTGGCCATGGCATGGAGCGAGAGGGCATGGAAGCCGTCACCTCCTTCTGTGAAGTAATGCTTGCAAAGGATGAAGGCTCTTTCAAACAGGCGCGACAGGCGACGCGACACAAAGACACCGCTCGTCGCGCGACGAGCGGTGTCTTTGTGTCGCGTCGCGTGTCGCGCCTGTTTGAAAGAGCCTTGAGGTGGAACGCGTGAGGGAGAGGCAAATTTCACGCCCTCATGCCCCTAACCGAAGCAGGAGACGCCCTAGGCATCGGGAATCGCGGGCCGATTCCCGGCCACAGCAGGCGCGGGCTTGCGGATGATGAGCAATGGGTAGCTCGTCGTCCGATAAGGACCAGGCCCGGGTCAACAGCATGTTGTGTTCCACGCGCGCCTTAAAGAGATGTCAGCAGAACTGACGGGTATCTGCTAGGGCCGATGCCTGCTAGGGTCACGGGAAAGTTCGAAAGGGATACCGTGGGCCCTGGCAATACAGGCAATTGAAGGAACACGGGTGAGTTTAGTCAGTAAGAGTCTGACACGCCCTCCCGCTTCGCCCAGAGAAGTTGTTTGATCATTAACCACCCAAAAAAATAAATATATATATTTTGTGTAAGATTACATTATTATTTTACTGTGTGTTCTGTGTTGTTGATATATTTATTATACTACTAACATATCATCACAAATATCGAACTAACAACTAATGACGTCGCTATTTTCCCAAACTAGTTTTCATTGGTGACAAAGGAGAGAAAGGAGAAGACGTAAGTAACCATTTAGATATAACATAAAACAAAACAAAACTACGTAGGTATTAAGTACTCACTCGAAACAAACACTTTTGTTACGGACAATCCGAAGACTTGCTGAAGTTTCGGGACAAGTCTTACAGAAGTTGGCTAAGATTTCACTAATCCGGGGGATCTCTGTCACCCTACCTTGCTTGAGTTTGACGAAAGTTATAACTCAGGTCACGTATCTCGTTACATCGATATGTAGTAAAATTCGCGTCTTTTGCGCAATCGTAAACTGAAATTGTTAGTGGAATTGGGTTAATATAAAAGGAGAAGATGCTATTAGGCATTACAACAAACTGTAATGTTTAAACAAGGTTCGTTCTTAGTAGACAGTATGAATGATGAGCCTTTCCGGCGAAGAAGGGGGGCCAAGTAACGTTAGGGCTTTATTGTATTTACTATATTTAGGCGTATTTTTGAATATTGTGAAAGATAGAGAGAGCTATACGAAGACGCTTTATGAGACACACATATTACAAATTAGAGGATTATATCCAAGATAAGAGTGCTGGAAACATGCTGGTGCTGTCTACTTTTACAATGTTTGTAAATATGTGAGCACCATCTATCACATAATTAATTTATCTGTCGTTGCTTCATTTTTAATTATTTTTACCTAATTGTGGTATAGTAATTTTATTCTAGGTGCATTGTCTTCACATATAATTATTTAACTAATGTACGTACCTATACAAACTATTGTATAACATTTTAAAAGAGTAACGGTGGAGTTTTTTGTCCATTCATCTCCATACGAAAACTATCTTTTAGAAGGGACGACTAGAATCAATTTTATAATTTTTTAAATTTTGATCAAAATTTGAAATAAATGATTTGACTTCGATTTTGAATACGTAATAGTGATTGATGGCAGTACCTTTCCATTTGGTAGGCAAAACATTCCTATTAGTAAACCCTTCAAGACGAATACTATAAACAATCACGGTTATATCAGTCGAAAGTCCTCTTTTATCTGCAATATAGTTTTGTAGTCTAATATAAGTTTTTCCATTAGTAAATAGTTTTCGTAATTGTCCACTTGAAAGATAGTGCTACCTATTACTGACAAATTAAACTTTAAGATAGTGGCAATAAAAAACGAATTCGAAAACTTACAAAACAATTTAAAGACTCTTTTATGAGAACTAATTGTATCAGTTTGGATCCTAATTTTGCCCTTACTTATAAATTGCATGATTTTATTACCGTTTAAATTTTTGTTATAAAAGGAACTAAAGAGTGAATATGCATAAACTTAATGCGTTTCCCAATAACATTATATATTGTTGTTCGTAAACTAAAAGTCAAATATTAGTTTTCATAGACAATCATAAGAACCATTCAAAACAAATAGTCCGGAAAATGTCAGAGGAGTTAAAAAGATTAAGTTGTATTATTTATATTCCCGGAATCGTTTTTGTCATTTTTATGCTTAGTTGACGTGAATTAAATCGTTTGTATTTTTGTCAGGGCTTGGGACCGGGGCAATGCAGATGCAGTTTGAACGATATCTCACAAATTCTGGAGGTGATGCCAGAGTTGAAAGGTCCTCCTGGACCTCAGGGGCCTACAGGAGCTGATGGAACTACTGGTGCTCCTGGTAAAACGGTAAGAGAATAAATTGGTTGTACTAATATAGAAATAAGATGCCAAAGGACGCTGCTGAAGGCGCCAATCTCTTAGCCATATTCAGGGCCGACTCAATCTTGATCACAATCAAAATGAGAAAAAAGAAATAAAGTTTGTAAAGAAGGCTTTCATAAGGTTGTAAGAAGAAAGCTAAAAAGTTAAGCCGTTAATGCTTTCACATAGCTGCTTCAGCACATTAACAGCTAGAATAAAATTCCATTAAAATCATGTTCTACATTGAAAAACAATAAAAATCTTTACCAACATAACATCAAATGAAAGAGAAGCGGTTACAGAATATGCAAAATAATATGCAAAAGACTTAGTTACTTCACTCTCAGAGCTATTTATTGGCTGACATTAACGTTCGAGATTATCAAGGGAAATCTAGCTCTCTAAGACGTCCTGGGAACTTTGCGGATTAAAATATTAGCTTAATAAAAGATATGATTACACTCAAGGCGTAGACTTGTAAAGCAACGAGTTGAGTAAAGGCGGTAGCGGATTAAACGTTTTAACCTTTGTCAAAAGTGTAAAGAGAAGAATTTATAACTTGGGTCATCTTACTAAGTTTGATGGATGAATTGTGTGAGGAATGATTTGAAAGAGAAGGGAGTGAATGATAGCGTGACGGTTGATACGGGAGAATGGAAGAAGAAAACTTGTTACACTAACCCCAAATAACTTGGGACAAAGACAAGAAGAAGATGATTATCTTACTAAGTTTATCAACGGCGGCGAACGACGGTTCAAGATCATGATGATTACGATGCTATTCTTGAAATCAAAATTAAAGTAACTCTTAACTTCTTTTATAAAGGCATAATTATATTCTGCTCAGAATGCTGGGTACTAAGAAAAAAAAACAACAAACAAAGACGAGATCTCTTTGTTTTTCGAACGGAAAATCCTCAGGCGCATATTCGGTGCAGCGCTAAAAAACGAGCAATGGCAAACGCGATACAACCATGAGCTCTACGACATCTATGACGAGCCTAATGTAATAAAAACCATCAAAATGGGACGTCTTCGATGGGCAGGATATGTCGGCAAAAATGGACGAGACCAGAGCACCAGAACGTTTCCTGGATAGTAAACCGGATGACCGAAAATGTCGAGGGCGGCCCAAGCTCAGATGGTTGAATGGCGTAGACCAAGATTTTAGAACTGTTGAAGTGAGAAATTGGAGAGATAAAGCCGGAACACGTTGAAAAAATATGCTTGACCAGCCCACCCGTGGCTGTAATGATAATTATGATGATGATGATAATGATAATTATGATATTTATAATTCTGGAAGGAGATTATAAGGGAACTTTTTACTGGGGTACTAAAATAGTTCTAGAACGGGTAATGACTAGGTAAACTGGAGCTATAGAATTTAATAGTGCATGTAACTTGTACTTTTCTATTTTTATCATATCGCAGAAAAAGGCTTTATTCTAGGTATTAATATAATATTTTCTTAAATAAAAGTTGCCCAAAGAAAAATCGTATTCAATGAACATTTTTCGTAAATATTTACGCTATTATAACACAACAGACCCCGAACAGTATTAATATAGATTCTCGTAGATCCCGTTTAGCTTTTGTACGTTATATTTTTATTTGGCTATAGAGAAAATACACAGCGGAGTCAAAATGAGAACAATATTTTGTAGACGTCCATATATGAATGTGTGAGGGTTATGGCATATTTTTTCTACTAAATCGATTAGGTCAAATTTATGACTAGAATATACATGACGAAAACAACGTTTTATGAAAATATGAACAACTTGAAAATGTAGCAGTCAAAAATGGACCTAAGAAGCGCCCTCGGGAAAAACTTATGTTTAAAGTATTTAAGTACCTATTAAAAACTTTTTGTCGGTATTTCAAGTTGTAAAAGCCTGTCAGTTCTCATTTTTCTGCTCGATTGGCTAGTTGACGGATCAAAAAATGAAAGAAAATGTATTAAAGAAAATTGAAATGCTCAGTAAACTGTGTCGAATGCAACTCGTAGATCAAATTCTTGTTACATCATCTATCAAATACTATATTGGGTTAAATAATGGTATAAATTCCGCTACCGCTTTTCAGTTCACCTTTACCTTTCATGTAAGCTTTATAAACTTAAGTCCCAGAGGTAATGAATACCATTATACTAAAATTACATACGTAATTAAGATTCAGTTATATGCCACGCTGTTTTCACTAATGATGTTAATTACGCTGTTTTAGCTAAATTAATGAGTCCGTCGCCTTAGAGATTTAGTTTTTTGGATAAAAATATAGCTGTATAGATAAAACAGATTGCACTATACTTGATTTTTAAATTCACTTCATCTTGTGAATTAAGTACTTATTTAATTCAGTCCTAGTTGACGACAAAGTTTTGTCTGGGTTAGACAAAATAATACAATGGTTTATTTATTCTTCAGTGAGTAATTATTCTTCCAAGCAAATAAATTATGTAACAAATCAGTATTGATTAACTTGCTCCAAATTATCTTCATCGTGATTAGCAGTTTTTCAGTGTCTTCAAACAAATTGTAGTGATTTATAAACACGACATCATTATCTGATTCTCATTATTTAGGTCCTAGTTTCGTTTCGGAATTCACAAATTTATTGTTTCAGGGACAAATGGGTGAGTCAGGGCCACCTGGACCTATAGGGCCAAAGGGGGAAAGGGGAGAAAGGGGTGAGATTGGCACGCCTGGCCCTGAGGGTCAGCTTGGACCTAAAGGGGATCCTGGTTCAGATGGGAGTCCTGGACTGCAAGGACCCCCTGGCCCCCCGGGACCGCCAGGGCCAATGACGTCAGCGTTAATAGTAAGTACACGAGTTCTGATATTGTTACTTCTTCCAGTTTCATTAGTTTTGTTGGATTTAAACTCTCTTTGAGGAAAAAGTAAATATAGATCATTTTATAAGTTGTATGAAATCTCTCATGAAATCCAAAGGCTTCCATTTAGAATTTTTATAAACGTTTATTAATCCATAAAAACAATTTCTTCAATCTTTCACAAAAACGAGTCAGTCTTAATTTTATTGGCAAGGGTTTGTGTACTCGAATTTACGCAGAGATTATAATTAATCTCTTTTTATTTACATAATAGTGTAATCACTATTATCTAAATAAATCTGCTTTGCTCGGATGGATTTTTTCTTATGGCTTATGAGTATTAATTAAGTTTCTGCTACATCTTGTTGGCCAAATTTTAATACATTTAGAATTCGATATCTACCGTTTACAAAACTTTGTCCCGTTTCCAATGGTGTTCGTCTTTGTGTTTAAAAAGAATGATAAAAATGTTATGGAAAAAAAAAAATATTATGAATAAGATTGAAATCAAGGAGACAATTTGATATATGATTCAAAGACGTTATTATTCACTCTTATGAAATACAAAACTTTGGTACAAAAAACACAAATAAGATGAAAAATCTAAATAAACTAAGGTGAACAAAGTAAAATGAGAATACTATGACGAATAATATTTCTAAGTCAAATATGAAATTCAAAGAGAAGAAGTGAAGAGAAATTGCTTCAATGGAATAAAAGAAATTAAATTATTTCCTTATAATTATTACTTAGCACTAAATTAAAAGGTTTCATTCTATTTACCTAGACCTGAACAGCGAACAAATGACTGCAGCGAACTATCTACTGAGTTGCGTGCTAAATGTGGGCAGACTTTGCCCACAGAAATTAGTTTTTCACTGACCTATACTTCTAGCCTCCAACTCAAGTTTCTTGCTTATCATAATATATTTTCTTTTAAATAGAAGTGTTTCTAGTTACAAGCTTGCGTAGTTTTTTAAAATTAAAATACCGTTTTAAAGGAAAAACTGGTAACGTGTTATCCTTATTAATTTACTTGTTGTAGGAGTGGTTTTACTACGATAGTTTAGGTTGGATTTAAAAGCAAGCGTTTTTAGTCTTTTGTGAACGATATAAATTCCTGAATAACTTTCAGGAATATACCTCAATCAATCTGCCTAGCCTTTTGCCAACTATGTTCGGGTCGGATCCCAGTTTAATTGGATGCAGCTGAATACCAGTATTTTACATGGAGCGACTGCCTATCTAACCTCCACAACCCAGTAACTAGATAATACGATACCACTTGGTACTACTGTTTGTCAGGCTTTTGGGTTTCTGACGACCCGTAACGATTGTCAAAGATCCACGAATGACAGTCGGGACCAACGGCTTAACGTGCTTTCCGAGGCATGAAGGAATCTCGGTATTTAGAAATGGTCACTTATCCACGGGCCAACCCCAGCAACTGTAGCTTAACCTGATGGATCAACCCATGCGGCTGTTAGTTCTTAGCAGCTTTCTGAAAAAACAGGAATTCAGGGTATTTCAGGAATATCATCCTGACCTTTGTCCATGTCATTGTTTTCAGTTACTACGTATCTACCCTACGTATTTTCGTCGTTCAATGTTTGCGTCGTAAAAGAAGATCGAGCATATGAAATTGATAGAAGTTGCATCCTTATTTGACAAGGTTCTTTAATCATTACTTTATTTGGACTTAAGATCTTTACAAGTTGAGCAGTGAGTTCACCAACTGTACGTCCTCGCTGATCTTTCACTTCAGCTTTAACTCTTTTTATTTAACTATAATACTAGTTGCTGCCCGCGGCTTCGCCCGCATACACCCTAATTATTTTTCTAAAATAAAAGTAGCTTAAGTTACTCCTTGTAACATCAGGTTTCTGCCATAAAAGGCCCGCCAAAATTGGTCCGGCTGTTTTCAGACAGAAAAAAAATAACATTGTTTTTTGTTATAAGTACCGTATATGCTTTCGTATGCATTTAATTAAAAGCTGTTATTTTGACATTACAAACAGACATTTTAATTTTATTTTTTTGTTTTTATGCGTATAGATATGAAGATTCATGGATCTTTGAAAGTCGTTACGGGTTGTCAGAAACCGGAAAGTCTGACAACCAGTCTCACCAAAAGGTATCGTATTACCCAGTAACTGGGTTGTGGAGATCAGATAGGCAGTCGCTCCATGTAAAATACTGGTATTCAGCTGATTCTGGTTAGACTGGAATCCGACACCAACATAGTTGAGAAAAGGCTAGGCAGATTGATAGATATGAAGAATAAAGATGGCCGCTTCGTGAGCCTATATGCGATTATTAGTAACTGTTCCACGTATTCCCAACACACAACACTGCGAATATGTAAATATAATCCAGCCATCTATCAGTTTGTGTGCTTCAAATATATCAACTTCAGTCTGATACGTAATTAGAACCTCTCGAAGCTTCGATAAGTTATTGTTGTTCGGGCTCAAGATACTCGTGTATCGATAACTTTGTATGGTATTTGGAAGCACAGTAAATATGAAGTTTGGTTAATTTCTAATAATTCTAGGCTTAGATCTGAGCATATTATGCAATATGAAAAGCATTTTTGTTAATGCAACCTTTTTAATCCAATTTCGGTAGTAATGTCGACTGAACTGTAGAATTCAGACTAATTATACAATTTGTATTTACATATCCAAGTCAAAAGCTAAATACATAAATTTTGCTAGCAAGAATTAAAATTGAACAAAAAAATTCTACAGCGTGGCGCTTTAATGGTGACATTAATTTAACATACGTATACGGATTAGCGTTTTCTTTTTATGGAGATATTTTAATTTCAATAAACGTTATTATTTTCAATTATCTAACAGAGCATCTTGGTGAAAACTGTACTTAACAATTGTAGCGCACAGGTAATTTACCAGGATCACGGATTCTAACATCGCATCAATGAAAATAAAGCGAAGAACGCGCAAAGAGAGGGCGAATTGAAGGAAAGAGAGCCGTATGTCGGCGAGCGTTTAATTTTTTTTTTCAATTAACGAATTATTTTTTCTTATTATATTTTTATGATTACTGGCCACTAGCCGTGTGTTAAATTAATATCGCTATCGTAGCGGCACGTTGTATATCAAAAAGATATGTTAAATTATTCTCCAAATAGTTTGTATAGCTCAAAAACGTCACTACGTGCTAATCTTGCTAATCATCTTATCACTATTCTATAAAAAAAAATTGGATCCCACAGGATCCAGGCGTCACTAACATTTTGTTCTCACAAATTTTGTATAAATTCCTAATCACCTTGTATTACGCAGGAATCAACGGGATTATACGGGTCCAGTAATCCTGGGATACTCGGACCTACTGGTGAGAGGGGTCCAATGGGCCTGCCGGGACCTCAAGGAGAGAGAGGATATCAAGGAAATAAGGGCGAGAGGGGATTACACGGCCCTAAGGGTGACAAAAGCGAAAGGGTGAGTGTTTTCTAAATATGAACTTACAAGCTCATTCGAATGTCACGACTATTCTGAGCTACACAAAATTTTGTTCAAGATTTAAACAAACAATGACTGGATTTGAAATTTGCATTAACTTCGTGTGTTCGCGTGTTTTGCGAAATTTGTAAAAAAAATAATATAGATAATATATTTTTTTTTTACAAATTCCGTATTACTGATATCGTAAAATATAAATTACGGTACCTATTGATGTATTTCTTGAATAAATTAAAATAGCAAAATAGTTTCATTCGGTTATCAGAAAAAGTACATAATTACGATGAGATAAATTTTATCTGCGTTTAAAATATTATAAATATTCGATTATTTTGTATTTAAATTTCAACAAAATCATGAATCCTAAAGCATTTAGCACTATTAAATTGATTCTATGTTAGTTGATTATACGGAATTGAAGTTATGAATAGAGAATATTAATAACCGGATTAGGACGGCTTATTGATTACTAATGAATTAATTACCTTTGTGATGTAGGTACTTATTACAGATGAAGCCTCTAACTAAGTTTACAACGACAATTTACCTACTTATTAAAGTCTTCACTAATCTTGGAATACGCACAGTTGAAGTCGGCGCCATAGTTTATTATGTATGGTCACGTCAACATTGAGAAACTAAGAATATAGGTTATTAGTCTCGTTCAACTTTGCCTGACTATCAATCAAAACTTTTGCGGTTTACATAAAACCGTGCATGCTCGAATAAGTCTGATATTTATATCAAACTGAAACCACCTGAGCTCGCTTACTTACTGAAACGAAATATATATATTTTTTGTTACCAACTCAAATAATATTATTTCACCTTAGTTCACATGCCATGTAGTTCCTACTTCCTCAATATTAATTTAACGAAGGGTTCCTTTACAGCATGTTACTAAAGAGAACAACATGAAAACAGCCATAGAACTTTACGAGAGTAACTAAATCAAAATAAAATCACATGGGCTCCGTCGCCAAATTAGTAGGTATTCGGATAATAAACTTGGGTCTAACGCAATAAGTGACGTTTGACCCTCGTAACGTTGCGTTATGTTACCTTCGACCCGTAAGCTCATAACTGTGTTACAGGGCTATGTTGGCCAGAGAGGGCCACATGGCGCGAAGGGAGAGCGGGGTCTACCCGGCCGAGATGGAACACCGGGCTTGCCAGGCCCGCACGGGCGCCCCGCCGAAAAAGGGGAAAAAGGTACAAACTAACTCAACCATCAAATTTTATGTTACTCTATGACCCATATTTATTCTCGGGTAAAGCGTTCGCGAGATTTTTAGGGGCTTATAGTAACGATTTGGAAAATCTTTATTTCTTCGCGCAGTGAACCCTTTGGATTGGTTTTCGAGTGCTTGCACGCAGTTTATTTATTATTGCTGTTACTTTTTACGATCGTCTTGAGAGTTTTGTTTTATTTCTGTATCGAATGTTTTGGCGGTATAATATTTTTGGGTTGTCCGTAAAGTTAACATATTGAAATAAAAGTTTCGGAAATCGGACAGGTGTATTTTATGGGGTCCATTGGTATATATTGAAACATTCACAAAAACGGAAACATCATACCTATTTGAATTCCATTTCTTCCTCAAAACTTTTCCCATAGCAACAATTTCTTCTTGCGAAAGTTGAATCTCATTTTGTACGCAAATCCCCAAATGTTTTTCGTGCCCCTGAAGGTACACACACATCAAGCTATACAAGCTGTACGGCTACACATCAAGCTATACAATTCCAGTTTATGGTGATCTCGCATTGTGTAGGATTTCGATACAATGAGAGGTCAGCTTATACTGGTAGTTATAGCTTGACGTGTAGCCGTGTGTACACTTTGAGCTTACATCTAATATATAATATTAATCATATACGTAGGTGCTCGCGGTCTGCCCGGCCCCCCAGGACCTGCTGTCTCTGATATATCTGAAAACGCTATATCTACTGACGTCACAAGAACTGGTAAGTTATTTTAGAATGGAACTAAAACTATTTTCATAAGTTATATCTAAGAGTATTTTCTACATTGTTAATTTGCCAAAAATGGTGAGTTTATTTTATTTACTAAACAAATTGGATATGGGTAGGACGATGACGAAGATAATAATTTTGGAAAAACAATAATAGTGTTAAATATTGAACTTACCTCTACTAATTAAGAACAATCAAGATAACTTATAGAATAGTTTAATAGATAATAATAATATTTAAACAATCAGACAGTATTGTTACTACAAGTAGTAAGATAATATGATTAAACTGCCAACTGTATATTATACTTGGGGAATTCTAATCAACCCTGGACATTAAAATTAATTTTAATAATACCTTCCAGGTATCTGGAAAATCAATTAGTTGATTATATTATTTTATGGGATGCGTACCTTGTTGGCCACCACCAATTTCTTTGACCAATCAGTTATAGTGGTATGATCAATATCAACGTAGCCTTGCATAGATTCTGATCACTAGAACCATTTAAACTTTGTCATTAGTTACTTGGGTTTATAACAATTTTTTTATCAAACTGTTTTGTTAATAATCTAGCTGATCCATTATTTGAAAGTCGTATCATTATTTGATTGTTTGTATAATTTACCCATGACCACGCTTACATGTCATTGTCACCTTTGTTGTAAGAATTTGTTTTTGTATCTGTGTTTACATTACCTTTACTAGTAACAGTATCTTTATTATCATTTCGGATCATGATTTCATCTGCTACCTTCATTTACTCAAATGTGTTGTGTAGAATACCAAATGGCCTCTTCTATATTTCAATGTTTTCTTCAAAAAGCAATAACTGCTGCCCAATATTCCCAAAGTAAGTGATTCATGTTTTTTTACAAAATTCCTAAAAATATTTCTTACCCTCTCCTACTTTGGAAACTGTTCACTTGTGTCCGTTTAAACTAATTAATAGTGAACACAACACCGGATAATTATCAATCAATCTATCAACTGATTAGATCCATTTAATTAATTAATTATTGAACAGTCCTTCTAAACAGTATGTCGAACTATTTTAGGTATCTGTATAGAAGTACATGAACGTAGTCAGTGTAAATTAAGCAGCTGTGGAAAAGGTGAAGTTTAATGTTATTGGTAAAATCTACGTAATTTGTAATAATTATCACGGTATTAGTTGTAATGATTATGGTAATGCTCATCTCGTCATAAGTAATGATATTGACAGTATGAGACGAGAAGAAAATGCTCATAATAACTTAACGCATTCAAGGACACTAAATGAGACATAATAGAAGTTATATTGTTATAACGCCTATGGGCGTTTAGTGTCCCTCAAAGTGTTAATATAAAAAGATGAATCAGAAGTGTAGTCACTATTTCATTACATACGGTAGTACTTAATCATGACATTTTCAATAGTTTACAACAAATATTAGTACAAGCTTAACTATATAAGAGTAGGTTAATACCTCCTTGAATTGCATAACATAACAAAGAAAACGGAAATTTCTTTTCTCAAAATCATGTTTATTTTTTAAACGCAGTAGGCAGTTAACAACGCTGCTAATGATATCCATACATACGAAATAACTAAAGGTGAAATTGAACCAAATGCAATTGATAACGTAATGCAATATGAGCTCGATCCACACTATCCCCGGGATAAGCTAATCTATTACGATCGTTAGTCATTAATCATCTTCGTCCGAGAGCATCAGTTTATACTGAATGGCTGGTATTAGCCCATCTATAACACCGGTTGGTCCATTTCTAACGGCTAGATGTAGGAGAGCTTAAGGACCAACTCTCAGTATTAAAACTGGAGCTTTCATAGGGTTGGAGATGTTAAAAGAAAGAAAAGAAATAAAATATTGACATAAAACGAAATAAAAAATTAGGATGACAGATATTGAATTTTGACAAAAATCATACAAAAAACGTAATATTTTAACGCTATTTGAATAAAAGAATACATATACTACTTTGACTTCAAATAAATAGAGATAAAGGCGAGGAGAACCCTGATTTCAGATGCTTTTAAACGATAAGAAAATATGCATAGAAAATAGCATTCCACCCAAAGTAAAACAATGAAACCTATTTTAACGGGGTTAGGGATCCAGAGTGAATAATCTCTTCATAATGGTAGCAATGCCATCATCCCTTGAACACAATGTTGGTCGAACGTCTTCCCTGATATGGGAATGGCACATAGAGCATGTACAGATGACCCACTTTACCTTTGACGAAGTAATAATAACCCTCGGCCTTCCAAAAGTCTAAGTTAGGCAAAACTTAAACAATAATAATTATTATTATTCTTTAATAAAGACATAGATGCACATTATGGATTTATATATAAATAAATAACAAAAACACGAACACAAATTATTTCGATAAAAGATAAGGTTAAAAAAACAGTTAAATCATAAAGGCAAGTAAGTTTATACGTTATCTCTACTCATCTTATGTTACGTTGCTATCGTCTTCCTTTTCGTGTGGTTCGTGAATAACCTGGTGTCAGAGTTATTATGTCACCCATGGGCCTCTGACTTAGCTTCACATGCCGTCAAGAAATATCTCTCAGGCACGCCGGTTATTCACGATGTTTTCCTTCACCGTTTCTAAAGCAAGTTTTAATTATACGATACGCGCATGAATCCGAAAAGTCAGAGCCTTGAGTTCTATATCAAGATCTATGACTTAGCAGTCTGACGGTCACACCACTTGGCTATCACTGCTATTGATAAGCCTGTCTGTCTTACCCATTTTAAATAATACATCTATGGCTTTACCGTTAATTATAGTGCTCGTGCACCAATCGATTGTAAAAAAAAAAACAACTTGAAATTTAATTCTCAGCTAAAGTAATCTTATCAAAATGAAAAGACCTCAAACTAGGGCAAGATACGCGGTCAGAGCACTACAGTTTTAATTAACATAAATAGTGTTTGCTGTCATTCGTGGACTGACACAATTGGTTTTAGTGAATACTGAATGAATTAAAACAAGGCGTGACAGTCGTTTGCTGTATCGAGGAAATAGCTTGAGTCGGCAAACGTCTGTGGTAAGAACACTCGATAGCGAAATGCAACCTAGTAAATTGGTGATCTATTTTACTTTAGGTAGAACAGAATTTCAAGTACTAACTATTGACCGGTTAAATAGTCATGACCTCAGAGATCAGCTATGAGATGCCCTACAGAAAAAAAAATCAAGTTTAAAATTGAATCTGATGTCAAATGTCTAGTTTTGTCATAAGTTATTAAAATAGATTAGAAAGTTGATGAGACTGCCTGAAATTGAGGGTAAATCAATGTAATAATACAGTTTTTGGCATGTCAAAACTATTTGTGGTTGACATTTAGCTAAAATGATAAAGTACAGACAACGAATCTTATCCTGAACATTAATAGCGTTCATTCTAAAAGTTGGCAACGTCGGAAATAGCTGTCAAATATTTACCTCTTTTGATTAATTTGGCAATATTTCTGTATGGAAATATGAAATTTCGCTAACTAGTGAACTAGAATATTAATAATTAATCGCAAATATAACACTGTATCCATTTTAGTTTTTAAGGACTTATTTTATATGTAAAACGAAATATTTGGTGTTACGATATTTATTATTGCATTTTACAATCAATATTTTAGTTCACTAGTTAGCCATATTAATTTCTTATTTTCATACAGTAATATTGTAAAATTAATCAATACAGCGAAATATTTGACATCTATTTGCGACATTGGCCACTTACAGAATGCATGCTCTTAATTTTCTATTTTAAGAAATAATTATTATATTATTTATTTGACGTTGTTACGATTACGGAAAATATTACTTTTTTTAGTACATACAAAGCCACACTTCACTTGACTTCAATTCATGTATGACGGTATAACTTAAATATGTTCCCCATTGACACGCACACGTTGTACCGTCACATTTACCCGTAATTATGTAAAACAAACGATATTTCACTCCATCATAACTTCGTATGAAGGCCACGAAAAATAATTACTGTTGAAAACTCATATCTACAAGTAGACAAAACGCTCAAACATTAATTTCTAAGTCACTAATTAAGTTCCTTTCTAATGGACCGCTTCGAGGTGTGAGTTTGAGAGAGAATTTAGAAGGAACAGCTTTTGCTGAGTTCATAAAGTTTCAGATTATTCGCCGTTAGAGATGAAGGAAGAGAAATTAAAACTTTGTTTAAGTGATGTGTCACATTTTTACGTGTTATAGTTCGTAATTGGCCCACTCCCTTTCACCGATAGGAGTACTATAGGCTGATTATAAGCATAGCCAACCATAATGTTCCCACTGTTGGGACACAGGTCTCCTCTCATCGAGAGGGAGTGGGCAGTAATCCACCACGCGGGCCCAGTGTGGGGTGGTAGATGTCACATGTCTTCGAAATTTTGGTTCTAGGACATGCCCGGTTTCCTCACGATGTTTTTTTCACCGTTTTGAGAGCAATGGTGATGAAATTATATGCATAAAGTAAATCGCCTGCCTGGTTTCAAAGCCACGACCTAACTCGTAAGTCGGGGCCATTACCACTGGGCCACCACTGCTCCGATATGCTAGTCCGTAGTTTGGTCACCCTGTGGTTAATGAAAGGCATAAAAAATAATTCTGATGCCTGATCAGTACAAACATTGTTTATTTGATGCTAGACAGATAAACACACCAATTTGCGTCAATATTAGTAAATTAGCTATTGAAAATAGTTTCCTTATGATAACTTCTACAAAAATTCTATAACATATTTGATTCTAGTACATTACAAAGATAACTGTAACCAACCCTTTTTAGGAGCTTGTATGTAATAGAAGGTATCGATAAACAGCCCGAAATATTGAAGTCGATATTCTGAACCAACATTATTTTAGTATAATACTATGTGCTAAAACCTTCTGAACACGGTGTTAACCCTAGAAGCCCAATCTAGGTCATTTTTACCTATACGCAAACGAATAACTGCTTTCTCTTTCGCACACTTCTTTCGATCGCCGTGATTGATCGAACCAACTTAGTACACCCCACGAGCCAACAGGAGACGGCCGTGTTGCCTTGGTAAGTACCTCCATATTGTAGTTATTGTAATTTTGTAGGTCAATTTGACCTATGTTTGGGCTTTGTGTAACTTTTACATGTGTTTTGAGTATTTGGAGATAGCTATTTTATGAGGATTTAACGTTGTATTTTATTAAGTTTTTAAAAAATAAATATTATTTAAAAAAAAAAATATTATTTTAAAACCGTTAAGTCGCAAAAAAATTATGAAAAAATTGAGCACAGATTTGACTCGGCCATGGATGTAACAGCGTCTGGAATCCCCTACATTGAAGCGTTCAGTACGTGACAATATCACGAATATCCTTCAAAAGGAGCCGCAGCCATTGCCAGAGAACACCACAGATGAACCAGAGCCAAAAAAGCGTCGCTACTCTGGTTATTGTTCTTATAAAAAACATGCGAAAGACTAATTCGCAGTGCACAAAATGCAAAAAAGCAATTTGTCGTGAGCACAATATTGACATGTGTCAAAACCGTTTATAATGTGATAATTGCTCTATGAAACTGTTTGATTATTATGAAAAATGTATTAATTAGTTAAAAAGAGAAGATTTTGTTTTTCCTTTATATTTTTAGTTTATAAGAAAAAAACCGGCAGAATCTCATTTTGTACCAAATTTTTGTATGTTTACGTATTTTTGTATTTTCAAAATATAAATAAATAGATATTAACATAATTATGCCTTTTTTCATTTCATGAATAATTAATATTAATAAATAATAACGAAAAATAATAAATTTAACATCATAAACTATCCTATACGTGTATTTATTAATGTAGGTAAATTTGACCTATGATTGGGCTTTTTAGATAGCAAAATATGATTGGGCTTCTAGGGTTAACCCACATAACAACCTTTCTTCATACGTTATGTTATAACACACGCCTCTATCTTATGTATTTCGTTACACACTGAATATAAATTAAATAATATTTTCACAGAAACAGCGCTACTAAAAGGCGGAAAAGGCGATGCTGGAGAGACAGGAGACAAGGTAATTATAATTTAAGCAGATAAAAACGACTTTATCATCGTCATGGATCGTTTTCTCAGAAATCACCGAAATTATGTTGGTAATTTGCTGTTTCTGATTATTAAATTATTTTATTAAATTATTTTTATTAAATTATTTTTATTAAATTATTTTAATTATGCCTTGTGAGCGAAAATATTTATCTTGCTTTGTGTAGAAGAATGTCAAAATACTTACCAATATTTGTTTTCTAAATAGGTAATAACAACTTGATTTTATTGATAATGAAAGTTTAATTAAAACAACAGCCTGATATCTCAAAAATTGATATTAAAAAATGCTAAGAATCATTTCCGAACTGGAAAAAAATTGTAAAACGTGCCGATAGCAAGTACTAAAGTTAATACTTTATTTAGGGTGAAAAAGGGCTCAGAGGTATGGAAGGTCCCCAAGGCTTTCCGGGCACTGACGGCAAGCCGGGTGAGCGAGGGGATATTGGACCATCCGGCCTACCTGGCACGCAAGGTCCATCGGGTCTAAATGGACCTAAAGGGGACAAAGGGGATGCCGGCCCACCTGGACCTGTCGCAGTATCAAGAGATGAAGCATTAGTGATGACGAAGGTGAGAAATTATAAATATGTTTTACGATTTCACGTCACTAAACAAGATACTAAGCAGAAACCATTCATTCTACGTCTAAGAATGGTTCTGTTACACCAAAACTTCATATTGTTTCAAATAATAATTTACACAGCACATGATTAATGTTCAAAGCTAAGAGCAAAATCTTGTACTTACATGTTTATGATCTTAATTACCAAACATAGCATTTATTTGTATTTAAATTAATATTCAAATATTTTCAAATCAGGGTGATAAAGGTGACACAGGCCCGAGAGGCAAACGAGGACATCCTGGACCCCCTGGGCCCAGGGGTCCACCAGGCGTCCCTGGGCCCCCAGGAACTCCAGGCAATAATGGAATATCTGGTGATATCGGACTACCTGGATGGACGGTGAGAAACAAAATTATAAAATAAACTAAAGATTTTGATACACAACTGTTATAAATATAAAAATAAAAAATACGTCAGATAATTGGAATTTATCTGAACCGGACAAAGATTAGTTTTCTTTAACTACGGCTTTCTTTACTGATCTAAAAGGATAGAATGGATTACATTTTTGTACATTGCTCTATAAAAATAATAGAAATACGATAACCAAACCATTTCTGACTACATTTAGCTATCGCTTATCAATACTTTCCGATTACAATAATATTGAAAAATATTTTTACGTATTTTCTTAACCCATTTTCTTAGAAATGTTTTCAAGTAAATATTGGGCAAAAATTCATATTAAATTGACCTCCATCCTACATTCTGGATAAACCATAATTACAGTTATACATTTGACAGGGCCCACCCGGTGCCGTCGGGCAGCCAGGCGCTCCCGGGCCGAAAGGGGAAAAAGGAGATCCAGGCGGGACCCCACTTGACTTAGAAAAGGTAATGCCATATACCAGGTTAATTGGACGGTTGAATATGTATGTTTTTCCTTCTTTTCCTTTATGAAGAGTGGTACTTAGAATGATACAACTGAAGGCTCGTGTTTGTACGGAATGCTTTCAAAGAATCGAATTAGCTTCAGTATTTTTCTTAGAAGTGTTTTGACTTTCGTTTGATCGAAATCCTGCTTGGATTTCGATTGACTTTGGTTGAACGATACCGTAGTGAAAATTACTTAATTACTACTAGAGAACTGAGTAATTGAGTAGAGCGTTTAAATTTCGTACCCGAATATTATTCTTATTTTGAGTAACGTTCTTATCTCAATGTCGACTATTGTTTTAAAGTTGCTCTAGCAGTTAGCTGATAACATAGTTGATATATTCCGGAGGAGAAAACCCGAATCAAAAAACTCCGACACAAAAACAACATAGGGGCTAGAATATGCAGTGCAAACTGCGCCCGCATGTGGCCAATCCGCTTTTGTTCTGTATTGTATAATACGAACCTTTGGCTTTGGTAGTGTACATCCATAGGCACTCGGTCTATTACAGTGGATGGCAAAATGGTAGAACAACATTCTGATACTAATGATAGTAATTAACTAATGTAAATAGAACTAAATAGAATCACTTTGTATCTCATTATAAGCGAACTACTAATTTTTAAGTTCTTATGAGAAATAAAGTTCTTTAAATCCAATTCATCATAGCTACAAGCTCTAGCAGAATAATTAATATTAACGTAGTAACTGAAGACGCAAATGTATATATGCGTTAAGATGCTCAGGCATATGCGGCTGCATATAAAAACACTTTTGTATTTCTATTTTACTAAAAATGGGGCGAACCAAGAGATGCTTTTTAATATTTTCCAAACATCGCTGAAAACACTGAAGTTGTTATAAACAAAACAGAAAAATCTAAAAAGATTCTCTCCAAGTTTCTCCATGATTCTTTGAACTGCATTTTTGTGTTGCGCATACTCTTAAAACTAAAATAAAAGCAAATTAAAATAGTTTTCGAAAAGAAATTCAGACCGTACAAGAATATGAAAGCAATAAAATTGTGTACATTAAGGTGAAAGGCGAGAAAGGTGATCGGGGGTTCGACGGTGCCCCAGGGCCGGCTGGCAAGGATGGGCCTCGGGGCCCGCCAGGCCCCGCTGGGAGTCCTGCATCTAACATCCAATACATGACCGTTCCGGGGCCTCCGGGACCGCCGGGACCTCCGGGTCCACCCGGTGTTTACCCGAACGAAGTGCAAGATACACTGACCGATAGTCCCGGGATTAATCGGCTCGAGCCTACCGGAGGTAAGTAATAGTGTTTTGCTTTTTTACGGTTTATTTTGTAACTTATGTAATTCAACTATCGGTAGGTATCACCTAAACGTCTTTTAATCATTAATTTCTCTGCTAATACTGTGCACTTCTGTAAGTGACGAATGCAACAATACTACGATTTTTGCTTGTGTATATTTTAGTGAGTATGTAAATTGTTGAAGTGCCATTTGCCATATCAATGAATAAGATGCAGAAAAATGAGTTTTAGTTTGGTTATTTACAGTTTATACTTATTATGAAAGTATTTCTGTAGAAGATTAACACTGCACTAGAAATAAAGATCTTGGTTCCTTTTATTCTATTTTTATTGGGAAAAATATTGAAAAAAAATCACCAGCACAAAAACTAACCGTATTAAAAATAGCTCTGTTTTTTATTCAACAGGAAAACAACGCGATCCACTACAAATTATAAGAAACTTGAACCATCTGGTACAATACCGCCAGGAGCCGTACGGTACGCAATAGTTTTCCACAAACACTTTTACCGTGAACTAAGTCAGGATTGTTTTTCTTATACACCGGGAACTTTGAAACTAGCTGAGTTAAAAAAAATCCTATTTACATTTTAATGTTGCAAAAAATTGGTTCAAAGTTAAGCACTGTTCTCTAAGTAATAGTTTATAAAATAAAATGTATTTTTTACAGCATACCGTGATCCTTTGGATCCTCTTGGAGATAACGGTGATTTCGATGATGACGAAGATGGAAGAGCTATTGTTGGGACCATACTATTTAAAACTACAGATTCTTTGATTCGTGTAAGTTGTGTTAAATCAACAGTTAGTCAAAAATTCTGCATAAAATACCTGGAAAATTTCTACAGAAACAGTTTTGAACGCTGTTAAAGATTTTCCGGGTATTTTGTCGGAACCTTGTTTTACCTTACATGTTGTCACGGTATTGATTGCAAACTTCCAAGAAATTTTAAACGTAACATTTTCTGACAGCTTGGCACAAACAGTCCCCTGGGCACTTTGGCGTACGTTATCCAAGAACAAGCGTTGCTTGTTCGCGTCAACAACGGCTGGCAGTACGTAGCTGTGAGTATCATGTTACAGATTTTAAACCGTTTTCAATAATATTTTATCATGCATGATTCCCTAATTTCCAAAAATGAACTCGAACAAATGCATGGTTATGAATTTGAAGCCATATTACTTTTATAAAATGTCACACCACTTTATTCAATAAATATTACATTATATTTGTCTAACAATATTTTCAATAGTTCTTGACTCCAATTGTTATTCACTCCCGTCAACCATGCTTACCTGAGTGCATCGCTCCTATTGAAATCTATAACAATATCGCCGTATCTCTGTCATATTGATAAGCAGAACAGGCCTGACCGTAGGCATAACTTCGATACACAAAACCAGTGGTCGGGTCTTATACGTACGATCTCTGTCAATAGATACATCTATGGGTATGTTTCCATTGTTCGTCTCGAGTATCACGGTCTTATAGTCCAATATCGTATCAGTAAGCTGTTCATTGAAATAGGCTCCCTGCGGTGCAAACAAAATTTATTATATATTAATTATGTTTGTTCTATTGACTGTTGATTTAGTTTTTTGTCTATCTGAATCTGTTGAAACGCTTTGGCTAAATCCACACAAAAATTTAGTTTTTGTAAAAACTTTGTAACTATTTTGATAAATGAAGCATCACTATTACCGGTTGCTTTATTAAAATGGGGCTAATTATCAGTAATTAATCTTTGAATGCAGTGAAGTGGGGTGCGTGGCAGTTAATGTCCGGTTGTGGTTAGATAATTTGAAACACCCAGTTTTAACACGACACGTAATGGAATATGAAATGAAATAAGGAATTATTAACTAGCTAGAATGAGTAAGTACTATAAAACGATTAGAAAATTTAAGTAATTGAAAAGAAAAATACAATTTGTAATAACTAAAAACTTATTTATTACCTCAGTTGAGTTCATTTTCATAAAGAACTTTAATGATGAATTGATTTTGTAATTCGGAAAACATTTAATTAGTTATAGATTGATAATTATCTAAACATGGCATCCATCCGGATATTTTGTTTATTGAAACAATGGGCTACTGAATATTCAATCAAAATTGTTTCATAACTTTTGTGCCTCACCCCACCGACCCCAGTGGCCTGTTCATTTGGATTAAAACATTCCCCGTCATCGACGAAAGAAACTTGATTTCTAAATATTATTACCACGAGATTTCAGACATTAAATATTCATGAATAATAAAGAAAATTTGCTTTTCCTTACCCTATTGGGAATAAGGAACTCCGCCTTTATTCGGGTCTTGTTATTTGAACGAAACTTATTCCTATTCCCGATGGATATACATCTGAATGAGTTAACAATTTCAAAATATTTAAATTTGAATCTTAGTGCCGGTGATTAAAGCTTAGAATTAATTGCGAAAAGTATTTTACAAGAATACTTATTATCTGTGGCTGTATGATGAAAGTCACAGCGGTAAATACTATACTTGACGCTTTTTTTCGGTGTTTTGCGACACTTGACTGACAAATTAATTGGTACAGCGAAACGAAACACTTAAGAAATCTGATTAGATTTCTTAACACACATAGTCGACAGTTTTTTTTTTTATGCTAAGCTATAATTATTTGTGTTTAGATGGGCTCCTTACTGGCTATCCATACGCCACCTGCTGGAGGTCCAACTCGAACGCCTTTACAGAACATTCTAGAAACTTCCAGTTTAGTACATCATAAGAATCCAGCTGTGGAAGGACCTGTGGTAAGTTCCGATTTATAATATTATCACATACTTAAAAGACATCGAATTGTATTGAACCTTTAAACAGTATTAAAGGGATTTAAAAAAATACAAAAATAATGTTATCTTCCAGTGAAACGCTGCACTAAAAAAGCAAAACACCCTGTTATATAATGCTACAGGAAATTGATGATTCAACACTTTTACAACCTTGACCTTTCTTACCTGACATTTTGTATCAGTTACCAACCTGAATACTTCTCAAGGCATAAAATAAATAATATTTTAGCACTTTGCGAAAGCATTTTTTGTTCTGGTGACATTAATAATTTTCAAGTCCTGACAAGCTTTTTTCTCTGAATACTAGATTTATTTGAGCCTAATGGAATCGTTGTTGATTCAGGGACGGAATTTAAAGAAAAAAGTTGACAACCTTTAAGATGACAAATCCGTTTTTATAAGTTAAAGTGATATTCAAAGAACCTAAAGTAACTGCCTATCTCTTCGACTCTCAATCGCTTTTTTTTCTATTAGTTACGCCTAGCAGCCCTAAATGAGCCGCATACAGGTGATATGCATGGAGTTAGCAGTAGCAATTACGAATGTCGAAGACAATCTCAGAGAGCCAACATGGATGGCACTTTCAGAGCGTTCATATCGTCAAGGTAAGTCAACTATTTGTAGCTATCGCAATTATAAAGGCATCAAAAGTTAAAATACATTGAGAATTCTGGTATTTTCATTTATGTTTTTGCTAAAGAAAACAATATTCAGATAAGTTGTATGGAAATCTTTCTGGTTTTGGTGTCAATTTACCCTTTTGTATTCTACACGTCGGTAGATAAGAACGTAGTTACTTTTATCCACTAGGTATTCTGAAAACTTAGTAATATAAGTTTTGTTCCAGCTTTAAACAGGTTCTACAATTTCTTCCTTTTTCTCAGGGTTCAAACAATAGACTCAATCGTAAGTTGGGTAGACAGAGAGATACCCGTAGTGAACACTAGGGGTGACGTTCTCTTCAACTCCTGGGGCGAGATGTTTGATGGCTCAGGAGCACTCTTCGCCCATGCTCCCAGGATTTACAGCTTCAGTGGACAGAATGTCCTCATGGATCCTGGATGGTATGTATCCGCAGCTAGCGACAGTTTTTTTTTTTTTGTTAAGTCGATTCTGTTTTTGTTTCGTCACGATTTTGTTGTCAGCCAGTAGGTACTTTTAAAATCGTACATTTAAAAATGGAAAGTATGCATAATCCTCTTCAGCGTATCTGGTGACAGTGACCTGGACTAATTGACCTCTCTTTCGTGAACCAAAGTCAAAAACCTAAACTCAAAATTGAAACACAATTGATGATGATAAGCCCGAAATATTCCTTATATCAATATCGACCGCTTTATGTGTCTTTTCTGGAACCCCGGTTAGTGACAGTACGTTTACTAATATGAATAACTAAAACACCGAACCACTACAATGAATTTTTTAACACAGATTGTCGAAAAACACTTTGACGAATTGAACACGAAAGAAAATTTAAGAATGAAAGGAGAATAGTCTTTATCGTAGAGCATAACCTAGAAATAAGCTGCCTTATTTTCTCTAGCAATTTGGAAACGACTGGCGGTATGACTACTTACCGTATTTCAATCTTTGAAACCAATACACTCAAGCTAGTCAAGGTTGGGATATTGTATTGCCTTTGCTTCAAGAAATGAAAGTGTAAACGGTTCAAGTTTCTTAGTGTTGGTGAGATTTGGATTGGTTTCATTGGTATCTTATTGGTTTTCGCACCTTCATTTATTTTATTTGTATTAGTAGTAATACATACTGGTTTACTAATCTTAATCAAAATGGTAATGCCTGTCCAAAATTTCAACATTCATAGATTCAGCTTGAAGTAATTCTGATGAGTAATCAAACATTAATTCTTGGAGTATATAAAATATCGATGACAAAAGTCCTTAAAATGTTCGCCTACCGAGCAGATATTCTAATTAAAAATAATCGTTAGTCACAAAGAGGGGCGCCCTATCAATTTATTCAATCTGTAGACGCAGATAATCCTTGTAATCCCACCGAAGAAATATGTACTTAAGAATGGGTGATTAGAGTTTCCAGACAACGTTTTACTGACAAAGAAAGTTCATTGTAAAGTAGTTGTATTGTAGACTGTGAAATTCACGTTTATTTTACTCAAAACAGAATAGGTATTTAAATAGTCTAAACAAAGAGTGGATTCCAGGCCACAATAGACAATTAATAGAGTTAAGTTTACTAATTGCCATGGTATTACTTATGACTAAACTTTGTTGTGAGTTTTGTAATTACAACCATTCGTTAATTATTATTCACTGTCATTCCTTTTAGTTTAACACGTTACTCTTTTAGTACCTGGTCGACCGAGCTCAGCTCGGGTGAAAATAGATTAACACATCGTCCTGGTATACCAACGTTGTGTAACATTCCCGAGGCTGTGAAAATAGAGAAAACTAATTTTCCAGATATGAGACCTAGTTAGATCGATGTTTAGCCCCCATAAACGCCTATTTTGCAACTTTCATCGAAATTTTTAGAGCCGTTTCCAAGACCGTGATTACAAATATATATGTAAATACAAATATTGCTCGTTTAATAGTATAGGATAGGATAATGTAATACAACAGAATCCTTTTGTATGATATTGTATTATCTTTAATGGTTTCTTCAATAAATTCGTAATATTTACCAGGCTTTATTCTGCCAGTCCTATGAAATCTGAAGCTTATCGAATTTGTGTTACATACTCATAATATTTACGTTCATATTGCGTCTAATAAAACCAATATCTGCAGAGAGCATTTACGAAATTACAATCTACGTCGGCTGCGATAAATTTTCTAATGTTCGTTATTCATTGCAATTTAGGCCTACTAAAGCCGTGTGGCACGGCGCTAATCCGAATGGTGAGCCAGCAATGGATGCGTACTGCGATGCTTGGCACAGCAGTAATCCGGACAAGTTTGGACTCGCGTCTTCGCTTCGCTCCAATAAGCTTTTAGACCAAGAAACGTAAGTGGTTTGGATATTTTTTGAGGAAATAGGAGCTCAATGCTATGTAGAAATTATAGAACAGTTAGATATATGTATGGTTCCCCGTGTTTCATAACAAATGGGTCGCAAAATTTTATTTTCTTTTAAAAACTGTGTACAATCCCCAATGCAAAGCTCTGATGTTTGAAAGTATTTGAAAACACAACCGCAAAACATCCTTTAATATGAGATTCATGAGGATAATATTATAGATACTGTACAAGTTGTCTCTTCAAGCCTTTTACTAAGTAAGGATCATTGATCTGAAAAATGTTAAAATGTTTTTTTCTTTTCACAGGTATTCATGCAGTAGTAGACTAATAGTTTTATGCGTGGAAGCAACGCCAGTAGATACAGTTAGAAGAAAAAAACGATCCAAGTAAGTAAACACTCGTATTTTAAAAACTCTTTTACTATTTTAACAAAATCTCCATAACATTTGCAGCTTGGTAAAGTAAACTTTTTTTGCAGACTTGCAGTTTTATACAATATTAAAATAATATTTACTTGTGAAATTCTTTTTACTTTCAAGAAATTCCTTATTACAAACATTTTATAAGTTTTTCGTGAAGATATCTGGTCTGTTTTTTACTATTTCAAACTTACCTATGATATTCATGCCCGTTTTTCGGGGTCCTCAGATAAGCTTTCAATAGCTATTGATGCGAGAAACCACGTTAGACACGTTAGACCCATCTATGTATTTAGGTGAACTTATATCTCAGTATTGTGTATTGTCAAAAGCGAATGATTAATATACTATGGAACTAATAACACTATTGATTCGATAAACTCTGTTTAATAGCACCTCAGTAACTACCAATAAGCAAGTTGCAAAAATTTAAATCGTTAGATGTACCCTCATCGTAATTAGGTCACGCAAAAGTATCCATACTGAGAAGAGTGAGCTCACACATCCAGCATAGAACGATAAATCTTTACTATTTTTAGTATGAGTGAGCGTCAATGAAACAGAAACGTGAGCAGCTTTTGACGCGGCAGGGCGAATCTAACGATTTAAATCTTTGGCTAGTTGTTAAATATTTACTAAAACACTTTTTTTCTCACAGGTATCGCAACGCATCAGAGAAAATGCAATTTTTAAACGATATCGAAGAAAGAAACGAAACTAGGCGAAAGTTATAGACATTAATTAGCTATTTTTATTAGAAATTAAGTGAAAAAAAATGTGAAGACTGTAAATAAATTGTATGAAGATATGTACGTTTTCGTAAAGCAATGATTCCGGTGGAACATATCGACAATATATCTCAAATAAAATGAACGATGCTAAATTAATTTAAAAAATTGCTTTAGGTATGTTTTTTTTCCGATTGCAGTAGTGCTATGTACCTTCTTCCTGTACCAACAGTCTGTAAAAAAAAATCTCTTAAATTTTCCGTTATTGTGTACAATGACGGAAAATTTAAGAGATTTTTTTTTAAATTACTAAGCTTTTTTTGATGAAGGATTAAAAAATATGAATGTAGGTGAAATATCAAGTGATTTGTTTTCTACTGGGTTACAATATTGATAGACGGTCGACAAAAAAAAATTAAATAAAATTATGTACTACTATGAGCGTCACTGCATTTAAAAAAAACATGATTCCCTTTTCAGTTGAATAATACTTCCGTAGATTTGTAAATAACAGGTTTAAATAATTCGATCTCTATCTAAATAACTATCAATAATTGTAAATAAATTTCATTTTTTTTTTCTGAATAATTTTATTAATAGATAATGCGTTTATACAAAACTTTATAATTATAATTTTTATCGTGAACGATTGAATAATAAATTGTTTCTTTTTAAATTTTTGAAATTGTATTGAATGGATAAATTAATTCTAAATGTGTTTCATAATTAATAAGTTTAAATGACGGCCTCCTTCTTAGAAGCCTAATTTATGAATTATAAATGTAATTAAAATGAAATGTTAATATAATAATAGCTACATTTAGTGTTGTATCTTCTCTGTATATATGTTTTTGTATATTAATGTTGGGACCGTTCTCATGCTATGTTTTTATAAAGATTTGTAAATATAATTATAAATTATAATGACTCCTTATGATCCGTCCGTCGTGCAAAATATCGACAATGACGTGGAAAAAAATAATTGAAATACCTTCACATAGTAATTCCCTATGTCCAATTTAAAAAAAAATGATTATAAGGGGCATCCATAAACCACATAATTTTTAACCAATATTATGTACAAAGTTATACATTTTTTTTCTTAAAACTTTTGGATGCCAATGCGAACGCGAAGCCAGCATAGCGTGAGAACAGTCTACCTGTGATAAATCAATATAAACATAAATGTCGACTCTATTATTTAGCTGATAAAATTTATTTTACTTTATTTCCTAGACGCATCAAATTGTAAGTGTCAAGTGAAATATAACTAATAATTATAAGGACCTTGTAATTTTTCATTGTTAAAAAACGAACGCTAGGTAAAATTTTATTGTACTTAATAAGTACAGATTGTTTTGAAAATAAATGAAGGTTTTTTAATTGAGTTGTTTTTCTTGATATTCTAAAACATTTCACCCCAATTAACTTCAGTTAATTAATTGATTATGTAGGTACAGTGAAAGACACCGATACCTTATTACGTGAACGTAATAAGGTATCGGTGTCGTACACTGTACCTACATAATTTTGTTATAACTAAGTAACTTTGCTTTGCCTTGCATTGTTACATATTTATGTTCAACTTCTGTTTCTCCTAAATAATAACATTATACAAAAAGAGCAGAAAAATAACAAAGTTTTTACGTAGATTAATCTACAATAAAAGCTTGCAAAATTGAGTATGAAATTCAAACAATAATTCAAAGTAAATAATTGTACGTAACTCAAGTTTATTACAATGCGTTTATGTAAATATTGTAACAAAATTATGTAGGTACAGTGAAGGACACCGATACCTTATTACGTGAACGTAATAAGGTATCGGTGTCGTACACTGTACCTACATAATTTTGTTATAACTAAGTAACTTTGCTTTGCCTTGCATTGTTACATATTTATCTTCAACTTCTGTTTCTCCTAAATAATAAAATTATACAAAAAGAGCAGAAAAACAACAAAGTTTTTACGTAGATTAATCTACAATAAAAGCTTGCAAAATTGAGTATGAAATTCAAACAATAATTCAGAGTAAATAATTGTACGTAACTCAAGTTTATTACAATGCGTTTATGTAAATATTGTAACATTCATGCATAGCATTTCTGCTTTAGTTATGTCAAACATGCGATGATCGGGTAAGCTATGAGTTTTCAAACACAAACGCACCGCTCCGCCGTTTCTTTAAACTTCTTATACAATGTAGCTTGAAGAGAAAAGATTGAGTAGCCAAAAACAACATGGAGACAATAACGGTTCACTTTTAAGAAAGTAAGTAATTGCATTGTATGGGTAAGTCATAATATCGTAAGTATGGTTGATAGCAATAGAATAATATAATGATGATAAAATACATTTTCGGCACGAGCATTAACGGCATTTCCCTATTTCCCCGAAGGGTTGAAAGGTGTACCTAGGTGGCACACCCACATTTTGCCAGTTATGTTTAAGTTCCATGTAATAGGGGGCGACCTATTACCATCGACTGGGTACAAATCCAGAGTTCGGGCTGCTACTGCGAAATTCCAGATGGAAAAACCCAATAACATTTTACTCGACGTGGGAATCCAACCCAGGACCTCCTGCTCAGCAGCAGCACTTGTAACCACTAGACCAATGAGGCAGCCATAATGATGAAGTTAAGATAATCTGGTATTCTTTCTACGAACATGAAATGATGATGATATGCGTTCGTGTAGGATCATTATTCTAATGACAAATTGAGAATAGCCTAGTTCTGTTCATTCAAGATTTTAGATATAACTGATTCGAAGTCAACCAGCATTTCTCGCTGTTATTTGAAGTTCTAAAACAACCGAAATAACCAAAGAGCATTTATTTCTTTCACTTTTTTATGAAACACAGCCTCAGCATCACTATCATGACAGTCTTTGAATTCCACCCTTAACTTTTGTCACTATATCAGAAACAATGTTCCCACTGCTGGGACAGAGGCCTCCTCTCTTCTAGAGGGAGTGGGCTGTAATCTACCGCGCGGGCCCAGAGCGAATTGGTAGATGTCACATGCCTTAAATTTTTTGGTTCTAGGTCATGCCGGTTTTCTCACGATGTTTTCCTTTACCATTTTGAGAGCAATGGATGAAATTATTACACAATTTAAAACGCCTGCCTGGGTTCGAACCCACGACCTACAACTCGTAAGTCGGGAGTGCCGTTACGATTGGGCCACTACGGTTCCGTCTCTGTCACTATACGTACATGGGTTTTATTGAAGTTTCCAAAAACTACAACAAGTGTAGTAGCTGGCATACGTTGCCTACTAAAGCGAGCCATTGCCCTCAATTTACTTTTTCTGCAACGAATTTGCATGTGATAGGGTTTTTATTTTTCATTCTTTTCTAGTTATTTGGTTTTATTTTATCTCTGGATTTTAAAGTAAAAAGTATGCAGGAATAAATATAGGTTATAACAGCTCGCTTAGCCGTATTATAGTAGGCCTAAAACGGCCACATTAAGCAATTTCCCTAAAAGCAATCCATTTTTTGAATTAGCAAATTCTCTATGGTGACACATAATAGCGGAATCATATTCAATTCAATTCATATCAGCATCTTACATTGTAAATATTGCCGCATGAAAAAAATTAAGACCGTAATTTCACCGGTTTCTTTTCAGTTTTTATTAATCAAATTAGATTTTTTATTTTTATTTCTACAGTGTAAACGTTATTTCATTATAAAACAAAACTGTCAAACAGATGAATTGCGTAATACGAATTGAACGCAGATAATATTATGAATTGTCAGTTTGTGACTTTAAATTCTGCCAAAGCGGTCGTTTTAGGCTCCCTGGTTTACATTCCTGCACGCGTAGCATGAAAACCATAGAAACGGGTTTTATCGACGAAAGAATAGACAAAATGACAGATTGTGATTGTTAATCTGTCATTTTATCTATTCTTCCGTCGACAAAACGCGTTTCTATTGTGGTCATGCTAAGCGTGTTGACAATAGATTTTCTCCGAAAATAGAGGTTGTTTGCGATATAAATTGCAATGCGATTTGTGAGGATGTTCTTGTTTTGGAGATCAGACTTCGGTCTGTTATATTTCGATTCACTTCTTATAGAAAGAGCAATGGAGATGGGGACAATCTAGATAGGGGAACAAGGTATTCGAACCTATTTAACTTCAAAACTCATATTTTTTGCAAAGCGCTTGAATTGTCTGACCAAAAAAGCGGAATAAAATATTAAGCATTTCAGTTATCAAAACATGTAATCGCTTCAAACAAACTTGGTAACTAGCTCAAAAAAGTCGCCTCACTTTGGACAGAAACCTTTTAATGAAATGTGGGCTATCGACCGCCACGTCGCAAAAAGGCGTCACTGCTCATTTATATGACGAGACCAATGTAATAAAAGGGTAAAAAAAAGAACCGCAATGTCACTGCTGAACCATTTATTAGGGAGAGTCGCCAAACATAGCTGGTAACGTTACTGGTAATTTCGTAAAACAAATTATTGAGGATTAGTTTTTTGACGTTGCCAATGTTTGGTATGAAACGTTGCCAAGGAGAAAAATAAATAATTAACATTTTTGGACCGTATGAAAATAATACTGGTTCCACGCAAGGCAAGTTTTCTTTTTTTTCTTATTTGTTTGTTTTCTATGCGTCTGTCTGGCATGAATTGAGCGTCGAGATTTTAAACGTTGAAAAAAATGAGTGGTTGGTAGAAGAAATATACAAGGTCGTACTCCGTCTAACACCTTTTGGTTCACATACCCGCCTAATTCACGCAAAAAATGCAATGGAGCTACATCTTCTTCCTTATCCATTACATTTACCCATTTCACCTCTTATAATTTCCCTATCTCTCCCACTTAATGCCGTAAACGATCCATGCATACATCCAGTCGTGCGGAATTGGGATCATAACGTCTGAATTTTGGCAAAATTTATAGCTGGCATAGGGCATAACCCTAATCCGGAATATGAATGAAAATGTTCAGAACTTTTATTTCCTGTGTACTCTTAGATATATAAGAATGTACATGTATAGGTACAGGGGGAAATTTTCAAGTGTGGCAATGACCAATAAGAAAACTTTAAGAAATAGCGAAAAATATTTTACTTTGACATTACTTTACATTATTTGATCCGACTCTATCAAATATTGCAATAATACGTGACGTGTTTTTCAATTTCTGGCTAGGAATATTAATTTTAGGAAAAAAAATCTAATGATATCGATTTAATTTTTACCAAAATTGGCCCCGTGACTCGTTTGAGTAGTTTTCGCTTTCACATTTGAAGAATTCAGCCTGTATAGTTAGGCATTCGGTGTTCTAAATTAGGTCTTGGCTATTCATGTTGGATTCATATGGAATCCGAGGTGCTTTATTCTAGTTTCATTGAAGAAGCCAGGAGTCGTTTGAATCTACAGTCTACGGTGTGAGTAGTAGGTAGTACTTATGATTTTTGCACTGGAATTTCGATGTTCGCATTCAGTCAACCGAAATTACCCCTTTTATATTCTTTACGCTTCAACTATGCTACGTAAGTATGGATGTAAAAGTTCATCATTGGGATTATTTATTACCTACAAGAGATTCTCTTCGATAGCGTTTGTAGTGGTTTAGTTTGTTACCGTCTAATAAAAGATGTTTTTTTTGTGTCATATCAATATATTTTGTAACTAAAGACATCAATATCATAATATATGATTATCCAACCTCTTACAAGTCTTTGTACCTCAAGATTATCTGGTATTAGACAACTTATAAGGTCACCGACCTTATAATAAACATTGAAAAACTAACTATTCAAAATCCTCTTTCTAATAAGAAGCGAATTTTACACTAAAACCGTAATAACACTAAGAATAACAAGAAATGGAATACTAAAAACTCGCTGTACCATCCAAACCCACACTAAACAAGATAAAAACCTCATAACACATATATGAGCCGTCTGCAACATCCATTGTGCCAACTTACATTTTGCTATCAAATAAACAAAATGTAATCTTATCGTTACTGCAATAAGACAGATAATTGAAGTCAGATGTAATGGTATCCAAGTGGATAAACTTTAATATGACAGGATACAATGGAGCAGCTGGTCTGAAGTGAGGTAACGCTCATTATATCATTTCGAATAAAGTTGTCAGTTTTTTGACGCCAGCATGTGTTAAAATAATCCGTCTAATAAAACAGGGTCATGGAAATATATAAAAGGAACGTGCCGTCCGTTAAATTAAAGGGGATTTCGGGTAAATTAAAGGTGTTAGATTTTCGTCCAAAGTGGTCGAAGGCAAGGGTTCCCTCGGATTTCGTAATGGAAATGTGAATTTTAATATAGAAAAGAGGCTTTATTTCGTATTGCTTATCCAAAGGTTCACTTCGCTTGTGTCCGCATATTACCCTTTGTGTACATTTTAAAATTACCATAAGTAACGATAATGGTATTTATTACATTTTGTAAAATCGAGTTTCTAAAACGTTTGCTTTGATTAAATGGGTTTAACAATCAGTTTTTTTACCTACCAATTTTTCTGTCTGATTAATCAATCTACAAAAAAAAGTCTAGACATGAAGTATTTACTTTAAGAGTCCGCGTTAGATTAATTTCTAGAGGTAAATATATCTATTTGACCACATTTACTAGTTTACTTTTACATAGTTTGTCTACTGAAAAGAAATGAAATGAATTTGGTTATTCTGTAAATAGGATATCGGAATCACTATTACACGTTATAAAAAAAAAAAATAAGCTAGGTGAGTTCGGCGTTTCCTATCTGACTACTTTGAGAAGAAAGGCCGAAACAAACTCAGAGGTCGCAGTCTCCTTTAAAATTCAGGCCATACGAGGACTATGTAGATTAGTCTCTGAAATGTTCTTTTGAGGAAAGAACCACACAGATTTGAGTACTGTCTGACCCGTTTCAGTTTTTTTTAATATAAACGACTTTTCTTTAAACATAACCGGCCAACCGGTAGACTGGTCGCTGTAGACACAAAAATCGCGTTGGGTCGTAATTTTTTTTGCACTGCTCTGATTTTTTGGGATGTCGTTAGAATAAGATACCAGTAGTGTAAAAACAAGTTTACAGCTTCGAAAGACTTGGCTAGTGCTCGAAAAGCCACGAAATTTTCGAACTTCATTCAGTTTTTGACTTACAACTTCTAAAAACATCTTACTTATAAGTCGCCCTCACAATTTTAAAGTATGAAAAAACATTCTACAATACGATGACTTAAATGACTGGTCTAATTGGAACGTTTTTTTATTACAAAAATATAGGTTTGATTTATTACTTAATACAAAAACAAAGTATAGTACATTACTGCTATCGCGGCCAGCAATTAGGGCGTCGATGGACGATTGATAAAACGTGGGCCGAGGCGAAGCCGAGGCACACTTACGTGAGTCCATCAAAGCCTGATGGCGGCCAAGGCTTGTATAGTACTTTTCTCAAATAATGCGCGGAAATTCAAACTGAGTAAATTAATTATAAATTTCAGAATCAATGACGAACAACGATCATTTTTCACGCGCCAATATATTGATTTGGTTCTGTTTTACTTTATACAGCTCTATTTGCAAGCCAAATCGAAAATTAAATAAAACATTTGATAAGTTAACTCCTTGGTTGCCATGTGTTGAAGTAAAAATTTCGTTCCAATTTTAAATAACACGACAGATATGAGTTTTGTTATTAATTTATTTGGTCACTAAACACGACAGATATGGATTTTCATAGTAAACTTGTTTTTAAGTACACTTGTTTTTGACTAGGACAGTCATTTCTATTTATCTCTAAGAAGGATGTCAAAATAATTTTCGAACTCCAAGCATGTTTGAGAAAAACAAGTAAATTCACTTCCATCTCTTCTGATAATGGTCAGTTACTATAAAAATCAAATTTTGCCAATGCAATATGTATCCTCGCAATATAAAGATACCAAAGTAAGAGTTCCATATTTTTTTCTTTTTGATCTTTAATTAAATAAAGTAAGCTGCGTAAAAAATATAATAATATTGTTCATTTTCGTTGTATTTTATTTTAATAAACCTGTAAATCGAAAACTTTATATTATACCTCGACTGTACCCTAATCATATAAATATTATTGGTTATACCTAGATTATTGGTTATAAGGATTTCATTTTGTACTGCTCTGAAGGTGTTACCCATACGAAACTTATTAAACTATTATATCAATGTAGTTATTTTCAGCCTAAAAAATATGAGGTCTTTTTGCAATTGACAGGATGCTTGTTTATATCAATCTCTGTGTCTTATAAGTCAATAGTGTAAAATATCAATGGTGTAATCTCTGTTTTTTTCTGGTTTTATATAACCTACTGCATTTGTGTATGTGTATTTAACTGCTTCCAAAGGGGTGGAGACCTGGTGTACTGAAATACAGGCCTTACGCCTAGCTTTACCTTTTTTTTACCTCTGAGATCATGACTAGTTAACCGAGCTTTCCTGTGGGTGCCTTAAGCTACTACACTTAAAACCCCCAGCCAGGGGTTATTCAACTATGCTAATTGAAACTAGGTGAACGCTCGCTAAGGACACCCCCTGTGGGGTACGAACCTTGGCTTAGGGCGTCAACCGGAGGGAGGACATCAAGGATGGGACGGGCTGGCCTAGCTTGGCCGTTTTCATTAATCATCACCTTAATGTAATGCCTAAGCAAAAGGGCACTGTTGGATTTTAACGCTTGGCTCAGCACTGAGAGTTAAAAATCCAACGTGCAATAAAACCTTGGGTATTACATTTAGGTTTCCCTTGTGTTAGTGATAACGGGCATAAGACTGATTAAACTTTAGATTAATTTAGTTTCATCTAAGAGCGCTAACACACTGGAACGCCATGGCGACGTTGCCCACTACAATTCGTATTGAAATGTATGACAGTTATCTCACTTGGCTATGGTCTGGCGACATCACCAATTAGGAAGCGTAGCTATGACCGACCGGCCCCTACGTGGAGACTGGATGGTCTGGCGACCTTGCGACGTATAGCCTAGTCGGCAGTATTTTGTATACAAGTAAATTACGCCTCCCTCACTCAGTGGCTAACTGATCGCCAGGACGGACGCCCGCGTTTTACTGGCTACTTATTTGGCAACCTTATTTAGCTACCGTAGGTAGCCAGAGGTAGCCATGTCTACGTAGCCAGTGACGTCACCATGGGTTCCCAGTGTGTTAGCTCTAATACAAAATTCTGAAATGTCTTTTCACATTGAAATTACTAAATGACAGACATTTTAGCCACACAGAGTTTCAATTCAGTCCTCCTACATAATTATGGCCGGTGCGTGGGTTTTAGACCATATTCTAGGAAAGGTTTTATAACTAAGTAGCTGCGTGTGGTTTCAAAACGTTTAGTACCTACTTTGAGAGGAGAAATATATAAACTCATTGATCAAAGCTAGGTAGTCGGTATTTAAGTGGAAACTGCAGTTTTTTTTTCTTCTCAACACCTCTCCCCCTTGAATTTGTAAATATATAATATAGGTATATATTATATTAAATATGTATGTATGTGTATTATAAGTTATAACCTATTTAAGTACTACTGTTCCTACCTATTTTATTTCTAATAATATATTTTTTATATTTTTTTCTTTGTGCTTCTCAAACAGAGCACCTGCCATCTTATATCTTCACCACCCTTGGTTGACAGGTAGAGAATGCCTAAGGCATTTACTCCTCCTTTGTTCCTTTTTGATTGTGAAAAGTTTAAATAAATAACTAAAGTTCAAACTCTGCCCTAAAAGATCACAGTATTTATCTCCTGATTTATTTGCTCTGATGAAAGCAACGTTTTATAATAAAAGAAATGATTCTCCAAATATTGATGTTCTTATTAATCGTAAAAAACGGATATTAGCTCAGAAAAAAGTAATATGAAAATGATCAACGAAAATATAAAAATAAAATCTTTACATATATTTAACGTGATTGAAATCACAAATTCTTTGTACATTAATTTTTATTAATTTAATAAAAACATTGGCTATAAATGAAAGGTGAATGTATCTATGTATATGATAATGTTTCAGGACGAATTCAATCAATGAAATTGAACACGATTAGCACCTCTAAGCCGCGTTCAAAACTTGTCAGTATAAAGGACATTGCTCATTATAACAGTACCGCCTCGACACGGCAAATAACTACTCATTCAAGTTAGAATTTTAAATCAAATACATTAAAGTCTAGTTTACGTGTGACACGTCCACTACTCTGTATAACCTGCGTAAAATAGACCTTAATACATTTGATTTAAAATCCTAACTATTAATGACAAGTTATTTGCCTTTTTTTTAAATTAGGGCCTCTCGCAGTTGACCACTAAGGTCATGGCTGTTTAACCGGGCTTTCCTGTGTCATTGCCTTAAGCTTCTACACTCAAAGCCTCCAGCCAGGGGGTTATTTGCCATATCGGAGAGGTGCTGTTAAAATGAACGAAGTATTTTAATATTTCGCAATAATGATTACACTCTCGAACGCGGTGTGAATGCGTTGATCACGTTCGGTTTCATTTGATGAAATTCACCTTAAGATGTTATTGTAGTTTTGGTATAAAAACGATTTTTTATTAATCTATAAAATCTTAATACAGCCACTTTTACAAGAAAAGTATGCTAGCCTTTAAAAAAAAAATTGCAAATGGAGCAAGTTTTTTACCGCTCGATGTTGATCAATTTGCAAATATCTCCCTTCTTTTGGTTGTTATTTGTTAAGCTACGGTTTTCTAGAAGAGCGGTGACCGACATATTAGAGTAATGTTTAGTTATTTGCATAGATTGTAGGTACATACATAGAGACATAAGGTATTAAAAACAATTGTGATCCTTATACAATCTACCTTAGATTAGGCATGCAAACATTAATGAATGAAGTAAACGAGTAGATAATAAAAATAAAAAAAAACAAAATAATGAAATCAAAATACAAAATTACAACAGTTCCAAATGGGTACATGGGTTCGTTAAATTACATAAAAATACACACATCAAAAGTGTCTAGGGATCAACATATATTTTTGCAATAACTTTTCTCCTGATTGATATTAATTAAAATTTTCTTTAAGGATTCATCAAATAAAGTGTTTTCGTTTGTCACAGTAACGATAAACCAAGTCACCTTTGCATTAATAAAGAAATTTGCCATTTTCCTAATAAAGGGATTTTTGACATTTGAACCACTAACATTAAAGTTCGAAAAAAAGACTGAAATAACAGTTTTCTTTAAAATTTTATTGGGTAACTTAAACAATTAATAATCCGTGTTTCTACCGCGAACACTAACAACACAAGAACATCGGTTTGGCATACTCAAAATGAGTTCATCCAAATCACGCTGTGGAATGGCCGCCCATGTTCGTTGCAACAACAAAAAAAGGTCTTCTTGCGACTGGATACCCTCCATATTCGGCAGAGCTCTTCTCTGTAGCATATCCCATGCATGCTCAATCGGGTTCAAGTCTGGCGACTGAGCAGGCCAGAGCAGGACATTGATGTTAGCTGCGGCGAGAGTCTGTCTTACAACTCTTGCGGTGTGCGGTCGTGCATTATCATGCATTAACTGAAATAAGGGACCGATTTGCACTTGTAGAGGAACGATGACGTCAGATACAATCGTCTCAGCATAAATTTAAGCGTTGAGGTTGCCTCTGATCCAAATCAACTCAGTTCTTCCGCCGATCCAAATACCCGCCCATACCATGATGGTTCCACCACTATAAGGATGGACTTCCTGGCAGGATTTTAATCGCTGTTGGCGTCCAGGGGTTCTCCAGTGTCGTATACGTCTTGTATCCGGTCTCATACCAAAACGAGACTCATCAGAAAAGCACACGAAACGCCATTGTTCTTCTGCCCAATTTCTGTGTTCAAGAGCCCATTGATATCGAATCCTACGATTGTGCATTGCTATAGGTGGTACCCGTAGCGGTCTTCGGGAATGAAGGTTCACTTCATGCAAGCGGTTTCTGACTGTTTGGTCTCTAATTAAGTTCCCTGAAGAGTGATGAAGCCTCACGGCTAACATCATGGCGGTTATTGTTGGAGCTCTTCGAGTTAAGATTTGAATGTATCGGTCTTGTCTCCGTGTGGTGCAGCGATACCGTCCTCCATGGCGCTCAGCCACGGTACCAGTGCTTCGGTAACGTGTCCAAAGTCGACTGATAACACTCTGACTTGTATTCAGAGCTAAAGCCACAGTACGTTGCCGGGAACCAGCTTCTATCATTCCCACGGCTCTGAGCATTTCTTCCCTGCTTAAATGACGTCGCCGCTCCATAATAACGTTGGTTTTAATCAGTAGTAGGGAAACAGTAGCACTAATAATGTCTTCAATGCGTTGTATGTTTTTATAGGGAAAATATTGACAGCTGATTTTCATCTTTTACTCGAATTTGATTAACAGTTCCTGTTTCAAATTATGAAATGCACCAAAAAGGATCCATATAAAATATAATCATAAATTTATTACAAAGCCACATCTCAATCTCAAGAAATCCGCATAAAAATGCTTGATCCCTAGACACTTTTGATGTGTGTATTATTATCTAAGTCATTGTCATTTAGAAAATTGTTAATCGAGTAGTAACATTTTTCATTTTCATGACGGCCTATATTAAAACGGCCGTCATGAAAATCTGTCGTTTTCACCAGTTTTTGACATTAAGTTGTCAAAAAACGCATTATACTTAGACAGCCGTTATTGTGTGAGAGCAGTGGTGGCCCAGTAGTAACGGCCGCGAATTACGAGGTTTTTAGGTCGTGTGTTCGAACCCAGACAGGTGCTTTACTTTGTGTAAATTATTTCATCGCCACTACTCTCAAAGAACACGTGAATCAAGTGTCTTTCCTTTAACTTATAGTGATTAAGAAAGGCGTTATTGGACGACTTCTTAATTGTATAGTTACTTAGCAGTTTTAATTATATTTAAATTACTTATTAGCTAATAGGCTAGATTGTAATGTGAATAAAGTATCACCAATTGTGAAACTTTATAAAGGAAAAAAAATAATAATAATCAAACTGGCACTCCGGGAGTGCCGACAGAAGTGAAAACTTGACAAAAAATCGGCACCGCGGTAATCAACGCGTTGATGTCTTTTACTTCACGCACCGCGGTAATCGACGCGTTGATGTCTTTCTAATCGTCAAAAACTGGTGTCGTCACAGTGTCGCGAAATCAATAGTTTAGTCCCATCTCAAGAATGTTCAACGCGCCGAAAGAAGTTTTCACCTCAAAAGCGAGCAGCTTTTGAGGTCAAAACGTTGAAGGGAAACATCGTAGGGAAACCGACATGTCCTAGAACCAAAAATTCGAAGGCATGTGACATCTACCAACCCACCCGCCTGGTGGATTACGGCCCACTCCCTCTCACCGAAAGGAAGCCTGAGTCTTAGCAGTAGGAACATTATAGGCTGATTATGCTATTGTGCGACCATTCACCGCTATTTTTATGAAACTTAAGCTTTTAAATAGGTTTTAATCGATCCTGTTGATATATGATTTTGAATAAAAATGATTACTTACTTATTCGATTATTTGATTTCTGATATAACTGAACAAGTTTGCAGGAACTTCTTAATGCTGTCCACCACAGACACAATGCAGTTGCCATAAGTTAAAAGATCCATTACAACCATGACACGCCACCACCGGTGCACTGTCGCACCGTCCTCGTTATATACGTTGTCATTATTTTAGCTGTTATAGTATTGAATCCCTGAGTAGGTAACGTATCAGAGGTTTGCAACAGCCAGCTTTTTTAAAACTTGGTGCTATATATCAATTCCATAAGGTGGCATTTTGCATTATTGTGTTTCGGCAGTTAGAGTTGAGATAGTCATTTCCTCTGTGGTTGAGGATTCCGAGTGAAGCTCACGTCCACCTTCAGCTCGAACATTACTTACCATCAGATGAGATGCAGGCCAAAAGCTTGCTTGTAGTGGATACAAAAAAATGGCGTCAAGGAACTATTAAGATTTCTTGACGTGCCACATGAAAAACTCCATTTTAATCTTCTTGAGAATCAAGTTGACATCATAATTATTTAACTATGCTTTTACTTTGACGAGGTCATAGTTATACAAGTTACGATGTAATTTGAATTCGTTAACTTAGTAACACATCAAACTGATTGTCTTTTAATGGTTAAAAAGTGAAAATGAAGATTTGATTTATTTAATTATTACGTTCATAAATATCAATGTGAGGTCAAGAATCTAGGACTTTATTTAATAAAGAGAAGTAGAAAATTCTTTACCGACAATAGAAGAAAAGTGTTTATTGTTTACTTGCTTCGATTTTTTCCATCTCTTGGTTGACTCTTGTTTAGAGTGGAACTGGAAATCGAAAACTAAAACCGCCTTCTAAGGGGCCTATGCCAAGCAGTTGTTTTTTTTATTGAAAACTTCTTCAGGCGCGTTGGGCATTTTGGAGATGGAACTAAACCATTGATTTTGCGACACTGTGACGACACCAGCTTTTGACCATTAAAAAGACATCAACGCGTTCATTACCGCAGTGCATGGAGTAAAAGACATCAACGCGTTAATACCGCGGTACCAAATTTTTTTTCAAGTTTTCACTTCTCTCGGCACTCCCGGAGTGTTTTTTTTTTTTGTAGCTGACCTCTGAAGTCATGACTACTTAACCGGGCTATCCTGTGGCTGCCTTAGGCTGCTAACTTAAAGCCTCCAAGGCCACGGTTGTAAAATAACTTATATACTATGCGAGCGCTCGCTAAGGGCACCCCCTGTGGGGTATGAACCTCGGCTTAGGGCATCGCTGGGAGGAGGATGCAAGATGGGGCAGCCTGGATCAAATCTGGATAATTATTATTAACAGGTGAATTTAAATCTACAGGCTCAGCTTCGACGCGGGCTGGCGCATCGTCGAGCAAGGGTTCGGGGGGTATGTCAAACAGTGGGGATTGGTTATTTTTATAAATAACATAACATAACATCACGCCTGTAATCCCCGAAGGGTTAGGCAGAGGTGTACCTATAGTACACCCACATTTCGCCAGTTATGTTTAAGTCCCATGTAATAGGGGGCGAGCCTATTGCCATCAACCGGGCACAAATCCAGACTCCGGGCTGCTACTGAGAAATTCCAGATGGAAAAACCCAATAACACCTTGCCCGACCCGGGAATCGAACCCAGGACCTCATACTCAGCAGTAGCGGTATTTTTATAGTTAGGCTATAACAGAATAGGCCCTTCACTGACCACATTAGTACATTTCAAGGCGTGTCAACGTGTTGCGTGTTCCTTTTAATAGTCTAGATATGCAGTTTTATGACAAAAATGTTAGGTCATAAACGGCTTTAATGTGCGAATGTGAACGTAAATAAGGCCTTAGTTAGGCATGAAACGCAACAATTTCTTAGTAAGGCAAGTTATGAGGAAAATTTAATTAAATGTAACGGTTTTTATTAATAACTGAGGGCATCGATCCCGATGCCCATTGCAAATACTAAAGCCACTGCCTTATACAGGGTCAAATTAAATTAGCTAGCTAAACAAAAAAAAAATATTTTCTCAATTTGTTGTTATTTTATTGTGTTTAGATATCGAGACCCATCACGTCTGCTGAGTTTCGCTAGCTAATTTAATAAAACCCTGTAACATAGGCTGGGCAGCTACACCTATAATATTTTATTGTAGAACGATTAGTACTTTACTGTTTTGTTTATCCTCGGTACCTATAAACAAAAACGAATCATTTTGTTTATCAATGGTAATTTTTTTTATTGCTAATCTGGGCATATAAATATTAGATTCGTAAGATCTCAATAATAGCGTCTAATATGCAAAGCTATTAAGTCTTTACTTCAATAATGATAAAGATACAAGACTCTCAATTTTAACTAATAAAGGTCCCTAAATTATAGGAATAGGCCATAAATCTGCATTCAAAGAGCGAAAACATCAGTGAATCTGCTGTTCAGAACAGTAGCAGTTTATGTCAGCACAAATTTAAAAAAAAAAAAAAAAACTGTTGTTTTTTCAAAACAGAACTCTGACACTCATCTGGTACCTTTATATAGATATGTACGTGACGTATCTGTAGTTTGTCGCGTATATGCAAATATTGGTAAGCCATGCAATAGGATGTCCATCGTTCAGGTGGCACGCACCGTTGTATTTAACGTTGACGTGGCTTTGAAAGCGGATATTGTTATTGGTGCAATTATCTACGTATTTGGACATGAAGAGATGGTATAGTAAATAATGTTTCAATATTTTGGAGAATATATAACGAAGATATCTACCTTGCACTGCAGGTAAGATTGCAATTTGGGTTGAAAGTCGCATGAAATTTAAATATTCGATTAGTATTGTACACCTTTGATTAATTTCGGTTTTTATGTGAAATCTTAGTTTCAAAAGAAAGACAATTAAAAAAAAATATGCTCTGAAGTTGACGGGATGATGTGACGTCTTTCATGCTAAACGCAAATTTAAAATCTGTAATGACAGTTATTTCTCATTGGCTCTATCAAAATAAAAATAAAACCTTAGACTAGGTACTTGAAGCCAAAAATAAAGATAGCAAAGTTCATAAAAACATCACTCACACATTTATAAAGTTCATAAACGTAAAAACTGTCAATAAAAATCTTAAGATTTTCAGCAAATAACTGTATGAACATAAACTTTACTATCACAGCCGTATACAAATGTTAGACTGTTCTATGCATACTAATTTTATTGGTTGAAATTTACGATTCGACGCGGCATAGGTAAGACAATAATAATAATTCATATTTCTCGTAATGTCTGGTCTGTCGTAAAATGTATAGTCTGTCCTATATACACGTTATGTCACCATTTTAACGGCCCGTGTAAAATGTATTATTCAAGGGTAGTCGTTTGTTTTTTCTTTTATCATTTTTTTGTTGTTTTTTCTTGAAACCTTGACCTCGATTTTGGGTTGACATCTAGAAAAACAAAGTGAGTAAATCTTATATATTAAACGACCAATATTTGTAAATTTGTACTCATTTTCTCGAAATCGGCTCTAACGTTTTCGATGAAAGTTGTAATATGGGTTTACGGGGACGAAAATCGATGTAACTAGGTCTCATATCTAGAAAAATTCGTTTTATCTATTTCCACAGCCTCGGAATGTGATACAACGTTGGTATACCTGGACGATATGTTTTTTTTTCTATTTTCACCCGAGCAGAGCTCGGTCGACCAGGTACTGTTAATAAATCATATTTCGTGAAGGTATTATTGTAGTAACTTAGAGCCTTATTTACTTAGTAGTACCTACTTAGTCGGAGCTCGTGGTTAAGTAATAATGGCTGCACGGGTCGATCCATCAGGTTAAGCTACGCTTGCCGGGGTTGTTCCGTGGATGGGTGACCATCTTTATTTCCTCCGTGCCTTGGCAAGCACGTTAAGCCGTTGGTACCGGCTGTCATTCGTGGGTCTTTGACAGTCATTACGGGTCGTCAGAAGCCCGAAAGTCTGACAACCAGTTTTACCAAGGGGTATCGTATTACCCAGTTACTGGGTTGATGAGGTCAGATAGGCAGTCGCTCCCTGTAAAATACTGGTATTCAGTTGCATCTGGTTAGACTGGAAGCCGAACCTAACATGGTTGGGAAAAGGCTAGGCAGATTGATTGTTGGAGTAACTTATCACTACATAGTAGGTACGTTCATACAATGCCCTTCTGAGATTAGAGATCTCTGTTCAACAGAACCTGAATGAAATTGAAAATAAATTCAAAAGTAAATATCACAAACAGTTCACAAAACGAACAAAGACTTTCATTTCCCACACCGCTTACTACACATAACCAAAACTGCCACCAATAAACATTACCATAGGGTTGTCCGAATTTTTATGGTCCTTATAGACAACCCAAGTACGGGCCATACCCGTAACCATAAGCCATCGGCGTTATCGCTCGCGTGTTTTGCTTTTCGTTTTGACGGCACAACCCTGAAATAAAACCCTCCTAAATGTACTGCACTTTCATAGATTTTATTATACAGGCACTAAGGTAGCAGAGCACAATCTACAACTTGTTTTCTCAGTACACCTATTACGTATTTTGATGCAAGGCTATTTGCTGCAAGGCTTGAAGCTAAATCGTTTACATGGCCGCTTGCTTGGATGCATGTTCGTGACTTGGAACGTTTTTTAAGGACTAGGATTCGGTGGATGATACAATGAATATGTAATGTGGGTAGATTGAAAGACAGTGTAGTTCGGAATAATGACGCAGTTTTATATTCAGGAGGGTTTTCGGTTATAGAAAGAGGAGAATAATAAATAGAGGCAAATGTAGGTAGGCATGACTTGGATGTCAATAGATATTCAATGTATGCACTAAACACATACTCGTATTTTCCGATACAGCAAATAAACTTTACTTTCTACATAGTAACACAATCAATAAGATATAATAAGAGACGTTCCAAAAATGTATTTGAATCGTGTTCCCAGAACTCGAAACCAATTCGTACACCGACACAGTCATAATATTTATAGTCAACAACATTTATTGATATAGGATTATAATGATAGTCTGTCAGCCTACATTAGCACCTTTACAATATTTTTACATGGAACTACGCCTATGCGTATTTTGATAGGAATTCTGAATAAAATCATAATCGCCTTATCTGAATTCACTTGTTGGTTTTCCACGTGTAAGTCAAATTAAAAAACTTTTTATGGAGATGGAATATACAACGTGTTCCTCTGATGTCCCGTAACTCTAAGGTTATATGCTATAAGTAAATATAATACAAAATATCCTAGAAAGTGTTCCAAAAATACATGGTTTCGAAGATAACATAACAGAGACTACTAGACTCTCGATGTGTGTATCTAAGCTTCATTAATATACCTGAGTAAAGCATTTTCATTCATTTTAAGGCAAAGAAAATGCGAAGTTTTCATATTTTTTTATAGACAAAAATAATCTGAATTAAAAGTTTTTTTTTTCTTATATTTGACGTTAGTGTATTTTATTTATATAAATAATCGTGACTTTGTTAAATTAAATTGTATGTAAAATGTTTTTTTTTTTGTTATTCTTGTGCCAGTTGATTTTTTGACATGGTCTAATTATAATACCCTAGAGCTAAGGGATATCAAAAAGAACACCCTGTCTAAACTAATATTATAAAAAGAAAATATTTGATTTTTTGTGTTTGTTTATTACGCTTTCACGCTAAAATGGCTGATTCGATTTGGATGAAATTTGGTGCATGGGTGAACCATGACTTGAGGTAGGACATATATACTTTATGGCCCGATTTTCCCACGGGATCGAGACTTATGCGGGTGAAACCACGACGCGCAGCTTGTCTAAACAAATGTTGTAAAAATAAAAGATTTTATTTTTTGTATGTTTGTTTGTAATGAATAAACTCAAAAATTACTTGACCGATTTTAAAAATTCTTTCACCAGTTGAATGCTATATTATCATTAAGTAATATAATGTATAAAGATATCAAGCGGGCGGAGCTGCTGGCGGAAGCTAGTATGATATAATTTTATAATGCGGAAGTAATCAACGCACATGGTAACATAAGGAGCCTGTAATGTTCCCACTGTACTGCTGGGATACAAGCTTCCTCTTTGCAAGAAGGAGTGGGCCATAATCCACCACAAGGGTCCAGTGCAGGTTGGTTGGATGGCATAGAAGAGGTGACAGCGATATTCAAAACTGAAGAACATATTCTTCAGTTTTGAATGTAACTAGAAACCTACTTGACTATGTCTACACAAGATACTTTGTGACGTGAATTTCAACAGTGGCCAACGCAATGCGGATTTTCTGTCAATTTTTAATTTTAGAATTCTAACAATTTTGTGGATATTTTTTAATATTTGGGTTTTTCAGTCCACTAAGTGCTACCTATGTTTTTCCACTCATTGTGATAATTGATCATTACCATGCTCTTGTTAACTACATATTTGGGTTTAGTGCAGTATGTCTCTTTGTCTTAATCATCTTTCTAACAAACCATACGCCTATTATTTAAATTGTTCTCGTAATATGGTGCTCTTTATCTCTGTCTGTCGATATTAAGTTAACTGATTGTAACTCAGTTTTTCTTTCAAGTGCTACTTTAAAAATTCCTCTTATTAGCAGTCTTGTTCCACCAACTGCTGAGTATAGGCCTTCTCCCTTTTGTGTCATGGTTCTCTGGTCTGTGCGAGTCTCATCCGAGTCTTCCCAGCAATCTTCTGTAGATCATCCACCCACCTGGCTATTGGTTTGCCGACATCAATTCTAATAGAGCTCTATTCCACCTCTTCTCCATCTTCTTAGCATGCACATTCCAAATTTTCCAAATCACTATACTATACACTAATGACTTTCCTTTTAAAAACAAATTAAGCACTATTAACTTCCCATAATATTAGTTACGATAAACAATTACTAACCGAGCTTCTATGTTACGTGCATAGCATTTATTCAAAGCCTTTAATAGCCAAGGAAATTGATTGTAAATAACTTCAGTCCGGCTTAAAGGCAAGTAGATTATCCAAAATTGCTTGTTGGGTAGGGACCGCGATAAAATAGCCCTCTGTACGTGCCTATTTTTAAAGGGGTGAGAGGAATATCCAATTTTGACGTTTAAGTGATTTGAATGTGAAAGTGTTTTGAGGGTAAATAAAAAATATGGAGTAGGTATTATGAATGGCTTTGGTTACTTTTATAAAAATTGTACTTTTTATTGATGGTTAGCGATAAGAATACGGAAAAATAAAAGGGGGAGGAGACAAAGGTAAATATTTGTCAATGATGATATCTTTTATGAGGGAGCGGAAGATAATTCTGGATCGTTTTCTGTTGGTAGTTGAAGTGTACGAGGAGGATGTCAGAAAATAAATATCTACTAATAAAAAATGGTTTGAAATATTTTGTTACCGTCTTGGACTTCAATCAAGAAAGAATTCACATGATCGAAGGTTTTGGAGCACAAAGACAGGATTTAAAGGAGACATATCTATACATAAAATAAAATCGTAGCGTAGTCAAAGTTGTACATCGAATATTTTTGAAAATAAGTAATTGCTACGAGGTCTGGAATCGATTCTAATGCCGAAAATATATTTTTTAGAATGTTTGTCTATTTGTCTATATGTATGTTCCAGCATGACGTAAATTCTACCGAACAGATTCTGTTAAAATTTTGCATAAATATTCCCTTTAAGTTTGGTCAAACTGTAGGGTATAAATTATCACGCTATTTGTTATGGGAGATGAGCAATATTATATTATGTTCATATTTTTTGAAAAAAAGACGCGCCTATAGATTAGGATATTGTAGATGGTTATCGATTAAATTTTTTAAATGATAGTCCTCACACTATACCTTTATGGAACTAAACCATCAATCATGAAATAAATAGGAACGGCTATTTTAGGTAACTTTCATCGAAGCAATTTACTCAGCGGTTGGACGATTGCTTTGCAAACATGGGGTTGTAAGTTCCGACCTTCAACTGGATGAGGTACATCGGAAGTGCACTTGCCATTAGTGAATTGAGAAATTCTACGAGGTAATGTGTGGCATCATCTTCCTCCACATCAGTATTAATTGAGGTGTACGTATATCACTTCGCTCCCTTCAATTTGCGAGAGAATACTGTGGTTAATCGCTGCAGCTTGATCATTTTCGGCGTTAAAATGGGAACACGCCCAAGAATTCTGTTGATGTACGGTATTCGACTGATGTCCCCGTACACCAGACGAATAAGATCTTCTAAAATGGGAACTACCCTACCAAGAGTCTCTGGTAAACTGCTTTCACCAACTTTTAAAAGAACATCGGAGAATTCTTGAGCATTTCAATTCCTGCCAAGCCGAGCTCTCATGGTGATGGTCTATGATTTCGCAATCACAGAGTTGACCTTTCCTTGTCTTGGTTTATGCGGATGTCCTGCAGGGTTCTGTTTATAGCTTCCACTGCTTTCCTATTTGCCATAATGCATTCATCCCATACGATGAAGCGCAATCTCTAAGCACATGTCCCTTGTTACTGTTGCGTGACACCCCACAAACAGGTATTTCGTTGCTCTTTAAATCGATGGGATTCTTAAACATGGCGTGCGCTGTTTTGTCACCAGGAAATAGTGTGGCAGCGATTCCAGAAGATCCACACACAGATTTTTAAATCGCTAGGACAAATCTGCTGTCAAAATCTGTGTGTAAATTCTAAAACTAAGTTAGTTTTGTTGTGCTGATCAAGGTCTCCCAAGTCTTTCCAAGTAGATACTCTTTTCATTGGCGCCGTCTCAATAGAAAATCTTAGGTAACGCTGAGACAGCAGACCAAGCAAGAAATTAATACCTATGTAAAATCTGGCTGTTGTTGTAGTATATTGTGGTGTCTTGCGACTTCCACGCGAACAAAGTAGCTGGCAGAAGCTAGTTCAGAAATAAAATGGTGATAGGCTAAACATGAAAAAGACACGAACTCTTTGTGAGTAACTCCTTCCTATTTGCGACAAATTCAAATTATTTTATTTCACATAAACCTTTAAGGGCACTTATGAAACGTCAGAAGCTTGGTGCACGGTTCCAATTGGTCACTTCTTATGGAGAAGAGCCGGCAAGAAACTCTACGGTTACTGATTTAAAAATAAATAGATTCTACAATGTTTTCAAATAACAGTGTTAATAGGTATGAGAGGACAGTGTAGGCCTATCAACAAGTACCAGGTACTTAATAAAATATAAAATGGTCCACAAGTCTACAGCTTACAACGATCTCACATTCACAAAATCTAAAAGAAAACAATCTATATACAAGATAAATAAAGTAATAAAAATGAGGACATATTTAAATCAAATGACATGATTGCCACTACAGCTATAACAAATTTAATTTGATTAAAAAAAAATAGAACATTGTAGGTACATGATGTCAAATATGAATAGATTATATCAATAATGTGTGTAAAAAAAACTAAAATAAAATAATCATCGTAATTTGGGAGCAGTTGCGACGTTGCCCACTTTCAGAATAAATGCTCTTAAAACTAAAGATATTATAATCACATAAATCATGTAATAGTGGTAGCAGACCTGACTTATGTTTGTAGCTTCAAACTCAGGCAGGAGCTTTACTTTGTGTAAATAATTTCATCACCACTGTTCTCGAAACAGTGAAGGAAAACATCGTGAAGAAATGGCCTAGAAGAAAAAAAAAATAAGGCATGTGACATCTACCAACCCGCACTGGGCCCGCGTGGTAGATTCCAACCCGATCCCTCTTGAAGAGAGGAGGCCTGTATCCCAGCAGTGGGAAAATTATAGGCTGATTATGATAAACTCATTTTAATTAAATATAAAGCGAAATTAATTGTGTACCATCAACATCGTAATAAGTTAATATTTAATCATTTATGGTTACGCTAATCTTCTAAGCCTCGTTCAAGCTAATAATCTGCTAAAATAATATTCTCCTATTTGATAGGGGAAATTTGAATAATGCTGACACGGTTAAATATATGGATTAACCTGTGATTTTTGGTTCAATGTTAATACGGATTTACACGTTGGTCCTTGTTTTCATTTCGCTGTGATTACCAGTTAAATATTAAACATTGTCATCATGTTTTGGTATATTCTACCACTGGGATACCTTGCAACCTTATGTATTGTTTAATAATTGCGATTCTGTAATATTTTCAATTAAAGGAATCACATCACAAATCATTATTCTGTAAAATTATTTTCAAAGCAGCTTCAACCTTCCTATGTATATGTAAAGAAAATATATATTCTTTAAATTAGAATTAAGGCCGCGCTACTAGCGCCATTACAGTGGTAGACTGCAATGTCGTCAGCCTTTATTTAATCTGTGGTCGAATTAGAACCATCGTCGTGAAAACTATAAAGTTATTACTTGTTAGGAATTGTTATTGTAATTAATAGCATTAAATTTCGTTTCTTTTATTACAGAGAAAATCAATTGTGTTTGATTGACGGTATCTCCTCACCTAACTACTGAACAGAATACCCTTATATATATTTAAATTTGACTCTGATTGTTTCAATTAATTTTCGAAAGCAGAAATAAAGAATTCTTGGCTTATTTGGCTCTCTAGAGAAATATTAATCGTGCATGACAATGTTATTTATGATAGCTTTAATTTCGTTCTCGCTTCGTTTGATATAGTTTGCAAAGGTCAAAACTTAAGAGCTAATTTTGGCCAACTTTCTCCTGGCCTATCATATTGAAACTGTATTAATCGTTCCGCTTCGATGACAATTTTTTCTACATTTTAGTTTTAAAGGCAAGTTTTGATTAACGGTCAAAACATTTCATTATTCTTGAAGATGAATCATGAAGTAAGTTTAAAAGTTATTATGACGTAACTACCTAGCTTTACAGCATTAATTTTTTTGAATACAGCCCTACTAACAGACCAAAACCACAGGATTAACTCCACACGTGTAGACTACATCCACTCCTAAAAATACTATAACTGTGTTAGAATCTACACTCAGAAATAAATACGCGAATGTACAGCATGCTCCAAATAATCCAAATAGCTTCGAGTACCTGAACGAGGTAATATCTTCACAAACCGTTGTCACGAAAATGATAAGTACAGAAGGTCAGCTCCATATAACGTAAGAAAACGCACGGACACATAATCACGCATGTAAGATGATCTCAACTAATTCAAACAAATGCCAATCGTAAGTACGCTTGGTGAGTAGCATAGCTGAATATGAAAGTCATGTAACGTGGCATCTAGCGTCAGTGGGGCCATTGCAAAAGAAAACAGTAAGCACTAAGTGAAGCACCTAACAGTGTGGCTTCCACTTTACAGTCATTATGCGTCAGTGTTGCCATTGCAAAAGTAAAACACTAAGCACTAACTAAGCGAAGCACCTAGCTGTGTGGGTTCCATCTTACACTTATCAAGCGTCGTCGTCAGTGTGGCTATTCCAAAAATAAAACTCTAAGCACTAAACCCAGCACCTAGTAGCTGTGTGGTTTCCACCTTACACTCATCTAGCGTCATCGTCAGTGTAGCCATTGCAAAAGTAAAACAGTAAGCACTATGTGAAACACCTAGCGTGTGACTTCCACCTTATACTCATTAAGCGTCAGTGTGAGCATTGCAAAAGTAAAACACTAAGCACTAAGCGAACTACCTATAGCTGAGTGGCTTCCACCTTATAATCATCAAGCGACAACGTCAGTGTGGCCATTGCAAAACTAAAACACTAAGAATTAATTAAGGGAAGAACCTAGCTGTGTGGCTTTCTCTTTTCACTTGCCAGTTATGTAGTCGCGTGTCTATGTTTGCTCTTTGTATGAAACCGGCCTTCTGTATCTATCTATTTTATGCCGTCAATGAAACAAGCGGAAGGAAGCCGACGACTGCCGAAAGGATTGGAGTAACGGGATTGTGCCAAACTTTATTGTGGCACCTACGCGTTCTGTGTCTGCAGATATGAGGTACAAATTGTAACAATATGATTTGATTCTTCGATTCTTAAAACATTTTGGTAACAATTTTTTTTTTTTTTTTATCAAGGTAGTTGGTAGCTAGTTTCTTGAGAATCAGCTTAATTTGATAGTTATGTAGAGCTGTATAATTCAAATATATCCTGGCATAAATTTCAATACGGCTTAGCTAGAGTGATCTTGTTGCTAAGTTAACGAGATACCTTAATTTCTCTAAGGATTCAAAATCGGCCGCCCGTGGACGCGCTTTAAAACTTAAACTGTGCCCGAATAATTGCGCTTCCATGGTTTCAAACATCATTATCATTCTCCTGCCCTATTAATTTGGGGTCAGTGCAGCGTTCTCTATTAGTCATCATCTTGGTAGTCACCCTCTTTCACACACTAGCCATATCACGTCTGTAGCGACCCTAGCGACGCGATCGCTGAATTGCAGTTTTGATATTCCGCCCGGCCGGAACCCACCGGGCTGGCCAGTCGCTCACATACCATCGCCCTGCCACGTCCTAATTTATCGTGTAGGTTATAATCAAGTATATTGTGAACCATTTATTAAATAACCAATATTTCAGTATAACCTCAAATCGCTTATCATTTCATCTGGACCCTATACACATACACGCACAACAAGTGGTGACCCCGAACGTTTACATATAATAGTTTTTTTTTTTCTGCGCCGTAAGCGACTCAGTGGCGACGTGGCAGGTGCGCGTTAAAAATACCGCGTGGGTGCAAGCAACAGTGAATAGTCTCGAAAATAGTAACTACCTACGGCTACGATGACTACCCCAGCAGCAGCAAAGATGGTCACGGCTACGCAGGCAGCTGCCCCCGGAGTAGCAGCAGTATCGGTGCAGGCAAGAATACCAGACTTTTGGACAGATCTGCCTAAATCATGGTTCTGTCAGTTCGAGGCTATTATGGCCCCACAGAAACAGGGTGACGCGCAGTTATTCGAATTAGCAATCGCCAGGTTAACCCAGGACACAGTGCGGCAAGTTACGGATATAATCGAAGCCCCGCCAGAGTCAGGCAAGTACGCAGCGTTGAAAAGGCGTCTATTGGCGATTTATGAGGAAAGCGCGGATAAGCAATTCCAGAGGCTGATGGGAGAGATGGACCTGGGAACACAGAAACCATCGCAGCTGTACAGGGAAATGGTGGCCCTAGCAAAGAATTGCAAAGTAACAGACGAGCCACTAAAAAGGTTGTGGCTGAATCGTTTACCCCCGGGCGTGCGGGCGGTTCTGGCAATGAGCCGAGACACGACAATGGAAGACCTTGCTGAAACAGCGGACAGAGTGATGGAAAACTTAGGAACCGGTGAAGTCGCGTCAATAGCACCGAGCACATCGGATTTGACATGCGACACGACCACGGATTTGGTTAAGAATCTCAGCGCATTAGCAGTGGAAATGAAGGAGTTACGCGGAGAAATAAATGACATCAGGAGGCGAGACGGGAACCCGGGGCAAGGCCGGAGAGGGCGGCAATGGCAGCCGAAGTATTACAGGGACAGGAGCCAGTCAAGGCCGCGTCGCACACCGAGTTCCCCGGATTGGCTATGTAAACACCATTTCCGTTACCGGGAAAACGCGCGGGCGTGCGAGTCGCCGTGCAATTGGTCGAAGAAACGGCAGAGCGCGGGAAACTAGAGGCGGTGCAGTCAACATCGGTGGCAGATTGTACCGCGGGAAACCACCGGCTCTGCGTGCGGGATTACAGAAGCGGCATGGTGTACCTAGTAGACACAGGAGCTAACGTTTCAGTGATACCAGCGGGTAAAGTGAGAGGTAATAAGGATAGACGTGAGTGTTCGTATAAGCTGTTCGCGGCGAATAACACTGAGATAAAAACTTATGGTGTAGTTAACTTAGAACTCAATTTAGGTTTAAAAAGGAGTTTCACGTGGACATTTATAATTTGCGATGTAAAACAGCCCATTTTGGGAGCAGACTTCCTAGAGGCACACCAACTGATAGTTGATTTACATAAAAAGCGTTTGATTGACGGTTATACTAGGATGAGTAGGGAGGCATCCGTCGTAAAGTGCACGGACCCATCCGTTTCAAGCATACAGTTAGATAACCCATACCGGGAAATACTAAAGGAATTTCCGAGCATAACTAAGCCTGTATCTTACAAAGAACCATCGAGTCACAGTGTTTACCACCACATAGAGACTATAGGCCCACCAGTTTTCACGCGCGCTAGGCCATTACCACCCCATAGATATAAATTGGTACAGGAGGAATTTAGGGTAATGCAGAAGTTACACAGCTGCCCTCCTGCTGCTGTCCTTTCACACAGTCCATCCATCGTTCGGTCTTCCCCATGTCTTATAGCTTTACACATTCATACTGAAAACGGACCATGATTTCAAAGATGAGGATCAAAAATAATTCCTACAAGGACAACAACAAAGCGAAAACTCTGCAGTACTATTTAAAAAACACGGGAGCTCTCTAAATGGAATCAAATCAAAGACATACATACATGGGCACATAGGTGACGTAGGTCTATATATATTGTTGAGGTAGGCTTGGTGAGATGCGGCTTTTATTCATGACAGCACATGCCAGATTGAATAAGACCAGTCGGCTGGATGAACCGCTATATCGTGTTGGAAACTTTAGTAAGCTTGGTTTGGTCGAAGCTACGCTTGCCGCAGTCGGTTTGTGGATGGGTGACCCAATACATAAATCGAGACCCCTCCATGCCTCAGAAAGCACGTTAAGCCGTTGGTCCCGGCTGCCATTCGTAGATCTTTGAAAGTCACTACGAGTATCACGGGGTATCGTCTTACCACGGGGTATCGTGTTATCCACTAGCTAGGTTGTGGAGGACACAGTAAATAGGACACAAAGGTCGCTCCATGTAAAATACTGGAATTCAGCTGCTTCCGATTAGACTGGAAGCAGACCCCAACATAGTTAAGCCTATAGCTATGTAGATTGATTGATTGAGTTGGCTTGGTATAAAATCTCTCACATTTTGAGAATAAGCTACCGCAGAAAGGCTTATCGAAATGTATATTTCTGTTCATACCTTTATGTGTGACCCTAATATTGAAATTTTAATGATTTTTTTTTACTTTCAACTTCTAATAGGTATCACGCTCTTAAAACTGTTGATTTATAATTTATCTATTTTCGTACCCCACAAGTGGAAATAATTAAAATCAAATAATTAAAAAAAAAATCTTCTACCTCATTAAACTTTTTGTATGCCCGGGGTAATTTACTATGTCATTAGGTTTTCTTCTATAACTACTATTTTTAATTGTCGTTACTACCCCGCTTAACATCCACCAGTCGGGGAGCGTCTCCCTAAGTCCTGCGAACAACTGGAAAGTCGCTTTGCTTTTCCGAATTATGCTTATCCAGTATGGAACCGTTCCGCCCCTGTCAACCTAGTAGATACAGCTCTAAATGAAACGTGCCAGATCATTCATATACTATTTGTACCTGTAAACTGATGTTTAATTAGATTAATTACCAAATATTTTACGACGATTACCAAATATTTTGTCACGCAATTTGGCAGGTTTATAAAATGTTAACAAGTGTCCAAAATAAATGATTTATTATGATTGATTTTTTTATTTATTAATTAGCGGTTGCCTGAAACCGACCACAGAACGGATGCTGTATCCACTGACTGGCATTGCGCCCTCAAAAATTCGTTGAACCTTAGCCACATTGAGAGGGAAAAGCTACAAACTGAACGCCTCCCAATGCAAAACTACATCTCAGTGCCTTAAATAGAACTACGAATCCAAGTCGGCCGTAGCAAAGAGAATCTCCACAGATGGGGGTTTATGATCGACTCGAACATCCAGTGTATGTGCAGCGTTTTTCCGCAGACAATGGCCCACCTTCCATATCGCGCCGTATCACCTGGCACTTGAGTATCTTATGACTGCATCAGTGAACGTGGCAGAATTTTGGGTTTAATATGTCAGCTATACGTTACTGAGTTGACTAATTGGGACGCCAGCGCCGCCTAATTGCGTTCGACAAAGTCTGAACATAACACTCGGACCGGCCAGACCGGAGCCGATCAGAGTTCATCGGTGGCGGTCAAGCAGTGAAGACGTTTAGAAACTGTCGCGCATTCCGAATAGTCGTGTCGTGTACCTGTGTGTGAATTACTAGTGTGATTAATTTGATAGTAAATTATAATTTGTTCTGAACTGCAAAAGGTTTTTCTATTGCGCAATAACCAACACTACCCAGAGTACACCCGCAGTAGTTAAAATATCCCTGATAATAACGAAAGAGTCACATACCTGTCTCCGTTAAATATAATATTTGAATCTTCAGAACCGTACCATCGATACGCTAAAAATAAGAAACTGTTCCCGGGCAAATCCGACGGAAAAAAGTTGTCGTGTGTTCACGTATTTCGTGTGTTTTTGATTGATCTTTTTTTTTGCAACTAATGTAATTTTTCGCAGTATTTTCAACAAGTAACGTTAAGGGCACAAAAAAGACCTTATTTAGGAGACAATTATTAAGATTTAAGGAAATTAATTTGTTTAGGACCACCACCAGTCTTTACAATGTCATTCAGATCAGTACGCTGCTCATTGTTCCATTTTACGAACAAGCAAAACAAAAGCCAAGATTAAAACAAAACAACATCGCATCTAAACGGAATCAAATCAAAAACCGAGTTCGCCCGATGTGTGTAAATCGTTGAGGTTCGCCCGGTGAGATACGGCTATCACGCGTACCGATACACGCAAATTGGATTACACTGCCGGATCATTGAAAGGACTAAAATGTTGTTTGTAAACAAATTGCTTGCGGCACGTTAATAGGCAAACAGAACAAAAATGCTGTATATATTTGCGTTATCGTCAGTGTGTGGGTTTGGTAGTGAGGTTTTATTTTAAAAGGTTTTTTATAAATATACATGCAAAACAATACTACACGAACAATTTCTAGCTCCAGTAATAACGGGCTGAAAATGAGATTATGTCTGGACTTTAAAAAAAACTGTGACCTCTGAATTTATTTGTGATTTTTTCTCAGATTAATCGGACAGGAGACACCAAACTCATCTAGTTTTCAAACATACGTTATTTTTGACGGATAAAACTGTTTTTTTTTTAAACCAATTTATAGAAATAAAAAGTATAATTTATCATTTTAATGCGTCTCTTCTGGTAACGCTATGCTTTCCCACTACAGTATTGAAATAAAAAACGAATTGCCGTTAACAACCAGAAACGTAAGTCCCCAGTTAAGCAAATACTAATAGATACCCAAAAAAATGCAACAGATCTACAAACACTGTAGATACTGAATAAACCCATTACTTTTTTATATCAAGTTAACCATAACCATAATTTTAAACTATACTATTTACTACTTTACTACTACTACACTACTCTATACTAGTTCTATACAGTAGTAGTTGTATTCAGTCTGCGCTCAGTGCTTGGTGTGGCAACACGCCGTGTTCGAGTTCGCGACAAGTCAATCGTCATCCTGAGGATGCCTCGTTGAGAGGTGAAACACGTGTCGATTTCTTTCAGGGTCTTTTTAAGACTCTTTAGAAATAGCTAAGCGGAACAGGTTACTAAATATATGCACATCAATTGCATTTTATAATGGATTTCCGCAAGGTCACGCCTGAATCAATTACTTACTACTTTTTTATCATTATTTTTGTTTGTTAGTTTATAATGCTTTTTTTAAATATTTTTTTTTTTTTTTAATACTGTTTTGTATTTCCTGTGCGTGTCCCAAATAAAATATTTTCTTTCTTTCTTTCTTTCTTAAACTAACTTTACAAAGAATGCACAAGAAAAATTGCAATACTTGTAATACTTTAACAGATAGCAACGAAGTCTTATAATATTAAATACATTTTTGAAAGCCATATTTCTAAGTACGCTTAGAGCCACTACATCATATTTCATAAACCATAAACCTTCCTTTGGAATTATGAGAATGCAAAGTAACAAGCTAGGGCCGGATCATCGTGACGAGAAATACCTCGGATGCCAACGTTCAGCGGAGTGATTCAGAATCGGTATGCCTTTGAGTATGAACGCTGCACATTATATTATCCTTATAATGTAGGTACATGCCTTGCTTTGGCAAGAAGATTAGGATTTTGTTCTGGTTTTGTGCCCTGTTGTTGGCAATAGGCTCACTTACATGGGACCTAAACATAACTGGCGAAATGTGGGTGTACTATAGGTACACCTCTGCCCAACCCGTCGGAGAATACTGGCGTGGTGACATGTTAATGTATTTTTTGTAAAAACCCGAAAACCTAAGCTGTTGATCGTAATCTTTAGAATAAAGGAATACAATAAAAAACTAGGTATATAAAAATCTTTAAATTTATCTCCCATCCTGCTTTACATTGGTGGATAGAACTCCTACCAACGTTATCGAAAAATAAGTTTCAGGAATTCATTAACATTATTGAAGTCGCTGCGCGGTGAGAATGTTTAAAAACTATTTTATTGTTACGAAAATACCGACATTGGCACAGAATAAATAAGTAACAGTATTATATCTCGGCAGTGACCTTGAAATAATTACCTACGGCTGCTCGGTAGATAAAATTTCCGCGTCCGTGCGTAACTGCCGCGCACACGATACTGTTGCGTACTGATTACACTGAGATTTCGAAACGCATTGTTTCGGCCGTTTTCTATGAACATAGAATACTGTACTTATTTCTACTGTGACACTGGCGAAGGTTGTATAGGTTCTCTTATGTACCTAGCATTACAGACTTAGTATTTCGATAAAATAATATTTTCTAAGATAATTGGGTTCAATCTAAAGATAGTCCATTTTATTATGATCCTCTGGAATGGCATATTATAGGTTTCAACACAAATTGCCTATTCCAACCTCATTTCAAAATCTATTAGTAGTTATCTAACTACTCTGATATATTATGTTTTGTATTCACAGAAGTATATTATTTTTTATTGTGAAAATGGCACCAATACATTTCGTAAGTATATCCGTTAGCAAAGTCAGGGAAAAAAAATGTTTATGAAATTAAATACCAATTATTCTCCAAATCTCACATGTTTTTTTGACAGTCTTAGATGGCAAATTGACGTAAAGTTCGTTTTTTTAATAGCAATTTGACATTTCAAGTGATTGTTTTGTTTTTTCAATTTGGAGTTTGACATTTGCAACTGTCAAATTAGTCTCTGGGATTAAAAAACGAACTGTAGTAGATCAATTTGGTAAAAAAATAATTTCCTACAAATTCATACTTAAATTATTATTTGTATAACAGCGAAATGTGGGTAGTTGTCACATTCACACGGAAGTAGCAACACAACGTGGGCATTAGATAATGTCATTAACATCTGGGGCGCGGAAGAGAGCGGACGCCGTAACTGTAGTTTTGTGTTTGTTTTGCAAAGCTTGTAACACCTGGTGAATGTAACGGTATTGTTGCGCGTTATTAATTTACACATTATTGTTTTTCCTGGTAAGGGTTGTGGTGGAAAGAGGTTAAAATAGTCAACGTACTTCCTTTATTTCAAACAAAAAGGCTTTGTAACTTCAATAACTTATTTGGCTTCAGCAAACACGAGATTAAATATAGATAAAAAGTGCTTCAAGTTTTGGCACTCTCATTGATATGAGAAAGTCCTTTGTAGTCACCAATTTGGGGCACCAATGTCTCCAATGTCACCAATGTCATGTTTTTAAATGACAGTAACGTAAAATAAAATAAATGACTGCCTCGTTGGTCTAGTGGTCGAAACCGCTACTGCTGAGCATGAGGTTCTGGGTTCGATTCCCAGGTCGGGTAAATAATATTGGGTTTTTCCATATGGAATTTCTCAGTAGTAGCCCGGAGTCTGGATTTGTGCCCGGTTGAAGTCAATAGGCTCGCCCCCTATTACATGGGACTTAATCATAACTGGTGAAATGTGGGTGTACTATAGGTACACGTCTGCCTAACCCTTCAGGGATTATAGGCGTGATGTTAATAAAATAAAATAAATAATTAAATAACATTGGTTATTTATCCAAACTAATACATAGACACAGGTTGAGCACAGTGGTAGATATACTAAAATGCAAAAAAATAGTATGTACAATAGTTAAAAGGCTTCAAAAATTAATGTGCACAAAAATATAAACCCTGTATCTTAAGAGACGGATGATGTAGATGAATTTATTTTAAACTCTGTGGGGGACACTTTTGCCCAGCAGTGGGGCTGTGTACATTGCTCAAAATCAGCAGTAGAACTATTACGCAAAACCTACATTATTCCAACACCAAAATTGCTAGGTACTCGAAAAACAATAAACGCACAGGTTAATTCCAACATGCGGTGGGTTAATGGTTGATTTTGGTAGCAAACCGTACAGCAGATTGAAATGTATACGTCATGACATGCGGTCCCGTTTGACCAGTTAATGGAATAGATACGAAACCGTTAACATAATTGAATGTTGTTATGGAAAGATTACGGTTGGATTTATGAAAACTACCAACTAAGACATCTGCGAGTCTCTGTCCAAATATAATTAGTGTTTATTAGGCTTAATTTAATAAACTTAAGTATCTCTAAATTCTATATTAATTTTCTTCTTTTTATGTCCTGTAAAAATTCATTTTATTTTCAAAATGTTACCTATTACTAATGTTTTAGCTTGTTAGCTTAGTTTTTAACTTTATTGTGCATGCTGTGATCTCCTATAAGTGAAGGAGTAAAGATAAACTACGATAACATGGCGCGCCCCTCTAATTTACTGTTTCAATGGGTCTAGTGACTAGACTCACGAATAAATAAATCCTCGGATTTATTTTTGTTTGATGGTCGTCTCAGTACGCACACAATGCGTTGTGAGTCTTGGTGGCGCTTTGTAAATACATTTCACAAATACTTTCAACCGTGTAGAATTTTGGAGGGGCGCGCCATGTTGTCGTAGTTTATCTTTACACCTACTCAATACCCGATCTTGCCCTTAATTATGTGTCATGTATTGTGTACATCTTTTGTTGGAGATCCAAAATAAATAAATAAAATCAAATTAATAAATGATATAAACAATACTCAAACACGTGTGCAATCTTGGTGTTAATAATGTAGTGTAGCCTGCGTGAGTCAAGTGACAAAAACTCTGCTCGCGAAGAGCACTGTATGAGTTTGAAATAAAGGTTTTCCTTTAATCTATGAGTAAAGAGCCATGCTATGTTTTGTTTTTTTTTTTAATTTTAGGTCCGTATAAACATATTTTTTTATATAATATTAAAGTAAATACTTTTAAAGATATTTAAGAAATTCGATGAAAATTGAACATCCCCCCTTATCTCCGAAACTCCTGGACCTAAAATTTTGAAAAAAGTACATGTATGGCTCTTTACTTATAGGTTATAGAAAAACCTATAAGAAGTCTATGGTCTTAAAATAATATGGTAAATCTCTCAATATTGTGCGTACAAACTTACGTTTGCAGCAACTACAATGTTATGTTTATATTTAGGATAAATTCATCCCAACTACGGAACCCTTCATTGTGCGTAGTCCGACACGCAGTTGGCCGGTTTTTTTTTAATAAATATATCCGTCAGTTATATTAAATAAGGCCCAGGAAAAAAATTCGTTATCCAAAAACGCTAAAAATAGAACCTTTTCGCAAAAATAAAATATCAGAAAAGCAATATTAAATTCACAAGCTAATACTAGGTACAGAAGCCGATACAAACCTAATGTAGTCCATAAAAAATATCGGAAAAATAACAACAAAATTTTCGGAGCGGTCACATAACGATATTAGAAATATTGTCGTCAAAATGTGTTGTGCTCTGTTTTGTTTTTGACTTTGTTTTACAAAATAAATATAGACATACAAAATAAATAATTATTGGAAATGCAATTAGCAATATCCAAAAATTACTGTGGTTCGATGTCGTTCAAAAAAGTCTGATGCGTGGTACTCACAACCAGCATGCGTGTGTGAATGTCGACGAATTAAACGGAGTAAGCATGACGAGTTGTCACATCTGGCGTTCTGTAGCTATACTGTTTTCCCACAAGGGAAAAGGTTTGTATGTAGAAATAAGTATGTATTAAAAGACAAGATTACTCCACTGACCATCACACAAAATGAGCTCAACCCGGTCAACCCTATCAACAAAAAACACGCCCACTAATCATCCTTTTGGCAAGCCTACAGCAGAAAAAGCTTTAATCCCCTCAGCGGTCTCCCAAACGCGAGTCAAGCCCGATTGGTTTCCAGTCACAAAGTCTTAGCCACACATCCGATACGGGCATTCTCTAACCCCCTAATACTCATTACGAGTAACACCGCAGGCTGCAAAGGGGCCGTAAAAGCCAAGAACTTAATTAACGTCCCGGAGGTTTTACTTCACATTTATTTGGGCGTGAATTTGGTCCTGGCAATAAAAATAAACAATGAAAGCCGTACAGGTGTAGGTCACGTGTTTCTACCTCTGTGCGACGTATGTGAATGGGTCGTGCCGTGTGTGAGTGCGATGATTAAATTGATTAATTAAGATTGTGTGTTCTGTGTTCCCATTTTTTTGTTAATTAGTTGCTTGGCTTTATTATTTTTTGTGGACTGATAGCTAGTTACGTATTGTGTTTGTTGATTGAACGATTTAGAAATAAAAGTCTTTGTAGTATGAAAAAAATAGAGAAAGACAGAAAAATAAACGCATTGATTGGTTTCTGTATTGTTTTTAATTATAAAACTGCTGATTAATATTAATTTAAATTTTCGTTGGAAAATGCTCATAGCGTAACCCTAACCTGAGAGACCTAAATGGGAGCGATGGCTCAAGTTTCCTTTCTCCAGCCGAACACACCGACTGCTTGACTGTCCTACAACAAAGGGAAACAGTTTGGTTCCCCTGTGATCCTCGCTATCTTCCGGGAGCACGCCACCACTAGGTATGTACGTGATGCTTTTTGGACGTAGGAGGGGGATTCCATGCGATGCAGGTTAACCCGATCATTTTATCATCTAAAAAAGCTACAACATACCTGTCCAAAACCAGGAAAAAAATCTACTCCCATGTTTATAAACTACGTCATAGTGACGTACGTGATGCGATCAGGTTGTCATTCGCAGCTTTTGTTTGACCAACAGTACACCGCACGGACGTACGAATCGACGGAATTCAATTGGTAGTAGCGATGCGTGAATTTTGCTCAGAGGTTTTTTGAAAATAGTCGTTTAGAATTGCATCTCTAGGGTAGTTTTTCAAAATTTCACTGATTGGTTGTCGTTTGTCTTAATCAGGTAAACCTTTCACAGAAGTTTAGTGACAGGAATTTTTTAATTTACGTAATCACCGCACTATGAGAAGTCCTTTTTGTCTTCTGAGTGACAATTGCCGTATTACTAAGAACACTCACATTCTAATCTTTTCTTCTCTTAATCTTTCAAAATAAACTCTAATTTAGGAAAATTAGAGTTTATTTTGAAAGATTTTGAAGAATTTCGAAAACTTGTCAAAAATTAAGGATAATTTTTGACAAGTTTTCGAAATTGATTATTGTCGGTGAGATGAGATTGCGACTGGACTTGAAAGTTTTTAAATACAGGTATTGGCATTCTGATCTTTTCAATTGCTTTATTACCTCGGTAGCTTATACTTTTAGAGAAGTTCGTGGCTAAGTATTAACAGCCACATGGGTCGGGCCACCAGGTTTAGCCGGGGTTGGTCCATGGATGGGTGACCATCTTTACATACCGACTCCTCCATGTCTCGGAAAGCACGTTAAACCGTCTGACAACCAGTCTTACTATAGGGGGTATCATATTATCCAGTTACTGGGTTGTGGAGGTCAGATAGGCAGTCGCTCCATATAAAATACTAGTTTCCAGTCTTCAGTCAGGCAAAAGAGATTGATTTTTTGGTAGCTTATACTTCTACAGCCTTTATAACACCTTGTTGTCTGAAATTGCCAACCTGTCTTGAGCAAGCATGGTGATCAATGCTCGTGCCTTCTCTGAACGAGAAGAAGCCTTTGGCCTTCTATGAGACAATAATAGGCTGGTATTATTATTATAACACCTTTGCAAGGAACTGGGCTATCTATCTTTATTTTATACCCGCAATTTCATAAAGAGCCATGTGCACCGCAAAAAATATAAGCACACTATAAAAATGTCGATATGCAAATTATCCAAACCGCTGCCACAACGCTGGTACTAAAAATACCTCTTTACACATTCACTCTAAACATTTAGGAAAAACAAAAGCCACCTTATCCAAAGCTATTATCGTTACCTGCTAGTACTTGGTTCACTAATAAAATACCAGCTAGTACCGCGGCTTTGCTCGCAGTATTCGATGGCGCAATATCACCCTGGCTTATTCAGGTGGAACAGAATAATCCTCTTGCTCTCCTACAAGCCGAGCCAGCTATATGAAAGGTTTCATCGCCATTCGTTGGGTTATAACGTGATTAAACTTTAGATACGATTTTTTAGTACCTAGTTGCTTACGTCACGATTTTTTTTTTGCGAAATGTGGGGAATTTTAAGAAGTAGTTATTTGTAAGAGATCTTTTTCCGTTTTTATATGATAGTTAGTAGTAATCATAAGTCATAATAATAGAAAATAGTCATATAATAGAAAGAAAGAAATAAAGAAAAAAGATAATAGAAAAAATCATAAGTCATATAATAGAAAGAAAGAAATAAAGAAAAAAAGAAATATTTTTTTTATTTTTTTTTGTTTGGGACACGCACAGGAAATACAACATTAAAACTAAGACTATTTTTTAAACAATAACAATTTCAGAAAACATAACCATAATCTAAATGATCATCCGTCACCTCTTTGATTTGATGTTGTATTATAAATTCGAGGTTAACAATAATTAATCAGGAACCTGATATCGATATTTTCAATACTATTGTTGCTAAATTGAAGAAAATTGTATCTAATGGCTGTTTTGAGGGTAAATAGTAATTTTTCTATTTTTGTTATATAGTCTCATTATATATTTTTTGTTGTACTAAATATTTTGTTTAAACTATTACTTACTGTATCTTTTTAGCTGTAAGATTTCCTAAATTAAATAAATAAATAAAGAAAATAAAATTATACTTGCTTACTTATAATACATAAAAATATACTTTAAGATAATGAATACGAATCCAATGTATGGTTGTCTAAACGTCGTTCATTATAAGGAATATTGAACGACGTTTAGAGACACAGAAAATCAAATGAACCTAAACCAGGTAAATACTTTTTCCGATTAATTTTTCAATTGAAGCGAAGTTTGAGGTTGTCAAAAGTTGAATTGATGTCTGTCATTGACTGACACCGACAGACATTGTTGGTTGACAGTGTCTATGGTCAACAGTTGAGAAAGTCTGTGGACACCTCTCGTATGAAATTCAACAATTAGTGGCACATGTCATTTTGGTTTAAATAGGTTTTTATTTTTAAGATTCTTTTATTTTTTTTAACTATGTAGGCTTAATAGACTGTAGATTTGTAGATCATTTTCTATTTTGTTAAGTACCTGGTACTTGTTGGTAGGGTTACACTGTCCTCTCATACCTGTTAACACTGTAATTTGAAAACATTGTAAAAGAGTAACCGTGGAGTTTCTTGCCGGCTCTTCTCCGTAGGAAACGATCAATTGAAATCATGTTATAATGAATCTATGCTTTACATAGTTTAAAAAAAGGCTAAAAATCTCCGGAGCACAATATTAAAATTGATGAAATACTGGCTTTTGCCCGCGGCTAGCGCGGGCGCGGGGAGTGGTGGTGACCAGTCGGAACGGCAGCGATTTACGAGTTTGTAGGTCCTGGATTCGAACCCAGTCAGGTGGTTTACTTTGTGTAAATTATTTAATCAACACTGCTCTCACAACAGTGAAGGAAAACATCGTGTGGAAATCGACATGTCTTAGAACCAAAAAACCAAAGACATGTGACATCTACCAACCCGCATTGGGCCCGCGTGGTGGATGACAGCCCACTCCCTCTCGCAGTGTATGAGCAGTGGGAACATTATAGGCTGATTATGCTATGCCCACGGCTACATCCATGTGTAGGTCACAAAATTGTCCCATGGAAATGTACTACTGGGATACAAAGTATCGTGTATGTATGCTAATGTTCATCGAAATTCGTTCAACCGTAAAGACGTGAAAAGGTAAAAGACAGACGACAGAGTTACTTTCTTGCTTAAAATCATCATCTACCTAGCCTTTTGCCAACTATGTTGGGGTCGGCTGCCAGTCGAACCAGATGCTCCTGAATACTAGTATTTTACATGGAGGTTCTGCCTATTTGACCTACACAATCCAGTTACTAAGTAATACGATACCCCTTGGCAAGAATATTTGTCAGACTTTCTGTCTTCTGATTACCCGTAACGACTGTGAAAGATCTACGAATGACAGCCGGGACCAATGGCTTAACGTGCTTTTCGGGGCACGGAGGGGTCCTGGTAAGTGAAGATCCATCCATGCACCAACTGCAGCAAGCGTAGCTTAACCTGAATGATCGACCCGTGAGGCTGTTATTACTTAGACACAAGCCCTTAGCGTTAACGTTTAAAATATTAGTGTATGCTGGTTAAACTTAAGCGGCAGTGGGCAGGGCACATTGCTCGCAGAACGGATAGCCTATGGGACTGAAAGGTTCTGGAGTGGCAACCGCGTATCGGAGTACGTAGCGTTTGAAGTTCTCCCGCAAGGTGAACTAATGACCTTGTGAAGGCTCAGGAATCCGTTAGATGCGAGAAGCACAGAACCGGTCGTAGTGGCGGTGCTTGGGGGTGGCTTATGTCCAGCAGTGGATCTGTTTCGGCTGGAATTATGCCAATGATGGATACGCGAATGATTGTTGTTTTTAGGGTTCCGTACCTCAATAGGAAAAAACGGAACCCATATAGGATCACTTCGTTGTCCGTCTGTCCGTTTGTCAGTCTGTCCGTCTGTCAGTCTGTCAAGACCCTTTTCAAAGCGTGGAGGTAGCAAGTTGCAATGAATATCAAATGCGTAGGTCTACGGTCCCTTGGAGCTCTAAAAATTCAAGCTACACTGGTACTTGCCGTTGACCTAGAATCATGAAATGATTCTAGGTCAACGGCAAGTAATGCAAGGTCTTATATACAACACAAGTAATGGAAAAGTCCGAAAATTTTGTGATAACAAACTTACATTGCAGTTGGATAATTGACGGCGACGTATATCGATACATGGGAGCACGTGTTTATCAACTACAAAGTAAAGTTTGTTTTTGGGATAAATTCATCCCAACTACGGAACCCTTTATTGTACGTGATCCAACGAACACTTGGCCGGTTTTCTCCCAAATATTATTATAAAGCTGTATAAAATTACAATCATGACAGACATTGCATATTAAGTTAAACAAAAGTCTTAACTTCAAAGGTTTTCATCATTGTTTATGATTTCTTAAATATATTGTTCTCAACTGACCCCTGTAACTGAAGTTATCTTAATTATACTAAATGGTTTTCTTATCTTGAAAGCGGTTGAGGCTTTGTCTCTTGCAGTGAAATGTCATAGTTTTGAATAACAATACATAAATCTTGTTAAATAAATGATATTTCATATTAATGTAACTGCATTATCTTGTCTGCTCTTAATGGTTTGGCATTTTATCGTGCAAAATTTATCGTGATGACTTATCACGATAAATTTTATTTAAAAAGTTATTACCTTTTTATAACTGTCTTCTAAAAACGAAATGAACAGGACAGAGACTCTTTACCTGACAAGCACCAGTTTCTCAAAGGTTATGTTCAACGATTTCGAATAGCAAAATTCTACGTTTGTTGTTTAGTTAGTTTTCTGTGCTTTACGGTTTTGAACATTGACACTACCCTTGGAACAATAACTTTTCTTGTATCCACATTCCACTTGCCGTTACCTGTTTTTTTCTGTAGAAAATATAATGTTGTACTTCGTCAATACTTCGTCGAAAAAATTGTGAAACGTCCACTTAAGACCGTTTATTCTGAAAGTGGGCAACGTCGCAAATAGATGTCAAATATTTCGCTGTTTTGAGTAATTTGGCAATATTATTGTATTGAAATAAGAAATGTGGCTAACTACAGATCTAGAATATTAATAATGAACTGCAATTATAATACTGAATTTGATGTTGTAACCGTTTTAAGTGTAAAAGGCATTCCAAAAGTTTCCAAATACTGTTTTTACATGTAAAACTAAATATTCGGTGTTACCATATTAATTATTGCATTTCATAATCAATATTTTAGTTCCCTAGTTAGCCAAATTTCTTAATTCCATACAGTAATATTGCCAAATTAATCAAAGCAGGTAAATATTTGACAGCTATTTACGATGTTGCCATTTTTTAGGGAAAACCTCTTAATGAGAAAGGCAGATAAAAACATAATTCCCTTAAAAAATATATAGGTAGACACCTATTTTACTTTTGCAACCGCACATCAAAACGATATTTCACCAGAAAACAAATAAGTAAACAAAAAAAAAATAACCCTTAAATCTAATATTAAACATTTTCTCTTTTGATTCGCGACCACATTAATTATTTGAACTAACCACATCACAGATTGCTTTTCACGCATCAATTGATGCTGGGATCGTTATAACGATATAAAATAAAAATAGTTTTTAATTGGACCTCTAATAATTTCCATTTTGCGCTCTTAAAAATATTATTGAACACTCTAATTTTATGACTGCGCCTCTTTTTGTGGACCTTAAGTAATTTTGATTCAATTTTTGGGAACCTAAAAATACTGCATAGCAACTGCGACCAACTTGGGTGTTGCAATCACGTAACGCGGTTGGTCGCAGTGGCAACCTAATCTAACCCGTTTGGTTGGGGTACCTTAGTTAGCTTAGTTACTGAGACCAACTGTAAGAAAAGAACAGAAAGTTAAAAAGAGGTCAATTATTTAAAAAAGCGTCATCTTTTGAAGCGCAAAATGTTTGAAGAGAAGAAATAAGTTGGAGAAGAAAGTCAATAAGTTTTTAGAGGATGACTAAATATTTCCCTATTCTAAAGAACATTAATATTCCTAAATAAAAAATATTATAGCAATAAATGTTCTAGTCAGTGTGTAAAAAATTGAACAGCTAAGTTGTAAAGCTCTTCGTGAAAGAGATCTTCTGGCAACCTACTGTAATGCCTCTGGTATATGGTCGCTGTCAGGTGACAGCGATCATATACCGGAGGCATTACAGTAGGTTGCTCATGCTAAGCAGGTACTTAGCATGAGCATAATCAGCCTATAACGCTCCTACTACTGGGACACAGGCTTCTTCTCTATGAGAGGGTCTGGGCCATAATCTACCACACGAGCCCAGTGTGGGTAGATGAATGTCACATATCTCCGACTTTCACACATGCATTCCGGCAAATAACACAAAAATAAATATTTTAACGACATTTCCAACATAAAATCCCTACTTTTTTTAATGATTAAATCAAAGAGCGATTAAACCTTACCCTTCAATTGCAACATCGCGCACAAAACGTCATAAATTAAAAAGCGATTCTTTTGCCACGAAGCACGGTGCCTCGATGGCGGCGACCACAATCGCTCCTCGCAGCCACCACATACCGCTAATTACATTTAACGCTTCAGTTGTCCATTAACCACTAATTGGATATTTTTATTTCCAGTCTCAATTTCGTTCCCAACGTTGATGAGTGTACGAAAAATTCAATAAATAAATACACCGTTATTTACCGACAAAATATTTATTTGTTTCACTGTAATAAAATGCCGTTAAAAAACCAATATGAGCCGAATATTTGCATATATTGCAGAAATTTGTATGACAAAGGATTTCGTTTATAAAATCATATTGTGTCATCAAAATTTTTCGTGGCAAAGGTAAATTTAATAATCCACAAGCTTTAATATTTTATTATATATCTGAGGATAAACTTTTATAAAAATAAGTTCCTATTATATACTTTTATTAAAACAGAATCAATTTTAAAGGTTAAACAAAGTTATTTTGAGCAAATATTTAATCCCGTTCCTTTACGGCTCAGAAATTTCCCGATGCTTAGTAAAATCTTTACAAAACTTATTACTTCCAATGTTCAGGATCTTATTCAATAAAGCAAGTTATTTTGGTGTCCCTTAATTTTATAACGTAAAATTGAGGTTGGTTCTTGATGAAAATGTATACCAATATTTCTTATTTCTTCATAAAAAAGAACCTTTAATAGTGGAAGAAGAAAAAATAAAATCGGACTACGGATTAATCTTCCTAAGTAAGGAGCTAAAAGAAATGGGTTACTATTTCGGGTCGAATTAGAATTCTGTCAGTTCTCAGTCCTATTTATTATTAAGTGCGGCCAGTTTTAGCTTATTTCAGTCTTCTGCTGACGTCACAGAAAATCACTGCCTAAATGGTATTATGCGTGTGCTACCCCTGCTACGCAAGTATAATGCTACACGCGAAGAGCTATAGTGGTACGCGCGTAGCAACGATCGGTGAATTATTTCAATGTCGTTCCACAGTCTTTGAAATAAACTTGAAAATTTTACTAAGTACCTACCTATCTAAGTTTCTTTTAGCATGTATCCATTTTTTATTGGCTTATCACTTAATTACTACCTTTCTTCCAAGTTAATAACAACGGGATTGAGAGTTAATATTGTGACAAATCCGTAATATCTTAAAAACATATCGAAGTTCGTATTGTATAACAAAAATGAACATCAAGTCCTTGCTTTATTTGTGAAACAAATATAATATTTTACCAGCTAGGTACCTTAAATAGAGTGTTACTTACTGTACCTAATTTTTAAATCCACTTACATTCAATATAAATGATATTTATTCAGTATTGTCACCAAAAGGGAAGTAATAGCATTTCCCTGTCAACACGGACAGCCGTCCGACAAAAGTAGTATTTTTATTATGATAAAATACATATTTATGATTTAAAATGTTTGTAAGAAAAGGTTATTTTAGATAAAGTTGCAAAGTTTTTGTAGGGTTCTGGTATAAATTATTTCATCACCACTGCTCTCAAAACGGTGAAGGAAACCACTGTGAGGAAACCGGCATGTCCTAGAACCAAAAATTCGAAATGAAATTAAATGAAATTGTTTATTCTGTAAATAGAATATCGGAATCACTTTTACACGTCTTATAAAAAAATAAAAATAATAATAAGCTAGTTGAGTTCGGCGTTCCCTATCGGATTACTCGGAGAAGAAAGGCCGAAACGAACTCATTTATCATTTTTTTTTTTTTTTTTTTTTTTTTTTTTTTTTTTTTTTCTGTTGGGCATCTCGTAGCTGACCTCTGAGGTCATGACTACTTAACCGGTCAATCCTGTGGTTGCCTTAAGCTGCTACACTCAAAGCCTCCAGCCAGGGGCATACAAAACTAAGCTAAAAAGCTAGGTGAACGCTCGCTAAGGGCACCCCCTGTGGGGTACGAGCCTCGGCTTAGGGCGTCACCGGAGGGAGGACATCAAAGACGGGACGGGCTGGATCAAAGTTTTGATCATTATTATTAATCGGGGAATTTAAAGCTACGTGCACAGCTGAAACCACTGCTGGCACCTCGTTATCGAGCAAGGGTCGGGGAGGAGTATCATTTACTCGGGGGCGCGGTCGCGATCGCAAAGGACCTCGACGGCGAGGTCGGAATGACGGGAGGCGTCTGTGTCTGTGTATAGTACTAGTGGCCCTATTGCTCTCCTGGAGGAGGGTTATGGGGTCATCAGGGTCGGTCAGAATGTGCCTAGGTCGGCGGGTACGGCTAATCCTACTTGGGACATAACTGGCGGCCTCGACAACCAGAGGGTTGCGATGTTTGACCGCGGAATCGAAGTAACGCTTTGCAAGGCGTTTTAGAAATTGGTGGATCGTGGGAATTCTAAGGTCGAGATGGAGACTCTCGTTCCAAACATACCAGGGGGAGCCTGTGGCCCTACGGAGGAATCGGTTTTGGAGCGCGAAACAAACTCAGAGGTCACAGTCTCTTTTAAAGTCCAGACATAATCTTGGTCAGGCCATATGAGGACCATGTAGATTAGTGTCTGAAATGGTCTTTTGAGGAAAGAACCACACAGATTTGAGTGGACCTGTCCAGTCAGTGCAAGCATTAGTCAGTAATCGTGGAGCTCAACTCGACGAACAATACCAAAGAAAGGACATTTGGGTAGGCCGCATAAACTACTCAAACTGCCAGACCATAATTAAAACTATCTGAGAAATGAAAATAATAATGATAACCACATAGTCCTCACATTCACAATAATTAATTAAAATAATATAATACTTTACAAAGTAATCATGTGACATCTACCAACCCGCACTAGACCCGCGTGTTGGATAACGACCAACTCGGATCTCGAAGCGGATCTCGAAGGAGGTGTAAGTCCCAGCTGTGGGCACATTACAGGTTCACTATGCTTACCTATCCGCGGATATGTAGGTGTAGCGACAAAAAAATGCACCTGGTAATTGATGTTTTGATGCCGTTGTTGACTTCGACTTTATATCTTGAAGTATTTGGTGGTAAAATGTGCACATAACTCCTCAGTTTTATTCAATTAGGTACTATTAATTAGGTACTGTTCAAGTCCTGTTATTCTTAAAATTAATTCACGACAGTTATTTATGTACAGAAACCATATTCATACATTATCATACTCGTGCCATCCTCGCATGTCTAAGAGCAGTTGGTTTTCAATATATCGTGACCAACACAGCGTGTTTACAGACCCGCTTACAAGAAACTTTTAAACTTTGATTGTGAAGCTCAAGACAATTTATGAAGTTGAAATATGAACTTAGATGGATATTCGATTTTTGTAGTCATTTGAGTTTGAAGAAGAATTTTAGACTGATAGTTGTATTGTTTGTAGAAGTCAAATACATAACACACTACTCATGATTTAGGTTTAAAGATATTTATTACCCATAAGAACAGTTCACTTATAATGAGATACAGAGTTACTTCTAAGTAATAATTTATAATATTTGCCTCTGGTGCGTTGGTGACGATATAGGCTACATACATGTTTTTTAGGTTTGCTCTTAATTATATTAATACTATCACATCTCTTTATATTTTCCGGTAAATCATTGAACAGTTGTGTTCCCTCCACTAATACTGTTTTTTTGCCGTAATTAGTCCGTGCTCGTGCAGTTGTTAGTTGGAATATGTTTTTATTTCTTGTGTAGGTTACTGCTTTTTTAGGTAGTTGTATGTTTGATTGTACGGAAATCGTGGTGATTTTTTTAAATGACAATGCAGTTGTTATATGTGTAAATTTGTTTGATATTTAGTAGTTGTATTTAGTAGTTATCTATCCGTGACATCACTGCGGGCCCTATGAGAATACCAGCGCTGCGACATTTTTTTTTTAAATGTCGCAGCATATGCTGAGATAGGAGCCTTTTGGCCTCGTACAGGACATTCTGTTATTTTTTAATTTGTTTTTTATTTTTATTTTTTATTAACGTTTTAATGAGTGTGTTTTAGTTTAACTTGTGATTTCCTGTGCAAGTCTCAATAAATACTTTTTCTTTCTTTTTAGTTTAGTTTTTTCATATAATTTTTTTGTTAGAAAAAGTAGTATAAATAGTGAAATAATACTTTAATGATTTTGTTTTATATTCTTTATAGTGAATTTAGATTAAATTTAGCGGCTTATCCCCACACTTCGATTAGGCATTCAAGGTTTGATTTTACTAGAGAGTTATATATGTATAGTATTCCTTTAGTATTTCTTTCTTTCTTTTTCGTGTGGTTAGTGACTAACCTGATGTCAGGGTTTTATGCCGTCCTTTGACTTGGTTTCACGTGCTGTCCAGAAATATCTGTTGTTACGATGTGTTCCTTCACCGTTTTTGACGAAAGTGATAACTGGACAATATGCACATGAATCCGAAAAGTCAGATGTGCGTGCCTTGGGTTCGAACTCAAGATCTATGACTTGGCAGTTCGACGGTCACACCACTAGGCTATCACTGCTAAATCTGCCTTAGTAGTAGGTATGCGCAATAAACTTTAGTAGTGATGTCCTTCAAAAAAGATTGGTGCGCCAATTAGCAGTACAATGCCCTGCATTACTTGACCCGTCTTCGCCTTCGCCTTTTCGACTTTGCAAGAGAAACCAGGTAATGCAGGGCACTACTGTGTGATCACGTCATATTCAAAAGCGATGATCGAGCGAATACGTGATTGTCGCGGAAAGCGCCCTCTGTTGGCGCGACCACACATCCTGATTCATCAAACAAAAAGTGACATAATTATGAGCGCAAAGATCGCGTATTCGCGCGCCAATAGCTTTTAAATAAGACGCGGGGTTATGATCATGAGTTTTGGTGAATCTGAGGCCACACCAACAGGAAACGCCGTTGATTATCGCAATGATGAACGTTAACCGTTTAGAATAAACTCCAACATAATCAACGGCGTTTTCCATTGGTGAGGCCCCAGCATGAGAAAGTAAGGTCGTAATACTTTCTGTAGTTTTTGCTTACCACTATGAGAAATAGGATGGGAAAAAGAAGGTGTGTTTACGACAATGTATATTCTGAATATGGCATTGACGCTCGAGTTGAATGATAGAACAGCTTGAAATAAAGTTTGAGCAACAAAGTCAAGAAAATTCTAGCCTTTTAAGAAACGATTATAAATATTAATAGGATCATTAAAATTATTAACTTTTTTAATTATTAATGATAGTTTTCGTTTCAACAACATTTATATAAGTGTGCTTAATTGGAATTCAGAGAATGGTTCTTAAATTATGTACCTACGTAAGTAATTAAATAAAACAGCAGACGTTCTATATTCGTTTATTTAATACAATTTCTAATGCATGCAAATCTAATTCTTGGGCTCCCATTTATCTTAATTTAAATGAATATTTTTCTAGTTGTATGAAAAAAAATAAAAATTAAGATCAATGAATTTTTATTTTATTTTATAAGCGTTTTTATTTTTTATTTAACTTTGAGATTTGAAGGTCGTTAAGCTATTCTCGTGCGGATTTTGTAATTAGCTTATTATGTAGAAAAGCTTAATTTTTAAACAACTTTCATTTAAATAATTATGTCACTTTTAACATACTTTTAAATTTGGATTGATAGTTTGTTTGTTTGCTACATTTTTACGTGTAAACTAAAAAAACTAAAAAAAAAAACTTAAATTCCATTTTGTTAAATGGAATTTAAGTTTTTTTTTTTTAATTTAAATATTAAAATCATTAACGGTTTAAAGGGTATTTTCGATCCACTCCACTCACAGTCCACCATAATTATCATTTCAGCCGAAAGACTTCCACTGCTGGACATAGACCCCCAAGCACCGCCACCTCGACCGGTTCTGTGCTTCTAGCATCCAGTGGACTCCTGTGGCCTTTACCAGGTCATCGGTCCACCTTGTGGGAGGTCTTCCAACGACATTGTCTACTTATCATTACAGGAAAAAAATGCAAGCAATACTGCGAAGTACCGTCAACTAAATAAAATTAAAATAGTGCAAAAACTATTGTCGCACAACTGAATCTGCAGTTTCCTTCAAAACCGCGTCTTCCTCTAAATCCATGCTCGAGAAACCAATTTCCCATAAGACGATGGGTCAGGAAATCAACTTTAACCGGTCAATATCAAAGGGGGAACCGAGCCATAACACAGGAAATTGATTGTTACTACTGAACAGCACATGATATCGAAGTTAAATTCCAATTTAACTATACCCTTGTAGTCTTGGAGCTCGTGTACGAAAAATAAAATATTCTGTGTGAGCGTTTTGTCTAGTATATTTTTTTAAGAAACGTTATAGTATTATAATAAGTGTTAGGAACTAGGTTAATACTATTAAGTTTTAAATTAACGCTTATGTTCTACTTGCATTAAAAAAAAATCTATTTTTGTATTTTCTTGAACTTTGAACTAACATAACATAACATAACATCACGCCTTGTTTCCCCGAAGGGTTGGGCAGAGGTGTCCCTGTAGCACAGGCACACCCACATTTCGCCAGTTATGTTTAAGTCCCATGTAATAGGGGGCTGTAACTTTGAACTATTATCTCGTTAATAGATGCCAACAGTTATTATTCTAATTGTATGCTGGTTAACATTGAAACCTAGCTTACAATTCGTGCAAGATATCATATCAAGATATCAGATATTTCAGTAAAATTCTACTGCTCGTTTTTAACATTAAATTCTCCACTTTTATCTATCCTCACACAAAAGTCAATGGGGAATTGACTTTTGTGTGAGGATAGAGGGCATTAGATTCCCCAAAATATACGAAATACTATTTTCAAACACTATCTCCCAAACTATAATCATAAATGGGCTATAAATAAATACGGCCAGGTCAACCTGAAACCAATAATGATCCTGTGTACTTTAAATAGTTTTGTGTCAGTTAATTGGCGTTTGGTACAGCGTGAGTTTTGATCGAAAAATAGTGTGGTTACGTGTAAAATGAGCTTATAAAGGGGAAAATTTATATGCGAAGGGTAGTAGTAGCAAAAAAGATGATGGAAAGACTTTTTTGTGAGCTAATTGGTATATTGTAGAGAGTTCTTTTAATATGAACAATCTAGGTCACATTTTTTACAGGTTATCGTGGTGAAGTTCAGATAATGTTTCTGAACATTACAGCTTAAACATTAAAGATGTCTGCCTTTTTTGCTTGAACTCCAGTTCGAAGTATATTAAAATATCTTAGTAATTTAACTTTAAGATACGTTTTAGAATAGCATCTTTGAAAATAAGCGTGAATCACAATTTATAATTATGTTACTGTTAAACTGTTAATGTTAATTATGCTGTTATTTTAAGTTATTAATGAAATTTGTGTAGTAAATTAAATATTTATTTATTAATACAATATTAAGATGAAAATATGACAGTAAATAAAAACACTGGCAATAATAATAATGCATAAGAGCATTTTGAAATTATCAAATAAATTCTAATATCGAAATTGAAAAGCTGATTTTTCAAAGAAACTAAATAATAGTGATGGGCCTACCATGGCTTTTGCCGATGAACCGACTGGCTATAGTGACTAACCTATTGGATATATTTGGTTAGATTTTTGTAAACAGACTGGGTATGTCATCAGCCAGAGTCGCCGGTGTCTGTCATACAATGAATACTGGCCAAGGCATCGTCGATTGTGTTTTTTACCCGGCTGCCCCAATATGAGAGTAATGAAATGATGATGTGGAAATATTTAGTAACCTGTTCCGCTTAGCTATTTCTAAAGAGTCTTGAAAAGACCCTGGAAGAAATCGACACGTGTTTCACCTCTCAACGAGGCATCCTCAGGATGACGATTAGCTTGTCGCGAACTCGAACACGGTGTGTTGCCACACCAAGCACCGAGCGCCAGTCAATCTGCGCTCGGTGCTTGGTGTGGCAGGAGGATGCCTCGTTGAGAGGTGAAACACGTGTCGATTTCTTCCAGGGTCTTTTCAAGACTCTTTAGAAATAGCTAAGCGGAACAGGTTACTAAATATTTCCACATCATCATTTTGTAATGGATTTTCGCAAGGTCACGCCTGAATCAATTAACTATGAGAGTAATGTTTATCGAGAATATTAAGGTATATTTATTTGTCAGCCTAATTAATATGCTTGACGGATTTTAACATAATATGAGGTATCGTTAGATTCATCTTAATTGTGGGAGTGACATAGGCTATATAATATTTATAAATTATTGCTTCTGCAAATACAAAAAAGGAGGAGTATTTTTTTTTTTTTAAATACATTTCAACAACTGGTACCAAATAAAAATGAATAATGAGTCAATTCCAAATCAACAAATAAACTAAAAAGCTTGAAATAAAACAAATCATTTAAAAAAAACCGACTGCAAAAACACATAACTGAAAAGAGAATAACAAGCATTAATTATTGAACTTTGTTTTTTGTAAGATATTGCAGCAGAGACAAACAAAAGTTACACCATATTTCAGATGACATTCTGTTTTTGTTTTAGATAGATGAGTTGTACATTCGTTACTAAAAAAATATAAATTTATTATTCTCCACCTTCGTTCCTTCGTTCTAGTACTATACATTGTATTATATACGTAGAAATACCAAAAGACACTTAGAGTGAGAGTCCGAATTAAAATTTAAAGAAAAGGACGTTGGAACGGAATCTTCATTCCAACTTCCCTAATTTCCTCTCTACACGCTCAACGTTTCCTTCCGATTCAAACATCCCAATTTATATTTAAACCTTGACAAACTTGGTTTACTTTCTTAATTCCCAACAATTACGCACAAGTATCTACATCTGTTGACGAAATTATTTATGCTAACAGGAGGAGAGCTCTCAATATAAATGGATGGCCCTTTGTGTGACCTCGGCCCTACCTGTCTACTCAAAGTAAGGACATCAGAATTCCTCGGAATTAATAAGCCCTTTAGTTAGAGAGAGGATTCCGGATTATTTACCAAAGGAATACTTCGTGAGGTGACTCAATTTGAGGTAAGCGGAGGTATGTAACTTCGGATAGGATAGAAGGCTTTGTTCAGTTTGACCTGTACTACCTACTTTAAAAAGTTTGCATTCTTCAGAAACGAGGATAAACTTCTGCGACATATATTTTTTGCAGAAGGAGATCACCGAGTCCCACGACGCTACGCCGCCTACCATAGAACGAATCACAGCTGGCAACGACAGGTCGCTTCCCATTTCCGAACAAGCCGGCCGTCGGGCACTGGCGGGACCGCCTCGATAGTGATGAGGCCGGTAGGGTGGAGAAGTTTGTCCCTTCATTTCGTCACCAGGACCTGACGGAGCTTGGACCGGTGCAACGTGATTTGCCACTGCACCAGTGTCCACGCCCCGCGTCCGCTGTCGCTTCTAGGTCCCACGGCAGATATCCGGACAGACGAGGCTTAAAATTTATGTTTTTCTGCAAAAAAACAAGAATCACAGAACTTATAAATAGTTGGGAAACGAACTTACAACCACAGATTTGCAAAGTAGTCGGGAATCCACTAAGCTAATTGCTTTTCTGAAATTTGAATAAAGTAACCATTCTTATATGTCATGATTGACTGTTAGCTCCATAAAAAGTTCCCTAGCACCATGATAATCATTTAAAGTTAAAGTTATGTTATTTAGGTTTTCTCCACGTTTATAAAGTTACAGCATCAGACGCAATGTGGGCAACCCATGGACAAGATAGTCAATAATTAGATAAAGATCGCGGGAATTCCCCGTAAGTAAGAAGAACAGGACCGATTGCTCTGGCTATGTAGGGGATGGCCTATGTCCAGCAGTGGACGTCTATTGGCCGAATAATAATGATGATGATCATAAAATCACTGGTCAAAATAGAAAATTGTTAACATACATGGGCAAAAAGATATAAGGCATGGTGACAAAATAATGCCTACAGATATAGAGAAAAATGTTCTACATTTACTTAAAACGTTAGAATTTAATTACTATTACTGTAGAAACAGCAGAATTATTCGTTAATCCGGTAAAATTAAACCATCCTTCGTCTCCCGCTTAGTAAGTACCACTTGTTTAGCCGAAGTTGAAAGGTCGAATGCATTTAATTGAAAACCTTTTTATTTCTCTCTACGGTCTCAAAAGTAATTGCAGTTAACCTCCTTAGTTAAATTTGGCAACACAAAATAGCTCTTGATTATTTTAAAATTAATTACAGGATTTCTAGTTGGGCTACCAACCTTATGCTTGAAAAGTTAAAAAACAGTTTTCAAGTTACGAACTTTTAATGATACCCAATATAAAAAAAAATTACGTAAAAGGCAAATCTTTAATATTTTCTTCTTTGAGCCTTTTCTGTAAAGAAGATTACGAGTTGGTGTTAGGTAATTAACGATTAGAATAAAGTGGGAGAAAAGTTTTAATTTTACGTTAAGGCATCTGTTTCTGAAATGGAAATCTCCTTCTACCAATTACTCGGTTGGTAGAAAAAAAACTTTTTTAATAGAAGAGAACAAATTTTACCGAAGTCAGTGGAATTACTCAGATGAAGAAAGTTGCGGATGCTTCTTATGATATTCGACACTAGATCGATTTATTTAAAATTGGCACAAACTTCCGCGAAGGTTTGAAAAATTTGAATTAAAAACTTTTTCAATTTAGAAAGGGTATAGATATTAATTGGGAGCGGCCAATAGAGGGTAAATACAAATTTAATTCTTTATGAAAAAATAATTACTGCGTTCCTTTAAGATTTCGAAAGCTTCAGATCTTTTATAGAGTTTCGGTTTAAAATTTTACCTTCGACTTTGCGGATTCATGTGCGTATTGTATACTATCACATGTTGCTTCAAAAACGGTGAAGGAAAACATCGTGACGAAACCGGCATGCCTTTTTTTTTGTTTTTTTGGGTGGGAAATCATCAAATAACTTCTCCCGCTCTGGGCGTAGCGGGAGGGCGTGTCAGACTCTTACTGACTAAACCCCACCCGTGTTCCTTCGGTTGCCCTGTTGCCGGGGGCCACGATCTCCCTTTCGGTATTCTTCGCAACCCCGGCAGAAACGATGCCTGAGAGATATTTCTTGACGGCATGTGAAGCCAAGTCAGAAGCCCATGGGCGGCTTCATATCTCTGACACCAGGTTAGTCACTAACCACACGAAAAGAAGAAGGTTTAAAATTAAGTATCGTTTCATCCAACCTACACGATTTAAGCATCGATTAGTAAAAAAATAATTCAACGCAGATTATAAATAACTAGCTTTAGGTGGCACTAAGTACTTATCTACGGCGCACCTACCTACCTACCCTACATACCTACCTACTCTACCAATCAATTATTTAAAAATTATCAACTATGTATTTAACCCAAAAATAATACAGAATTAATATTAACATTATATCTATTTAAATCAGAAAACAGTAAACCCAAACCACTAAAGTCTCTATCACATTTATCACAATTTAACAAGCACAAGGAATCTCCCCATCAGAAAAGATTAGGAAAAACAATCTTCTACCATTACGTTAATTACTAGAATTTTACGGGCGTTAAGTTTGACTTAGGGAAACTTTATTCAGACTTGGGACAGTTTGTCAAGCAAGTGAATACTGTTATTATACGAGAGTTCGAGCTTGCTAGTGTGGTACCTAAGAATTCGTAGCTCATGAGTGATGTATCAGGAATTCAGGAGTAAGATATTAGTTCAATAGATAGATCAGTTAATGAAAGTATCAACCAAAAAAAATATCAGTGTCTAACACAAAATTTATAAAGATATCAGTAGGATTAAGATTATCACCTCTCATAGTTTATTTATGATGATCGAAACTAATGCTATATACAGACAAAATTGTTTGGGAGAGGTAATCTCTGAAAGTACCCACTGATCCGAGTACAAAAAATTTTCCACTTAGACAAAAACTCAAACTATTTTATGGCATAGTCTACTTCGACGCGGACTGAAGTCGCGAGCACAAACTAGTTTTGAATTAAACAGTTTAGGAATTCGATGACCATACCTGGATGCGATTGAGAGGTCTTAAGGTTGACCCCGTTGCATTATAGTTAATATATTCGAATTGGGACGTACAAACATAATTGCCTATTGCTATCAACCGGGCACAAATCCTGACTCCGCCCTGCTGCTACGAAATTCCAGATGGAAAAACCCAATAACACTTTGCCCGACCCGGGAATCAAACCCAGGACCTCATACTCAGTAGCGCTTGTGACTACTAGACCAACGAGGCAGTCAACCCCCCGAAGCCCATATTACATGGACTTAAACATAACATACAGGCGTGATGTTATGTTATGTTAAATATAATTGATTCTTCTTTTTTTGTGTGGTTAAGGATCTGGTGTCAGAGTTTTAAAGCCGCCCATGGGCCTCTGACTTAACTTCACAAATGCCGTCGAGAAATATATTTCTCAGGTATGGCCGGGTCCTCTCGATGTTTTTCTTCACCGTTTTTGAAGCAAGTGATAATTATACAATACACACATGAATTTGAAAAGTCAGAGGTGCGTGCCTTGGGTTCGAACTCGAGACCAGTGACTTGGCAGTTCGACGGTCACACCACTAGGCCATCACTGCTTGAGCTAGATCTAGATTGATAAGCTATTTAACAGGAATTCTCGTAATATTGTAAATTATCTTTACATTAAATTACGCCTTGTTTCCCTGAAGGGTTGGGCAGAAGTGATAAATTCGTAAACTTATACCCAATGACACATTTGTTATTGGGTTTTTCTATCAGGAATTTCTGCATGAGGTCTTCATGCTCGGCAGTAGCGTTTGCGACCACTAGACCAACGAGGCAGAATCTTTATAAGTTTATACCCTTTTTTATTTTTTTGGGTGGGAAATCATCAAATAACTTCTCCCGCTCTGGGCGGAGCGGGAGGGTGTGTCAGACTCTTACTGACTAAAACCCACCCGTGTTCCTTCGGTTGCCCTGTTGCCGGGGCCACGATCTCCCTTTCGGTTTTCTTCGCAACCCCGGCAGGCATCGGCCCTAGCGGACCCCGTCAATTCTGCTGACATCTCTTTGAGGCGCGCGTGGAATACAACGCACCGTCGACCCGGGCCTGGTCCTTATTGGACGGTGAGCTACCCATTGCTCACAGTCCGCAAGCCCGCGCCTACGGTGGCCGGAAATCGGCTTGCGACTCCCCTCACCCACTCCTCCTGCGGCGGTTAGGGGCGTGAGGGCGCGAAATTTGCCTCTCCCTCACGCGTTCCGCCTCCTCCTTCGCGAGCATTACCGCTTCGCAGAAGGAGGTGACGGCCTCCCATTTCCTCTCGCTCCGTACCATGGCCTGAACCAGGGCCGGACGCGAGAGATCACCGCCGCCATAAGTTTCTACCCTTGACTTCGTCCACGTGAAATTTCGCAACCACCGCGTCGCATCCCATCGCCCCCACCCACGCTTTTACTTCGTTTTCGCTTAGGGTTCTTTCTGACTTTCTGTTTTTTTCTTCGGCTCTTAAAGGTCGTAGCGTTTTGTTACATAGCTTGTAACCTTCCTCAAGAATTGAGCTATTCAATTTAAAAAGATTTTTTCAAATCCTACTGGTAGTTCCGGAGATAACCCCCTACATGCAAACAAACATACAAACAAACAAATTTTACCTCTTTATAATATTATTACTAGCTTCTGCCCGCGACTTCCTGCGCGAGCCTATAACCTTCCTCAATAATTAGGCCATCCAATGCAAAAAGAATTTTCCAAATCCGACTGGTAGTTCCGGAGATTACCCCCTACATACAAACTTACAAACAAACAAACATACATACATACAAACAAATTTTATTGATAATTTTAGTATAGATATATATAATATTATTAAGATTAGGATGGATTAGGTTATATATAATACTCTCAATAAAATCCCAAAAAAAACACGTATTTCCATATCCATCACATGTGTGTATTTATTATTAATCCCTACGTAGTACCATGTTGTATGCTGATGCCCATAGCCTATCGTTCTAAACCTTTAATCGTCCCCCACCCATGGGGTTTAGGGGATTAAGAGATTATATCAGAGGGTTCTATTCATCAGACGAGCTCACACATTATGCGGTGTGCTGATGTAAACACAAATTGTATTTTCAGGCACGTAGATAGATGCGCGTTTTTTTTTTAATGGGATAATTTTGGCCTTGGTCTACTCGGCTGCCCGATGTAAACACCCAGTAAGTGCTACAAAGTAAATTCTCCAGGAGAGAGCAAAAACAGCGTACTAGTTTTTTTAATGATTTATTTTCTTGTTAAGGTATGTTACATTGACAAGACATCGTCATCTGCCTAGCTTTTTTTCCAACTATACGTATGTTGGAGTCTGATGCAGCTGAATATTACATTAAGATAATCAACAATTAAAAATCTAGTTTGTTCCGCTTACTATTTTTAGTGGTAGTTATTAAAACCTCCGTAATTTCCAAGATTTTAACTCAGATATTTTTACAATTTCATAGGACTTAGATCCTATGAAGGTAAAGATTATGTGAAAAAAACGCTTACTGAGTTTTGATATGAGGCAGCTATACTCCTGCCATACAACGGGAGTAAGTGCCACAGTAAATATGTATCTTTCATGTTAAAACGCGAAATGTTTTCAAAAAAAAAAATGTTTATAAATCTTTAAATAGGTACTTGTTTGTAGGCTCCAGTAGACCAGTCTTAAAAGTATTGAATTTTAAACTTTTAAAGCACGTTCTGCGATATTCTATGGCGCAGCTCTGCATACTTAAAAGGCGTTATAAACGTTATTTTCATATTAACAATTTAAATGGAACTGTAGGTTTGAAATTACTTATATTCCTGCCATTATCTCCAACTAAGCTGCTAAGCGTTGGTTCACGTCATTAGCGCAACTGGCAGGGTCCGAATTACTCATCAAGGTATTGCGTTAATTACTAATGTATAGTTAGCAAACTAATCTACCACTTCAGAATGTAGCTATACTGCTTGCTACAAAACCGTCCACATTTCCACCTACAAAACAAATCCATCATCGGCAAATCGCTGAAAATTACAGCTCTGTTCAACGTTGAGCACAAAAACGGGAAATTATTCAACGAAATCGGTTTTATGCACGGGGAAATCGTAAAGTTCTGGCTACATATTTGTAATGTCTCATTCACAGGGAAAATGGCCGCCGATTAAGTTAATGAGTACATTGTTAGGAGCCTACGGAACGTTCGTCACAGCATAAGAGTGTAATTAGGGAAGTGAGGAAGAAATTGAGGTGCGTTGCTTAAGACAAAGATTTTTCTTAAGGGGATATTTTTGTACTGGATGCTTGAACTGAGAGTGCTTATGTATTGTTTGTGTTTGTTTCCTGTAGGTAAATTGGTTCTCATTTTTGGAAGATCGTCTTCTTGTGGGCGTTATGATGGCAAAAAGTTCCAACATGTTTGGCCTAAAACTCAGCTACCCGAACTCCGCTCACTGACATAGTTATAAGATCGTCAAATGCATAGGTAGCAGGCGCAGGATGAAAGGTGGGCCGTTGTCCGTGGGGAAATATGCATACGCACTTGAGATCCGAGACGTCCATAAACTCCCATCTGTGGAGATTGCCTGTATACTTGGGTTCCAAGTCTATTTGAAGATTTCCAAGTCAGCCAGGTGCCCAGGTGGAGGTTCTCAAATGGTTCGGTAAAATTTTCAGGGGTTTGGAAGATCATGAAATGTTATCAATATAAATAGGATGTTAAGAATTTAATAGTTTTGACGTCTAAACCAAGATTATGATTTCTGAGTTGATATGTGGATGTAATAGGATGTTTTTTTTTATCAAGTGTCTCACAGAACTACAACTACGTTGCTCTCCAATCTCCTTTATTTATTCAGAAAATATAACGTACCATGTCAGCCGAAAGACATCTTTGTGGATTTTCCCCTACACGTGAGAATTTGGCCGTAATCACCACGCAGACAGGAATTGGATGTCGTTTACGATGCCCATGGGGAGCCATGGGGCAGTCCCATAATCAGAAACACACGACCTAATACCGTTGACGGAATTTGTTAAAAAATGTTACTGTGGCAAAACAGAGGGTCGTTTTTGTATGGTATTACTTTGGGGTTTGGGAATAAATTGAAGGTCTGATAAAAATGTTAGTTGTAAGTTTGAATACGTGTTTTTTTAATATTGTACAATTTGGCAAAAAAACACAAGTGACCATAGCGTAAGCTCAGTAATGATATAAGCTTTAAAAACCGGCCAAGTGCGAGTAAGTATCGCACGCCAAGGGTTCCATACCGTATTAAGATCGAGAAAAACAACGAAAACACACGTTTCTTGTATAAAATTTTAAGTGTAACTTTTTAAAATTTTCATTATTTGTTGTTAAAGCGGCAACAGCAATACATAATCTGTCAAAATTTCAACTGTCTACCTACTACGGTTCATGAGATACAGCCCGCTGATGGAAAAACGGACGGTTAGCAGAGGCTTTGTAATGGGATTCCGTTTGGCACCCTTCGGGTACGGAACCCTAAAAAGATATGGATGAATATGAACCAGATTAGGTTCTTTACGCGCATTTATTTTATTTAGAAAATTAGCTGGAAGATTTTATGAAAGTTTTTTTTTATATTCTTTATCACCATGGCTCTTTGCATATTCATAATATTTAAATCGTAATCACATTTTATGAAAGATTATTATCAGGCAATGTAAACTAAGTTGATTGTTTTTTTTAATCACCATAGATAGAGGTACGTTTGTTACACATTAGGTATACTACTTTAAAATAATATTAATAACAGTCCTGCAGACCGAATTTCGGCCATGACGACAAATCTCAGCGAAGACTAGCTTTCGGCGAGGGAAATATTATAATGCACAAGTGTAAGCGCAGACACAAGTGCACACACACTCTTCTCTCACTCTCACAGTCCGATGGGACGGCAATCCGACACTACCGGAGAGAGATCAAGCGCAGGCCTAACGGCTTAACTTAAGCATCACTCCTTTAGACGCACGCTAATCTGGTACGATGGATGATCTTTCTGACACGAACACACAATCATTTTTCACTCATATATTATTATTTCACTTTTCACTACACTTACACACATTCTACTAAAGGCTCTCTCTCTTGTATACTGTGTCACTCTTGTCATCGTCTTCTCATGCAACCAATGTAGCCTACTTACTTCTGTATTTAAAGAAAGAAAGAAAATAAATTTATTTGGCCCAGTTTAAGGCACAACAATCAAAAACAAAAAAAAAAAAACAAAAAACAAAGAAAGCTTAAAATAGTATTGTGTGCCGGTCAATCCTGTGGTTGCCTTAAGCTGCTACACTCAAAGCCTCCAGCCAGGGGCATACAAAACTAAGCTAAAAAGCTAGGTGAACTCTCGCTAAGGGCACCCCCTGTGGGGTACGAGCCTCGGTTTAGGGCGTCACCGGAGGGAGGACATCAAGGATGGGACGGGCTGGATCAAGGTTTTGATCATTATTATTAATCGGGGAATTTAAAGCTACGTGCACAGCCGAAACCACTGCTGGCACCTCGTTATCGAGCAAGGGTCGGGGAGGAGTATCATTTACTCGGGGGCGCGGACGCGATCGCAAAGGACCTCGACGGCGAGGTCGGAATGACGGGAGGCGTCTGTATTTGTGTAGAGTACTAGTGGCCCTATTGCTCTCCTGGAGGAGGGTTATGGGGTCACGAGTACGTCGTACGGATGTAATCAGTTTTATAGTGTGTGTAAATATTAATAATATTGTGTGTGTAATATTTCAGTTATCTGAGAATGCTGGTATGCATAACACAAGTTAAATCTTTTATTGGATAACGAGTTCATACAAAGACTGCTGATAACACTAAAGGTTATATAATTGTAATACGCTATTATTTTACATATAAATATGGTGTTTATCTAACTGTCCTATTGGTATCGTGGTGGCAAGCGCGACTGCGGAGCGTGGGGTCCTAAGTTCGATTCCCTGGTCGTCAAAGTGTTATTGGATTTTCCATTAGGAATTTCTAAGCAACGGCCCGGACATTGGAAGTTAGCGGTGTGATACCCTCCGTGCCTCAGTATTTTAAAATAGTCACTGTCCAGCGTGTCCTGTAGTCTGCACGTTCCAAGAACTGATAGATGCTACTGAACATGCCAAAGATCATTTGACTCCATAAACTATACACCCTTCGCAAAAACTATGGACAAACTACTCCCCAATAAATTTCTAGCAAAAACGAATAAATCATGTTACTAACTCCTTTCAGGAATAAAGGAAAGAGGAAAATTTTGCTATTCAGCTCGAAGTTTTCGATAACTGGAAATATAAAAAAAACTTTTTCAAACTTCGAGAATAGTTTTATAAGTTTTGAATGGCTTTGTTCTAATCCCCAACTTATTGCCGAAGTATTAGGCACCTACTTATAAAACAAAGAATTTTTTTCACCAAATTATCGAGAAAATTATCTCGTTCAAGGAATGGACGTCAAAAAACGAGTATAAATTACCGATAACATAATATTTTGATAAAAAAAATAATCGCTAAGTACTCAGGAATATGTTTTTATTCCCCCCTCCTCCCTTGTAAAACTTATCTCCTGTCCAGCTAAGAAACAGAACACCCCTCAACGTCGGACTCACCTCGAGAAAAAGATAAAACTGTCTCAAACAATTCATAGATAAATTACACTTACCTTAAAAACGCAGCTGTGAACGGGACAACGTGTAAGAGTGGCTTCACATTAAGCGTTTTGCGACGATGCGACCGACGCGATAGGATTTTGTCACATTTTCTTCCATTTTTATAATAATATCATTTAAGTGTTTATTAGCTGGTGCATCATTCTTGACTGGAATTCTGCTTTTTATCTCTGGTTTTAGAAATCGTTTTTCCTCTAAACTCAAGGTTTTTAGGGTTCCGTTCCTCAAACGTAAAAAACGGAACCCTTATAGGATCAGTCGTGTGTCTGCCGTCTGTCACAGCCAATTTGCTCTGAATCTAATAAACCGATTAAGTTGGAATTTGGTACACATATGTATTTCTGTGATCCAAACACGGACGTGTAACGTAAATAAATGAATTTTGAATATTGGGGTTACTTTTAAGAGCAAAAAGAAAAAAAAAAGGTTTGTAAACTACACCGTGTGACATATCAAATGAAAGAACTTGTTGCAAGAATCTCAAGTATATTTTATTTATAACTTTAAAATAAATACATTTAAAGATATTTAAGAAAATAGATGAAAAATGACCATCGCCCATGTTTGGCGCAGTAGTTTCGGAAATAAGGGGGGCCCTTATCTCCAAAACTACTGAGCCAAACATTTTGGAAAAAAAATCAAAGAATGGTATTTACCCGTAGGTGACAGGAAAACCTATAAAAGTCTTAGAAGTCTTAAAACAACATGGTAAATCTTTCAATATTGTGCGCACAAACTTACATTTGCAGTTGGAATGAACATAATTATATCGATGTATGAACATGTTTTTCAACTACAATGTTAAGTTTTATTTGGGATGAATTTATCTCAGCTACGGGCAACCTTTCATTGTGCGTGGTACGACACGCAATTGGCCGGTTTAAAAAAAAAAAATGACTTAGACATAAAAAAAAATCATCCTCGATAACGTTATAACTTGCACATATTTGCATACATTTTAATCGTTCTCCTTTATTGTTATTTTTGTAATATGAAAATTTTCTGCAAAGATTTAGGTACATTAATTTTTATGAAAGCATGAAACTTACAGTAATTTAATTACTGTTAAGAGCGTTTGTTATTAGTTTAAGTACAAGTGTCAAGTTGAAGAATGCTTATAACGAATATATAATTTTCATTATTTTAAAATGTCTTTATTTTCATTAACTGTAATTTTGTCCATATGCGAATTTGCCAACATAAGAATTTGGCTATAGGAGAATTTGCCATTTTGACAATTTGCCCTTTAGCGAACAAAGGCATAAATGGTACAATTGGAGAGGGAGCTAATTATATTCCCGAGTCATTATCGGTCATTCATCACTGACCGATTGCCCCATCAACTCACGGTTGTCGCGTCGGTTAATGTGTGCATTCCCTAAAAAGAAAGGAGGGGGAGGACCGTACCCAACATTTATCATTAAGGGTAACAATGCTTTTTGCGGGATTTCCTTCAAGAATCCAAGAGATTAATGAAGGTGGCAATAACGTCCGGCCATCCGATAAATAACAAAATAACGCACGCGGCCCTTAACGACTGAGATTAATAAGAAACATTAAGCGGACGGATAAAATACGGCGAATATTTTCATTGCTACTCAATGAAACGATGCGAAAAAGAGTGGCTTAATAATGTTGTTGCGGTTTCATTTTTTGTTTTAATGTGTTTATTTTTTTAAGGATATTGGTTAGAGGCACTGGAGAATACAACAACAGAAATTGATATTTGGTATAAAATTAAAACGGACTTTAATCTACAATAATTATGTATGGATGAGGAAAACTGCTAGCTTCTGTTTTCCCTTCCACATGTAACTCGTCTGTCTTAAAAGCAAGAGTGAACAGGCATCTTCTGCATGCTTAGCATGACCACAATAGAAACGGGTTTTGTCGACGAAAGAATAGACAAAATGACAGATATACAATCACAATCTGTCATTTTGTCTATTCTTCCGTCGATAAAACCCGTAGAAAACCCGTTTCTATGGTTGTCATGCTACGCGTTCAGGGCGCGCTTATTCTATCATAGACCTCATCCATCGCTTTCCATCAGGCTAGATCGACCTCAAGATCAGGCTCATTCAGCTAAATAAAAATTGAATTTTGGTTAGCAAAAAACATATTATATACACCAAAAATCTATTTATCTGTCTGAACTCTGCCCCAAACTAAGAAAACTAAGAAATCCAAAGCACAGCGCGGGAGCAAATCTTTCGCGTCACATAACCGCAAAAACTATTTCTACGTCCGTCAAGTAAATAACTATAGGTACCTGAAGCACAACTTTATACAAAATATTATAGCAATCTGACTTCTCGCCCTTACGTAAGTTCACATTTGGAATTATAAAGCTAGGTCTACTTACGTTGTGGATCGCCCGGAGGACACGGTGGAGGTCTGCCCAGCTTGGGCGGAGCATCGCCGTGTCCTCGTGGAGGCCATCGCGGCGGTGATCTCTCGCGTCCGGCCCTGGTTCAGGCCATGGTACGGAGCGAGAGGAAATGGGAGGCCGTCACCTCCTTCTGCGAAGCTGTAATGCTCGCGAAGGAGGAGGCGGAACGCGTGAGGGAGAGGCAAATTTCGCGCCCTCATGCCCCTAACCGCCGCAGGAGTAGACGCCCAGGGGTCGGGAATCGCGAGGCGATTTCCGGCCACCGTAGGCGCGGGCTTGCGGACGGTGAGCAATGGGTGGCTCACCGTCCGATAAGGACCAGGCCCGGGTCGACGGCGCGTTGTGTTCCACGCGCGCCTCAAAGAGATGTCAGCAGATTTGAAGGGGTCCACTAGGGCCCATACCTGCCGGGGTTGCGAAGAAAACCGAAAGGGAGATCGTGGCCCCCGGCAACAGGGCAACCGAAGGAACACGGGTGGGTTTTAGTCAGTAAGAGTCTGATACACCCTCCCGCTCCGCCCAGAGCGGGAGAAGTTATTTGATGATTTCCCACCCTCAAAAAAAAAAAAGGTCTACTTACGTTACTAGTAATTACAATGAACTCTGTATAATTATGCGTAACCGACATAGCGTGACTCGCACTTCACTTACAAGCATGCGACGAACAACCTCTTTTGCAACAAACTTTTTTTAAATGACGTAAAAAGTCTTTCATCCTGTCTTGCTAGGAAGTTTCATTACACCATGACGTATTTTTATAATACATCATGGTGTAATGAAACTTCCAAAGGAGGCCTAAACACGGGAACTATTGAAGAAAAGAGTTGTTACTAAAATACAGCTGTTGTAAGTAATAAATCATCCTTTAGATATTCGTGATTGATTACTTTTGCCGCGTGCACGAAATTAACATCAACATTTTTTTTTTTTCGGAAAAATCCTTTGTGTTCGCCGTAAAGGTATTTACATAATTGGTGTTATTTGGAAGCCCTTTTGTTACTTTGTTAGAGGAAACTTTAGTGTGACGTTGACTTATATGGGGCCATTATTTAATATAGTTACAGTCAAGATAAATGCACTGTTACTTCCCTCCTTTAGCGCCTTTTCGTGATAATTTTCGAAGCTTTTTTTTGATGTATCGTTTTTTTTTTTTTTGTTTTCGTGTAACAGTTGTTTGTTTTTAAGAATTCGCATTTACGGTATTCGATATTTCAACGGCTTTTTTCAGTTCGATACTTATGAAAGGTAAGGAAAATAGGGAAAACCGTTTCGCAAAAGGTCAAATGTCTCAAAAGACTTGGAGAAAAGTCTCCATTAAAATTTTCCTTGTTGAAATGTATTTTCGCCTGCGTAGATCGCATAATTTAGATCACCTTAAGGATTACCTTTCATCTAATACATGTGATTGTAAATGATGAAATGTTATACCTAGGTACACAAAAGGGCAGAAATGGAAGACCCCAAAGGAAACTAAATCAAGGTAAACTGATACAGAAATGGTACCAACATAAACTGAAGAAGAGAGGCAGAATTTTCAAACTCAATACATAAAGCGTTAGACGTCGAGATAAAAATTAAAGCAAATACGTTACAATTCGTACCAAAGAATATTTCACCTACGGTTTGGTATGTAAAGTTTATGAGGCTTGCCCTCGCTTCTCACCAACTGGCTTCGAACGCAGTGACTCATGCATTTTTCACACTGATGCGCCCGCCTGACTGGGAGTCACAGGAATTTTCTGAATTTAAAAAACTGCATGTTCTTATTTTACATATCACTCAAATATCCGCCAAACGACTTTAGACTTTATCGCAAAGAAATACGGGAGCAAAAACTTTTTGGGAAGTGCTTGGAAAAGGTGGTTGCCAAAATCGTTGTGTAGGTAACTGAGTGCTCTTGTTGGTAGTAATGACACTTGTAAACTGGCCACTGTTTAAATTGCAGCGCTGCGGTTCTGATTTTCTACTTAAAACATTTAAAATAAATTAGGGAGTTCCATCATGTTGAATATCCTTACTTTTAAAGGTGTGCTTTATAATTTGAGAGTGTTAAGTAGCTTTATGTGAGTGACTATCTGCACTAAAGGCAAAATTTAAAAGAATTTGGCAGCGTCATCGAAAAACAAGGAATAATATAAATTGATTAATGTGCATGGCTACAATAGAAACGGGTTCTGTCGACAGAAGAATAGACAAAATGATAGATAAACAATCACAATCAGTCATTTTGTCTATTCTTCCGTCGACAAAACCCGTAGGAAACCCGTTTCTTTGGTTGTCATGCTTCGCGTGCTAGTCAAAACCCTCCACTTCTTCCACATTTTACAAGCGCGCGCGTCCTCTTTCTAGTTTCGATGCAATCAATCCATTTTACGTACCACCATCTTCTACGTGTTGGGACTTATACTAAAAAAAAATATTTAAATATAAAATATAATGCAAGTGAAAATTTTAAATTCAATGCACGGTGGGTATTTGTTATTGGAAACAAACAGTTAATTGGTTTATGTTCCATTATACAATTGCAGTGAATATTGAAATTGTTTCAAAATGCTGTCAAAGTATTTTCGATAACGTTTAGTTCGTTGACAGAATATCAATGGGTTTGCAGTCGATAAAAGTAAATTACGAGGCGTTGAGCTCCCTAAAATTGGGTTGAGCTACACGATGTCTGATGCATGCGTGCCGATGTCATTACTATCAGCTTTGGGACCAGTCGTCCCAAAGCTGATAGTAATGTTCTTTTTTTTTTTGGCAGAAATCATCCGACTCGCGTATCAACCGGAATCCCGATTAGAAGCAATAATTTTCTTCCTGATTTTGTACTAGGTATGCGTTGTAAAGTTGCAGTTAAGTCGTATGTCCACAAACTGATATTGACAGCCGATTTGTTACTAGAGATGTCACAAAGACATTTAAGAGCGTGCATTCTGAAAGTGGGCAACGTCGCAAATAGTTGTCTGGTATATCCGTGTTTTGATTAATTTGACAATATTACTTTGGAATTATGGAAACATTATGTGCAAAAGAAAATTATTTTCAAATCTCGTAGTGATAAAATTAATGGACTTAACTACTGATTATTTTCTTTAGTATTTTCTAGTTTACCGAGTATTTAGATAAATTAAATGTCAAACTATCTGACAGTTCCTGATCAAACGTTCAGACGGCATGCCTGAGAGATATTTGTGGACGGCATGTGAAGTCAAGTCAGAGGCCCATGGGCGGCTTTAAAACTCTGACACCAGGTTAGTCACTAACCACACGAAAAGAAGAAGATTAAAGGTTAGTATCGGTAATAGTGTGTCGTGTTAAACTTGGCTATTATGTAATTTATTCTATATTATGCTAGATGCCGGCATTAAGATAATCTCTCTACAGTATCCAAGGTCCTTTATTATATAGTACTTACTAACTACTTGATAGTATCTTAAATCTCTTTGCAAAGAGCTTGTGGCTAAGTAATAACAGCCACACGGATCAATCCATCACGTTAAGCTACGCTGGCTGGGGTTGGTCCGTGGATGGGTGACCGTCGTTACATACCGAGACTCCTCTGTGCCTCGCAAAGCACGTTAAGCCGTTGGTCCCGGCTGTCATTCGTGAATCTTTGACAGACGTTACGGGTCGTCAGAAGCTCGAAAGTCTGACAACCAGTCTTACCAAAGGGTATCGTATTACCAGGTTACTGGGTTGTGGAGGTCAGATAGGCAGTCGCTCCATGTAAAATACTGGTATTTAGCTGCATCCGGTTAGACTGCAAGCCAACGCGGACATAGTTGGGAAAAAAGCTAGGCAGATTGATTGGTCTTAAATCTATGCGATGTCAAAATCTGTCAAGCGAGTTGCCGGCAATCAAAGTTACTGCATGATTAGGTACACACGTCTATGCCTTACACATGAATTATTATTATTATTACCTGACGAATTTCAACTTCAATATGTGCTTTTATTGATAATTATGTACCTAGTATCCGTTAGCAGATTTAGGTCTGATAGGATAGACGAATGTGTATTGGAAGTCTTATTATTTATTTATTGATATGGCACTTCAACGACTTATTCAATAAGACAAACTCAAAACACATACAGTTTTAGGAATTGTGAATTTGTCACTTACAGAAGTGCACAGCACTAACAGAGAAATTTATAGTACGTGCAAGACATCGTTAGTTAAATTACATAATTATGAGTTATAAAATATAATAGAATTAAAGATGACTTATGGTCACAAATATGATCGGAAATACAAAAATATTTTTTAAAAAGTTGCTTACAAAGAAGAGAATGAAAATTAATAATATTAGACTCACGTGTTATAATGGTAAAGAATATTGATTTTACCGGATCAAGAATCTCAGTACACACAATTTTGGACACAAGATGCAGAAGGTTATCGGTCATTTTAGGTAGGTATAAAATACACCTACATGTTTTACACAACCGCTAGCTGTTTTACAAAACAGCTCACAATTATGAATTTTGAACGTCCTGCACGCTTAGCATGACCACAATAGAAACGGGTTTTGTCGAAGGAAGAATAGACAAAATGATAGATAAACATTCACAATCTGTCATTTTGTCTATTCTTCCGTCGACAAAACCCGTTGCTACGCGTTCTAAAGATATTTTGTAGAAATATTTGACATATTTTTTTCGATGTTCAGAGGTAGAAAATTTGATTTCTTAAAGTTTGCCCTAACCTTCATTCCACGCATTCCTCGTAACGGGTTTAATACTGTAAAAGAATTCAACTTGTGAAATATTGGAATTTTGTGAAAATTTCTATGAAAGTCCAGGAAAATTAAACAATTTTATCACGATATCACGCACAATATTTATTAAGTTTCTAAGAAATCACTTTACACTTGTGTACACTTCGATGATTCGACGTCGACTGCCCAATGGTCGTGCGCATTACTTCCCACCACGTGTTATTCTTTTACCGGAAGCAGCCTAGGTTGACATTTTTAGTAAAACGTGGTGGTACACTCGGAAGTAGTGTGTGCGATAACAATTAATTTTATTATTAATATAAACAGTATTTAAGTTTAAATACAGATAATGATTTAAACACAATAAATGTCTATGATAGATCAAATTAAATATCTAAAAATGTTTAATCGATTCCGGAAATCCGACTATCGAAGAAAGAGTTTCTAACATTTCTAAGTTACGTTTATTTATTATAAGGCTTGTATTGTAGGTGATGCGTGTTATTACGCAATATCGGTACTTCAGGTAATATGCTATCAACATATTCGATGTTATTGGGTAACATTACCCGTTAATGAGCAATCATGTTTCAAGTTAGACTTTTTTCCTCAAGTAGAAGAAAGTAACATTTAGGACCAATTTTACCAACGAAACTGAACGTGATCAGCATATCTTAACCGCGTTTAAGAGCTGTCATTGTCAATATTTCACAACAATAATGACAGTGACAGCATTTGAAAGCGGTTTAAAAGTAAACAAGTCTTTTTATGTCAACATAAACAAGAAGAAAAAAAAATCATATACCTAGCAGGTACCACTAGGTACAGTCGATAGCAACGTAGTTAAAATGAAATACCGGATGAAATATATCGTGTATAAAACTTGTGTCTCCGGACAACACATGCGGCCTGGCCGTCAATTCGTAATAATAAAAGTTTGGAGACCGTCATAACTCATAGCTTTTGACTGAACTAAAGTGTTGGAAGTAGAAAATAAAATATTGACGAGACAGTTGATAAGGCTGAAAATTGACGTTAATGTAAACTTTTTAAGTGACACCTCTGCAAAAACTTTCGAATTTCTATTTTCATAATCACAATTAGAAAATAATTTAAACATTTTTTTAAACAAAAAATTATTTATTGTAACAACTAAATAAAAGTTTGTCAATTAATTATACGCAATTTTTTAACTAATAATTGTCTAAATTTTGCTCAATTTTTCTTAACGTGACGTAATGAGAGGTCTTGAATTATGAATATTAAGGATTGTTTTCCTAATGATCATCATCATTTTGAAATCACGGATAGACAAGATGCTTAGAATTTAGGTTAGATTAGATCTATGAATTATTAGAAAAAGTAATAATTCCAACAAGCAACATTAAATAAATACACTAAAACTATGTTCTATATCACTTAAAATACTTTTTTCTCTTAAAGAACCGAGCTCTGGTCTATGCAATATCCGCTTTTCTCTGTTAAATACAAATTCATTCACTTTGCACTTATTATGTCAAGTAAACTATCGACGGGAAGCTTGACCAATATTTTTCTTTCAACTTAACCTAGACTTTTTAAATATTAGTAATACATATAATATCAATAAGATCAGGCAGGGGCCATTTTTTTTTAAATATTGTAGGTAGATCCACCTTTGCCCAACCCTTCGAGGAAACAAGGCGTGCTGTTAAGTTATGTTTTGATATTATATATTTTTTTCTATTTTAATCAGTAAAATAAGAACCAAAAGAATCAAAAGCTTTACGAACATCAATTTTATCTACAGTTGCAATTGAAACAGGTCTGAAAGGAAAATACGATTTGGTACATCTCTTTACGTACCTACGTCAGTTACCAGTGAATTCCTGACTCATGAATTTTTAGATGACTCAAAGACTAGTTGTCATGGATTGAGTTTTTTTAAACGGAGTTTTGTTTGTCATAGTACTTGTGTTGACAAATTCAGTTATGGATCAGAACCACAATTACATCAGGGTCAATATTTGTGTAACTATTACTTTATAAAACTTTGTAAATAGTGGTATAAATGTAGCTTTATCATAACAATACAATCAAGAAAAAAATAATGAGGAATTGTTGAATATGTAGAATACATTAATTTAGGTGAACAACGCTGTTACAGAAAATTTTCCAACAATGTTCAGATTCCTAGAAACATCTTTGAAATCTAGCTACTATAAAATCAAAGCTTTTCTGTATACCTTGTTCTACAAACACTCTCCTTTCATGGAATTCTGATCATGCTTAGAGATTCCTACGAGTAGGTAGCTAAGAGAATCATACCATATCCTACAACCCTACTATATATAATATTATAAATTTTTATTAATATAAACGCGAAAGTTTGTGTGAATGGATGGATGTTCGTTACTCTTTGACGCAAAAACCACCGAATGGATTTGGATGACATTTGGCACACAGACTGTTTATAACCTGAATTATCACATAAAATACTTTTTATCCTGATATTTCTACAAGATCGACACTTATGCGGGTGAAACCGCAGGGTCGCTGCTAGTGTTTTATAAACTCCATGTTAAGCGTTTTATGGAACTAAATTGAAAGCTCCATAAATATACCAAGAACAGTGAGTACTAGGGATTAGCCGAACGTGGTACGAACATTCTGTAAATTAAAGATCGGTTTAAATCGCCGAAGTTCGGTTAAACCGAATGTAAAACAAATAGAAAATCTGGGAACTAAAACATAATACCAAAATTATAAATAAATAAATAAAATATTTTTTACACCTGAATTGATTTTCGCGGAATGACTATTAGTAACAGTTTTCTATATCTGTAATTCATACGTTGCATGACTGCCTCGTTGGTCTAGTGGTCTTAAGCTTTACTGCTGAGCATGAGGTATTAAGTGTGTACAGACCCCCCCCCTTCAGGATTGTATGAGTGCTTTGAAAAGATAATGGGTGAAGTGATACACAAGATTTGTAACTCAAATAAGTGCATTATCACTTGCGGTAATTTTAATGTTAATTTATTAGAAAATTCAGGTTCTTGTAGTAAAATAATAAGTCTGTTTCAGTCCTACAATCTTGTAAACCTATTTTTAGAGCCCACAAGAATAACCCCGACTAGTGCCACATGCCTAGATAATAGTTATACAGATGTTATACCAAGCCACAAAGAAATTATAAATTTACTAGATTCTGATCATTGCGGGCAGAGGATTACTATCCCAAACCAAAACAAGAAAGTGGCTAAAAAGGATATCACTGTTAACCCCAAAACTGCAAGTCGCTTGGAAAATTTTAAAGTTAAACTCATTAATAAATTACCAGTTTTGTCTATTCACGCTGATCCTAATTATCTATATGATGATTTTTTTCATATATACTGTAAGCAATTTAATTCCATCTTTATTCCCAAGACTATCTCGGTTACTAGTAACCCATCTTTTTTTAGTGATTGGGCTACCTTTGGTATTCATAAAAGTAGAACACGACTTTATGAGCTGTACAATGAAAGGACTTATGTAAATACAGCTGAATTTAATTTATATGTTAGAAATTATTCAAAAATACATATTTTAAAAGTTTTTTGTATGGCCAAGTCACGTTATTTGAGTTCGAAGATTAAAAATAGTAGTAATGTAATTAAAACTTGGAATATTATAAATAGTGAAACGGGAAGGTCTAATAACCGAAATACTAACTACAGCCTATCTATTAATGACAACATAATAAAATCGGACTCCCAAGTCGCCGCGGCCTTTGAAAATTTATTTTCAGATATTCCCGTTTCAACTACTAAATCCCTAAACTCATCACTTTCTGTTGCTGAGTCTTTGCTAAAGGAAAATGTTAATGTTTGCGATTCAGAATTTCTTTATGAACATATTACCTGTAGAGACATAATTAAGACTTTTCACACTTTAAATGTAAAAAAGACTGCATATCTGTGGGGTAACTCTGTAGAAGTTGCCTAGTCTATTATTAATAATGTAGCATCTACTTTAGCTCTTATCTTTAATAATTGTATCGACTGTGAAGAGTTTCCTGACCTTATGAAAAATAGTAAAATTATACCTTTGTTTAAATCAGACTCCACAAATTATAGACCTATTTCAGTACTACCTACCTTTAGTAAAATTTTTGATAAATTAATTTTAGAGCAATTGCAAAGTTTTTTAATAGACATAAATTATTACACAGCAAACGGTTCGGTTTTACAAGGGGTCGTTACCGGTCGCCGGTGTTGAACTTTTAGGTCACATTTATAATGCATGGGAAGATAAATGTGATGCCTTGGGCATCTTTTTTGATTTGTCCAAGGCATTTGATTGCGTTCTTCATGACACGTTAATCAAGAAACTCCGCCACTATGGGAACAGCGCTCTGGATCTTCTTACTTCATACTTAAGTAATAGGATTCAGAGCATTGACATTAATGAAAAAAGATCTCCCGGATCTATAGTAACAATGGGAGTCCCACAGGGCTCAATTTTTGGTCCTTTCTTGTTTCTTATTTATATCAATGACTTGCCTTACCTCACAAAGGATAACCATGATAATTAGTGTTGCTTGCGACGTTTTTTGACGTTTAAGTTTAAACAAAAGTGAACTCATATTGATTTACCCCAGATGCAAAAAGAGGGATGTTATAAGTTCGACCGCTACCTATGTGTCTGTTTGACTGTGGCATCGTAGCTCTATGCCAGGGGTGCCTATGGAGCGAGCCTATTGCCATCAACCGGGCACAAATCCAGACTCTGGGCTGCTACTGAGAAATTCCAGATCGAAAACCCAATAGCACTTGGCCCGATCTGGGAATCGAACCCAGGACCTCATACTAAGCAGTAGTGCTTGCGACCACTAGACCAATAAGGCAGTCTTTTAACAAAACCCCACTAAAATGGTGGACGTATGATAGTAATCACGTCCTTTAATACCGTAATAGTAACTTTATCGAATTCAGAAATATCAAAGTCAAAGAGAGTTTTTCATTTCCTTCAAACCACTCACATAATCCATATGTACTTCAAATAATCTCGTTGCCAACTACCTACATTTATCCTTTACGAGAATTACTTATTTGGCTTCCGTAGAATCGAAGTACTTCAACGTTCCTCTATTTAATGGAACTTTTAATCGGTACTTAAGAATAGAAAGTATTAGAGGTGTCACGTTTTGAACTAGTGAAATCAGGAAACGAACTTCAATTTCTGAAGTTGAACTAATGAAATTAAGAAACGATTTATGAAGTACTTCTTCTTGCTTCTACTTCTTGCTTCCGCCAGCGGCTTCACCCGCATAATATCTTTATAAATTATACCCTATCTTACTTAGTGTAAATATAGTATTATATTGGTAAATCATTTTTTTTAAATTGGTCCAGCAGTTTTAGTTTATTCATTACAAAGAAATACAAATTATTTCTCTTTATATTAATACTAGCGCCACCCGACAGACGTTGTCCTGTCAGAACAGCGCCACCTACCGGGTTCAATTGTATTTTAAAACCATCAAACTATCCAAAGACCCACTCAAAAATGCACACAAAATTTCAACAAATCGGTACAGCCGTTTAGGAGGTGTTAGGTGACAAACACATTTGCGGAAGAATCCTTACATATTATAAAACAAAGTCCCCCGCCGCGTCTGTCTGCCTGTCGGTCTGTTTGTCTGTCTGAACACGATAAATTCAAAAACTACCGAATGGATTTTCAAGCGATTTTCACCAATGGACGGAGTGATTCATGCGGAAGGTTTTAGAGTATAATTCATTAAGATTTTGTGTAAATTGGCTGAAATTTAACGATTATTGTTGAAGATGTCGGAAAAAATCATGCCGACTGAGAGCTTTATTAGCGTGCGCCGCGGCAATCGTAAAAGTTACATAAAATTTATGTTCTTCATTATTGTTTATCTTAAAAAATTCAACAAAAAGTCCACGATGGAATATAAGGATGACCCACACTAACCAATTTTTATCTTTTAGAATTTGGTAAAAATTTAATTGTTATTTCCGAAGGTATTTTGAGCGGTATTATATATATCTTTATCCAATAAAATATGTTGTTTAAATTGAGCATTTAATTTCGATAAGGGATTATTATCATCATACAAAGTTGTATAACAAATGTATATTGAGTTAAAAGTAAAAATATTTTTGTCACAAATGACAGCATTTCCAAGAAAGAATTCGCGAGAATTTGGTACATAGATACATTTAAGTCCTAGAACTCCGCTATTGAATTTCAAAACAAAATTTTTACGAGGGCAACTAAGCAAAACAGTATCTCAAACAAAATATGATAGCGGGCCTCCGAGAAGTTAGCGTAAGTTCTGCATACCAAACGGCTGGGTTACAAAGTTTGGCGCTGCGGCTGCATGAGTAATCTCTTATATGTACCGCTTATCATACTTTGTATGGTATTAAGATATGTTCCTAACTTTAGATTGAAGAGGTAAATTGGAATGGGTATATCCTCCAGGTGGTACGAGGACTAAGACACCGGTACCTAACTTCACAATAATGGACTGTTTAATGGAAAGATTTTCAGGAGGAAACAAACGGTTTACAATTTGCAATGTACTGGCGAGAATTACTATAATATGAATATGTTCTACAGTGGTCGAAGACGCAATGGTGTGCCGGCCGGTGCGCGCGCGCTGCTCAAGCGTCCCCTCCGCGACCACTTCACACCCGCGGTAACCCGGTGCGGCGTGACATTCTCGACAGAGGTATTGTGTTATTTGATATGGTGAACAGCGTGTTTAGAGTCGTTGGTGAGAAAGAAGTTGAGGTAGTTCGTAGTTGGTTTTTATGTTGATTTATAAAGCACTGGCTGCGCCCCACGGTTTCACTCGCATAAGTTTCGATCCCGTGGGAATATCGGGATAAAAGACCTAACCTAGGTCTTCGTCAACCCATGTACCAAATTTCATCCAAATCCGTTCAGCTGTTTTAGTATGAAAGCGTAACAAACAAACAAACTCACTTTCGCATCCTTACATAAATATTATAAAACAAAGTCCCCCACCGCGTCTGTCTGTCGGTCTGTCTGGCTGTCTGTCTGTCTGTCTGAACACGATAAATTCAAAAACTACCGAATGAATTTTCAGACGGTCTTCACCAATGGTCGAAGTAATTCATGCGGAAGGTTTTAGTTTATAATTCATTAAGGTTTTGTGTAAATTGGCTGAAATTTGACGATTATTGTTGAATATGTCGGAAAAAATCATGCCGACTGGGAGCTTTATTAGCGTGCGCCGCTGAAATCGTAAAAGTTACATAAAATTTATGTTCTACATTATTGTTCATCTTAAAAAGTTCAACAAAAAAAGTCCGCGATTCTAGGGAACTAGTTAGCCACATTTCTTATTTCTGTACAGTAATATTGCTAAATTAAACTAAACAGGTAAATATTTGACAGCTATTTACGACATTACCAACTTTAAGGATAAATCCTCTTAAGTACTATATACTTTTATGACGATCCTCATTACAAATGAGGGTATTTTTATATTCTTTAAACAAATGTGTCATATAAATGTCGCAATAAATTAAATCCTAAACTAACAAATTTTGGGAGAAGTTTAATAATAAAATTTCAATATTTTTATTATATTTTCAAGGCATCATCCATCAAGCACTTTTTGTGGACTTAAAACGAATATTGGTTTAGTACCTAAGGTTTTTCACGCCCGTGAAATGTACTGTAATCCTCATAATACACTGTCGGACTCCTAAACCGAGCCACCGTCCATATTTACATGAATTTAGGTATAAAGGAATAAAACATCAAAATAATTAAGAGCCCAAAAAGTTTTTATGCACTTTCAAAGCCGACATACTGGCCATCATTTTGGCGTCATCAGTGCACCAAATTTGAATTCACAACCATCTATAATGTTACTGACCTTTACACAGAGAAATGCAAGATGACTTGATTCAGGTGTCCAGAAATGTGATACTGACCGGCGAAATATTTTGTTGTTACGATACGAGTTTCAGAAATCCTGTCAGATATATTCCGTTGTTTCACAGATTGTTACAGAACCAACTAGATTCGATCTATCTCCGTAGTTTCGAATTTAGAAGTTCTGGTTCTGTGAGATGCGCTTCGATAAATCATACCGGATGAATTTCAATGATCATACCGGCTCTATTTTGTAGCAGAAGCTAATTGTGAAAGACACATATAAACGTACACAGATAAATCTATACAATTTTGTCACCAGCATTGTTTAGGTACTCCTATACCTACCAAATAATACTGTAATTTGAAAACATTGTAAGAACCAATTATTTTTAAAAGAGTAACCGTGGAGTTTCTTGCCAGCTGTTCTCCATAGGAAAAGACCATTGGAAAGCAAGCACCATAGCCTCTGACGTTTCACAAATGCCCATGTAGGTTTATGTGAAATAACATATTTTGATTTTTGATTTTGAGGTCTAAAGTAGACACGCTATTCTTATAAATCTGATATTATTAGATAATACAAGACCACTCCTATAGATGGAACATACAGAGAGGATATAGAAAAGGTAGGTGCATAATAAAATAATAAATAAATATAAGTAAATACTTTTTGCTTAATAATCAAGAGCCTCGACCAACACCTAAGGAGGCTCTCGTTGGGCAGCTTGATCAAGGGCTTGATTCAGAAAGCAGTACTCCTGGACACGGTTCGCATTGTCAGGAAGTTCCTCTCTCTTGAGGCCTAACCGCTGGTAGCTTGGACCCTGTTCCCAATACCGGTGGGCTACTATTTTTTAATTTAAATAAATAATTTTATATTTATATAAAATTATTTATTATATGTTCTTATACTTAAAAATAAAATTTATAAGTATTTAAATAAAATAAAGGAAATAATAAAACCTTTATTGTTCAAGCAAGTAGTTCAAATCCAAATATCCTCCACAGGATTTCCTGTGTCGTGGAGGCTAGTTTCCTTCGTCTTACAACTTTACGGTATAGAAGGTATATCTACATTTTGCCAGTCACGTTAAAGACTCACGTAATAAGGGGCAATTCTATTGCTCCTATTCTATTGCAAAAATTAATCACCACAATTTGCATAGCCTTTTTCCAACATACGTAATTTTTTTATGTTGGGAATGGCTACCAGTCTAAATGGAGTGACTAACTATTTGACCTCCACAACCCAGTTACTGGGTAACACGAACTCAAACTCAAAGCATTTATTTCAATTAAATCATTTACAAGCACTTTTGAATTGTCAAAGTCTGTCAGTTAGTCACAAAGTTGAACCTAATTGCCCATTTCAAAACGTAGATCTCTATGGAGAAGAACGGGTAAGAAACTCCAAGGTACGATACTCATAAGACTGGTTGTTTTTTTGGTTTCTGACTACCCGTAGCGAAAGTCAAAGATCTACGAATGACAGCCGGGACCAACGACTTGACGTATTTTCCAAGGCAAGGAGACCTCAATATGTAATGGATGGTCACCCATCCACGTATCAACCGCAGCAAGCATAAGCCACAATATTAATCTTCTCTGCTTAAAGTGTCGATAGGAATCTAAATGGTCTCGGCCCAGAATTCAGCTTCGTGTTTGGCGCCATCACTAGTGTCCATCAGTTCCTATAATGTGCAGCTGACAGGACACGTGAGACATGATATAAAGTGTCTCATCGCTTGTAGAACAGCACCACATTTACACTCCAAGACGGAGTCGTCTATGAATCTCCACCTAAACAGGTTTTCCTTACTTCGGCCAACCTAGGTCCGGAGTCTGTTTAAAGACTTCCAGGTTAGACTTCCAGGCAACTCATATCCAGTTCGATCTAGCTAGGTCTTATGTCTGCGAAAATTTGTTTTCTCCACATTTTCACCCGAGCAGAGCTCGGTCGCCCAAAGTTTAGAACAAGATAATGAATAATGACATGGCAGCATGACATTAGTATGTTAGAATTAGTATGAACTTTCCTATACTATAAAATGAACATTCTCTATTTTCACCAGAGCAGAGCTCGGGCGCCCAGGTACTATTAATAAAACAATATCCATTCAAACCAACATCCGTAAGGCCGCCAACATCACGCAGTGGTTCAAGGGTGGAACTAAGGCTTTGGCGCCGTTTATTTAACTAACTACTACACCCGCGTTATAAATGTTTGCACAAACTTTATTAATCGCGGACTTAAGTACGAGATTTAACACATAACTGTATATTATACGCTGTTCTAAAGGTATGTATTTATGTATAGGGAAACTTGGTTACTTGGTCGTAAAGTAGCTAGGCTTAAGGCTATACAACAATGCTTAGTTCGACCCTAGATATTGTATAGGCTCTTGACGATCAAATCCCAGCTATGTTGGGATCGGCTTCCAGTCTAACTGGATGCAGCTGAATACCAGTACTTTACTTGGAGCGATTGCCTATCTTACCGCTACAACCTAATAACTGGGTAATAAGATACTCCTTGGTAAGACTGGTTGTCAGACTTTCGGGCTTCTGACAACACGTAACGACTGTCAAAGAACCACGAATAACAGCCGGGACCAACGGCTTAACGTGCTTTCCGAGGCACGGAAGAGTCTCCGTATGTATAGATTGTCACCCATCCACGGACCAACCCCATGCGTTGCTTAACCTGATGGATCGACCCATGCCGCTGTTATTACTTAGCCACGAGCTCGTCCGACTCTAGACGATAAGTTGTGAAAAGGTGAAAATTTTAACGCGTTTAGGTTTCCGAACCCGAACAGTACCGAACAAACCCTATTATTACGCCTCTGCTTTCTTTCCGTGCATCTGTCTGTCAGCGGGCTGTATTTCATGAATCGTAATATGTAGACAGTTAAAATCTTCATAGATTGTGTATTTCTATTGTCGCTATAAAAAATATAAAAAAATATATATAAAAAAATTAATAAATAAAAATTATTAAATTATCTTTCTTTTGGCATTTTTTTTTCTAAATTTCGTACGGTGATACGAACTCCTTCCTGTGCGAGTCCGAATCGCACTTAGCCGGTTTTTTGATAAAGTCAATCTTATGCGCTTGAAATGACAATAGATGTTAAAAGATGCCCAATTAGTGTCCTGAATAGTGTAGTAACCTGAAAGATTAGAGATGTATCGATCGAAACTATCAATATTATGATGTTTTGAAAACTCTAATAAAAGTAGGCCAATAGCAGGCGCCAGGAGACAGCCAACCACTTACAACAAATAAACATCAAATATAATAATTATTTAAGGTTTTTACAGCGACGATGTTACACACCGGGAGGGGACGCCCTGAAGGACATTATAGTAACCTTATTGGTGATGTTCTTCAGAAAAGTCAGGTATGTAGTACTCGTAACCGGCGTCTGTGTATGACCAGAGTATACAAAGCAGAAGGAGTATGTAAGGATCGTAGCAGGTCCCGTTCTATATATTCTGCCTACCCCTAAAGGAAGAAAGCGTGAGTTTATTTATGTATGTATGTACCTACAATAATTAAAAAAAATGTACCAACAACACTGCAAAAAAAAAAGATTAGAAACACATATTAAATGTTTACCAAAAACTTCCGTAGGTCCCATAACTCTGTCGTTCAAAGGCTATTGTAAACCTTTCAAACCCAGTTAACGGCCACGAGACGAAAAACTAAACTATATGAAGCCTGTGCAAACAGTGATAAACTAATATGACATACTTAATGTTTGGCCGCCAGATAAATTTTACTTTCACCCGTTAAGTAGTTCTTTCAAGAGGTTTTTCTTCTTCTTTTTGTCAAGCTTTGAGGCCCTAAAGTTGAGCCAAATCAAATATCAATGCCATGTGTGTTTATGTTTCGATTGTTGAGTGTTTTTTAGGATTCCGTACATCAAAAGGAAAAAATGGAACCTTTACAGGATCACTTCGTTGTCCGTCCATCGTCACTTCGTCGTCTGTCTGTCAAGACCCTTTTTCTCGGGAATGCGTGGAGATATCAAGATGAAAATAAAACCAAATACAACATTGTTACTAACAAGTTTATGGACAGTCTGAAATAAATTACTTCTTATTATTATTTATTTTTACATTTGTAAATCTCGGGAGTATGTATCCCGGTCCTTTGAAAGGCGTACGAGGGGCTGAAGTCAACTCGCAGAGGCCCCTTAGACAAATTTAAATGCAATGAGGCACCAACCGACGATTATCCCTGTACGCACTATGAAAGTGCACAAAAGGACAATCCCCGGTTGATGTAGGACTATTGCAGTACATGGAAACAAAACATTGGACTATGGGTTTGGCTGGTAATAGTGAATTGGTTACCAAGAACTGTGGTAGGACTATGACTCCTGCCTGACCAATGATATATAATAAGAAATTATTATTATTATCAATACGTAGGTCTACGGTCCCTTGGAGCTCTAAAAAAATCAGGCTTCTAAGTCAACGCAATAAAGAAATACGGCCATTTATGCGACTTATTTTGATACACGCAATTAAATCGAAACCTATAGGGTACTTTCCGTTGACCTAGAATCATGAAATTTGCCAAGAAACAAGGTCTCACAGCAAAAGTAATGGTAAAATTCCAAGAATCGTTAATTTGTAGTTTTAACACATATTTTTTGCTACTCAATCTTACATTTGCAGTTGGAGAATTGACCGTGACGTATATCAATATACGAGAGAACAATTTTTTCAACTACAAAGGAAATTTTGTTCTTGGGATAAATTATTCATCCCAACTACGGAGCCCATCATTGTGCGTGGACATTATCAATTACACCAAAGACTTTTAAATAATAATACCAGCCTATAATTGTCCCATTACTGAGCAAAGCCTTCTTTTCATATAGAGAAGGCACGAGCATTGATCACCACGCTTGCTCATGATGGTTTGGTGCTTTCAGTATTTAATAGTTAACGAACTATTAAAGGCCAAGTTTCCTCACGATGTTTTCTTACACCGATGTGAGTAAAGAATTTGCACTTTGTATTTTTTAGAGCAATATTTGTATATATAAGTATACTAGCGACCCGCCCCGGCTTCGCACGGGTGGACATTTATTTTTTAAGCTCTCTGAAAAAAAAAATACCTCGTACCTGCTTAACTCTTTTATTTTTGTTTTTAATTTTTAATTTCTTTTTTTTTTTTTTTCTCTTTACCTTAATTCTTCACTATACACTATGTTCGCAGTAGTATTTGTAGATGGCATTAAAACATAGTGGTTTTCAGGAGATCCTACTCGAGAAAGTGCAACATATAATTGGCCATGAGAAAAGCACTCTTTTCTGAGATCGATGCCTACCATTGAAAAAGTTTGACCCTGGGATTTATTTATTGTAAGGGCAAACGATACCTTGATGGGAAACTGTAATCTTTTAAAGGAAATAGGCAAATCTGTCGGTATCATCGGGATCCGCGGAATGTGAGCGAGCTGTCCAGCCGCCGGGCCGGTGATGATGGTCGCTACAATCACATTGGCTCGCAATTCTTTTATCAAAAGTCTTGTCCCATTGCACATATTAGGAGGGCTTAAATTTCTTAATAGCATAATGGGCGTACCTACTTTTAATTTCAGTTCGTGGGGTGGCAAGCCGGCAGGATTGAGTGAGTTTAAAAATTCTTGTGGATAGTGTACTGTATCTTCGGTGTTACACACGGTGTCGATGGATTTAAAACATTTAAAATCACCGGGTACTTTTTCAATAATCATTTTGTTAATTTCATTTACTACATCGTTTCTCGGTGCCACTATTGCTCTCGAACAGAGCCAATTGGAATTTCGTTCTGTTAGATTTTCGATGTCGGGATAGATTGTGTCTACCAGTATTTTTAGACTGTGAACAGTTTGAGCTATAAGTTATGGCTGTTTAACATAGTCTGCAATTCACTGATCAAATCTAGTTTTAGCATGGGGGCTATGTTTGATCGTAATGATAATTGGTCAGCATCTGAAATAAAATAGATTTGCAGAAATTGTGGGCTCTGCCCTGATGCCGGTAGCAAGTCTCCTATGAGATGATAAACTTGTCCTTCTACCTTAAAAGTAGGCATAAAATTTCCCTCTCTAATTTCCTTTGCCCCAAAGGAAGTCATCTGGAATAAGCTATTGTACCTACGTATGTTATTCAAAAAATGCGCGGATAAAGAGTAATTATTTGTCAATAGGCTTTTTATTGGTTCTGGTGGCTCTTCAATATTGGGAAGAATAACTTTGCCAGATGCGCAACACATACCGTTTGCTTCATCCGTCCATTTTTTAGCAAAGCATTTAGGACAAATCTTATCCATTGCCCCGATTTGGATGCTGTTCTGAAGAGCATAATCAAGTTGTGGATCAAAGCTAAACGCCGATCTATTACTATGGGCTAAAATTCTATTGCGCGTTCTAGTCGCTAAGGACTGTTGTCTAGCTCTCTGTGCCATAAGTCGCTGCGAGCGCTCGGTGCTAGATTCTCGAGCACGCGTTCGCGAGGTTCTAACTCTATTTTCAGCAAGTCGCTGTGCGCGTTCGGCACTCGATTGGCGTTGGTGTACCTGTGATGTTCTCGCAGTCTGCTCCGCCAGGCGAAGTGAACGTTCATCGCTAGATTCCCTTGCGCGTGCTCGTGACAGTCTGTCTCTATTTCCAGCAAGGCGCTGTGAACGTTCGGCGCTAGATTGTCGTTGGTGTACCTGCGACGATCTTACATTCTGCTCCGCAAGGCGACGTGAACGTTCATCGCTGGTTTCTCTCTAGTGCGTGCTCGTGACAGTCTATCTCTATTTTCAGCAAGGCGCTGCGAACGTTCACCGCTAGATTCTCTTGCCCGCGATTGTGAAACGTATTCTCTTTGACTTGCGAGACGTTCAGAATTTTCTGAAGAAGATTCCCCATTGCGACGTATTTTTGCTAATCTCGCTTGGGAAGTACTTTCAGATAGCTGCGATCGTTTCTTTTTAGGCATATTGTTTATCTTGGGTTTATGTTAAAAAAACCCTACCTATCGTCAGACGAAAATAAATACCAGTTTTTCGAAAATAATTCGAATTATTTAAGAATATATTTAAGAAATATTGAATGAAATTATTTATAAGTATTTTTGAAAAGAACTTTTGATAATGAGTATCTAAATAGTTCCGAAATCAATTTTAATAAGTGCATTAATTCAGTAAATTTACTCGATTTGGCCGCGTCCGCTGCGTAGAGAGCTGACCGCGCGAGTGAGCCGCACGGCAACCTGTTTCATAGATGTGCACCCCCCTCCCCTGCGGTTTCGCCGTGCGAGTCGTGCGACACCATCATTCATTTTAATACCAATTACAATTTTAAATTCGTAATATCTTTTGAATGGATTGTCCGATTGGAATAAAATAAAAAGTAATTTATAGCTATTGAAACAATCTTGCTCAATAAATAGTTTATTTGGATAAGGATTAGTATTTGACGATAATATGATCAATAAACATAGGCTAATAATTTTAATTACTTTTATTCTATGGAAAAGTGGTTATAATGGCTAAAATACAAATGTTTGGTTTATACTATTGCGGACTTTTTTGTAGGCGTTATTGAGTTCTACAACTTTTCTATAGAAGTCAACCATACATCTCTAACCATTTAGGCAGCGTTCGCGAGAATCGTTAACGTACGGCAGTTTTTTCGACGCCTTACTCCACAATTTTCACTACCACGAAAAATCCTATCTATTTTCCGGGATAAAATATAGCCTATACGGATTCGGAAGAATCCCTCTAAGTAATGGTAAAACAAATTTTGAAATCGGTCCAGTAGTTTTTGAGCCTATTCAATACAAACATACAAAAATACAAAGGTTTCCTCAGTATAACGATATCGATGAAAGATGCATTATTGGAGTTTATGGGGGCGAAAAATCGATCTAGCTAGGTCTCGTATCTGAGAATGTTCGTTTTCTCCGTATTTCCACCCGAGCAGAGCGCGGCCGCCTAAAGAACGAGATTTTGAATAATGTCAAGAGAACAATGACATGCCAACATGGAATTAGTAAGTATCTACTATCATGGCAATATGGAATAAGTAGGTACTATACATGGATTAGTATGAACTTTCCTATACTATTAAATGAACATTCTCCATTTTCACCAGAGCAGGGCTCGGTCGCCTAGGTACGGTTAAGTTAACAATTGTTGCTGAAGGAAAATACGAGTTATAAAGGGAACAAAGAATAAGACCAAGGAACCATGAAAGAGAGAAGAGATACCAACCCATTAATTTATTTACGATCTCTACCGATTCTCTTTCCAATGCACAGGTAAAAAATCCTCCACGAAATTGTATTAATGAAATAGCCCGAATGTTTCAAAGAGAAAACTGACATAGCACTGACATGATATGATTAAAAATTCTTTAGAGATGCTACTGGAATTGAATAGGAATAAAACGCTTATAGTTGCAAAATCTGAATCATAGAAACGATAGTCTTTTGACGTGGAATCCAATTTATCGGCGCAATTGAAACAAGAGAATAGCGAATGATTGGGTGGACCGGTGGTCTAACCGAATCCATTTCAGTAAATATTCGCTCCAATTGGTTTTATTATTGATCTCTTCCTGCATAACTTCGTTAGGAGTAATATTTATAAGTTTAGAAACTCTCCTTAAAATATTTCTAATGGATTTCATTTTTACTTCCGGAAAGTTTGACATTAATACCGGGTTTGACATTAATACTACATTTTCTGTGTCATTGAGAAGGCTATTTCCGCGAACTTGATGTCATTCGTTTTTAGGGTTCCGTAGTCAGGAACCCTTATAGTTACCTTTGAAGCTGTAATCTGGCATGGGTATACATATTAATTACGACGATAAGGGGTCGTGTTTATTTTTAGGGTACCTCCCCTTCACGTAAAGTAGAGGTGTTTTTTTTTTTAATCGTCTGTCCCATTTTTTGGGGTGTAGTTCAAAAGGATTCGTTTGCGAAATATATTGCTTTAAACTGGTAATTTTTGTTAGAGTCAAGTGTATGGCCAGGTTAGTGGTTGTATTTGGATAAGTGAAAAGATTCACGGCAGTACTGTATATAACGAAGTTAAAAGGAAAACAATCACAGCTAACTATGCTCTACAAGTTAACGAGTAATAATCTACCAACTTACATTTGTAGCTCGATTGTATGGGAGAACATGTCTTTCAACTACAATGTTAAGTTTGTTCTTGGGATAAATTCATCCCGACTACAGAAGCCTTCATTGTGCATGGTTCGACACGCACTTAGCCAGTTTTTTTCTTTTTTGAAACTTTAAATGACCACTCGCTTTAGTGCTGTCAAGTTTAACGTCAAATAAAAGAGTATCATGGGTGTTATTAAAACCTCATTAATGCAACTATCTTAAATGACATGACCCAATGCATTCCAAATTCAAATGTAAACAAAAAAGTTACACGTAGGGCCAGTCGTTTCATACATGATTCACAAAGGAGACTGTTGATTTTCCACGAAGGTGTTTGTGCCTTGTATTATTCAACACTATGGTTTTAACATTTACATAAGCAAATTGGTCGCATTGCCCCTGGAAAGTGTTCCGTTTTTGAAATTTTGTGCAGACTTCGAGATGGTTCACTTCCTATGTTAAAGTTTTATTAGATGCAAGCTTTTGCCATCGACTCCGTCAATGTGGAAATGGAGCAAGAAATAATGGAGATTTGTTCCTTTAAAATTGTGATTGCTTGGCTATTTTCCGGGTCCCGGAGAAAAGAAAGAAGTTCCTTTTTCAATCTTTGATGAGTAAACTTTAGATAGGAGAAAAATCTATGATCTGTATCAATATTTGAACACGCTATGCAAAATTTTCATGTCTAACCGATTCTGAATTTGATCGTTGATAGAAACAATAGGAATTATGTTACAATAGTACTAATTGCGATGAAATTGATGAATGCTGTTTACGGGAATGGAGTTGTGTTGGACATTTAGATCAAATGATTTGTATTTAAATTAAATTATTGTCCATCTAACTCATGCATATGATAGTCCAGGAACTATTATTGAATTACAGCACAGTATAAATATGGACAGTACATACGAAGTAAACGTTCGAAACGGCACACTCACACATACGCACTCATTGACGAGATCCCACACGATTGTCGCTGTGCTGTCAGTTGCGGGCAAGGAACATAACTACTTTCTTACGGTTGCGGGGTCCATCTCGAGACGAGGGGCCGCCGCGATCTTTTTAAAAATGGAGCGTGGGTCTCAACAAATAGGCCAATGTAACTGAAGGCATTATGATACCATTGTATACGGATCGGGCATCACAGTAAGAGGTATGTACTTACGACAAAGTCATTATATTGGGTGACGGAATAATAATAACAATGGTAACAAGAACTGATTATCTGTTGGAGAGAAACTGCAATAGGATGACTGGTAATTTAGTGACTGATACTTCAACACGTGACTTTACTCATCAATATGAACAACTTTTACTATGGGAACAAACCTGAAATCGCTATAAAAAAAAATCTGTTGTTCCCTAGATTTTCTGTCGCATAACTTGTCAAAATGTAGTGAACAGCCGATGTTTATTTTTTTCGCAATTTTAGGTTTGGTTCTATAGTAAAAGTTGTCCATAATGATGAGTAAAGTCACGTATTGAAGTATCGGTCACTAATTTCCAGTCATCCTATTGCAGTTTCTCTCCAGCAGATAATTAGTTCTAGTTACCATTGTTATTATTATTTCGTGTATGATTAAGGCCGAAACGCAATACAATTAAGTGCAAGGAGACCAGCATGGGACGTCTAGCATTATTCATACGGTTTTGTTCCTTTGTAACGCCGAAATGTATGCCTATTCCATATCCTTCCTTTGCTAACATGTTGTGTACATAACAACAACGTAACAGTGACTGGGACAGGAATTTACTCAAAGTAAACAAAGGACGAACGCAAAAGGGAAATTTCCTAAATTAGGTCATGTGAAAAAAATTCTAGCATATTAGCACTTGTGCTCGGAAAGTTTGAATTGAAATTTGCAGAATATTTTAAATTGATTTATTTAGTAGTTTACAAAAACAAGCACGTTTCTTAGTAGGTAGGTTTATAATGGGGTAAGGATAAACAGAGTCGTTCCAGACGATGTGTAAGTTGAAAACCATGAAGCAAAACGATTGTATCGAAATAAGGTTTAAGATAAGGATACGGATCAATAGATCTTTAACTGCCTCACTGCCGGGCAATAGCTATATAAGTACTCACACAAAAAGAAGGTAACCTCGAAATCAGTGCTAAATAATAACAGCCGCACAGGTCGATCGAAGGTTAAGCTACGCTTGCCATGGTAAGTTCGTGGATGGGTGACTAATCCATTACTTATCGGTACCCTCTGTGGCTCAAAAAGCACATTAAGCCGTTTGTCCCGGTGTCTTTCGTAAATCTTTGACAGTCTTTACAGGTAGTCACAAGCCCAAAAGTCTGACTACCTGTCTTGCCAAGAGGTATCGTGTTACCCAGTACCTAACTGGGTTGTGGAGGTCAGATAGGCAGTCGCTCCATGAAACATACTGGTATTTAGCTGCATCTCTTTAGACTGGAAGCCGACCCCAACATAGTTGAGACAAGGCTTCTTCCTTGTTTCCTCAGTGCTGAGGATCGCGACCCCATACAACGCGTCTCCAAGCAATGCGAACTTCGGCAGTGTGGAACGTTCGGTATAAGCTGCCTCCAACAGCCTCCTTGATGGCGTCTGACCATCTTGCCGGTGCTCAGCCTTAAGTGCGTTTTCATTCCACCCAGCTCAGTGCTGAGATAGGAGCCTTTTGGCCTCGTACAGAACTTTCTGTTATTTTTTTTATTTGTTTTTTTTTTTATTTTTTTATTAATTTTTGAATGAGTGTGTTTTAGTTTAATTTGTGATTTCCTGTGCGAGTCTCAATAAATACTTTTTCTTTCTTTCTTTCTTTCTAACATAAGCTTTTCGAGACCATGCTTAGGTGAACGCCTAATATGTCCGAAAAGAAAGGCTAGGTAGATTGAATTGTACACGAAGAGGGAAACCTTTTTCACTTAAAATAAAAACCTTTTGATATTTGTGTATGATCATTTAACTTAATAATTAAGTCAGCCATTTCAATCTACCAGCTGAAATACATAATATATTATATTCGTATAGCGAGATAAGATTTTGTTCTCAACGTAATAAGTTAAAACACCAACGCTAACAATTACCTAATTACAAGTTAAACTTAGGTACAAACATGATTAGGCTGACACTAATAGATTTTGCTAACATTATTACATCCGAAAGTGCTTTCATAAGAAAATCCAATTATCTGTGATCTTTCGCATGGATTTTTAGGGTTCCGTACTTCAAAAGGAAAAAAACGGAACCCTTATAGGATCACTCGTGTGTCTGTCTGTCCGTCTGTCACAAGAAATTTGCTCCGTCATCTAATAGACCGATTAAGTTGAAATTTGGTACACATGGACCAATTAAGTTTAAATTTGATACAAATATTTTATTTGTATGACCCAAACACGAACATGTAACATAAATAAATTATTTTAAATATAGGGGGCAAACAAGAAAAATAAAAAAAAAGTTTTGCCAACAGTAGGTACCGTGTGACATATCAAATCAAAGGGCTTGTTGCGAGGAACTTAAATATATATTTTTATATAGTTTTAAAATAAATGCTTTTAAAGATATTTAAGAAATTCTATGAAAATAGACCATTCCCCCTTATCTCTGAAACTACTGGAACTAAAATTAAAAAAAAAACACAGTATGGCTTATTACTCTTAGATTACAGGATAATCTATAAGAACTCTATGGTCTTAAAATAATATGGTAAATCTCTCAATATTTTGCGTACAAATTTACATTTGCAGCAGTTGGAATGTATGGGAGAACATGTATTTCAACTACAAATGTTAAGTTTGTATTTGGGATCAATTCATTCCAACTGCGGAACCCTTAATTGTGCGCAGTCCGACACGCACTTAACCGGTTTTTATACTTCGAGAGGCCACGGCCAAAACCATGTCACATCGTTTTACAGCCAAAATTGTATAAATGTACACATGTAATGTTCGTAGTTTTCAATAAAAACAGACAGTCTTAATGGGGTATCATCATATTACCCAGTAACTGGGTTGTGGAGTCAGATAGGCAGTCGCTCCATGTAAAATACTGATATTTAGCTGCATCCGGTTAGACTGGAAGCCGATCCCAACATAGTTCGAACAATGTAGGGCAGATGTAAGATGATGTAACGTTTTTGGGTTTAGACTTATTGAAAATTCATTCAAATCACACAAAGGAAACCGAAATATAATTTTTATGGACGTTTTGATGAACTTTTGCATAGCACAAGTCAACCAAGGGTGGTGAAGAGATAAGATGTTCTGATTGAGTGGAGATAGTAATAATAAAAAATATCAACAAGATAACAATATGTATAAAATGGGCACACAAGTACATAAATAGATTATAAACTTATAATACACATACATATAGATACTATAATTTATATAATGTCGAAGGGAAGGAGGTAACTGAGATGACTCTACACTATTTGTTTTGAAAATAACTCTGCAATTTCCACTTAAATGTATATCGACTGGTGGCCGTCCTGATATTAAGAAGAAGCGCATTCCAGAGAAGAATGTACTGAATATGAAAGGAAAAATGAACACAGTTAGAAGTATGAGAAGGACAGAATAGAAGGAAATTGTTTCAAGAACGCAGATTCTTACCGTGTGAAGAACACAGATATTGGAAGTGAGACATAAGGTAAGCAGGTGGGGTGGGTGAGTTCGGAAGGGAGAAAAATGTGGCCGAAGCGCGTAAACTTCTTTGGGGAATGGACATCCATTTGTACTCAGACCTGTAAGCTCGACACATGGTCATATTTCCTTAAGTCGAATATCAACCGAATACCGTTGTTGAGCAGTCTGTCGAGCTTATCCAGCAAAACCACATTCAAATCAAAGTAGCACACATCGCCATAGTCGATGATAGGGAAAATCAAAGTCCGCACAAGCATATATTTAATAGCATAGGTAAGTTGTATGGTGTATATGATAATGAGTATTGTTTTCTGTTCTATTCTAGTATTTAAGAATAAGAACAACAAAAATACGAAAACTCCGGCGATAAATTCCATATACAACAAAAAATATTCCACCTGCACAGCCAAAACAAACCAACAGAAAAAATGAGTCCAATGAGTCGTATTTTTAAAGGTCCAATTTACTAAGGTACCTGTATTGAGTCGTCTGGGGGACGCTAGTGGAGGCAGCGATTTTATTTTCTCGAACCCCTTGGCTCGTATTGCGATCCCCCTAAGGGCTTTCTCTACGTGATGCCAATATACAGAACGAATGATGTTGCGAATCTGTTTCGGTGCCAATTTAAACGCTCGTTTAGTACGAAACTTTCGTAAGGACGAAATGAAAAATTCGTTTGGAGTTTCAATTTAAAATGTGGGTAGTTAGGTGTGGTCTAGAGTTTATAATATTAAGAGTGATGTAGTTGACATTTTGGGCAAGAGATACGATATTTAAACATTTTTATTTTAAATTGTGAAGAGGCTGTTTATATTTGGTCGTTCAGAAAAAAATACCTTGGAATCAAATCAAAACAAGAAAGTAATATTATAATAATCATAGGGAAAGTCAGAACAAATTAAAGAAATAAGAATCGTAATGACTGCAAGCTAAAAATAAAATAAGAAGTCGGTTAATAAAAAGGACAAAAGGTAAATAAACAAATATGATACAGCCGAAAAAGCGTCCGAGTTTGCCAATAAAATTGCAATTTATTAAAAAGTTATTTATCTACAGGTACAGGTCAAAAACAATTTCCAAATTCAAATTGAAGATAAACAAACGTACAAATGAGAAGTACTCGCAGGATCGTTTGAATTCTAATTTCAAAAAAAGTTTTATAATTTAGACTCCTTTGTATTTGTGTAGACGTTCCGTTTTCTGTTGATTTTCAAAACTGGTGGGAGTCAAACGTTCACGTTGGGCAATGAATTATTCAGGTCAGAACGGAAACTGCGTATTTACATAAGCAAATTGGGTGCGACGACTGAGTACAAGCGACACGGCGACAACGGCAAGGAAACATTGAGACGCGATCACAGTGCATAAGACTTAACACCTGGACCTTTTAGTGGTGTCTTTGTCAAGAGAAATATCCGAAGATAAAACAAAAAAAAAAAAAAAACAGATTAACTGTATAGGAAATTGATTAGGTCCCAAGAAAATAAAATAAAATTGATAGCATTTTCCTACATTCTGTTGGCCTCAACGAAAAGAACTGCTGCATTTCTTGGAACTTTGAACCTCCATTTCATGAAATAAAAATATTTGGGTCTTTTAGTTCTAAGGTTTAAAAAACACATAATAATTATACCTACAAAAGGAAACTATACAATAAACTTACCCTAGGTCTGCACGCAGATACATTACTATATTATCTTATAGTCATTCTTATAATCCGCGCGCGACTGCTAGTTACCGCCTGAGTTATATGAACGGTGAGACGGGAGAGGGTGCCATTGACAAAATTGGCAGACTGAGTTAGTTTGGACTTTGTCTACTACCCCCGTATCACCGCTCAAATACCGCAACCCGTGACTAGCAGTCGCGCGCGGACTATAGAATCAAGTTTTAAATTAGTCAATAGTCATATGAAGTATTAGGTATTAATGTTTTAATTGTATCCTGATTGGAATATCTATTTTTTTTTTGTCATTCTCTTTCAAAATTCAAATAAAGAACAAACAAAGTGTGGCGTGCGTCTCAAAGTTGCAAAAAATGGGAGTCCAGCTCAGCATGCGTCAGGCAAATGCAATCTAATTCTGATATTCTGTTGGAGGGATGCAGTGATATACGGACGACAAGCAGACGAGACAAATACGAGAATTATTAAGTGCGAATCCGCGTTCAAGAGCTGTCATTGAAATAATGGAATAATGGGATATTCCACAGAAAATAATGTCACTGAATGCTTTTAAACGTGGTTTATGTGGTGATCGTGTTCAGTTTCATTGGTGGAAGAAGCGTTCAGAATCGTGAAATTGTGTAAAATGATGATGTGGATATATTTAGTAACCCGTTCCGCTTAGCTATTTCTAAAGAGTCTTAAAAACTCGAACAAGGCGTGTTGCTACACCAAGCACTGAGAGCAGACTTTCAGTGCTTGGTGTAGCAACACGCCGTGTTCGAGTTGCGAAAAGTCAATCGTCATCCTGAGGATGCCTCGTTGAGAGGTGAAACGCGTGTCGATTTCTTTCAGGGTCTTTTTAAGACTCTTTAGCGGAACAAGTTACTAAATATATCCACATCATCATTTTATAATGGGTTTCCGCAAGGTCACGCCTGAATCAATTAACTATCTGTAAAATTGTGTTCAAAATCAACAAATTGTATTTATTTCCTAAACTTCTCTTTCGTATATATATTATGTACTGTATCGTTTTGATAACAGCCGGTGTTAGGTTCCTGGTCTTTTCGAGATAACACCATTTATTGTAATTTTAATTAAGATTCCATGCAAAATAGGGAATGAAAGAGAAATAATTATATAAAGCTCGGATTCTAACATAATTTGCGAGAGTTGTTTTGGGCTTCTAAATGCAAGGATTTTAAGTGTTTAAACAGATTATATCCTTTTTAGAAAACAGTTTTTATAAAGCTGTGTTTGTTGTAAAGTGCCAGATTTAGTCCTGTGTAGGGAAAATGACAAATCGCTTTTTAAATGTTACAGAACTATGAAAGTTTGCAGCTGTGCGGTGGCTATCATTTAAAATATTGCAGCAGAACACTTCTGTGAGCAGAATATAACATCACACCTGCATTCCCTGAAGTGTTAGGCATACCTATAGTACACCCACATTTCGCCAATTATGTTTAAGTCCCATGTTATAGGGGACGAGCCTATTGCTATCAACCGGGCACAATTCCAGAATCCGGGCTACTACTATGAAATTATTTACTACTAGCTGTTCGTGCCCGGCGTCGCCCGGGTGTATTTCCGACTTTTCCGGTGAATTTTCCAAAGTTTTCTTTCATGCAAACCTTGTTTAGACAATATCCATTTTCTAGTGATGATCTTTCTTCGTACATGCGGCAATAGATTTTTATTTATAGAGAAGACAGGTATTTTTTATGTACTCAAAATAAATTAAACGTGAATTCATACAAGCCTAGTACTTTTTGTTACAAGACTATTTGTGCGCCATATATATCCAAATCCTAATAATGGGATAATACCAATGATGTAATACCATCTTGAATTCATGCAAGCCTAGTACTTTTTTTGGGTTACTCTCAGAAATAAGCAATATTAAATATAATTAAATAAATAATAAATGAATGGATAGAGACCTGCATATAAAATATTAATAGAATAAATGAATGAATGGAAATATAAATACATAGGTAATAAGGATATAAATAGTTCTTAATTTAGTAATAAGGAAAATTGATAAAGCGCTCTCCCTCTCTCTACCTATTTAAAAATTGCTGTGCCCGACAGGGTCCATAATTGTTTCTATTATATTTTTATTTACCACCTGTAATTGTACATTATGGTTTGCAATAAACGTTTTGATTTGATTTGATTTGAAATTATTCACAACGTGTCGTGAACAGAATACCCGTCTTGCATAACGATAACTTTTTTTTTTCAACAAAGCCTATTCCAAATTAATCTCTGTCTACTTGTGAAATCTATCCGTTCAGTATTTCCGGAGATGTGCGCGAACAAACTGACAGACAGACAGACACCGGATTCTACTGTTTTATTATATGTATAGAAGATCTTTTACTGATACTTAAATTGACTTTCAATGTAGAATTCAAAATAATATAAATTGTGCTAATTTACCTATGTCAATAAGGCGAGTTGTTTTTAGTTTCAGTCAAGCCTGACAGAATGCAAGGGTACAGAATAAAAAATATCGATAAATTTATAACAGAAACAAGGATAAGTTTACTCGAATAAAATTATAAAAAAGGATAAGTTAACTCGAATAAAATTATACTTAACAACAGGGATACAATGCTCAGCACTAAACTGTGATAGACTGAGTACATTGGCATTTTTATTAGAATAACTACTAACGAAAATGCTTTCTGTTTTTGGAATGAAGTTCTTTATAGCACGTTATACTTTCCACACATTGCGAGTGACAGCTAGCTTGAAAAAAGTGTATCATTTTGACCGTCACGACACTTTTGTTATATAATAATATGTCACGATACTTTTGTTTTGTTTTTTTTTTTTCGTTTATGTACTCTCAAGCGTTATTAATTTATTTTATTGTGCCTGTTTATTTAATTATTAAAAAACACCAACAACTTATACATTCAACATTTGTTAAAAAAATAATAAAGGTTAAAAAATAATTGTTACTTAATAGGTAAATAATACAATATACAGTTAAAGGAACTTCATAATGTGTAATATTTTTCCTCTCGCTTTCCTTGCAATCTGTGCGAGTGATTTCGTGAAAAGGGACGGAAGTGTGTAACAGGAAGTCGGGGAAGGGCGCGCTATTGGATTTGAGTAGTGATCGCGCGTGGTGTTAGAGTTGGCATTTAGACGGCACTAACCCATTTTCCGAGAGGGTATAAACAGGATGATGATGAGATGATGATGGTTGGTACTGTTAACCAAAATGTCAGATGTTACATATCATATGCGACTGCTATAAGGCTCGTTTTTTAATTTTATTGCTCTATCACAAGTCCTCTGCACAAACCCTAATGTCCCATACAAAGCCGCTCGTCCGACTTTCCGTAAAAATGTTTCAGTACGAAGTTAACGTTATTGTTACAAATCGATCTTCCAAGATATTGCGTTGCGTGCCTGTGCTTAACTAGTTTACAGACCCTTAAATTGACTTTAAATGACTCGACATGGTTCAAAAAGTGTTTGTTTTCAATAAAGGTGAAATATGATCTGATTTGACTAGAAGTTTTAATAAATATTAATATAATTATAAAAATTATGAATAAATAAAATAAAAATTGGGACTTTTTTCGTTTCTTACAGTGACTTTTAAGATTCACAGTTGCGATAATATTTTTTTAGGCGGGAATTTATTGATTTTTCAAATCAGTGTTAACCATAATGCTTCCTTTCTATCAAAAAAAAAGTGGCGGAACTCCGGGACTACTGACAGAAGTGAAAACTTGAACAATATCGCCTTGGTGGATAAGAAATACTTGTATAGAACAGTGGTTCATAACCTTATCTAAATAAGGAGCACAATCGCGTTCACAAAAAAAAAAAAAAACTTCCGAAACCTTTAAAGTTAAAATACTTGCATAGAACATTGATCCGTAATGTAATATAAATAAAGACCACAATCGGGTTTACAAAAATGAGGTGTCATCACGGTGTCGCGAAATCAATGGCTTAGTCCCATCTCAAAAATGCCCAACGCGCCTACAGAAGTTTTCACTTCAAAAATCTGGGTTTTCTACCAAAAACCGCTTTTTCCAGCGTGTTACATAACATAACATCACGCCTGTAATCCCCGAAGGGTTAGGTAGAGGTTTACCTATAGTACACCCACATTTCGCCACTTATATTTAAGTCCCATGTAATATGGGACAAGCATATTGCCATCAACCGGGCGCAAATCCAGACTCCGGGCTGCTAAAGAGAAATTCCTAATGAGAAAACTTAATAACACTGCCCGACCTGGGAATCGAACTCAGAACCTCATGTTCATGAACCCCCACAATAAAATCAAATTTCGATGAAGAAATACTCATTCATCACTTAATATAATTCCCATATCGATTCCCATTGACCAACCTAAAAATTCACCACGCATGACGAGTCCATCATGAAATATTAATTAATAATACCCGGTAAAATTAAAAATTCAACTTAAAACATTCATACTAAATCACTTTTTCTGTTCAGTGAACCAACGATTCTGCTAACGATACTGGTAATGATACACCTTTTTCCACATGCCATAAGTATCTACGAGTATTTGTGTTAATGCAGTATAACACGGTTCAACCAAATTGATTTACTGCATAAGCACAATAAAATTGGCAAATGTTCATCATTGTTGACCACATTTTCACTTACTATCATCATCTGCCTAGCCTTTCCCAACTATATTGGGGTCGGCTTCAAGTCTAATCGGATGCAGCTGAATACCAGTGTTTTACATGGACCGACCCCATGTTCACTTGCTATCAGGAGAAAAAATAGTCAAAATTAAGGCTATCAACTAAAATAACTAAGATTGATGGCACAGAAATAAAACGTCTGCTCATCTTTGAATGACTCACCTCTATGTTTACACGATTTAATATGGTTGATTCAACCAAATCGAAAGGCAAAGTTGGTTGAACCGTGTATGATAACCATTACAGCATTATCATTAATCATTCATACATGACTGTAACGAATGACGCAGTAAGTTTGTATGTAACCCATTTACAAGAGAACAAAAACGTAATTTGAGAACAGTAATGCAAAAGTGGTGTAACCATATTTTTGGTTAAAATAATTTAAATTAATGTTGTACGTACACAGTAGTTTCGACACTCCATTGAGTGACATAATTATTACCTATTATTTTTAATAAAATTATTGGATATAATTTGAGGTTTGATAAATTGAATATTAGTTCTGTGTAAGGGAAAATTATTATTTTTAAGTAGGGATTAATTTCACATAAAAAAAAATGCTTGCATCACTATCAGTAAATAGAAATACTTAAAAGCTGAATATATATTCAGCTTTAAAATGCTAACAGTCAGATAGATCAATGATAGACCCGATTAAAACTTATATTTATTTATGTAACCATTTATGCACACACATATAAACAGACAAGAAGAAAGGAACAGAAAAATACGTACAAAGGCAATGCTTATTTCTAAAGAAATTTCTTCCAGCATACCTGCGACAGGAAATTATATAAAATGAAATGTAGACAGCGAGTGTAACCGTTGAAGATAAAACAAAAACATAAATCAAAGAAAAAAAAATATAACGGCACATGGCCATTATCAATCAATTCTGGGTTCATTACGGCTGCCGAGCTATCGTGGGTAGGCGGGCGAGGAGAATTAAAACCACGTGTTGAAGATGATCAACGATACACAATTATTATTTTCAACAAACTATTAACGGAATTACAATCAGCACTTTCTAATTAATCGAAATACAGAGACGCTCCACCGAACACGTCTTGCTTGAGCACGATGCAAACGGATTGTGTCCCGTCTGACAGTCGCGTGCAAAAGAGCCCGGTGTTGTGTCAGAGTGAATAAACGTCTATCCAAGCTTGTCAATGTGCGCTGTCATTTTTGACGTTTCTTGACACTCTCAAAACATCGAAGCGCCGTCACGGCCGGACTGACATTCGCACGTCCTCGTGCGACTGCTCACGCCTCGAGTTATCTGCAAAGACCAAATACAAATCTGTAGTACACGTCTGGGCATGCTCGCCCATCCCTGACTACCCATTTATGCTGCCTGTTTAAAAATACCTCGATCTTCACCCCTCACATCTGAATTAAACACACTGGGCGGACAACTGACTTCAGGCGCCCCTTCGACCACCCACCAACTCGCATGGTGCGGTAGACCGGACAACCCGTCAGCGCCCCTTCCACCAGTCACGAAAACCACACACAGCTGCTGCAATCGACTGGTCTGGAACGTCGACCCGCATAAGCCAGCCCCAGACCAATCTCCTGCCACCCAGCTCATACCAGAGAAGTCGTAGTCTGATCGTGGGCGTCGACCCAGTTTAGGCCAGCCCAGTCGATCAACTACACTACATACCACGTAGGAAAACATAGTCTGATCAGGGGCATCGACCCGGTTTAGGCCAGCCCCATTGATCAACCACGCCGCTTCCAACTGCCTATCCAGTGCCCTACGCTCTAGATCGATTCTCGATGAAAGCACAGGATTTACGCAATTGTTATAAACTCACCATTTACTACTCATCATGTTCGGAGGCAGAGAGGGTGCCAGAGCTTGCGGTCAAAGTGTGTGAACTAGATACCGATACTGTGTCACTATCATCATCAGATGTTACCTTTCCATTCTCATGACTATGAACTTCCGCCGTCTCGGCCTCCTCTGACTCATTGACTAAAGAAGTAGCTACTTCAATCAATCCACCGTAGCCCCTGGGTACGGCGCGCAAGTTTTCATGGGCGTACTTATAGGTTCGGTTAGACCCATCAATGTCTTTCAGCTCATATCTATCGTGATCTAGTACCTTGACAATCGTAAAAGGACCTTTGAACTTTCGCTGTAGTTTGGTTTGATTACGCTCACTACCCTTGATAAAGACAAAGTCGCCCACACTAAATAGTCTCACTATTGCTCTACCCCGGTTAAAGCGATCTACCTCTGATGAAGCAGCCTTTTTGATATTCTCGGAAGCATTATGCCTAATGGTGTTTAAATCTAAACGGGGCTCAGGTTCAGTATGTAAGGATAAGGTTGATGGTCCTAATGATTTTGCTTGTATGCCGAACATCAATTCCGTTGGGGAGTAGCCTGTTACTCTGGATCTAGTACTATTCAAGGCAAGCTGAACTTCAGGAAGTTCGTCGCGCCATGTTTTGTTTGGATCGTTCTCTACTATTGTGAGCAGACATTTTAGAGTGCGCATTATACGCTCAACTTGACCGTTGGCTCTACTGGAGCCAGTAGCGATAAGGTGAAGCTCTATACTATGCTCGCTACAAAACCGTTTGAAATCTGCACTAATATAACACCTACCTTGGTCTGATATTATACGCTTCGGTGCACCAAATAGGTAAACTGCCCTTTTAAGAGATTGAATTGCGCTAGCAGCATCGAGAGAAGGTGTGTAATCTAAGAGAACATATTTGGTGAACGAATCGACAATAACGGATGCATACTCTTTCCTATCACTTTTACCACTTAGTTTGCCCGTGATGTCTATGTGTATCGTATGCCAAGGCGTAGACACTTTAGGTATTGGATGCAATCGAACCTGCTGCGTTCCCGAACATCCCTTTGAAGCTTTGCATACTATGCATGAATCTACAAATTTACGCACCTGCTTGCACATTTGTGGGAACCAATACTGTTCGTATATTTTGTCAAGCGTCTTATCAACACCTAGATGCATAACTTCTGTATGAACATGATTAATAAGTGTCCATGTCAGGGATCTTGGTACAACTGGTAGCCAAGAGCTGGTTCTATTGCGTTCAATTTTCCTATACAGTATGCCTTTCTGCACGTCATACGTGTGTGCAATCGATTCTGGTAACTCGTTGTTTTGATGTTTGCTGATAAGGTCACAAATTTCGCTATCACGTTTTTGCTCCACAGCTAGCCAGCCCTGATGTAACTCTATAAAGTGAACTTTCTTATTCCTACTCGTCGCGACAGTTAAATCATTTAATCCCTGCAAACTACGTGTGGGCTCCGAAATGGGATTTCTTGATAGATAGTCAGCGTGGCTCATGCTAATGCCCTGCTTGTGAATAATGTCGAAATCGTACGCTTGTAAGAAAGCCCACCATCTGTGTACGCGTGGAGTTAGGTCGGTTTTTGATTTGGATGCTTTCAAAGAATTACAGTCGGTGAAGACAGTGAAGTGCTGACCGTATAAGTAATGCCGGAAGTTCTCAACCGCACGAACGACCGCCAGGGTTTCCAATTCGTATGAATGATATCGTGATTCCGCGTCGGACGTTCGGCGGCTGAAGTAAGATACCACGTGAGGAACATTATCTTTCCTCTGGATCAATATAGCCCCGTAACCTTCTGAACTCGCGTCAGTGTGAAGTTCAATGGGCAAATCTTGATCAAATATCGTTAAAACCGGTTCTGACGTAAGAATGTCAACAATTTTTTTATGGATATCGTTGTGAGCATCTGTCCATTTGATGGGCCCTTTCAATTTTGTTAATGGGTAAAGAGGTCCTACTATACGGGTGAAATTTGGTATGAACCGTCTGAAATAAGAAGCTAGGCCTAAAAATTGCCTAACATGTGTAGCTGTTTTTGGAGTCGGAGCGTCAGCTAAAGCCTGTATCTTTCTAGGGTTCGGTGTAACTACTCCTGCTTTTATGACGTAACCAAGGTAATCTATTTCCTTTTTCATGAATCTGCATTTTTTTAAGTTTAACGAAAAGCCCACGTCACTGAGAGCTTTCAAAGTTAGGTCTAGACGTTCTAGCCCTGCAGTGACGTCATTTGAATAGCACATGACATCATCCACGTATGCCAGCGCTACCTTGTCTTTTAAGGGACCTAGAGCTGTGTTTATACACCGTTGATATACGGAAGCGGCATTCCGTAAACCAAACGGCATCGTCAAATACTCGAATTGACCATCCGGCGTCACGAATGCCGTTTTTGCTATGCTATCGGGGTCAACGATTATCTGGTGATAACCAGATGTCATATCTAATGACGAGAAATAGTGCGCGCCATGGAGACGGTCGATTTGTTCGTCAATACGGGGCAACGGATAATGCTCGGGACGCGTGTTAGCATTGAGTTCCCTATAGTCTACGCACATCCTATCAGTGTTGTCTTTCTTTTTGACCAACAAAATGGGGCTAGCAAAAGGAGAACTGCTTTCCCGAATAACGCCCGCTTTTAATAAGGATTTTATTTTCTCGTTGACTATTTCTTTTTCCGCGGGTGCTAACCTATAGGGATGCCTTTGCACGGTCTTATTTGGATCAATGAGGTCTATATGGAGAACGCCTGTCGTAACCCGTCGCGTTGGTATACCGTCTGTAAAGAACTCACTATATTTTTCTAAAATTGTAATCAATGCTAATTTGTCATCACCTCGTAAGTCTGTATCAATATTCATAAAATCAAAGTTACTATATTTGTCAGAAAAATTAACTTCTTTACGCTGAGAAAAAGTTACTTGATCGTTATCCATATGCACGTGTACATTATCTTCTAATATATCCCTACCTATTACAACTGGTTCAGCAATAGTGCCATCAGGTACTATGTGAAACAACACTGAAAGCGATAGGCCTTGGACATTGATGGGGCTAATAACCTGGGAAACACATTCCACATCCCCTCTACCAATGCCCGTCAGATAAACTAAATCATTCTGCGCAGAACCAGGGAACTTCTCGGCGTAGCTGTTAGTTACTAATGAACAAGCAGATCCGCTATCAAAAAGAAAGGAAACTGGCTCACCGGATGATGTAGTCAAGGTGCTCCTCGATGCCTTGCGTTCACACACATGGACTTCTTTGACCGCCGCTTCTCTGCTGCCACCCGCTCGATCTGGACACGCGGATGCCAAGTGTCCTGGTCGTCCACACGCGAAGCAGGTGACTGGTCTTGGTTTATCAGCGGCTCTGGATGCTTGGTCGTGCGTCTTCTCTGAAGTAGCAGGCTCTTCTCTTCGCTTGCGGCAGTCTATCGCTTTGTGACCCGAAGTACCGCAGCGGTGACATGTTCCCATGAAGCGTGCTTCGTTGAATCGGGTCCTCTTCACATCCGCAGTATGGTCATCACTACCCTCATGCCTTCGCTTCAGTGAAATGCCGTTGAGAACGCGCAGAAGTTGAGATCTAGTGGTCAGGTTATGAGAGTAGAGCTCACGGCGGATCACGGCTTCCTTTTGGCATAAAACTGAAGATACAAATCCCGTTGTAATATCTTCAGACATTTCCATCCGCGGAATGCGTTCGATGATGTTCCAAAGGCGCATGGCCACCTCACTCGCGGTTTCTTTAACACCAACTTGAAAACGTAGAATTTCATCGAAGTGATCTTGTGGCAGCATAGGTTTAGCAAACTTCGCAAGCAATACTTCTTTTATTTGAGGCCATGTGAGCTGCGATGCCTGCAGTCGTGTTAAACAGGTAGCAGCTCGGCCTTTGAGTGCACGTGTAAGTAACAAAAGTAGTTCTGCGCCTTCTAACTTACGGTTTTTGACTACGATTTCTGTCACGTTGCACCAACCTTCGATGTCCGCTTCGCTGCCATCAGGATCAAACTCAATCAACTGAGTAGATGTGCTGCTCGAAGGTTGCGGCTGTGATATAGCCATCAGTCGGGCTAAAAACAACTCCATCTGTTGAGACAGGCTTGGTTCTGTTGCCGGCTCTGAAGATCTCGTACGCCTATTCTCCTCTGAAGCAAGCCCTTCACATCCCACTTCTGATAACGGCACATGGCCATTATCAATCAATTCTGGGTTCATTACGGCTGCCGAGCTATCGTGGGTAGGCGGGCGAGGAGAATTAAAACCACGTGTTGAAGATGATCAACGATACACAATTATTATTTTCAACAAACTATTAACGGAATTACAATCAGCACTTTCTAATTAATCGAAATACAGAGACGCTCCACCGAACACGTCTTGCTTGAGCACGATGCAAACGGATTGTGTCCCGTCTGACAGTCGCGTGCAAAAGAGCCCGGTGTTGTGTCAGAGTGAATAAACGTCTATCCAAGCTTGTCAATGTGCGCTGTCATTTTTGACGTTTCTTGACACTCTCAAAACATCGAAGCGCCGTCAAATATTACAATTTACTATTTACTCAAACTATTTACAATATAAGAATATACTTACATACATACTTCTAAAATAAATATCACTACAATATGTATAATTATAATGTGATTTAAAATGACTATGCAACTATGATGAAGTGGAAAAATAGTGTTCTTTCACTCTTCGTTTAATTGCTTCAACATTATGGCAGTCCTTAATGTCAGGCGGAAGTGAATTCCACAACTGAACCGCGTGCACAGTGAAGGAGTAGGAATAGAAGTCGGTTGAGTGTGGAGGGGATTTAAGGAGGTTTTTAAGATGCGACCTGCAAGGAACAATGACAACAAATAATGAAAACAACAGCGCCAATAAAAAAAAAGGGAAAAACAAAAATCTGTGTTACACCATTTGCTTCACGAGCCTAGCCACAGTTTGATACTTCGAAAACTATGTTGTAATTATCTTTCAAAGTAGTTATTAGTTATGTGGAGTTTTTCTGTTTGTTTACTTTCGTATTACGGGTATTAGAAACTGATGACAGTTCTAAGTATGTTTTCATTGGAACAATCATAATCATTATTTTAAATCTAGATATTGTTATAAAGGGCTGATGACACGATGGCGTGAGTGCTTTAGAGCTTCTTTTACTAGAATATTCATTTATTATTCAAGTACTTTTTCAGGTTTGTGAGCCACATTGTAAGATTGACAATTTCTATAAAATGTGTTTTGTCTATTTCACGAAAAGTTTTTCGGCCTTTTTTTTACAGCCGATCTTACTGACTAAACGTATGCACTAGAGTTGCAACGAATATCCGGTCACTATCCAGTACCCGGCCTATCTGGCCATATTTTTACTAACCGGCACATGGCCGGATTATCATCTTACCGGAATATCAGCTAGCCGGATACTTGGTCTTATTTTCCTAATAAAAGTGAAATAATACTATTAATTTCGGAAATCAACCTGTTTATTTAAAAAAAAACTACATTTTTGGTATGTAAGCACTTACTGTTATCATTATAATCAATATTTGAAATCTACTAAAGCTAAATTGTGATGGTGTGGTTAAGCGTGCGAGCAGGTTTTAACATGCATAATGACGTTCGCTTCTGTCAGATATCCGGTGGCCGGATATCCAGCTATCCGGTTTCGGCAGTTACCGGTTATCCGGTATCCGGCCAAATCACTAACCGTTGCAACTCTAATATGCACCACGGCATCGGCATGGGCAATTTTATTTGAGTTTTTATCTGCACGACAGAAGAAGAAGAAATCAAAGCTCTGCCGGCCGGACTGAGGTGGTCAGCAGCGCCACTATCATGATATTATTAAAAACCTGTGATGTTCCATTGCAGGGCAAAGGCCTCCCTACTCTCTTTCCACTTCTCTCTGTTTAATAAGCTGCTAAGGACCAGTTCTTATTGAAGGAGTCCAGCTCATCCCACCACCTCTGTTCGGGCCTGCCGTGATGTCGCTTGCCATTAAGAGGGACCCATTGGGTCGTAATTTATCATATTGCTGACCGTGTATTATTTTTACTACGGCATAAGTTTATCTCATGTGGTAATTCGTCCTGAAACAAGAGAAGAAAAGTACAATTTTAACAGTTATAATTTAAAAACCCCCGACACAAATATTTCCTCATTTCTTTTTCCTGCTCCATCACCAGACTCTGTTCACCATCTATCTATAACCTATCCATTGAGACCATTCCAATGAGCCCAAACACGATGCCTGTGCTGTAAGTTTGTAAGTGAGGTGGGTATTCTGCAAATGCCAGGTGATGCTGTAGTATCAGTTCAAGGTTACTATGTTCTTCTAATATCATTGAAATGACAGAATACTAAATTTCAAATCAATCATACCTGTGGAAGATACTCACATCCATTCATCAATAGAAAAAAGCTGATAATCTTCAATCGGCCGAATCGATTTTATTAAAACATGTCTAAGAACCATCGCTAGAAAACTTGCTTTCAAATAAAAAAAAACCGCATTTAAATTGGTTCACCCGTTTAAAAGCCACGGTGCCACAGAGAGACACAAAACACATAGCGGTCAAATTTATAACACACCTATTTTTGCGTTGCGGGTTAAAAAATATGCAAACCCAACTCATACTCAAAGTAATTATTTCAACTAAACCAATAAGAGGATTTTAAATTTTTAAGAGTCAATCAGAAAACTGAACCTATTTCATTCCAAAGCGTAGTAAGTTCCTATGGAGAAGAATAGGCAATAAACTCCAAAGACACTCTAATAAATATAAATATTGTTACAAAAATGCAAGTAATGGAACCCTAACTTCGTGAACCCATAACCGTCGTTTTGCGTGCTCACTTAACCGTCATATTCCCCAAAAATATTTCTCCAAAATATTGCGTACCTAAATTCCCAGTTTTCAACCGCTGAAAGTCACACTTGGTAATAAATTCTTACCATAGAGGTACGTAAATGGCTCCTATGTAGGTAGGCCCATTCGTCACGTTGGGCATAAAGTACGGCAACATCGAGTGCCAAGCGGTCACCGCGGCTGACCCGTGGCTCCGGTTCAAAATTCAAATTACAATGGTTCGAAATTCAAATTGTTACGTGTATTTTGTGTTAGTAGGTTAGAGTTTGCCTTTTATAAGTGATATTAGGACATAATTATGTTGGAATTTTAATTACTATCGATTGATTGAATCCAAAACCATAGATTTTATGAAAACTTCGCTTCAAAATTTACAATTTTAAGTTTTCATGCCCTTTTAATTTTAAGACTAGAACTAAAATAATATTTTCACCGTCACTTGCGTTGCGTTTTGTGACTTCATTGATGACATCTTGGTTCTGAGAAATTCTTAAATCAAAACCATTCTTAAAATTTTGTTGTAGTGGAAGTAGATCAGAGGGGCAATTCCCGTAATTTTTAAGACGTTTCGCATTCGCATCTCATTCGCAATCTGTCAAAAATACAATAAATTTACGTACGTACGAACGTTTTTTAATCACGAGAATTGGCCTTCTGGACAAACCTATTAAGGTTTTTGTGACGTTTCTGTTTATAAATTGTTTAGCTCCATTATTAATAAACAATAAAAATAAAATGTTATAGGTTTTCACGGCGTCTTGTTGCCTCGGTAGAAAAACTTTTGCACTTGCAAGACATAAAACTAAGCTGTAAACAAGTTAAGTTCCTCTATGAAGCAAACTGCTAGAGAACATTGGCTTACAATGTATGGATTTGATAGCGCAGAAAATAGATAGAATAGTTGTATGTACACTTAACAGAGAACGCTCTCCTTTAGCTTACTGTAAGCCGACGTTCGCACGGACGTAATAAAATCGTGGCAATTTTTTTTTTCGTGAACTGGATTTTCAACGCTCTGCTTAGCGCGGAGAGTTGAAAATCTAACAGTGTATTTTTTCAACGCGCTGGGACGAGGCTGCGTCCCACGGCGTTGGATTCTCAACGGTCGGCTTAACAACGAGAGTTGAAAATCCAGTGCGCGATAAAATCACGCCGCGATTTTATTACGTCCGTGCGACCGTCGTCGACTAAGAGTTTTCACGTTTAAGTACCTACTCATTACTTACATACATAATACGTTATTATATTCACTACCTCGTTAGTCTAGTGCTCGCAAGCGCTACTGCTGAGCATGAGGTACTGCTGAAAATGAGTCAAAGTATAAGGGTCGCCCCCTATTATAAGGGACACCTCTGCTTAACCCTTCGTGAAATTACATTATGAAAAACATCCAATCATTAAATTTGATAGTAATAAGTAGGTATATAAAGCCGAAATGCCATCGACATTCTCTCATCGTATAACAAAGGCCTTTGAAATGTTTGAGAGGCATTTCCAAATCAATACCATCACACAAAGGGCTACATCTTCACGAAAGAAAACGGATTATAATATTATTGTAATGTAAAGTAAACAAATTGTAAGGTATTGTGTTTGTTCATTCAAATCGTATGGTGTGGCTGTGGGGTATTAATGATACAAGGAGTACAGCGCATGTATGGAAGAAACACGTTAAAAACAAAAGAAGGTGTGTGCTTATGACCACTCGATAGACGGTGATGTAATGATTGATTGACTGAGATGCCACATATGCATCTCAGTCAATCGATCATCACATCACCCTGTATCGAGTGACGAAAATTTATGAAGTAAAAAATGGGGGAAGTTTTAAAGTGGCGCCAGTGACAGAAAAGTTGAAAGAAAATCGTTTGGCATGTGATGAGGAAGGAGGATGTGACTAAAAGAGTGATGAATATAAATGTTGTAGCTCGTGGCTAAATAATAACAGCCGCACGGGTCGATCCTGAACACTGCTACTCGATACCTGGAATCCATTACTATGTTCTTGGAGTGAAAAAAATAATGTTTCTAAATTAATGTTTCTTGTTATTAATAATTTTATTCCAATTTTTATCTCAATTATATATCATTTGATAATATTTTTTTTTTTAAATAAAGTTTTGTCTAATTTTATCTAATTTTGCCTAATCTTGACTAATTTCAACAAATTTTGTTTGTTTTCACTTTAAAAATTGGGTTAAAATTCAACGTAGGTACGTCATTTGCTTGCCTTCCGGGTCAAATTTAACTCGAGTTGTAGGTTGGCCTACAAGAAAATATTTATCTTTACTCTTCAACTTCCCGCTTACTCAGACGATAAGAAGTTTTTCTTTGATGTTTCAGGAAGCGGCTTGACTGTTGATTGTGTCAAGTGAGTGGTTTCAATCCAGGATGTATATAAAGCGTTAAATAAAAACAGTTCGTACGTAACAATTCACGAGGAAAAATATTTGTAAGAAATGCAGTCGTTTTATGCAATACATTTTATGAGTTTACAAGCCGTGTGGGCTTTAGACTGACGGACTTAAATGACACTTTCGGGTAAAAGGATGTGACCACAGTATAAATAAGTAACAGTATTGTTTTTATAAAAAAATGGGCGAAATGACGCGCTTCGAAATCTCAGTGTAACCAATTCGAGGGCGCAGCAGTTACGCATGGATGCAGAAGATTAAATAACCAAGCATCGTCATTATTTCCAGGTCGATGCTGGGACATAATATTGTTATTTTATCATACTGTGATGTAACTGTGTTCCTCGCTAGAAAACACAAGCAAGTAAAATATTATTATTTACAAGCTATATCCCGGTGGGATCTTCATCGGCAAAAATGACGAAATTCCATACAAACTTTCATCCCCTATTTAACCCCATTTGGGGATGAATTTTCAAAAATCCTTCCTAGCATTACGCTTATCGATAAAATAAGGAACTATTGTACATAATTGGTGCGTTGTCTGTCGGTAAATTAATGAGTGAATTAAAGATTTTTATACGCAGATTTATTCCAAGTACCCAATTGGAGCTGTATTAAAATAATTTGTAACTAAGTTTTATTTACGTTTAAATAAAATTCAAACTCAAACTCATACCCAAAGCATTTATTTCAATTAAAACAATAATAGTCACTTTTGAATTGTCAAGCGGTCGGTCAGTCAGAAAGATGAAGCTAGTTGGGTCGGTAGGTACTCAGACCATAAAAACCAAGACAGAGCACTGCGAACAATATAGTGAAGCATACCAAAACTACACCTCCCCTCTGTGCATACACGCACACATTTACAATGACACTACAATGAAACTATACTTACCTCACTAAGTGCAGACATGTTTACGAAACTGGCTTCACGTCGCTGTTGACAGCGCTATTGTCTTGGTTTTTTATTTGGTCTGAGGGTTGGTATCAACGATCATAAACAATATAGCTTGTCATATCCATACTCATTGAGACTAACCTTTTATACTAACCTACGTATCAAAATTACTGATGCCCATTAAGGTAATTGGGTGTGAGTGTTTTAGGCTGATGGTATTGTGTTATTGTTAAGGTGCCTACAGAATCGCATGACTTTGACGATCAAAATGATCAAGCAAAATCGAATAAATGTGTGGCCACTGTTAATCTTTTTTCGATCGACTTTAATAACCTCAATTTACATACGTAACATAACTTAAACTCTAGCATTCTTCCCAAGAGGGTACGCAGAAATAACAGAACGCCACCTGCTACGATCCTTAAATACTCCTTCTGCTTCGTTAACGTTCATACATTTGGTCATACACGCATACCGCGAGTACTATGCACCTGACCTTTCTTGAAAATAGCACCGATAAGATGACTATAATGTCCTCCTTTAAGGATTGACTAGAGAGGCGCCACGGCATCCTCACCTTCCACCTGACGCAGGTCCTCACTGGACACGGTTATTTCGGGAGGTTCCTGTTCAGGATAAGGTGGGATGAAACGCCCGAGTGTCACTATTGTGTGGATCGTCCAGAGGACACGGTGGAGCATACGGTGGAGGTCTGCCCGGCTTGGGCGGAGCATCGCCATGTCCTCGTGGAGGCGAAGGGTCGCGTCCAGCCCTGGTCCAGGCCATAGTACGGAGCGAGAGGACATTGTGAGGCTGTCACCTCCTTATGCGAGGCAATAATGCTCGTGAAGGAGGAGGCGGAACGCTATGTCCTCGTGGAGGGAGAGGCAAAGTTCGCGCCCTCACGCGCCTAATCGCCGCAGGAGACGCCCTGGGTGTCGGGGGTCACAGGCCGATTCCCGGCCACCATAGGCGCGGGCTTGCGGACGGTAACTAATGGGTAGCTCGCCGTCCGATAACGACCAGACCCAGTTCAATGGCGCGCCTAAAAGAGATGTCAGCAGAACTGACGGGGCCGATAAGGCCGATGCCTGCCGGGGTTGCGGGGAAGTCCGAAGTGGCCCCTGGAAATATAGGCAACTGAAGGATCACGGGTGGGTTTTAGTCACTAGGAGTCTGACACGCCCTCCCGCTCCACCCAGAGCAGGAGAAGTTATTTGATAATTTCCCAACCAAAAAAAGGTCTTGCCCTCCCAGCGTGCCTTGTAAATACCTTTTTTAGTCATGCCTTTCATTCATTCGCTCAATATGACCACACCCACTAAGCATTGTTTGTCCTTTTTGATTTTAACCTTGATATTTTTATCGATCGTTAACAGGCAAAGATGGATAACATCGAGCAAAACTGTAAGAAACTGGCAGATCAGTAAGACTGGCATGAGGTGACCCCATAAGTCAATCACCTGATTTTCTCAGACTACAGCTTTTTTTGTGAATAAGAAAAATTGTTCTGGTAATTGTTATAATTATTTACTCGAACTTATAATTTTGTTCTATAGTCAATAAAATAATATCTGTCAAGTGGCCGCCGCACAGTGGGCTGAAAATCGGCTTTCATAGACATTCGATTTTTTTTTCGAATTGGTCAAATTTTTTGATTGGAATTGTTTAAAACAATCATGACCTTGAGGTATAATTGGTATGACGTCATAGAACATAGTGGAAGATAGACTTTTGATTTTTTTTCAAAATACTTGTATGGGAATTATCATAAAATCTTCAATATCTCAGCTATCGCATATTTGCGCAAAAGAATTCTTTCACACAAAAAATCTCCTATTTTTTTGCCAATTTTTGATATATTTCACTTTTATGGCAGAGGTGCGATGAAAAAGAAAAAAAATAAAAATAATTTTATTATTTTTATTTCTTCATTTATAACGATTATAAATGAATTTAATTACGCATTAGAATAATATAACAAAGAATATATAGCACAATAGTCTAGGCCATCGTGAGCCGCTTTTTTAGTCATTGATTTTTATACTACCTAGCAGAAAAACAGCATCTTAGACGTAAAAAAACAATTCTTAAATTGTTGACAACAAATACTCGACTTTATCGGAAGCCTGACCCTTTTAGCCTATAACAATTACCGAGAATTATTGCTAATAGGTACCTACCTATTAACTAATAGGTAGGTGATCACTGATCACCTAATTTAAGTTTTATTATGACAATGAAGGGTTTTTAGGCTAATTACTAATCGTTCTCCAGAGGAACTTACAGAATCACTGTGCAGGTGCCTAATGAGTTATAATCATTAGGGTTAATTTAGTTCTGTACAGATATCTCACAGGTATTTAAAGTGCAGTATTGGGAACAATTATTCAGTTCACATTGATTTCCCCTTGTGTTAACAGTGAAATTGTGCTTGCAAAAAATGGAGAGTTTATCTACTTACCTAGATTTCTTCATGATTTTGAAGAATTCGGGGAAGTACAGTGACAGCCTTGCACTATATAATGCTGTAGTTTCTCGTTTGAACTTAAATCTCTCCGATGAAGATAATTTAACATTAAAAGAATATTGCAGAAGGATTACACTAGCTATTACAAGGAAATGGAAGCAAGCCAACAGAAAACTGGAGTGTTTCTTAAAGGAACACAAAAACTGGCTTGAGACTGATATTGATTGGCCTAGTTGCATAAAAGTACCTGCTGCTTCAGGCATTGTGGATTCTGAAGTAAATGCCATATCTCCTCAACCTTCCACATCTACATCAGCAGCAATATCAGTTGGAACAATGACAAAAAGAAAGGCACCAACTCGTAAACCATTTCAAGATCTAGGAAAGAAACAAAAAAGAAGGAGAATTACAGATCAAGAAAATTGTGAGTCCAGTGAGATAGCATATGCTGCTATCATAAAGATGAGACAAGAAGGAAAGGAGAATATTGCTTCAGCACTAGAATTCATGTTGACAAATCCAGGAGCTGCTGATAAGTTCAATAATTTAATTCATCAATCGTTGGCCAAGCAAGTTTTCACACCCGAGAAGGCACTTGGCATATTTCTCTCTTTAAAATTATCTAAGTGGCAATATATAACATTGAGAGAAACAGCCATACGTGAAGGCGTAAAAGATTTGTATCCATCTTATTACAAAGTTCAACAGGCGAAATTACAATGTTATCCTTCCAAACAAACAATAACAGTGACGGATTCATCAGCAAAAATTTCTCTTCAAGGATTATTAGATTTAACAGTCAAAAGAATCTTCGACAGTTTACCTGAGTGCGTAGAACAGAAACAGTTAATATTAATATCGAAATGGGGATTTGACGGTGCGTCTAGCCAGAGCAGATATAAACAGACAATGGACAGTGAAAATGATGATTCTAGTGTCTTCATGACATCATTAGTTCCATTGAAACTAATCAATGGCAGTGACACCATATGGAAAAACCCGAAACCCTGTTCTTCATCATTTTGTCGTCCCGTGCGATTTAGCTTCATGAAAGAAAGCAAACTGGTTGTCAATGAGCATTTAGACAGTATGAAAGAAGAAATAAAAGCGTTGAGACCGACAGATAGTGGCAGCAACAAGGTCACCCATGACCTTAAGATGACCATGATCGATGGCAAGGTCTGCACTTACATCTCTGAAGCCAAAGCCAGCTCAGTTTGCTATTTATGTTTGGCAAAACCTTCAGAGATGAACAATTTAACGGAAGTGTTAAAAAGGCCTGTTTCTGAGAATTTATACGAATTTGGGCTGTCTTCGTTACATGCACGCATCAATTGCATGGAATGCCTTTTAAATATTTCTTACAGACAAGATCTTAAAAAATGGATGGCAAAAGGGGAAGAAGATAAAGCTATTCTGCAGGCAAGGAAAAAAACAATCCAAGACGGTTTCAAGCGGGAACTGAACCTGATCATAGGTGTGGTTAAACAAGGCTCAGGAACAACCAACGATGGAAATACAGCACGGAGATTTTTTGAATTTCCGGAAAAAACCGCAGCCATTACGGGTCTGGATGAGAATTTGATTCGGAGATTTGCTGTTATTTTACAGGCTATTACATCAGAAGAAAATATATATATTGAAAAATTTAAAGAGTACTGCCTAAAGACAGCAGAGAGGTATTTGGCACTTTATAACTGGTATTACATGTCGTCAACTGTGCACAAGTTACTTGTACATGGGGCAGATATTATAGCTTGTAATGCAGTAGTACCAATTGGGTGTCTTTCAGAAGAAGCATCAGAGGCTCGTAATAAGGACTTTCGAAGATTTAGATGTCATCATTCAAGAAAAAAGAGCAGACAATGTTCTAATGAAGACATTCTAAACATGCTTCTTCTCACTTCAGACCCTCTCATTTCTTCAGTTAGACCAATTATGGATGTAAAGAACAGGAAAGCTCTCTTCTCTGAAACTCGGGATCTTTTGGATAACCTGCAAGAACCCGATGTCGAATTTTGCGATATAAATCAATTAGATTCCGAATCTGAATCAGAATCAGAATGTAGTGATTGTGACTAACAGTAGGTTAAGATGTTTTTGTTTATTTACTAACTTTTTATTAGTTTTACTTTTGTTAGTATTAATTTAGAGCATGTCTGTAAATAATCAATTAAATTTTATTTTTAGAATGTATTTAGATTTAGGTACTATTTTTGTTCTATTTTTTTTTATATAAAACTATTTAAAATTTAAATGTAAGTCATATTTGTAGTTGTATATTATATGTTTAACTGTTATTATACCCTAATGATAATAACCCATTAGGCACAGTGATTCTGTAAGTTCTACCTCTGGAGAACGATTAGTAATCAGCCTAAAAACCCTTCATTGTCATAATAAAACTTAAATTAGGTGATCAGTGATCACCTACCTATTAGTTAATAGGTAGGTACCTATTAGCAATAATTCTCGGTAATTGTTATAGGCTAAAAGGGTCAGGCTTCCGATAAAATCGAGTATTTGTTGTCAACAATTTAAGAATTGTTTTTTTACGTATAAGATGCTGTTTTTCTGCTAGGTAGTATAAAAATCAATGACTAAAAAAGCGGCTCACGATGGCCTAGACTATTGTGCTATATATTCTTTGTTATATTATTCTAATGCGTAATTAAATTCATTTATAATCGTTATAAATGAAGAAATAAAAATAATAAAATTATTTTTATTTTTTTTCTTTTTCATCGCACCTCTGCCATAAAAGTGAAATATATCAAAAATTGGCAAAAAAATAGGAGATTTTTTGTGTGAAAGAATTCTTTTGCGCAAATATGCGATAGCTGAGATATTGAAGATTTTATGATAATTCCCATACAAGTATTTTGAAAAAAAATCAAAAGTCTATCTTCCACTATGTTCTATGACGTCATACCAATTATACCTCAAGGTCATGATTGTTTTAAACAATTCCAATCAAAAAATTTGACCAATTCGAAAAAAAAATCGAATGTCTATGAAAGCCGATTTTCAGCCCACTGTGCGCCGCTATAATTGACGCACATTTGCATTTAGCATTACTTTTCTCAATACTTCTGGCGATAGATTCGTCACTTCTTCTACGATGTTCTCTTTTAAGGCAGCCAAGGTCTGCGGCTTGTTCACAAAAACGCGTGAATTCAGAAAACCCCACAAAAAATATTGCAGCTGTCAAATTGGGAGATGTTGCGGGTAACTGCAAATCGAGATTAAGCAGTCGGAAATTATTGGTTAAAAAACAATGAGACATTTATTCCGCGTTCTTGTAGAGAATAACGCAACATGATTTTACGATGTGTATTTTACATTTGTGTACTTTACAAATCTCAAAGTCATAATGGCTAAACATTTCATTTTCCAAATGAAAGCATCTTCCAAGGGGGTGATAACTTATGCGCCACCTAGTAGATCATCAAAACACCATATCGAGCGACAATAACGATCTTCAAAAATCGAGAAATTCTGAAGGCGCCTTGATAGTAATAATCCTATCCTTACTATAATAATATTAGTACCTGAGCGAACGAGCTCTGCTCTGGTAATAGAGAATGCTCATTTAATAGTATAGGATAGTTCCTACTAATTCCATACTGCCATGACAGTTGGTAGGTACTTACTAATTCCATGTCACCATGTCATTATTCTATGTCATTGATCTTGTTCTAAACTTTGGTCGACCGGGTTCTGCTCGGGTGAAAATACGGAGAAAACGAATTTTCCCAGATTAGAGACCTAGCTAGATCGATTTTTCTCCCCCGTAAACCCCTATATTGCAACTTTAATCGAAATCGTCAAAGCCGTTTTCGAGAACGTGATTACAAATATTTATAATATTTAAAACTATTAAACTTATATATATTATATATTGGCCTAATATGTAGCCATTCTAAAGAATCCTACTGACATTATGAACGCGAAAGTTTTTTTTTTTCTGGTTGGGAAATCATCAAATAACTTCTCCCGCTCTGGGCGGAGCGGGAGGGCGTGTCAGACTCTTACTGACTAAAACCCACCCGTGTTCCTCCGGTTGCCCTGTTGCCGGGGGCCACGATCTCGCTATCGGTTTTCTTTGCAACCCCGGCAGGCATTAGCCCTAGTGGACCCCTTCAAATCTGCTGACATCTCTTTGAGGCGCGCGTGGAACACAACGCGCCGTCGACCCGGGCCTGGTCCTTATCGGATGCTGAGCCACCCATTGCTCACCGTCCGCAAGCCCGCGCCTACGGTGGCCGGAAATCGCCTCGCGATTCCCGACGCCCTGGGCGTCTGCTCCTGCGGCGGTTAGGGGCGTGTGGGGGCGAAATATGCCTCTCCCTCACGCGTTCCGCCTCCTCCTTCGCGAGCATTACAGCTTCACAGAAGGAGGTGACGGCCTCCCATTTCCTCTCGCTCCGTACCATGGCCTGAACCAGGGCCGGACGCGAGAGATCACCGCCGCCGATCGCCTCCACGAGGACACGGCGATGCTCCGCCCAAGCTGGGCAGACCTCCACCGTATGCTCCACCGTGTCCTCCGGGCGATCCACACAATGGTGACACCCGGGCGTTTCCTCCCGCCTTATCCTGTGCAGGAACCTCCCGAAACAGCCGTGTCCGGTGAGGACCTGCGTCAGGCGGAAGGTGAGGACGCCGTGGCGCATCTCTAGCCACTCCTCAAAGAGGGGTCTTATCACGCAATTGTGGCGTGCCCAGCGCTGGGTTGCAACAATCGCACTCTCCATGACGCCATGAGATCCCGCCGGAGCTCTGTCCACTGTGCCGCGATTTCTCGCGGCAGCGGAGTTAAGCCCCGGCGTTTTGCCTCCTCGCGCCACTTCCAAATGTGCGCGAGGACCTTTGCCTCCAGATCCCATGGCGGTAATCCGGCAAGGAGGCTCGCCGCCATGAACGCGAAAGCTTGTGAGGATGAACGTATGAATGAATAGATGTATGTTTGTTTCTTTTACGCTAAAACTACTGAACGGATTTATATGAAATTTTGCACGCAGATAGTTTATAACACATAAGATAGTTTTTATCCCGATATTCCCATTATATGGAGACTTATGCTGGTAAAACCGTGGGGCACAGTTAGTATAGGATAAACGCGACAGTTTGTGAGGATGGATGGATGTTTGTTACTCTTTCACGCAAACACTACTGAACGGATTTAGATGAAATTTGGCACACAGATATTCTATAACTTGGATTAACACATAGAATACTTTTTATCCCAATATTCCCACGGGATTGAGACTTATGCGGGTGAAACCGCGGGACGCTGCTAGTATATAATATTTTTTTATTTTCCATAGGTTTGAAGTAGGTATTATTCATATGAAAACACGATGAAAAAAGGTTCTCGATTGACGAGGTAAACAGGTACATCTAGAATACCTTTTATGATTGTTAGGAAAAGCGTAAAAAGGTGACCCAGATCTGCTTGTAATATCAATCGTTATTTATTTTATGTTATAACTAGCTTTTGCCTGCTGCTTCGCCCGCGTAAAGTCAGAAATTATCCCACAGAAATCCTATATCCCAGGTCATGGCATATGCCGTATACCTTTCATCTAAATCTGTTCAGTCGTAAAGGCATGAAAAGTTACAGACAGACGGAGATAAAAATTAAAATAATCTGTTTTAGGGTTCCGTACCTCAAAATAAAAAATTGGAACCCTTATAAAATTACTTCGTTATATGTCAAGACCCTCTCAGGTATCAATCCCATAAAAAAACAAAACATGTAAAAAAATGCAAGTCTCTATACCTAGTTATACTAAGCCCTCTTGGTCACTGAAAATTCAGGCTTCTTGCTTTATCCACAATGAATTTACAGAGGGTTGAAAATGTCCTGAATGACTTCGAGAAACTCTGTGTTTGTTTTTGCTCGACTTGGTGGGGGCATTGCCGTGCCCCCCGATAGAAATCAAAAACTTACATTTGTCCCTTGAAGCTGTAAAGAAAACCAAACTTCGAAGTCAACGCAATAAAAAATACGGCCATTTCTGCCGCATATTTTGACACTCGCAAATAAACCCAAGTCTTTATGGTACTTTCCGTTGAGCAGCATGGAGTTTGGCGAGAAGGAAGGATTTACGGTTCAAGTAAAGAGAAAAATCCAAAAATTGTTAATATATCAACTGCAAAGTTAAGTTTGTTCTTCAATCTCGGATCGGCAATTCATAGGTCGTGTCTTGAAGTAACATTAGTCCGTAATTTATTAAAATCGATCCTCTCCAATCTATTAAAAGTTCTTTTACAACTAAATAGTTAAGTTTACCCTTTAATCCGGAATTGGAAATTCGGGCAGCCGAGCGAGCACAGCTTTGAAACGGAACTCCTGGCCGGATTTTTTTAAATAAATAAAACAGACTGTGACTTAAAATAATAATTATTAATTTTAATATATCACCATTAATTTGTAATATCTACTTTAGTCCCGCCATTAACCACGTAATACCTCACAATTTTTTTTTTATTTTATGACATTAAGTAATTGTAATAACTTTTGATCGAGTGGCCCAATTTTAGTGAAATAAGGAGGCTTCAACATGCGGACTATATATATATTTACAATACCTTAAATCTCTTAATAAAGAAGTACACAAAAATCAATATTCATGTGATGATTTTACAAAAACACTGAAACACGTCTATTTCTTACCGAAATCATACATTTCAATTTTCATATTCCTAAGTTAAGAAATGTTGGATTTCTGACACAAACTCTTATCCCTTATATCACCACCACCTTTACGATTTTTTTTGAGGCAAAAGGTAGGTATTTAAGTAAATTTACCAAATCTCACCCTAAACTGTTTGAAAAACTGGGACATAAATGTAAGTTCAAAACTAGTTATCCAAATAGATTAATTATTCCTAGAATGAAAACGGAACTATTTTAGCGAAGTTGCTATCCTATGTGTATTTATAACAAGATTCCTAACCAAATTAAAGAACTGCCAATGATCCGCTTCAAAAGGGCTTTACGCAGTTGGTTAATTGAGATTTCCTATATACTATAAAAGAATTCCTTCAATTTAAATTAAAATGATGTTATTGTGTACCAAAAATGTGCATGTCATTATGTCATGATTAAATATGTTAAGCTACTATATATTACCTGGTGGTAATATATAGTAGCTTAACATATTTAATCACGGAAATTGAAGAAGTGAAAGATTTGTATGCAGATAAATATGGTTACAAAAGTTCTAAGTTCTTACAATGGTTTGTAAGAACTTAGAACTTTTGTAACCATATTTATCTGCATATAAATCTTTCACTTTGACTTAAGTCCTTCTCTAGGATGCCAGTTGTCTCCTTGCGGAATTTTTGCGGAATGGTTAAGTGGTTTAGGTGTAAAAAGCTAGCATACAGACATACAGATAGAGTAACTTTAGAATTTATTTTACAATATATATATATATAGTTTGGGTAGTAAATCCAAAACATTTGAAATAATCAGCCGTCCCATACATTTAGGTACTAAATATGGCCACATCTTGCTGATAAATTATGTATATTATGGCCATCAAGACACGAAATAAAATTAAAACCCAAACTCCTACTTGCATGGTTAAAAACAGTTTTCTCCCTTCGGAACATGTTGAACCATATTGTAGGAACTACAGGTAACAATAATGCTAGCGGTGCAAAATGCAATATTCCCCGCGCATAAAGTTTAGCGGCCAGTTGTTTTCCCAGCGCCGGCAGTAACTTGTGTTCTGTATGACTTCTGTAAAAAGCGTCACTGAGCTTAACATTCATGGTCATCTGAATAGACTATCCTGGACACTGGAATTTATATTACCATGAATTCTTATCTGTAACAACTTGTTATTTATCACGTTTCCACCAAAAACCTAAACGAAACAAGCTTTATTCCCACATAACATCATCGTATAACTGAATAATTTAATACATAATTCCCTAGCTTCATCTAGCAACGTGAAAGTACTTAACGCGCTAAGACCTCGGTTACTACAGCCATATAATCCCAGGAGGCGAAAGGCCGACCTAATATGAAGGGACAGGCTATTGTAAGAGGTGTTACGTACATTTTGCCCTAGTGAGATTACGTGCGAGTTTAAAGGTAAGGATACACGATGATACTTGACACAAAATGTCGATGGTGTAATCACGATATGCGATTTTTTGTGTCGACGTCGCTTCCCAAGGTCGGATATTGAGCCAATTCTAGCTCGAAATGAACTCAATTATATTTTGGACACTGGTGATACGGGATTCTGATTCGATTCAGTATCGTACATTCTTTCGCGTTGAATCGACGTGCTGCGATTTCAACTTTTGTATTTTAATTAAAACATGTCAATTTTTGGGATACTTTTGTCAGACGTCAAATGTCTTGTCTCTACGACTGGGAAAGACAATTAAAATACTTAGGTACATCTGCAATTCGATGTCGCAATAGTGACACTAATGCTCTATAGATATGTACTTACAATGTATTATATACTAACAATCACTGCTTAAAGTTAAGACAAGCTTAACCCCTAACCCAAAAAATAACATCACGCCTTGTTTTCCCGAAGGGTTGGGCAGAGGTGTCCCTGTAGCAGGTTCACCCACATTTCGCCAGTTATGTTTTAAGTCCCATGTAATGGGGGGCGAGCCTATTGCCATCAACCGGGGACAAATCCAGACTACAGGCTGCTACTGAGAAATTTCAGATACAAAAACCCAATAACACTTTGCCCGACCTGGGAATCGAACCCAGGACCTCATGCTCAGCAGTAGCGCTTGCGACGACTAGACCAACGAGGCAGTCAGAAAATGTTACATTTAAATTAATTACGACTTAACTTTTAGCAACGATTAAACAAAAGCGAGGGTAGTTTGTTTTGTGCCTAGCGTCGTGTATCCGCACCTTAACATTAATTTTGGAATTTCCATCTCAACTTTGCTAGAAACCTCTGTAGATCAATTTTCGTCAACGACGCTGGGTTCTTAAGCCTTTAAGAGGGTAAGTAGGTTGTTATCGCGTGATTTTAGAGTAAAAATATTGCAGATTAGGTGCTTATTTTTGGTGATTTCGCTGGTGTTTCAAAAGGGAGACAAATTGTTTCCTGTTTGAAGCTTCGTTGTAGATATGATATAATTATATACCTATATTTTGAAGTACCTTTCTTAACTAATATTATAATATAAAGAGAAAAGATTTCTTTTTTTGTATATTTTTTTGATACGCTTTCACGCTAAAACAGCTGAGACTCTTTCGGGTGAATCCGCATGGTGCAGCTAGACATTAATTCAGATTGAGAAATATTAAGCAAAAGTTACAGTACGTTCTATATTCTGAGATTGTACAATCTACTTCGTAATAAATAAAAAAAAATCAGTTATGCATCGTATGACCTAAATCTTTAGGTATAGAAACATTGCAGAACAGTTTTTTTGTGTAACAATAGTGAGCACTTAGGAAGGACTTTTGAAAATTCATCTCCTAAAGGGGTTCGATGAAAGTTTTTAAGGAAGTTCGACATTTTTGCCGATGAGATTCCCACCGACATATAGCTTGTAAATGATAGTTTTTACTAGCTTGTGTTTTCTAGCAAGGAACACAGTTACACCAGAGTATAAAAAAGCAACAGTATTATGTCTCGGCAGTGACCTTGAAATAATTACATAAAGCCCCTTGGTAGATAAACCTTCCACGTCTGTTGTTGCTTCATTTTTAATTCTTTTTACCTATTGTGGTATAGTAATTTTATTCTAGGTGCATCGTCTTCACATATTATTATATAACTAATGTACGTACCTATACAAATTATTGTAAAATATTTTAAAAGAGTAACGGTGGAGTATCTTGCCCATTCTTCTCCTTACAAAAAGCACCTTTTGGAAGGGGCGACTAGAATCAATTCTATTACTTTGTAAATTTTGACGTTCAAAAGTGCCATACATGGGCCTATTTGAAATAAATTATTTAACTTTTGACTTTGACTTTGAACGTCTGAGCGTAACTGCCGCGCCCTTGAGACTGTTGCGTACTGGTTTACACAAAAATTTCGAAGCGCGTCGTTTCGGCCGTTTTCTATGAAGATCTTCTGTTACTTATTTATACTGTGGTCAGACCCTTTTACCCGAAAGTGTCGTTCAAGAGAATATTTTCGCTAACCGTTTATTGCTTTTAGCAGGAACTTTTGACGAATCCTTGTATATAAAGTCAGGAAAATCAATTGGTATGCAATTTGACTAAATTGTCCGTATATTGAAATCACAACTGTAATTTTTTGACAATTGTATGAAATTGTTGGAGATCTATACATACATAGAAATAAATCAAATTGAATTATCTTTTTGTAATATCAAAATAACAGCTCTTTACTAAATCCTTATGAAAGTACCTATATAACCGTATATAGGTACAGTATCGACCAAAAGTCCATAGGCAAACTCACAAACCAATAGACTGACGCTGCGGTTTGACTTACGACCTTCTTCTATAAGTTGTTACACACACACATACTTACTTTGTCTGCAACTCATACTAGTTCATAATTTCGAGCAATACTGTATATAGCATGCTAGCTCAGTGGATAACCCGCTTTGGTATGTGCGATTATAGCGAGCCGAGAGGGTTCGAATCTCACGTGCGGTTAGCTCGTCATTTTTTAATAATTACTATTCGTAGTTTTTGTTATTTTTTAAATAAAGACTAGTTCAATAATCATTTATTTTTTGGTTCATTCGTCTTGTTCACATAAATATTAAAGTTTAGCAGGTAGACCTCAGAAAACTAAGTAAATTATTTCGATTTCTGTAGGGTAGACAGATGCAGTTCGTTACGAGTATTCATTTAATAGAACTTTGTTGGTTCGTGATTATTGTTGGTGACAAGTAAAAGCGGTGTTGTGGTTATTATTTTCAAAATGCAGTCAAATATAAATATTGAACGGAGATCAAATATTATTGCGCTGCGTAAAAGTGAATGTAATTTACACAAATATCGTATGAAACCAGACTAAGTGTGAGTGTTATCATTTATATATTTCATATTTGACTAAACATAAATCTTAATCAAAGGTATTGTTGATCGAACAGAGGTATTGTTGAGACAGAAGATGCCTTTAAAGTTTTTATATTTATTATGAGGTTTAATTCGATTAGTGAATGATAAATAATTAGTATGTCTAATAAATACGATGTTATTCTTTGTTCTAGAGAAATACTGTGAAGGTTAAGAGATATTTGGAAGAGGCTTGTTATCGAGAAGCAGCGACGTCAAATGGTGAATAAATATGAAATAAATGGTTGCATATCAACGAGATATTTTGCTGAATTATTAAACACGGTATTATGAACCGTTCTCCGTGCACTCTGAAGGCTTGCATCACTGAAGACCAGCTAGGAAACCATTTTTGACAGAAAGGCATAAACAAGAACGTTTAAGTTTCGCACGATAATATTAAGACTTCAAGAGGGACACTGCTATATTTTAACCTTAAAATATTTACCGTTCTAACTTAATAAACAACACATTCGTTATTGCATGAATTTGTGGTAACGATTTTTTTAAGTATGTAAGAAATACGACAAAAACCATATTGAAATATGGTGTTTGTCGTATTTCTTGCAATTTGACCGAAAATGTTTAAGATTATTTTAGTAATATTATTATTTTAGAATTAAAATCTGTGGTTTAGTTTCAATCTTCTTTTCGTAAAGAAAATGAATACTTAAGCTATAACCTCAATACCAACCAATATTTATTAAAGCCAAATAAAATGTAAAATAATTAATGTAAACAAACTGCCCATATTTAACCTTAAAATCACCTATTTTGTAAGTAGTTTTTTTTTTAAATTTTGAGTAGTCTAATATTCTTATTTATTGCTTAATTACTTCGACCATGATCAAAGCTTAATATTTATGGCGAAAAAATCCATTTAAAATTTAAAACATTTCATAATTTAAATATGTCAAAATAATACAAATTGCTTCTAAGTTTCTTGAGATCTATATCTAATAAATATTGTTTAATTTTGTTATCACATATCTTTTATTCTAAACCCTTTATTGCAATATCAAAATTAATAAAAAAGGCAGCAATATTAAAAAAATATTATTTTTGAAAACAAAAATAATAAATTTCGAAAAGAAAAAAACCGCGCTGTTCTTTACGAGATCAGAACCTAAGCCAGCTCGAATCTCAGACCAACTCTTTAAAGCCTTCTGCTATCTGCACACATAAGATTAATTTGAATTTTAGCAATGACATAAACTGGCCAATGTCACGCGCATGATGCGTGTGTGTTATCGTGTCTAACAAAAGCGACGGAGATATATTTTTGTTTCGCGAGTACGTGACGACAGTGTGTAAAGCGTTCTCTGTGGTGTTTGTGCCGTGTTATTTACACATACAGATATACGGACTATATCGCGTGTTCACAGCAAAACGACTCTTAACGTGCCTATCCACTTTTGAGCGCTTACTGTACTTTCATCACTTATAACATTTTTTTTTTGTCTGTTTGCTAATCTCCGAAATGACTGGACCGATTTTGACGGGACTTTCATTGGCAGATAGCTGATGTTATAAGGTGTAACTATGTCTCTTTTATGAGAAAAAAAAAATAGGATCCTTGCAATCAAATCTAATGGCACCAGCTAGTCTGTACAAATAAATAAAATTAATCTAATATAAATTCAAAATTGCTGCTGTTACTGTTGTTGCTGTTTCAAAGTTTTTTCTGTTTTTATTTTTTATTGTATGAATATTGTTTGCCTTCAATTTCAATTTCAAATAGCCTTTATTAGCAATCTTAAAACTAGTTTCACAGTTTATATAAAATACTTAAAGGTTTAGACATCAGAATTCTCCAAACTGCTTTGTTCTTTAGCATAGAGGCTTCCCACAAGCTTTTTCATAGCTCACAGTCGTGAGTTTTTCTCCTCCATGTCCCTTCCACAGTAGTTCTCAAATCGTCTTTCCATCTTTGAAATGGTCTTCCTCTTTTCCTCTTTCCTTCTCTGGGATACCTTTCTGTTACTTCTCTGGCCCATTTTCCGTTCTCCGTTTTACCCCTGGTGACGTGACCTGTCCACTTCCATTTTAGTTTTTTTATTGTGTAATTCACATCTGCGTTTTTTTTTTTTTTTTTATTGTTATAAGATTGAAATTTACTTTGTCTATTTTATTTATATTTAGAAAGAATAAGAATTAGGGTCCTCGCGATCGAAGCCACTGGCACCAGCTAGTCTGTACAAATAAATAAAATTTATCTAATATAAATTCAAAATTGCTGCTGTGACTGTTCTTGCTATTTCAGTTTTTCTGTTTTTATTTTTTATTGTATGAATATTGTTTGCCTTCAATTTAAATTTCAAATAGCCTGTATTAGCAAACTTAAAACTAGTTTCGCAGTTTATATAAAATACTTAAAGGTTTAGAAATCAGAATTCTCCAAACTGCTCTTTAACAGCTTTCCATAGCTCACGATCGTGAGTTTTTCTCCTCCATATCCCTCCCGCAGCAATTCTCAAATCGTCTTCCCATCTCTGAAATGGTCTTCCTCTTTCCCTCTTTCCTTCTCTGGGATACCATTCTGTTACTTCTCTGGCCCATTCCGTTATCCGTTTTACCCCTGATGACGATATACGATGATATTGCTGTTTCAAAGTTTTTTTTTTCTGTTTTTTATTTTTTATTTTTGTATGAATATTGTGTGCCTTAACTTGGGTCGAATAAATGTATTTTCTTTCTTACTTTCTAAATTACGGGCTATAACACGGCAAACAATTTACGCAAGTTGTCAATAAGCAAAAAAAAAAATTCCTGACTGTACCTTTTGACATTAGAGTACCTAAGTGCCACTTTTTTTCCATAGTTTTGCTCAAACTTTCAATCAAGGACGAAAGTCGCTTTAAAGAAAAACAAGCATAAACGTAACAGTACCCTAATTGTGTAATTACACGATCAATCAAAATCTGAATCTCTTTTGAAATAGATTGCTAATCCATTGTTTCATAAGTTGGGAAAAAAACCACTTCAAAAACGTAAATAACGCAATGAATGTTGTTGAACTGACAAAATGAAACAGATTAGTCGTAATTGTTTACGAAAATGTGTTACGTAAGCGTACTGGTTCCACATGAATATACGACAAATAAATTCCTAATCCTTCCCCTCTGTACAGTCGTAGAGAAAGTAATAGAAATGTTCCCCGAAAATAGATACGTGTCTAAGTTATGTATCTTTCAATATTCACTTACGGAATTCACAGATTCCAGACGTTTCCTACGTAATACGGTAAGAATATTTTTATCGAGTTGAATTTTTGTATTCAAAGCGTTCAGAATTCAATGTCGATTTTCGTTTTTAGTTTTATGTGATACAAAAAAATGGTGCATTTTTAGTTAGTGCTTGTCAGTGTGGCAATAGTACGGTTAATCGCCAATCAGTGGTAACAATGGTCTTTATGGCCTAGCAGTAAGGGTGATTTTGAACAATTTATAGTTTAGTTTAGTTTATAGTGCTTTACCTCTGATATATAAGTGAATTCAAAGTCAGAGTCAAATCGTTGATTTCAAATAGGCACTTAAAAGGCACTTTGAACGTCAAAAAATTACACCTGTAAAAGCATTATTCTCATATTAATAATACTTCAAAGCACAATGCACGTTTCACAGCACCTGTAGATGAGAAATTCCTGTTTAATCGAAAAATACCTAACGTGACCCCTTTAGCAATTTATCGTTGCGTTCTTTGTCAACTTGGGCGGGGATGCAAAAATAAAATCCGCAATAAATTTTGCAAGTCACCTTTAAATCGTTTGTCAAATAATGAAGTGCAATTTTAACATTAGCAGTCAGATTAACTCTTACTTTGCTCAATATAGAGGTGATTTTCATTTGGTTGGGTGTTCCAGTAATTTTGCTTCGGAGCAGGAACCTTGTGTCACTGCGGTTAGGAAATACGGCGCTGAATACAAGCGCAAAATTTAGTGTCGGAATAATGCATAGTTGTGCCATGCAACTCTTCTAGAAGCAATTGAGCACATTCTTTAGCGATCCACAAGATGCTTAAGTATTTACCGTCTGATATAATAGATCACCCTCCGTCCACTCATGATGTCTTAACAAGCAAAGCAAAGCCTAGGTCTCAAGTTCGAACCCAAGGCACGCACGTCTGACTTTTCGGAATGTGCGTATTGTATAATTATTTATCACTTGCTTCAAAAACGGTGAGGGTAAACATCGTGTGGAAACGACATGTGCACGTTATAACGTAATTATTTGACTATTTAAAACCGTCTTCATAGATTTCCATAAATTTTACTGCCTTGTGTTAATGTGATGCCGTGGACTCGCTTATTTGATTTATTTGGCCAACCCACAACAACCCAAAATAGACATACACATACACACAACAAAACATATTTTTCTGACACAACATGGCAGTCAAAGATCAAAGCAGTAAACTCGTCGAAAAAATAGCGTCCAACTTTTAGCCGCTAAATGCTCGCACACTAAAAAAGAAAGAAAGAAAAGATACGGCCAGTTAAATTTAGTTCTTTTGCAGTGCGACACTATCTAGATATATGCTTAATCGAAGATGGCTATTTGTAAAAAAAAAAAAAAAAATAACTAAACATAATGGAAACAATTTAGATCTAAGTAATAGTGATCAAAAACGTTTTGAGACTTAAACATAACTAACGCTTGAGTGTACCATATACTCTCCCGCCTCCTGCGGAAATACAGAGACTATGAAGTAAGGCGATTTAAGACGCAGATATATGCCAGTGACCTTGAGTGGTTAGCTTGTGTGTTCTGTACTGAGCTCACGCAACGCGTCGTATGTCCAGCCAGAAATAAGACTCGCCCATCAAGGAGCACTGTCCCAAATTAGACGTATTATTCATTTATTATACATAAAATAAATAGTATTTGAATAAAATTCGTATACTGAAAGATCAACAATTAAATAATTTTTAAAATGGTAAAGGTTTCAGAAAAATACGCTTGATAGATTTTCCGTGATTCTCAGTTTTTTATCTGCGTTAAACATAACTGTCATCATCTAAAATATTCATGTATTAAGTTATTAAGAAAATGCTTTAATTTCTAAAATCATTAAAAAGCGGGCTGTGCTGGGGTTGCTCCTGCAAGTGCGGAAAACCTCAAATGGCACAAATACTCCAATCTTATTGTGACTTATGTGTTTCAGCCGTTTGAAGTTGAAACACTAGGGCCATGTATCGCCAAACAGTTAGTCGACTCTTCAAGTGACTAGAGGGCTGGCCTATTCTGTGGCCAAAGCATCAGCATTGCCATTCAAAGTGGCAATGCTGCCAGCCTTTTGGGCACTTTTCCAGTTGACAGCAATGCGGAAGAATTTTTTGATGCCCTCTGACTATCCCCCCCATTTTATATACTTTTACATATTATTGTTATCATTTTCAAGTCTGTTAGTTATAGAAATAATGTATATAAGTGTGTGTAAATAAAATTAAAAGTCGGTTATCGTCGCCTTAATTCTCAATACGACATACCTATCATAAATCATTAACGTGTATCATCCATTTCAATGAGCTCAAAATATACTCGATACTGCCAACTCAATCTCATTCAATACAGCCTAAAGTACAATATTCTAAAGAAGTAATTATTTCAAAATACCAATGAACATTGAAATCAAAGTACCCAGTTCAAAAGCGTGATTAGTGAGATCCTGATTTCCATTGAAATTAGAGCCGAAAATGGGAAATAATCTTTCAACTTTGTACATTTTATTAAAGCTTACAACAGACAAAAGGAATATTTCAGATACACCTTGGCTATTTATTAAGTGTTACAAATAACGTTAATTGGAACGTATTTTGAATTTGGCTCTTTCATAGATCATGTTGGCTTTGATGTGTGAGCATAATTAGGTGACGTGTGAAGTGTAAGGCCGGTTTAACTGAGAAAATGTTCTTTATATGCTTTTAGAATTTAGAACTTCGAATCGTAAGGTTATTGTGGCAATCAAGGATCTGGAACTGTTTTCATAGCGATTAACTGCTATTAAAACGGGAGCACGAACGCCCTAGGAGGACATTCACCTTATTGGTCATGTTCTTCTGAAAGGTCAGGTGCGTAATACTCGCAACCGGCGTACGTGTATGACCAGATCTATGAACGGAAACGAAGCAAAAGGAGTATCTAAGGATCGTAGCAGGTGGCGTTCTGTGGTTTCTGCCTACCCCTATGGGAAGAAGGCATGAATTTATGTATCTATGTAACTGTTATGGTTTATCTGTTTATTACCCAACTGCCCCAGAAGGAAGGTAACTTTTTTAAATGTTATAGTATCTCATAATCGTGGTAAAAAATAAACAACAATAGGTATTTCCACCACTATAAAACTGTCTATACGGTATAATAACCAGTTTAGTTCGACCTAAAATTAAATATAGGTAATCTATCTACTAAGCCTTATGTTTTCTCGAGAAAGACAAAAATTATAGCTGGAAAGAAAATGTACCCAACAAAATAATATGGCGCAACATTTTTTAAATTTAAATTATCATCCATTACATCAGCTCAAGGAACTAAAGAAAGTTAATAAAACAGATACCGAATTGTGCCCCAAGCCGGGACTCCGCGGAGTATGAAATAGGAAATTTTCTTAAAACACTCGTTTTAAGAAAGAAATTCTTACAAGGACTGCAGAAATATGAATTACGGGCGGTGACTTTGAAAAGTCGAGCGCGCCAGAGCAGATTTGAATGGTCCCCGGTTCAAGTTTTATAAATTGTTTCCCGTTTATTATAACTAGGTTATTGTTTTTTGATTTCGCTCACTTAGCATAGAAGTAGTTTTTGATGGGAATCTTTTAACAGTTTGCAAAGTGAATTTGTAACTAGTGGACTGGATGGTTTTTCTTTTGCGGATTGTAAATGAAGATTCGGAAGGGAAATGGTCGTTATTTTATCGAAGTACCTTGATTTAGACATTCACAGTGAAATAAATTCTACATTAACAGTCTAACTTATGATGGATGCAAAAAAATTGAGTGCAAGAAATCGTTGTATATATTTTTTTTTATGTGAACATCTTTCCTCTCGCTTTGCTGCAATCTGTGATTGCACGAAAAGTGACGGAAGGGTGAACTAATTGATTTGACAAATGCGCGCAATGCGCGGTGTGCTAGAGTTGGCCGGCAGATGGTACCAACGACGGTGACGAATGACGACGTCGGTGACTGTGACTGTGATGGTGACGGTGATGGTGACTGTGACTGTGACGGTGATGGTGACGGTGACGATGACTGTGACTGTGACGTTGACGGTGACGGTGATAGTGATGGTGATGGTAAATATTGTTCATATCATATAAACTGCAGTCAAGATGTCAGATGTTGCACATCATATGCGTCTACTGTAAGGCTAGCTAGTTTTTTTTTTTTTTGTTTTCTATCAGTCTTATTAGTGTTATAAAGGCGTCAACTTTGAAGGTCTCGCTATGTTAAGTCAGGGAAATAGATAAACTGTTTATCAAATTGTCTACCAACTTAAATTGTCCGTATATTCGTATCATAACAGTCTCATTCTTTGACAGTTGTATGAAATGGCTAGAAGACGACAATTTGACCTAGTGTGTTAATTTGATAAACAAATAATTTTCCTGACTACACTACCCATTTTTTAACAAAACAATCTTTAACTTTACATCGTAATCGTAAAACCTTCATGCAAGTAACACAAACTCTTCCACATAATCAGTTCCTTTCATACCTTCTCAAAATGTCTCCCGAGCACATTCAAGTCAAATGTACAAGAAAATGACTTGAGAATTTCGTTGTTAACAGAAAATGCTTTACTCTTTTCATAGGAATTTTCTCCTAAATTTCCTATACATAAACAGGTACTCAAAGTATTTCAGAACGCCCATAAATTACCCTAACCCCATTACAGTGTCGCTAACATTTAAAAATCCATCATTGCTTAAAGCAAGTCACCTTCAGTTCATTAATATGGTGTCACAAGGAATGACAGTTCGGTTATGCGAACTCAAAATAAAATTACGTAAATGGATTACCATGCTTTGTGCTTACCCCATTTTAATATTCAGCTTAAAAGCGGCAATTCGGGGCATGTTTTCTTTTTTTTTTCGTTTTTTTGTTTATTTATTTTTTCATCCGGCTCCGGGTTTTAATTTGTGTCGAGTGTTTTTAAATATGTTGGCGCTGTAATTACTTAAATCGACGTTAGCTTACATTAAAACAACCTATATTTAATTTATATGGTTGTCTGACGTCACAAAAAGTGGGTGATATCCGACCGCGTATGCAAATATCGCGAAACGAATTTCCAGTTGTGGTTATAATATTGAATGTATCACATCGCGGTCTGGCAATCGATGTCAGTCAGTACATTTAATCCATTGCAGTATTGTCCATTTATCCTACTATGTAAACTGAAAAAGCGTCACTATACTGTGTTCTCATTACAATGGCATTTTTCACATTATGAATAAAAGTCCGAACTTTTCTTTAGTTTTATTCATGGCGAAAAATGAAACAGAATTTTTATGAAATTATCTGTCAAGTAATAAGTTGAAACAAGCCCTAAAATATCGTAAATTCCATTTGAAATAAAGCAAAACAAGGCTTTCTTAAAATAAACATGTAAGCCAAAGATTTTAATAAATTAAAACCAGAAATAAAATTCCCTTGTCAGTTTTACAAACAGCCAAAGAAGACAGAAGTAAGTACTTAAGAATCCAACGTTATGATAAATAAACAAAGAACCTCTCACAAGTTTGATCCCTTTATAATCAGTATACAAACAAAATAGAAACAACGCCAGGACAATCCCATACATATTCAGTAAAGGTTTCGACGTAGGCATTAGAACTTTGATCACGTACTTTAAACCAGCATAAATTCTATAGTATTTACATAAAAGTACCCAGTCCCTAGCAAAGTTCTTAATTACTCGTCAAGTGAAATAAATTATTCAAAACAATTAGCAGATCAAACAACAAGTATTGAATATGGACGCAGATGTGAAGAGTTAAGAATTTTGTTTTAGAATTTGCCAAAGAAGTGACAAAAGTTAAGTCAAGCGAAATTCTGGAAACTAAATTCTGATGTTTTGAGCAAAGAGAATTATTGTGAGTCTCGAAATTATTAATTAAAATGAGCTAGGAATTGTTTTAATACGAAGACCAATCTCCATCATGAGAAAATGGTAACGAAGGCAAATACTCCTAAACTTAACTTCATCCGATTAAGAATAAACTTTAAAAAGCCGTACCAATACCAACACCGAACTAAACTGTTCAGAGTAACAGAATTGAAGTGTAACTAAACACCCAGCAACAACAAAACGTGTTACAAACGCGAAATTGAAAATCCACGTGTCAAAACTTACCACTCCAGAACTTTCAGAGCACCTAAAAATGTAATTTAAAACGAAACAGAAGTGTCAAACATTCACTTAACTCTTACTGCGAACTATAGGCAAAACCAATTACAAAGACGGATTACGCTAACTGCCTACAGAATTGAAGCCCAATTTGTGGACCGATATATTTTAATCCCGATTTACGCATGTCCGATGAATGGATGGTTGAAATTTCGGGGCCTATAACGATTAACGAAAGCCAATTTGAATGTTGCTCTGAAGATTGCAGACGCCGTTGATATTGGGTCCAATGTGTTGTGTTCGTTTGATATAAAAACCATGTTACTGAAACATTTTGTGAATGTATTCTTTTCTTTGCGGCTCGCAAACATGACGACGACGGCCCACTTTAGGAAAACTTGTTACTGTAAAAACAGGTCCATACTTTCATTTAATTTTTTCTTCACATTTTTTTACTGTTGTTACTGGAAATTGTATTCTTCCTTCACTGAAACCATGATCAATCTACTAAACCGTCCCATAATTTTAAAATCTCCGCCAGCGTCTTCACTTGCTGAGCTGGCAACTTCTTACCAAAGAATTTTATCCCTAAGAGTTTATAAGAATGATAGGTATTAGATGCACTTTATCCGAGATTTAAACAAGGCCCGTAACGAGAGAGGTTTTAAAAACTACTTAAACTCCTTCAACGGATAACAAACTACATCATACAACAAATTGAGTTAAAGTAAAATGGAGGACCGTTGACCTAAATTCCTTCACGTCCATCATCGTATACGTTCCGCTCTTTGGCTGAATGTAATTAAATCAAGTGTCTAGTATCTATCACACTGGATAACATATATGAGGTTGTGAATATGTGTGTTTGGCAGACATTTCTAACTTCACGTAGGTTTACTTATTGTAATTATTGCTAAAACAAATGAAGGCGATCAAATTAATTCACAAAGAAACGCTTCTTTGTAAATTAATTTGATCACCTTTGTTTTTTTGTGTGAGGCAATACCAGAAATGAAATAAGTAACTCTATTTATTTCATTTCTGGCCTTGCCTCTTCAGTTTGTTTAAGCTTTAACGTAGTTCTTTTTGTCATAAACTAAGTATAACCAACGGCTACGGTAGACCCACTAACCTAGGCTACTTATTGAAAACCAAACCAGCTTACAGAAGGTATTCCCATATTGGACTACTTGCCAGTCCAGCGCAATATGTGACTCGTTTGCAAAAACATGTCGTGTCACCGCGTGCAAAAAAATTGGTATTGGAGCCATGCACTTTGTAACTACGGAACTCAAGTCTTGTATCCGACCCGTCGGCAACTTGGAACTAACGAGAAAAGTTTAGTTATAAAATCTTCGTATTGAATATTAACATGTCCTTTATTGGCCATAAAAAGACGCTGAACCGTTACGGGCATAATAATCGAGTTTGTGAAATGTTTTGCAGCATTTAATGAAGTTATGGATATTGTGTCCGCGCTTGATTAGTTGGGAAACTATTTAATAGGTAGGGAAGACATCTTGTTAGGGCCTGTTTTATTACTGTTGGTGCGTAAGTGGATACAGATAATTAACGCTTTGAGTGCTTTTCCTGTTTTGACTAGCCATGTCTGTTACCGTGTGTACTGAGAATTGGGAATTAAATTGGAAATTATCTAACACTTGCTTTTGCCCACGGTTTCAACCGCACGGAGGTCACGAATTATCCTACATAAACGTACTACCGAGATAAAAAGTATTCTATGTTCTCAGTTAACCCAGATCATGATCATCTGTCCGTGTGCCTCATCCAAATCCGGTTAACCGTTAGCACGTGAAAAAGTATCAGATATACAGATTTACTTTCGCATTTATATCATAATTTATTCATTATTATTATTTATATTTATTTGAATAAATTATAATATTAGTATGGATTTCAGAGTGCTATCGTGTGGCATTTTACGACACATTATACCTGACAACATCTGATTTAGGTTTTTCCGTTGTTCGGCTCATAAGATTTTGAAAAACCTATGCATATAACAAAAATATTCCAAGAAAAATCTGCGGCTTTTATCCGTTTTATTCTTATTGATTAATTTTGTCCAAAAGTACTGTTTGCCAAACCACAATATTGGAATAACTAAAACAATGAATCCTATTCAGACAGAATCACATCCAGAATTCCAATAGTCTTTATGAATATAAAACACCACACTGGATGTTGGAATGATAGTTGATATCAGAAAAACATCGAGCAATTTTTTTGTTATACGAGAATACAAGAAAGATTCAACGTAGAAAAAATGTAAGTAATATTTCGTATTGCTGGGGTTCCCTTTCTTTAGTACGAATTGAATAGCTCTGAGGAAATGGTTTTGTTGTTACAGATGGAACAGTTCTTCCTTTTCTTGCTAGATTTATTCTATGTCGCTAAGATTCAATTTTAGATTGATTCTTCTACAGTTTACCGTAGTAATGCTAATAAATGAGTTAAAACTGCACTTTGTCAGCAGCGAGTGGAAAATATGTTTCTACGTTTTTATTCGTGTATATTAACCATCGTGTTTCTTTTTGCGTTCTGAAAATTTAAACGGCATGTATTTAATCGAACCTTAATAAAAATAAAAATAAAAATATTATTTTATTAAACAATCTAATATCATGAGTGCGCATCTTTTTATATTTATATTTTGGGGTCCTAAAAATACTACCTAAATGGCCAAATAACTGCTGCTTGGATGTAGCGCTCGCCGGCCACCACCGCGGCACCGCTCGCTTCGCTCGGTCGGCCCACGCGTGGTTGGTCAACCTAGCCGAACACGTTTGATCGGGGTACCCTAGAACTGTGCATCATGAGAACCCCAATAAGTTTTTAGGGGTGCATTTATAACAAAGCGTACATATTATGAAGGTCAATAAGTAATTACAGGATCAGTAAAATATTTACCATTTTAAATTAAGTAATAAAGAAGTCTAGCCATTAAAAGACATTTGTGTAAATAATAATAATTTTCAGAGAAGTTGCTGGTCTAATAAACCTTTAAAGAAGGTTGTTAGTCAGCTACACAGTATCGAAAGCATTAGCTCATCAATATTTTAGAATTCTAAAGATACCAACAGTTACTGGACACTGCCTTGTCCACCCTCTCAAGTGCATTTCTATGTAAACTGTAAACTATTGAATTGATACCGAAAATAAACTATTGCTCTTCTAGTTTTGTCTTCATAAGAAGATTTCACTCTCTTGGCAAATTTACTTCATCCATATTAATTATATTATCCAAAGTAGTTAATGCATCGACTGTGTTACTTGAAATCTGAGCTGATACAATTTGACTAACTAAATTCTAAGACAAGTTACGGTGGATAAATTGTTTGAAGTTTGGTGTTGAATTCAATTTAGGTAATGATTTTAGTGATATTTTGTAGATAAATTTTCTTAGTGTTATCTGATATTAAATTATATATGAATGGTATTATTTGCTCTTGTGCGAAGTCAACAAAATAAGAGGCATTTTAAAATTTGCGTTATTAACAATAATAAGAATAAAATTTTGCTCTCTTTATTTTTGCCGGAATAAACCATTATAAATATTTCATAAATTAATTATATAGAATTAATAAAGTAAATATATCCGGGTAAATAGGGGGCATATTTACTGTAAAAATAATAAATTACGTATTCGACAATTCGTGCACTAATGGCATACTTTTTTTTATCGAATCCTAGCATATAATTTAGTACGTGGGCGACCGAGCTTTACTCCGATGAAAATAGAGATAACAAATTTTCCCAGATATGAGACCTAGCTAGATAGATTTTTCGCTCCCGTAAACCCCTATATTGCAACTTTCAGATTTTCAACACCGGAATCGTTAGAGCTCTTTTCGATAACGGGATTACAAATATATAATTATACAAATATTGCTCATTTAATAAAATAATACAGGATAATATAGGATAGGAGACATAAAACATAGCATGCTGATTTTATTAAAACAAAAGCTACGTACCATATAGAGTAAACCTGTAAAATTGATTGGGGTGAACGTCACATAACTCGTAGAGGCTCATTAGTTTATTTGCCAAACAGGCTTTCCACTAAAACAACACAGAACCGAGCCAAATTCGGATCATACTCTCGTAATTAGTACTTACGTTTTAGTATAATATTATTTATGTTCTTTATTTTACATATTTCGTGTAAAATAAGGCCGGAATGGGGTGATGACGCTTCATTTTGTGTGAAACGCCTGCTTTTAATGATATAGCAAAGTTTGTTAAAGTGATCGTGAAACGCATGGCGCCTACAATATTTTTGTGAGTGATGTTTTCGTGTAAATTCTTTGCTAGTAAACTAATGATTCGTTTGTCTTGTCATTTATGTATTGAAGTACCTATTTCAGGAAAACTACAAGTGGACTCCGCTTCTTAGATATACGCATTCAAGGACACTGAACGAGGCACAATAGGATGTTTTATTGTTATAACGCCTATCGGCGTTTAGTGTCTCTCAAAGTTTTTTATAAAGTAACTAAGGCAAGTAGCAATCGCTTTCATAGCATTTCATATTTCTATAACAACTTTCAACAGCATTGACTTATGTCAATCCTGTTCAAAGTCGTTGGAAAATGTATTGGATAAATGTATAAAATATTGTGTGAATTGTATTGACATTATGTCAATCCAATACATTTTTGACTTTTCTATCATTGTGACCGCTGAAAGAATGTAATTTACGTCTGACGCTCTGGTCATTAATGGCAAAATAAAACCACCATACCATCTTTCAATTAAAAAACTAGAAACCTTTAAAAAGGACAGAATATACAGTCCTGTTTCAAAAGATTGTTAAGTCCCCAAGAGTAACACATTTTCGAAGTACCGCCAAGGAAACTAAGCTTGGATCTTTACGACACCGCAGGGTTTTCACCTAAGCAATTTGTTCCACTTTCTTGTCTTAGAAAATGTTCAAAGCTATAAAGTTTATTGTTCCTGTCAGGGTTTTAAGGATTTATGGGATTATAACTTGTTGATCAGGAGTTTTGGAAGATGACAGATTGTTTTATGTCGCGATGCTAAATTAAGGGAGAGTTCCATGTCATAATTTGTTGTTCATAAAGATGTATTGTTGGAAAATTGGGTTGACTAATCATCAAAAAATTTGAAGTAATAAGTTTTGAGATAAGTTGCTGGTTTATCGTAACGGCTTAGTGTAAGGGAATTAATATAAATTAACAAATTGTATTATTAATTCCCATTACAAAAACAAAATGTCTCTATCCATAATTTTAAGGTTGAGATGTATTTTCAGTTTTGTTTAAAACCTTCATGGCTTAAAGAGCAGCTCAAAATTGTACATCAAATTAAACTGTTCTGAAATACCTTAGTGCCTACGAAACATTAATATGCCTTAATGAGGTAATAAATAACTATTTACCCCAAGAGCCATTCGGTTTAAATTGGGCCAGCGAACATGCCACAGAACTTTTGTAATGAATTAATTAAGTTCATCAGAAAACGTGGACATCAGCGTAAATTTTCTGACTACTTTATTTAAAAAATTGGGCAAACTTAAATAAAAGGGCGCTAGTAGACATGCTACTTTCAGCGTGATCGGCGATTTTGCGACTACACCAATGTTGTATCGCGTTTTGGCAACTGACCCTGTGTTCGGCAAATAATTTAATTAAATATTTTGTGTTGTATATCTAATAACTTTAAATGAGCAATTCTTGTACAATGTACCTATACAATATATAATCTGAATCTCGAAAACGGCTCCAACGATTGTCATGAAATTTAGTATGCAGGGGGGTTTCGTGGCGATAAATCGATCTAGCTAGGTTTCATTTTTAGAAAACTTCGTCCAAAAAAAAAAACCGGTAATCCAGGTATTGTTTAATAATGTAAATTATTTTACATAAATACTATAAATTGTATAGAATTAAGTTTTTCTAACTGAATAGACAGCGGTGCTGCTGGGGAGTTTGTTGCGCCGCTTCTTCTTTCCAGCTAAACACACTATGAAGTGGTGAAGGGCGGGGCATTATTGCGGACAGTCTTATGTAATTTTGACGTTCGAAAAGTGCTAATTCTCAGCCTTCTTTGAATAAATGACTTTTGAATTTGAATTTGACGGCTAAATCTAGTGGTTCATTGATTTCTTAGTTAATGGTGAGTCGCACGGTATTAAGTAGGTGTCGAGTTTCTGAAAAGCGACCAAATCACTGATCGCTAAAAGTAGTGGAGTTAAGAGTGAGCTTTCAGTGATAGTCGATGGTATATAGCTTCTGAAAAGCGAGAGAATCGCTGGTAGCTGCCCGTGCTAAATACAGCACGTCTGCTGAGGTCCTGAGAGAAAATTTTTATAGGAGTTTGGCCAAAAATTCGAGTAAAATTTTCTAATTTAGGTGTGTCATTTGTGCTAATGTTGTCATTAGAGGCCGGTAGACGCTGTTACGTTATTGCCAAAGTTCGGCCATGGGTAATTTATACACTTGTACGAAATTGGCCAATAATTATTTGTTATGACAAGCTTTTTATTCAGTACCGATATGCAAGTTCGTAGAAACAATTTTATGGACACATTTTATATCTAATAAACGAGGGACGTACGGATTCGAGAAGTACATATAGCAGAAAGGACAGGAGACCTATATACGTAATACTGGTACCAAGCACAGATTATGATGATGGCAGTTTATTCTAGATAGCATAAGCATAATCAACCTTTAATGTTCCCACTGCTGGTACACAGGGCTATTCTTGGTGAGAGGGAGTGGGCCGTAATCCACCACTTGAGTCCAGTGCGGGTTGGTAGATATCACGTCTTCGATTTTTTTTCTTCACTATGTTTTCCTTTACCGCTTTGAGAGCAGTGGTGATGAAATAATTTACACAAAGTAAAGCGCCTGTCTGGGTTCGAACTTACGACCTTCAACTCGTAAGTTGCGGCCGATACCTATGGGCCATCACTGCTCTTCTAGTTAAAAGGTACGAGTGCAAATATAAGAATATATAAAATAAGACACCTAAAATATACAATAGACATAGATATATTTAGTAACCTGTTCCGCTTAGCTATTTCTAAAGAGTAAAACAAAACCCTGAAAAAAATCGACACGTGTTTCACCTCTCAACGAGACATCCTCAGGATGACGATTGACTTGTCGTGAACTCGAACACGGCGTGTTGCCACATCGAGCTCTGTTGCTGTCTCTGCGTTTAGAGATTTTATAATGGATTTCCGCAAGGTCACGCCCGAATCAATTAACTACCAATAAGATACCTACACAAACAACGATTCCAAATAATGACCTACCAAATTTTACTTACAAAAGGTTACTTCCAACTTTACGTCTTAAAAAACATGTAACATCGATGATATTTAGTAACCCTCCCGAAACAAGTCTCCAACAACATTTTTACATGAAATAAATATATGTTTTTTTTACTCTCACGTCCAAAACATAAATTCGGCCCGTTTTTGTGTTTGACATTTTCACCTTTCTTTAAGGAAACATCGTTATGGAATCGAGTATCCTCAAATAACACGAGTCTTTGATATTTTATCGATTTATTATATCTCTGTTTTAGTAAAGGATGCCTCATGTCGATAGCATGTTCTTTTGAAGAAGCGAATAAATCGAAATATTGTTTAAGAATAATATAATAATGTTTTATTTTTAACACTCGTCTGTTCTTTGGCTAAATGATTATCTATCATGTTGGTATTGAATAATCTATTTACTGTTTACTTTTTGTTATTTATTCATTTGTCTAGTTTTCAGTTACAAATAGGGCAGTTCAAATTTCTTACTACGTGTTAATTATTTAATTTAGGCAGCTCCAACTATTGGCAATTAAATGACACCAGTTTACGCAACAAAAAAAAACACTAAATTCACAAATAATTTAAACTCTCGTAAAAAAATTTGGAGCAAATCTCACAACCGTTAAACAAGTATTCAATTGAAGAATGTACCGAATCAACCCCTCAGTGTTTGGAATTGACTGTTAATCGTCTAACTTTGACGATTAGCTGAAGATAGATTAAAATTAATTGCTCCCACTGCTCTCCTTCGAATCGTTGATTATCCATGAGGGCTAGCAGTGCGGTTACGTTGAACCCCATAAAAAAGACGTAGATATATTTAGTAACCTGTTCCGCTAAGCCATTTCTAAAGAGCCATAAAAAACTCTAAAAGATCTTTCACGGTTTTTTATGGCTCTATATATATATTTCGATATATTTAGTAACCTGTTCCGCTTAGCTATTTCTAAAGAGCCATGAACAGGTTACTAAATATATCTACGTCTATTGTATTTTATAATGGATTTCCGCGAGGACACGCCTGCATTAATTAACTATCTTGAACCTCATATTATTATTAATCTTCTCTGGTTGTGGACCATGCATCCTGATATCCGTCTTGTCTGCTGAATTTGTAACTCCTGCATTTCTTTGTAGAGACGGTTAGGAGTTGTGAAACCAAGATTCAAAATTTTGAGAAGCGGATTGGATATATCAATTAAAGCTTGCATGGAGGTTAACGGAAAGAGCATAAAACTCGTTAACTTTCACTTGTTACTGTTAATAATGCATGTCTTGTTTTTCATTCAGTCTACCTTACCTTTTCCCAACTATATTGGTATCGGCTTCCAGTCTAACCGGATGCAGCTGAATATCAGTATTTTACATGGAACGAGGGCCTATCTGAACTGCACAACCCAGTAAATGGGTAATACGATACCCCTTGGTAAGACTGGTTGTCAGACTTTCGGGCTTCTGACGACCCGTAATGACTGTCAAAGAGCCACGAATGACGGCCGGGACAAACAGCTTAATGAGCTTTCTGAGGCACGGTGGAGTCTCGGTATTTAAAGATGGTCACCCATCCACGGCAAGCGAAGCTTAACCTGATGGATCGACCCGTGCGGCGGTTATTTCTTAGTCACGAGCTCCTCCATGCAATGCATATCTAGTTCTATTGAGTAGAATATTCAGTTTCAGCAACAGGAGTTTAGCCATCTAATATTATTGTGACTTAACCTTTGAAGAAGATATTAACCCTCTAATTAAATAATTTATTACTCCTCTTTATGAGAACCGATTACGCAAGTTACTGTAATATTAAGCAAAGACACGATCTAACAAAACCGCTGCGTGACGCAAATAAAGCTACGTTCCCGTAACTGCCACTTGACGCTATCACACGTGCAAAATGTCCTAATAAAACGCGTGACATCATATAAAGGCTTTATGAAACAGATGCGTTGTTAAAAACGCGTGTCTCTCCCCTCAACTGAACTTTAACAGCCCAAAACTGCCACTGAATGAAGAACGACTGCGCCAAAGAAAATGGCCTTACTCCACCATTACCAAAAATATTACCCAGCAATATACCTTCGAAGGAAACTGTAACCCTCCCTAAAGATGCCTTTTGGGAGTAAAGATTTTCCAAGTAAGAGCTTGGCTCCGTCGCACGTGACTTTTAATTACTAATTTCACGCTCGTTGTGGTTCCCTCGAGAGATATGGTATGGTTCCCTTCGGAGCCAAGAGTTACAATATCATGACGTCACGGCACATAAATCATATTTAAACGTTCGGTTTATGTGGGCTATGTAAATGCGAGCTCGCGCCGAAATGATAAAGTTATGGTGTTTTTGCAAGTGTAATGATGACGGATGGGTGGACTTGGTGAAAATGTGGTGGTGGGTCTGATTTAGCGATGGTTTTAATTGACAGACTAATGGGACCAGGATTAAAGAATTTGGTAGAATGAGTACATTGTAGTAATCTAATCAATTCTGGACTGTTTCTAAATTAACACCGAGGCAAAAGAATAGGGATGATGACCAAAATTATATATTTTAGTGTCCGTTTTGTAGATGATAAAAAAAAATATTGAACACAATTTTTTTTCTTTTTAGGATTCCGGACTTCAAAAGGAAAAATCGGAACCCTTATAGGATCACTCGTGTGTCTGTCTGTTCGTCTGTTACAGCCTACAATTCAATTTGTTCTGAATCTAATGGACCGATTAAGTTGAAAAGAGGTGTTTTTTTCTGCATACAACTGTGGCCAAACTATGTATACCTTAAGAACTAACGTGAGAAAATACAGGAAAAAATCACAGATTCTGAAAAAAATATATATTGGATTTATTTATACATTTGTACCACCTGAAATTGTCGTTGAAAGACGTTAATAACTTGCAACCCAAGAATTTTAATCTGGCAATCTCGTGATTTATTTCTTCCGATGATGCGTTTTGTCGCTTCATTTTATAAAGGTAAAAAAAAAACAACCTAAAATATACTGATTATTATGTTATTTTGGTATTAAAAACAGTTTTTGCGTACCACATTCGTTTTGTGAAACATTTAGCGAATAAGAATGAAAAATTACATTTATGGACATGCATTTCAGATTATTTTTACCCTACTACGACAAAGCAAAAAGGAGGGTTCTGATTTTGACCGATATTTATGTATGTATGTGTATGTATGTATGTTCATCTGTTACCTCATAACTTCTAAACTACTGATCGTAATTTGACAAATGAGGTATCATTAGAAGCGTATTGATTGTTCGCTGGTTATAAGCCATTTGACGTAATATTAAATGCAATATGGCGTTTTCTAGAGGACATAAAGTTGTGATAAAATATCAAATGAAAGGACTCGACGAACACATTACAAACATGTATATATATCATATTGTCTAAGTAAATAATTATATTTAAAATGTTGAAAACAAGCAAAAGTGGCACGGCGCGTCTGTAAAATTAATACCTTTTATACAATAAAATCCAAACAAAAAAAATATGTAAGTGCTCAACCGGATATTACAGCACCTGTCGCCTTCCTAGACTATCCTAGTTACAGATTTTGAAAATGAGGAAATGAAATAAAAGAAAATAATAAGCATAATGTTATTGGTTTTATTTAACATATCAATTAAATTCCCATTGGTTTATACACTCTGTAATTATTAATTCCTTGTGACGTTGTCTTTACTACCTATTAGCCTTCACAATGAAAAACAACCTACAGCAATGGTATAGATACGGCTGTACAAAAATAATCAATTGATAATTGATTATATTATTGTTCTGACTAATCTATATTAAATTGTTGTCTTAGAATACCCAGATTCGTGTCATAATCGTAGAGTTACCAAATACAATATTTTCTCCTTGACTGTCAATCAATCTGCCTTTCTCAACTATGTTGCGGTCGGCTTCCAGTCTAACCGGACTCCCCTTGACTGTCAGATGACATTAAAAAGGCCGATGACCGTCGGCGATGTAATAATATTTTGACAGATTGAATAGTTTGACAGGTGTCACTGCTGTTATGAACGTTTCGTTGAACGCGGTTACGATGTGAGATAGTGATTTTTTTATATTGTTTTATTTCTTAATCTATCAAATATTTGAGGATTTTAAATACCGCTAATAACATAATGTATTGCAAGGAATTTAACTTTTAATTTGTACCTCGCACCTCGGTACAAGTTTTGGCAGAAAAAAAAACACCTCCTTTGGTACATATGTATTTTTCTGACCCAAACACGAACGTGTAACGTAAATAAATAAATTTTGAATATGGCGGTCACTTTTGGGAGCAAATTAAAAAAATTAAAAAAAAGTTTTTCAAACGGTATCGTGTGATATATCAAACGAAAGGAGTTGTTGCGAGGACATCATTTTTTTTATAGTTTTAAAGCAAATACATTTAAAGATATTTAAGAAAATATATGAAAACCATTCACCCCCTATCTTCGAAACTACTGAGCCTAAAATTTAAAAAAAAAATCAGAGAATGGTTCTTCACTCATAGATTACAGGAAAACCTGTAAGAAGTCTATTGACTTAAAATAACATGGTAAATCGCTCAATACTGTAGGTGCAAACTTACATTTGCAGTTGGAATATATGGGGGAACATGTATTTCTATTACAATGTTAAGTTTGTATTTGGGATAAATTCATTCCAATTACGGAACACTTCATTGTGCTTGGTCCAACACGCACTTGGCCGGTTTGTTTACATTGTCAAAAGATTACGGCGATACATTGAGTTAAAATGTACTATGACGTCACGAGTATGTAGATTTTATACTTACTTGTGACGTAGCAACCCCTACCCTTCAACTTTAATGCGTATCCAAGTATTTATTTTATTAATTATGATGTAGCAAAAAATACGTAACTATTTTTTTTATTATCTGTCAGACGGACTAAATCGAATTTCTTTTTTTTTTTTTGACCCAGGCATTATCCCTATTGTACGCCTCAACTTTAAAACAAGACAAGACATGATAACGCGATATCGGTCATGGTTATACCGTTAAGTTTTCTTGGAAATTGTTTTGTTAGAGTTGCGTCGCAACAGTCTGCATGAGGCTTCATAGGAGATACTCAGTGTCTTTGGATTAAGAAATAGGGCCGTCGGTATAGCTTGTAGTTCGAGAATGCAATGGCGGTAGTTACTAAGATGCTCTTGTTGGACGAAAGATGGCTAGCTGATGAAATAGACGAACGCCTTTGAGTTGAGATCCCGGACCAGCAAACAAAGCGCATGACATGTCCTTATCTGATGGACAACCAACAAAAGGCAGCTGAGTCCAAATGGAAGCTTTTGTTGAAAAATGCATAATTTGAAAATACGACCTGCCTTTTAATTTGAGGAGAATTTAAGTAGATATTTGGTACTTAACATCACGAAGGGGTAAACAGATTTTTGTAGTAGATAAACTAGATTTCGACAGTACCTAATGTCTAAGTCTGAAATAGAGGACGAGCCTCATTTCTCATGACTCTCTCTCTGTGTTTGATTCCCGGGTCGAGCAAAGTGTTATTGGGTTTTTCCATATGAAATTTCTCAGTAGCAGCCCGGAGTCAAGATTTGTGCCTGGTAGACGGCAATAGACTCGCCTCCTGTTATATTGGACTTAAAAATAACAGGCGAAAATAATGTGGGTGTACTGTGCACTTCTGCCTAACCCTTCGGGGAATACGGGTGTGATGTTATGCGTTATGTAACTCTAGAGTCGAGACTCATATCATCTCAGTAACACTCTCCCGCCCAACGCATCAAAACCATAACGTCACGTTCTTCAGTCACGTTTGTTACCTGGGTCAACTTAGGTAAAAAATTATCAATCAATCTGCCTAGCCTTTTCCCAATTATGTTGGGGTCGGCTTCCAGTCTAACCAGATGCAGCTGAATACCGCTGCGACAATAGCGCTGCGACATTTTTTTTTAAATCTCGCAGCGTCGTTTTATGCTGAGATATCCTTTTGGCCTCGTACAGACAGGACTTTCTGTTATTTTTTTTTATTTGTTTTTTAAATTTTTTATTAATGTTTTAATGAGTGTGTTTTAGTTTAATTTGTGATGTCCTGTGCGAGTCCCAATAAATACTTTTTTCTTTCTTTCTATCTATCTAATACCAGTATTTTACATGGCGCGACTGCTTATCTGACCTCCACAACCCAGTAACTAGGTAATACGATATCCCTTGGTAAGACTGGTTGTCAGACTTTCGGGCTTCTGACGACCCGTAACAACTGTCAAAGAGCCACGAATGATAGGCGAGACCAACGGCCCGTAAACACTGTCAAAGATCCACGAATGACAGCCGGGACCAACGGCTTAACGTGCCTTCCGAGGCACGGAGGGGTGTCGGTATGTAGAAATGCTCACCCATCCACGGACCAACCCCGACAAGCGTAGCTTAACCTAATGGATCGACCCGTGTGGCTATTAGTACTTACCCACGAGCTCCTCAACTAACTAAGCAAAACTTATCCCAGGTTTCATAATTTACTTTGTAGCTTTGCGCCTTTCAATCGTGCATTGACACCTAGTAATCACGAATTTAATTTGAACCCATATATAAGTGACACGATTTATAGCTTGTTCTTGCATTTAATCGATTTGCGACACAATTATTATATCCCACTGACGCCGTCTCTGTTTCCTTAAAATTTAACACAAGACATTTCAAACTCTTAAACATTACCAATATATGATTTACGTTCACTTTAATTTGACATTTTAAATCAACACTACCTCTTAACTATGAGGCAATGCCGTCCACAGTTAAACTTAACTGGCATAACCAATCGTTTTATTCTAAAAGACTTACAAAGTAGGTCAAGTTGTCACAGAGATTGACTAGAAACTGCGGATTAATTTGGTGTGTGTCTAGTTGAGTGGTTGAATTTGCAAATTACCTGGGTACGAAATTAATCAACATTAGTAACTAGCTTTTTCCCGCGGGTTTGGCTGCGTGCCTGTCGGAAATCATCCAACGGGAACGTAGGTACTACCGGGATAAATTTATTCCCTGTATTCATCCAGGTTATAAGCTATCTGTGTGCCAAGTTTCATCCAAATCCGTTAAACCGTTTTTGCGTGATTTAGTAACAAACATACCAACATACAAACTTACTTTTACATTTGTAATATTATATACTAGCAGCTGCCCGCGGCTTTGCCCGCGTTGAACCTAAATATATTTCTAAAATAAAAGCCTAAGCTACTCCTTATAACATCAGCTCTCTGTCAGTGAAAATCCCGTCAAAATCTAGAGAGAGAGAGATTAGCAGGAGCAAACAGATAGACAGACAACAATTCGTAAAATTGTTTTTTTAACCGACTTCCAAAAAGGAGGAGGTTATAAATGTTCGTAGCGTATGTAAGTTCCTGTCACTGTTATTTACATAGCAGGTACCTAGTGGTTTTCGAATTTTTATGGGGTAGGCACCACAACTAAAAAATGAAAAATAAAAACTTTTAAGAAAAATAAAACAACCGACTTCATAAAAAAAAACACTACAAAGTGAAAAATAACTTTAATTTCGGAAGTCGGTGGCAAAAAACTAAAATTCTTAACCAAAGACACCAGCTTCCGAAATTAAAGTTATTTTTTACTGTGTATTATGTATTTATTTTTGGAAGTCGGTTGTTTGTTATATGTACCGTATACATTTCATATTATACATTTAATAAAAAAGCTATTATTTTGACATTACAAACAGACACTTTAATTGTATATATAGTTTAGTAGCATGCTAAGTTGACCGTTATCATAGAGCACGATACGTATGAGCACATAATTAAAAACCAGCTGCATATTAAACTTCTCAGCTGTTTGCTTTTAACACTTCGAAAAATCTAGAATCTTCACACCTCAGAAAGTAGTCTTGACTTGACTGTCATACGACTATTGATGTTCTGATAAGAAAATTAGAACCTTTAAACATTCCTTATGTATGACACTGTAACAGATCGATAATAACGAATCTCGTAAAAGAAGATTATACAATAATCAATAGGTACCCAAATTAACATTTTGGAAATTTCACGAGTACTAATAGAATTCAATTAAAATACCTTCAAATTAATCATTCTTTTAACTAAATAATTATTCCGATTCACAGAATTTAATATTGTTCATTATCGATATTAAATGCTGTGAATTGGAATCACCAACCAAACCGCAAAATACTGAAAACAACCTTGATTACTAATTAAACCTATTTAATTTAAAACATAGGTTATCTCTCGTCCGGGGATGCGAAGAAGTCCGAAAGGAAGATCGTGGCCTCCGGCAACATGGCAACTGAAGGAACACGGGTGGGTTTTAGTTAGTAAGAGTCTCACACGCCCCGCGCTCCGCCCAGAACGGGAGAAGTTATTTGATAATTTCCCACCACAAAAAAATCTCTCGTAAATAAATTTATCATAAATCATAACTTTTCATCTCGTTTTCTTGCTGTCAACTGCATAATAAAAAAAGTAAAAAAATCTTTTGAATGAAAATTCAAAAGAAATTTTGCTTACATCAAAGAAAACAATTAATTTGAAGTAAACAGAACATAAGCGAAAATCTAATTAGCGTGTCTAGGATACTCGAGGCATTTCGTACTTATCTTTAATCCCTTTGATTTCTTTATTATAAAGGTTAACGAAATGCTTTGAGGTGTTTTCAGCTACCGTATATGCTTATTAAATTATGTTGTACCTCAGGAAATGCGATGGCATTATTTGCAGTTAGAGCAAGGTATAAACTTTTAGAATTTTTAGGCTTTCTGAACCTCAAAAGAAAAAAACGGAACCATTGATAGGACCACTTGTGTGTCTGTCTGTCTATCCGTCTGTCACAGCCAATTTGCTCGGAATCTTATGGACTAATTAAGTTGAAATTTGGTAAACGTATCAATTACACAAGTACAAAACAACCAAATCATGGACGTGTAACGAAAATAAATTAATGTTGAATATTGGGGTCATAAATCGGGGGTGAATTTAAAAAAAAATAAAAATGTTTTTCTGTGTGACATATCAACGGAGAACATGTTTTTCAACTACAATGTTAAGTTTGTTTTTGTGTTATATTCATCCCAACTATGGAACCCTTCATTATGCTTGGTCCAACACGCTCTTAGCCGGTTTTTCGTAAATATGCACGATACTGTTACCGTACGATACATTTATTATTATCTAGTTTGCATAACATAACACAACATCACGCCTGTTTTCCCCAAGGGTTGGGCAGAGGTGTACTTGACAGTTCGCCACATTACGGCAGATATGTTTAAGTCCTATGTAATCGAGACTCTAGGCTGCGATATTTTCAGGCAGATTTCCGGCCACTGTAGGCGCGTATTTGAGGAGGGTGAGCAATGGGTAGCCGTAAGGCGGGCATTGATCCGGGTCAAACGACGCATTGTGTTCCACGCGCGCCTCAAAGAGAGTTCGATACAACTGACAGGGTCCGCTAGGGCCGATGCCTGCCAGGGTCGCGGGAAAGTCCGAAAGGGTACCGTGGTCCCTGACAACACACAGGCAACTAAAAGAACACGGCTGGGTTTTAGTCAGTAAGAATCTGTCATGGCCTTCCGCTCCGCCCAGAGCGGTAGAAGTTATTTGATAATTTCCCAATAAAAAAGTTTGTGTTATTTTGTTTGCTCAACAAATATGTCTTCATCATTTCAGCCGAAAGACATTCGATGCTGAACATAGGCTTCCCCAAAGCACCACCACTTTGACCGGCTCTGTGCTTTCCGCATTCAGCGGATTCCTGCGGCCTTCACAAGGTCATCAGTCCATCTCCAAATCCTGAATAATTCATAAATATTTTTTTGGTATCGTTACATTGATGATTACTAAATGCAATTAAAAACAAGTACGGAAATAGATTTTTTTTTCGTGGTCTTGTTAATATTAGAATTTTTTTTTTGTTTAAACAGACTATTTTTTTTTTTTGCTTACCTATTTTGTCCCACTGCTGGGCAAAGCTCTCTTCCATACTTTTCCAGTCTTTCTTATGTTGTGCTTTCTCCGACCAGTCGGTCAGGAATAAGTCCAGATCGTTACGCCAGCGCTTTTCAAACCTGCCCCGGTGGCGACGCCCGTCATCAGGAAATGAAATCAAATTGTTTATTCTATAAATAGGTTATCGGAATCACTTTTACACGTCATATTAAAAAAAAAATTAAAAATAAACTAGTTCGGCGTTTCCTATCTGACTACTCTGAGAAGAAAGGCCGAAACAAAGTCAAAGGTCGCAGTCTCCTTTAAAGTCCAGATATAATCTTGGTCAGGCCATATGAGGACCATGTTGATTACTGTCTGAAATGGTCTTTTGAGGCACCCACTGTGTGGCAATCCCGGCCCATCTGTTTTGATGCATCCTATAAGAGTGACCCGCCCAGTCCCATTTCAGTCTCGTAGACTTATCGCCAACATCGGTGATACCTGTCTTGGGGCGTATTATGGTGTTACAAATTTTATCGGTGAGTTTGTTTTTTAAAATGCTATGCTACATTGCTCTTTGGCAAATCTTGAGTTTGGACTTCTGAGCCTCGGTTAAAGACCAAGTTTGAGCGCCATAGGTAAGGATAGGCAGTATATATATGTCAACGAGCTTGCGCTTTAAAGAGATTGGAAGGTCACCGTTCATTAACGCCTTCATGGACTCATCCAGGCATTTTCGACTCGACGATAGATCTCTTTGTCCTGTCTGTTGTGAACGGAAACTGGCCCAGGTAAATATATTCGTGGACATAGTGTATTTTCTGCTCATCGACCTCGGCCCTATATTTAGCGGCATCGGTTATGACTTTAGTCTTTTACCGATTCATCTTCAGTCCAACCTCGAGGCTTGCAGGGCTCAGTTTTTGGATCATTAGTTGCAGTTGATCTGCCGTAAATGCAAAAAGAACGATATCGTCCGCAAAACGAAGGTTTTTTAGCATTTTTTCGCCACTTGGAATGCCCTTCGTTGCCCATACGTCTGTGAGTTTTTTAAATACTACCTCGAGGGTGCTGGTAAATAGTTTGGGAGAGAGCGGATTACCTTGTTTTACACCTTTGTTGATTTTGAACGTTGCTTCCACAGAATCTAGCTTCACGTTAACCGTGCTATTGTCATAAATAATTTTCAAAAATTCTACGTAAGTTTCCTCTATATCTTGACTTCGAAAGGCTGAAAATATTGCGCTGTGTTGAATGCTGCCAAAAGCCTTTGTAGAAGTCTGTGATTTTATTCAAATATTCATATTTTCGTAACTAAAAATAAATATTCCCTATGAAACTGAATGGCAGTGCGGCGTGAGCAGGACGCGTATTTGTATGGCCAAGGTCACCGGTATTTACCCGACCCTTAAGTTGGCCAAGTAAAGTTCAGAGTTTCAATAGAATGCGAGGCCACCTTATAATGGTTTTGTTACCGCTGTATGAAAAATCTTAGAATAGGGATTTTGTATTTCGATTGTCATTAAAATGGAAGGCCTTCACTTGGACATTGAGTGTCGTAAAAAGTACTTATTTGAAGGAATAAAAATAGAAGGTGATAGGTTTCCGCTTGTCCTCAACACCTTTCTAATAGTAAAGTGAATTATGGTTTTTTTTACATGTAAGTGTGTATTCTAATAATATGAGACAGTTTATAAAACCACTGTTTTCGTAACATTTATCAGAAAATAGCTTACTTATTTAACATGACCTACAGCGCCATCTAGTGCAAACTCAAGGAACTTGTACACGTTGCCCCGTGAAAGCTTTCACTGCGGAATTTCAAGCTGCGTAAAATATTTGTAAATGTGTTTACTTATCATTGGCTTTGAAGTAGCTAAACCGTGAGATACGAAGTTTGATTCTCAGGTCAGATAAACTGTGTCCATGCAGAAATTTTATATAATCTAGGTACGTTTGTCTATCTAAGTACGATATCTTTAATCTACCTACAAGGATGTTTTTGCAAACGGCATAAAATATATTTCTTTGTTTTCCCATTCTTTCAGTAAATTATAAAAGTGACCCCATTTTTTTGTGAAAGCAGTGTTTAATAATTAACGTACAATATTTAAAACTACACATTTTATCACCACTGCTCTCGAAACGGTGAAGGAAAACATCGTGAGGAAACCAGCATGTTCTAGAACCAAAAATTCGAACACATATGACGACATCTACCAACTCGCACTGAGCCCGCGTGGTGGATTACGGCCCACCCCCTCTTACTGAGAGGCCTGTATCCCAGCAGTGGGAACATTATAGACTGATTATGTTTAAAAATAAATATTTTTTAAAGCAATCACAAGCTTCATCGTGTACAAAAAAAAACAAACCCTTGTACATTTTACAGGTCGTTTTTCTACGAACTTTGTCAGCCAAATTTGGAACACTGACAGTCCCTAAAAGCCCTTAATTATGACCAAATTACAATTCCTAGGAACTGAATATTCAAAACACGGTGCGACGAAAGCGTCTAGGTGTTTGCTAATAAGAGATTATAGTGGTTTTTATATACAATGTGTATTTTGAACTTTAATTTATTTCTTTTGTGTTTCACGAGCTAGGATATTGTTTAAACTAGGTATCTACTATATGACTAGTGACAATTCCATGATGAGAACAAGTATTTTTGCTAATAATAATTTTCGATTGGCTGAAACCATTCCACATGAAACCTAGCATTTCCAACGAGTTATGTCAGATATCGTAGTTGAAAACATAAGTGAAAAGCAATCGACTAAAATAATTTATCGCTTGTAGAAGTGTCGAAGCGCCTGAAGGCAGAACCCTAAATTTAATAAAGTGGTGACGGGTCAGTAATAAATGTCTTCAGCTAAATACTGAAGTAAGTATCAATAGGAAACCAATCATTTTAAGTTTGAAAGTGGAACCAGTGATTCAAAAGTTGTGTAGAAATCGGTTGTTATGGTATGGGTATGTAATACGCAGGCGTGATGCAAATATCGTAAGGAAAGTTTTGAGTACGAATGTGAGTGAGAGTAGGGGAACACCAAAAAACGATGGATGGACTGTGTGAATGATGATATGGCTACAAATAGTAACTACTGAAATGACGATTAATACACAAGTATGGAACAAAAAGGCGTCTTGCCATAGTTGGTTTACCAAAAACCTTTCGAAATACCAATAAAATTGACATCAAAACCGATCAAGTATCTTCACAAAAAAATTAAAACATACAAAATTCCTTATCTCGCAGATATGATCATATGGGTAAGCGAATCGTGTGTAATTTTAGCACGAGCTACCATAAATAACCGTTCTCTATTATTACAAGCGCCTTAATCAAAAGATTATAATCTCAACATTGTCGGATGCGACTTAATCGGGCCCTTTGGACACAGAATAAATAGTTGCAGAAGGCCGGCTCCATACACGGGTGAAAACGGCGCACGTACACATAGACTTGACTGCGAATTCACATCGCAATTGAATGGAAGATCTTGTCCGTATGTTTGGAGTATTGTGAGGTGAGCGTATGACTTTTGTATAGACTGTAGTGGTATATTTGTACTTCCCTGTTGGTCTCGTGGTCGGGTTCGATTGGTGTCGGGCAAAGTGTTATTTGATTTTTACATTAGGAATTTCTAGTAACAGCCCGGAATTTGAAAGTTGGCGGTGTGATACCCCCGTGCGTCGGAAAGCCCGTTAAGCCGTTGAGCCCGGTGCCATCCTGTACCTAATCTCTCTTCGGTCTTGTCGGATTGCCGTCCCATCGGACTATGAGAGTGAGGTGTGTCTGCGCACACACTTGAGTACTATCCCGCGCCGAAGACTAGTCTCCACTAAAATTAGTCATCATGGCGGAAATTTGCTCTGAAGGACTATAATTTATTAGTAATGGCATATTTTATACTTCATATTTTTAAATAATGTAATTGGTCTTTGGTCATTTCATGATATAAAGTTAAATAAATAAATAGACCCGTGCCTAACTGCCTACTTACGGCGATCACAAACTTAATGCCCGTTCTCGAGTGCGCACTTGCTGTTAGTAAGCCGTTGGGTAAAGCTCCACTTACATAATGCAAGTTTCTTTCCTGTGGCATACAATAAAATTGAAGCAACAAGTAACATGCATCGTCTACGCCCTGTTTTGACGGTGCAATTTTTAATATTGCTTCAACTTATAGCATGCCACATGCAATTAAATCACACCATGTAAATCAAGCCTTAGAGATAGTGCCGTCCACGAACACGTGCCCCACTCCACGATGACTCTACTGTGAGCTGAACTTTAGTTCGGAGCGGAGCGGGGCATGTCTTCGTAGATGGCACTATTTATAGCGTGTATGCATTTTCGCTCGTAGTATGGCTTTAATCCGATCCAGCCTGTCGCTTACTGTCCTCCACCAGCGACACCCGAAGCCGAGGTCCGTACCCCACAGGGGGTGTGCTTAGCGTGTAGTCGCTTAGTTTCTAAGTTTTATGGCCTGGCGGCCTTAATTTATTGAGGCAGCCACAGGAAAGTCCGGTTAAGCAGCCGTCAACCTGGTAGACCTGCAAGATGCCATTCAAAAAAAAAAAATCGCTCGTAGTATGGAGCTGACCTTCTGGTACCTATCTACTTTATTCTTTCGACCCTTATACCATTGGCTTACGATCACTTTTCACGCAAACTATTCGAGATTTCACGCGATAGTTGAGTCATGTTAAATTCGCTGAGAATAGCCGAACAAAGTTTTTTGTCGTGATTGTAACGTATTAATCAGCTGTTCAGAAGAGGTAGTGAAATACTGAACGTTTAAAATAATGAAGAATTAAATAAGGTTATTCATAAATGAAATTATGGAAAACGATTTTTGTTGGACGGTAAAATGTAGTAGAAAAATCACAAAGTTTTAATACAAAAGTAATGAATAGGATAAATACCAGCAAACCAAATGTAAAAATATTCATATTTATTTATACATGCTTTATTGTACACTAAATTATACGCTATGTTCATAGTCATTTTGCACACAAAACAATTGCTACAGAACTCCGTAAGTATGAATAATTTACCACACATACCTACCCACAAAATAATATATGCCACACCACCTTCATATCACTCAACTATTAATATCTCTAATCCCTCGAATTAGTACGGCTTTGCGCTCGGCTCACACCCTGAAAACTACGTGCACTAAATAAATAAACATAGTTTGGGGCGCTTCGAGCCAAATGGACAGATGAACTGAAAATGGTCGGCATTTTGGGTAATATGGATACGAAGTGTAAGGAATAATGAGCGTTCTTTGGAAGAGTATTAACAGGTAATTATCCTAACTAATAAATTATATAAATGCGAAATTGAATTTGTTCTTTTGTTACGTTGCCACGCTTAAAAGTCATATTACATTTATTTACGGAAATTCATGATTTTTGATATTTTAATTTTCAGCAACAGTAAGATATTTTAATTATTTGATTATAATAACGACAGTGTAAGTTGGAGTTAAAGCTAGTCTATCATACTTTTAAGGGGTGTTGTAAGTCTTAAAAATTGAGGTGCCACCTAAAGTAAGGCCTACATGCATCACAAATCACTAAAAGCGTTTAGCTTTTGTCTTACAGAACAAGTATATAATACAAAAACTAAAACCAACAAGCCTACCGTGGCAAGTGACAAGATATATGTCACAAGCTTTGTCGTTCAAAATTCCACTAAAAATAACGTCTTAGTACTGCGTTGCGTAGTTCTGTAATTGATATATTATTTCCAGTTGAAATCTCGAAGATCTTAATACATGTATTTTCGTCAATATACTCCGGAATTCTAAAACTATGCTCAACTATAAGACATATTTTTTAAAGTATTTCTGTCATTATAATACCCACTCCTTGAAGTGACAGAAACACGTAACAGTGCCTTAAAATTGATTTCATTTGAGAATTCAGCCTTAAGTTTATAATTGTTAATAAAAAAAAAACTGGATAAGTAGGTACGTGTCGGACCAGGCAAGGGATCCGTAGTTGGTATGAATTATTTATCCCAAGAACAAACTTAACTTTGTAGTTGAAATTTTGTACCAGACATCGCTTTTTCCTTTACTTGTGCTCTGAGACCTTGGTTCTTGCCAAATGTCATGATTCTAGGTCAACGAGAAGTACCTGCCCTATACTTTTTGACTTATTTGCGAGTATCAAAATATGTCGTATATGTAAATAGCCGAATTGTTTTATTGCGTTAACTTAGACGCTTGATTTTTTTAAAGTTTCAAGGAAGGTAGAGCTACGTATTTGATATTAATTTCAAATTGATACCACCGCGCGTTCCTGAGAAAAAGGGTCTTGACAGAGAGACAGACGAACGGACGGACAGACAAAGAAGTAAGACAAAGAACCCTGTAAGGGTTCCGTCTTTTCCTTTTGAGGTACCTACGGAAACCCTTAATGATTTTCTTTTTTTTTTTTATTCTGTAAATAGGATATCGGAATCACTTTTACACGTTATACAACATGTAAAAATACCGTCCGATCCGTGAGGGTGTTGTTCGCTATCGTGCTGAGAGTCTAATTATGTGGTAATTTTCTGGAAAATAAAAAATCTTTTCATATTTTTTCAATGGGGAATTTTACCGGTATTACATGGGGCGCGGGCGGCCGTCGTTTAACGGGTATCTACAAGTTCAAAGTTTGCAAATTTTTAAGCCTGGGTTAATTTTGGTACAATTTTTTTTTTCAATTGTAATTCGTTTTTTTCTTACTTTTAAGTAATGTTATTGCAGTACCTATGAGCCCATTTCGGACCTGACCGGGTTTTTTTACAAATTGTATATAAAAAAAAAAAAAAAATAAGGAAGATGGAGTCGACATTTCCTATCTGATCCCTGAGAAGAAATGGCAACCCAAAACACAGGGGTCCGAAACCGAAAGGGAGATCGTGGCCCCCGGCAATAGGGCAACCGAAGGAACACGGGTGGGTTTTAGTCAGTAAGAGTCTGACACGCCCTCCCGTTCCGCCCAGAGCGGGAGAAGTTATTTGATAATTTCCCAACCAAAAAAAAGGGGTCCTAAAAATCATAGGCACTTAGTAAGGGATAGCTGCCAGCTAAAAATAAAACAATACACGACCATAAAATGTTTATACAACATTATGATGGTTTCAGTAACGTACAATACGCGATAAAGCAGTCTTAGGAAAATTATCAGTTTTAATCGTAAAGTTGATGGAAATAGAATATTTGATGTGCGAGCGTTCATCGAACTTTCACAGCAGTAAAGATTTTTATTACTGATGATACTGGAATTTTACATATTTTACTTTACAAAAATACCTACCTATGATGTCAGTCCAGTAACCGAATGACTGTGATTGAACATAGCTCTTATTCACTGACTAATATTATTTCAACCAACGCTTCTAAAGAAAATATCGGCTTCACCGGACATTCATTGCTTTATAATTAGAAAGTTTTTTTTTTTTTTTTATCCACAACGGGGGCTCTTGGGCTGATGGTAAGTGATGATCAGGCCGAAGGTAAAACCGAGCTTCACCCAGAATCCTCAACCACAGGGGAACTGGCTATATTACTTCTAACTGCCGAAACATAATGCTGGTAGCATTGTTGTTAGAGCAACAGACTTATATAAGATGGTGATAGCTACCAAACCGAGCAGATAATTTTGGCTCCACTGGGATCCGAACTCGGGACCTCTGGATCTGAGACAGGTGATCTAACTACTAGACCACAGAGGTGGTTAAAATTACCATGCTATAAGGAACTTATGGCACTTGAATAACATTGACAGGGGGGCGTTGTTGGTAAACATTTGAGAAATTGATTCGTGGAATTATATTGAAAAACAAGATGGCAGCGTTAGTTCCAATTTTTGCCACGCGCCAAAAGACTTTTACGGATGTTGAAAGTGAAATTTCAAGTACTTCTAGAATGGATGATTCAAAAGAGCTCATTTAGTATAAAAGTATTAACATTTTTATAGCAAACACACAGGGCACTTTTACAGCAGCCAATGAAAACAATAGCGTCAAAGCTGAAACAATATGGTTAAAAATAATTTACTAATGGTCTAAATTGAGATTCTCATTTATTTTTACACCATACCAAAAAGTTTCTAGTAAATTAATACGTTACAGTTAAACGATTAAATCGCCCAGTTAACAGATTGTAATCAAAATTAATTACTGTAATCTCTGTTACTTTATCTACTACACGCACGTGTCGACCAATTAAATGGCTTGTTTGTGAGCACGATAACATTAATCAATGCTATATCAAAATCTTTGCGCACTTTCATTTAAATAACAACTGTTTGAGCGACAGTTTTGAGATAGTTGTTGTCAAAATGATGTAAGATGGTAAAAAGTTTATGTCAAGTTTAGATATCTGGCTGCCGCACTGAAAACAAGAAATTGCAGGAAAAGATTTAAAGTGACTATAACCAACTTTTAATGATTTTATACTGAAAATCACGTCTAAACGAGTAGTGTTAATGATTTGGGAAAAAATATATGTTAAATTAGAGCATTTTTTAAATAAATTACAATATGAATATTGTATATTATGTTTATATTAAAAAGTGAAATTAATTTGTAAACTTAGGTCTTTTTTTTTTGAATCGGATATTATCAAATAACTTCTCCCGCTCTGGGCGGAGCGGGAGGGCGTATCAGACTCTTACTGACTAAAACCCCGTGTTCTCTCGGTTGCCCTGTTGCCGGGGGCCACAATCTCCCTTTCGGTTTTATTCGCAACCCCGCAGGCATCGGCCCAAGCGCGCACTTAGCGCAGCGCATTAGGGCGTAGCGCTAACTTAGGTCTAACGCGGATAAAAGCTAAGAATCAAAAATTTATCAAGCGTATTTTTATGAAACCTTCACCATTTTAAAGATAATTTAATTATTGATCTTTTAGTATAGGTACGTGTTTTATTAAAATACCTTTTTTTAACTATAACAAATAAATAATGCGTCTAATTTGGGACAGCGCTCCTTGATGGGCGAGTCCTATTACTGGCTGGACATACGACGCATTGCGTGAGTTCAGTACAGAACACGTAAGCTTACCACTCAAATTCGCTAGCATATATCTGCGTCTTAAAAGGAAAGACATCATGTAGTCCACCTGTGTGGACCTAATCACGAATACGGAGTAGATGGCTCCTTAGAGTCACGTTCTTCCAGCCAATTTGGTAAATATTGGCGAGAAGATCTTGACTCCAAGATCTCCAACTCATCCGCTAAAAGTATTAAGCTGATTGCGGATTAGCATAAAAGAAAAAAAAAAGTTTAGATATGACATTTAAAAATTATGTCGTTTGTCATGTACTCAATTACTTGCACCTAAATTTAGATAGGTAAAGTTCATTGACATGAATCGATTCTTAAAAGCTGTCCTCACTGTTAGGACAGGTTATCAATCTCTAGCGTTTGATGATCTATCACAATAGGTAAGTGATATTGGTAAAATTGTGGTGTCTTTTCAACAAAATATATTAATGAAGAGTTGAAGTTGACTCAAATGGTTCTGGCACTCTAAAAAGGTGTCTAGACTCTGCCCTACATAACTGTTCACTGTTATTCTGAAAAACCGGCCAAGAGCATGTCGGACCACGCATAATGAAGGGTGCCGCTGTTAGAATGAATTTCCCCTAAGGACAAACAAAATACTGTAGTTGAAAAACATGTTCTCCGATACATTCCAACTGCAAATGAAAATTTGTACGCACAATAGGAGATTACTATTTTATTTTAAGAACGTAGACTTCTTATGATTTTTCTGTAATCTATAAGTATACTAGCTGCGCCCCGCGGTTTCGCCCACATAAGTCTCGAGCCCGTGAGAATATCGGGATAAAAAATATCCTATGTCCTTCTCCAGGTCATGCTCTACCCATATGCCAAATTTCATGCAAATCCGTTCAGCCGTTTTAGCGTGATGCCGTGACCAAGGGAAATAGGGATTCATTTTTATATATATGTTTTTTTTTTTTTTGGTCAGTAAGAAAATTTTTAATAATTAAAATTATTTACATGATTTTTAAAACTAAGACAATAATAATAATATGTACAAGTATATAAAAAGGGGGGGGGGGGGGAATAATCATAGGGCATCAAAAAATTCGTCCGCATCGCTATCAATAGGAAAAGTGCCCAAAAGGCTGGCAGCATTGCCACGTTGTATGGCAATGCTGATTCTTTGGCCAAAGAATAGGCCAGCCCTCTGGTCACGTGAAGAGTCGACCAGTCGCTTGGCAATGTCTTGAAAAACGATGTGGGCACTCGGACCCCATGGCCCTAGTGTTTCAACCCCAAACGGCTCAAACATATAAGTCCCAATAAGATTGGAATATTTGCGCCGTTTGAGGTTTTCCGCACCTGCAGCAGCAGCCCCAGCACAGCCCGCCGTGCTATATATATATAGATAATTATTTTCAATATTTTTTTCAGAATTTTAGGTTTAGCAGTTTCAGAGATAAGGGGGGAAACGGTAAATTTTCATCTATTTTCTTAAATATCTTTTAAAGTATTAATTTTAAAATTATAAATGAAAGTTATTTAGATACTCACAACAATCCCTTTGATTTGATACATCACACGGTACAGTTTGCATAACTATTTTTTTTTAATTTCTAAGTTGCCCCCCAAAAGTGGCCCCCATATTCAAAATGCATTTATTTACGTTACATGTCCGTGTATGGATCACAAAAATACATATGTGCACAAAATTTTAATTTAATCGGTCTATTAGATTCAGATGACAGACAAACAGACAGACACGAGTGAACCTATAAGGGTTCTGTTTTTCCTTTTGACGTACGGAACCCTAAAACGGAATGAACTTGTAGTACTGGACACTAATAGCAGTGCTATAAGAAAAATAGAATATAATAAGGAATATAAGAAATCAAATATAAATATGAATACATACATACTCGTAAATAATAACATAATTTAATAATAATGAAAATACTTCTAAGAATTTAAATAATAATTACTTACATTATTCTTATGCAATACATAACATTACGCCTTGTTTCCCCGAAGGATTGGGCAGAGGTGTCCCTGTAGCAGGTTCATCCACATTTCGCCAGTTATGTTTAAAGTCCCATGTAATAGGGGGCGAGCCTATTGCCATCAACCGGGCACAAATCTAGACTCCAGGCTGCTACTGAGAAATTTCAGAGAGAAAAACCCAATACCACTTTGCCCGACTTGGGAATCGAACCCCGGACCTCATACCCAGCAGCAGCGCTTTGTGACCACTAGACCAACGAGGCAGTCAGGTTTAAATAATAATTACTTACATTATTATTATGCAATACATAACATTAAAGTAACTAATATACTATACCTATACATATACAGAAATCTAATAATATACAATATTTGCACCCAATTAAATACATCTAATAATTTATAATAATATTGAATTGCTACTTAGCCCTCTTCCTCTCTCCTAATTTTTACTGTGCCCGACCGGGTCCATATTGAAATGTAATGAAATGAAATGAAATGAAATTAAATGAAATGAAATTAAATTGTTTATCCTGTAAATAGGATATCGGAATCACTTTTACACGTCAAATAAAAAAAAATAATAATAAGCTAGTTGAGTTCGGCGTTTCCTATCTGACTACTCTCAGAAGAAAGGCCGAAACAAACTCAGAGGTCACAGTCTCTTTTAAAGTCCAGACATAATCTTGGTCAGGCCATATGAGGATCATGTAGATTGATCTTCTACTTTGGAATACCATCTTCATATGGAATGCAATAAAGAATTGAGTATTCAGTATTACTACTATAACAGATATCTCCCCGGTGTGTAAGCACAAAAAATGAACGTTGTAAGAGGTTGCAAATATTTGGATGGCTTCGTGTTTTTTTTAACCGAAATGCACGAAGATATTCTGAAGTAATTTTGTAAAGGTGTATCAATAACGTGGCAGCCAACCCACTAAAGGACCTTTAAGTCAGCTAAAAGTCACGTTCAACATTAATTTTGTTAGACATAATTATATTCGCAATAGCGACAGCCTACGTGTAACTAACACACCCACTAGCAATCTAATGACTTAGATATTTAGTAATAAGTCACGTCATTACCTAGTACCTACACTTTAAATTGTGTCTCGAAATTGTACTATAGATGAACACCAGACATTCTAAGATCTTTCCAATAATTATTATTATTTCTCACAGCTACTCAAATAGAAAAGAATGAAAATGAGAGTTCATCAATAATTTTGAAAAAGAAAAGACTTTTCACATAATTTGTTACCTGAACATTAGTTTTGTACTGTGGTCTAAAAGTTTTGTAAGTACTACATACATTCAGATTTTTTTATCAATAACTTCCTCCATATGGAAATCGTTATTACGTGTCATTTACATTGTAAATAAATGAGGGGCTTGTGGCTAAGTAATAACGGCCACGGGTCGATCTATCAGATTAAGCTACGCTTGCCACGGTTGGTCCGTGTATGGGTGATCATCTTTAAACACCAAGACCCCTTCATGCCTCGGAAAGCACGTTGAGCTGTTGGTCTGGGCTGCCTGTAGATCTTTGACAGTTTTTACGGGTCGTCAGAAACCTGAAAGTCTACTAAGGGAGGACTACTAAGGGGTATCGTATTACCCATTAACTGGATTGTGGAGGTCCGATCTGTGGAGGAGCGACTGCCTAGTCGCTCCATGTAAAATACTGGTATTCGAAAAGACCCTGAAAGAAATCGACACGTGTTTCACCTCTCAACGAGGCATCCTCAGGATGACGATTGACTTGTCGTGAACTCGAACACGGCGTGTTGCCACACCAAGCACCGAGCACAGTCTGCGCTTCAGGGTCTTTTTAAGACTCTTTAGAAATAGCTAAGCGGAACAGGTTACTTAATATCCACTTCAATTGCATTTTATAATGGATTTCCGCAAGGTCACGCCTGAATCAATTAACTACTTATTTTGGTTCGTTTACGTTCATACATTACGTCAAACAAGTACGCCACCAGAAGCGAAAAAAAAATCGGTTGAAAATAAACTTACAACGTAAAAGACAACTCAAAACAAATAACAAAGTAACAAGAAATAAACATATATGTAAAGTTCGACACATATTGACAATGTAATTTTGTATGATTTATGTATTTCGAACAACTCGATGTTTGATTTGAGCGACCCAATTATTTATGAGGCCATTAGGGGTCTGTTTGGACATTATTACAGCTTTTAGTATAATAATAATGATATTTCGTTTTGAATAATTAATGTAAGTGCACCTGGTCGTAAATAAGGTAACTCGAATTTGAGGCTAGAAGCAACTAGGGGTGACTAGGGGTGTCTAGGGGCAACTACACGCAACTAGACGCAACTAGACGCAACTAGACGCACCTAGACGCATCTAGAATCAATCCTTTATTTTCTTGTTATTTGTTATTTGTTATTGTTTTTTAATTTTTTATTAATGTTTTAATGAGTGTGTTTTAGTTTAATTTGTGATTTCCTGTGCGAGCCTCAATAAATACTTTTTCTTTCTTTCTTTCTTTATAACTTTAACTCACTCACTGACTTATTATTTGTTAAAATTTTAGGAAAATCGTCGACGTTCCAAATTGCCTTTTATAAAACGATTTGATTTTGAATTAGAAAAGGTTCGGTTTTATACAGTGCCGTCTCTATCATTGTGTATTTGACACTCTATTGCTAAAGTTCCATGTGTCATATATAACCCTCATTAATAGAGAGCAGTAGTGGCCCAGCAGTAACGGACTTGAATACGAGTTGTAGGTCTAGGATTTAAATCTAGGCAGCCCTCCCGCTCCGCCCAGAGCGAGATAAGTTATTTGATAATGTCCCACCCAAAAAAAGGCAGACGCTTTAATTAATGTAAATAACTTCATCACCACTGCTCTCAAAACAGTGTAGGAAATGATCGTGAGGAAACCGGCATGTCCTAGAACCAAAAATTCTTAGACATGTGGCATCTACCAACCCGCACTGGTTGCGCGCGGTAGATTGCAGCCCAGCAGTGTGGTACCATTATAGGATGATTGTGTATACTGTTTCATTATCAGCCCTCTAGCTTTCTTCCTTATGATATCGATATGGAAATATCCTTTTGCAAAAGCCACTCGCAAGGGCCATTAAATCACTCGCCTCATATGTATCTTGCGCTAACTATCACATCTTAAACTACCTTTAAACCCAAATATCAAGCAAATATTTACACTAAGTCAATATAAATTCAGAACTGTAACTACAGGAAGGTACACCCGTTGCCCAGGTAACAATATAATTTAATTTACCGAACAAGTGGCTACGATTAAATTACTATTCCTGAGTGCTTTCCAGAGTTTAATATAAGTCCTCTGTATAGGAGGGATTTCGGATTTGCTTGATGACATAATGCTCAGACGGAAGTAATAAAAGTCGTCGCTCTCAATTTTCTCGACAGTTCTTTAAAACTGGCCGAGAAGAGCGAGTTTGAGATTAGTTTGAGGTTCCGTTAGTTTTAATAAACCCAAATCGCCTCCTCGGATTGAGTAGACGAGTAATTATTGTAAGCTATTTCTACACAGCCTTTGGGCCTAAACAAAAGACATTCTATAATGGTGATGGTAAAGTCAAAAATGTATGCGACAATCTTATGCTACCGAAAAGCTTGACAATCTCTTTGAAAAGTGTTGTAAAAACTTTTATACAAAAAAAAAACAAGCGGCTTCCAAAAAAAACACCACAAAGTGAAAAATAACTTAAATTTCGGAAGTCGGTGGCAAATAACTAAAACCAAAGACACCGACTTCCGAAATTTAAGTTATTTTTCACTATGTAGTGTTTTTTTTTTGGAAGTCGGTTGTTTTTTTTTTTTGTATAAAAGTTTTTAATTCTCGCTTTTTAGTGGGTAGTTTGTAATTTACCTAAGTTAAAACAGCCTAATCTCAACTGCTCATTACTTTTTACAAAATATTGCTTTTCCCGATACAAGGACCTTAATCGTTGAGGAGTTCTTAACCATCAGCTCCACTTCTCCATATGCATTGTAACGAGCATAAATTGCATTGCAGCCATATTAAAGTAATCGAATCGCAACCCATGAAATACTTATTATTGAGTAATTCCGGTGGCCATTTGTGGTCTTCATCATCAGTTCCACTTCACCAAATGGTGCAAGAAAAATTGCATGAGTTACTATAAAAAAAGAATCATCGAAATCGGTTGGCGCGATATTGAGTTATTCGTCCATTTGTCGCGCACATACTTAATGCTTTAAGACTTATATGGTTTTCTCATGGATGCCATTATCAGAACTAGAGCAAATTGAAATGGGACCACACGGGAAGTACCAGCTTTCAAATAAAAAAAGAATCATCAAAATCGGTTCACCCAGTCGTAAGTTCTGAGGAAACAAACATAAAATAAAATACAGTCGAATTGAGAACCTCCTCCTTTTTTTTAAGTCAGTTAAAAAGCGGTTGCCACTTGTCTGGGCCCTCTAGTTAGGTATTGATTTAAGTAGTTGTTTATAATTAACGACAATTTTATGCAAATCTATGCGATCCTAGAAATAATGTTCATCAAGATATTAAATTATGAGAACAAACAACTGAATCAACATGGAACTGTATCTGAATGAAACGAAGACTAAAATAGTCGAACATAAATGAAAGACGGTAAATGATCTTTATGGTAATAATTAGTTTGGTTCGTCTGGCAAAAAATTCCGTGTATCAATAATGACTCGTCGCCATATACAACGGAATAGAAAATCTATAGGTAATAAGTGGTTTTTCTATTACACATCTCTTTTTTTTTTAACTGCGGTACCCTAAAACGAAGTTGTAACCGTTCAACGTACAGAATTAATTTATAAGGGCACGGACTATTAATAAAAAGCTATATTTCATCATTATAATCAATGAAGATAGCATTTTTAATAACAACATTGTTTGTTTTTATCGTTTCAAGGGATTATAAATATGTAGGACGATGGTTTTTAGTTGGTATATTGTAAGTTGTAACCATATTATTTCATATCATATTGCTTTAAAAGAAGATTGTTACAAGCTTTTGTTTTTTAATAGTAGTAGACTAGCGACTCGCTCGTGCTTTGCAAGTTTTTGACAATTTGAAAAATCATGAAGATTGCTATTAAATCTAAGTTCGATATTAATTAAATTTTCTAACTGGTGTTGAAAGCCACATCAAAATCCGTTGCGGAGTTTAGAAGAATAACGCGATCACACAGACAGACACGAAAGGGGACTTTAATTAATAATATGTATCGTTAAAGATATTAATTTATTTATTCATTCAGTAGTATGATTACATCTTTATACATAAGAAGTCGGTACAAATATTATAATACTCATTACCGTGCACCAAAATCATCTACCACATAATTTTTATTAAAACAAACTTAAGTTCTTCTAATAAAAACTCAACGAGGGTATTAAGCGAAATGTTTATCTATTACTAACGAGCGAACATAGATGAACAATCTACTGGCTGTCCTTAAAACTAAATGTGTTGGAGGAATGTGTTTTACATTGATACAGGTTGTTCCTAAAAGTATATGATTAGTAATAGTTAATTTTCCTATAATATTATTGGGTATTATGTTTATTTACTATTTAACTATATGGAATTTAGAGATCCAGCATTATTTTAATTCCCGAAGTTTTAGACTGACGCGTAATATAGTACACCCACATTTCGCCAGTTATGTGTAAGTCCCATGTAATAGAGGAGAGCCTATTACCATCACTTGACCCAAATCCAGATTCCGGGCTACTTAGAAATTCTTGAAGCAAAAACCTAATAATACTTTGCCAGAACACAGGACCTCATGCTCAGTAGTAGTGCTTGTGTTCACTGGACTTGTTTATTTTCTTCTGTTGGTACATAAAGCTAGGTTTTACTACAACGGTGGACAAACCACAAACCCACAAAAGTCCAAAAACGCCTTGGCTGACCCAGCGATCCAAATCACTACATGGATCAACGAGGTGGTATGTTTTAGTACCTAATCTTATTTTTTTTTTTCGGGTTTTTCATATACCTGCGCAATCTATTCTTATTCTGGACATTAAAAAGTACAGGCTTTTAATAGTTCAAAATTAAAACCCACAAGTATCTATAAAATGCGTAATTATATTTATCGGAACAGATGAAAAATAACCTCATAAATGACCTATTTCCGATCGGAACGTTTACATCGCGAGTTGTTTGAATACTTTAGAGCAGTGGTTCCCAAAGTTGACTGGACCGCGACCCACCTAACACCGAATTCGGGACACTTCTTGGCCGTCATGGAGAAAAAAGGGGCATAACTATATGAATGAAGGACTGTGCAAATAAGAAAAAATACCGGCGAAGTGCATTTATCCCAAAACAAACTTAACTTTGTAGTTGAAAAACATGTTTTCCCATACATATTATACGTCGCGGTCAATTCTCGAACTGCATTTTTTTTTTTGTTTATAATAAATAAAGAAATAAATGGGAAGGATGTATTTGTTTCCTATTTTGTATTATTAAAGCTTTAGCATCAACTCCAATTTTAGTTAGTTACTTCTAATCGCAATGAGTTTGATACGCCCAAATTAATTTCGATATAAAAATTCAGTTTTCATAATATTAATCATAGCTGAAAATCAATTTGTTAACGTCTACTCAATATCCGCCGGACCCACTGGTGGGTCGCGACCCATAGTTTGAGAAATGCTGCTTTAGAGAATTGTCTCAACAATTTTTAAGCTTTTCTATCGGAATTTTGTAAAACTTTTTTATTGCGAAATATTTTTATGGCAGGCACTAGGTATTTTTTTATGACCGAACTTTTGAAACATGACCGTTTTAGTTAGATACAACGTGAGCCTGGAACACCCTGAAATGTCGAAAACATTTTTATGTGTTTTTATTTAGTTTTGGGTTTACGGACCTGCGAGAAACACCTGGGTAACAGGTTTAAAAATCTGAGACCTGAAACAACAATGTGATTTTTTCGATGTGACATTTTGTCGTTTTTGAACTTTTCGATGTCGTAATCTCAGATAGCTCTACGATGAAGGTAAACATCGAATGGAAATCTACGTAGTTTTTATACAAGTCGCGTAAAGGTTCCGGTAAGCATAATTAATGTTCGTCACCTCTTTATGAAAAAGACCTTTAACAGGAATAACGGAGCAAGCATCAATTAAAAAATTTAGTTTATGAATTCGTGTTATATATTTTACTAGCAGCGCCCCGCAGTTTCAACCGCATAAAACTCGATTCCGTGGTAATATCGGGATAAAAAGTAACCTATGTGTTAATCCAGCTTATAAAGTATCTGTTTGCCAAATTTCATTCAAATCTGTTTAGTCTTTTTTGCGTGAAAGAGTAACAAACATCCATCTATCCATCCATCCATCCTCACAAACTTTGGCATTCATAACATTAGTAAGATTCTTTAGAATGACGACGTATTAGGCCTTTTAGCTTTTAGATTAAGATTGCAGTTAGAATATTGACATATCCAGTAATTCATTCTTACATAAACAGGGTAGCATGGACATCGACGCGAAAACTGCTACCATGGATTTGGTAGATGATTCTGAACACCCATTAAATTTTCCGTCGGGTATGAAAAAAAAAATGCTGTTTCATAGAAAAGTGCAATACCTACGTGGTCAAAATGTATAGAACAGCTGATTAAAAAAAAAATAACCAACGGAAAATTTCAACGCAGGGTTTTCAGAATCATCTACCAAATCCATGGTAACAGTTTTCGCGTCGATGTCCCTGCCACCCTGTATTTATTCCATGTATTCCATCTGAAGCTTTGGAGGAGGCATTTACCTGAGAAGGGCTCCAGTACAGTAAAAAAAATGCTACTGCCTATTATTATAATATTAGTAAAATTTAAATAGTTATTAAGATAATTGTATTTAAGTGTATAGATATTAGTTTCTCTATTTTTTATCCTTTTGTTAACTAAGTACTATAGGTAGGAGACAACATTTGCATGTTAATGTGTTACTGTAAATAAAAGGCTTTTTTATTTATTCCATCTGATATTTTTTAAATCCGCACTCTATCATTGCCATAGTTCGGCAGGTACTCGGATTAGGTCACAGGCATTTAACATTTTATTTCCCGGTATAGCGTTTGATATGCATTCAATATGCATAAAATATTCTCGCTAGAAACTCCGATTCGGAATCCATCTAAAATTTACACGAAAAATCCTACATTCATCATTTTTAGCAACACGTTGTCAACCGGTCAACGTCCGTCAGTCGTATGCGGCGAAAAATAAATATTTATTAAAATATGTGAATAATTATTGGCGATGCAGCCAATCACGAGGCGCGATTTATAACCCGCCACTGCTCTTGTTTATTTTTCTACTGACAGGGAAATTGAGCTTGCTCTGGTTTATCAACGGGCAACACTGTAGTAAATAATGTTGCCTCACTGCCTCAGGTTTAACAGTTTAGTGGTACTGAAATTGCTTTATGATTTAATCTGGTCATAAATTGTGTATCAATTATGGTATTTTCTGTCCTGATCTTCGACGTAAAAACCACGGACCCTGCCAACATTACCGGGTTGCACTCAGTTATTAAAATTGCCCAGACGAGTTTATTTTTAAAGCAATTATGCAAAAGCGTACTCTTCACTTACAACGTGCTTTACTCCTTCATAATGATAGGCTTTCCATATACCGAAGCTGTTTCAATTATGTAAATAAAGTAAATAAATACTTCCCTAGAGAATATTAAGGTCTTACGTTATTTACATAAAGGCAATAAACATGTTTCTGGACCTCCTGTGGTGTGCTTTAGCTACCTTTTACGGAATCCAATGTTCCAATTTGATCGAGAATTCTCTGAAATATAGCTGTCTAATAACAGATATTTAATCCTTTACATAAAAGCTGACTGTCACGGACATATTCCATAACCGACTTGTCACTTACATAATGCATTAATAAAATATAAAAACTTTTATCTACACCTATGCTATAAATCCTCTAAAAAAGTTTCTAAAACAGTTAGTTTATTGCTAATATTAAAAACAACCAGTGTCATATTAACCATAATATCATCCAAACGAGTGTTATAATGTTGTACTAAATTTCATTATGCAACTACTTTGCTTTTACGATCCCTTCCTTACTCTTCAAACAGCTAAATTCTCACTACTCAATTCGTGGTATCTTTACGAATTAAAAAAATAGATTTTATTGCATGCGCGTTTCACTACCACAGCGTAGAGTTTTTACAGCACCCAATGGTTTCAGAACCTTTTACAGGGGATTCATATCATGGGTGTAGATAAAGTCTTGTATGCAACTGTACCTAATTAGGTATTAAAACAGTCATGTGATACTATTAACCCACATTCGTGTTTTAACAACCCTTATTATAAAACAGTTGCATAAATAACTATAACAGTGTGTTTCGTCTCTTGTATAAATTTAAAGGTTTTAAAACCATTCATTCAACCATTTTTCACACTCACAAAGGTTTTTAGGTTTGATGAGTGTTGTAGGTATCAACATCATTTGCTGGTAGGCTGGCATTTGACCAGTATTTCACCTGATAGTACCTAAGCGATACCTAATGTGGTCGACAAAGGAGCATGCTTGTCTAGAAGTAACCTATTAATTCTTGACTTGAAGATTTCTTAGTCAGTGGTCGGAAAACCGCGGCTCGTGAGCCGTATGCGGCTCTTTAGCCTATAAAGTGCGGCTCTGTACAAATGTCGATGAGTGGAGCCTAGATCAACCCGCTGGGGTCGGGGTTTCGGTCATTAAGCAAGATGTCAAGTTTTGTTAAAATTTTAAACTTGTATTTCAAAGATCTATTTCCGAAGTATTTTCACCAAAAATTAACAGAACATCTAAAATTAATAATTTACTGTCCCTTTCAAATTTTTCCAGGGTTAACTTGTTAAAAGTGAAATAAAAATAATAGCTGTACATTTAGGGGAGTCATGTAAATACTCACATGACTCCCTAAAAGGTCCTTTCTGCTACCACAAACGACAACCACTCCATCAAGTAATTAATTAACATCAATTCAAGCGATCGGCGCAACCATACAAGTAATTAGAGTGTTTCCGCTGCTGAATAATAGAAGGTGCGCCAAAGACGACGCATGCATTAGTCCTGTAATGGATGGAGTTACGTCCTATTTGCGATGCAATTGGAACGACGACGAGACAGACGACGGTAGACAAATACGGAGAGCGGTCTGAACGCTCGACGTATTTTTTTTGTCATATACACTGGCCTTTAAAACTTAGTACCACCACACTTAAGTTTATGGTTGGTGGGTGAGTTGTTTGTAAAATGTATGGGTATGCATTCGGGTATTGGGAACTGTAGGAAAAATGAAACAGTTTTCTATGTCTGAATGTATGTCACAGTCGATTTTCTATTTAACGCTTTTCATATAGGTACAGATTTGAATTATAGCAAAAAAATTGCGTCTAGTGGCTTATTATGAAGATATTTTTTTTTTTGATAGGTGGTGCCCCAAAGACGACGCATGCATTAGTCCTATAATGGATGGAGTTGCGTCCTGGATGCGATGCAATTGGAACACCGAGATATACGACGGTAGACAAATAATGCGGAGAGCGCGGTCTGAACGCCCGTCGTATTATTTTAGTCATAAAGGGCGAAAGGTGCAGATATTTTGAAGAATAATTCCAGTGGAGATGGTTCACACATTTCAAACTCTAGTAACTTAGGAAAGCAATGTCCACTACGTAAAGAAAATAGGAAACACTTTTTTATTTTATTAATCATAAGTTTTTGTCCTCCTCCGAAAGACTTGAGTTTGGTATCGGTTAAAGGACTTCAAAGAAAACCGGTCAAAGAAGGAGTTTCTCGGAAAAGTATTAAATGAAAGAGTAAATTATTTCTCATGAATTAAAAATCTTGGGGTGAGAATAATTAATGAAATACCTTATTAATAAGTACACTTAAAAATCTTGGCTAGCAACATTTCATTAAAAGACCACAGGCTCGGTATACACCTGGACCAAAATCCTAACAGTCCATTAAAACTTCCACCTTAATGAATTTAGTTACCAATTTCACGAGCGTTTGCCAAACTGTGTGCACCAAGCCCAACCCACAGGTCATTGAATATGTAAATACTTTAACTTAAGTATGTATAGGATGTGAGAGATCGCGTCTAAGCAAATAAGCACCAAGTAATTAATAGCTTGAGAATAAATTATTGAGGGAATAAGTAATAACAGCCGCGCCAGCTAGCTAGCCGCGGTTGTTCCATGGATTGGTGACCATCTTTACATACCAAGACCCCTCCGTGCGTCGGAAAGCACGCTAAGCCGTTGACTCCGGCTGTCATTCGAAAGTCTTTGACAGTTGTTACGGGTCGTTAGAAGCCCGAAATTCTGACAACCAGTCTTACCAAGGGGTTATTGTATCGTATTGTCCAGTAATCGGGTTGTGTAGGTCAGATAGGCACTCGCACCATGTAAAATACTGGTATTCAACTGCATCTGGTTAGACTGGAAGCCGACCCCAACGAAGTTGGGAAAAGGCTAGGCAGATGATGATATACACGTAGATGTGAGACATCACAAATCGCAAATAAGCACTAAGTAATTAACAGCTTGAGACTTAATTAATGGAATATTACTGATACCACAGCATAATAAAGTAACAGTATTATGTCTCGGTAGGGACTTAATAAATAATTACGGCCGCTAGGTAGATAAACCTTTCACGTCCATGCGTAACTGCCGCGCATTCAATACTGTTGTGTACTAATATACACCGAGATTTCGAAGTGCGTCTTTTCGGCCGTTTATTATAAAGAAATAATACTGTTACTTATTTATACTGTACTATTACTATGACTAGATGTTGCACGATTTAATTAAGTGTGCAACATTTTCGGTTTAATTATATTTATTTATGGCGTCGACTATTATCGTGAGTTATTTTAATTACATGTGTAATTATGCAGTCATTATAATCATATGGTCTGCAGTTAGGATGGATTTAGTATAGAAGTTTTAATTGGGGCTAATTTATTGTATTAAAACTAGCATTGAAGTTTCATAATATTACAATTTGTGTGGGTTTAAAAGAGTTGAATTACAACACCACAAGATGATTTTTTGTACTTAATTTCAAAATAATTTCAATTCATTTACTGTCTATGTTATACTGTCTGTTCTTACTTTTATTAATTTGTTGTTTTATTGTTTAAGTGCCATATGCCTACAACTAGATCTCATTGCTTTGATATTTTATTAATTTATCAGTAGTATCATCATATTCGTCTACAACTTAAATTGATCTCATTGATATGTTGGATCAGTGACAGCTCTGCCCGAGTCAACTGAACCCGAATAATAATACTAAATATTTACATACAATCCCGATTGCAGTGATCTGTACGGTCAGGCAGAAAACCGATATTAACCTAGTCTATTGTGTTATTTATGACTATTGTATAAACTATTATTATAAATAGATTTTCCTATCTCTAAATGCACCAATACACCAAAAAATAAACCCCAAACTTCATACATAAATCAAAATAAAAACACTAGAAAACCACGTGAACCGCATTAATTCCCGAAGCAGACTAAAATCCCTAGTGATAAGAAACATGCCGCGCATACTGAGTGTTATCAAATCATAATTCATAACGTTTAAATGTATGCACACGGGGCCTAATGTTATTTTAATGCGAAAATTTATACCCAGGAGGTTGATCTTTAAACCACTCGGAATCGTAAAATTCGAGAATGATTTTGCAGAGTAGAGATGTCGAATTGAATTTTTAAATTGAAGATCGCGAATTTTTTGAGCTTTTTATAACTTCAAGAGAAGTTTAAGAATGAATAATAAAGAAATGAGTTTCGTTAATAATCGAAAAGTCATAAAGTGGGTGGCACTTTAAAAGTTATAATAAAATGAAAATACTTTAGAGATAACTAGCTTATCTTTCAAAAATTAGATTTTTTTTACTATAGATTTCTGCTTTTATTAACGATCACAGTAACTCGTTCATCAAAGTACGTGGGCATAAATAGGAGAGACTATACAGTACACGAGTTTTGGTTATGCTAAATATGTGTAGACTTTGTATTATTTGCTAATTCAAATTACCAAGTTGTATCGTCACAAACGTCATCTTTATAAAAAAATATTATAAAACATGAAGCCATGCAGAATAAGAAAAAGGTTACAACAAGTGCCTATCACATGAGTGACCTCCAATCCAATCCGACCCCGATCCATTTTAGCCGATCCCGACCGATTCGGGCCGATTATGGCGCGATGTATTTTTTAAGATTCGATTTTCTTCCATTAAGACCTAGGATATTTTGTAACTTACCTACCAATGTTCCAAAAGTTATGATTTATGTTTTTCACATACGAATGCGTTAGAAAGTCAAGTGAGATTCAAGAATAGAGCACCAAGTCAACTTAATCTTCTTAGATGTATTGAGATGTTATAGTCTGTTCCAAAAGAATTAGATGAAAATTTAAACAAATCGATCAGAAAACGTACCGTCCTATGGATGCCAATTTGTAGTACCACTTACAAATTGAGTGTTTTTATGTCATTATTTAATAAATTCTAATTTCCCGAAATTCTAATTTTAAATGGCCTTACAATGTTTTTTATTTTACAATTGAGGTTAATTTTATAACCTCAATTTTCGTCGATTATTTTTCAGTTACAATTTAATAATATCATTCAAACAATAATTGTTGGAAAAAGTGGTGGGATATAAAGTTGAAACCTTAATATAGATGAATGTGTTACTAATTCTCTTTAGTGAGTGATTTCATAAGAATTTAACCTGAAAAGGGTTTGTTTACACTTTCAGCTGTTACTTTTAGAACAGACCATATAACAAGCTTGCTCACTGTTGCATAATAATAGTTGTCAGGACATGTGCGCAGTGTCTAGGCATCGTTTTGTTCCTTTTGCACTTCCGTAGACAATAGAGCTTCGTGTGGGTTCACGGTTTGCGTCAGATGTTTCAATGCTGAACTTGTTATCTATTCATGTTATTTTGATGTTCTTGCCACATTGTAATGTAAGACAATATAAAAAGAGGTAACAGATTTTCGCCAAAGAATTCATTCGCTGTATAGACACCAGTTTTCAGAAAGCCTGATCAAAGCCAAGATTCACAGACACACTCTAACTACACTTTGGTAAGTAAAGTATGGTTATACATACGAATGTGAACTTTATTTTCATAACATTAATGTTCATGATTGAATGAAACACTTGCTTAGATTCGGTTGTAGGTGCGAATATGATCTTTATATACATAAGAATAAGGTATAAATGCTAATTTTACTTAATAAAGTAAAGTCGCATCTTGCCACAGGTCTCTGATGAGTACACTTAAAGCTGCTGTAAACTAACATAAGCTGTGGAAGGTTGATGGTACAGCCAATCAAAACGCTTGACGTGCGCTTGACGTAAATTTTGATAATAGATCCAGATGGCCTCTGATGCACCAGGTTGTGGGTTCAAATCCGGGCAAATGCCAATGTGACTTTTACAATTCATATTTGTATTTTCAGGGTATATCTTGAACATTACTGATTTCGGTGAAGGAAGAACATCGTTAGGAAACCTGGACTTTTTTAGTTAGATGCTAGTGCTTTCTCTGTATGAAAAAAGTCTGTGCCCAGCAGTGGGACATTAATAGGCTGGTATTATTATTATTAGATTCAATTATTAGTTTAAAAAATCGGAGAGGCAACAAGCGTAAAGAAAATTGTCTCAATAAAAAAACCATTCACTATAGCTGCTGGTGGAATGAAAAGAAATGAAATGAAATTGTTTATTCTGTAAATAGGATATCGGAATCACTTTTACACGTCTTATTTAAAAAAATAAAATAAAAAATAAGCTAGTTCAGTTCGGCGTTTCCTATCTGACTACCCCGGGAAAAAAGGCCGAAACAAACTCAGAGGTTAAAGTCCAGACATAATCTTGGTCAAGCCATATGAGGACCATGTAGATTAGTGTCTGAAATGGCCTTTTGAGGAAAGAACCACACAGATTTGAGTGGACCTGTCCAGTCAGTGAAAGCATTTGTCAGTAATCGTGGAGCTCAACTCAGAACTTAAGGAGCTCAACTCGACGAACAATACCAAAGAAAGGACATTTGGGTAGACCGCATAAACTACTCAAACAGACAGACCATAATTAAAACTAACTGAAAAATGAAAATAATAATGATTTCCACATAGTCCTCACATTCACAATAATTAATTAAAATAATATAATACTTTACAAAGTAATCATGACATTTTGAATATAATTTTCAACAATGTCAATGTGTATATAATTGAGTGCTATTGTTTTAATCTGGATTTTTAAGCCAAAACGTTGGTTTTCGCTAGAAACTATTCAACCTGAATGCAAACCTGAAGTCAAATAGGCACGTTCCAATTTTACTAACTAAATATGGCGTCGCAAAAATATTTTTTATTTACATTGCCGTGGCTGAGCCAAATATTTTGAAGGTACCTCAACAGACTAAACACATGTGCCTAACGTACCAGCAAATGATTCATTTCGGCTCTACAAAAGTGTGCTCAGTTTCTTTCATACTACAACTGATAATACTGTTTTTATTAAAGTCTTTTCTTGCCTTACACTGGGTCAAATAAATTTATTTTCCTTCTTTCTTATCTTTCACATTTAATATTTAGAATAATTTAGTTAAGTCTCAACTAAGCTTCTTGAATTGGTAGTAGGTATACACGTCTGAAAAAAATCAAAATATTTTATTTCACATAAACCTACATGGGCACTTAAGAAACGTCAGAACCTAGGTGCATGGTTCCAATTGGTCGTTTCCTATGGAGAGGAGCCGGCAATAAATTCCATGGTTACTCTTGTAAAAATAAATGGCTACAATGGTTTATAATGTTTTCAAGTTACAGTGTTCATAGGCATGAGAAGACAATATAGGCTTGTCAACAACTGCCGGGGCAGTTGTGTGAAGAAAACCGAAATGGAGATCGTGGTCCCCGGCAACAGGGCAACCGAAGGAACACGGGTGGGTTTTAGTCAGTAAGAATCTGACACGCCCTCCCGCTCCGCCCAGAGCGGGATAAGTTATTTGATAATTTCCCAACCAAAAAAGAGCCCTGTCAATAAGTACCAGACACTTAAACAAATAGAAAATGATCTACAAATCTACAGTCTGTTAAGCCTACAACGTTCTCACATTCACAAAATATAAAAAAAAACTATATAAAGGACAAAGAAAATATAAAAATAAAAACCTACTTAAACCAAATGGCATGGTTGCCACTACAACTTACTGTAACAAATCTGAATTAATATTCTGTCCAGAAAAGCCACTAAAACCTATGCTGTCAAAGTCATAGGTTGTTAGTATTGAATTCAACCACCCGGTTACCTCCTCAGTGCCCCGACGCCTCTTTGTACGGTCTACAACTCGTGCCATCTGCACAGTTCTGCCATATTATTTATTAAGTTGTTATTATTGTTATTATTTAAATCTAAAACACTATAATACTTTGACATTGACAGGCACAACCTGAAAACCTAAACTGTAAGTTTTATGACATACAACTAATTGAAATGATGAAATTAAGTGAAATGAAATTAAATGAAATTGTTTATTCTGTAAATAGGATATCGAAATCACTTTTACACGTCATATTATAATTTTTTTTATTAAAAATAAGCTAGTTAAGTTCGCCGTTTCCTATCTGACTACTCTGAGAAGAAAGGCCGAAACAAACTCAGAAGTCACAGTCTCTTTTAAAGTCCAGACATAATCTTGGTCAGGCCATATGAGGACCATGTAGATTAGTGTCTGAAATGGTCTTTTGAGGAAAGAACCACACAGATTTGAGTGGACCTGTCCAGTCAGTGCAAGCATTTGTCAGTAATCGAGGAGCTCAACTCAACGAACAATACCAAAGAAAGGTAACGAAAAAATTGAATATGTATACCTAGACTTGGGACTTGTACCTAGTATTTTAGATCCAGTAATCGGCAAAACTTAGATAAGTCATTCTTCGATGTCATATGAATAACATTTTCATATTTTCCATCATTTCCATAAAACATGTTGTCTTATAAAGTCCACGTTCCGGCTTGCTAAATTGACCTCATTTTAGTTACACTTTATGTCTCCTCTATTTTGGTGAAATAAACCTAATGCACAGCATCCGTCGCTGCATTTACTGTAACCTACGTAGGATTTGAGTAAACATTTGTATCAATGTATCTCATTCTCACAAAGTAGTCGTTTTACCTAGCCGTCCAATAGTTGTCCGTTATCATCCATTTTAAGATAAATAAAACCACTTTAAAGTATAATCTGACATGAATTTCAATATTTATGGATTAAGAGCGCTAACACACTGGGACGCTATGGCGACGTCGCCGCCTACGTATCCAAACAATTCATATTGAAATGTAGGATAGTTAACTCATTTAGCTACTGTCTGGCGACGTCGCCAATTTGAAAGCGTAGCCACGACTGACCTGCCTCTACGTGAAGACTTGATACTCTGGCAACCTGATGACGCGTAGCCAAGTCGCAATTATTTTTTATACAAGTAAGTTACGGCTCCCTCACTCAGTAGCCAACTAATCGCCAAGACGGTCCCCCGCGTGTAAGCTCACGTTTGCACGAACGTAAAAATATCGCCGCGGGATTTTATCGCGCACTAGATTTTCGACTTTTGATGTTGAGACGAGCGTTGAGAATCCAACAGAGTGCAACCTAGCGCGTAGACAGAACACATTGTTGGATTTTTAATTCTTGGCGCTAAGCAAAGCGTTGAAAATGTAGTTTGCGAAAAAAAATCGCCGCCAGACAAAATCGCCCGTGGAACATGGGCTTCCTGGCTACTTATTTGGCAACCTCATTTGGCTACGGAAGATAGCCAGGTAACCATGGCTACGTAGCCAGTGACCTCACCATGGAGTCCCAGTGTGTTAGCGCTCTTACAGACGCCTAATGTTGCCATAAAAGAGAATGTGCAATGATTGTCGTTTAAAATTACGCATTAAACGTTGCATTACCGACCCTGGTCACAAATCGACGATTAAATGGAACGCGATGATGCATAGGACGTGACGCATTACTTTGTACGGGGGGGGCAAAATGAGTTTAACTTGAAACTAGGAGCTGACCGCGAGTCTGCCTGAATTAATTTTAGTGCTGCATAATTGTTCGATTTTGTGTTAATCTGATAGTATTGCACGAACAACGTATCTAATTATATTCTGCCATAGGTCTGGGCTAAACTGAACTACATCATCACCTATTTTAAGATAAATTGAAACCAGCACCCTAATGATTGACATTCATTCTTAATATAATAATTATGATGTATGTTCCAATTTTATTAGCTTATTTTATTAATGTAATTTTGCATCTTACTTTAAGCGAATTGTTTTTAGAAGCTTTAAAAAAAAAATCCGACCATCTGTAATGTACTACAATTCTTGCAAATAAATAAATTTCATTTAATTTCTCAATTTTTACACACTTTCAATCACACAAATGAATTATTCACAATCCGAATGATTTTGATTGTTAATCCATTGCTTCATTCATATTATGTTCGAAAACGAAAACTGCTCGAAAACGTAAATAACGCAATGAATGTCGTTGAACTGTCAAAATGAAAGCCATTGCTACTATTAGTGTGTTACGCAATGATCTACCACATCCAAAATTCCTTGAAGCTTGACAGTCCATATTATCTAGACAGACAACTGCAAAGCTCCGGACGTAAACAAGTAGGTATCTCAGAATTATACTCCCCTTCTTTGCGTTGCATTCTGAGGTTTTCTGCACCACTTGTGTCTGTATTTGGGATTGTAGTCTGTTTTGTAAAGCTTTGTGTCCAATGACTAGCGTATCTTGTCAGATTAGAACTATGGCCTTTTAGATTACTAGTAAAGTTCAATAGATAATTTATTCAACAAAAGGCAGATAAATATCAAATTGCAATGGAAGCTGGCTTGGATATTATGTGATCCAATTAACATACAGTATCAAAATGTATTATAATAATTATCGCTTACTTCAAAAATGGTGAAGGGAAACATAGTGAGGAAACCGTCATGCCTGAGAGATATTTCTTGACAGCATGTGAAGCCAAACCCATGGGCGGTATAAAAACTGACACCAGGTTAGTGACTAACCACACGAAAAAGAAGAAAAATTCTAATAAAATCATATATGTATAAAAGTATCAACGCACAGACAACACTCCTAAACAGTTATACAATATTTAAATTTCAACCTCGGTCCACTAATTTCATTATTCTTCATTGACATGAAACAATAAATGCATAAGCAATAATATGGATAAGACCATGGGAATTAAATTGTTTTGTTAAAGCGCATCTCGCATTATGTTTTATTTATGTTATACCTTCAATCCATGCTAGTTAATGCAGCACGCTTAGCATGACCACAATAAAATCGGATTTTGTCGACGGAAGAATAGGCAAAATGACAGATAAACAATCACAATCTGTCATTTGTTATTTTCTTCCGTCGACAAAACCCGTAGAAAACCCGTTTGAAGGGTTATCATTCTAGGTGTTTATAAGACGTCATTTATTGGGTATCATGAATTACCTACAAGTAGGTACTATAAGGTTTTATGAAATAAGGATTTTATGATTGGAACATGATCTGGTTTGATGAAAAAAAAGTTGAGAGAATCGAGCTGGGGGCTGTCAAGCAACTAGAAATATTAATATGTACTATTCAATTCAATATATTGACGGTTCTAACCCAAGAAACCTTTCATTTAATATCGTCCTGGTACCGTAGTCACGCAAGTATCTACAGTACCTAAAAGGGCTATACTCGAAGTTTCGATAAGGATAAGATCGGAAATGAAGTTATTCTGAAAATAACAGTTATAGACAAAGCTTGCAGAATAAGCAAACTTTTTTTTGGGTGGGAAATTATCAAATAACTTCTCCCGCTCTGGGCGGAGCGGGAGGGCGTGTCAGACTCTTACTGACTAAAACCCACCCGTGTTCCTTTGATTGCCCTGTTGCCGGGGGCGACGATCTCCCTTTCGGTTTTCTTCGCAACCCCGGCAGGCATCGGCCTTAGTGGACCCCTTCAATTCTGCTGACATCTCTTTGAGGCGCGCGTGGAACACAACGCGCCGTCGACCCAGGCCTGGTCCTTATCGGACGGTGAGCCACCCATTGCTCACCGTCCGCAAGCCCGCGCCTACGGTGGCCGGAAATCGCCTCGCGATTCCCGACGCCCTGGGCGTCTCCTCCTGCGGAGAATAAGCAACCTGAAGTGTCAGTGGGCTGACCATGTTTGTTGAAGAGCCGATGGTCGTTGGACCAGATGATTCCTGGAGTTATGACCACGGGACTGATGGCCAGTGGAGCAGACGCGTTCTATGGAGTGTAGTGTGGGACACCCCCTGCTAGATAGACCGAAGACCTTAAAAGGTGGCTGGGGCAGACTAGATGCGGAACGCGGAGTAGAAAGTGTTGTGGCACAGCCTGGGAGAGATCTATCTCAAGCAGTGGACTGTGATAGGTTAAGTTGAGTGAGGCAGGTAAGGTAAGGCACATCTAGTTATAGAAAAACTTCGGCTTTGTAAAACATTATCCTTGTCACTCACACACTCACATTGTCTTCCAGACGGGCTTTGTGTGCCGGAATCTTATTCTTTCATTTGAGTCGGGTTGTTGTTACGAGTATTTCGTGTTTGTAACCACGATAATAGCCAACCATGTTACGGAAGAGAAATTGCAACGGAGATTTACAAAAGATACGATAAAGCCGAAGCAGTAGGAATGTAAGTATTCCGTAGTTTCTGCCTAAACCTATTGAAAAAACAAGTGCCGATAGAAGTGAAAATTAAAAAAACAAATACTTCCAAAACTTTTAAAGTAAAAATACTTGCAAAGAACATGGATGCGTAACATAATATAAATAAAGAGCACAGTCGCGTTTACAAAAATGTGTAGGTATCGGTGTCGCGAGTTTAATTGTTTTTTCCCATCTCAAAAATGCCTAAAAAGGTTTCACTTGAAAAAATAATAATTGTACTAGCTGCTGCCCTAGGCTTCGCCCGCGTGGTCCCTAAATCTTAAAAGCAGTATTTGTGGTTACTCCTTATAACATCAGCTATCCGCCAGTGAAAGTCAAAATCGGTCCAGCCAGTAGTAGTAGTAGTAGTCCAGACTTATCAAATATTCGAATTGATTGATCTTCCCTAAATTGTTATTTCCGAGTGTTGTTCTTTCTTTGCGTCACGTTTACCGCAAATAAACGTATTTTCTTTATTTCTTTCTTAATTGTCTTATCCATACATCTCCCAACAATTTTTTTTTGTCTCATAAAAAAAGACCAAGAGTCATTCACACATAACATCAATCAATCTTTTAAGCAGCGCAGTGACGCCGCGAGAAATAATAAATTAACTTTAATAGATAACTCCCATATAAAGTGCCCTATATAGGAGTAAACTGAATTAATTTTTATGTTGATTCGCTGAGAAAGTTCATAAACAATAACAAGACGTGGGAGCGACTGTTGATGTTGCTTTCAATTTACTGTTTGATGATTTTGTGCCAACAATAACGAAGTAAGTTCATAATATTTGTTTTTATGTCAAATCGTTTCCGATTCAAGTAACTTGGTGTGTCAATATTGTAACACGTGTAGCAGTTAAAGGGTTAGAGCGTTATCACACTGACGATTTGCTAGCGTGTTTCGAGCGGGGCGATTTGTGAACTTGCTCTCCGCGGGTGCGAAGCGAAGTAGCCGCGACTACACGACGTATTCTCCGCGTTTTCATAATTTTATACACTCTCTTCTCATGCATACGCAGCGAACGCGTTTAACAATCGCCTTGCTGGAAACACGCTCGCAAATCGCTTGTGTGATATGGCCCTTAAGATAAAGGTTAGGTGGCGCACAAGCGCAAGCGATGAGGTGAGCAATTTGGTCTGGGCCTCAGAATGAGCAGAAATTAATTAGGTACTTATACAGATTCAAATCGGGTTTTAAGATATCATAACATTACATCACGCCTGTTTTTTCGAAGGTTTAGGTACATAACTGGCGAAATGTGGGTGTACTATATGTAATTACAAAATTGACACATTCTCACGACAGGTGATGTCGTGAGAATGTGTCAATTTTGTTTTATTTGAAAAATATGTTGCATAATCAGACATGAATATCAAATAGAGTCCTGGTAATAATTAAACCGTTTCAATGCCCAATACTTTCACAATTTCTTTATTAAGAATAAGCTGATTTTATTCAGATAAAAAAAATTGGTGGCAATCGGAGTGCCGACAGAAGTGAAAACTTGAACAAGATCGCCTTAGTGGAAGAAAAATACTTGTATAGAACATTGGTCCGTAACCTTATCTAAATAAAGAGCACATGAGGTGTCGTCCACGCGCGCCTCAAAGAGATGTCAGCAGATTTGAAGGGGTCCACTAGGGCCGATGCTTGCCGGGGTTGCGAAGAAAACCGAAAGGGAGATCGTGGCCCCCAGCAACAGGGCAACCGAAGGAACACGGGTGGGTTTTAGTCAGTAAGAGTCTGACACGCCCTCCCGCTCCGCCCAGAGCGGGAGAAGTTATTTGATGATTTCCCACCCTCAAAAAAAAAAATGTGTCATCATGGTGTTGCGAAATCAATGGTTTAGTCCCATCTAAAGATGCCCAACGCACCTAAAGAAGTTTTCACTTTAAAAAAAAGTAGGATAGATTAAATTGAGTACTTAGCATAACATCTTCAATTTTAGTATGAAGAGAATTTGAGAATTCGCTGGTTGGAATTCAAATGAGGGAAAAAAAATATTTACAAAATGCTTTTAGCCACAGAGGTAGCAATTTTTAATAAAATATCTTGCTAAGGTCAAGTATGAACCTACTTAAATATGTTTTTGGCAAAATAGTAAAAAAAAACAAAAAAAAAATTCATGTATTAAGTAAAATTATGATTTACGTTAATTACAATCGAGGAAAATTTTATTCTAACTGTAATGTAGACCTGCCTGATCTAGGTTTATGAAAATCTGTGTTTCAGGCCAAGTATATAGCGTATAGCGTAAGTGTATAGTGTATAATAGTTATTTTATAAACAGAAATCAGAATAGGTAGAGTATATTTACCTAAACTTCGATGGAAAAAGTACCATAGAGTGGATAATACCTCCTCTAAAATTCCGGAATCATAAACATGATATAAACATAATATTTTATGTTACTTACTACCTCGAAGTTTTGGTAAATATACTCTACCTATTCCCATCTCTGGATAAAAAATATATAGTTTCAGGTGTTCTTTACTTGTGACGTTTATTTTTTGGGACGGTTGTCGTATACCCTAATCGCTTTAGCGTGGCAATAGCGGTCATTGACCCACCTACAGTTTTTATTTAAAAAACTGAAATAAAGTCCATTAACGTCCACAATCTTGTAATCTTTGGTTCAATTACTTGAAAAGGTCGCTGGATGTTCTACGTATCTAATACAACAATGTTTTTAGGATGCTATTGCGGCTACCTCGTTATTGCAATGTCTCAGAATAATGTTCGCGATAAACCATACCGATGGATTTCATGCCTTCATCCACAAAAAAACGGCCTCACTCCTGAGCAGAATAAGAGGCAGTCACAATAGCATCCTGAAGGCTGTGGCGGCAGATACTTCCTCGGCCTTAAGAAGACTTAAACTCATTTCTCGTTGTCTATTTGATGGGTGGTCTTGTCATTAATATTCGTCTTTAGTTTAAGTTACCTACTAACAATGGTATGTAAGTTGCAACCTGTTACTAACAATTTATAGATCTCTTAGTTGTCCGAATTAAAACGATTTTATTTTTATTTATTTTGATAGCAATAGGTATCTATAACATTGTGATCTTCAACATGTTCCAATAACGAAAACGCATACATGGTTTATTGTTTGAGTTCCTACGAAGATAAAATTATTAGGAAAAGAGCAATGACCGCTATTGCCACGCTAACAATCACAGTAGCGTTTCGACTATAGTGTTTCCATTTATGAGCGTTTATACCGAAAGTTGACAACGTCGCAAACAGCTGTCAAATATTTCGCTGTTTTGATCAATTTGGCAATATTACTCTATGGAAATAAGAAATATGGCTAATTAGTGAACTAAAATATTGATTATGAAATGCAAAAGTTAATATCGTAACCCCGAATGTAGTTTTAGATGTAAAAAGTGATATAATTGAGTAGGTACACTGCAATTTAGCTCGAGACAATTTTAACAATAGGTACCGTCAACTGCCCTAACTTCGCCTGGCGTCCTAAGTTTGCCTATTATTACAATACAAGTAAAATGAAAAAAATACGTATTATATCTGTTTCGTTTTATTTGTATTGTAATAGAAAACTAAAGCTCTCTATGAAAACTCAAAGTTTCGATTGTCATACAAGAAAAATGAAACAGATATTACAGCTTTTTCATTATTGGCAAACATAGGACGCCAGGCCAAGTTAGGGCAGTTGACCGCTACATATTTAGAACCACTTCTAAAATCAATCACCAACTCAATAATACAGTCACAAAAATAACCGAAAACAAATATCGTGCTGTTAATAGGCATCCCTTACGGTCGTCACCCACTCGTATGTAATTCGGAACGGACAGGGCCTAATGACGGCCATCGGCGGATCGGGTACCGCATTACTTCCCACCTACTAATCATTTGGGGCGTCATTAATAACTGGAATTCACTAAAACGTAGCTGTAATTGTTGAGGGGATATACGTACATGTAATAGTATACCGGTCATTTGACATTTATATAGGTTCCTTGTATTTCACTGTTCTTTTGTAAGCTGGTATGGTAATGTAAGGTTTTCATTTGAGTTTTTTGTCGTACATACAACGTTCTATGTTTTGTGAATTAGACCAAGCTCTGCTCTGGTGAAAATAGAGAATTCTTATAGTATGAAAGTTCATACTAATTCCATCTATAGTACATACTAATTCCATGCTGCCATGATATTAGGTACTTACCCATCTTGTTCTAAACTTTGGGCGACCGAGCTCTGCTCGGGTGAAAATACGGAAAAAACGAATTTCCCATATATGAGATCTAGCTAGATCGATTTATCGCCCTGTAAACCCCTATATTGCAACTTTCATCGAAATCGTTAGAGCCGTTTTCGAGAACGTTATTACAAATATATTTATACTAGCTTTTGCCCGCGGCTTTTCCCGCGTGGATGTCGGAAAATATCCCACGGGAACGTATTACCGATACCGGGATTACATACCTAAAAGCCGAGGAAAAGGTCATTGACTCCTACCGCTGCGCCCGCGTTACGGTCAACCATAATTATTTTGTCACGCGTAATTTTGAATCTGTGATATCTTTTAAACTATTCATTTAAATTAAATAACGTTATGGCATATTTCAATTTAAATCAAATGCTCAATTTAAGTAACATAGTTTATTGAATAAGGATTAATATAATACCGGTCAAAATGGCTTCGGAAATAACAATGAAATTTTTATCAAATTTGGTTATTGTGGGTCATCCTTAGAAGATAGACATATGCCATCGCGGACTTTTTTGTTGAACTTTTTAAGATAAATAATACTCTAGAACATACCTTTTATGTAACTACCATTTCCGCGACGCACGCCGATAAAGTTCCCAGTCAGCATGATTTTTTCCGACATCTTCAACAATAATCGTCAAATTTCAGCCAATTTACACAAAACCTTAATTAATTATACATTAAAACCTTCCGCATGATTCACTCCGTCCATTGGTGAAAACTGTTTGAAAGTCCATTCAGTAGTTTTTGAGTTTATCGCGTTCAGACAGACATACAGACAGACGCGGCGGGGGACTTTGTTCTATAATATGTAAGGATGAGGATATACATATGTATAAATATTGCCCGTTTAATAGTATAGGATCTTGGAGGATCTCAAATATATCGTGACTACGGCCCAGATCTCAGTAAAAACTTAACATAATATCACACTTGTATTCCCCGAAGGTTTAGGCAGAGATGAAGGTACCTTTAATACACCCATCAAACTCAAACTCAAAGCATTTATTTCAAATAGATCAATTACAGGCACTTTTGAATTGTCAAGGGGTCGGTCAGTCAGAAAGATGAAGCTAGTTGCCCATTCCAAAGCGTAGTAGGTACCTATGGAGAAGATCGGGCAAGAAACTTTATGGACACTCTTTTAAATCACAATATGGTTACAAAATATTGGTTACATCATTCATATTAAAGTTATAAATTTGAGAACGAAGCAGAACGATAAAAGCGTCTGTAATAAAAAATAAAACAATTCAAAAAACAAATTAAAATAAGCCATGGCAGCTAGAAGATGACCAGTCCCTACTGACAGCGCCCATTCACGAACATGACCATATTTCGTCAGTTAAGTTTAAGTCCCACACAACAGGGGCGACCCTATTGCCATCAACCGGGCACAAATCGAGACTCCAGGGTGCTACTGAGGGGGTGCGTACAGAAAACCTCCACGTGTGCCTGATACCTGCTGGTCCCTTATGGATACGTTCGAAGGGAAGAGCAGTTGTCGGGCCGGTGCACCCTGGGCATGAACAATAAACTCTTCGGAAAAGGTGTTGGAGTTTTTCGGAGAGGGGATTGTCTGTGGCGAATTTCTGCGGGCGGGGGAGCAGCATGCTCCTCGACGTTCTTCCGCGTGTCTCTCTGACTTGCAGAGGGCACAGTGGAGGAACAAGGGAGGCGGGTCGCTCCTGATCGATCGACGTTCGTCGATTGACACTGGACGTGACCCAGCCGCTGCGGTGCAGGCGCACCAAAGCGGCTGTCGTTTCTCCCTCAAGAGCGATCTTGAGGAGAGAACTTTCGGCGGGTTCGCTGAGTCAGGTTATCTGGACAGCGAACAGAGGCATGTATAATGCCACCGTCGGGGGCTTGGCTTTACCGCCCGGCCCAGAGGAAGGACACCTCTAAGATAAAAAACCACCTAATCCTAAGTTTCGAAGCGCGGCGAGAGGATGAGTGGCTGGTGGGGGACCAGTCTTTAGCGCTTCCCCTGTAGATACCTGCCGACCTCTACAGTATATAGGCTTACCTAGGTAAAAGGCTCTGCCTAGGTGGACATATACTTCCTAATTACTCGTGGGAACAAAATGGATAAAAAATCGAATAATAAAAACCCAAATGCTGATGACGTGCCAACTTTATTGGCGGAGAAGGAACCGCTTGCCGGCGACGGCAACAAGAGCCGAGGAGGCTCCTGTCCCTCAAGGGACCAAAGCATGTCCGACCAGGACATAGGACGCGGGGGCTCCAAATTTTGGGGCAAACGGCCGCGCGGGTCGCAGCGCGCAGGATCGGCGGGGCAATCCTCGGGCGAGGAAAGCCTCCCGGTCGCAAAAGTGCCGACGGTGAGAAGAAGCCGAGGACGAGCGGTTGCGGGTGGAGCTTCCGCTTTGAGGCCAGGGCGGGGCAATCGGGGTCACCTCGAGCGGCCTGATACGCCGGGTATTGGAGCGGAGAGCGACCCTGGGGTCTCGTCATCAGAGGCCTCAACAGAGGAGTCGGAAGGGGTCACTGCCTTACCTGTGGGCACGGTGGCGCAGGCTAACGCCGCAAACCCTGCTCCGGGTGGAGTGATCGCAACCGACCGAGTCACTGAAGTGACCCTTCTGGACCGGGAGAGGCCCAAGGACGCCGCTGGTGGCTCTAGTTCGGAGCGAGCGGCCAAATTTGCGGAGGTCGTGTTAGCCGCAATCAACGCTGTGGCCTTGAAGAGGATTAAATCCTCTAGAGAAAAAGCCATATCCGCGGCCATGGCCTCAATCATGGCGGCAGCGGAGGCCTTCCACCCCAGGCCTCCGTCGGACGGAATGTCCGAGTTGCGGGAGGAGGTCACCCGCTTGACAGCTGCTATGGAGCTTCTCCGAAAGGAGAATGCGGAGCTCCGAGCGGACTTGGCTGGCCTCCGAGGAGCTGGCCCCAAAGAGGTGCCGCAGGGGGGGGAGCAGCATGGGCAGGGACGGCCCGTGCCTGCCGAGGCCCGGATCCTGACCCTGGTGCGGCAGGAAATGGCTTCTCTACAGAGCAAGCTCTCCACCCTGGAGGCCATTGTCCTGCGCCCTCCGTTGGCGGCAAGCCAGCCGGCCGCGGGCCAGCGGAAAGTGACATCATACGCCGCCACCGCAGCTACCGCGGCTGGACCAGGCTTATCGGGGCAGACCAGAGGCGGGGCGGCTGCACAGGCGACGAGGGCCACTGCCAAGGCGGCCGGAGCCCCGTCTAAGGCGGCGGGGGCCCCGGTCAAGGCAACAGGGGCCCCGGCCAAGGCAGCGGGGCCCTCGGCCAAGGCGGCGAATCGGCCGCCCCCATCTTCTAAATCTCCTCCGGCCGACGCCGAATGGCAAGTAGCCGGGGAGAAGAAGAAGGCAGGCAAGGCGACAAGGGCGGCCAAAAAGAAGGAGAGGCGGCAGCGGCGCAAGAAGAGAAGCGTCGCGGCTAGGCTCCGCGCCCCGAAGTCCGCAGCTGTAGTGATTACACTACAGCCGGAAGCGGAGAAGAAGGGCGTGTCCTACCAGCACGTGCTCGCCAAGGTGGAGGCGGCGGTGGATCTCAAGGAGACCGCCAACGGCGTCCGGCTGAAAGTCACTGCGACTGGGGCCCGGATGCTGGAGATCCCCGGTGCGGACAGCGGCCCAGCTGCGGATGCTCTGGCCAATAGGCTTAGGGCGACCCTTAACCCAGACGAGGCCCGAGTGTCCAGGCCCACCAAATGCGCTGACTTGCGCATTCTGGGCCTGGACGACTGCGTGACGGCGGAAAAGGTGGTGGCCGCGGTCGCCAGGACTGGGGGGTGCTCTGCCGAGCAGGTGAAGGCAGGCACAATCCACCCTGACTCCACGGGGATGCGAGCCGTTACGGTGAGCTGCCCCGTGGCGGCGGCCAAGCAGATAGCCGGGGAGGGCCGAAGGCTCTTGGTGGGATGGGTCTCCGCGCAGGTCAAACTGCTGGAGCCCAGACCTCTGAGGTGCTTCCGCTGCCAGGTGGGCCACCACGTGAGGGTGAAATGCACCTCGGAGGTGGACCGCAGCGACCACTGCTTCCGATGCGGTAAGCCCGGTCACAAGGCCGGCTCGTGTAACGCCACGCCGCACTGTGTTGTATGTGCGGCGGCTGGCAAGCCGGCCGATCACCGGGCTGGAGGCAAGGCCTGTGCTCCACCCGCCAAGGCCAGAGGCAGGGGCAAGCCCTCCGCCACCGCCGTCACCGCCGCAGCCGCCGCCACTACTGCCGCCGCTGCTGCCGCCTCTAACGTCGTCGTCGTCGCCGCCACTGCCGCTGCGGCAGTGCCGTCACAGGGTGCTCGAGAGGGGGTTGAAATGGAGTGCCAATAACGGTTCCATTACGCCTCCTCCAGGCGAACATCAATCACTGCGCCGCCGCTCAGGATCTGTTGGTCCAGAGCATGGCGCAGTGGTCGATTAACATCGCCGTGGTCGCTGAGCCGTACTTTGTCCCGCCCAGGGATGACTGGGTGGAGGACCTCAGCGGCTCAGTGACCCTCATTTCGTCGGTCGCCGCCGGTACTCCGTCCCTCGAGTCTGTCAAGAGAGGACGGGGTTGCGTGGCAGCACGGTTCGGGGAGATTGTCGTGGTAGGGGTATACTTCTCCCCGAACCGAACTCTCGCCGAGTTCCACAACTCCCTTGGGGAGTTGAGAGTCGTCGTTGTCGGGTTCGGTTCCCTCCCCGTGTTCGTCCTCGGGGACTTCAATGCCAAGAATTTGGCTTGGGGTTCCCGGTATACGGACACACGGGGCAGAATGGTGGAGGACTGGGCCCTGGAAACAGGCCTAGTCGTCCTAAATCGGGGTTCTGTCCCCACGTGTGTACGGATGTGGGGTGAATCGGTGGTGGACATTTCGTTTGCCAGCCCCGCTCTGTCACCGCGTGTCATTGACTGGCGCGTCATGGAGGGGGTGGAGACCTATTCCGATCACCGGTACATCCGGTTTGACGTCTCCGCCCAGACATCGAGCGCGCCGGTCCGACAGGCCCCGAGTGGTCCGCGGTGGGCGCTGAAGCAGCTGGACCGGGAGCTCCTCCTGGAAGCCTCGATCGTGCAGGCCTGGGTGTCATCACCGGACAGGCCTGCTGACATCAACGACGAGGCAGAGTGGTTCCGGGAGGCCATGTCCAATATATGTGACGTGGCAATGCCCCGGGTCCGGCCTCGACATGCTTCGCGCCAGGTGTACTGGTGGTCGCAAGAGCTGGAGGCTCTGCGCATGGCGTGTGTTGCTGCGCGACGCCGGTACGCCAGGCACCGCAGGCTTCGTATCCGCCCTCCGGATACGGAAGCCATTCAGGCGGAGCTGTATCAGGGTAACAGAGCGGCAAAGACCGCCCTCCAAGTGGAGATCCTGCGGGCCAGGACACTGGCCCGCAAGGAGTTGCTGGAGACTTTGAACAGAGACCCGTGGGGACGCCCATACAAGATGGTGCGGGAGAAACTCCGCCCATGGGCCCCCCCGCTGACGCAGAGTCTCCGGCCCCAGCTTGTGGGGGACGTGGTGAACGCTCTGTTCCCTTCAAGAGGGGAACATACTCCCCCGCCCATGGCTCCGCCTACTGCGGTGCCCGATGCGGACCACACCGCCGACGACGACGACAACGATGCTCCGGAGGTGACCGAGGTAGAAATGAGAGTGGCGGTACGCAAGATGAATGCAAAAAATACCGCCCCAGGACCCGACGGCATACCTGGAAAAGCCTGGGTCCTGGCCTTGGGGGCTCTCGGGCCTCGACTAAGGGGGCTCCTAAGCGCATGCATGGAGAGGGGCCAGTTCCCACTTCGTTGGAAGACGGGGAAACTGGTCCTCATCAGGAAGCCGGGGCGCCCAGCGGACTCTCCGTCCGCTTATCGGCCCATCGTGCTGCTCGACGAGGTGGGCAAGCTCTTTGAAAGAGTCATTGCAGACCGCCTCGTCGAGCGGCTGGTGCGGGTGGGACCGGATCTGGCGGAGAGCCAGTATGGCTTCCGCAGGGGGCGCTCTACGGTGGACGCCATCATGCGCGTGCGGGCCCTCACGACGGGGGATGCCGTGGCCCGGGGTGGGGTCGTCTTGGCGGTGTCTCTAGACATCGCCAATGCCTTTAACACCCTGCCCTGGAGTTGCATCAGGGAGGCACTCCGATATCACCGGATGCCGACCTACCTCTGTCGTGTGGTCGAGGCCTATCTGACGGACAGGGCCGTCATCTACCCCGGTCACCAAGGAGAGTGGAACCGGCGAGAGATGTCGTGCGGTGTCCCACAGGGATCGGTCCTGGGGCCGCATCTGTGGGACATCGGATACGACTGGGTGCTGCGCGCCGACCTCCCTAGCGGCGTCAGCGTCATTTGTTACGCTGACGACACGCTGGTCCTGGCGCAGGGGAGGTCATACCAGGCGGCGGCCGACTTAGCGACACGCGGGGTTGCGACAATCGTCGACAGAATCCGGCAGTTGGGACTCGAGGTGGCCTTGCACAAGTCCGAGGCCATGGGTTTTCATGGACCTCGGAATGCGCCACCGTCGGGTTCCCAGGTGGTGGCGGGAGGGGTTCACATCGGCGTCGAGTCGACGATGAAGTATCTAGGACTCGTCCTCGACAGCCGGTGGAATTTCGTCGAACACTTCCGACGTTTGGCTCCCAGACTGGAGCGGGCCGGGGCTGCGTTGAAGCGGCTCCTGCCCAATCTAGGGGAGCCAAACGCCTCCTGCCGGAGGCTTTATGCGGGGGTCGTGCGGTCCATGGCCCTTTCCGGAGCGCCGGTGTGGGCGCGTTCACTAAGGCTGCGGCCAGCACGCCGGTTGAACGCGTCCCAGAGGGTCATGGCCATCCGGCTGGCCCGAGGATACCGCACGGTCTCCTGCGAGGCAGCGTGCCTCCTAGCCGGATTACCGCCATGGGATCTGGAGGCAAAGGTCCTCGCGCACCTGTGGGAGTTGCGCGAGGAAGCGAAACGCCGGGGCTTAACTCCGCTGCCGCGAGAAATCACGGCACAGCGGACAGAGCTCCGGCGGGATCTCATGGCGTTATGGAGAATGCGATTGTCGCAACCCAGCGCTGGGCACGCCACAATTGCGGCGATAAGACCCCTCTTTGAGGAGTGGCTAGAGAGGCGCTACGGCGTCCTCACCTTCCGCCTGACGCAGGTCCTCACCGGACACGGCTGTTTCGGGAGGTTCCTGCACAGGATAAGGCGGGAGGAAACGCCCGGGTGTCATCATTGTGTGGATCGCCCGGAGGACACGGTAGAGCATACGGTGGAGGTCTGCCCAGCTTGGGCGGAGCATCGCCGTGTCCTCGTGGAGGCGATCGGCGGCGGTGATCTCTCGCGTCCGGCCCTGGTTCAGGCCATGGTACGGAGCGAGAGGAAATGGGAGGCCGTCACCTCCTTCTGCGAAGCGGTAATGCTCGCGAAGGAGGAAGCGGAACGCGTGAGGGAGAGGCAAATTTCGCGCCCTCACGCCCCTAACCGCCGCAGGAGGAGACGCCCAGGGCGTCGGGAGTCGCAAGCCGATTTCCGGCCACCGTAGGCGCGGGCTTGCGGACTGTGAGCAATGGGTAGCTCACCGTCCGATAAGGACCAGGCCCGGGTCGACGGCGCGTTGTGTTCCACGCGCCTCAAAGAGATGTCAGCAGAATTGACGGGGTCCGCTAGGGCCGATGCCTGCCGGGGTTGCGAAGAAAACCGAAAGGGAGATCGTGGCCCCCGGCAACAGGGCAAACGAAGGAACACGGGTGGGTTTTAGTCAGTAAGAGTCTGACACGCCCTCCCGCTCCGCCCAGAGCGGGAGAAGTTATTTGATGATTTCCCACCCAAAAAAAAAAAAAAAAAAAAAAAAGGGTGCTACTGAGAAATTCCAGATAGAAACATCCAACCCGGGAATCGAACCTATGACTCTCATACTCAGTAGTAGCGCTTACGACCACTAGACCAACGAGGCAGACAAAACTTAAGTTATTGTGGAATCAAATCAATTTTACATCTACGAAATAATTATGAGATTAGATGAAGCTAATCTTAAGGAAATAAAAAACAATAACAACAGCAGCACGGGTCGATCGAAGGTTAAGCTACGCTTGCCGCGGTCGGTTAGTGGATGGTTGACCAATTGACCATCCATTTCATATCGAGACTTCTTACTTCGGAAAGCACGTTAAACCTTTGGTCCCGGCTGTCATTCGTTGATCTTTAACAGTCGTCACGGGCAGTCAGCAGCCAAAAAGTCTGACAACCAGTCTTACCAAGGGGTATCGTGTTACCCAGTAACTGGATTGTGGAGGTCAGAATGATAGGCAGTCACCCCATGCAAAATACAGGTATTCAGCTGCATCTGGTTACACTGGAAGCCGACCCCAAGATAGTTGGGAAAAGGCTAGGCAGATAGATTGATGATTGGCAAATCCTAATATTACTTAAGTACTTCAACTGCACGTATCAAATTCAAAGCGTATTGAGTTATCAACGGCTAGTCAGAACCAGATGGCTACTGCACGAATAACATAAACACGCATTCGCTAAACCCTCATATTGATTACCTTTGAATTATCTATTTAGAATTCGCCTACAGACAATTTAATTTGTTGCGGAGTATGTCAGCAAATAGATTTGCGAAATTTTGATCATGTAATTTCATAAACATGGTAACTAAACGCTATTTTAGGCAGTGTGCTCACTAGAAAAAACTTTTCTGTCAAATTTTGACAGAAAGGTTATCTTGACAATATTTGACAATTATGCAAGCTGAAGTGGCAAAGAGCTGGCCAAGACGTTGGGGTAGTGTTCTCGAATGGACACCGTGATTCGGAAAACATAGAGTAAGTAATATGTCTTGAGGCTAGGTTCAGCGAAGGGCTTCGCAAAGCGCAACTAGTCCAGTAATGGATTTTTATCAGCTGATGATGATGATCATAAAGCGAATCGTCTACTGTCGGCTAAACTAAATACGAAAAACTGGCTCAACTATGCAAACTAACGTAGTTTAGCTGGCGGTTGACGATTCGCTTTAAACTGTTTTGGTACAAGAGTTCGCGCCAACATTGTTTTCAAAAAATTATAATAGTAGATTTAGATTAACTCACCAACAGTCATGCATGACTCAGTCAAGATTTTTGACAGTAGTTACAGGTAGTCAGACGCCCAAAAGTCGAACAACATGTAGTCTTACCAAGGCGTATTGTATTACCCTGTAACTGGTTTGTGGAGGTGAGATAGGCAGTCGCTCCATCTAAAAAACTTATATTCAGCTGCATCGGGTTAGACTAGAAGCCAGCCCCATCATACTTGGGAAAAGTTTAGGCCGATTGATTGAGTCTACACTTGACACAGTCTACGCACAGCCTAACATCAAATCAATGACATTTTAAAACTTAATACTGACGTTTGCAATCAGTTGCCTGCTATAGCTTATTTCAATTTTAATAAATTTGTAGGAATCATTAACGGATTACTTACTTGGCAGCTTATACTGAATTTAAGCTAGTAATATACGAAATGTTGTCAAACACTTTCGCAATCTTAATGCCTAAAGAATCATTATTACAAACCCAATGATAATATCTCGCTGAATGTTACCGCCAATCATTTCTAGTCGTAGATTTCTAGATTATTTATTTGGTTACGTAACTTGTCCGTATTATAATATTACTAGCAACCAGTCTTGCTTTTTAGGACTTGGCAAAATATCGAGATGTTTTTACTATTTGTAAGTTTTCACTTGCTTAAAAAATGGTGAAGGAAAACATCGTGAGGAAACCGGCATGCCTGAGAGATATTTCTCGACGGTATGTAAAGCCAAGTCAGAGGCCCAGGGGCGGCTTGAAAACTCTGATATCAGGCTAGTCAATAGCCATACGCAAAAGAAGAAGTAAGTTTAATATTTATTTTAGAAGAACAACGCGGTCACACAGAGAGAAATGAAAAGGTACTTTAATTTATAATATGTATTTATATACTAAGAAAAAAGGGGAGGCCTTTGCCCATCAGTGGGACAAAGATAGGCTAAAAAAAGAAGATATTTACAAGGCAGATGCAAGTGGAAACGCCAGGAAGGGACGCCCTAGATGACCATAATTATAGTGACCTTATTGGTGATGTTCTTCAGAAAGGTCAGGTGCGTAGCACACGCAAGCGGCGTGCGTGTATGGCTAGATGTATGAACATAAACGAAGCAAAAGGAGTAAATGAGTTTATATACATACTGTATGTATAGATAGGTAGATTATTGTTCTGGTTAAATGAATTTTATTTTGTTGTGCATAAGGTTTCCTATGACTTGCTACAATTAAACATCATGTCTCGATAAGCAGTATTTTGATCCGCTCTGCAAAATAAAGATATCAACTAAACTACATAACCGCGCTCCTCCAAAAGAATCTACTAGAAAATTCCGCAAAACCTTTGATAAAATAAGATAACGAATATAAAGATTATTCCCAGACATGTCACTAGATTAATTTATGCATTGTGAAGCACACGTTGACTATCAGACACTCGGCAAGATCTCCGCTTTGTCAGTTTTCTCATTCCACCAGATTATATCCTGGGGTTTCATAATACGGAGTATTATTGCAATGTTTTCATGGAATAAGGCCTGAAATAATCTAGGCAAACAATACGGGAGCCGAGGTAATATCCTACGTCATTTATAACACGGGTTCTGCTCTTGTGAGGGAACGAAGCAATTTATTTCACGATCACAGTTCGCCGGTTTGTTGAATTGTCAGTTTTTAAGGTCGTTTCTACCTTAGACTGGGATTTAGGTTTGTTTGTTATTTGATGCGATCTTTAATTGCCTGATTTTAAGTAGGTTAGTGTTAATTTTAATTAATTGTTCGAACGAAGTTCTTTAACGCAGCGGTAAAATAAACTGGTAGATATTGTCACGCAACGAAAAAGTGTTTATGTCCGAAAATGTCAGTTTTAAGAGCTTTTTTTTTTCTTTGGCTACTGAGCCGATAACAACTATTCTGCCACCGTCTTATAGGTACTCTATTGGTTACTCTGTATAAAAATACAAAAACTTTTAACATAATTATGTTACTATTAATACATATACAGCGATAGGAAAAAAAGCGAGGCGAAAGGTCCAACCGGGTGTTCTCGACGACTCCCGACTTTTTTCTAACTTGCTGTGTTTGACCATCAGATGTTAGAATTTACGTTACGTTTACATCACGCGTTTATGCTAAGGTCTCTGAACTCTGCATTCATTATCTACTAACAGGATAGTGGCAAGCATAATCTTTTTGTTATTCATAAAATGCCCGACATCATACTTATGCATTTTTCCTACCAAAATAGCATGGAAACGAAAACATAATACCCAATATTTCTTCATCTTGCTGTTAAATGGACCATGTTATGGATCAATCATAGTAAAGTTGGTCCTTGAGGAAAATACAAGATGGCCGCCAAGGGGACAGTGATAATATTATTGTTTTCTAACTTCTAATCTCTAGTTTATCTAAAGTTCGTGAACCTTATAATTCCATTTATTTATATCAGTTTGATTTATTATGGTTTATTTGAAAGGTTTCTACGTGGTAAGTAATAAGAGACGCACGGGTCGATCGATCAGGTTAAGCTACGCTTGCCGCGGTTGGTCCGTAGATGGGTGACCATTTACTTACCAAGACCCCTCAGTGCCTTGGAAAGTACGTTGAGCCGTTGGTTCCGGCCGGTGGATCTTTGACAGTCGTTACGGGTCGTCAGAAGCTTGAAAGTCGGGTATCGTACGAGTATTACCCAGTTACTGGGTTGTAGAGGTAAGATAGGTAGTCACTTCATGTAAAATCCTGGTAGACTGCGCTCGGTGCTTGGTGTGGCAACACACCGTGTTCGAGTTCACGACAAGTTAATCGTCATCCTGAGGATGCCTCGTTGAGAGGTGAAACATGTGTCGATTTCTTCCAGGGTCTTTTCAAGACTCTTTAGAAATAGCTAAGCGGAACAGGTTACTAAATATATCCACATCATCATTTTATAATGGATTTCCGCAAGGTCACGCCTGAATCAATTAACTATCTAAAATCCTGGTATTCAACTACATCCGGTTAGACTGGAAACCGACCCCAACATAGTTGGGAACAAGCTAGGCAGACGATGATGAAAGTATCTTACGTAATACAATTAGGGAAATTAATTGTTTTTCAAATTAACACACTAAGTCAATTTACCGTGTTATAACGATATTTGAATAAACTGACAATTGAATTGCTAATTCGTAATTGCTAAACGATTAGCGGTTTATTTACAAACGTTGTTTAAATTTAAGTGACGTTCAAACGTCAAAAATCTATGGTTAAACAGTCAACAATCTTTACATTACCTTTAAGCAATTTTTATAAATAAACCCGTTTATTTCCCTACAAGTTTTTACTTGTGATTCCTTTCTGTGATTAAAAACTAAACAATTTCCCAATGAAAATGCATCATACATAATCAAAATATATAAGTGTTATTAGGAAATATTAATTTCAAACACTTTAGTCTTGAAGCGTCTTCCCTACAGCAAAGCCCTTAAACACAAACCACTAAACCGTTATCCTTGAAACAACTCTCTATTTAAGTCAAAATTTAATTGGCCTAGATTATTTGAAAGATAAACTATTGAAAACGTTTAAGACTCGGCACAACTTTTAACAACAGACCTCTGAAATGAAATTAGTTCTTAGGATCGTTAATCAACGTTATTGTGGCATTAGTTTAGTGACAGTTATTAGAATTTAGCACCAGTTATTAGCAATTACTGTGCTATTTGGAACTAAAGAATTTCTTCTGTCAAAGGTGTCTTTTTTCATTCGTTTTGAAGCCAGACTCAATAAAAAAGACGAATTACTTTTCTGTCCCCCTCACCTGACACCTTTCAAAGCAAAGGAATCTTTAACAAGAATATCTACTACTACTTGAGACACAATATATGTAATATAAAAAAAAAAAACCAGCCAACTGCGTGTCGGACTACGCACAATGAAGGGTTTCGTAGCTGGGATGAATTTTTTCCATAAACAAACTAAACATTGTAATTGTAAAATATGTATGTTCTCCCATACATTGATATACGTCACGGTCAATTCTCTAACTGCAAATGTAAGTTTGTAATCGCAAAAAAATAAATTTGAGTAAAGCTACAAATTAACGATTTTCGGACCTTTTCTTTAGACCTTGTTTTCTGCCAAATTTCATCATTCTAGGTTAACGGGAAGTATCAAAATATTTCGCATAAATAGCGATATTTTTTTAATGGGTTGACTTAGAAGCTTGATTGTTTTAGAGCTCTAAGAAACCATAGGCTTACGTATTTGATATTAATTTCAACTTGATACCTCCATGCATTCCTGAGAAAAAGGATCTTGACAGACTGACGGACGGACAACAAAGTGATCCTATAAGGGTTCCATTTTTCCTTTTGAGACACGGAACCTTAAAAAAATGTGACACTTACCACATGGCATTTTTTAAATAATGTCAATCAACCAATCAGATCAGCCAATCGCAGTCGTGTTATCCATTGAGCTTCTCCCAAGGTGAGCCACAACGATGCCCCACCTTTCGCATCCAATTGATCCAGTGATCTCAGCTGCCATTTAAATTTAAGCGCACACGTTACTGCCGCTTCGGGCCGCAGTGCATCGCATTTCACTACAAAAAAGTGCGGTGGAGCCCGCATGTAGTGTGCGATGGTTCATACAAAATGTACGAAAGTGTTATTAGAGGATTTTTGCAATGCGGCCCACCCGCTCTAGTGCGTCAGCCTTAGGCTTCGGTTTCGAAGTCAGCGGGCAGCGGGGCAGCGGCAGCGGCGGACTATGGAAAATGTTAGAACAACGTCATTTCAAAAAAGGTTTTTACCAATGTCGCTAATGACATACTTTTTAATTTTATTTAATAGTTTAAGGATCCAACAAAATAAAAATGTAAAAAATGTATATGTTAAATATAAAATGAATTTTTTTATAATGCTTCATCAGTTACAGTTTCGACGAACGTCCATGTCAAGCGTGTTCACTTCCAAGATTTCAAAGTGATGTTAATGTAAAAATTTGTAGGAATATAAATTATTATATATTTCTGAAAAGCTTTTTTTTAACTTCATCAAGACTTTTGACAGTTACCCGCTGCTCGAAGCTTTCTATTTAATCTTGATTTGTAGCCTAGCTCTTCATGATAATATTAAAACAAAAATCAGCTGCAGATATTTGTGATTTTCGAAGTAATTTGTAAAAATGTGATAAAACTCAGAAAACTGAAAATCACTATCTATTGCGGTTTCAAATGTAGGCTATTTACATTAATAGTTTGCGGTATATTTTGTAATTTTTCATGTTTGTGAAATTTTTTATCAACAAGATGCACACCACCCTCATTTTTCTAATAGTATATAAAGAGTTGTTACACTTATTTCTATATAACAAAATATTGGTAAATAAACAGTATACTTAAGTGTTTTGTTAACTCTTTAAAATGTCTACTTTCAAGTGTTCTAAACGTGAAATAATACTTTCCTATTATCGAAGGAGGAAAAACATTGAAGGCATTATCAACAGTTTAGAAAGAAAATGATAATGTATCTGAAGACAACTTCTGTTTCATCCTCAGTGATTTTCAAAGACATATTATTCCCGGATTTAATAAACGATGGACGGAAGCTTCACGGCAAAAGAATATTCAGTAGCTTTACCGAACTTTGAAAGACGTTGCAACCGAATCTACACCACCTAATTCTTCTGGAAACCGTGGAAGACCGTGCGTATCTTATACAGGCTCGTAAGAAGTCAGCAAAAAAAGAAAAAATACTATGTTACTTAATGAATATGGATTTGAGCACATCTACAATGCATATCTGCAAGGATTACGTTCGATAGGAGAAAGAACGGAGGCAAAACTTGTGGAAACATTTAGGTTTGCTGACAGTGCAAAAGAAGATCTTAGTCTCGAGTTACATAGATGACGCAAGGCAGGAAAAAATGCTAACTGATGAAGAAGCATTGAGCCTATTTATTAATTTGGATTTAACGAAAGCACAATATTTGTATTTGAGTTTAACAAACAAACGAAAATGTTTTATGTTTCCACCATATTACAAAGTACAAGAAGTTAAAAAAAAAACTTGCTATCTTCAACTATTGAAATTACAAATACAAGTGCAAAAATGTGGGCTGGTAATCTTGACAATAGATTTCGTGTATAAGAATGGATTGAAAAATTTACTTCTGTACAGTAAATGGGACTGTGCTGGTTCATCTGGTCAAAGCCAGTACAAATAGAAACTTCCAGAAGAGCCTGAACTGATTTCTGATGCAAATTTGTTTATAACTTATTTTGTGCCTATCAAATTAATTAACGAACTAACAGGTGATGTTCTTAGAAAAAATCCAGTACCTTCATCTGTTAATTTTTGTCGATCTATATTCATAGAATTTTGCAAAGAAACTCCCAAGAAAACGAAAGCTGTAGTGGATGAAATAAAAAGTCAAATAAATTATTTCAGTCCATCATTAATTAACAATGAAGGTGAGGGAGTGCAAGTGAAGCATGAACTTTTTCTTACAATGATAGATGGCACGGTAGCTCAGGTATTGATGGATACATCTTCTAGTTCCACATGTACAATTCGTAGAGTTACTCTACGCCAAATGAACGATTTGACTTAAGTAACTGCTAGACCTGAAAATGAAGATTCTTATCAATACGTACTGTCTACTTTACATGCCTGGATTCGTTGTACGGAAATGATTTTACATATTTCCTACAATCTTTCTTTCCAAACATGGTCAGCCACAAGCGAAGAAAAGAAACGACTAAAGCAAGAAAAGAAAACCTTGGTACAAAAACGTTTTCGTGACGAGCTAGGATTGATCATCGACCAACCACGATAAAGAGCTGGTGATAGTAATGATGTAATACTGCCAGAAGATTTTTTTCAAAAAACTCAAAGCAAACTCAAACTCAAAGCATTTATTTCAATTAAACCATTTACAGGCACTTTTCAACTGTCAAAGAGTCGGTCAGTTAGTCAGAAAGTTGAAGCTAATTGCCCATTCCAAAACGTAGATCTCTATGGAGAAGAACGGGCAAGAAACTCCAAGGACACTCTTTTAAATATAGATATTACAAAATCCTGGGTACATCATTCTTGTTGCTTCTATATGTGAGAACAATGTACAAAAAATAATCAAAAGCAATTGAAAATATAAGATTAAAAATAAGCCCTGACCAGTTTCAACTGACGGCGCCCGTTCACGAACATGACGCGTGGATCAGCACCATCCAGCTCAACCATTTTGTAGGGAACCGAATGATCCAACACACTCGCCACCATCAGCGAGACATTTAAGTGAGCATGACATATTCTCAACTGCCATGCTATTTCAAGTCAACATACATCTTAATAAGTTAATAAACGGCTCCATGGTCTCACATTTACAAAAATAAAAATGCTTCTAAATTATGCAAAACTATAGTTTGCAATGTATATAAACAATAAATATTTTACAATGCAAGCTGCTCTGCGGAAATTACAGGAGTGGATATAAATTGATTAAACGACTTTACATAATTCTGCAAGCCCTTTCATCAGGTGTAATGATAGATGCTTAAAAATTTGGCAGTTATGCTATGGAGATTGCCAGGATCTTAGTGAGTAATTATAAATGGTACTACATGCCATCTTCAGTTTACAAAATATTGATTCATGGAGAAAGTGTCATAAAGCATTTTGCAGTGCTTCCTATTGGTCAACTTTCGGAAGATGCACAAGAATCCCGTAATATGGATTACAAAAAATTTCGTCTACATCATGCCAGAAAATGCTGTCGATCAGCTACAAATGAGGATGTATTTTATACTCTTCCTTATACTTCAGATCCGTACATAACCAGCATTAGAACACTTTATAATAAAAACGTGAAGGAACGAAAAAAGACACCTTAGATCTTTTGAAAGTGAACGAATTCATTTTGAGATCCCGAAGTTCACCAAGTATAATACATATAGCATTATATAGTTAAAATTAATCTATTTACAATTAATTAATTAATCTAAGTATGTACAATTTTTGAACACAATATTTGAAAAAAAAAGCCTTTATATTTTATGTTTTTACTATAAAATTTTGGGAATAAGTATATGATAATTATTTTTTTTTAGATTTTTTCATTTTTATCCTTAAAAATTAGAATAAGTATTTAAGTTAAAAAAAGAAGATAAATTTAGATACTTTTGAATAGGTTTTATTTTAAATTTATTGTATTAAATCAAATCATATTAAAATACATCACATTTACACTACTTAATATTTGAGTAAAATTTCATAACATAATGATTAGAAATAAAAAAAGTTATCTATTTTTGATGCGAAACGGATCGAAATTTTTCATAGTACGGCGGCGCGGTAATGCATAGTTTTATATGGAACCACTCGCTCCTCGCGCCGATGCCCGCGCCGCCGCCGCCACCGCCGCAGCCGCCTCGCGCCCGGTGACTTCGTGTCCGTAGCCTAAAGGGTCGTCGGTCCATCTCGCTGCTTAGCTACTTTATTTTTGTATGATTCTTCCGAAGCCATATTAGACATAATCTATTAGTCATCTTTGTCAACCACACCCACGGAAGTGATTATATTAATTAAGAAGCTATTTATTTATACCCACGCGAGATCAGAAATCATTTATCAACCTAATGAATCGCCTAAATTAATTAGGAATCATTTATTTCTAAAATAATGGTCTTTTAGTCTCATCTATTTATAGCCTCGATGTCTTTGACCTATTCTATAGCATTGTCTAGTTTAGTCACAATAGTATTTTAAATTGCTCCTCAAATCCATGGAAACTTTTTGAGAAGAGACGAGTTCTTCCGACTGATTTTGCCATTTTCACGACCGTGTTCATGCCACAATTGCGGCGTTAAATCCCCTCTTTGAGGAGTGGCTAGAGAGGCGTCTCGGCGTCCTTACCTTCTGCCTGACGCAGGTCTTCACCGAACACGGTTGGTTTGGGAGGTTCTTGTTCCGAAAAAGGCGGGAGGTAACGCTCGAGTGTTACGATTGTGTGCATCGCCCAGAGGACACGGTGGAGCATACGGTGAAGGTCTGCCCGATTCGGGCGGAGCACCACCGTGTCCTCGTTGAGGCGATCGGCGGCAGTGAACTCTCGCGTCCGGCCCTGGTCCAGGCCATGGTACGGAGCGAGAGGGCATGGGAAGCCGTCACCTCCTTCTGCAAAGCAGTAATCAGGCAACGTTCGCACCCTCACGCCCCTAGCCGTCGCAGGAGACGCCCTGGCCGTCGGGAATCGCAAGCCAATTCCCGGCCACCGAAGGCGCGGGCTTGCGGACGATGAGCAATGGGTAGCTCGCCGTCCGATAAGGACCAGGCCCGAGTCGATGGCGCGTTGTGTTTCACGCGCGCCTCAAAGAGATGCCAACACAACTGACGGGGTCCGCTAGGACCGATGCCTGCCGGGGTCGCGGGAATGTCCGAAAGGAACCGTAGCCCTTGCCAACATACAGACAACTGAGGGCTGGACCTGGGGCTGGACCTGGGGCTTTAGTCAACAAGAGCTTGACATGTCTTTCCGCTCCGCCCAGAACGGGAGAAGTTATTGGATAATTTACCACAAAAAAAGGCCACATCACCGGAGTTAAAAAATTAAAAAATTATTATAAAGCATGATTCTTTCTCACGGCTCATAATGGTTCTTAAACAATATTACGAAGTTGAGAATAGTACGGAGTGACAAGAGTTTAGATTCTGTGTAGTAACACAAACAACATAACATCACAACTATATTCCCCGAAGGCAGAGGTGTACCCACAGTACACCCACATTTCGTCAGTTATGTTTAAGTCCCATGTAATAGTGGGCGAGCCTATTGCTATCAACCGAGTACAAATCTAAACTCCGGGCTGCTACTAAGAAATTTCATATGGAAATCCCAATAACACTTTGCTCGACCCGGGACCTCACGCTCAACAGTAGCACCTGCAACTACTAGAACGAAGCAGTCATTCTGTGTAGTGTTTGGTAAAAAACACACAATGCTAAGGGTTCTATCCCTCTACCCATAAGTGTCGTAGACGGCACGCATCTCTGACTTTTCGGATTCATGTGCGTATTGTATAATTATCACTAGCTTCAAAAACGGTGAAGGAAAACATCGTGAGAAAGATAGCCTGAGAGATATTTCTCGAAGGCATGTGAAGCCAAGTCAGAGGCCCATGCGTGGCTTTAAAAAATCTGACACCAGGTATCACTAACCACACGAAAATAAAAAGTAGAAGCATCCTCCGGAAAGTAATAAACATATGTGATGTAATGGCGATTATGGAAATTGCCTCTTTGACAATTCATTGTAGATACCGGCGTTAAGACGTAAGCCTAATTGTAAGTCATAAGTTACCAAAAAAAACGTGTGCGGTCGCGGGACCCCGGTCAGGAACGAAGTTCTTTCTCACATATGATTTAAAACAAAAACAAATTTTTTTGCAGCCGCCATCTTGGATTTACATTTTGAACTCACTATCGGCTTTAGCACCCTCGAAAACTATGAAAACGAAACCCATGACGAAAAATTTGAAAACTTTCGCAGCCGCCATCTTGGATTCACATTTTGACCAAATTCATACTTTCTCTCTCTCTCGCTCTCTCCGGTATGCAGTGTACTCGGGCCTATGAGTACTTCAATTTTATCCCACGAAACTGTAATCACTTCATTCTTTTCTTTTGTCTTTTTATGCCGGCGTTATCTCTCTCTCACTCTCTTTCTTTCTCTTTGAATTAGAAGGAGACAGTCGCAAGCATTAACACTTTTTAGCGTGACGATTTCTGAAAGTTTACAAGCCACGTTAAAGAATTTCGTTCCAAAAAACCTCCTCTTTTGTATTCAAGTAACATCATAATAATTCATCAAACAAAAGACGCAAATTTAAGAACGATTAGAATAAGTAATACATCCATAAACTCGCGCCTTTTTCCCGATCAGAATAATAAACGTCAAATACTTAGTGACTAAGTTGCAAAGGACTTAAAACCGAAAGCAATAAACCAGCGATCATCCGGAAACAATAAAACGATAACTATACGTGAAGTTGTTGGCAATTGTCGCGCAACGTTATAAAGTAACTGTTCATATGACACTTCAGTTAATTTGTTACAATGTTCAAAGTTTATTCTTGTACAGTGTTGGGCATTTGACGGAGCTACCAAATAAAAATGTTTTTACCAAATTACAACCGACTTCCAAACTACAAAGTGAAAAATTACTTTAATTTCGGAAGTCGGTGTCTTTGGATCAGGGAATATACATTTAAAAAAAATCGACGAACTAAGAACCTCCTCCTTTTTTTTTGAAGTCGGTTAAAAATGCTTGGAAATGAGCTTATAAGTAGCGACCATTCAATAGGAAATATACTTTATGATAGAGTAAATTGTTCTTGAAAAGCCTTGTCACCATTAGAACTTTGTATGCATGTGTCTCTATTGTTAAAAAGTATTTTATTTGGTCTGAAAGATTTGTATTCTACTAATCTACTATATAGGTAATATAAATGTGAAATATTGTATGTTTGTTACTCAATCACGCCAAAACGGCTGAACGAATTTGCATGAAATTTTCAAATAGACAGTTTATAATCTGGATTAACACCTACTTTTTTCCCAGTAGTATACGTCCCCGTGAGATAATTTCCAACCTCCATGCAGGCGAAGCTGCGAGAAAAAGGTAGTAGAACATAAAATGATAAGACTTTTACTTGATCTTCAAAATTGGGAAAGCGTGCAGAGGGTACCAACTTCAATATTCAATCAAAAAGTCCTTTGTGGCAACCCTGAACAACAAAATAAGCTTCGAACGAGTGACCTTTAATTACATAATTTTATTAAAGTCCCAGTGCACCTTCTTCTGACATAGTATCGAGTCTCGGGTACATGTTCCTCGAACCAAAGTCGTCTCGAAACATTTGACAGTAAATAAGCGTACCTTCTCAGAAAGAAACCTATGCATTTGTGATAGGTAAACTTACTCACGTTCAAATCTCAAGAAATAACCGTAAATCTAATATTTATTGCCTGTTACTTACAATTTCCATATAATAGCTATGCAAAATACATATCAAACAGTACAATGTGTAGCGTCATCGCGTTGAAACGATGCTTAATAAGCAGAGTCCACAGTATAAATTTTACGAGCAGAATTAATCCGTTGGCACGAACGAGCGTCCGTCAGTAATTGTGTCAACCATTCGTTTCTCAAGATAATAAATTAATTTCGTCATCTGAACAGATTCTGGGAATATTTTTCGTTTCATATTTTTTAACTACAGGATCTGGATAGTTAGAGCTCCGTAATTAAAGAATAAAGAATTTGCAAAGATCATTGGCAACATTGCACATATTTAAATGCAATGTCGATTTTTCGTTAAAAGTTCTTTTCAGGAGAACGATCGAAAGAAGATCAGTACTCTTCGTAGCTATGACATAATGAGAAAAAAACAGTGGCAAACCGGGACTGCCGACAGAAGTAAAAACTTGAAAAAAAATCGGCACCGCGGCAATCAATGCGTTGAAGTCTTTTGCTCCACGCACCGCGGCAATCAACGCGTTTAATGGTCAAAAGCTGGTGTCATCATGGTGTCACAAAAACAATGGGGTAGTCCCATCTCAAAAATGCCCAACGAGCCTAAAGAAGTTTTCACTTAAAAAATGTAGTTGTTAAGATTTCACTATATTTTAATACTTTGCAATCCTGCGACGACCTTAATAATCAAACACAACGATTTTTCGTAAAAGATTTTTCAAAAACTACGATTGAAAGAAGGATCTCAGTGAATACTGACGTTTCGTGGCCATGACTTAATGATGAAAGTTTCTAGTTGTTGAGATTTCTCACTAAATTATTTGCTATCCTGCGACCTTACTAAACAGCTAAAAGGCATATTGTGGTAATACTTCTTGCAGAGGCATACTTACTAAATACGCTAAGAAACAAACAGATGTACCTATTAACATCGAAATGCAATACATCGTATACAGTAACTAGGCTACCTCATAACTTGCTTCCAACTCAGTGGGTAACTAACTCACTAGTCACATGCAACTTCGAAAGCTTACGCAGTATTTACAGTAACAACACAATTCGTCACATCCGCGTAACTGTTTTCACCACAACATGCATTTTTAACAATAGCTTGTTCTGAACCAGCCGTCGAAATTGAACAAAGAAGGCATCGGGCACAAAATCATTACTTTATTTGCGTAGTTACAACACAATTCACTTTGACAGTCGACTGTGAAAGCGTAATAAGTGCGAAAATGTCAGTTATTCTCTTCAGACGGTGATGTTACATTGTCAGCGTTAACTCGGATATCATGGTGTCAATTTGGGTGACATCAGCTGAATATGAAGTGTAGAGAATTCGTATTATTAAAGTTTACAGGCTTTTTCAGTTTTATTTTCATTCTTTATTCATAAAGAAGAATGGCAGGAAAGTTTTTGATAGAAATATTGAGTCATGATAGATACCGACGAGATAATTTACTAAGTCTTATCAAATCAAGCTTAAGGCCTACCGAAGTCAGAAAAAAAATATCGTCATAATTAAAATTTGAATTGACTATTTTATTATTGATAAAAAAATAATCATGTCATTGTTTTCTTTTTCTGGTTTGACTTCATGACTTTTGGCTAACCTGAACTTTTAATGTTGCCTTGTAATAAAAATCTTGGTCAAGTTACATTTATTATGCTTTGCTATACGTATTGCATTAATAAACTAAGGAAAAACAATTCTGCATCAGAATAAAAATATGCAAATAAAAATAATAGTTTGTGTTAAGAATATAGGCTCATGCAGACCAGCACGATATCGCGGGCGCTACAAGGGTCGCGCTGCCTGTAGCGCCCGCGATATCGCGCTGGTCTGTACGAGCCTTATAGCGGTCATCATTTTTAATACCAAAACGAAATCGCAGTACAATTTGAGTACCTATGATAACATCGCCAACAAAAAAACAAGACATTTCTTTTGCCAATCGGCTAACCGACAAAGTAACAAGTACTGACGTGTTGTCGTTAATTGCTATTCTTTAATTTTCTGTTGGTTGATTTTCTGCTTTATCAATTGCTTCTGCATAAAGACTCTGAGACTTAGTGCTTCGTGAAAGATTTGACGAATTTAAAGCCGTTTTTTTTTTTTAAATCGTCAAAATATTTATATTTATTTTTACATGTAAAACGATCCCTTTTAGTGTCCAAGTTAAAAAGTTCGATATTTTATCAACCCAAATATTAAGAACACACAAAACAAGAAAAATTAAATAAAAACATTGCTGTTTTTTGACACATTTTTATTTATTTAAATAAAAAAAGATTATCAAACTATACACATCAAACATACAGACTCGACTTCAAACGGTGGGCAGCGAGAAGTAATGAGCACAAAGAAATGCTACAGACAAGGAAGAAAATAATGCAAAATAAATTCAAAGATGAGCTCAATCTGTTGATTGATATAGTAAAACAAGGCTCGGGAACCACCAATGACGGGAATACTGCAAGAAAATTCTTTGAGTTTCCTAATAAAACCACAGCTATAACTGGTTTTGATGAAGACCTCATCAAAAGATTTGTTGTAATTTTACAAGCAATTACAACTGGAGAGCAGGTCGATATAATAAAATTTAAAGATTATGCCTGCAAAACAGCAGAAAAGTACGTATTATTATACGACTGGTACTACATGTCGTCAACCGTTCATAAATTATTAATCCATGGGGCAGACATAATCGAGAAAAATAATATTGTGCCGATTGGGACTCTCTCGGAAGAAGCCTCAGAGTCTCGAAACTAAGATTTTAGGAGGTTTCGAGAACATCATTCGCGGAAAAGAAGCAGGCAGGATTCCAATCAAGACATTTTAAATATGCTTGTTGTTTCTTCGGATCCTTTGCTAAGTGCACAAAGGCCCAAGTTAGGTGCCAAGAAAAAGCAGAGCTTTTTTGCTAAAACTTTCGACTTAATTCAATTTCAGGAAACTGAGTTCGAGTTTTTGGATATATCCAATCTGGATGCTGACTCAGAATTGGAGTCTGACAATGAGAGTGATAAGGAAAATTTGTAAAAAAATTATATATGTACATATTTGTAAATTTGTATTTGAGTGTGTTTGGGTTTTTTTTTGTAATATTTAATGATATTTTGTCTTTTTTTATTTATTTTAGTTTATTTTACAAATGTTTAGTATTAATTCCTTAAATTAAATTATTTTGTATATAATATAATTTTATATGTTACTTAAATAAGAGTTTGATAATCTTTTTTTATTAAAATTAATAAAAATGTGCCAAAAAACAGCAATTTTTTTATTTAATTTTTCTTGTTTTGTGTGTTCTTAATATTTGGGTTAATAATATATCGAACTTTTTAACTTGGACACTAAAAGGGATCGTTTTACATGTAAAAATAAATAAAAATATTTTGACGATTTTTTTTAAAAAAAAACGGCATTAAATTTTTCGTCAAATTGGCAACCAAAAAATCATAAATAATTAGCGCTATGACCACCTCCAAGGATATTACGGTTAAATATGCCGTTTAGGAGATAATTCGATTTTTCATACTAGCTTCATACAAATTTTTCGTAAAAAAATTATATTTCCTTCGTGTTTGGGCAGAATTAACTCGGGTGTCATTTTTGTACATAGTAATGACTAATAAAAGCGATATCCAGCATAAAAACAAGCACTTGCAAATTGAAATCCCTAAGTCTATGAAAGCCGATTTTCAGCCCACCGTGCGCCGCCTCACCGCCACCGTGCCGTCACCGCTTTGTTTTGCCATATCACTCTACAATCCGCGGCGGCGGTGCGGCGGTGCGGCAGCGCGGTGACGACCGTGCATAAACACAGCTGGTCGCGATTATTTGCCTATACGATGACATTTTTCTGTGAATCTGGATTACGATTCCGCTTTGGATTTTGTTGTATGTGCATCGATTTGTTTATCACGACGGGAAGCCGTGTAAGGTCTACACACATCATGTGTGTCAACTGCAACTTAAATCTCAATAAATTGCGCTGATAACCGGCATTTGCAGTTGACTTGAGAGTCACTGCTTTAATCTGCAGCTGGATAGGTATATACCCTCAAATTGCAAGTATTCCTAGCAACTAGGCAGGTAACAAGATAGTGATTATCTTCATTGCCTAAAGCCGCGTGCACTGTGGACACGATTTTGTATCGTACGTAAACGTACGGCCGTGTTCGTACGAATTGAGTGCGCACACTGAATACGTTTTTCTCCGTCAAATAGGTAGTGTTGGTGATATCGCATTGAACCCACGAAAAATCCCAACGAGTTCGGATTGTTTTCGGACGTCGGAACTAAATGTACGTATACGTACGCCAAGTCGCATCCAGTCTGCGCGCTCCCTTTGTATTTGGATGGTCGAGATCGTTCGTGCGTGTTCGTACGTGTACGCTCGAGTAAACTTCGTACGAAAACGCGCCCAAAGTTCGCGGGGCGTAAAACTGTAGGTATAACAAGTATAGTACAAGATTATTAACAGTTTTAAAAAAATCTGTTATAAAGCTAACTATGTTATTAAAAATCATGATTCTGAAATATTTAGCTATTTAAAGCTTTATAATGAATAGGTTAAAGAAATGTTCTTTTTGTACAAGTAACTTAATACGCTTCTACCTAAATATCATGAATTACAATATGCAGAGATCTTGCAATGGCTGCAGTTTATAATAACTTGCAAAGAGAAGTTTCTGGCAGTGAAGAAGCTGTGGACATTGTGGTTAGTGATGAAGAGGATTAAGTTTTTATTTTTATTCTATACCTTTCGATTATGACCTACCCCTACCATATAATTAACCATATAATCTATAACTGTCCTAAAGATAATTGGCTAAGATTATTAAATAAATTTTCTTCTAAACATTTGTTTCCTTACGGAGGAGTTCGTGGCTAAATAATATCAGCCGAACGGGCCCATTCATCAGGTTAAGCTAAGTTTGCCGGGATTTGTTCGTAGATGGGTATATTTGTATACCAAGACTACTTCATGCCTCGGAAAGCACCTTAAGCCGTTAGTCACGGCTATCAGTCGTGGATCTTTGACGGTCGTTATGGGACGTCAGAAGCCCAAAATTCTCACCGCCGCCGCCGGTTGTATCAAGGTTTATCGTATTACCCAGTTACTGGGTTGTGGAGGTCAAATAGGCAGTCGCTCTATGTAAAATACTGGTATTCAGATTCATCCGGATAGACTGAAAGTCGACCCCAACATAGTTGGAAAAAGGCTAGGCAGATTTAATTTGTTTGCTTAGGTTCGTCGCATGTAGTAGGCCATGTGGTAGACCTACGCACGTCACTGTCCGCTACTTATAATTTACGGAATTATAAGTCGTCCCTAGTTTATTTTGCTGCAAAAATGCTTGCCTTTCCATGATATTTTAAGTGGTAAGTAGGTATTTCTATACCTATTTCTTTTTCAATTAGGGTTTGTTGACAAGACATAACTTCTAGAACAAGTGAACTTCAAACTGGACTATCTTTAATTCCATACTTCCTATAAAAATATGACTGAAAACAAAACTGTTCGGAAATTCCAACTCTGTACTTTTGCGTATTTTAATCAGCAGACGCAAATAAAAAACAGTCAACAAAAATTTCTTCGGGAAAAGTTTGCCTTTGTCCTATAAGTCTTTTTGAGTTCCTAATAATTTACGTTGTCATTGTTATAATTATCATTGTCACTCAAAGGTCGTCTTCTATTTTTCCTTACTAGGCTCCCAGTTGATGAATATCGATCATCGTTCCATGATTTTTTCATTTTCTGCAGCTTATGTTGCGCCGATATAATTTAAGTCAATCTGACAAAAAAGTTCTTCAAGCTTCTCAGCTATAGGCAATATTTCATAACCCTTCAAAATCCTCATGATTATCCTTCGCCTGAGGAATACTAAGCCAAATAGTATTCCTCCAACTACCTTACGTCAATGCTGCACGATGCGCTGAGGCATTATCCACTTCCCCGGCAGAAATTGACACACCACTTACCTTATCTACTAACAGATTAATATCTTCACCCCTACCATCCTATTAATAAATCAGCTGAACCACTCTATTTGTTCCCTTTAATCCTAGATTAGTAGAAACACACTGCACATTAGTTATGTCCTCGTAATTACAATAATAAATGTGCTGGCAACTAGTGCCGTGGCTTTTAATAACGTGATCTTAAAACTGGGTACATGAGTGCCTATTTATTTTGTAATTAAGTCTGTATTTCCAGTCTGGGCTGGGTTGACTAGTCTATGATAGCTGTTGATAGAAGCCACTATATCTTGTTAAGGGTTATTCTGGGAACTTTCTGTAAATACAAACAAATCAGCAGTTACCCTGGCTTTAACCGTGGTATTATGTACGTACTAATACATGGAGTACTTATTAAAGTACGTTGGAAACGACAGACAGACAGAGAAACAATGCGTTTTATATTCGAAGAAATAAGTAATAAAATTAAATTCATACCTAAACTATAGCCCCAGTTAGATCAAGACTATTTGACAATATAGCGCTACCCTAAATTACCCACACGCTGCTTTAGAGTAGTGTTACTTAAAGTGTGCTCCGCGGATCCCCTTTTTTTTTTTTTTTTTTTTTTTGAGGGTGGGAAATCATCAAATAACTTCTCCCGCTCTGGGCGGAGCGGGAGGGCGTGTCAGACTCTTACTGACTAAAACCCACCCGTGTTCCTTCGGTTGCCCTGTCGCCGGGGGCCACGATCTCCCTTTCGGTTTTCTTCGCAACCCCGGCAGTCCGCGGATCCCCTGGGCTCCACAAAGTCTCTGTGGACGGCGGAAAATACTGGTTCATTGTGACCAGTATCGCGGAGCTTCCACAGAGGCTTTGCGAGGCCGAGCTTCCTTAAGAACTAATTTTAGATTTGGCGGTATTTGCTATATATTTGCTAATAATGAATTTTGTCAAAACTTGTCCACTGCAATCCCAATTCTTTTCAATATTGTGTGAAGATTATGGCAGCAAACATAAAATACTACTACTCCCTACAGAAGTGAGATGGTTACCTTGGCGTAAATCTTTAACAAGGCTACTTGAACTTAGACCGGAGTTCCAAACTGTGCGAAACAGGATTCTCAACTCAACCTATGCAGCTGGAAAAATAAAATACCTCCATAGAGTGGATACCGAACCTGACATGCGGCTTCAACTCTCGTCAATCAAACAATTGATGAAAAGTAAAAATCTATTTCATCCCCCCATTAAATGTAAATATTTAAAAATTCATGAAAAATAGACATAAAACCAGGTTTTGATTATTTAAGGGTTCCGTCAAATAATTCGTTTTCCAAAAGGATTCCGCCGCCAAAAAAGTTTGAGAGCCGCTGCTTCAAAGTGATAAAACATAATGGAGACTTGAGCATCCCCAATGTGAAACAGTGGTGGCCCAGTGGTATCGGCCCCGTCTTACGAATTACCCAGATAGGCACTTAAATTTTTATTGTATTTATTTTAATCACGACTCCTCTACGGTGAACGAAAACATCATGAGGAAACCGGCATGTCCTAGAACCAAAAATTCGAAGAAATGTGTGTGACATCCAGCAATCCGCACTGGGACCGCGTGGTGGATTATCATCGCCCACTCCCTCAAACAGAGAGGAGGCCTCAGTAGTGGGAACATTACATATAGGCTGATCATACATCCCCAATGTAAAGATAACAAGTCTCAGAACAATAATTTTGGTGCATTTCGATAAATTTTTCACCACACGAATAAGCTTATTGTAAGCTGGATTGTATAAAGCGTTTCTATAGTTTGAAATAACGCGATATTCTGATTAAATCGCAAGCAAATAGTCAACTTTCCATGTTAAACATTTTATTCTTTGTAGCTTATTGTAATTGTGTTAAACGGATTATCGATAACAGCACATTCAATTTGAATGTTCGCTTGGCGTGAAATTCTGTCGCTGTCATTATTTTCATTTGATCATGGTTTATTATCTCTTGTTCGATTAAACGAGCATGTGCATAATCGGATTTTTTGTCTATTATTGTGGTGTGTACTGATATTAATTAATGACTCTTTGATACTACCTTTAGGAAATCAGAGTAACGTTGCAAAGGCATGTTAGCACTGCTAGCAGTGTTTGTATCAATACCGTCTGTCGTCATCAACGATACTATTATCTTCAGCTAAATCTCCAGTTGCTTATGTGAATAAACCAGCTTCTTCAGAAAACGTGGTATCACTCCTTTAATTTCTTTTGAATCAGAAACTTACAAGAAACATAAACAAACCACTAATATAGTTCCTCTACAATATGCAGCCTTTAGAAGCAGAAGTCAGAAGATCCCCTTATAAACGCATCACAAATAAATTAATAGCTTACAAAGTCGGGTGTTGTGTAAAATCGAGCAACTACTATGTGCAGACGATGCGGTCACAGTGGGTGCCATAAAGCTACGCTTCCTTAGCACGAGCCACCGACTAGCCAAATTAAGATGGCCCGTAATTAGTAGCAATTTGAGTCTTGCTGCTGTAGACATAGATGAGATTTTGCTTTGGAAGGAGGTCGGAATTTTCTGGGAGGAATACCATGTAGTGTTTGGTAACAGCGTGCGAAATAAACTACGATAACACTAAGGTATGTGGTCTTTGGTGTTAAATTTCCACTTGCTTGTTCACAGTATGAGGCTGCATTGGACATGGATTGTGTCAGCACAATGGATTGGTTTCCGATACCGAGCCTCGTAGATTCAGATCATGTTCAATTTTCTTCAGTTTATCTTAATTGTTTTATGAATCGTCGCCAATTGTATTTCTTGGGCTTTGATTAATCAATTTATGGATGCGGTTATTATTGTGTAAAATATTTGTCTGGGAATTTAATAAAGGTAAAGGTCGTAATGTGAGAGTTTATACCAGTTAGTCCCACAAACGTGTTGAGAATATTAAACATAACTTGTACAATAAATATTTACCCTGCATAACAGCAAATTACGATAAATTAAATAACAGTAAGCCTAGTACAATAAACAGAGCTAAAGTACAAAACAAAATTATATTTCAAATCTATTTTGTTGAATGCAAGGATGCAACCTCTCTAGCAATCGACTTTTTACGAAAGATAAAATTTGTTCAAACGTGCTCTATGTTTTACTTTCATTATAAGACTCGGTGGGTAATTGGAATACCAGCCTCAACCTCGCGAGAATGACTACCGAGTCATTCTCGCTAGGTTGAGGCTAGTTTTCCAATTACCAGAAAAAATATATATCCACCTATCTTAACAAAATTCAGCTCCTAGTATAGAATTGAAAGGTGAATGTATTCTTTGGCAAATATAGTGAAAAAGATTTTTCATGGGCTGTAATAATAAAAACACTTTATCTGGACAGTAAACTTTTCCGTACGTCAATTTGTCTGAAGTTAAAAATAAAATATAATCAATAGACAAAAAATATTCCAGCAAATTATTTGCTTTTTCTTCATAGAAAACAACGGTAAAAAACAATGGCACTCCGGGAGTGCCGACAGAAGTGAAAAATTGAAAAAAAATCGGCACCGCGGTAATCAACGCATTGATGTCTCCATGCACCGCGGCAATCAACGCGTTGATGTCTTTTTAATGGTCAAAAGGTGGTGTCATCACGGTATCGCGAAATCAATGGTTTAGTCCCATCTCAAAAATGCCCAATGCGCCCCGCAAGTTTTCACGTCAAAAACAATCCCACTTACACTCGCACACGAACTTGAAACGAGGGCAAACAGGAACAAAGAAAGACAAGTACATTACATTCCATCATCATAGGGTTAAAAGAAAGAAATATCTCATAAAGCTCGAATCATCCAGCAGCTGCTGTTTGATAAAACGACATGTTACGTAAAAGTGACGCGAAATTGCGTTGTTTTGCACAAGGAACTTATGTACGTACTACGAGTTTCACACTCGTACATATGTTGTCGCGAGTGATGGGACTTGGTGCAAGGTGTAGGCAAAAACGGGATTAGATGAAATACAGTGTCTTGGCAAACTAAGGACAGTGAAATTAATGGATCTAGCATAGGGATTTGAAAAGTCGCGTGATCAAGAAAAGTAATGTCAATATCTACGTAATTTTTTGAATGGTCAGATCAATAATTGTTGTGTTGCTATTAATTTTGTCGGCCCTGCCAAATGTAATACGGATCATAATAACCATTAATTGACATTAACATTAAATCTAATCTATTTCATTTTGGATTGTATTGTAAGATGACATACCTTATTTCAATTAAGTATTAACGATAACTTGACAAGACATGATTGTAATTAACCTATTCCTTATTATTATTTTATTTTATAAATATCTAATCTGAATAAATATGACTTTATGTGTGATTGTTTTTGCTTGTATATTGTTTGTTACTGTATTTTATTTTTATTGCTGAAATGTATTTATTTTACTGTACGTTCATAAGTTTTGACTCAATTACTGATAACTTAATGTTCACAAACTCAACAGAAAACCAACATTGTACTTTGCAGTGCCCTGACAGGGTTCATATACAAAAACCGACAGAAAATATTGTAAAATGTGTGATATGCGTATGAGCAAATAAATAATAACCATTTGAGTTTGATAGTGAGATAATGGGAAAATAGATAGTTATGTGGGATAGTAGAAAAACAGACCGAAAAAAATAATACGAGTATCGTCTTGAATAAAAAGTAAAATATATAAGCTGCAAGATCTTACCTTTTGACTTGCACCTTGACACCGTCTTACGCGCTGTTTCCATTACACTGCGACATGTCATTTCAGATGCGTATTTATAATAAAAATAAAATGTTGTTGATGTGACAATTTACTGGTGCTTCCTGACGAAATGACTAACTTTGACGTTGTACCTAACAACTCGTCTTAGAGTTTGTCAAACTTAGTAACTTTTATTTGACTTGGGTGCTCAAGTTGTTACGACAGTGTTCAAATTGAAAGGAATTGAATTCGACGTGTAATATAAGTCCTGGGGAAGCGAGCATTTACTGACTTTATCCAGGCAGAACTAGAAACGTTACATTAGAGAAATTAAATGTATTTCTTCTGGTCTTCGACTTGGCTGATAAATTCCGGGAGTCAAACTAACTTGTTCAGAAATTAACATGTCGTGCGTAGATCCAGGGAATGTGTCCGTATGAAATAATTTGGCAGAGCAAAAACTTGAAGTCGATCAAATCATAATTATTATCATCCAACCAGCTAAGAGAAACGTAGATATACCATAGTAAAGACCGATTTTTAAAACCAGATAAAAGAAGAATTAATTGTTAAGTGCTGAATTGAATCCATCTTGATCTACGTAACAGTATTATAATCAAGCCAAGTACCGACATTGTGGAAATCCATAACAAAACCCAAAATTATAAAGGATCCTTCGAACAAAAATCAAATTCAGTGTAATTGAAACATGAAGAAGATTAAATTCGGAATCATTGGTTTTGATTTTAACATAGGAACATTTTATTGAGTTATTTGAAAGGAAAGGTCGGTGCAAAAATGAAAAAAGACATGCTCCAGTGGTTTGGATATTATGTCGAAAGAATGTCGAAGGAAATTATGACGGAAACGGAATTTTTAGAGCGAGAGTAGAAACGGAGAAATGAAACTTAATAAAGCATGCTTATGTTATTGTTGATCGACGCAATTTGGGGAACATTGGCCAAAAAAAAACAGTATTAGACTAACGAATTCCAAAAATGTGGATAGACTTTTTTATGTGATTCGAAATTTTGGGGAGAACTAAATCAGAACAGAAGGCCAATTCTCGTACTGAAATCAATACACAATTTCATCTCAGCGACAATGAATATAAAAAAAAATTTTTTACAGATTACGACTATTATTAGAATGAGAATGTTCTTAAAAATTGGCTCTCTCTCAGAATAAACTTGGCTTTGATAAATTTATCCTGTTCCATATTTTTGCTTACCATTTTTACTACATGCTGTTAAATATTTAGATCGTTTCTTGTACTGTACTTATGCGTTGAGCATTAAATTGTGCAAATGACGATGACAGTAGCAATAGGAGTATCTTTTATTATTTTATTTATACGCACTTACGTTGAAATGTGGTAGGGTCACGAAAGTTTAAGGTTGCGCAATTTATTACACGGTCTTATAGTGAATTCTTTGCCATTTTACATATTTTCATGAAGAATGGCCAACTGCACTGCCAACTAAAATGTTTTAATATCTTATTTAATTTTCCGAAGATGGTATCCATTATATCTAAATAAGTTAAAGTATGTCACCATTTTTTTTTTTTATTTAAGGTAAAGTCTAGTACATAATAATTAATGTAACATCTTAATTTACAATCTTTGTTATTAGCTCAAACCTAGCTCTCTCGCACACCGCTCGGCCGTAAGCGCACCGTAGATGCAAGTTTGAATGAAAACGATTATATTTGTAAAAGCTTTCTCTTATCACAGACCCGAAAAGTATTTTTTAAGATTTTAAGTAACCTCATATCTCCAAAAAACAATGGCTTTTCTTATCACAGAAACATTAACAGTTCATAATCACGGTCTTAAACAAAGCCATCATAAGACAACAAACGAAAATATTTTATTTACTTTAGAACATAAGACCTCGCGTACATCTGGCGAGAGCAGATCATATTTTAATCTACGAAGTTTTGTACGGGGTCGCGGGCATGCTCGCGCGGTAACGCGTATGCTCGAGCCGTAGCCGTCTCGTTCCGACGCGCTGCTTTTCGCTTTTCTTCGCTTCTATGCTCTCGAGGACTAGCAAATGTATTACGATATTATTTAAACGATTATTACTTTGGTAGTAAAAAATCTCTGTACTGGGCTTCCCCAGATGTGCGCTGACCTTAGAAGTGTTAGATAATAGTATTTATTCAAACAAACGTTTGCTTTAAGTGCAGTAAAAGAAACTTATCTTGAGATAAATGTATAGTAAATAAAACATGGCGTTAAGCGTGATAGTCGACACTTCACGACTTGAGTGCATCTGATTGAGCTTCCATGTAGGATAACGAACATAAATAGTTCCTGGGTTATAAATAGATGATTATCTGAAGAGACAAACGATTTGAAGAATGTTTACAGTTCTTTTAGAAGTGAACGCAAACCATAGCAATATATAAATCTATGAACATGATATAAATTGATGAGGCGAGATATAGCTGGGCTAGGCTAGGGCCACGGACAATGGCAGGGACTGGAGTGGCTAGGTGGTGATGTGGTGTGGTGAGGTCCACCAGTGGAAGTCTTGCGGCTGAATTGATCATGAAAGAAACGATTAACACGGATTTTTCATCACTTCAAACTGATTGAAAAACGACAATGTAAATATAAATGCACGAACAGTTTCCTATCCTATACTATTAAACGAGCAATATTTGTGTATATATATTTGTAATCACGTTCACGAAAACGGCTCTTACGATTTCGATGAAAGTTGCAATATAGGGGTATACGGGGGTGAAAAATCGATCTAGCTAATTGTAAGTCTCATATCTGGGAAAATTCGTTTTCTCCCGAGTAGAGCTCGGTCGACCAAACTTTAGAACAAGATGGCTACCTTCGAATAATGACATGGCAGCATGTCTTAGAAAGTATATCTATTAAATGAGCAATATTTGTAATCACGTTTTCGAAAACGGCTCTTACGATTTCGATGAAAGTTGCACTATAGGGGTTTACGGCGGCGAAAAATTGATCTAGGTCAGTCATGAGTCCGAGCTAGATCAATTTACACTTTATTGCTTAATCAAATAAGGAGAAAAGGAATTTTCCCAGATATCTGGGAAAATTCGTTTTCTCCGTATTTTCACCTGTACAGAGCTCGGTCGCCCAAAGTTTAGAACAACATGGCTACCTTAGAATAATGACATGGCAGCATAGTATTAGTAAGTACCGACTATCATGGCAGAATAGAATTAATAAGAATCTACTATCGTGGCAAAATGGAGTCAGTAAGTAGGTACAGTAGGTACCTACTTATTGACGATGAGTATGAACTATCCTATATTATTAAATGAGCATTTTCTATTTTCACCCAAGTAGAGCTCGGTAGACCAGGTACTTAATATTATGAATCCAAAAAGTCACATAAACAAGAGCACGAACCAAGTACATACACACTAGTCAATGGGTAGTAATAAAAGCTCAGAAAAAAATGAGCATACTCAAAATATGAAATTTACTGCTATAAATACTAATTTTCCGACAACTTATATGCGAATACAAATAAAGAAACGACCGAATAAAATACTGAAAATTCCGAAAAATCAATACAGTATTTGTTGCCGTAATATTTTTCAAACAAGCATACACCATGCATGCAGCATGCAAGCGAGCATACAATATGCAGCAGCCATTGTTTCTATCACGACTCCGGCAGTCCCACGCGAGCTTATCCTCGCATATGGTTTTAACGCTCACCACCGCAGCTTCGGCTTGCTGGCCAGCCTAGCCTGCCATCCTCAGCTGCGGGCGGCGAGCGTTATAAAACCACCTGCTCCTCAGCTCGCGGGCCACCTTGTCCCTCCGCTTAAATTACACTCTAGTGATAGGGCAGACAAGACTACGTGGAGTCGGTTTCGCAGCGATTAATTTCTGACACTAACTTTTGTAGTACAACATAATTGTTGACTTTTCAGAAACTTAGTAATTTTTTTTTCAGAAGTTTGCAAATTTAGTATTACAGTCAACCACAAATTTTCGGAAGTTAATTTGTTTTTCGGAAGCTTTATTATGTTGTAACAACTGTCCATCCGTATGTCAGCAGCGTAATTCTCAGTTTACGCAGCTTTCATTATGCGCTGTTGCCAGCAAGCATTTTAATAACGTGTTTTGTTCAACTATTTTTATGTCAACGGTCATTGCACGCGAGGAAATATTTTCGTAGATAAATGTTTGCGGTTATAATCCGTAATTTTTAATCTAAAATTGTTGGGGTTCATGGTTCGCAAGCCAAGATGTAATATATACACCACATAAACCTTGGAAAAAAAAATGGAGAACGTTGTAAATATTTGGGTCGTGATTCATCTCTTACTTATTCATCATCTACGAAAAGTTTAATTATAAATCATGAGTAGGTACCTTTCTCATGTTCAACACATCGATGTTTTTTTTTTTATGAGTTCGTTATTACAGTTTTATTAATTGTTTTCCTTTCATTTGCTATGTTTCTGCCGCAAACTTGTTTTTAAATTGTCGATGCTAATTTTGTTTTCTGAATCGTTAATGTTTACTTAAAAGTCTTCTGTTTTACTTCATCTTGTTTTAATTAGTTGCGGCACGCGTGTTGTGGGTTACGCACATCACAGCTTTGTCATGTCCAACACATCTATGTTTTGTTTTGCTACAGTTTTTAGCTCAAGTGTACTTCAAATAATAATAGTGCACACTAATTCAGAAAATAACCAATAAAATTGAGCGCATTCTATTTCACAATGCCCTGCCAATGAAGTGGTGGCCCAGTGGTAACGGCTGTGACTTATGAGTTGTACGTTAAGTTCGAACCCAGACAGGTGCTTTGCTTTGTGTAAATTCATCACCACTGCTTTCAACACCATCGTGAGGAAGCATTTCCTAGAACCAAAAATTCAAAGTCATGTGACATCTACTAACCCGCACTAGGCCCGTGTGGTGGATTACGGCCACTCCCTCTCACCGATAGGAGGCCTGTGTCCCAGCAGTGGGAACATTGTAGGCTAATTATGATAAATTAAAAAGGTTAACAATTAACTACACGAATTTATGTGCCAAATAATCTATCTTTCTTTGCCAAATATTATATTTACCAGTACGTACTTATCTGGAGGTAATGAGACGGGCCAAAGAAGAGAAAAGTATTCTACTACACCGTGTACTAGATATATTATACATACTTGCTACCACATTTATATGTTCTGTGCTTGCTACTACTAAAAGTCGACAAAAATCCAAATATATTTGAAGCCGTTCGAAATTCAGCCCATAAACATAGCGAAAGGTACAGAGCATGGCAATGCGCCAGATTGACGAATCAATAAAATGTAATTGCATCTAAAGATACCATGTATAACGATCAATCGCTTCCGCATATTGATATTCGGTCATAAAAATCGTTTACATTGATTGCTACAGCATATTATGGTTGAATGGGCCAGTACTAAATAATATTGGATTATTTGAATCCATCAATGGCTTTGCATAAAAGTTATTCACAACTGAAGATAAAATATTGGGCTGGTTCTCTTTTAAATGTATTAGTACGTCCCTTATTTTAAGTCCCCGCCGTGGCTCGGAAAGTACGATAAAAACCGTTGGTCCCAGCTGTCATTTGTAGATCTTTGACAGTCGTTCCGGGTAGTCAGAACACTGAAAGCCCGACAAGCTGCGGTCTTGCCAAGAAGTACTACCGGTGAGATAGGCAGTCGCTCCATATAAATTGCTATTGTATTCAGCTGCATCCGCTTAGACTGGAAGCCGACCCCAACATAGTCAGAAAAAGGCTAGGCGGATGATAATGATTAAGTCCTTTATATTCTCGTTATATAAACTGATACGCTTGTTACTTTACAATGAAATCTTTAGCAGGTATTTTCGCCATATTCAAAGAAATTGCAAAGGCCACCCAGAATTAATCATTGCCTCGGGATCATTACAAACTATTCCAAGAGAACAGAGAGTTCACGCCTTCTCCTTTTTTAAATGCATTGTAAAAACAAAAGACTGGATTTGCCTCTAACTACCTATCTGGGGATCGCAGGATTTATTTACAAACGGAATTCCATTGAATTACCACAAACCAAAGAGGGCAGCATAATTGTTAGAAATACTCATTTACTTTCCGTCGACTCGGTAACTCTGAGTCGAGAACTCGAGATATCTATATCTGAGATCTTTGAAACTTGATCTTTATCGTTTATTTACTAGAAAAGTGTTTCTTAATTTCTTTATGAGATCGTTATTACAGTTTTATTCATTGTTTTTCTTTCGTTTGCTATGTTTCTGCCGCAAACTTGTTTTTAAATTGTCGATGCTGTTTTGTTAATTTTGTTTTCTGAATCGTTAATGTTTACTTACAAGTCATCTGCTTTACTTCATCTTGTTTAAATTAGTTACGCACATCACAGCTTTGTCAAGTTTTAAGCTTTTATCGTCTCATGGTTTAATTCATCGACCTTCATCAAATCTTACATCTCAACTTTTCGGCTACTTTAAACTCTATATTGCAGTTACATTCAGGAATTTGAAAATTGTATGCTTATCCCCTGAGAATTCAAGCTATTGATCCGACACCAATGCGGTTTGCCGACTTCCACGCAAACAGGTTCCTGGATACATCTAGTTAATAATTCCATCACTCATCATCGAGCATTGGCCACACCAAAACACCCCAACACCAAATCACAGACGAGCCTAATGACTACCCCCAAAACAAACGTTGATATAGGAAAGCTAATCAAAACTTCATCTACAAAAGATGCATCAATCGATGTGCTAAACGACCGAAACTGTACGTGACACCGTGACACGTTTCACCATGACCACGGCAATCAAAGTTGTAATTAGCAACTAGTGAAACAGCAAATTAAACGTCCTTTCATGTGACAAATTTACGTGAACCGATCGGAAGCTGTATTTTCCGGGGATGTGGGATGAGCGAAATATTCTTTTTTTTTTTTCTTTACAATGAACGGTATTAATATTTTGCATGGAGAGTGATATAGGAAAAATAATTAATAAGATTTAGGAAAAATATTAATAATTAACGTATAGATGATCAATCCATTGAAAGTAGTAGTAATTTTAAACAATATTTTGATAATGTATAGATCTGCTATGACTAATTCTATTAACAAAGCAGACGCTTGATATTCTAGATTAAATAATAACAATTTACACACGTGTAATATTATAATAACTTTTTGCTTCAATAATATAACTTTCCATTAACATAATATTGACAGTAATTATGTTTCATTATTTGCCATGCCTACCTGCACAAAATATCATTTGAAAGAACAGTTTTCAAAATGAAATTCTGAATTTTAGGTCCTCAATAAGAATGAAATTGCCTTTTGATCCAAGTTAAATTAAACAGTTTTTCACACAGGAGGGTTTTTCTGACACTGTCCATGGAAGAGACGTGAACATTCGGGTTAATAGGCTCTTTGATAATGTGTCACTCCTAATTTTGTAGAAGTAGAACGAAAATAAAAATGTTTTTTACTGAACTTGGATGTTTGTATTTGAGCCACTTGGAGCGAGCTATATTTAGTTTTTACTTAAAGAAAATACAAAAGGAGCTCGTGGCTAAGTACTAACTGCCGCACGTATCGATCCATCAGGTTAAGCTACGCTTGCCGGGGTTGGTCCGCGGATGGGTGACCAATTCTAAATACCGAGACTCCGCCATGCCTCAGAAAGCACGTTAACCCGTTGGTCCCGGCTGTCAATCGTGGATCTTTGACAGTCGTTACGGGTCGTCAGAAGCCCGAAAGACTGACAACCAGTCTTACCAAGGGGTTTCATATTACCTAGTTACTGGGTTGTGGAGGTCAGATAAGTAGTCGCTCTATGTAAAATACTGGTATTCAGCTGCATCTGGTTAGACTGGAAGTCGACCCGAACATAGTTGGGAAAAGGCTGGGCAGATTGGTTAAAGAAGATACAAGAGATTGGTTTTAAGATTATGATCTAAGAAAAAATCATGTTTAAAAGAAAGAATATAAATGGAGCTCCTGAATAATAAGTCTGTTGCTCCCGAGAATATAAAATTACAAATTGATCGTAAAGTCTCCAAGAGCGTCTTTACATACCCACGTATTTGTGCTATCTATTCCTCTTAATATATTTTTCTTATTCATCCATTAACGCTTCATTATCAACATCTTGATCGCCATCTCTTTAACAAATCAGTACTAATTATGACAGTCATTAATGACGTCACGGCTTCCGTTTGATGTCCACATACCCAAAGGAAACAGCACAGCTGTACTACATTAATAAAGACCCAGAACTATGTAGAGCAATATAAAACGATTTCAACCTATTTATCTCATTCCCACGACACGGGTTGATTAGACGACTTACGATGCCTTGTCAGACAAAGAAAATTCAAGCACTGGTAAGGATATTGGATTGCCATTAAAAAATGGAGTTGCACTTTATCAGTCCATAATTGATGTAAAAACTAACTCATTGGATGCAGTCCAGTGCATACAGGTAGACAAAAAGGTTAATAAGTATGCTGTAATTAGTATAAATTACAATGATACTGTGTAATGGTACACAGCTCTTGATGATGCTTTTATATATTTTAATTACAGATAGTGCTATATTTTCGTATTTATTTTAGTGACCACTTTGTTTAACTGGAATAAAATGGACTTTTGTTCAAAATAATTAATTCTAGACCCTAAAAAAATTTGAACTGCTCTACAGTATCTACATATATGCGAAAAATCCCTATAAAAATCGATAGCTGTCATGGCCAGAAATTGTATCAAAATCTTCCTAATGAGTGACAGTTGTTGTTAATCATCAGGAAGATTTTGATACATTACTCATATGAAGCTCTCGAAACTGAATAGCCTCAAGACAGTTCACAAGCTTCCCAGTAGTTTCTCGGCATTCAGCGCTACTAAACTACCAACTGCAACTACTAACTACATCTCCCCAACATCATGACGTCTTCAACAGTTTGGTTTCCTACAATTAGACTACAATTGACTTATAGTTTCCACCCCTAATTTCACAGCGTCATTGCTATTAGTATCTACAGCAGTGCCAACTGGATGTGAAGTAATTTTTCCTAAGGTGTTGGTAGTTGAATGTGGTATAGCCTGGGGCTTAGCAAATTATCTGTTGAGCTGAAAGATTTATGAGTTTTCAACTCTATCATCTGTTTAAGTCTGTAGAAGGAAATTGAGCTCGTTTGCTTGGTTAAAAATAAATGCCTCCAGTGATATTTTCTTAAACCCTTGTTTTTATAAAAAACGCAGTAAATACCAGTTCTGTAATTTTATCGTTCCACTGCAGAGCAACTGTCTCCTAACGGCGAAATATAGTGTTTGATTTTTTCAAAACAAATAATATATCTCATGTTTCTCTGTTAATTCCTTATTAAGCACTGCCCTATTTCTCAAACAACATTCTTATAGTTTAGGTTGCTGCAAATTAAAGCCACTATGGGAACCGTTTTGAAGTGGATTTGGCGTCGGCGCTTACATCTGAAGCCCCCTAATCTTTATAGCAAAAGTTGATGGACTGTTACATTATTTTCAGAGAAGTTTGTCACATCTTAAAAGTAACCACTTTTCCATCATGTAATAATAACGTTTTCATGTCTTGTCAAACAATTATGATCAACAAAAACCGCATTACTAAAGCCAAAACATATAGCTTATTAAACTTATAACCCAATAATGTATCCACTAAAATATATCCTGTTGTCCAGAATACAGCTGCCCGCGGTCAGTCGGTGGTCGGAAAGCAATTTTAGATCTGAATTTCGGAAATTAGAGTTACCATTCTATTTCATACTATGACCCGGTGTTGGGTATTGGGTCCGAGTCTCTGTTGCGGCTACCTATTTAACGGTTAATTGAACTCCAAACATTAATTAGTTCACAATTATTTTGTGTTTTAGCTGGATTACTAATTAGCGCCATGTTTTGCCGATTTAAATTGTATTCGGATCGTGATCGCTTTATAGTTGGTTGGTTAGTGGAAAATGAACTGTGTCGATAGATTATGCTTCTGAAGTATTTGAAGAATCTTCTATGGAATTATTTTCGATTTGGCATAGTAACAATTTAAAAAAAATGTACGTGATAGTGTAACGGCTAGGGCTGCGCAGGGTAGGCTGCGCAGGCCGTTAACGGATAGGTAGAAATAACAGTAATTAATATAGCTTGATAGTTTATAGATTTATATTGTAGGTAAGTAGTAAGTAGTAGTAACACGGCTAAGTCGTGGGTAAGGTCCTGACACTGGGTTCTGAGCACTCGCACACTTAGATTAGGTAGGAAGGGTACCGTCCTTGCACATGAGAATTGAGCAAGGATCAAGAGCCCTCAGCACGTACAGAGAGCCTCTAGGTCGGGGCACAGATAATCCTGATGGTCAAGGAACACCTTCCTCTAGGTAAGAAAGCGGAAGTCGAAATGGCAGAGCATCCTTAGAAAATTAGTGTTGTGCCACGTTTATAGTGATGTGGTTAGTTACTTACTAATTGGGATTTTTAAGCATCACTCGACTAATTACAGCTGAGACCGCTCTTAACGCTACAATAGAAAAATAATATAGGCAATTTCGAATCTTATCAATATTCGGCATTTGTTTACCGTTACACCATTCTTCTTTTTCATCGTAATGATGATAGATGATTCTATTTATTCCTACATAAATTAAAAAAAAAAACTTTGGCCAGTATTCGGCCACTTCGACAGCGATACACCATTGATTATTGTAATCAAATTTAAATAAAATATAATTATTGTAGCTCATTAACTTAAGGATTTTTCTCTATTTATTGTTCAACTAGCTTACGTTATATAAATGTTATAAATGCTGTTATAAATTATAGCCTATGTAACTCACTGATAATATAGCATTCTACTTGTGTTTTTTTTTTATCGGTCCAGTAGTTTTTGAGTTTATTCTTAACAAACAAACATACAAAAAATCTAATCTTCTCTTTTTACAATATTAGTTTAGACTACAACTAAATAACTGTGCTATTGTTATTTGATATCCTTGTTATTGTGTTATTTCTCATGAAGTCAATAAATTGCGTTTTATATATATCATTTTATTATCAGTATTGAACTACAACTCGAGAGAGTGTTAATTAAATATCTAGTATGATTCATCGTGCCACTCTTTTATGTATTTATTGTGTTGTCTTCCTTACTTAGCTCAGTCCGTTCATAATGTATTTATTTTACAACTGATTTATTTAATCGATTATATGTTTAAGAGTTCAAAGAAATAAATAAAATAGGGGGGCCTAAAACAGCCGCTTTGGCAGAATCATAATATGATAATATTATGGATCATACGAACTGACACTAACTGACAATTCATAATAATATCTGCGTTCAATTCATATTACGCAATTCATCTGTTTGAAAGTTTTGTATTATAATAAAATGACATTTAAACTATAGAAATAAGAAATAAAAATCTCATTTGAATTCATAAAAACTGTAAAAAAAAATATCAGGTAAAATTACGGTCTTAATTTTTTTCACGCGGCAATATTTACACCAAATATGATTCAGATATGAATTGAATTCAATATGATTCAGGTAAAATATGTGTCACCATAGAAGAGTTGCTGGGAATTCAGAAAAGGAATTGCTTTTAGAGAAGGCTTTCTTAATGTGGCCGTTTAAGACCGGCAGTAGGTAGATATGAAGTACACCACCATGCTTATTTCTGCTTCTGTGCAGCATTGTTATGAGTTATGAATAGCTATTTTGATAATTATCATGGTTTTATATCATCATTAAATTAGACATTAGTGACATCATTTGTGTTTAGACAAGAAATTTGCAAACGGTACCTATGTCTTTTAAATATTAATTGTAATTTCTAAACTGAATCACACAGTTAAAATTAAATGAATACTAAAATCATATCAAATGCAAACTCTACTTTCAAACTCATCCCCTTTTACTTTTCAAACTTTGAAATTAAATAAACCGAAATAACATGAGTTTTTTTATTCAGTAAATAATTTAATGGCTTTTCGGTTGACTTTTACACGTCAACTATATGAAAAAAAAAAAAATCTGTTCGTTGGTAAATGCATCACTTCAAAATTTTCACACACACAAAACGGCTCGACTGATTTGGCTATTTTTGATTTTAAAATGTTCGTAATCGTACAAATTAGGTTTTTATGAAACACTAAAAAAACCCTACTGAAACACATACCTGAAAAGAGAATAAAAACAAGCAAAATTCTATAGATTATGCTTGTTATAATTCTCTTTTCAGATATGTGTTTCGGAAGGGTCTTTTTAGTTTTTTAATTACTTTTTTAATTTTTAGCTTTTTAGTTTTTATCATATTTCATTCCAAATTACATTTAAACATTTAATTTGTGTATATTTATGTAATCACTTTTCAAAACTCTTCATTTTAAAACCCGTAAGTTACCGAGATTTTCTTCTTTGAATACTTACACTTTGGCGCCAAAATTCTCAATTTTGATTTATTATCATTTTAATATATTCAGTAACTCGCACAATAAAGAGGAATCTAATGACATATCATTCATCAAAATCGGTTGAGCTGTTTAGTAGTTACGAGGGAACATAGACACGGACACACACACATACTTACATACAGGTAAAACACATAACCCACCTTTTTTTGGTTTCGCCGCAGTCAGGTAAAAATAACAAAGATTCCTGGATTTTTTTCAAATTCAGGAAAAACTGAATGTTTTCTATGGGAATTTTATTTGAATTATTGAAAATTGGACAGTATTAAAATAAAATAAAAAATAAAAAAGTGGTGGCACTCCGGGAGTGCCGACAGAAATGAAAACTTGAACAAGATCGCCTTGATGAAAGAAAAATACTTGTATAAAACATTGATCCGTAATCTTATCTATGTAGATAAAGAGCATAACCGCGTTTACAAAAAAAACATATATTTCCGAAACCTTTAAAATAAAACCCTTGCATAGAATATTGATCCGTAATGTAATATAAATAAAGAGCACAATCGCGTTTACAAAACCTTTAAAGTTAAAACAGTTGCATAGAACATTGATCCGTAAGTTAATATAAATAAAGAGCACAATCGCGTTTACAAAAATAAGGTGTCGTCATGGTGTCGCGAAATCAATGGTTTAGTCCCATCTCAATAATGCCCAACGCGCCTAAAGAAGTTTTCACTTCAATACTCTAGATGGAGTCAACATTTCCTATCTGACTACCTACTCCTAAAAAGAAATGGCGAAACAAACTCAGGGGTCAAAGTCTCTTTGAAAGTCCAAGACCTTGGTCACCTTGGAGATCTTGGTCAGAATATGTAAGGACCATGTAGATTGATGTCTCATATGGTCTTTTGAGGAAAGAACCACAGAGCTTTGGGTGGACTTGTCCAGTCAGTACAAGTATTTGTCAGTAATCGTGTAGCTCAATTCAGAACAAATCCATCAGTCATATTTTATCGGCCAATAATTAAAACCGCCATCTTGAATAAAATTATTCAACCGATAAACCAATATTGTGTAGCCATGAGATATTTAAGTAATTAACTGAAAGTGATCTATTAATTTTAACGTTTACAGCGGAATTAGAAAATGTCGATAAATATAGGAACTGTAGTAGGGAAACTGTCACAAGAACGAGTTATGAGGGAAATTATGGTGTAAGTAATTTTCAAAGTAAATACGGAGTAACATTGTGGCTTCTAAATCGGCGGGAACAGTTTATTATTTTAAAATAATTGCATTATAATATTTAGTTAAGTTTTCATTTCATTTTACATGGGACTTAAACTAATGAAATGCGGGTGTAGGTACTATGTATTATACCTCTGCCTAACTTTTGGGGATTAGAGGCGTGATGTGATGTTATGTTATTCATTTAATTTAATTTAACATTAATAAGTTACCTACTCATCTATTTAAGAATAAATTATATACATTCCTAATTAAAAAGTGTTATTATAATGTAAAATACTACTTCTAAGATAAAGATATTATTGTGTTTTGATTATAGCAAATATTTGTTCATTAATTTAATATGATAATAATTACAATTACTATGACATTATAATTTGCTTGACATTACAGTTATAATTTAGTAGTTCAGATTTAATCTAATATGTAATGAAATTTACTGTCTATGTATATTTTCAATGACATTGTAAACTATAAATGTAAAATGATTAAGAATAATTGTGTCATAATTTATTTGACTGCCTCGTTGGTCTAGTGGTCGCAAGCGCTAGTGCTGAGCATGAGGTCCTGGGTTCGATTCCCAGGTCGGGCAAAGTGTTTTCTATCTGAAATTTCTCAGTAGCAGCCTGGAGTCTGGATTTGTGTCCGGTTGATGGCAATAGGCTCGCCCCCTATTACATGGGACTTAAAACATAACTGGCGAAATGTGGGTGAACCTGCTACAGGGACACCTCTGCCCAACCCTTCGGGGAAACAAGCCGTGATGTTATGTTATGTTATGTAATATATTTGCACACCTCACATGGTTATAATACAATGTACCTTAAGAGCTTTTCGTAACATCCTCTGAATCTGTGTTATGCAAATAAATTATTTGATTTGATATGAATAATGAACAAGCTACGTTTTTACAAATGGTTTGTAAATAGCGGTTCTTGTAATTTTTCTTTTAATATTTATTTTTAATTAATATTTAATATGAGACAATAGAGCTAAATTAAGTTTTAATCAAGTTTATTTATGAAATTATACGGTAAATTTATTACCTACAAAAATGTGCTATTACATAAAAAAGATTTCCTACAAACTTTTTCGACGTTTTTTATTTAAGTAACTTAACCTGCTATGTTCAAAGTTTGTTTATCAATGTGTGACCAATTTTACGACCAATAAAATGTATTTGTTCAAATAATCACTTGCCTAGGTGATAAAAATACATCTTAACGAAGTGAAGACCGTTAAAATGGTCAAAAGCTTAATTTAATTAGAAGTATATGCTAATTTCCGTTATAAATCTAAGACACAAATTTACAACCTTTTTTGACATATTAAGAAGATAATCGCTGGACTTATGGCCGTAAGCTGTGACGTCACGTGTTACCTGCTATAAACACAAGTTAATATTTAAACACCTTTCAATCCATGGAACCCGATGCTACTATCTATTAAATCCGGATATAGGTACCAAAGGGCCGATTAAGTAACGCGTTAAAAGTACCAAAGATAAGATTGATTATAACATCAAACATTTTTTTTATTTATAATCGACAATGGCCTGTATTGACAGGTAAAACCGCTTGGCTCACTAACCCACGGGTCACACATACGCTTAATATTATGCGTATGTTTTCAAACCATTCACACTTTGACGAGTTACGTCAATGTTTACTTTAAAACTTTTCTATTCGCCGGTACTCGCATATAATAAAAGAACGAAAGCGAAAAGAAACTCGAATAACAAAACACAGTATCGTTTAGAAAGATCAAGTCATGTCCCAACAAAAGGGGAAGATTAAACGGACTGCCCACTAAGTTTCGAATAATCCTTTAATAAAAAGACAAAGGAAACCATCGTTATTCGTTACACCGACTAGAAACATTTTCAATATCGGCCTCGATAACAATGGCCGAAGCTTTTTTTTTCTCTCCACTAGCGGAATAAATTCCGTATCAAATTTCTCCCCGGATAACCGTAACGATTTATCTGCCGGCTTAAACCCAATCGAATTATTCACAAAAGAATACCCACGACTTGGAGTTTTGCGAAAATAAAAACATAATGCACTTTTCTCTTCCGTTGTACATGTACGCAACGTACGCACACTGTTGACGATAGTACGGAAATACTCTGTGTGTATCGTCCCATATTCTCGCTCATCTCGTCGGCTCGTGCCGTTTTTGGGCGAAATGGTGTCGTCTACCGTTCGAGCGAAAGTCGATTTTCGTAGTGTGTGGACGCCGCTTTGGAAGGGCGGCCGTCGCGTAAGCTACGGACCACGTGCACCTCGACTGCTTGCGCTTAGTTCTTCACGAACTGTGTGGGAGGTTAGTCCGCTACATGAATATAATGTTCCTTGAATGTCATGCGCTAAGCGTTCGCCGCGAAAAAGCGTATTCCGCTTGCGCCCAGCAGTGATGCGTGTGTGAGTGTTGCCTCTCCACGTGATTTTGACAGTCGAATCGTTCACAAAAGCCGGCTCGTTTTTATTTTCTTTTATCAACAGTGCGATGTGCGCGAACTGAAGCGACAGAGAAAGTGTTTTTGATAACAGTTTACGTGAATGAACGCCGCTACATAGAGATGTTGTAAGATCAAGGGACGCCACGTCCAGGATGATTATAAAATATTACTTGGCCCAATTTCCGCCGGCTATGGAGTGTTTTCGGTAAGTCGCTAATGAGATTTTTGATTGAGGATCGGTATCTTGAATTAATTTAATTTCGAAGTTGGTGGCAAATATTTGTTTCATATTATTTTGTTGGAAATTTGAGTAAATAGGTTCAATCGAAGTTGAGTGTAAATATAGTCATGAAAGGATGATTTATGACTGAGGGTACTGACTCGCCCTTATTTGAGTTGCTAACGACCCGTATCGGTCATCCCTCTCGATATTGGAGGTATCAATATTCGGAGGACCCTTGTAGGGTGCTATCAAAATTCATAATATCATTATAACCTACATAACCATATATTATGGCAAAGGGACTGAAGTTTAATTGCTTTTAGCGAAGGGGTTTCAGAACAGAGTTTCAAATTCAGTTTTCAGATTAATTGTCCTGTCATGTTCTTGGTACCTAAGGCTCCGCATAGTTCGGCCTGCGACAAATTAAATTCATTGTTTATGCATAACGTCACCTCTGCGCATGCTCGTTACTATGTCAACAAACTATGTATATATACACGGAGCGTCTATGTACGTGTGTTTTTGAATATTAATGGGTCTGCGGAACCGTGTTGCTAATAGATACTTATTTTGTGGAAGAGTTAAGTTTTAACATTTTTTGTTCTTCGTTAACTATTTTTGTAGGCATGTGTCAGCTCTAGAAATGCCTGGTGCGTTCAACTGTGACATCATCTTTTGTTATATTAAGACCAAAGTCTTTGAACCTAATTTCTAGTTCTGGTTTTTAATTGACGTTGATTTCGTTTTTGTGTTGCATTTTCCGAATTTCATTTCAGTCGAGGCTAGTAGTAGCAACACCACAGATTAATACAGATATTTCACTCCGCAATATCTTTAAATAAAATGCGACTCTTTCTACAACACAATAAAGTGTAATTCAGGTTGCACTGAGTGCTCAGTCACCACACATCACCGCGCCTCTAAGCTGTGTATAGGTATGCAACGTTTCCAGCCCGCTAATGTACCGCCGCCGCGGATTGTAGAATGATATGGCAAAATGAAGCTACGACGGCGCGGCGACTGCGCGGCGGCAGCTCTGTCTACATGGTTACTCGGCGCGGTGGCGGCGCGGCAACGACATCGAATCCCTAAGCACTAACTCTTTTATCTTTTGACTAGGTACGTTACGCTCACTGAATTGGCCCGACAAAACGAGCCCGCCGCGAACTTGGTAGCTTCATACCTAAAATGCGGAGTGCGCCTTCTGTACTATTCTGTAGCAACACTAGAATTTACATTGCTGAAAATTTCAACTGAATATACATATTACAGTTGCTTGGTTACTAAGGCTTAGCATTTATATGTGTAGATATATCTACCTATAAGTTTGTATGTATATTTAAGTAACGTTAAGCCTTTATAATCCCCAAAGGATTATACAGGCTTTGGAAGCGGGTTATATCCCACTCAGTTCGTTCATTACCATTTACATATAATATACGTAGTGGGTATGTATCGTGAAGTAATGTAACTCATCTAAACTTCTAGACTAATACAGGGTGGCAGGGACATGGACGCGAAAACTATTACCATGGATTCAGTACATGATCCTGAACCCCTTTGCGTTGAAATTTTTCGTCGGTTATTTAAAAAAAAAATCTGCTGTTTCATACAAAAGTGCAAAACTTACGCGGTCAAAATATATGGAACAGCTGGTTCAGAATCATGTACTGAATCCATGATAACATCCATAGTATAAAGAAAAAAGTTTTTTTTTTTAAATATGTTTGTTTGCAATGAATAAACTCAAAAACTACTGGACTGATTTTCAAAATTCTTTCACCAGTAAATAATAATTCTATATCACTGAGAAACGTAGGCTATAATTTGTAAAGATATCATGCTGGCGGAAGCTAGTTATGTATACAAATAAACTTGTCTGTGTAATAAACTAATAATACTTAAAAAAGCAAGTGTAAAATAAAAAAATACTTCTGTCAGTTATAAAATGTATTATAATAATATTTTTTAGTAAAGTTGTCAATACATCAAGTCGAACAGAATATAATTACCTTTTACACTCTTTGAAAACGATCAATCATTGCTTTTAAACGGAAAGAGATTAACCAAAATTTAAAACACAGCGCGAGAAAGATGGAGCATTCCATAACGTTAATTATTTTTAATTTATTTGTTCATTACCATTGATAACATCTCACTTATTTTTCACTTTTAATTTATGCATATACTATTTTCGTTACGAATAACCTAATTTGCATTAAAGTGCCATTAAATTAGCTTATCAATTAATCTATATCAAGATAATTAGCATGAAGATATCATAAAACAAATGCCCATCAAGATCATTTTCACACACATTGACATTATCGAAAAAATATAACTTCATACGTTTCCTTTGCCAATCTATGTATCAATAAGCTTGTTGTCTTATTAAACTCAAATAAACTCTAAAGTAGATCTGGGAATTCCAATAAAGAACAATTAAAATAATTGCCACATTCCAACAATATCATATCTAGTCGATCTTTTGCGAATGGAATGTAGCAAATATAACTACTGAAACTAAAGTGATAATTTTGTGAGTTTGGTATTTTGTCACCAAGATTCTGTTTATGAAAATCAAGCCATCCTAATTAATTATATAAAGGAGGTAGCTAGGTTACCTACCCAACATTCGTTCTTCAAAATCGGCACAATGTCACACTATTAGATCACACGTGGAAGGACGCCATGTTATAATTATCGGGAGCAAAACAGACAAGCCAAAAAAAAATTTGCTAGCTAGCCAAGTTTTGACGTGCAACTTGCAAAGCGCGTATAACTACCTCTTTTTCCGTACCAAAAGGGTGCCAACGGAAACCTATTACGAAGGTTCCGCTGTCTGTCCATCCGTCTGTCACAGGGCTGTATCCTTTGAACCGTAATGGCCGCTATAACAACAAATAATAAAATTAACATTAAGTTGCCTTACAAGAAACGTGTTTTTTTTTTTACTAAATTATTTAAAAAAAATGTGTTGTACTCATTATTGTATGGTGGTACGGAACCCTTCGTGTGCAAGTCCGACTCGCACTTGGCCACTTTTTACTTACTTTGGTTCAATCAAATCAAATCTAATTTTAACATTTATGGACACCTGGCACATTAGTATGACATTCAGGGTACAATTGGATACACAGTTTCCGTAAATCATGACACAGTACTATTGATCTTGGCATATAACACGTTGCCATAAATCTTGCTTGGCAAACACTGGTGGTTTCAGAGTCTAAATATAACCCTACTGTATCCCAACCGTTATCAGCTGATAACTATAATCATAAATTGATAAGCCATTAAGTTTATGCAGCAAAGAGCGCAGGTTGTTTATCGATAGTTAACTAGATGCGTTTGCGCATAGCCAGGGGTAAGTCATCAACGGGAAATTATAGCAAAGTGTAGAGTATTTATTACTTACATTTAAATGAATTATTTCAGTATTTTTGCAAGTTACTGGCAGCGTGGATTGCACTATGAGTATTCCTTTTTAGAACCAACAGTAAACTTTAAGAGGGATGCATTAAGGAAGCCGCGAAATTCAAATGTTCTTACGTTTTTTGCAATTTTCAGGTCAGTGTCAGGTTACAATGTAGATCAGAATATGATTTGCGACCGTAACAAATATATTTTTACACATTAAAAAGTTAAAATTGATCTCAAATGTCATGAATTTATGAAATAGTCATTCAATAGGGTAATTTGAACTTAGAGAGTTGTATTCATGATTTTTATGATTATACTTATCTTAACACATAAAATTCAAAAGTCATTTATTCAAACTAGGCTGAAAATCAGCACTTTTCGAACGCCAAAATTACATAAGATAGTCCCCCAAAAACGCCCACCCTTCACCACTTCCTAGTGCTTTAGCTGGGAAGAAAAAGTGGCGCAACAAACTCCCCAGCAGCATAGCTGTCTGTTCAGTTGGAAAAACTTGATTCTATACAATAGTACTTATGCAAAATCATTTACATACGTAACATACATACTTCTTAATACGGTCGTGAATCATATTTTGATAAACATACAAAGAAAGAAAGAAAGTTTTTTTTTTTTTTATTATTTGGGACCCGCACAGGAAATACAACATTAAAACTAAGAAAATTTGATAAACCATAACAATTTTAGAAAACACATAAACAACAACAACATAGATCCTAATATTGACCTGCAAATTACAAAAAAAAACGTAAGAAAATTTAAATTTCTCGGGGTACCCTGGAGTTTTCGCCTTGATAAAAAATATATGCAAACTCCGCCCCTATGCACCCTACCACTTCACTATGTGCTGAACGCTAACACATCAGTACTAAAGTTGAATATCACGTGCGCTCTTCAGTTGTGTTACGAAATAAGAATTGAGAAGTAAGTAAGTCTCAATTCTTATTTCGTTTAGTAACTAAAGTAATAATTGATGTAGAGAAAAAAAATCTTATATCTGGATAATAAACTATATTTTCTTATTTTCAATAATTATTTTAGACATAAAAGCTAAGTAATCTTGTTTTAGTTTCAAATAATCTTTAAAAAAGACATGATTTTCGAATAAAAAAGGAATCTAGCAAAAATTTTCCTATTATGTAACCATCTTATATATGGACAAAAAAAAGATCCAATAAACATAATAAAATTATATTAAATTTCCATTTTGATTGTATGCGTGACTTTTTCAGAATATTAATGCAAATTAACATACAATTTAGGAAGCCTCCTCTAAAATTAGTTGGTGCGTTTTAGCATAACGCATGGTCATTGCTTTTACCAAAAGTTTTGGTTTTGTAGGAAAGTGGTTCCGTCATATAAGGACCGTTATGAAAGTGTTTAATTTTCACCAGTATTTAAAATTATGATGAATGGTTTTACATTACGGCTCGCACAGACAGGCACGACGCGACACTAGTGGAACAATTTCTATGAAAACTTCATGGGAATTGTTCTACCAGAATCGCGTCGCATCGTCGCGTCGCTCTTATCTGTGGGAACGTTTAAACGCTCTGCGCTTGACATTAAATTTTTGGCAAAAAAGTTGTGTTGTTGGACAGCCGTTACGGTCACACAGACCTTACACCAATTTCTTAGAAAAGCAAAATTGTGCACCGATATCTTCGTAGAAATATGAACTAGAGTTTCCAAGTTGTGGTTAAAAAGAAAAAAAAAACCTGACTATGTACAATGTCAATCAATCCACCGAGACTATGTTGGGGTCGGCTTCCAGTCCGGATGCAGCTGGATACCAGTATTTTTCATGGAACGACTGCCTATCTGACCTCCACAAACCAGTTACTAGGTAAGACGATAACTCTTGGCAAGACTGGTTGATTGACTTTTGGGCTTTCGATTAGCCGTAACGAATGTCAAAGATCTACGAATGACAGGCAGGACCAACTGCTTAAAGTGCTTAGGCACGGAAACGTCTCGGTATGTTATGGATGGTCTCACCCATCCGAGGACCGACCTCGGCATGCGTTGCTTAACCTTGAAGAACGACCCGTGTGACTGTTTTTATTTGGGCAGAAGCAAAATAATGTATTCGATTATTTTCGTATTAGAATCTGATAAAATGAAGATGGATTATTGGACTGGTATTGCCAGTCTATTGATATGCTATTAGAAGTCGAAATCAAGCTTAAGACTTCGCTCAATACTCGCCCTAATGGTTAAGCTATTGCAGCTTAGGATTTTAATCTTCTTCTTATTTTCGTGTGGTTAGTGACTAACCTGGTGTCAGAGTTTTAAAGCCGCCCATGGGCCTCTGACTTGGCTTCAAATGCCGTCGAGAAATATCTCTCAGGTATCCTCACGATGTTTTCCTTCACCGTTTTTGAAGCAAGTGATAATTATACAATACGCACATGAATTCGAAAAGTCAGAGGTGCGTGCCTTGGGTTCGAACTTGAGACCTATAACTTGGCAGTCGGTCACACCACTAGGCCATCACTGCTGCTAGGACTTTAATTAAAAATCACAATATAATATGCACTATTTTGCAGTCCAGACAGTGACGAAACTATACTTCATTTGAAATAAGATTAGACATTTAAACAAACCTTTTTACAGTCCGTTCAACCGATTTTGACTTCTATACTGTAAGCATAAAGATGGCATTAAAAGCAAAAAAAGCGATTACAATACCAACTGTTTACTGCAGCTGCCATTTGTCATGCCATTGACGCAATAGAAGTCAAAATAAGTTGAACGGACTATAACAAAAGTGTATTTAATTAATAAATAATATTAAATGTCTTATTTCAAATGGAGTATAGTAGGACCAAGGTGTATTCGAGTACCACTAGTACCAATTATTTTTCACCTGCTATATTTCTCACGACAGCTATTTTATTCGTATCACAAAGAGGCCAGTAGGTACTAAAATAATGGAGTGCTTTACTTCCCTTTGTTTTCATAGTGGAGGCGTTTTTCGGTGGCGAAAAAAGATGGCTGCTTTTGTAGTGGTTTTTTTGGCAACTCAGCTTAAATATTCGGCAGTTACTGTCATTTGTAGAGCTTTCCTTTGGAATTACATTTAATATTTTAGTATAGGGAGTGTAAAATAATATCTAGGCCGCATGTTGGTGGTAATAGAACCAGGTTAAGCTGGCCTCTAAGAGGAGGCTCCCTAAATTGTATGTTAATTTGGATTAATATTCTGAATAAGTCACGCATACAATCAAATGGAACTTTAGTATATGTACTGGATTTTTTTCTTTCCATATATAAGACAGTTACGTTATTTGAACATTTTCGCTCGATAAATTTTTTATTCGAAAATCATGTTGTTCGAATTTTATGTCTAAAATAATAATAAAAAAATCCAGAAATTATTTTATTTTTTCTAGATCAATTATTACTTTAGTTATAAACGATATAAGAATTAAGATTTACGACATTCAGTTCCGTGCTCGAACACGACCAAAGAGCTCACGCGGTATTCAACTTTATTAGAGATTTTTATAGAGTGGTGGGGTGCATGAAAGCAGAGTTTGCGTGAAATTGTCTTTGGAGTGCCTGGTCTTAATGTATTAAAACTCCGTACAGCCTAGTGTACACTAGGCCAGCTCAAGGTCAGCAAAAGAAGACGGACCTCTCACACACTCACACTTTTTCTGTATTTAAATGGGATCTTGTACTGAAATAGATCCCTTAAAGACAAACTAAATTGCACCGTTATCCGTTTTTACTATTCTTGGTATTGAGCTCTACCTAATGACTATGGGTATGGGAGGTCCTTCAAATTGTTCTAAAGTGGATATCAATTACGTGCAAAAATCTCTCAATCATGGTGGGACGTAATCGATATGGTTTTCGCGCGTGCGTGAATTTATTCTGATCATGCTGCGCTTGAGTGTAGCTTGTGATTCGAGTGGATATAAATTGGATTTTTATAATTTATGGTGTGTAAATGACCTTGTTCAACACATCTGGGAATGTTAACATGCACTATTCAGTCAAAGTGGTATTTTCTGAAAGTTCCAATTTTCATTTATCGAGAAAAACGCTAATTAAAATTGCTACTTTAAAAAAATACCGTTAAAATAAAATATTACGGTATTTTTACTTTGCAACAGAATGAACATAAAAGGACAAAGCCTCTAATGTTGACACACAGTTTATAGAAAATGGTACAAAAATCGCTCGTCCAACAAACAAGTAAGTTTGGCGTGGTTAAACAGGCCCCGCGCGGCTTCTTCGCGAAATCGATACTCGCCTCAGTGGCTCCTAAGGGAGTGACTAACTCAACCACTAATAACCTTACCGGCAGTCGGTATTAGATACCTTGAAGAGGATTCTAGTTTATCGATTAGTTTAGTCATAGTTGGTAAAAAATACCTATATAAGTGCCTAGAACTAAAGCGAACGAATTTTAAAATGAAAGTACTAGTTTTGCAGAAAATATTTACTCAGTTTTAAGAATTTATTCATATTATGATGATACTAATTATGAATGTGACAAATTTTTAAACAAAATGCTCTGAGATAGTTGTATTTTCGATTACAAAATCGTTGGAATTTACGTTGAGTTTACGTCTGTCGTTCGTACTATTCTGTGCTAGAAGAAAAGAAGGATGATGAATAGGAAGACAGTTGATATAGAGATGCACGAAAGAATGAAAAATACGACGCTGAACAAAGAAACGTAAGAAATTACGCTGACCCTGGCAAAAATTGTATAATGGCATAGGTATGATACATAATAATGTAATATGTCAAGATTTTTGCACAGCTTTGCATTCATAATTTGAAGTATTTTCTAGCTGCATATACGCTACCAGGTAATATAGTTTTACTCTACTTCTACATTGAAGCTTGAATTTTTAGACTTGTGTCAAAGCGTTTAAGCTTGTGCTAATAGCATGACAACGCGTGTAAACGTTTTACCGTGAAACGTCACGCCAAGCTTAGCATGCTACGGCCCCTGAATATTCCGAAATATCTCTCTTTGGTTTATCTTCCTGTTTGTATTTAGATACAAAATTCGGAATATTAAATTCTCTTGATCGTCGGTCCTCGTTTGAATGTTGTTAGTGACAAAATGCGATAGTAAAATATAATAAAGGTCTACATTTAAATTTTAAAAAAAAACAAAAAAAAACTAATAATTATGTGAATAACAATATAATGATAGGAAGTACCTGTTAAGCAAAAAAATGCTTGTTAGGTACAAATAAAAAAAACTGTGTAGTTGACAAATACATAATTAATATGTATTATCAGCAAGGCGTTTTCACCCGCATAAGTCTCAATTCCGTGGTAATATCGGGATAAAAGTATCCTATGTGTAAAGCCAGGTTATAAACTATCTGTGTGCCAAATTTCATCCAAATCCGTCTTGTAGTTTATGCTTGAAAGAGTAACATATATCCATCCATCCATCCATCCATCCACCCATCCATCCATCCATCCACCCTCACAAACTTTCGCGTATATAATATAATATTATAAACGCGAAAGTTTATGAAAAAGTTTACATACTTAGAAAGATGACACATGATATGGTGATTGTTTTGACTGTGTCAAGGTATGAAGAAAAATGCGTGTGAATAACTCAACATCAATTATCAATAACAAACATCCATCCATCCATTCGCGTTTATAATATAATTAATATTAATTAATTATTATACTATTAATTGATTATTGTATTGGTCTGCCTCGTTGGTCTAGTGGTCGCAAGCACTACTGCTGAGCATGAGGTCCTGGGTTCGATTCCCAGGTCGGGCAAAGTATTTATTGGGTTTTTCTATATGAAATTTCTCAGTAGCAGCCTAGAGTCTGGATTTGTGCCCAGTTGATGGCAATAGGCTGGCCCCCCCTATTACATGGGACTTAAAATATAACTGGCGAAATGTGGGTGAACCTGTTACAGGGACACCTCTGCCCAACCCTTCGGCGAAACAAGGCGTGATGTTATGTTTAATGATTGTATTATTAATATTAGTTAATAATTATACTATTAATATTAATTAATTATTATATTATTAACATTAATTAATCATTATACTATTAATATTAATTAATTTATACAAATTAATTAAAATTGGATGTAGTTGTACATACCGTGACATTTTAGTCGTCTTACAAAAGCAGTGCGCTGAGTATTCATTAAAAAAAAAATATACACACACCGTGACATTTTAAACGGCTTACAAAGGGCCACTCATTGTACTCGAAATAAAATACCTCTAGGAGCAATTAAAAAATTGTTACAATATATCTTTTTTTTATTATTAATGTTAAGTAGTCTCGTCTAGTGGGCTGGTTTTGTGAAATGACTAAAATTTCACGTTGTATAGTTGTCAACTACACAGTTTTAAAAAGTCAGTTACACCTCTGCCTAACCCTTCCCGCTCAAGCGTGATGTGATGGTATAGTAAAGGAACTTTTGCTATCAATATTTATACAATCCAATCATTTCGATGTAGTTTAATAAAATTAGGTCATTATTACCTGAACCTTTGAAAGAGATCTTTACACAAATACTTAGAAATTACCCGACGATGTATGAGATTTTGCAACAAGGTATGTAAACTAGAGAAGGCGTAGTGCTTCCAATAATTCGCGAATGTGCATCAGATCGCGTAGTCACAGCACATTAAGCTGCCGAGTAATATTTGTCGATACGTCAACATTTGTTTAGACTCCGTTCTAAGAGGTCTAACTTCCTATACTTACCCGTTTTGCCAAGAATTTTAATGCTAATAAATTACCAGGTTATTCAGCTGAGTTTAAGGAATTAGCACAAAACTAATACCAAATCGGCCACCCATATTACTACGAAGTAATCTTAATGGAATTAAATATACAAATTATTTCATTTCTTTGCGTCTTCCAACATAGTCTTTGATAACCGTATTATCCTCTAGGAAATCTCGCAAGGTCAACTTTTAGTGTTTGAGGAATTTACATGATAAAGTTATCTGCGTTTCACCAAGAAGGTGGGTACGTAACTCTTTGATATCCCATATCACCATAAAAATATTATTTAAGCTGATACTACCTGATATTGATATTAGTACTTAAGTAGACATAAGTATACAATCTCAAGAGCATTCCAAATATGAACATTCAAGTGCAATAAACATCAAAAGCCGAACGTGCAAATCAGACGATACCGAAATAAACTAACCAGTGAATGGCCTTGTGACCTTAGTGAACCTTGATTTATAATCATTCATGATTTAACTATCATTAATATTTATGGACGATGATGGAGACCTAAGATATTAGGAAGGATAGATTTAATTCGAATGATGCGGAAGATGTGTTTGAATGAATTGATTCGATCAATGTAGAAGAAAATTGTAGCGGAGAAGGAAGCAATAACATTATTGGAAGAGATGATGAATCATCAGTAGGCACAGAAATCGAAAAAGGAAATCTCACTGTTGTTGCCATTTTCATCAATGAAGGTAACATTAACACTGGAGTAGAACTTCCAAAAATTGACGATGTATATCATGTTAAGTGTTCCTTTGTCTATTAACAATCTAAATTGAAAACTGACCCGTTTGGCAGTATTTCAATATTATGCATTTTGTATCATAAAACTTTGACATTTCGCTAGTCACGCATTTGTTGCGCAAACGCCATTACTCCGGCCGTTTACATTGCGTCGTGCCAATATATCGCATATTTAATTTATTACCGTATCTAATTGCTCGTATTATACTGTAAAATACGTGTTTTGCTTCCTATAGAAATTATCAGTGTTTTATGGGCACCCACTGACTTTTTATATGTTATCTTAACGGTGTCGGATTTCACATTTAACTACGGTTTAGACGTGTAAATGATCGGGTTAGTAAAATTTACAATCGGTTAACAGTCAGTAAATTTCAGAATATCGTTAATTATAAGTATCACGTTGTGCGTAAATCTGTCAGTGTTGAGGTAAAAAAGTATTAAATAAATTGTTTTAGCATGTTCGTGAAAGAGACATGGAATGAGATAATATGAATTGTAGGTACCTAGAAAAGGTTTTTTCTTAATAATAAAAATTATAATGACTGTACATGTTTTAGACCCACCTAACTTCCAAAAAAGCCTTACAAAACAAGTTACACGGAAATAAATTACACGGTTTAGTCCCAACTAATTAGTGAGCCCTTATAAATTAGAGTGTGAAATTAACGTTCTCTTGTCGCATTTGATGCACTTAATTAAGTGACAATATATCAACTCCATAGTTTAGGGACAGCTGATAAAGTAAAACTGGGTTTTACAGTATCAACTCAGCTGCTTATCGTTGCTAGTGAAACGCATCTTAAACACGTTACCTAATTATGAATGAGGGCAATGTGCTAGCGACCGATGTGATATACGGAGTGACAATAATAGATGCGCTTGGTGTAATGTTTAGATTGATTTTCAGTAGGACGACATTAATAGCTGGTGTTTCGTCTATTATCTAATCTATAGATCGCTTAAGTGTGTGTTAAAGTGTTTTTATTTCTCGTTTATTATTATTTCCGGTACCTATTATTCAAGTGGGATTTTCCGATTCAATTTTGACCCCTTATTCATGAGTTATCCATGAGCCTATCTTTTTAATTTATGAATGTGCGTCAAAAAATGTATACTTTAAAAATATATATTTTATTTCTCTTTTTTTCCTTCTATTATTGTCATTCCTGTCAGTCTCCACAATATCCCAGACAATTAATGGATGATTTCACGGTATATTTAACTCTTCATAATTACGTCACGTTCTTTTGAATACTTTGTAGAACTCGTATGAGGAAACGGGGACGCGTCACAGACGGGAAACATCGTCTCCCGGTATGAATCAATGGAACTATTTTCAATTTTCTCTTTATGTAGAAATGATAGACGATATTTTATTGATACCTGTTTGGTGGACATAATCTAATACAAACAGAAAATTTTACTTTTGAAAATCTAGCTGCTCAAGGCAGAAATGTAAGATTTTATAACCATATTTCTTTGAAAACAATGTTTAGTCTCAACTATTCCGGACAGTAATAGTCACAGTAATAATAGCAAAGGCAAATAATAATGTAATTTTTCTCAAAAATAATTTCTGTCAAAAATCTTGCGATAGAAATATATTGGTCGGCAACGAAACTTCCTAAAAAGTTAAAAACAAAAAAAACTCATCCTAGACTATTATCTATGCTATGACTCCTGTGATTTGCTATAGCGTCCTTCAGAAGGACATTCCACCAGCTTACAATAGCCTCACACAATTACAATTCATAAAAAGCTGCGCACTGTCATAACTAAACTATTATCAGTCCCATACAAATCAGTGCGTATGACGCATGCTGCATAAAAGTTACGCGTGCGCATAGCCAGACAGTGACATTAAGTACGGCGTTAGAATAAATGAAATACTGCTGCAATTTCATTTAAACAGCATTCGCTGCTTAGTTTCCAAACATATAAACAAATATGTTATTTTTGGAAAAAATAACTTTGATACCCACACTTAAAGTTCAGTTTGCTCACAACTACAAACATTTTTATGGCATTTTCAATAGCACTAGTAATTCTGAAATCAACTTAATTAACACTAACGTGAAGTTGACATTCGTTTAAATGAAATATAACATCAATTGGAAGCAGGGATTTGTACAGACTTTAGCAATATTATCAAAAACAGTTCTGAGTATGATACTTTGATTATGAGACAGTGAAATGTGGAAGACAGAATATTCAAGTCATAACAACTACAAAGTTAGTAGTTGACAAGGCAACAATGTTTGTGTCTGTGATGTTTTCTAATACAGCTTAATTTACTATAGCAGATAAAGATCGTAATATGAAGCCAAAGGGCGCATCGTTCTTCAAAGAAAATTATGTGTTCATACGAAATTTTGAGTTTTATGGATTTAAGATTACAAGCAAAAGCATAATGGTGGTTTATCATTAATTTGCTTGTAATCTTAAATCCATAAAACTCGAAATTTTGTATGAATATAACATCAATTGGAAGCAGGGATTTGTACAGACTTTAGCAATATTATCAAAGACAGTTCTGAGTATGATACTTTGATTATGAGACAGTGAAACGTGGAAGACAGAATATTCAAGTCATAACAACTACAAAGTTAGTAGTTGACAAGGCAACAATGTTTGTGTCTGTGATGTTTTCTAATACAGCTTAATTTACTATAGCAGATAAAGATCGTAATATGAAGCCAAAGGGCGCATCGTTCTTCAAAGAAAATTATGTGTTCATACGAAATTTCGAGTTTTATGGATTTAAGATTACAAGCAAAAGCATAATGGTGGTTTATCATTAATTTGCTGAAGACGATTAAAATGTAATCGGCTTAGATAGAGATATAAATATTTTTTTGGAAATTTAATACCATAAAATATCAACCTTTGACTTCTTATAATTTTAATTCATTATTCTAAAAATACATGTGCAGTAAGACTATCATGATAACAACGATAAAAATATAATGATCCATTAAACCCACAATACTCTTTTCTAAGTAAAAACCTATTTAAAACAGTATCGTAGGTAAAATCAACACTTGTTTAAAATTTAACGGTGTTGCTGCGCCCGCGCAGTTCCGATAAAAGCTTTGCTAATGATTTACGCCCACAATACGTATGCGACACGTGCGAATGAGTAAATAACAGAAATGGATGCAAGGAAATTATCGATTAGATGTTACACAAGAAAAATATTTGAAAAGCAATATGATAGTCGAAATTTTAGTTTAAAGTATGAATTTTATTATTGTTACAAGAAATTAAAAATAGATCGACAGTCGTTAATGTAAAATACTGGTATTCAACTGTAACCGGTTAGACTAGCAGCCGACCCCAACATAGTTGGAAAAAGGCTAGGCAGATTGATTTCAAAAGAAAAGTTCAACGTAGTGAAGAGGACTTTCACTCCACAGCTACTTCTAAAGTAACTTGAGATTTATTAAATTAAAATCGAATTCAAAAGCAGCCCTACCCACCGATAAATAACAAAATCCAATACACTCGTGAAAACGGTAAATCACTAAATCGTTGATATTCAATATATCACCGACCAGTTAAAAATTATGAATGAAACGACGGAAGTGTAATTAAATATAATTTATGAACTTTTTATATGAAAGAAGGTCAAATCGAACATAAAACGAAAGAGATTGAACGAACAGAAACTCAAAATTACTTTTGGACATGTCTTCCTATTTCCCAAGGTTGGTGTAAGCTTTACTGTTACGAACTTAAAATTCTTGTAACACCGTTTTATTAAAGCGTGATTGGGTATACGTGGCTCGTATAATAAAGAGGTTTTCTTACATATAAACTCGTAACAAATCTTGTTATACTGAGCAAATAGAACAATTCCATTTTTACTCAAAGGTATTTTTATTGAGTTATTGTTGGATGAGGCTGCATTTGAAATTTCAACGAGACTATCGAACGGTTTATTGTTTCTATTTTGTGCTACGACGCCATACATATTTATACTCAAATTGAATAAGTACAAATATGAGCTTATTTTATTTTGAAAAATGTTTTTATCGGATATAGGCTCGCGTATGATCACTTTCTGACCATTTATAGCGATGATGCAGTCAAAGATATTATTGCTCCTTACAACATTACCACAACAACTTGAGGGTTTAAAGCTAATCTTATTAGTAGGGATGGGCCGAACGTGGTTTGAACCGAATACAAACTTCGGCCGAATATTCGGTGATAATAAAAAGTTCGCCCGAACGTTTTCTCGAGTCTTATCGTCTCCTAGAATCTCCAATTCTGAGCGACTTTTCGCATAGGCAAGAAATGTATACGAATAAAAACGTAACAGCCTCCTGCCAGATTAACGTCCTTTGTGTTGTTGCAACATAACCTATATAATTATGATTTTATTTAACTCGTTTTTTAATTTTATGAAAAATGTTGAGTTATTTTAATATTTTCTTATTTCGAATGATCGGCATTCGAATGGAATTTTGGCCGAATACCGAAGTTCGGTTCAAACCGCCGAAGATCGGTTAAACCGAATGTGAAGCGAATTTCAGCCCATCCCTACATATGCGTGTGTTTATGGGGTTTAACCTCTTTCCCTCTTCAATACTACTTAGATATTATATTACAAATTATTGTTTATTTCTAACTCAGTTTATACAAATCCACTGTTTTACAACTTTTCGTATTTACGATAAAACCTCCGTTTTGGCAGCTTATGAGGTTTCCTGTTATTCTTTTTATTGTGACTCAAACCTACGACCAGTGAAGTCAGACTACTAAAATAACAGTTAGGACGTCGCAAATATCATGTATCATTAATAATAGTTTATAGGTTACGTCTCGACTTCACTACATAACAAGAATCTATTGATTTTCAAAGTCTACAGACAGAGACTATGAAGGCTTAATATTTCGTCTCGTTTATCATTAATAATAATATGTAGATACCAGCCATACTTTACTTTACTTCACTCTGAAACTTCGCCCCGAAAATCTCGATAGTTCCCAAATCAATTTTAGGTAGGTAGGTGCTAGCTCACCTACTAAGATTTAAGGATTACCTGGATCAGTGACAGGCAGGAGACACCTCCCAACAAAATCCTAGGTTTACCTTCACGGTGCCTTCCCGAGTGATCGATGCGAAAACAGCTAAGCCACTACTCCTACGTACATTGTATGTACTTCCTTCATTTTCCAGAAAATGTCGTCTTAAGAATTCAAATTTATCGTAGAACGTTGGTTCCCTGGATAAGTCAAGCAGTTTGGCGGTTTCGTAACGAGAATGCCTTTATCCCACGGATAACTTTTGTGAATTTGATGTACGCTCCAAAGCCTCGTGGGGTGAACGCGGAAGTTTTTAAGTGTATTACAAAGAGCAAGGCTAAATGGCCGTTAATCAATTTGTTTTCATTGTGAGAATACCTTTGTGATATGTGAGTGATAATTTATAGAACGTATCTGTTACTTTCGTTTGAGTAATGTGGTATTTTGTTTGGGGTTTTGGCATCGTATTATGTGCTTCGAGGATTAAGGCTTAATTTATTCACACGCATTTTTCTTCGTGCCTTGGCAAAATCATGATATGCAAGAATTCAATTTATTCATTTTTGCATATGTCATCCTACTATCCTACTAATCTTATACATGTGAAAGTTTGTGAGGATGAATGGATGTCTGTTACTCTTTCACGCAAAAACTACCAAACGGATTTTGATGAAATTTGGTACACAGATAGTTTATAACCTGAATTAACATAAAAAATACTTTTTATTTCGATTTTTCCACGGAATTGAGACTAATACGGATGAAACCGCGGGGCGCAGTTTCATAAAAAAACCTTTTTCTTTTCGAAACTTTTATCGGGTTACCAACTTCACTTACAGGTAAAAAGTAAAGTTAAACCTTTGCTTGAACTATGTTTAAACTTGCCACGTAAGGTTCGTGTTGTCTTAATAGTCCTATCTTAAAGCTCCTTGGCATTGAGTGATGAGCTGGGCGGAGAATTCGCTTCATATTTCAACTGCACACGCTTTACCTGGCATTGAACTTGAAAGTAAAGTTGACCATGATTTTTTTTTCACTAGGTACATTTTGGATACAAATTAATAAACGACTTCATTTTACGTACAGCTTAACAAAACATGGCAAATCTATAAATTCTATTTAATAATAAAATATTGTTTTTAATATTTATTATTCTTGTTCGCTCACATGATTGAACAATTTCTTTAATTCACTTAACAAGATCTATAAATTCTTCACGCATGATTGATTACACACTATCTCGGGTCTGAGATATTCATATCTCGAGTAATATTCACCCCTTAGTAATTCTATTGAGTTGATTTAAATGCCCTGCACTCTGGAGACACGGAAATTTATAACCAGCAAAGTTAACGATGTGAATCGGTTCGCTTACGAACGACGCATCGCGTCAACGAGCACGTGCCTAGAGGGTGACTAATCAACATAAAGCTATGCTGCGCTGTGCTATGTTATGTTATGCTCTATTTATTTAATTCGCTCTTAAGTCAACTCAACCTGTAGTACTCAAACCCGTGACCAGTATTGACCAGTGCGTGTTGCCAGTGATGACAAAATGGGCCTTTAGTCACCCAAAAGGCAATGGAGAGGGCTATGCTTCGAGTTTCCCTACGTTATCGAATCATAAATGAAGAGGGAGGCAAGAGAACCAAGTTAACCAACATAGCCTGGAGAATTCCCAAATTTAAGTGGCAGTAGGCAGGGCACATTGCTCGCAGAACTGATCGCCAATGGGGTAGAAAGGTTTTAGAGTAGCAACCGCGTACTGGAAGATGTCGCGTTGGAAGACCTCCCACAAGGTGAACCGATGACCTTGTGAAGGCCGCAGGAATCTGTTAGATGCGGGAAGCACAGAAATGGTCGAAGTGGCGCTGCTTGGGGGAGGCCTATGTCCAGCAGTGGATGTCTTTCAGCTGATATGATATGATGATGATAACAGTCAAATGCTGGATAATTACCTTTTCCATAAGTTGCGCTACAACATCCGGTTCTTCGCCAACTGTATAGTCTGTCCCAGCCACCTTTTCAAGGTCGTCAGTCCATATTGCGGGGGGGCATCTCATGCTATGCTTGCCAATACGCGGTCTCCTTTCCTCTCTACTCTAATGGCTATCGATATTATGCCACTTCAGTTTACCAACTTTGCAAGGTATATCATTAATTTTCTCTGAAATTCGCTCTTTATGGACGTTAATGAGGTAAACAGTATGATAACTCATGCTGAGCTGCGTGACAAAAGCAACCATTTTTTTGTAAACACAACGGGGAAACACTTTGCTTCTAATCGTTGCTCAACCGCTCGATCTTCCATCTGTCTCGCTCACACATGTCACATTGACGTGCTAGGTTCTGAGTAGCATAGCATTCCTCGCGTATCATAGCTTGTTGTTGGTTAGTAACCCTTAAGATGGGACCACACTAGTCTCTTCTCTGACAGGAAGTAATAAGTCCTTGATATGAATCGGATTTCTCATTAAAATTATCGCGATTTGCATAATTTTCCACCGTGTGTGTTTTCTTTTCCGTTTGATAAGGGATAAGGGTCAGTTTGTTTAATTAGAGGTTTTTTTTTATAAATAGGCTCATTAAACGGTCTTTGTTTTTAAATCGTAAAGGATTTTTTCTTTCTTTTCGATTGTATAGTTGGAGGCAATTTTAAAGAGTTACCAAGTCCGTCAGATAATATCTATTTTCAGCATGAAGGTTGAAGCAGAAGGTTTTATATCTAATCTTCCTATTTATTGTCTGGTTATCATTTCGCAGTAATGCTCAACGCAGACAAAATTATGACTGATTTAACTTTAAAAACAAATAAATTAGAAGATATAATTTAACTGACTGCGTCAGAAGTAAGTTATATTTTTATGTTTTTTTTTTTAAATAAATTTATTCCGTGGAACCTAGCTTAATCATTCATTTCTTGTTGCCAATTTGTTTTTCATCTTCAAGTCCTCATTCCTATTCTCTAAATCTTATTTGCATGTGAAATGTAATAACGTCTTGATAGATTATAAAATTGTACAGAATACGGAATACAATAATGTAATGTTGACAAGAAGAAAATTGGGTTATAACACTTATTACTTTATGATTATAAAGGAACTGGGTTTCAGATTAGATACAGCGGAAATGTTTGTTGACATATGGTAAAACTACAAATAACAATACCTTCTATAGTTCTATGGTATTTTGCTTCTGAAAAGATAGTGTTATTAGAACGAGATCGTAAGTTTAAGCAGACTCTCTTTTGTTTATAACAACAAAATATAGGAAATGTAGACATAGGTACAAAAATGGTCGAGATAAAAGTCTTCGTCGCATGCCATTATAATTATGTAGGTGTTCCTGGCACCCACATGGTATACAGGCATGCGACCACGACTTTACCTTGACCATTTTTGTACCTATGTCTTGATTTCTGTCAGAAATGTTTTCTTGTTGCGTATTGTTTTTTTTTATTTTTATATTATACTTTTCCGTTTTAATGCTTGGTAAACTTTGCAACAAGGTAAATAATAGTAATACAATAGGACAGAAATACATATTTTAATCATGTTTTTTTATTATTTAATAGGTATTAATTTTACAGCCGCAACGTACGTAACGCAGTTTCGCTTTTGTTCTCGTTTTTTATCAAATTAAACATATTTATTTACTTAGAGAATATGATATATACACATATTTGTAATGTACTCGTCAAGACCTTTCTTTTGATACGAAACATGTCATGATTATCTCAATTTTTTTTTACGAATATAAAAATTTACGTGTAGTCTACCATATTAAATTTATAAAGAATTTATATAGCTTATGTCACCCGGACTACAGAAATCAAATCTTCAAAATCGGTTCAGTAGTTTAGGCGCTACGGTGGAACACACGTAAAACGAAACATACATACATACATAGACTGCTAAAATCATAACCCTTCCTTTTGGCTTTGCCGTAATCGGTTAAAAACAAGTATCGCTCCGACTAGCGTTCTTATTTCACAAAACGTCGAGATTTCTCTATTACAATCTATGTAAGTTGAATTAAAATGATACCCATAAAGCTTCCGGAAAAAAACTCAAACAAATTATAGTGACCACTTCAAAATCTGTTTTGTAGTTAAGAAGAAAAACACCATCACACAGACAGACAGTATAACAGATTTATAAATAATATAGATTATAAGAAATTCAAAAGCTAAATCTTGTGAAATTTATGTAACAGTAGAAAAGGCAGCAAAAACGAGTCTTCTTGCGATTGTGATACAAAAAGGGTGAGGGGAACTTCCACCACTTATTTCCTACCCGTCCGTTGCGGAAATTATAGTACAATATTACAAAGAACAGGATATACGAACTGAAGTAAGTGAACAACAGCCAAACAAAAGGACTGTGGAGTGAGATTGGTAACCTTTTGGTAGTAATTTAGGATGTGTGGATAAAGGGCATAATTGGAGCTTGTGGCTAAGTAATAACAGCCACACGGATCAATCCATCAGGTTAAACTACGGATGAGTGACCATCTTTTCATACCGAGACTCCTCCGTGCCTCGGAAAGCATTTTAAGCCGTTGGTCCCGGCTGTCATTCATGAATCTTTTACAGTCGTTATGGGTCGTCAGAAGCCCGAAAGTCTGACAACCAGTATTACCAAGGGGTATCGAGATAGGTGTACCCAGTCACTGGTTTGTGGAGGTCAGATAGGCAGTCGCTCCATGTAAAATACTGGTATTCAGCTGCATCCGTTTAGACTAGAAGCTGACCCCAACATAGTTGGGAAAAGGCTAGGCAGATTGATTAGTTAAATATTGTTTGCACTACATAACATCACACCTGTAATCCTCGAAGGGTTAGGTAGAGGTGCACCTACAGTACAGCCACATTTCGCCAGTTATATTGAAGTCCCATGTGATGGGGACGAGCCTATTGCCATCAACCGGGCGTAAATTCAGACACCAGGCTGTTACTGAGAAATCCCTGTTGGGAAAACCCAATAACACTTTGCCCGACCTGGGAATGGAAGGGTTCATCAGTAGCGCTTGCAATCACTAGACCAACTCGTCGTATTAACGACGGCTTGCAATAAAGTCACAACACAGTTCACAACATAGCAATGAATTTGCCTTGATTAGGCCAAAATAAGAAAATACAGAATACGATTACTACATTATGTGCAACTCATATTGGGGATTAAAATGTCCGTTTTCACTAACATTAGACGACACAACACCCAAATGTAATGCCTAAATTAAAGCTCACTTGATTTTCGACGCTCGGCTCAGCGGCGAGAGATAAAAATCCAGTCAATCTGCCTAGCCTTTTCCCAATTATGTTGTCCAGTCTAACCGGATACAGCTGAATACATGGAGCAACTGCCGATCTGAACTCCACAACCCGATTAGTGGGTAACACGATACCCCATGGTCAGACATTTGGGCTACTGACTACTCGTAACGACTGTCAAAGATCTACGCATGACAGCCGGGACAAACCGTGGCAACCGTAGTTTAATCTAATCGATTGACCCGAACAGCTGTTATTACTTAGCCGCGAGAGCTGAAAATCCAACAGTGCAATAATATTAAGTCATAACATTCAGGGTGTATAAGAAGGTTTAACTTTTCAAGTGATAATACCAAACGATTCAAAATTAAAACGAGCTTAAATTCTTTTACATTAATTTCCTCGGACCTTACACTTTCGTTGCAATGAATTTAGCTTAGATCAATAAAGCTGAAACAATGTTTAGTTTCGCGAGTTATATTTTGCACGGCTAAAACTACTTTTTGTTTATTTAACACTTTTTCACTGAACATCAATTTCGTTTTTACAAACAAAATCCGTGAACGAACAAATATTGCGAAATAGTTTTATGGCGGCCATCAAAACGACCACAAGCAGACGAATGACGCGAATACATTGATGACTTTTTAATTACCGGGTTCAATGACTTGGTAGATTTCAAACAGCTATGCTTTTCATGATTATGTGGTATCATCGCTATTTGCGCGAATTTTTTAATAGAAAGTGAATGAGTAATTTATTTTCGAATTAAGAAGCTTATTGCAGCAAATACAGAAATAAAATTACGAAATATTTTATTGATTATATCATTTGGTGCCACCAAATGATAAAAAAAAATCGTATAATGACGCGGTTTCGAAGTTGCTGGTTCTCTTAGTTTAACACTTCAATAAACTTACGAACCAAATAAAATAGGGATAGGAAAAGTTTTAATGAAATACCTGAAAACTACGACGTTAACATCAACCTTGTCCAAAGAATTCGTCTTCATTTAGACAGAATTTTAATAAAAACCTTTTTATAAAGCTAAGTTTTTTGTTAAAAATATTCTAGATTCTTGTGAAAAACTGTAGTAGAGCTTAAAACATTTCTTTAATAAGTTTTGTAACTAAAAACCTCAGAAAAGAAACTTCGTTTAAACTTAGATGGAAATAGTCGAAGTGTGTCAAATGTGTTATCCCACGCGTCTTATCGAGCCGAGTCGAATTTGATGACGGTACATATAATTGAATAAATGAATTAATACTTTCAACGTTACATCAGGTGCTTTGACGTGGGCGAGATAAGCATCAAGATTTCTTTCTGCTACACCCGAACAATACATTGGTAGGAAATGGAAAGGTTTTTATGCATTCCTGCATATTTTATTGAAAATCAAACCCAAAACTTTTACTTTTACACAGCGTTTATAAAGATGAAAATGTTTGAAATGAGATCATTTTTTATTTAACTTAAGTGGATAACAAGAAAAATACAGCTAATTCAAATTCAATACATTATGAAAACATTTTTGCAGAAAAATTCAATTTAATTTTAGCAGAACCTAAACATAGGCGTCATTGCTTTTCCTAACATTAGGCAATATCTCATCTCACAACCGAAACACGAAGTTCTAAATCAAATGCAGACGACGAAGCGAGCAAAAATTAGTACACAAATATAGTGAGGAGAACGATATTACCGTCATCATTGCTTTGATGTTCTGAGGTTCCTATTTTATTTATTGTGTAATTTAGATTCATATCATCTTTTTTATTAATATAATGATATTAATGACCTGTTTCATTTCTTTGCTTATTATTGTTCTAATTATGTTTTGTGTGACTATAAAGACTGATATGTTAAAATGTGTTCTAACATCTTTCTCTGTTACTAGTTGCTATATTATGATGGCTAGCATTCTCATTGTCTAAAAAGATCTCACATTTGATTTCGGATTCTATTAGTGCTTTCATCTCCTAATTATAAACTTCCTCTATCTATTGAAGATCATAAGCGTATTGTGTGGGCTGTTACGTCTCTTTTTTCAATAATCTGCTTAGGTTTGAACCTCATAGTTGGAGCCAATTATGAATTGTTAATTTAACCTCATTAATAGGTAGGTGCTGCCTGAAAAATTAACAGCAACGGTAAAATTAACAAGGAAGGTATTGTTGCTACAAAAATAAATGTACATCAACTACCACGAGAACCAAACAGACACTTCAATAATAAACCAGAAACTCATTAGAAGTTAACGAAATAATTTCACGAGAAACTTTAACAAAAGCGATATATTTGAAAATTTCAAGCAAACATTGTCACCATTCGCCAGGCAATATCAAATTCCACACATTAGCAACTTTGAGTGCACAAAACTTGCTAATAGGACCGACAGAACGAGATTTTCAATATCGTACCACAGTCTCTGCTTACCCACATAATTAGCGAGGGAAAGTGCTCCTAGATAAGAATGCCGAGGACGACATTTTATCTTTAATAAGATGCACTTAAATAAGTTCATGTTCTGTTATCAATTGATTACTGCAACTGTTTTGTTTTTAATGATAAAGTGGTTGTGGACATTAATCTGACTGATTTAGGAAGCAGAGTAAGTATTTCTAGTATTCAAATTTTATCTGTGTCGAAGAAGTTTAAATTATAAACATTCATTCCTTCGAATAATTGTGCACTTGTGTAATTCGGGACCGCAAACTGCAAAATAAAGTGGATTTTTTTAAACACACAGTTTTATAATATTCGCGATAACAATTTTGGATTTAAGCGAGCAATCTGAATTTGAAATTAAAAATTCTTTATAAATATTATTTTTTTCATATAAACTCCATGGTGCAGTTGTAATTTAGAATGGAACTAAGTTTTTAGAACTTTTGTCCATCATGAAAAAGGTTCTAGAAAAAGAGGAGCAATGTCGATTATATAACGATTGGTTACGGTTACTTTTATGATATCATGCTACGGTATTTTATGTATGTCACAATAGGAACTTAACATTTATTGAGAAAAAATCCATTAGTTCATAATGATATTATCGCCGTTTGTTCTATCTAGGACCACCAGCGGTGCGAATGTCATCATCATTTCAGCCGAAAGACGTCCACTGCTGGACATAAGCCTCTACCAAGCATTGCCGCTTCGTAGGCAGGGCACATTGCTCGCAGAACAGATGGCCGATGGGTCTGAACGGAGTGACTGCGTACCGGAAAACATATAACGTCGAAAGGCCTCCCACAAGATGATCGATGACCTTGTGAAGACCGCAGGAATCCGCTGGATGCGAGAAGCACAGAACCTGTTCGAGTGTGTATGAACAAAAATACAGATTACCCAAACTAGAAGACCATAAAACAGCCTTTAAGTCATTAAGTTTCTGATTTAAACTCCTCAAATCAGTTACAAAGGTTTCGCGGAACGTAAACCACAGCATGCAGTCCAACAGAGTTTCACTTTGAACATAGTGCATCTAATTACGCGGGACTCAGTTACTCTGTTGGTTTAGTTTGTCTGTTCGTGTGTTTGTTGTGTAACATAACCTTTGCGATTTACATAGGGATCACACTGACACAGATTTGCCCTTTGGTGACATTACAGATTTAAGCAAATGATTCATACGTAAGAGAGAATTTAGAAAATTAAATGTAAAGGTTAAAACAGTAGTGAATGATACGTAACGAAATACAAGGCTGTAAAAAGAGAATATTTGAGTAATCGCGAACAATGTGTAGAAATACCTTGTGAACATAATACAGCGGTAAAACAAGAGAGGTCTGAGTATCTTGTTAACAGTTACGGCGTTCCGCAGGGAAGTATCCTCGGACCCCTCCTTTTTCTTATATATATTAATGATTTACCTGACATTCTTACTAAAAAATGTATATTATTTGCAGATGACATCTCAATAATATTAGCATACGACAATATAATTAATAATAACTTTGACATTGATATAAACAATACAATTGATTTAGTTATAGAGTGGGTAGTAAAGAACAATTTACAAGTAAATATCAATAAGACGACTTTTGTACAATTCCAAACCCGTGGATCAAAAATTGTTCCAAGGCATATTTCATATGACGGTATAAAAATAAATGAATCTACCAGTGTAAGATTTCTAGGGTTCACCATGGACAAATACCTAGACTGGAAAGGACACGTTGACGGAGTCTGCAAGAGAGTTAACACTTTCGTATATGTTCTAAACAGACTAAGAACTACGTCTAACCAAAGTACGGTATTGTTGGCATACCATGGCCATGTAGCTTCCGTGCTACGATACGCGTTAATACTATGGGGAAACTCAACAGACTCCCAGCGGGCGTTTCTCTCCCAAAAACGGTGCATAAGAGCAATTGTTGGTATTCCTCCTTATGAGTCATGTAAACCTCACTTTAATAAACTCCAGATATTACCCCTGCCGAGTATGTACATTTTTGAGGTTTGTGTGTTCGTAAGGTCCAATCCTAATCTATTTGTAAGAGCTCGTGATATTTATACACGGGATAATGTCTACCCTCGTAACTCCAGACATGGTCAGCGACTAGTGTTAAATTTTGCACCAAAGACTGCGGTGTTCAAAAAAAATTGCTCAGCTATGTGCGTTAAATTTATAATAGGTTACAAACAGACATTCAAAATCGCCTCCTACCAAAATTTAAGAAAAAGCTTAAAGAGCTACTGCTTAAAAAAATGATTTACTCGGTAAATGAATGGCTACAGGAATAAGGAAAATATTCTATATTTTTTTTTCTTTTTAATAATGTGTGTTGTGTATTATTAATTCAACGTAGAAATGACTGAGTTTTATTGGCATTTGACAATGTATTTTACCAGGCACATAATTATTTTATTGACATTATATAAGACTATGAATTTCGGAGACACGTATTGGCTAAGACCTCGGGCTAAGACTAACCATTATTTATATTTCTTTATTCCTTTTTACTTCTAAGAAAACGATTCACATGCCATACCACAGGCTAAATAGAATTATAAGATCAAATAATGTAACATGGAAACCACCGATTGTATTTACTCTATTTATACGTGAATAAATGAATTTGAATTTGAATTTGAATATTAGAAAATGACCGGAAACAAAAACAGCAAAAATTTGGAAACGGATAAATAATAAAAGAATGAGGAAAACCGTAAAACTATAAAAAGCTATGCAAACCAACCAGATGGATTGGATCAGTCCGAACATCAGTCAGACGAAATATGTGGTCAGGAATTTTATTTACACAATAAATGTAGTGTGTTAATTACGACGATTATTACAAACAGAGCCACGCAAATCATTTTTGTGAACCTGTGCCAGCAAATGTCAGGCACGTTGACAGACAAAAGCTCAGGACAAGATATTAGTTACAAAGAACGCAATCAAAAATGTACCGTAAAACAAGAAAGTTTAAATACTCTATTACTCATTCCGTATGACGTCATACCATGTGTTTCAAATAAACACTGTCTTGTTTGTTCAATTTTAATTACAGATAGGCGAAATTTATTACAGAGTCAATGTCTTTTCTTTCGTCCATAATTAACCCTTATGATCATTATTGATCTGAAATTTATTGTCAACTATTTGGTAGTACCTGCTTTTAATCATGTTCAGGACACATCATTCTTCATATTTTACAGTAGGTCGTGATTGTGGTTTCATTACCAATTCAAATTAGTTCTCAAGATGATGACTGCTTGGATGACAAGACAAATCGTCTGTCTGTCTACGGAGTTCCGCTTAATGAAATTTTGCTTACTGTTTTAATGCTGGACACGTCTTGTATTGCTGAATGTTTAATGTTATTGGGAGGAGTATTAGTTTTCGAAACAGGTACTGTGACAGCATTTGTGGTTACTTTAATATCCGGACCTCCACTATTAGGTGCGGGAATAGCCAAAAGCTTGGCAACCATTTGTATTGTAAATCATTCTACAAGGATATCTACAGATTATATAAACAGCACTATGCTAAAGTTGCATAATAATGGAGTATTTTCAACTAAAATCTGTGCGCAGTGTTCAAAAATATAGAGCTGTATTCTAGACTTCATTTACATGAATAGCAAACGAGCGGCCGTTCTTTGTCTTTTAAGTTGCAATTAATTATTCCACTTTATGTAAATAAGCCCAGAGACGCGTCAGAGTCGGACCTTCCTACCCTTTTTGCGGGCGACTAAAGCATGTGCCAGCTAAAAACTTAATATTTTATGCTAAGAGCGAGTAAATAAAACATGGGCGAGCTTCAGCAAGCTCAGCTCAATTTAATCTTGCAGCGAAATGGTGCCTGTATCTACATTTACTTGAGATTATATCAATGAATCTGACACCGAACGCGCGTTGAATAGTGATGCAGTTACTTGTAGTTCATCGCCAATATCGATGCTATCGATCCGCGCCACTGACATAATGCGAAGGTCAGTGACTCCACCGATAAACTTCCCGACACCAACAAATTATGAATAACCGTAATTATTGAATTGTGATATCAGCTTGAGTTATTGCAGGAAACTGAACAACGAACGCCGATTAGTAAACCTAGTTGTATTAACATTTTGTAACAAGAATAAATCGATTATTTTGATCGCTCCGATGTATCGATGAATAATTCAGTGGCGAAATCGATTAATCTTAATAACGACGATAAAATTAGGTACGTCTGGTAGTTTATCTTTATCTGACGAAGACAATAAATTAAAGAGCAGTTAAGTCGACCACCCGTAAGGCTATTTCGTAGAATAGGACCACGAATAATAAAACAACATAGAGTGCGAGTGAAGTGTGTCATTAGGATTTCACCGATCTATTTTTGTTTAACTTCCTCGCCCGATGATGTTATTTTTGGATCATTGTGAGTTAGTGGACGGATCATCGTAGATCAAAGTTTATTGCTCGCTGAAGATAGTGCGTGTTTATACGGATATCAATGTAAAAAAACTAAACAAGGAGGCGATACTCGTTATGTTCCAAATGAATGAACTCGTAAAAGTAAAAACGCTTGTTTAAGGATAACAACAAATTTTTATGTGTGAAAAGGAATGTTAAGTATTTCGATTACAGATTTTGGAAATAGAAGGGGAATAAAAATAAACATGAGAGCTTTACTAGTAAAAACATTGATCACAATCGTCTTTGCTGAAAAAGAGTCATCAAAATACTAATCGTTTTCAAAGAATGTTTAAATAGACAACGGCTGATGTAACTGACCTTTTAACGTTATTTGCACAGAATTTCATTACAATTTATTGTCTACATAGATTAGACTGTTACAAACTTTTACTACCATAAAACCACGTTATCGATTTTATTGCGCAAACCGATCGTAAATAGTCAACACCAAGTACAGTGGGTGGTCGAGTAATCAACTCTCGATAAAAAGCCCGTAAAACAAAACACGATCACTAACCGTGCGAAAGACGCAAAGATGGCAAACGCATGAAAGATTAAAATTCTTTTCTTAGCAATTCACCTATAAAGGGAAGCCGCAAAAACTTGGACGATTGCCAACAGGTTCTTTCTCTGAATCGAAGACGATCGACGGACTTGAATTTGTTTATTGGGGCTATCAGGGACATATAAAACGGAGCAAGTAGTACGCTAAAACTGTTTAAGGCTATGTCTTGTGTCACTGTTTGTCGTGTACTGAAGAAATGACAGGGTTAACCTTATCTGTCAGTGGTGCCCCTTATAAACAATCCGTGGAATATCGCTTGTTGATTTATAGGCTATCATGATTTATTGATGTAGTTGGATCTCCTTTTATATCGTCTAGACGCTTATTTTAGTTGAATCTTATGTTCATTTTCATATTGATATAGCATCAGCTGTTTTACGAGTCAAATTTTTGAACATGGCTTGTAAAATAAATACTGTCTCAAAATTCAAGATCTAGATTGCGATACATAGATAGATTTATTTATTTGCATAGAATGGTTGTAATTAATACAATTAGGTGTTACAATATTTTTGAATCCTTATACATAATGCCTCATGGCATGCATTTTTTTATTAATTATACTAAAAATTATTACACAAACATAAACATAAGATCATGCCTGTAATCCCTGAATGGTGAGGCAGAAGTGTATCTATAGTACACCCATATTTCGCCAGTTATGTTTAAGTCCCATGTAATAAGGGGCGAGCCTATTGCCATCAACCGGGCACAAATCCAGACTCCGGGCTGCTACTGAGAAATTCCAGATGGAAAAACGACGTCGTGGTGGGGCTTGCGCGCTCCGAACTCTAGGCCTGTGCCGGTAGAGTATACTTTGCCGGAACAGGTCTGGGATGAGGAGCCAGACCAAAAGAGATGCAAAAAACCACAGGGCAGCATTTGGCGAACAGTTGGGCAGTAGGACCCTATCCCTCGGGAGAAGTCTTGTTCCTCAACTCTGGCTTGCCTTTATTGGCCGGCTGGAGTGAACACTGATGAAGAACGGAACTCCCACCTCATTCTTGCCTTAATTGGCCGGCTCGAGTGGAGATTCGCAAGAGCAAACGTACTCGGAGGAAGGAAGTATTCCAGTAAGATGCTGGTAGGGATTTTGACCGTACTTCTGGGATTGTTCTGATAGCCGTGGAATACCTCTCCACGCCTCATAAGCACCTCAGGATATGTTGCCTCCTTGTCGCTACGACACTTTGTGCTGGAGACCGTTTTCAAGGGCCCATTATTGAGTGTGCAAGTTATCCCCTGCCATTTTCTTGTGTATTTTATATAAAATATTGGTCAGGCAGGGGCCATAGTCTTTTTTTTTAAAAAAAAAAAACGTTGCCAAACACTAGGAATTTCTCCTGTATCGTGGGTGCGTTTACAAACATTTAAACTCACATATACAAACAGCCAGACCCGGAACAACTACTTGTAGGTCATACAAATATTTGTTCCGTGCGGGAATCGAACCTGCGACACGCAGCGCAGCAGTCAATCGCTTAACCACTACGCCAACCGTGCCGCCATAGTTCCATGTAACCAATCCATATAGCCACCCAATCCATATTTTTTGTTTTCATGTTCTGCAATAGTCCTATACCAACCGGGGGTTGTCCTTGAGTGCACTTGTATAGTGCATACAGGGATAATCGTCGGTTGGTGCCTCAACGCTTAAAAATGTCTAAGGGGCCTCTGCGAGTTGGCTTCGACCCCTCATATGCCTTCCAAAGTACCGGGATCCATGGTCCCGATATTTGTTAAAATAAAAAGTAAAATTAATAATATAATAATATATATATTAATAATATTTTTAAATAATAATTTGTAGTAATTTTAAGTAATTACTTAATATATAATCATTTTGCATTAAATAGTCTTGTCATTTAAAATATCTGATACAGAGTAATAGCATTTTTGAATTAGTAATTTTTTAAGTTACTTTTTAAGTATTCTTAAAGGTTTGCTCTTTAATTATTTTTGCTACATTGTTATAAATAAATAATAATAAAGTTTTATATCCTATGCATAACTTGTAGTCCTGGTTCTAGTGTTTTTCAAAGGAATAAGTGATCATTTGTTTAAACAAAAGGCTCTAATATCATATCTATATTATCTGTGTTCTGTCAGCGACTATAGTTAAGTTTTGATGTCAATACCAATGGTTTCATTATTAAACATATATATCATCAGTATCCCGGTAAAATTTAAACTAACATCACGCCAATAATCTCCGAAGAGATAGGCAGAGGTGTACCTATAGTAACATCTACATTTCGCCAGTTATGTTTAAGTCCCATGTAATAGGGGGCGGGCCTATTCCAACAACCGGGCATAAATCCTCCGGGCTGCTACTGAGAAAACTTTGATGGAAAAATACAATGACACTTTGCCCGACCTGGGAATCGAATCCCCTCATGCTTAGCAGTAGCGCTTAGACTAGACCAGCTAAAGAATTTAAATTAGTTCTCGAGTAAATGACAAATTCCTATCCATTGTCTACGTGACTGCAACATTTATCATTATAACACCCTTATCTCAGTAACAATGCTTACTGTTATTTGATGCAGTGTTCAGAACCGGTTACGTTAGGTGCTGGTAATCTAACGGAAGCCAAATTAATTGGTTTCATCGACAGCTTCTCGGTTAGTGTTTTGTTTATCGCATCGATACTCGAAGGAGTTACATTTTTGCAAATATTAGAACTAATAACACGAGATTTCATGTTCTTGTCGACTGCCAGTCTCGAATTATATTGTCATTTTTCTTTCTACTTCTGTAGATACTGTCGGCAAAAGATCTGCTAAAAAAATATCTGATTTCTGAAGAGAATGGATTATTTGAAGAGAATGTTGAAGTTATGCCATTAATTATCTTCACGGAACCCGATGTTGAAAACACCAAAAAGTTGAAATGTCAATCTCTTAAATGATGAAGGTATGGTCGTCAAAAATTCAATGGCGTTGTTTGTTGATAGACGTAAAATTAACGAGTCACCGGTTCATTTAATCAAATAACAACATGAATTCTATATTATCATTATTTTGTTTCTATCACCTCATATAATATGTTTTAGCTTTTAATGGTTATAAAAAAAAAAGCAAAAGCAGAACAAGACTGCAAGCTACACGGCTCACTAAACCACAAAGGCCTTAATACCGAACTCTCGTATATTGAAATCAGCAATTTTCTTCATTTCATCTTTTTTCATCGCTTCGATGCCTTCCACATTTTCATTATTCCGTACTTAGGCTAAAAAGCCAACAGCGCCTTTGTTCGAGCCGTCTTCCCAGCCGTTAAGGGGAAGCTCCTTCATCCTAATTTACATGAATAGTGCGCGTACTAGGTTTATTTAATGCGTTATTTTATTAGTAAGCAGAACGTAAATAACGGGTTTATTTACTTGATGTTTCTAGGTGTTTGTGTTATATGATTTAAAGGATCTATATACAACTAACTATTATATATAATATGTACAAGTATGTAAATGAAAAAAATAAAGGGAAGAGCTCATTGGGCGTCAAAAAATTCGTCCGCATCGCTCATAGCGGGAAAAGTGCCCAAAAGGCTGGCAACGTTGCCACGTTAGATGGCAATGCTGATTCTTTCGCCTAAGAATTGGTCAGCCCTCTGGTCACGTGAAGATTCGACCAACTGCTTGGCGATGGCCCGTAATACTCGGTGAGCACTCGGACCCCATGATCCTAGTGTTTCAACCGGCTCAAAAATATAGCAAAAATATACCAGTAAGGTATATATAGGTAGGTATATTTGCGCCGTTTGAGGTTTTCTACACCTGCAGCAGCCGCCCTGGCACAGCTCGCAGTGCTAGGAAGATGGGATGGCGCAAGGGTGTCGACACAGGTTGCATCCCACACCATTGGCCTACCTAAGGCCCTTTATATTTTATTTGTAGGATAATTTTGTAGGATCATGAATCTCATTTGTTGATGAGTCTACAAGAAAGTAGACTCCAAATACAAAAAAAAAAAATATTTATTACTAGAAGAATGGGTACAGTAAATCTCCTTGAACACAAATATGGTCTTATATAATGTGCACTTAGCTCGCCGTCCGATAAGGACCAGGCCCGGGTCGACGGTGCGCTGTTTTCCAAGCGCGCCTCAAAGAGATGTCAGCAGAATTGACGAGGTCCGCTAGAGCCGATGCCTGCCGGGGTTGCGAAGAAAACCGAAAGGGAGATCGTAGCCCGCGGCAACAGGGCACCTGAAGGAACACGCTGACACGCCCTCTCACTCCGCCCAGAGCAGGAGAAGTTATTTGATATATTCCACCCAAAAAAAAAGGTGTCAAAGGAGTGCTTTGGCACTCGTAATAGGATTACCCTGTATTACGAATGCCATCACTTTCCTCCGGACCAACTAGGAAAATCAAAATATTTTATTTCACATAAGCACTACATGGGCACTTGAGCACTTATGAAACGTCATTAGCTAGTTGCACTGTTCTAATTGGTCGTATCATATGGAAAAGAGCCGGCAAGAAACTCCACGGTTACTCTTTTAAAAATAATCTCTATAATGGTTGGTGAAATAATTTAGGTAAAATACCATATTAATACGAATAGATTTCGGCTTTGAAAACGGCCATTGTGATGTTCCTGTGATGAACATCTCATCGTACAAGCAAAGATGAATAATGAATGAATAATCAGAGAGTGATTGATAACAGAGAGATGACATCACAGTCATCATGTAAAGATAAAATCCAATGTTATTAAGATTTCAATAGGTAATCTCTTTTAACCTTTGAAAAGAGACAGAACGATACGAAAAAAACAACAATCATTCCTTTGAAATCCACTTCAAAACTTTACTAAATTAAAAGCAATTAATTACCTTTGTAGGTAGTACTCACTTCCTCATCATGTATATCGTTTACGTTGATCCTTTGTAGTTGATATGCAGAATACGGATCAGTTTCGAAATGAGTCGTCAGTACCGCTTAAGTGAACAACGTAATGAGCCCGAAACTCACATAATACGTTAACCTTTACTCGAAAACCATTACAGTTTTAACCCGAATCTCTTTTTAATTTGCACTAACTGAAATTGAATGTAAGAAAAGAATACGTTCTTTTTTGGTAAACCCGTCATTTTGTTTTACCAATATCTTCATTATTTTTCGCTCAGCTCTTGTTGCGGTAAAAGCTTGTGTAATGAATCCATAGTTTACCTTAATTTCCATGAATAGTGTTAGTACTTGAGCAGTTTCCTTAAAAGAGGTTTTAATATTCCGCTTTATTTAAACTAGCTTAGTAGTTAGATGCTAAGTAATGCTCACTTTGAAATACAGTTTCATAATATAAGCAATTTTAAACGAGTTGCTTGTAATCTTTTTTCTTTTCCAGGCATCTAAGTTAGTTTAGTTTTCAAGAACAGGCGGAGTATGGTAAATGAGAGCAATTTGTTAGCTACGTTTATTTAAATAGTTTAAAATGAATCATAGATGAGTAAGATCTTTAATTTAAAAATATGAAATGACTATGAATAAGAGCAACATGCCTTTATAAAATTAAATAAATGAAACTTTGATAAAAAATGGGCAAAAACATATAAAAATTTGGGCATTGTATCGTTGATATTTTTATGAGCATTCTAATTTGCACCACCCATTTTTTTTTTGTTTTGTTTTGACCAAATAGTATATTTTTTTATTTACACTCACGTATTTACATAATTTCAAAAACTAAAAGACTTAAAACAATAATAATAATATGTAGGGAAATAGTCATTGGGCGTCAAAAAATTCGTCCGCATCGCTGTCAACAGGAAAAGTGCCCAAAACTCTGGCAGCATTGCCACGTTGTATGGCAACGCTGATTCTTTGGCCAAAGAATAGGCCAGCCCTTGATGATATCTTTAACAATATAAGTGACTACTGTTAGAAAATATTTATATAGATTGACACAACTGATTACAAAAAAACAGTGGCACTCCGGGAGTGCCGACAGAAGTGAAAACTTGAAAAAAATCAGCACCACGGTAATCAACGTGTTGTCTTTTACTCCATGCACCCCGGCAATCAACGCGTTGATGTCTTTTTAATGGTCAAAAGGTGGTGTCATCACGGTGTCGCGAAATCAATGGTTTAATCCCATCTCAAAAATGCCCAACACACCTAAAGAAGTTTTCACTTAAAAAAAATGCTGAAACTCAAACAAGAATTCCAACAACCCGAATCAAAAGCCACACACAAAACCACAGACAGTTTCCATACAAATAAAAAATGCACGACAACAGTCAACGGGTCACCAGCTGTCATTTATGTAACCCAGTCCGGATTGCAGTTCATAACCGAACGGAACATTAAAGATCAATCATTATACGAACACATACACAAATGCACTTACTACTGCTAGTGGCATAAATTATTCAAGCTTCAGCCTCGGGTCGATAACCCAGACATCATGAACGTGGAAACAATATGACTTATTCAGAAATTCTCTAACTAAAAATAGATACTGAAAGCCTTAGCCCTCATTCACATGGGTGGTTTTTTTTGTGCACTGGATTTTCTACTCTCGGTATTGAGCCGAGCATTGGGAATCCAACAGGGTACATCCCAACGCGTCAAGAAATCACACTGTTGGTTTTTCATTTCTCAGCGCTAAGCAGAGCGTTGAAAATTGTATGCGGGAAAAAAACCCGCCGCGAACACTCCCGTGCGGACTTGGGCTAAATGTACCTATTTCGATTTTCAACCCTCGGGGTGAAAGCCAGACGTTTAAAATCCAACAGTGCAAGATAAAAACACGACGTTAAAAAGCGCTTCAGCGCGACCAAATGTAACGTTTCCCAATTGTGTCATTCGAGCGTTTTTTTGCCGCGCATTCTTTAAGCGCCCGTGCGTATGTGTGCTAAGGTACTTTAGTAGATCAAACTTAGTAAGATTGGCGCAGAAATGCATAAATTTAGATTGTCTGAGCCCGTTTTAAAAATCTAAAAGCTTTTGGAATATCTTAGTGAGATAAGAACGCGGTTCCACTTGAGCTCCAGCTATCCTGATAGTGATGCTAAGCGAATGGTTTTTTAGTGGAGTTCCTCGGTTGAGAATAGTTGATTATTCCGTAAAGGTAATTGAATAGGTACGTTGATTTAAAAGGTATTTTTATCCTTAGAAATATGTGCAATGAAATATTTTATTAAATCGTCAAACATACGATCACTTGCAAAAGTTGATTAACTCTTCTCAAAATTGACACATAATTATTCGATCTTTTAGAAAACCATTAGTCTTAATCGACGTTTGTGGCTTGACTGTACCTAAAACAAGGAACAAAAATATAAATCAGTGTGGTACCAGTCAACCGTGGTAACAATTTGACATTGAAAGCTTTAAGTTTTAGCATTAAGAGCGGTTTTCTTAGTGCAAGTATGACTCTGATGACTTTCATTGATGTGCGGTTGACTGTGCGAATATGGTCGTCTAAAAATAATATTGTTGGATTGGTTTTGTGTTTCAATAGAATATATTATACGCTTTATTAGTAATACCTCATTTTCATTAGTCGATAACTCGGTCGATATACAGCACGCGGGGACTCCCCACAGGAGGGAAATTACACTGTTTGCGGGGAATTCCTGTAGCCGGTGCGGCGTATCGATCAATGAAATTCATCGGTCGGTAAAAAGCGTGCGGGGCCTCCTACCCAATGAAAATGAGCCTTCAAAGCAACTGCCAAACGTACGGTGCAGGTTTTCCATATACCACAATCGTTCCTTATCGACTAATACTTTCCTTTTAAACATTATTTCTAGTGAGATTGACTGCCCTGATCTCCTACATAAACTATGTTCCAATGTTCCTCAGAGATCAGTTAGATTTAATCCGCCAATCTCCATTCCTTTTACCTATTCTAACTACAGGCAAAGCTCATGCATGGTGCGAGCGAGTAAGGACTTTAATATGCTTTGTAAAGGGTTCTCATTTGACCAATTAACCATCAAAACTTATTCTGCACGCGCTCGGCTGAACGCTGACTTTTTAAAAAATACATAGTGCCTATTGTATCTTATATATAATATGTATACTTATTCTTTTTTATCGTGCTTGATAATGATCCTAAGATATCTACTACTTTTTCTGTTTTTACCCGTGAGAACCTGTAATTGGCTCTATGTTTCTAAAACAACTGTTATAGCTGTTGGTTCTTCTATAAATAAATAAATAAAAACGGTTCCCCGAATACGGGCCCTATGACATGTTTTACAGAAATCTCCCGCACCCCACTTAAGATCATATCGATCAATGAAAATTAGCCTTTATGGGAACCCCGGTACTAAGAACTCCCCTTTCCAAGAAAATCGATACCTATAGCTATTAACCTTTTACCGATTCAACCACCCTATCTATTTTAAATATATCTTGGAATCCTAATTCAATTTTACATTTGGAAGGATCATTGATAACCAATCAGAGGCCGTTATCGAAGTACTATCAATCTATTTAAAGTAGGAGACAAGGTAGGACACTATGCTAATGAGATTGGCATTGATGAACAGAATAATTGACTGCACTGATTTATTCCTGTTTCATTTTACATTGGAGGATCTATTTGCAAGGGATTTGTTAGTGAAACAGGTTGGTAGTTGATGTTTTTCAGGAATAAATGGATATCAGTTGCCGGTGTCTTTAGAAAAAAAAAAAACCAATGTCTTTGTTTTGCTGTCGACTCGATACTGATTAAAACTTACACTCGTGTATCTAAATTTATTTAATTATTAAAACTTTATGCACAAGTAAAAATACCGTACAAAGGTGGACTTAATGCCTGAGGCATTTTCTACCAGTCAACCTTAAGGTGATGCAGAGACAAAACATGGCGGCAGGATCTAAATCCTATCCTATATTTGTAAATTTGTAATTATAACGAGCAATATTTGTATATTTATATAATTATATATATTTTTACTCACGTTCTCGAAATCGGCTCTAACGATTTCGATTAAAGTTGCAATATAGGATTAAAGTTGCAGTTTATGGGGACGAAAAATCAATCTAGTTAGGTCTCATATCTGGAAAAAATCCTTTTTTCTCCATATTTTCACCCGAGCAGAACTCGATTGCCCAAAGTTTAGAACAAGATAATGAACTTGAGAATAATGATATTTGAATAATGACATTGGAATAATGAAATTAGAATAATGACATGACAGCATGGAATTAGTAAGTACCTACTATCATGGCAGCATGGAATAAGTAGGTACTATACATCGATTAGTATGAACTTTCCTATACTCTTAAATGAGCATTCTCTATTTTCACCAGAACAGAGCTCCCTCGCCCAGGTACTAAAAATTAAATACACTGCATTACTTTCAAAGCACTAAAAGTCAATTTTAAACAATCTATATAACGTATACTTATAATAAAGTTAAAGAGTTTGTTTTTTAGGATTCCGTACCTCAAAAAGAAAAAACAGAACCCTTATAGGATCACTCGTGTGTCTGTCTGTCTGTCCGTCTGTCACATGCAATTTGAAACGAATCTAATGCACTGATTAAGTTGAAATTTGGTACACATATGTATTTTTGTGTCCCAAACACGAATGTATAACGTAAATAAATGTATTTTGAATATAGCGGTCACTTTTGAGGGGAAAACAAGAAAATTCAAAAAAGTTTTGCTAACAGTACCGTATATCAAATGAAAGGGCTTGTTACGAGGATCTTAAACATATTTTTTATGTAATTTTAATATAAACATTTTTAGAGATATTTAAGAAATTCGATGAAAATTGATCATTCCCCCTTATCTCCAAAACTACTGGACCTAAAAATTTTTAAAACGTACATAGTATGGCTCTTTAGTCATAGGTTACAGGTAGACCTATAAGAAGTCTATGGTCTTAAAATAACATAGTAAATCTCTCAATATTGTGCGTACAAACTTACATTTGCAGTTGGAATATATCGGAGAACATGTTTTTCAACTACAATGTTAAGTTTGTTCTTGGGATAAATAAATTCATCTCAACTACGGAACCCTTCATTGTACGTTGTCCGACACGCACTTGGCCGGCTTTTTGTTTGTTTGTTTGAAGACGGTACTCTATGGTGGAGCTACCAGTCGGATTAAAAAAAATCTTAAATACAAAATCTTCACGCTACAACCCTTAAGGCTCGTACAGACCAGCGCGATATCGCGGGAGCGATACGGGTTGCGCTGCCTGTCGCACCCGCGATATCGCGCTGGTCTGCAAGAGCCTTTAGGAGCCGAGTAAAAAGAAAAAAAGTCAGAAAAAACTCTAAGTGAAAACGCAGTAATAGCGAGGGCGGGCGATGCAATGCGACGCGGTGGCTCCTGGGCTGAAATTTCACGCGGATGACGCGGGCAGAAGCTTAAAAGAAGATTTAAAGAACTGATAGTCTATCCATACTCCACTTGAAATAAGATCTGATCTGAGAGACTGTAAAAAAGTAAATGTAAACATTCAAAAAAATCTTTTTTACAGTCCGTTCAACCGAGTTTGACGTCTATACTGTAGGCATAAGGATGGCTTTAAAAGCAAAAAAGTGGTTACAATACTAACTGTTTACTGCAGCTGTCATTTGTCACGCCACCAACGCAATAGAAGTCAAAATCGGTTGAACGGACTGTAAAAAATGTTTGTTTAAATGTCTAATCTTATTTCAAATGGAGAATAGATGACATTGATTTTTAAAAAATAACTAAATATTTAACAAATATCTTCTGAACACACTATAAAGATAAGGTCCAAATATCTGCGTGGGTTTTATTATACTTAAATACTTCACATAACAGGCGGATATGATAGAAATTCATGAATTGCATTCCAATCGGCTGTTGATTTTATCGTCTTTACAGTTATTACTTCGCCATGTATGGCGTAATCATAATGTCCCAATTCAATTCCATTTGCGTTGTTTATTTTGCTGAATAAGATAAGAAAACACGAGTTTGCTATTTGGTTCCCATAAGCACAAAACTTGTACTACTCGTCGGGAATCGCAGGCCGATTTCCGGCCACCGTAGGCGCGGGCTTGCGGACGGTGAGCAATGGGTTGCTCGCCGTCCGATAAGGATCAGGCCCGGGTTGACGGCGCGTTGTGTTCCACGCGCGCCTCAAAGAGATGTCAGCAGAATTGACGGGGTCCGTTAGGGCCGATGCCTGCCGGGGGTGCGAAGAAAAACGAAAGGGAAATCGTGCCCCCGACAACAGGGCAACCGAAAAAACACGGGTGGGTTTTAGTCAGTAAGAGTCTGACACGCCCTCCCGCTCCGCCCAGAGCGGGAGAAGTTATTTGATAATTTCCCAACCAAAAAAAAAGATAAGAAGATAGTGATATTTAAAAATAAGGAAGAAAGCCACAGGCCCAGCATCTATTGGTAACTTAAAAAAAAAAACAGGGTCAAGTGGGTCACAGAAATTCATACATGTACCAAATTTCAGCGTAATCGGTCCAGTAGATTCGGAGCAAATCGGCTGTCACAGACGCTGTCATCCTATAAGGGTTCCATTTTTTTATTTCGGTCGTATTACTAAGGTGTAACCCATAAAAGTTTTCCTTGCCGCTAAAAGCGAACCCTATATTTTCCATTCTCACGACGAACCATCAACTCAGTTGTTATTTACACCCACTAATCTTTTTTTCCGGTATCCATTAGTTAACATCGCTTCCTAGAATGTCATTTGTGCCGCTATAATTGACGGTTTAAAAATATAAGCTGCCATGCTGCCGTGCATGAACGTTGACAATTTATTTTAGGGAAGAGAAAAATATTTTCTGCGATGCGAAAAATACTGGCAGGTTGCAGATTGTGTATAAAAACAAGCAGTTACGGAATTGGTTATTTGACCTTTTTTGACATGTATTGTAGTGAATCCTTTTTACACTTATTTGTTATTGTTTAGGATTGTCTATGGTTCTACTTACGAAAAGTAGTCTGCGCCACCACTGAAGTCCGGCAGAAAATTGTGGAACTACATTTTTAAAATGCAAGTTGATGCAATGACATAGTCACTAGCGCCGCGTCTATCGGACTTGAGTGGTGACGCGGAGTCGAGTTGATCACTCAACAAAGAAGCGAATCGATTTACAATCATTGATCTCGCAAACGTAAATATTAAACTCAAATAAACAGGAAACACAATCAATATTAGAAACCCAATATTCAAAGCAGCCCCGTTAGTCTATCATTCTGAACAATACCACAAAGTCCTCGGTATCATTACAAAGCCTAAATCAACAAAACTAACGCTCTGTCCGCAAACGACAGTCGTATCATTAATACTATAGTTTAGTCCATTATTATCTATCGCATAGTGATACAAAACAGGACAATGCATTACAAGTAGCCGGAACGACTCGAAGTCGATCGTTCTAATCTTTACTATCGACCCCGATCGAGACAGCGTGCTAGCGTTGTCATAGAGTAACAATTTGTAGAAGCGACGGTTAAGCTCCAAATGTATTCTAAATGCCTAAAGTTAGGCGTAAGATACGATTAACATTTTTAGGATTGTTTAAGGGCTTTATGTGCCATATAGACGCTCTGTGGTCGATCTTCGTGAAAATTTATAACCCTATTTGGTTTTGGCAAATCGCACGAATCTGGGTGTTTGGTAGTGGAAAAGAAAAGTACATTATCATGGAGTTTTACAATGAGACTGTCAATCGATGACGATGACGATGCTCTGCAAAACCAAACTTTTTCTTTAAATTGATTTGCTGACATTTTTTTTTTGCCTGGGAAATTATCAAATAACTTCTCCCACTCTGGGCGGAGCGGAAGGGCATGTCAGACCCTTACTGATTAAAACCCACCCGTGTCCCTTCGGTTGCCCTGTTGCCACGATCCACGATCTCCCTTTCGGTTTTCTTCGCACCCCCGGCAGGCATCGGCCGTAAATGACTCACTGACATGAGTGTCGCTTCTATATGGTTTTCTTACTCTATGGCTTTGTTTATGTTTTGTCTCGCGTGCATCAAACCTTTATTTATGTTGAAGTCGGTCGATTGACTTGTTTCGGAAGATATAAACTTTAGGTTTTACGATTTACTTATTTTTACTTTTCTTTAGAAGTAGTTTTCGGTCAGCGTTACTCAATGTAATGGAGACTTTGTGGGCTTGTAAAAAAGATGTCGTAATGTTTGTTTCTAAAATTGTAACATTATTCTGAAACATTGTTTAAGCTATTGTTTACGGAAAATATTTGATGTTTATGTGTTATTCATGTTTGGGAATTTCGATATCGATGCAATGAAGTCATTTACATTTTTGCTTTTAATATTGAATCTGAAGTTTTTAAAAGTTGTGAGTTAGCTTCTAGCATAATCCCGATCGTGGTTTAAACCAAGTTTTGTGATATCTTCTTATTAGGTACTTTGGGTTGGGTTCTATTTAGATACTTAAAGAAAACCCAACCCAAGCCCACACCCAACCCTTGAAGAAAACAAAGCTTGATGTTATGTTATATTAAAGAGAAATTGTTCCAATCTTGATCACAATTTATCTTCAAGACAAAGCTGTTATTGCCGATATGCACTTTAAGGAGCACTCTTGCAATAACTATTAAAGCTTGTGGCTTACTTTACTGACCTTTAACTATAGCAAATCATAAATCTGACAATAGAAGAAAAGCTTATTGAATAACAATTGAGAGCGTAATTTAGAGTCTCGAATATACCCACAGGGTAGCACTAGCAGGGTAGCAGGGTAGCTGTTTAACCTCGCAGGTCTTGCAGCAATGGGTAGCTCACCGTCCGATAAGGACCAGGCCTGGGTCGACGGTGCGTTGTGTTCCACACGCGCTTTAAAGAGATGTCAGCAGAATTGACGGGGTCCGAGATCGTGGCCCCCGGCAACAGGGCAACCGAAGGAACACGGGTGGGTTTTAGTCAGTAAGAGTCTAAGACGCCCTCCCGTTCCGCCTAGAGTGGGAGAAGCTATTTGATAATTTCCGACCCAAAAAAAAAGGGTAGCATATGGAAGGTTGACAACTTGCTCGACGATGCGTCAGCTCGCGTCGAAGCTGAGCCTGTAGGTTTAAATTCCCTAGTTAGTAATAGTTATCCAGCCAGTCCCATCGTGCTGTCCTCCTCCCAGCGACGCCCTAAGCCTAGGTTTGTACCCCACAGGGGGTGCCCTCAGCGAGCGTCGAATAGTATAAGAAGTATTACGCCCTGGCTGGAAGCTTTAAGTTAGCAGCTTAAGGCAGCCACAGGAAAGCGCGGTTAAAAAGTCACGATCTAGAAAAGTTTGATAGCACTGAATTTTGCCGTCTTTGTTTCAATACTAATAGAATTCAAAAGGTGACTGACAGAACAGTACTACCAATCACATGACTGCTAAATTCAGTGCTACCAAACGTGTCACGGCTGCACGGGTCAAGTTATAATGAACGTACTGTAGCTACCAATCTACAATCAACGACTAACTGAATTGATAACCTTTATTTTAATTCAGTCTAGACATTTGAAAACAGAATAGCTTTTTTTAACAATTCTTATCTAAAAAACATAAAAAGCTTAACGTCATTTTAGATTAAAAATGTGTCAAAAAAGTTTAAAAACCGCTGTAAGTACAAAAATAATTACTTCGTTGAATTAAACGTTTAGTGTAATACATATTCAAAACACATGCCACAGTAAAATAATAATCGTTAGTATGTAAATGAACTAAGTTCTACTTAACGTGACCCTTTTGAACTCATCTATGCATTCAATTGTAATACAAATAACGAGATTATAAAGGGTTCTAATTTTACTACGACTTTGAACTATCACTTCAGAGTTTATAGTTGTTTTATTAATGTGTTAGTAGATAAAATGTATGAATTGTAGTTTGTGATTATGAGAAAATTTGTTCTGTAAATGATTATCTATATATTTATATCTTTATCCTTACATATTATTATTAAACGAAGTTCCCTGCCGCGTCTGTCTGTCTGTCTGTCTGAACGCGATAAACTAAAAAACTACTGAAGGGATTTTCAAACGGTTTTCACCAATGGACGGAGTGATTCTTGCGAAAGGTTTTGGTGTATAATTCATTAAGGTTTTGTGTAAATTGGCTGAAATATGACGATTATTGTCGAAGATGTCGGAAGAAATCATGCCGACTGGGAGCTTTACTAGCGTGCGCCGCGTAAACCGTTAGAGATACATCAAATTTATGTTCTACAGGATTGAAGATCTCAAAAAGTTCTACAAAAATTCTGCAATGGCATGTCTATCTTTTAAGGATTACCCACAGTAACCGCTACTATCTTTCAGAATTTGATAAAAAATCCATTGTTATTTCCGAAGCTATATTGACCGGTATCATATTAGTCCTTATCAAATTAAATATGTTATTCAAATTAGGCATTTAATTTAGATTAAAATAAGCCATGATAATGTTAAAAGATATCACAGATTCAAAATTACGCGTAACAAAATAATTATAGTTGGAGCGCAGCGGTAAGTCAATAACCTTTTCCTGGACTATTACGTATGTTAAGCCCTATTTCCCTTGGTCACAGAATCACGCGTGAACGGCTGAACGGATTTGGATGAAATTTGGCAAATGGGTAGACCAAAACCTGGAGAAGGACATACAATACTTTTTATCCCGATATTTAAACGGAATCGAGACTTGTGCGGGTGAACCGTGGGGCGCAGCTAGTGAACAATAAAGGTTACATGCTGAGTAATAAACTACCTTGGTTCATTCTAATCATCATCATCAGCCTACAGCAGTCCACTGCTGGACATAGGCCTCTGCAATTGCACATCATTCAACTCTCATCCAGCTGCACCCGCCACCCTGCGAAGATGGTCACTCCACCTAGCCTGAGGGCGTCCTACCTTACGTTTGCCGATTCGCGGTCTCCACTCAAGAAAACGTGTACCCCAACGGTCATCGGTTCTACGGCTAATATGGCCGACCCATTGCCACTTCAGCTTGCTTATTCTGTGAGATATGTCGACAAATTTGTTTCTCTGCCGGATTACCTCATTCCGGATTATATCCCTTAAAGATATTCCAAGCATAGCTCGTTCCATAGCTTACTAAGTGACCTTGAATTTATAGACCAGTCGTAACGTGAGAGTCCACGTTTCGGTTCTGTAATTTAAATTTAATAATGAGCTTCATTTTATTTATTGTATGCAGAAAAGTCTGTGGCTTACTTTTCACACGCGAAATTATGTCATGCTTCATGAAATCCTTCTAGAATTCTCTTTGATTTTTCTTTAAGATAAGATTCCCAATTCAAAAGCACAAACATTGAACGTACTACGTCTTCTGAAGCATTATAAATAATTTCCTTTGCTTTTGACTAAAAGAAAATTTTTCTTTGGCAATCGTCAAACGGCTTGTAAAACATGCAATTCATTTGCAAACGAACGTTATCTTGTTTTGACATTCGCATTATCTGGACCGGGATCACAGACAATCTTGTTACGTCTTTCAAGATTTATTTCCTTTACAACATTTTTTTTTTTAATCCAGAGAATTGAATTTCATAATCGTATTACATCAAAAGGAATTTTCTTTTTCTTAATCCAATACTTAACCTTCTTCCCATTTAAAAGGTACATGATACTCTAAAACTGAACACAGTCTTAAAAAAAAAAATACAGACATTTTCATACTTTATAACCCTTGTGATCCGGTCATAAATTATTTTCAGAGCTGCTTATTAAAAATTAAACATATAATCCTTTTTGATATTTTTAATTTTAATGCTGCAGAGTTCTTAATTGAAACCGACAGTTTCAGTGCCGTAAAATTAAATTTTCATCTTGTCTTCATTGGCCTTTTAACTTTATATTCCTTTACGCTTCTTTTATTTTTTATTAGGCAGAACTTTTAATACTTACACGTGTGGGTTACTAAGGGTTTGTATTTTTAGTGACTCTGTATGCAGAGACTGCCTCATTGGTCTAGTGGTCGCGCTACTGTTGAACATAAGTAATGCATTGCGTGCATTGTTCGTAATTAGTTATAGATGTTAGTGTAATTATTTTAATTAAGTTAGGATAAGCGCATTTATCGCATTGGGTAATGGTAATGGTCCTGTAATGGTAAATGTAAGTTGATAAATAAATAAATAAGGTCCTGGGTTCGATTCCCAGGTCGGGTTTTCTCAATTATAAATTCTTTAATAGCCCTGTGTCCAATTTTTTTTTGTCCGGAAGGTAGATTAATGAAATATATTGGACACGTATTTTTTCTTTTTTGACATAATCAAAAGATTACGGCGATACATTGAGTTAAAATGTGGCATGACGTCACGCCTTGCTAGATTTTATACCAAGTTGTGACGTATGGAGCTCCCACTCCCCAACTTTAATGCGTGTTTTCTAAGTTATTTTTGATTAATATGATAAAGCAAAAAATACGTGTTTAATTTTTTTTTATTATCTGAAAGACGGACTCAATAGAATTTCTTTTTTTTTACCTAGGCAACCGTATAGTAGCCCGGAGTCTGGATTTGTGCCCGGTTGATGTCTCGTCCCCTATTACATGGATAACTGGCGAAATGTGGGTGTTGCTATAGGTACACCTCTACCTAACTCTTCGAGGATCACAGGCGCCATGTTATGTTATGTCTGAATGTATAATAAGTAATGTCTATTAGCATCGATCAAATTAAAAAGGCATAGCACATCATCTTTTTTAAAGACCTCAACAGTCTTCACACCAGACGACTCCAATTCTTTGACTTTGTATTCTCAGTGAAGAAAGTCTATGATAGCCACTTCTATCACCTTAGTTCGATCTCAAAGTACAACTCTCTGAACAGGACTTAAATGGAGGTATATTTAAGTCCTGTTCAGAAAGACGGCACTCCTAGCAAAAAGGTAAGGCTCCTCGCGACAACTAGCTAAAAATAAACGTGGTTGGTATATTACACTATCAATTTTTATAGGTTTATTTCTGTCGACCACTTTCTCGGAACCTGTTATGTGGTATGTTCACCATCATTCAATGTTAAAATGAGTAATAAAAATGCTATGAATTATTGAGTAGCGCGGCATGACACAAGGTGTAAGCGACATGAATTTAATTAGCAGTTTTTAGTTTATCTTGTGCGAAAAATCTTAGCTCTATACATACAATGTGGAGAAGCCAATACGGCAATAAATTAAAACACTGAGAGTACTAATGCATAGGAGTATTTTTCCTAACATCGAAATAAAAAAGTGATTTTTAGGGTTCCATTCCTCAAAAGGAAAAAAAAACGGAACCCTTATAGGATCGCTTTGTTGTCCGTTCGTCAGTGTGTTAAAACCCAATTTTTCCGGAACGCGTGGAGGTATCAAGTTGAAATTAACATCAAAAACGTAGAACTATGTCCCCTCTCTAAAAAACCCCAGCTCTAAAAAATCAACATTATTAAACAAGGCAAAAAAAAAAATACGGCCATTTATGTGACATATTTTGATACTCGCGTTGACCTAGAATCATGAAATTTGGCAGGAAACAAGATCTCACAGCACAAGTAAAGGAAAAAGCCCGAATATTGTTAATTCGTAGTTTTATTACTTAAATTATTTTTTTGCGATTTCATACTTACATTTGCAGTTGGAGAATTGACCGTGACGTATATTGATGTATGAATATGTTTCTCAACTACAAAGCTAAGTTTGTTTTTGGGGTAAATTCAACCCAACTACCGTGTAAAGAAGGATACCCCTTCTTTACGCGTGGTCCGACACGAACTTAGCCGGTTTTTGCAAACAAAACAAATAGTAGTAATGAGCCGGCTCCTGTTTTCCCAAACATTGCCTTGCTATCGTGACTATTGAATATATTTGGTTGAATTTATCATTAGATAATCTTTAATTTAGTGTCGTATTGTCTTATCCACCTTGTACAATATAATATATAATAGATTTAGTATTATGCATAACTCCAACCCCTTTTCCCAGTTTATTGATTAAGGAACTATTTATTACATATACCGATCACACAAGGTCCTAACCAACTCGCACTTCGCCGGGTTCATAATTATAGCGATTGAATTTGGACTAACATTTGCTTTAACTAACTTGGAAACTGGCAACTCAATCAAGTATTCGAATGCATCGAATGCTGCAATAACTAAGCGTTAGATAGTAATCAATTGCATTTAATTGATTGAAGTAATCATGATGGTATCGATTTCCCGTTCATCATTACATAAAAATAAATCATAGAAAAAAATATCTTACCTATGTTTTTTGTAATTTCTTAGAGCGTATGCAATAAATAACCGTTTTGGGCTTCGGCTCTTCCAATTTCATTGATTTAAAAAGGTCCACATACTTCAATCCATCTTCCTTTGCATTCCCCCTTTCCCCACAGTTTCAGTTACCTTACCTTCAAGACTAAGCCTATTAAGTTTTAGTACTTTTTAATCCAACAACATGACGTGCAGAAATCGAATCCCTTCTCCAACTTTCTGCTTTAAATACAAAGTGTGGGCGGTTTTCGATGGCCAAGTGTCACGGCTAGAAATTGTTTTATCGCGACAATCGGTCTGCGAGGAGATTTATGTCTGGGAACAACAAACAGTGAAATAAATGGGACCAAATCGTTTGTTTCATTGGTCAAGCTCTGTTTTGGATTGCTTTGCAAATGCTTTGAAGGTATTGTTTTCAACGGTGAGGTTAAATGAAATGGTGATTAGATTTTTCTTTCACCCGGATTTTAAGTTGAGAATTTGAAGTTTAGAACTTCTCAAAATCTTTCTTAAGGGGATTGCCTCAATGTAGCTTCTAAAATTTTAAATTTCGCGGGCTACAAACAATCACCAATTACCTTATGGAAGAATTGACAAGTTCTTTTTCTCACTTTAGAGAGACAGGGTGTACCAAGTATTTTACTAATAAAGGCTGTTATTTAGACTTTCCTCCAGAACTGACTAATGACCCATTTATTTATGTAAATAGATTGCACTTTTACTGCGAATTTAATTACAAAAATGTTGCTACGTTTACGCTGTCATGAGGTAAAACTTTCTTTAACCTTTTCTTCCTTCGCTAGACGTCGTTTATTGAACAAACCTTTCTTGGAACAGCCATTGAGTTAATCTTTACAGCTCTTTTTCACAGAATTTCGCTTATTAATACTCCTTCACTTAGAAGCTCTTTTAATAGGTACGGTAGGTACTTGGTAACGTTGGTTTTTGTAGAACGAACAATATTAAGTAGGCATTCATTTTTTTTTATCTGTGTCATCCCACTGCTGGACAAAGGTCTTCCACATATCTTAATATTGTTCTTTGTGTGTGGCTTTTTTTAACCAATCTCACGTAAAAGCGTCTAGGTTCCCAGCGTTTCATAGTCGGCAGGATTAGCGCTGTTTGGCACGCAATTTGGCAGGTTTGTAAAATAATGTCCATTTTTTTTTCTGTTCTGACGACTCTGGTCCATCTGTCTCCTTGCATTCTCTATTTCAATTGTTTACTGAAAATTATTTAAAAACAAAACGAGGTAGGTTGTAGAGTATCTACATTTTCTTGATAACTTTAAAATTCGGATTCTTATCTTCCTATCTGATATTAAGATATTTTGGTAGGTTCTGGGTTTAACGTAATTTGATTCATTACTATTTTGATATTAAAATCAGCGCGAATACTTACACCAACAAGAGAACACATATACAAGGTGTAGGTGATTGAAATAACTGTAAACCTCATAGCGAGTCACTATACCTATAGTCATAATTATGAACAACTTTTACTACGGGACCAACCTCAAAATCGCGGACATCCTTTTTTACTGTTTGTATTTCCTGTGCGTGACCCAAATAAAATATATTTCTTTGTTCATTTTTTTACAATTTTGAAATACTGCGTAGATATTCCCATGATCATTACCTACATCGCGAACGTTTATCTTTGTGCCTGTACCTTTTTAATGTTGCGTCTTGTTCTGCACACACCTTCCTATATTGAAACAGATTTATAAATATTCATGGTGCAACAAGCCATATTAAGATTGTGAGTACAGCACACAGTTTCTGAAGGGAAAACTTCTTTAGGCGTGTTGGGCATTTTTGAGATGGGACTATTGCATTGATTTCGTGACACCGTGATGACACCAGCTTTTGACCATTAAAAAGACATCAACGCGTTGATTACCGCGGTGCATGGAGTAAAAGACATCAACGCGTTGATTACCGCAGTACCGTTTTTTTTTTTTCAAGTTTTCACTTTTGTCGGCACTCCCGGAGTGCCACTATTTTTTTTATCAGTTGCGTCAATCTATATAAATATCTATAAATAAATAAATATTTAAAAATATTTATAAATATTTTTTATATTGAAAGAGATTTATTAATATTCATGGCGCAACAAGCCATATTAAGATTGTGAGTACAGCACATTTTTTTTTTCTTTTTCAATTTATCTGGTCTACTGTCTCATATTGTTTGTTTTGAAATTCCAAACATACATAAGTTTTTGTTCAATTTACTTTGTTTTAGCAGGAGTTGATACTTGCAGCTGTTGTAATAGTCAGCGATAACAGTCGATTAACACTTTCGTTTCTTAACCCTTCGTATGCCCGGTAAGTGGATCCACGCGAGACACAATGGCTTTTTAATTGTTTCTGTAATTACGGCATTCAACCGGTTAAATCTAATTTATTTTTCTTCTTCTTTCTCCTGGCTACTATTCTAAATTATTTGGGGTCAGCCCTCCTAGTACTTCAGAGCCACACCGTATGGGTGTGGGTTATCTCTTTTGTTGTGTTGCTCGTCATCAATTATCGTTTTTTATTGTTCGTAGCCAAGTCATTGGTCATCCACGGCCTCTTTTCCGTCTTCTATATTCATGACTCTTTTAGTCATATGGTCATCATCTCATCTCATCACATGTCCGTATTAGCACAAGCGGTTTTCACTAAGTTTCCACGAGAAACTTTGCGACTGTAAAAGTACCACGGATATATTCATTTCTTATTCTATCTATTTTCGAAACTCCATCAGGCCAGCGTAGCATCTTCATCTCTATGGTGTAAATTTTTTGTTCATCCGTCTTACTCATCAGCCAATACTCAGGTCCATATCAGGTCCAGGTCTTACTACCTACGACCTTGCTTTTTGTCAAATTTCGTGATTCTAGGTCAACGGGAACTACCATATAGGTTTTCGACCCAAAACCCATAGGGTACTTCCGGTTGACCTAGAATTGTCAATTTAGGTTAAAATCAAGGTACACACAGCACAAGTTAAGGGAAATTTCCGAAAAAAAAAAGTTGGAAATCAAGGTAAAAATTTGGTACTTGCAGGTTTCCGCGAAAATCTAAATTTACCCATATCTTTTTATCGTGTTGAATCAGGACCTTGATTTTTATACACCTAATAGAAACTATAAAGTTCAGTATCTGGTATAAATTTCAACTTGATAGGTCCACCCGTTCCTGAGAAAATCGGTGGTGACACACGGACAGATGGACAGACGGACAAGAGAGTGATCTTATAAGGGTTCATTTTTTTTCCTTTTGAGGTACGGAACCCTAGAAACGAGCTAGTCTTACAGTAGTCGCATATAATGTGTAACATCTGATATCTTGCCTGACAGTACCAATCATCATCTTCATCGTCCTCGTCATCATTATCATCCTGTTTACAACCTCTCGGAAAATGGGTTGGTACCATCTGACGGCCAACTCTAGCACCGCGCGTGTTCATTGGTTAAATCAAATAGCGGACGCTTCCCCGGCTTCCTGTTACACACTTCCGTCCATTTTCACAAAATCACTCCCACAGATTGCAGGAAACCGAGAAGAAAGATGTTACACAATTTAATAGACCGAATTCAAGAAGCCAGAAACTGCACTTATCTGGCTAAAAAAGTACGTCAAAAGTCGAAACTCAGAATTTCAAAATGCAAAATCGTCTATTTACATGAACCTTAAATAATAAATCTGAAATTCAACAACCATTTATTATTTTGGTTTCTAAATACATTCACACGTTGGGAGTCAATTAGGTGAACGCCTGTGATTTGTAGTCTAAACTCGATTTATAGTACTCCACCGTCACCGCACTAAATGAAATATTTACCACTGAATCTGGACGAAATATTTTGAATATTCCAAAATTAATTTATGTATTGGAGGATTTTCCGTGCGTCCAAAAGACTTTTTCGTATATGTAACAATTTACATATTATACGAAAAAGTTGTCTGTAGCCGGTATATTATATAAAAAAGTAATAAAAAACACGCTTATTACACGGTCTAAAAATTATAAAATAATAAAATTGACTTGTATTTGTTACGATATATGTACATGCAACTTGTCACTTCTTTTATATCCAATGATTAAATTCAAAAAGCGTGGAGCGCTTTGTTTAAATTAATTAAAAGTACACACAGCTAGAAAGCGCTCCACGCTTTTTGATTTAATTATTGTAAAATGGATTTTAGTGTGTGTAAAAAGCGGATTTTTAAAGTGAAAACTTCTTTAGGCGCGTTGAGCATTTTTGAGATGAGACAAAACCATTGATTTCGCGACATCATGACGACATCTCATTTTTTAAACGCGATTGTGCTCTTTATTTATATTAGATACTAGCTGCCCGTCCCGGCTTCGCACGGGTAGCACTAAGTACTATCTACGGCACACCTACTACCTACCTACCTACCTACCCTACCTACCCTACCTACCTACCCTACCTACCTACCCTGCCTACCTACCCTACCCTAACTACCCTACCCTACCTACCCTACCTACCTACCCTACCTACCTACCCTACCTACCTACCCTACCTACCTACCCTACCTACCTACCCTACCTACCTACCCTACCTACCTACCCTACCTACCTACCCTACCTACCTACCCTACCTACCTACCCTACCTACCTACCCTACCTACCTACCCTACCTACCTACCCTACCTACCTACCCTACCTACCTACCCTACCTACCTACCCTACCTACCTACCCTACCTACCTACCCTACCTACCTACCCTACCTACCTACCCTACCTACCTACCCTACCTACCTACCCTACCTACCTACCCTACCTACCTACCCTACCTACCTACCTACCCTACCTACCTACCCTACCTACCTACCCTACCTACCTACCCTACCTACCTACCCTACCTACCTACCCTACCTACCTACCCTACCTACCTACCCTACCTACCTACCCTACCTACCTACCCTACCTACCTACCCTACCTACCTACCCTACCTACCTACCCTATCTACCTACCCTACCTACCTACCCTACCTACCTACCCTACCTACCTACCCTACCTACCTACCCTACCTACCTACCCTACCTACCTACCCTACCTACCTACCTACCCTACCTACCCTACCTACCTACCCTATACCTAATAACGAACACAACAGAAAACGAATTAGCGAAATCGATCCAGCCGTTCACACGTGATGCCGTGACCAAGGGAAATATGGATTCATTTTTATATATATAGATGTTACGGATCAATGTTCTATACTAGTATTTTTACTTTAAAGGTTTTGTAAACGCGATTGTGCTCTTTATTTATGTTATGCTACGAATCAATGTTCTATGCAAGTATATTTTTTTTACTTTAAAGGTTTCGGAAGTTTTTTTTTTTTTTGTAAACGCGATTGTGCTCTTTATATAGATAAGGTTACGGACCAATGTTCTATACAAGTATTTTTCTTCCACCAAGGCGATCTTGTTCAAGTTTTCACTTCTGTCGGCACACCCGGAGTGCCACCACTTTTTTTTTAACTTCATTTTATATTTTTTTTACTTCGTTGTCTAGTATATTCTTCATTTAGTTAATAAGTCAAGGCAATGAAGTTATCATTTGACCGGTTTACTAATAGCCACTGAAGATTGCCTATCCACCTCCTTTTTTTGTTTATTTTTAAATACATTTTTTTTACTTTTTAGTCTAGTATATTCTTCATTTAATTAATAAGTTTTTTTTTTTGACTCCATCATCAGACTAGCGGCAAAAATTATGAAATTATTGTATTGTCATCGGTCCTTGATACGTGTGCAAATTTTCAAGATAATCGGACGTCTCGAAGTTGGTGAAAATTACGTTGAAAGATTCCGTTACATAGATAGATAGCTATAGAGATACAGGTCAAGCTAATAAAAGTGTTTTAAAAATCTCACCGTGAATTTTCACGATGAGATTTTTACAAAATAGATTGGTTGGTGACATTCATCATCGTACACACGTTACTATTAAATTTTTTATTTCAATAAAGAAAAAAAAAACCGATGATCAATAAGCTGCTCATTATAATTAAGTCGGTATCTTCTGTAGTCGCGTTTAGATAAAAACAAAGGCAGGTACTTAAAACTAGACAATTCTAGACAATCGAATTCCAGTTTATCTGCCGCACATAAACTAGTTTACCACCAAGAAAACACACCGTGATACTAAAATTTATAATCTACCATAATTCGTTTACCATCTATAATTTTCCAGACCATTCTACCTATATCCCGTAAAAAAATCCCACCCATGCTGTACTTCGCAAGTAACGTTTACTACGGAACATCCTGTGGTTTTTGCAGTCCGCCATTAAACCTTATAACGAATTAAAATCGGAAGTTTGCGGTTTTGCCACCAGGCGAACGGCAGTTAGCAGACTTCTGGACAACTGGCTTGGATTTCAATTTTTCATAAAGTATCTTAGCAAAATTGTTTTGTTCAAGGTAAATGAGAAAGAAAGGGGTCATGATATTTTTGATGAGTTGATGTGCTTTTGTTTGATTCAAGCTATTAAGCCTTTGGGGTAATTAATAATAATGTGTTACCCACACACATAAAATAATAATTGATCACAATGCCTTTTATTTTGACAATCAAACACGTTCATCGCGTTTTTTACGTTGTTGAGCAATTTTTTTTTTTTTTTCGGAAATTTCCTTCAAAATTGAAGCGACGAATTAGAAATATCCTTCAAAGCTCTCAGTATAGGTTTTAATTTCGGTCCCAATACGTGTATCCCAATATTCAGTTGCCGGCCGTAAATATGGGAGAATTTTAGAAAGAGTTTGTTTTTGTAGAACGTCGGTTTCTATCACTCTAATCTCTGTGTGACAATGATTTTCCGACGTTCGATGTATCATAAAAACGCCTCAGTATAAAAGTTGACTAATGCTCGGTTCCTACAAACAAGAAAACTTTTTACAAAAAAAAATCAAACGACTTCCAAAAAAATTGGTGTTGAATTTTTATTTTTTTTCACCGACTTCCAAAATTAAAGTTATTTCTCGCTTTGTAGTGTTTTTTTTTTTTTTAAGTCGGTTGTTTTTTTTTTTTTTTTGTAATACGTTTTTATTTTTCACTTTTTAGTTGTGGTACCTACCCCACAGAAATTCGAATACCACTACCTACTATGTAAAAAACAGTGATATGAACTTACCATATCATCCACATACTAAGTGGGAAAAAAATATGTATTATTGAAGCCAGCGCAAAAACTATCCAAGCAAAGTTAATAAAATTTATATGAGACCAATTTGGGAGCATACTCTTACCAACAAAAAAAAAAAAAATCGGTCCATAATTGACGGAGAAATTGGTAGACATACATTACAAAAAAACAAACATACGCTACGAACATATAACCTCCTCCTTTTTGGGAGTCGGTTAAAAACGAAATGTTTTACTTATCAATGGTAACTTTTTTATTGCCAAACTGGGAATATAAAAATATTCGTAATCTAATTATTTTACCTTTGATAGCCACTTCCATAAGGGAGGGTCTACTATGCAACGCTATTAGGTCTTTGCTTCATTATTGGTAAAGACTGTACAAGAGTCACGGTCCATAAATTATAGGAATCGACCATAAAGAGACTATTTAAATTCTGGTTTCGTTTTAATTTATCTACCTACTTAGAGAAAATTGTAAAGCTCTTTCTTTATATTGTATAAAAAAAAAGTTACAATTTTCTCTAAGTAGGTAATGATGGAAACCTAGAAAGGGTGTTTGAACATAATGTATCTTCAACAAATAATGTTTTAACAATATCTTACTGAAAACAAGGAAGTGAAGACCTAATAAACCTCAAACACATAATTTTAACGCTTGTTTGCACGAACATTTTCCTAGATATTTTGGAGCGAATTCGCACCAATAAATTAAGGTATTAGGTACCAATAATATTGAGAACTGCAGTTAAGGGTAAGCTATTCTATTATCGAGATAGGTACTTAAGTTTACAGTCGTGACCATCTTGAAAGTATCAAATACTGACTGATAGCTTTTTGTTGAAAAACTAGAACAGTGTTTTTAATGGGAAGTTCACTCAAAGCTAAAATAAATGGTAGCTTGCGTAACCAAAGCTCGGTTCCTATGACCTACAATAAATTTGACATTTCGTCCGTTCATTCCACTTCATGTTCTTTCATGAATTTGGTTTTATTTCGCTATTTCGTTATTTTCGATGATTTCAATATTTTAAATCAAGTATTTGACATGGAACGTGTCAGAATTTAAAACTTTATAATTACTTTTTTCAAAATGTTTCCAATCTTGCATTGTTTAATTAATACAAATCTCTACGAATAGCTTTAAGCCACAACTTTCTGAAATTAGGGTCTTTCGGGAAATGGTGGACTCTAATTTTGGAGTATTTAGGAACACAATTACGCGTCAATTTCACAAATATAAAATTAAACCACCTAATACCTTTTTTTTAAAGTGAAAACTTCTTTAGGCGCGTTGGGCATTTTTGAGATGGAAAAAAAACAATTGAACTCGCGACACCGTTACCGACACCTCATTTTGTAAACGGGATTGTAATCTTTATTTATATTATGTTATGGATCAATGTTCTGTACAAGTATTTTTACTTAAGTTTTCACTTCTGTCGGCACTCCTGGAGTGCAACTGTTTATTTTTAAATTTTTATTTTATTTTAATTTGGGACTTCTATAACTGCAATGCGTATGACAGTCCCATCATACCCTAAACAAATAATAACAAAGTACACTGCTATGGATTACATTTGGGCGATAAACTTGAACAGACTCTTCGCACCATCACACCTCATACATTGTACATAATTAATTGCTTTTTTTGGGAACTAGCAACGACACCGTCATTTTGACAGTTGCCTACCGCATTCCGACATCGTCATCATCGTCATATTGGCCGCAAACTGTTAAAAAGTACTAAAATATATAAATGATCGTTTATCAACATTTAAATATTTCAAGATCATACTGTTCTAGCTTCCACTTATCCACGTTCCTCTTCAATAAAGCTGTTTTTGGAACTGTCCGTATTTATTATAGCTCGTAAATTTCCCAATTACGCTGCAACAAATTTGGCGTTGTAAAAATAAAATGTCAGAAGGCAGGAAAGAGACGCTAGTAGTAATTGGTGACATCCGGCGGATAGTACGGTTGTAACTGGCGCATACGCATTGAATTAACAAATAGGCAATAATTTGTCGGCGGAGTGCAAACAACGCGATATAGATGTATTGTAAAACGTTTTATTAGAAGGTATCTACTTATCTTGATGTTGGTTTTAGACTATAAGTATGTGCTGGTGTAACAAGGTTTAAAGCAGATTAAAAAGATTTTCAGTAAACTGGTAAAACGGTGAAGGAAAACGTCGTCGTGAGGAAACCGGAGAGATATTTCTCGACGGTATGTGAAGCCAAGTCACAGGCCCATGGGCGGCTTTAAAACTCTGTCACCAGGTTAGTCACTAACCACACGAAAAGAAGAAGAAGAAGACTAATAAAAAGCCAAAACTGGTAATTGCATCAATAACCAGTGCCAATTTTAATATTGACTGAAAATGCGACATATTTGTCAAAAATGTCAAAGTTGTCACCTGTTTACGACAGTTTAATATAGCAGAGCAACTATGAAAGAGACTTGTAAAATTGTCAGATGGTCGGATTATTGCTTGACGGTTTTATTAAAAAGGCCCCGGGTTTCATGCGTTGTTCCTTCATAAAAACACTTTTTTTTTTCAACATCAGCTTCAATGCTACTGTCATCAAGCTTTTTTAACCCCAGTCAACAGTAAGACAGGAAAAACACCATGGATTATCGGAAACCTCGTAAAAAATTGTTAGTTGATGAATTGGACTTAAAAATGAGTCTTAAAAAGTCTGACGAGTCCATTTCATGTAACAGTTCAATCAAACTTTTAACAGGCTTCACTCCAACGAACGGATCTATCCCATTAATTCAAAAAAGAAGTAAACCTCAGAAACGTGAAGTGAAATACTCTTAGCAAAAGTGTTAATCGAATTTCTGGGCCTTAAATAAAATATTAGCTAGACGGGCGGAAACGTATGAAATTCTAATTGCCAAATGCCCATGATTCACATGCCGAATCCAATCTAATTTTAGTTCTAAATCGGATGGAGGATGGTTAGCATCAGTGCTCCGGAGTTTGTTAGGAGTTCTGGTCAAACTGTGCTCTGATTTTAGGTATTTTAGACTTCGCTGTAAATATTAGCAGGTAGGCAGTGATTCGACAAGAACATTCCAAATATAACACATGTTTTAAAACGAAATTACTTCGCAATCTATTTTTACCATTATATTATGGTCGCATTCTATATTCGTATGTTTACCAGTAAAATCGCTCTTAATTTTTCTGCCAATATATTTATAACACAAACCTTCAAGTCAGTCATTTAAACCAAAACAAAAGAAAATCGTCCTTGAAATAAGACAAAGAGTTCCACTCTTTCGATTGACTAAAATAAAACGATTGCGTAACAAAAACAAAAGAAAGCTATAAAATCAAACTTCAGTATAAATAAAGCTTATTCCGTTTCGACCCGTAAACGAACAAATAGTGCCCTTGTGAGTACTTTATAGGCCGTTAAATGCCAGTAAAAGGTTTTAATGAGATTATTAAACCACGTCTTTTGTTGTTGCGTTATCAATTCTTAAAGTTCATTGGGTCTCTTTATGATAGATCGGTGCATTGTTTATTGATGCAAAAGATTTGTTTAGGTCATTAATTTTACTGTGGATAGGCGTATCCTGTCTTGCGAAATAAAGGATGTGGAGTGAAGCGCGAGTGCTGCACTGCTCATTAAAAATTTAATGACGCAATGGAAACTGTGTTTTATAGTACACTATATTTTGTAGTTAGAGAGACGTTCGAACTGTTTCTCGTGTTTTCTGGGAAGAGTTGTCAAAACACTTGGGTTATGCTTATGAAATCACCACAAATGCTTGAACAGATGCTTCATGTTATAATATCAACGGTAACTTTTCTTTAATAAAAAGAATGGCGTATATTATTTTCTAACCCTAAAAATGACCCACAGCGCACTGTCCAATTGCAAATTATTTCACATAATCAGGGTCCTAGCTGCACACGAGAACCTTCTTATCTTACACCATAAACTCATATAGTCGTAACACCTGATACAAACTTTATACACGTACTATTCATTAATCAAGGTGTCCCATATCAAACTAAGGAACTGGAGCATCTCCCACATCCCAACTGTGACACGGCGGAGATAACCCGAATAACTTTCTGAGATTGTTAACGTGCACATATAATTTATTGCCGGAATCGTGTGGAAATCTTTGAGGATTATGGGTTTATTGAGGATGTTTAGACTGGGTTATTTTTTTTATTGATATTTGCTTTTTTATTCTTATTCTTGTTGTTGTCAACGTTGTAGGCTTAATAGACTGTAGATTTGTAGACCATTTTCTATTTTGTTAAGTACCTGGTACTTGTTGACAGGCCTGCACTGTCTGCCCATACCTATTAACAGTGAAATTTGAAAACATTGTAAAATCCATTTATTTTGAAAAGAGTAAGCGTGAAGTTTCTTGCCGGCTGTTCTTCATAGAAAACGACCTTGGTATCGTGCACTTAGCTTCTGACGTTTCATAAGTGCCCATGTAGGTTTATGTGAAATAAAATATATTGATTTTGACTTAATTAAATTTTTGGATGGCATTCGTATTTGTATACTGTCCCTATTGAATAGTTGCTATGTGATAAAGACTTTTCTGTGTGTCTTTAGACACCAAAATCAACGTCAGTAGTTTCTTTATCTATAAAATCTTTCTATTTGAAATTGGTAATGTCCTCGTTCTCTTGGAAACAGTTACCTATCTATTTTTACCACTACTTTCGTTGGCCTACCTAAATTCTTAACTTGATCAGCTTTTTTACAATTTACAACATTACAACTTGCTTCATGTCTTCAACATCCATCTTAACAAGCTTACTAAGTATCTAATCATTAGTCGTATTTCTATTATCAGATCAAACTCACCCAGCTCATATCCTTTTTACCCGACTGCGACGATGCTAAAAATGAAAGGTTATGCGTTTGACTTGTGTGTACCTATGTGCGTATAAATAAAAAAATAACAAAATTCAAAAGTCATTTATTCAAATTAGGTTGAGAATCAGCACTTTTCGAACATCAAAATTACATAAGATAGTCCCCCAAAAACGCCCACCCTCCACCACTTCCTAGTGTTTTAGCTGGGAAGAAGAAGTGACTCAACAAACTCCCCAGCAGCACAGCTGTCTGTTCAGTAAGAAAAACTTGATTCTATACAATAATACATCTAAAATATGCAAAATAATTTACATTACAGAACACAAAAATTATGTGCCATATATCAGCTAGTACACGCCAATGTACCAACAAAAACATCAAAATCTATACTGAAGCGAAAATAAAAACTAAACAGAACTTAATACGCAAGCCAGCAAGTAATTTGATAGCCTCCAGGAATAAAGAGCGTGCCAGTTTAATAAGGCTATTAAAGCTGTAACTCGAATTCACAAATAATAAACTAGGACCATCGAAGAAAAATAAATAAAGAGTTAATTACTAATAACAATAACAAAACCATGGTCAGCAAGACGACCAGTCACCACAAGCAGCACCCGTTCACGAGCATAACGCGAAGATCAGCCATTACCCTCTCGCTATATTTGAGGTAAGGAGGCAACCCAACCCCCGACGCTACCGCAAGCAATGACATCTAAGGGAGCTTGACAAACTCGCTGCCGGTTGCTCAGGCAAGAATAAAATGATCAATTTTCGAGGTAACTAACTTACCACATATTGCAAAACAACTCATACAAAAAAAACATTGTAATGAATCGATTCTGTCAGTAATAAATTGACTTATACAGTCAATCAAATAAAAAAAATAAACAATTATATTTGGGTTTGAGATATCTTTATTTCCCATAAGAAATTTCACTTACATGAGAAATATTTAAATAATAAAAAAAAAAAAACATAATTGATTAACGTACAGTTTTGGCAAAACATAAATAAATTACAATATTCCAAAATATTCAAAAAGTGTAGAGTAATCGCTAAAAATTTAACACAGCTATATTAACTCATATAGTGTCATGTAGTCGTTGATTCTAAAATACTTGATTGTTGCTTGGGGTTATTGGAGTAGCTTAATTAGTCCCAAGCCTTTTTGTCGTCTAAGTAATTTTTAACTTTATAGAAACCTTTTTGACATAGTTTCTGTTGAATAAATAATTGAAATTTATTGAGGCTCAGTTCTTTAACATGGCTTGGGTTGTATGAATGTGTTCCCTCATAACTACTAAATGACGAAACCGGTTTTGATAAATAATATGTCGTTAGATTCGTTTTTATTGCGCAAGTGTCACTGAATATTTAAATTTAATAAAAATCAAAATAGATTTTTGGCGCCTAAATGTATGTTTAAATTTAAAAAAAAAAAACAAAGTGGGGTATCAAAATTAAGGGTTTCGAAAGGTGATTACAAAAATATATACAAATCATTATATGTTTAAATGTAATTTTGAATGAGAAATTATAAAAAACTTAAAAGCTGAAATTAAAAAAGTATTAAAAAAATAGTTACGTGTTTGTGCAGTCGGGTTTTTAGTTAATATTCTTTACACATTGCGGAACCATTAACATGATGAATGAAAATAGTAATATACCACGTGAAGACAATTTATTCCACAAATTAGAGATAATTGGCAAAGTCTTCGAATACTTATCGTTAATGACTGACCAAACAAGGTTGTATGTTATAAATTACGTGATTATATTCTTTAATGATTTTAATTTAAAATTTACAAGCATTTTTATCCCTTTAAAGCAGAATATATGTGGCGCCAACATAATTCACACTTCAAATGAAGACTTTATTGATACATTATTGCAATAATGTAAATTGTATAAAGACTTAAAATAATGGAGCAAGATTATAATTTGTATCACTCATATGCCATCATTATTCGAAGTGCTTAACAGTGGTATTACGACCCATGTAATGAAGGAGAGTCTGATGTCTGATATTTCTGGACAGCTACTGAGAATTTCCTTTCACGAAATAAGCCTAAGGACTCAAACACGGCGTTTTATGTAAAGAAAACATAATTAATGCATTGGAGAATTGGTGTAGTTTTTCTACGAGGTAACTATCTGCCATCTCAACTATTTAGACGATACTAAATAGACATTTGATTGTGGAGAAAAAAAGATATATAGATAAGAGAGAAAATAGATATGAAGGCAGCCATATGTCAAGTAGTTGACTCAGATAGAATGAGTTGAAAGATATCAACCATAATAAAAATATATATTTTTGTAATGCAAGCAAGTAAGCAAGAGAGGTACAACTACGAGCAGTTGCGAAAAAAATAATCAAAGCCGTGTTTCCCTTATCAAATAAGCTCAACAAAAATAAAGCGAAGTACAGTACAGAATGTATAAACACTTACCAACTGAATAAAAAAATACACGCGAAAGCAAAAGTACGAGTGAAAAGGCCAGCGCAAATTCAACTTGCACAGTTTCGCTTCAAGTAGTTTGAACAAGCGTTGTAAACGGTGTAAATATTTGTTTTGTTCGCTCAAACGCAACGAAAGTAGGTATCGGTCTATCGGAGATGTTCGGCCACTTTCGGGTGTTGTCGGGTCGTAATCGGAAGTGGCAGCGCTACTTTGTTTTTATAGCACGCCATGTTTGGATAGGGACTCCATATTGAAGTTTGGAAATCCGGAAAAGTTTGCTTATATATGTGTGTGCTAATGATTCTATGTCAACTGGTTCTGTTTTCAGAATTTGTTTGGTCGTTATTTGCTGATTTGGATAAGCTCCAATATCACACTTTTGTTAGAGAAAGCCTGTAATGTTTTTTTTATTCATAAATTTTCGCAATCTCATTCCCAAAACAAAAGAATTTCCTCAACCAGCTCCCAGCTGAATTGCACTGCCTTGCAATATACAAGACCCACAGCACTGATAGCAATTTAAGATTCAATACATTGCTACTAGAAGTGCATTATTAAACTGCAAGGCAACTTTATTGGCTCCGTTCGAACGTTTACACCTTTGGGGTTTTATACATAGGTACTTATCCTGTGGACTGCAGGCGAACAAGAGGTATAGCATCCATCGATCACAATCCTTGGAGAGTAAGGTTTCCTTCGAAGTTGAATTTCATCCATAGTAGATTAGATACCTACTAGAATGTAGCATTCTTTCTTTAAGATTATTTTCTGTTGAGGAAAAAATGTTTGTTACATACATACATACATAAACTCACGCCTTCTTCCCATGGGGGTAGGCAGAAACTACAGAACGCCACCTGCTACGATCCTTACATACTCCTTTTGCCTCGTTTACGTTCATACATCTGGTCATACACTCCCGCCGATTGCGAGTACTACGCACTTGGCCTTTCTGAAGAACATCACCAATAAGGTCAGTATATGTCCTTCTAGGGCGTCCCCGGCCGGCCTTTCCTTTCACATCAGCCTTGTAAATACGTTTTGTTAGTCGCCTTGTAAATGTTTGTTAATGCATGAAAAAAGATATATATGGAAAAAACCGCCCAAGTACGAGTCGGACTACACAAAGGGTTCTGTGCCGTATTAAGATTGAGCAAAAAATTCCTGAAACACACACATATTTCTTTTATGGGAGCCCCCTTTTTATTATTAACTTTATTTAATTTTAATTTTTTGTTGAGACAGTGAATTAAATTTTGACAGATTGTGTATTTTTATTGCCTAAAGCGGCAATAAAAATACACAATCTGTCAGAATTTCAATAACTGTCTACCTATTAAGGTTCATGAGATACAGCCCGCTGACAGACAGACGGACACATGGCAGCCGTTTAGTAATAGGTTTCTGTTTGGCGCACCCATCGGGTACAGAACTCTAAAACGCTGTAGTGTATCAAAAAATTCCTAAAACACACACACATTTCTTTTATGGGAGCCCCCTTTTTATTATTAACTTCATTTAATTTTATTTTTTTGTTGAGACAGTGAATTAAATTTTGACAGATTGTGTATTTTTATTGCCTAAAGCGGCAATAAAAATACACAATCTGTCAGAATTTCATTAACTGTCTACCTATTACGGTTCATGAGATACAGCCCGCTGACAGACAGACGGACACATGGCAGCCGTTTAGTAATAGGATTCTGTTTGGCGCACCCATCGGGTACAGAACCCTAAAACGCTGTAGTGTGTCAAAAAATTCCTAAAACACACACACATTTCTTTTATGGGAGCCCCCTTTTTATTATTAACTTCATTTAATTTTAATTTTTTGTTGAGACAGTGAATTAAATTTTGACAGATTGTGTATTTTTATTGCCTATAGCGGCAATAAAAATACACAATCTGTCAGAATTTTATTCACTGTCTACCTATTACGGTTCATGAGATACAGCCCGCTGACAGACAGACGGACACATGGCAGCCGTTTAGTAATAGGTTTCTGTTTGGCGCACCCATCGGGTACAGAACCCTAAAACGCTGTAGTGTGTATCACAACGTCTAGAAACATTATTAGCACGTCTTGAATGACAATTATCATTCTTGATACTAAATTCAAGTTAGTTAAGACTTACCCGCTTTCGTAATTTAAAAATACTTAGTGTAACTAATACTACTTGTGTGGAATAAGACGATATTGCTTCCAGCGATGATGGTGTTACTATCGCCAATTTTGCTGTAACAATACATGCTCTAGTAGCAGAAAATTTCATCCTCCCAGGAAGATATTTTTAACTATCGAAACTAGCACGTAATTTCAACTCTAACTCCCCAATTAGCATAGAAGTAAATCCGATCACGTTGATTGCAGATGAGGTGTACAATGATGTACAAATACAGTAAATGGCGCTTTGCAAATATTTGGTAACGTTGCTCATTTTCAATCTCATTTGGAGTGTGTCGAGCTATTTGCAAGTACTCGTTTATTGCTCGTATTCTCTGTACCGTCAGCATTTGCAGGGTTAGCGCAGGTTGAATATTATTTTAATGGTTTCGAGTGCTCGTTTGTGTATCGTGTTTTATATCGTTTTAGCTTGTTTATGTTAATGTATTGACGGTATTGTGAATATATATTATGGCAGGTAATCTTTTACAAAACGGGTCATGATACTGGTAAAGCGCATAATTAAAATAGTTCTATTTTGCTTTCAGTTATACCTTACGTATTTTATAGTTAACTAGCTACGCCCCACGGTTTCACCCGCATAAGTCCCTATTTCGTGGTAATATCGGGATAAAAAGTATCCAATGTCCTAGCTCAGGTCATAGTCGGGTACGGAGCAAGAGGAAATGGGAGGCCGTTAACTCCTTCTGGGTAGCGGTAATGCTCGCGAAGGAGGAGGCGGAATACATGAGGGAGAGGTAAATTACGCGCCCTCACGCCCTTAACTGCCGCAGGAGGAGACGCCCAGGGCGTCGGGAATCGCAGGCCGATTCCGGCCACCGCAGGCGTGGGCTTGCGGATGGTGAGCAATGGGTAGCTCGCCGTCCGTAGTCAGTAAGAGTCTGACACGCCCTCCAGGGCGGTGGAAGTTATTAGATAATTTCCCACCCAAAAAAAGGTCATAGTCTACCCATGTGTAAAATTTCATCCAAATCTGTTCAGCTCTTTTAGCGTGAAAGCGTAACAAACAAACAAACTCACTTTTGCATTAATAATATAACGTAGTTACGATTTTTTTAATGATAAATATGTCCAGTCAACAGGGCCAGGATGTAACAAAGTTTAAGTGACCTAAAATACTAATATAAAGTGCAGAATCAATATATTTATGTAAAACTTCAGTGTACGTACAGTTCCAGTTCTTGGACAATTCTATATCAATATTATATTTGTCTATAGCTGCGCCACAGTATTTTACTTTTTTAGCTATATTCGCTTTCCTTTGTAAATTAAGTTGTTCCAAATAAACTTTTATTCTTTATTCTATACGTATATATGGAACTGGCTTTTTAGGGTTCCGTACCAAAATGGTAAAAAGGAACCCTTATGGTGCGACTCAGTCTATCCGTCCGTCTGTCTGTCACAGCTGGATATTTCAAGAACTACTAATGCTATCAACTTGAAATTTGGAGTTGTTTTAGATGACGTTTGTCCAACTATCTTGCATTTTTTTTATGTTTTTTTTGCAACAGGGAGTGATCGGTGATCTTAAAAATTTGGAATGGGGCGGGCTACTAGGGAATGTAGAGTATCATATGAAAATGAATATCATATGAATCGGTATTTGCACATTCTCAAACTTTTTTTTTAGGCCGCATAATTTTCAACCTTTGACGAAAGTGTAAAAATAATACCGTTACCTAAAGATTACAGAAAAAATAAAACGATGTGTCTAAATACTACACTTTATCAGAAATCATCAACAAAAATTACATTAGTTCCACTATCGGTCAAGAGATGGCGCTGATCTAAAACTGCAATATTCTCTGACAAATATAGGCCTCGCCGATGAAAATTTAAAATCGAATGGAATCAGCGGTGCGCGAGTCCGACTCGCTTTTGACCGGTTTTATATAAAAATGATCTACCTTACCCGATAAACTCAAAACTCAAATCATTTATTTCAAATAAATGCTTTGAGTTTTGAGTTTATCGGGTATGTTCTTGGTCGTATAGGGGTTTATCGGCTCGCCAATGAAAATTTAAAATGGAACGGAACCATCGGCGCGCGAGTCCGACTCGCTTTTGACCGGTTTTATATAACTATGATATACCTTACCCGATACACATACTTACCTACTTTATCCGTGTCAAGAAAAAAAAAATTCTTAATGTTCCTCATTTATCTTTTCCAGGATGTCGAGAACTCCAAGCAGCAGTACTTATCTGTAAGTTTTTCAATAATATATTTTTTTTTTTTTATCTAAAACTATAAAATTTTATTATGTATACGATTTTTATCAGGTATAAAATACGTAAAGATATTTTGACTAACAAATTATCTCATTTATTGGTTAATTATCCCTTCTCTATCCTATATATTTTATATCGACAATAACCCGAAGCAATCTCCGGGAAACCTGTGTACTTACTTATGCAGAGCTGTTACATAAAGAACTTCTTATCAACTCTAGGTAAGTATAGAACACTTTTCATGCTACGATGTGTTTGGTTATCAAACTCAAACTCAAAGCATTTATTTCAAATAAACCAATTACAGGTACTTTTGAATTGTCAAGGGGTCGGTCAGTGAGAAAGATGAAGCTAGTTGCCCATTCCAAAGCGTAGTAGGTACCTATGGAGAAGAACGGGCAGGAAACGCAATGGACACTCTTTTAAATCACAATATGGTTACAAAATATTGGTTACATCATTCATGTTAAAGTTATAAATGTGAGAACGATGCAGAACGATAAAAGCGTCCATCATAAAAAATAAAACAATTAATAAAAATGTAAGATCTAAAGTCGTTCCTGGCGAGGCGATGGAGATGAATCTTAAAAAGTTTCAATGTTCATTAGACGTGGTGTGTGATTGTATACATTAACTTGTACCTTATGTAATGATACACCATTTCAGTACTAATACTTCTGTATTTATATTCTTGCACAAATACAAATTTGGTATACCTACTTTTAGCAATATTTAACAAAATATTTAATTAGGTACTCAATATAATAACGTTATAGAGTTTAGACTTCTTGAAGACAACCTTTACTTTTCGAAGCTCCAGCCGAGTTCGGCTTAGCTTCTTAGTTAAGAAGCTAAGCGACATGAGGTTCCATTAACAAGGAAAAATCACCCTTGCTTTTAACTTTATGATACCAATTAAACACGTTAAGAAATTGAAATTTAGCACCGTGTTATTAATACCAGGAAAATGAAAGCAGAAAAGAGAACTTCCGAACGAGTAACGAAGTAGGAAAGGAGCAACACAAACTTGAGTGAATTAAAAAAAGTTGCCGAAACGAAGAGTTCCGTACCACCGTATAATATTTAACACTAAATTTTTTCTTATACTCTTGTATGTATCTCTTTAATGTTTGACTTTATTATTTGTTGTTATTTCGGCCATATTATTTCAAGTGTCTACCTGTTACGGTTCAAAAGATAAGGCCCTGTGTCAGACGGACGGATAGATGAACAGCGGAGCCCTAGTAATAGGGTCCCGTTGGCATCCTTTGGGTACGGACTCCTAAAAAAGAGTAGAAGTAATAACAGAAAATACAGCTCGAAACTCATCTCATGTCCCCGCTCTAAATCTTCAATTTCAACCAATACTTAATACAATATTGTGTACGATTCCAACGACATCCTACTAGACACTAGTGCTGGGAAAGTTTTGTAATAACGATATAGCTATGTGGAGCTGTTGAAACTGTGTTTTTTTGCAACAAGACGCAATACAATCGAGTTGAGAGGTGTCCCAGCAACGTTTGTTATAACCTTACGATAGAAATTGTGTCGAGAATTTTAAAGAAAGTCAGTAAAGTGTTTTGTTATATAGTTTCTCTCTGCTTGGGGATTTGTTCCGTCTTTATAGGTAAGTCCAAACATGGAGTGGAGATATAAAGTATTGAGGTTATTCGATTTCTGTAGTGTTGTGACTGTTATTGCGAAAGGTACGTTCATGGCCGTATAGGGATTTCAATAAGTAAGTGAAACATTCTTTACAGTAAATAAAGAAATTAACTTTTTTTTTACCATGACGGGGAAGCTCTTGGCCTGCATCTCGCCTGATGGTAAGCGATGATCAGGCCGAAGATTGAAGCGAGCTTTACCCGGAATCCTCAGTCTCAAACTATAGAGGAACTGGCTATCTTACCTCTAACTGCCGAAACCCAACTGTTGAAGATGAGGATGGGCTGAAATATTCAATGGAAACACATTAAAGTTTTCTTTAGTGTATATTCTAAGACGGTTCTTTTTACACTGACTTTAGAAGAAAAAAAAAACATAAGAAATCAATTAAATAAAAAGGAAACAAATATATAAATATAAAAAGGTCGATTGTTGGTTGCCAGCACCAACAATGCTGTTAACTTTGTTTTATGGCGACGGACTTAGATAAGATGGTGGTAGCTAGCCAGGCGGACTTAGAACATGCCTTACCACCATTTAAACCGAGCAGAATATTATGCCCCCACTGGGAATCGTACCCAGGACCTCTGGGTCTGACACAGCTGGTCTAACGACGGAGGCAATTAAACACTGTGTTGTGTTTAACTGCCTCGGTGGTCTGTTAATGTTACTTTACCTTGGGTAAAACGCTTTGAAGTAGTCAATCATTAACAGCAGCTTATAAATATCAACTTTCTTCTATACTAAAACCATTTAATTTACTTTTTAGTTTATCTTACAAACTATTTTCTTCCCATCAGTAAGTACTTACCTAGATACTTTAGGTACCTACATCAATGAATTATGCAAATCTAAAGTGGCATATTTCTCCTCAAAATGATAAGTCTAATGTTAATAATAATCTACTATACATTTTAACAGAGAATCAATTTCCGGGGGAGGCCCTTAAGACCTAGGCCAAATATTTTTGATGTTCGGATACCGAGCTCGGGACCTAAAAAGGAGCCATAAAGAATAAGAATTAAAAATCTCGACTAATTAAAAAGTTATGCAACAACGCGAAATTTCGCGGGTATTCTGGTCTAAATACATTGCAAGAATATCATGGAGAGGAGTTGGCATTGTACGTTCGATAGTTATACTAAAATTGAAATTGATATGCCTAAATAGACGATAAAAATTCACCTCAAAAAACAATCTCCTTTGACAAAACACTAAGCTTCAAAAACTACACCACCGTCCAAACAAAACAATAAAAATTTTAAGACCCATTTGTAAACACCAAGCTCACAAAAATCCACAGTGTTAAGAATCAGGAACACAGGGAAAATCCTAAAGGATTCCAGGAATTGCTTTCAAAATTTACTGTTGCCAATATATCTGAAGATTCGATCCGCTGGCCTGCATTCAATAGCGTCGAAGGCCAGATCACAAGTTGCTCCACTCTTCCTGCTTTCGATCTCATAAAAGCTTTTAAACACTCTTCATATGGATTCACACACAACCGATACGTTTATATAACCTCGAGGAAGAAGTACCATAATTTTCGTTAACAGTTTCCTTACTGCAGAATATAATATAAATTGTTTGAAAACGCCTTCCTCTCGGTTTTGAAGGACGCATCCTAAAGGCCGTTCTTGGTGTAAAGCGCCTTCACACAATGCTACTTAACGCGTGCTTCAGTGACCCACTTTGAGTGTAAAAGAGAAGCAAACAATGGTTGGTGTGCATAATACCAAACCATTGACATACGTATTATGCTCTGAAGAGTAAATTAAAAGTTGACGAATTATGTCGACCAATTAACTCGATGTTTTATGGTTTATAGCTGGAGTTTTCTACTTGTAATGTGCTCCTGGTAACACTGCAGTGAATGTTTCATGTTTCTACTCCACTTGAACGCTAACATTATTATAAGTAGTGACATATCTGTAGATAATTCTTTATAAATTAATTAACCAGTTAATAACGTTATCAAATTCTCATAGACTAAACAGACATGATCGCTACTTGGGAACCAATCATATGTATCATATTGAACAAAACGCTATCATGTACAAAATATTTACTAAAATAATTCTAAGTAATTAAACGAGCAAAAATTAATTGCCATCGATATCTAGTTGGATGGGTTTTTAATACATCTGAATGAAGCTTAACGTCTCAAGTCCCAAAGGGAAGCATCGGTCGAAGCTCCATTCTCGTTTAGCAAACATTTTCTATATTTCTACAAGGTATCCTAGCTAAGTATGGGAGTTTCTCCGTAGGTTCTTTAGTGGAACAGGTACAGGTGTGTGACCAGTGTTTCTCATTCTAAGTGAATAGTTATATTGTCTTTGAGAAATAAATGTGTAGAATTTTGATGTTATTTTCTGAGTATATATCGCCTGTTAGCTGCTACAACGTGTTAGGGTAAAAAATCAGATTTTTCAGAATACGCATTTGAAAGTTTGAAATGTCTGTAATTTGTTTCCTTTTAAGATTATTATTTAACAATTATCAAACTTTAAAATGCGGATTTTTGTGTGTGCGGAAAAATCTGATTTTTTTCCCTAACACGTTGTAGTAGCAAATAGGGTATAATAAACATCGATTCTTTGTTCATCGGGAAATTGAATCAAAACATTGTGTAGTGCCGGTGCATTGTGTTATGATGGCTGTTTTACGTGGGTGTGATGCATAGTTTCCCCAACTTGTACTTTTTTGTTTTATGTTCTTTCTTTGCGTCATATTTACCGCAAATAAAAATATTTTCTTTCTTTTTTCTTTCTTGTATCCAAGCTCACGGCAATTCTGAAATCCAGATAAATGTTTTTTGTATCATTAATGTATGAGTAGCTTTTGCGCATGGCTCCAGCCGCGTTTCGGTCGGAAATTATCCCACGGGAACGTTGGTACTACCGGGAGACCTAACCCAGATTAGGGTCTAACTGTTTGGCAAATTTCATTGGAATCTGTTTAGCCGTTAAGGCTTGCAAAGTTAACAATATACAGACAGACAAACAGAATTAGGATTGAAGTATATTATGGATGTTGATAGTTAGTTAGTATTAGTTTATCTGTCGATTTCATGTAGCTGTACTTTGGAAACAACTTGGCAGTTTGAATTTACCTGCAAGGCTTCACCAGCTGACCCTCACTACACCTATTTCTAGTCAGCTAGAACTAGGTATTAGCACATTATGGGACCGCTATTTTGACAAAAAAATCTACAACAACAACAAACTCTCGTTTTCGACATTGTTTCGAAAATATCCTCGTTTTGTCAACTCCTTAAATAAAAATAAAATAAGAGAATTAGGTCATCGAAGCTTGTTAATTAGCGCATGACTAGTAGGTCAGTTTCCTATCAACGGCAAAATTTTGTTTTTGTGAAGTTTAAGGATGAAATCAAGAATTCAGGAATTTATTTGGTTCTTAGTTATGTTTTCTATAATTCTGGTTGTTTTATTATTTACGGATATTTTTTTCTCTTTCGAAGACCTCATCTCCACGAGCAAGAGAACGCGGGGATAGTCTCGTCGTGCCATGAAATTCAATACGAACTCTATGAATCAATCTCCACACGGTGAAATCATCCCGGCGATAACTTAATGGCACGGCATGACTATCACCGCGATTCTTCGGCCCATGGAGATGGGTATACCTATTAATTCCCCTACTTGACTACTACACCGCAGCATTATTGTTCTTTTTTTTTGGTACACTTTATACTAATATATCTTGAATAAATCCTAATAAGTTCCACACTTAGGTACCCTTTGCATCTGGCACCCAGTCTTAGGTGTTTTCGCATAAATTAGCATACACATTTTAATACAGCCCAATTTTACTACCACTAAATATTCCATTTATTACTTCAATATAGTCAACAGCTAGTTTTAACCTGGGTTCAGACTGTGGGCACGGGAATTAAATTACGTTATTAACTCATAATGTTCTGTATATATTACGCGACATTACGCCGTTAATAGAGTCTTTATAATACCGCAAAATACCGCGTATGACTTGCTATAATTACGCAAGTGTAGACTTGGTCTTAATTTATGTTGTTATTAGAATTTTATGGAGTATAAATTTCTCAAGAAAAGCCTGTTCCACGTGTTAATTTGATACACTTCCTTATTTAGGACTCACATATCTTGAAGGGCGTATTGCGTAGATTATCCATATTAATATTATAAAGAGGTAAAATTTGCTTGTTTGCTTGTTTGTATGTTTGTTTATATGTAGGGGGAAGTCTCCGCAACTACCAGTCGGATTTGAAAAATTCTTTTTTGAATAGATAGCCCAATTCTTGAGGAAAGTTATAGGTTATGTAACATCACGCTATGACCCTCAGGAAGAAAAAAAGTCAGAATGAACACTAAGTGAAAACAAAGTAAATAAAACAGAATATTTGACAGCTATTTGCGATGTCGTTGGCCACTTTCTGTATAAAAGCTCTTAAAGTTTTTCTATAAAGCGTCTATAGGGGGGGGGGGGGGGTATGGAAAGGGACGCGGTCGGTGGGTCGGGGGCCGAAATTTCACGTGGACGAAGTCGTGAATGAAGGAGGATGAAACTAGTAACGAAAAAAACCGTGCACTCGTGGCTAGTTGGTCTAGTGGTCGCAAGCGCTGCTGTGGTCCTGGTTTCGATTCCCAGGTCAGGTAAGGTATTATTGGAAAAAATGATGATGTGGATATATTTAGTAACCATATCCTTATCCTTATCCTCAGGATGACGATTAACTTGTCGTGAACTCGATCGGCGTGTTGCCACACCAAGCACCGAACGCAGACTGAAACACGCCGTGTTCGAGTTCACGACAAGTGAATCGTCATCCTGAGGATGCCTCGTTGAGAGGTGAAACACGTGTCGATTTCTTCCATGGTATTTTCAAGACTCTTAAGAAATAGCTAAGCGGAAAAGGTTACTAAATATATCCACATCATCATTTTATAATGGATTTCCGCAAGGTCACGCCTGAATCAATTAACTAGGTATTATTGGATTTTTTCATTAGGAATTTCTCAGTAGCAGCCCGGTGTCTTGATATGTGTCCGGTTGATGGCAATAGGCTCGCCCCCAAATACATGGGACTTAAACATAACTGGCGAAATGTGGGTATACTATAGCTGCCTCTACCTCCCCTTCGAGGAATACAGGCGTGATGTTATGTTATGTTATATCTAAATAAACCCGTGCACTCCTTTTTTTAAATTTCATACTACTTATATCATTTATTTTAACCTTCATGTACAATAGTGGTGCATTTTTCATATTAACCTTAGGTACATGTGAAAGATTTTCTGATAATTTTCTGTATATTTAAAATATTTTTTTACTTTGGCCAACTTGTAAGTCTACGTCAAGAAAAAAGATAGATAAACGTTTATTTGCGGTAAACATGGCCTAAAGAATGAACACAAACACAAAAAAGAACAAGTTAATGGAAAAATATGCGTCACATTCACGCAAAACGGCCATCGCTCAGCATACTGAGCGATGGCCGTTTAGCATTATGATGCTGTGACCCTACGCGAGACAGAGCTCCATTTTTTTTTTTTTTTGTGGGTGGGAAATCATCAAATAACTTCTCCCGCTCTGGGCGGAGCGGGAGGGCGTGTCAGACTGTTACTGACTAAAACCCACCCGTGTTCCTTCGGTTGCCCTGTTGCCGGGGGCCACGATCTCTCTTTCGGTTTTCTTTGCAACCCCGGCAGGCATCGGCCCTAGTGGACCCCTTCAAATCTGCTGACATCTCTTTGAGGCGCGCGTGGAACACAATGCGCCGTCGACCCGGGCCCGGTCCTTATCGGACGGTGAGCCACCCATTGCTCACAGCCCGCAAGCCCGCGCCTACGGTGGCCGGAAATCGCCTCGCGATTCCCGACGCCCGGCTGGTAGAAAAAAAATGAAGTGTATAAAATTAGAAGTAGGTACTTACGCTGTCCAAAATTCTTCGACAAATCTCATTACCGAACGAAACATTTTGAAGACTCAGCATGACGTTAGTTAATTATTAACATGTTGATTACAAATAATAATAAACTCAAAAACATTGTCCATAATCAACGGAACATAAATGAATATAATCCGCTCCGAAAATTAACAAGCGGTTCATTATAGCAAAATATTATTATAAATAATACGTTCATAAAAACCACAATATTTTTCATTTCGCATTAATACAAATCGGATGTATTGAATAGTCAACTGATAGCTTTTCTTTGTAAGCGATGATACCTACCTACTTTAATTTTCTAAAGAAGACAGTTAATATTTCTTCTCAAATATAATTATCATAAAGAAACAAAGTTTAAGTGGAGTCTAAAATCTGAAGTCTTACTTTAAAATTTGTTTTGGAAATTGCGAAATAATTGCGTTCATCTGATCCCTTGCTGCATAGTTATGCAATTAATATGTAAGCTAAATTTAAGGATCTACTCTATGAATCGTACACTTTAGAAACACGATTACCTCAATAAAAAAATCAATTTTAATCTCTAAAAAACAACATTAACCCTTAGTACGGCATAATTACTTCCCGAAAGGTCATCAGTTTTTTAATAACAACAAAACTACATGTTTTGATAAAGTTTACATTTTACTTTTTCAAAATGTTAGCGCGCGTACCGCCTATTTTTTATCCCGCTCTATCCCATTCATTAGCGGCAAAAGCATGGTGCGCCCTTAAGTATAAATGAATCGTATGCTCCAATTTCAAGCCGAGATGATGAAGCAAACTTGTGCTCGTGATTTCCCAGTAGGTTGATGTTAATATTCTTGTTGATTATTATTGTAGCATCATTTTAATCATTATAATAACGTCTGTTATTATTTATGAAAGTAGACGCTTTATTTATACAGAAAGTGGCCAAGGACGTCGCAAATAGCTGTCAAATAATCCTCTGTTTTGATTAATTTGGCTATATCACTGTATGAAAATAAAAACAATATGGTTAACTAGTGAACTAAAATATTGATTATGAAATGCAATAATTAATATCGTAACACCGAATATTTAGTTTTAAATGTAAAAAAGTATTACAACATCAAATACAGTGTTATAATTGAAATTCATAATTAATATTCTAGCTCACTAGTTAGCCATATTTCAAATTTCCATACAGTAATATTGCCAAATTAATCAAAACAGGTAAATATTTGACAGCTATTTGCGACGTTGCCAACTTTTTGGATGAACGGTCTTAGATGAATGAACTAACTAGATTGAATGACGCACTAAATACAAATAGTTTTGAGGCTGTACTTTGCCGAATTTAATACATTGAGGGGTCTAATATAATTTTATGAAATGAGGCGTAACTATTATACTTACACACGAGTAAGTAGGGAAGTAAATTTATTTGCCTGACCAAGATTATGTCTGGAATTTAAAAGAGACTGCGACCTTTGTTTGTTGTCCTATCTGACGATAGGAAACGCCGAACCCATCTAGCTTTTTTTTTATAATATGACGTGTAAAAGTGATTCGGATATCCTATTTTACAGAATAAAAAAAATCTTTTCATTTAATATGCCTAAACAAAAATTTATTACCTGTCTCGTTGTTCTTGTTGACACAGGCGCTACTGCTAAGCATACGTTCCTGGGTCGGGCCAATCACTATTGGGCTATCCAACTGGGATTTCTCAGTAATAGCGCAGTAATAGCTTTGATGGCAACAGGGTCGCCTCCTATTATTTGGGACTGAGACTTAAAACATAACTGGCGAAATGTTGGTGTACAACTCTGCCTAACTCTTCGGGGATTACAGACGTGATGTTATGTTATGTAATTCTTACCAAGAATACCATCACTAGATTAATTACAACTTTCATTAGGATTCAAGTTTACACAAGTGATTGCGCCATTGTACCATGTTATATTTATTACGTAACCAGTACCTACTAAATAATATGTCAAAACGTCTAACAAATAGTTTTATGACAGCTGCGCTCACAGATTGCAATAATTCTGCGTCGCATGAGTCGCCGACGGAACGAAATGTTGCCATTTTAAATATTGTATTTATACGACTAAGTATATTTATTTCATTTTAGATTTCTTATTTTGTTATTTCACTAAAATTATGCTGCACCACTGTCGCTGAGAACCAGCGCTGGAGTCTGTCTCACATAGGGTCGCAGCATTCTGCTGAGCGATGGCCGTTTTGCGTGGATGTGACGCATATTTTCCCCTAAATTGTTATTTTCTTTCTTTGCGTCATTTTTACCGCAAATAAACCTATTTTCTATCTTTCTATTGTGGCTTGTTCTAGGAAAACTATAGGTATTTCGAAATTATCATCATCTGCCTAGACTTTTCCTAACTATATTGGGGAGCGGCTTCCAGTCTCACCGGATGCAGCTGATTATCAGTATTTTACATGGAGCGACTGCTTACCTGACCTCCACAACCCAGTTACTGGGTAAAACGATACCTATTAATAAGACTGGTTATATTTGGAAAGTATCATCAACCCGAAAATCTTTATAATGTTGCTTATACTCCGTTCATTCATTAGTAAACCCAACTGCGTATCTATTTATATCGAATAAAAATAACTGACACGATTTCATGTAACGCTATGATTGTTTTAGTGTGCAATGAAATCCGATACAGCGACTTTACACGACAGAATGATGCTTCTCGTTATTTTATTTTTATGAAATAAACGGTAGCCGCGGTTTAGTTTTTAGAAGTCGGTGTTGTAACAAATGGCCTATTTCATAATAATTGTTCGTATTTTAGAAGTCGATTTTGTAACAAATGTCTTATTTCATAATAATTGTTCGTATTTTAGAAGTCGATTTTGTAACAAGTGTCGTATTTCATAATAATTGTTTGTATTTTAACTGCCGCGTTGGTCTAGTGGTCGCAAGCGCTACTGCTAAGCATGAGGTCCTGGGTTCGATTCCCGCTCGGGAAAAGTGTTATTGGGTTTTTCCATCAGGAATTTCTCAGTAGTAGCCCGGAGTATGGATTTGTGCCCGGTTGATGGCAATAGACTCGCCCCTTATTACATGGTACTTAAACATAATTGGTGAAAAATGGATAGACAAATACGTGCACCTCTACCTAACCCTTCGGGGAATATATAGGCGTGTGATGTTATGTTATATTCGTATCGTTTTACGGCTGGTTTAATTCGTGTGACAAGCGTTGGAAAGCGTGTTTTGCTTGACGTGTCTCTTTCTTACGCGTGACTTAATTTGTGAGAGAGCAGTGTATATATGACAAATGTCATTATTTGGAAGCTCTATCATATTTTGTGGGCACATTAAACTAGTCTAATGTTGAGACGCAATAGTATTTTTGATTCGCCTGTTTTAAGAAGTGTCTGTGTCCAATAGTAGAATGAGTTAATAAAGCCCAATTTTCCTATGTATAACCAAATTTTTAACTTACACACAATAGTTTGAACAGATCTCAATAAAAGTCAAACTTTTTACAAGCTGTGCAAAATGCTGTCTGTAAAATACTCCCCGAAATGATGTGCCATCGTTGCAATCTTTCCTCAACAGACGAAAGAATTTTCAGAAAAGGTTCCAATACTAGGTGTATCGCAGATTCCACGAAGTCACATAGATTTCATTGGAATTTTTATTTAAAGGATGTTGTATAAAACGAAACGTTTCGTGATATCGGTTCGAGACTTCACTACATTGGGTTTCGTTCATTGCTTTTCGCTTGCTTAATGGAGTATACGAAACATAGAACTACCGGTTTAGAAATAAACTGCTGTAATGGAAGTTCGATATTAAGTATACTTTTAACCGTTTTGTTTGCGGCGAGTAACTTGTTTCTCGATACTGTTTCTCAGTTTTATGGTTTTATTTTTAGTAACAATCAGATTAAGATAAGCTACTTATCTGCGCATATTTTCTTTAGCAGATTTGGCGTGTGATTCAGCTGCATTAGGAAGGACTGGGAGCCGACCCCAACACTTGGAAACAGACTAGACACGATGATAATGATTTGTATGATTGTAACAGCTGTTACCTGTTTTTACGATAACCCGCTCTTCGATCCATTTCCTACCATTTTGTTTGCAACTTTTATTTCATCATACATGTATTTGGTTTTCAAAAGTGAGAATATGATGGTGTAATTCTATAAAATAACGGCACCAGAGGAAGCATCTTATCACTATATTTGATTAGATGGTACTAAATTCCCCAATCCACTTCAGCTATCAACAGTTAAGCTAACATTATTGATACACGCCAGAGATCACTGATGAGCTTATTAGAGCCACATCCCGCAGTGTTATTAATTATTATCGTAGGAATCTTATCACGTTTGCATATCAAGTAGCTTACTGAATCAATCACGTTATCTTTCTCACTTAAAATTCCTTGTAGCTTCATTACACTCATTACGTATTGCATAATCTATAAGAATTCCGATGATATTAGAAAGCTAACAAAATCGTTTAATCTTTTACAATCGATATAAAGCTCGGTTACAATCGGATGATTTAATGCGTACTCCTCGATAATCTTATCGGTAATTTTTCAATCAGCGCCTCTTTGCTGCTCATTCGATTATAATCGATAATCGTTTCTACGCCGTTGTGTTAAGAATATCGAGGCGATGGTGTTTGTTTGAATACACATTCCGCTGATTTATCGATACTAAGTGTGTAATCGATACAATCGATAATGATGAGCATGAACCTAAATAAATACAGACACGATAAAAATCATTGAATGAGAAAGATTTAGGAAGGTGTGGGTGGATATTTGTTATGTTAATGTTATGTTTTTTTTTTTCTTTGACGCCGGTATATCGACAAACAGTTCAATTTAACGTCAAACTTAAAGTTGGTACACTCGGCTACACATCAAGCTATACATTTCCAGTTTAAACTGAACTCACATTGTACGGAAATCCTATACAATGCGATATCAGCATAGACTGGAAATGTATAGCTTGATGTGTAGCCGTATGTACAAATGCATGCTTTAGAATTCCTTGACTGACACATAAACCAGTGATTATCCTGCGAATTATCGAATTAGAATACTTAATTCAAGCATTACTAAAACAAAATTTAAATTCTTGATGGTAATCTGTACCTAAGTAAAAAGAAGGAACCTGCTTTTAAGTTGAAGTACTTGAATATGGAAGTTGCTATATCAAATATCTGCCTCCATCTTTGGATGGAAGCGGAAGCGGAAATTGCGAAATATTTTGACGATTACGTCACAATTTTTCGCAACTTTTCTAATTTGCAAACCTATTTACCGAAAGTCGTAGCTCTACTGATCCCGTCATAAATCTTCTATGATGTTGCAGGCTAGTTACGTTTTATAAAAGTTTGAACAAGCAATAAGAACAAAGGTTTCCAAAGAAAACGGTGAAGGGTCACAAAATAACAGTTGTTCAAATACAGAGCGTTTTTTGACCTAAGAGGTCACAAAATGCTCTGTATTTGGACACCATTTCAATACTGGTGAAAATGACAGATTTTCATAACGGCTATTATCTTCTTTCTTCTTTTCATGTGGTTAGTGACTAACCTGGTGTCGGAGTTTAGCCGCCCATGGGCCTCTTGGCTTCACATGCCGTCGAGAAATATCTCTCAGGCATACTGGCTTCCTCACGATGTTTTGCTTCACCGTTTTTCAATCAAGTGATAATATTATACAATACGCACATGAATCGGAAAAGTCAGAGGTGCGTGCCTTGGATTCGAACTCGAGACCTGTGACTTGGCAAACTGACGGACACACCACTAGGCTATCACTGCTTATACTGCGGCTGCTATAATTTAGCAGGACCGCTATCCAGCGGACCAGACACTATCAGTAATAATGACATCAATATTACTGTCATTCCTTCCAATAGTGACGTAAAAATATTAAATTAATCACCATTCCAACCACGTCACTGTCAATAGTAATAACATTACTTGAATGTAATGTCATTATTACTGTAAGTGTCTGGTCCGCTCATGAAACCAAAGCTGAAAGTATATTGACACATCATTTAAATATCTTAGCACACGACTATTTTGTGAGCGCTAGTCACTGACAAAGAATGATTCATTCAAGCGTTTATTTGTTAGATAGGCGCCCCCGTAGTGTTGGATACTTGGCAACGGTTAGTGTATGACAAATCACTGTAGATGATCTAATATGAGGAATGTTCCAAGATATTGTTTGCAACGAGAATTTGTTTGTAGTTCTTTCGAGACTTTGCAAAATGCTTGTGATTGTAATTTTACTAAGTCATAAACATATTTTTAAGAAAAGTGGTAAAAGCTTTGACGCTGGTAAACTGTTTCCCAACCTGAGAAGGTTGGGAATCATACCTAGAAAGGTTGTTTCAATTCTAATAAATTTATAGAGCATTGTCCTTTGACCCTGTTTAAAGTCTTCTCTCTAAATTTTATTTTTTTATTTTTTGTTCTTTATTAACTTTAATTTGACTCATTTTGTAGCTTGCTGTAATGATTACTATATTCATAATATTTAACGCGTGCTATTATGAAGTCAACCATTTATGACGGGGATCGGAACTGTTCCCCACTCATAAGAGTAGGAGAGGTAGGAGGAGAGGGAACGGGAGGAGGGATAAGTTTTGAGTATGAGCGTGGATGGCTATAAAGCCATCACAGGAAAAAAAAACACACGCACTAAACGTTCCACACGACAGTGACTATGGACTGCGCAAGATTAAGAGGAGGCTCCCTAAATTGTAGGTTAATTTGGATTAATATTCTGAAAAAAGTCACGCATACAATCAAAATGCAACTTCAGTATATGCTTTATTGGATCTTTTTCTTTCCATATATAAGACAGTTACGTAATTGGAACATTTTCGTTCATTCATTTTTTATTCGAAAGTCATGTCTTTTTTAAAGATTATTTGAAACAAAAACAAAATTACTCCACTTTTATGTCTAAAATAACTATTGATAGTAAGAAAATAAAGTTCATTATTCAGATATAAGCATTTTTTTCTCTACATCAATTATTACTTTAGTCATAAACGAAATAAGAATTGAGACTTACTTACCTCTCAATTCTTATTTCGTAACACAACCGAAGAGCGCACGCGATATTCAACTTTATTAGTGATGTTTTAGCGTTTAGCACATAGTGGAGGGATGCATGGGGGCGGAGTTTATGTGGAAGTTGTCTTTGGAGTACCTGGTCTGAAATCAAAACCGTGTAGCACAATCAGCCTAAAAATTCCCACTGCTAATTTAACTGTATAATTTATTATTTTATAAAATTTATTTTACATTCTGTGATTACTTGAACTCACACACTGACTTATTAATATTTATTGTATTTTTTTAAAGAATATCGTATACTTTTACAATGCTTGTAAATATATGTGAGCACCATCTATTACATATTTAACTTATCTGTCGTTGCTTCATTTTTAATTCTTTTTACCTATTTGGTAAATCTTATTCCAGGTGCATCCTCTTCACATATAATTATATAATTAATGTATACAAAATATTGTAAAACCTTTTAAAAGAGTAACGGCGGAGTACATTATTCTTGCCCATTCTTCTTCATACGAAAACTACCTTTTGGAAGGGGCGACTAGAATCAATTCTGTTTTTTGTAAATTTTGACGTTCAAAAGTATCTTTTATGTGTCTAATTGAAATAAATTATTTGACTTTGACTTTGAAAAATATGGCGGCGCGACCAGCAAAGAGATGACAAACTGAAAATCCGTTACGAGCACGTCGTAATCAATAATATCACCAATTTTCAAAACTCCCGGAAAACTTTCCAGGTAAAACTACAAAATGGCTGGCTTAGTCGGATTTTCCGAAAGTTGAAAACTAACAGCGCGATTATAATTGGGCATTTAGGGCATTATAAGGACATGAGGATCGTGAGGTCTTTAGTTGAAATTGTACCCGTTGCATTATTAATGGAAAGCGCCAGAAACAAGAAGATGCTGTCCAGAAAAATGATGAAGACCTCTTTTAAACCTCTTTTAGAATTGACAAAATCTAATCGATCATTTACAAATACCTGAAACAGGAACCACTATTTGTGGGCCAAACAAATATCTTAACCGTGTAGGAATCCGAAACCTGACCCTCATTGCAGAAACCAATCGCACTGCTATCGTACCGTCGAGAGTTAAACTTATAAAATGTAATTCAGGGAAATTAATTGCTAAGCAAACTACGTCAATTTACTGTGTTATAGCCATTTCATACAACTGTCAAAAAATTACAGTTTTCTGTGATAACAATTGTTGGTAGTCCATTTTCTAAACAACAAATCCCTGGCTTTACTAGCATTGTCTTGAAAAAGATACCATCACGTGCGCACCCATATACGCGTCACAGAGGATATAATTTATCCTTCTGAATATTTATGATGACGTATCGGGCTCACCAAACGATTCTAAGGCTCCCGACACATTAATATCCAATAAAATTTCCGAATGAGTCGTCTCCATAATTGATACAACACACAATAAAGGTGTTGCCACACGCAATGATTTATGCATCGCGCGTTTCCGGCTTGGTACGACACAACGTGCCGCGCTTTGGTTACCAAAAGTGTATTGTTACAGATTAAAAAGGACTGCTTTTTTTCTTCGAACAGTTTTTTTTTTAAACACAACGTGGATCGTCTACATGTGTTTTAAGAAGCTTATTTGGAGTTACTTGAGACGTATACCGTATTTGTATCCATATCTCCCTTTGCTAGGAGAATGTTGAACAAAAAGAGTTTACGAGTCGTTTTAAAATGAAAATCAAAAGTCATTTATTCAAATTAGACTGAAAATAGGCAAATAACATAAGGCAGTCCCTCAAAACACCCGCCCTTCACCACTTCCTAGTGCTTTAGCTGACAAGAAGTAGTGCAATAAACTCCCCAGTCATATAGCTGTCTGTTTACATGGGGCACGAGGCTCTAAGTAAAATGCTAGTAAAATTACTTGATGAAAAATCAGTATGGTTCTCGCAAAAACTAACGTACGACCTTAACCATAATTTACATTTTCACCGAAAGACTTTTGTACGTATGCTTTCACAAATAGACCCATAATTTCAGTGCGCATTACCTCAATAACCGAACTACCAATAGACCTGCGGAGATACATATCCTACCGATACTTTGACACGTAAACAACGAAGAGCACTACAATACTACGGAAACTAAGCATAATTGATGAGGCTGCTCTCAAACGCCACTAACAGAGAGTGTTCACAAAATCTATAGGTACCAACAATGAGCGTAACTCCTACGCTATACGTTTGGCACTTCATTCATCAATATCGGTCGACTCATTTAAGTGGGACGCTAGGAGAAATTGGTGGGAGACTTTTATTATCTAATAGCGTGTTACTGCAAAGTAGGTAATTACTATATTTACTAGCACAAAAGTCGACTATTTTACCACAAAACAACGCTTAAATATACCGCAACAGACTGACTGATTCATATAGAAAACAGGCAAAGGAAAATGTCAAGTAATAAGCAGTGGTTCCTTAGATTTCCATTTGTTTTACTTTTCCTTTTTAGGGACGTAGCTGATATTTCATGTCAGTTTGAACATGGATTGTTGACCGGATATATTTGTTTGCAGAATAAATTCATAGTCAATTTTCATGATCAGATAGTTTCTAGCCTTACAACACAAAATAATTAGGAATGTAAGTCTCTGAAGTCACCCGGTCGCATATTTGACGGAAGATGCGTCAGGCGTAACTTCGTTAACTTCCAGTTAATACGGTCGACACTATAATGCATCAACGGTTGAGTGTGTAAAGTTGAATGTTTTATTACAGACCGGCCGTTGATAGAATGCGTTCCTGACACCTGTCAGTTGGACAATTTCTAGTAGTAATAAGGATCAAATTCGCAAAACACATATTCGTTAGTATGAAACTGAAAGGTGTCAAGAACGCATTCTCTCGACGGCCGGGCGGCCGAAATGTATCTATTTGTCCGCTCTAAGGTTACGCGACCGATGATACACGACGCATCTTCCGACAGATGTGCTATCACCCTTATTGTAATAATAGAGTTAATGAAACAAATGAAAAACAAACAATTGGTACCTTCACCACCAACCCTATCAATTTGTTATCATACATCAATATGCACGTCATCAAAGAAATGCTTATGCACAAACGTTTCCTGGATAATAGTTTAGTACAATTAAATTAGGTCAACCGGTCCACTGACTGTTGCGATGGGGATTGTGGTTTTTGACCTGCCACAGTATAATAAAGTAACAGCATTATGTCTCGGTAGTGACCTTCAAATAATTCCTACGGCCGATCGCCGATCGGTAGATAAACCTTCCACGTCCATGCGTAAATGCCACGTAATGGATACTGTTGCGTACTAATATACACTCAGACTTCGAAGCGCGTCGTTTCGGCCATTGTCTATGAAGAAATAATACTGTTATTATTTATACTGTGGCTCTGTGGAGGCATAACGCAATCGCGCGATTTTAAAGCTTACTTTGAGCAAATAACTCAGTACAATGAAACCCCAGAATTTATTGTACGACTATGAACTGGGTAGGTATCCTATTATTTTCAGTAAATAACTCCGGATTTTCACATCAACAATAAATTACTTATAACAATTTATGTATTCTATAAATACCTGCATAGCTATGACATTACTATAATGTTTTATATTTATGGTTTGCTGGTATACTGAAACTTTTATTATTCACCTAGTCCTGGGTTCAATTCCCAGGTCGTGCAAAGTGTTATTGGGTTTTTTAACTGGAAATTCTCAGTAGCAGCCCGGAGAATGTATTTGTGCCCGGTTGATGGCAATAGGCTTGCCCATGGAACTTAAACATAACTGGCGAAATGTGGGTATACTGTAGGTACACTTCTGCCAAACCCTTTGGGGAAACAAGGCGTAATGTGGGTATACTGTAGGTACACTTCTGCCAAACCCTTTGGGGAAACAAGGCGTCATGTTATGATGTTTTCTCACTACTGGGCAAAAGCCGCCATATCTCCATTCCACTCATTTCTGTCTTTAGCTAGTGAGAACCAATCAATGCGTTTAATAAAGTACCTGGGTGACCGAGGTCCGCTTTGGTGAAACTAATTCCATGCTGCTGTCATTATTTTATGGTAGGTAGCCATTTTGTTCTAAATTTTGGGCTCTAAGCACGAGTACTCTGAGTACGGAGGAAATGAATTTTCCCAGATATGAGACCTAGCTAGAACGATTTTTAGCCCCCGTAAACCCCTAAATTGCAACTTTCATCGAATTCGTTATAGCCGTTTTCGAGAACGTGAGTAAAAATACACATATACAAATATTGCTCGTTTAAAAGCGTAGGATAATAATATTACAGGCATCAAATGAAAATATTTCCGTGTAAATGGGATATTCAGCCACATTTGTCAATATTTAAATAACTTCACAACTAACACACAACTAACTAGATAATCGATGTTTTAATTCAAGCAAAACCACAAAATCGCCATAATTACAGGAACAGGAAAGCAAAACCACCAATCAACCACCTCTTTAATAAATAAATCATTTCAGAATTTACAACCGCAAATAGATGACGCAAACCAACAATGTATAATTAGTACTATTTATTCCCTCATGATATCAGCGAGAATTTCCGAAAAACCGACTTATTAATTTCAGCCAACACAAATGTTAGGCTGTCTGTCCATTGGAACAGACGAGCGGAAATGTGCAGAGCTAGGTAAATATAAAAGCTTGGTGTCCAACAAAGGAGAGAGGAGAATAGAAGTGACTTTAAAACAACCGATAGGTTTATGTACCTAAAATATTACTCCAGATCGAATTTCGGCCATGGCAGCCTTCTGAGCGGAGATTGCAGCCTTCGACGCGGGAGATACTATTGTGTACACAAGTGTGTGCAAAGACACAGGTGCACTCTCTCTCCCTCACTCCGTTCACTCCATAGTCCGACGGAACGGCAAGTCAACACGACCGGAGAGAGAAAGATCAGGCGAAGGACCTAAGGCTTAACGTGCTTCATACACGGGGCATCACACTGCCAACTTCCAAACTCCGGGCTTTTACGAATAAATTCTTAATGGAAAAACCCAATCGCAGTTTGCCCGACCTGGGAATCGAACCCAAGACCCACGGTCAGCAGTCGCGCTTGCGACCACGAGACCATCGGGGCAGTCAAATGAAGCGTTGAGGCTTAGCTACTAACGAAAGCTTGCTTGTAGTTCGAGGCACCTCCTCTCTTGTACACTTTGGCCATTCTTGGAATCTCTCTACTGGAATCCTTTAGTTTGGCTCGGTAAGCCCAACTCACTCCCCACTCCCCACTCCGCACCGCTTCAGTGGACAAGACTACAGTGAAGAGGAGATTAGTTTTGTATATCTCAACCGAAGGAACTATCTAGAGCTGTAAACGCTCAACGTCTTTGCTTCAATGGACAGGGAAATTCCGCCACACTGTTCTGTGTAGCTCCCACGCCCTTCTCCGCTTACCCGCTCTAATAGACAGGCAGCCTTTAACAAACCTATGTGACGAACCTGACGCTTGGGGCATTCTGGTGGTAATTAATAATTAGCGGTACATGGATAATGTTGAATCAGCTTGGGACAAAGCAAGTACTCTATAATATCGATTAAATGATCCCCTCTAGCGATTCGTTTGATTGATTTCTATCAACTAGTTGGTTAATTGGTAGGCGTAGTGAGTAGTTTAATTATGGCAACTCATTTGATTTAAAAGCTTTGCTTAATAGTTTTCTCATTGACATGAAATTTATATTTTAATTAATGAATTATTCTAGGTATAAAACTAGTATGTTAAACGATACATTTATGCCAATTCTGATACAAAGTACAGTCAGGGAAATTCATTGTTAACAAATGTTAACTTATAGAGGTATGAGAAACAGGGTGTAAAGTTCACTCATCCTCTATCGAAAAGGAAAAGGAAAGGATCCTCCAACCAGACGGGTGTTGTGTCTGGTGGGCAACTGCCCAACGATTGATGTCGGGACGTTGTATATACACTCGTCGCGCGATAAACCCTGTTTGCGCGATGCAAGATTTTTGTGTAACGACAGTTTGATGCGTAGTTCGCATGTGGCATTGTAGGTCCCGCCTCGAACTGTCAAAGAATGACAGTTATAATTCGAACATACGGAATATTTATGTTGGTAGTCAATTTGCTTAAAAAAATATTTAATTTACAAGTAACGCGCATGTCTGTCATTAAGACAGAAAATAATAATTTATAGGACAATGTCGAAATAATAGAAATATTATTGTAAATTGAATCGGTTCTATGTAATGACAACTTGGCCACCCATCGCTTTCCTATCAAAACAATCAGACCCCTTTCTTGCCATTGAATTGATTGATAGGAATCAATTGATCAGTGAATCGTAGTTGTAAAAAGTAAGTGAATACGTTGATTGATTCATAAACAGCCCGCAGCTGTAATCAGATACAGTAGGTACCTGGCCGTGAATATGGCACATCGAGTTTAAGGCCTCATTCACACCAAAATGTATAGTCAGACACTGAGAGTCTATAGTTCAAAATGTATGTAAAAAACTGGCACTCCGGAAGTGCCGACAGAAGAGACAACATGAAAAAAAATCGGCACCGCGGTAATCAATGCGTTGATGTCTTTTACTCCATGCACCGCGGTAACAACGCGTTGATGTCTTTTTAATGGTCAAGAGCTGGTGTCATCACGGTGTCGCGAAATCAATGGTTTAGTCCCATCTCAAAAATACCCAACGCGTCTAAAGAAGTTTTCACTTCAACAATTTCAGCTGCCGACTGACTGTCCTTTGTTTTTCGTATATTCTCACTTCGACCGACTATACATTTTGTTTTAACGCGGCCTAAGAAAAATTCTGTCAAACAATGGTGCAAAAGCACAAATCGTAATCCAGCTTCATAGTAAAGAAAGAAGCCCAAATCTGTGTAACTTTACTGCAGTGAATTTTAATCTCAACCGTAGATTTCTGTAACACCATCAGACCTTAATCGATATTCATTTGTTAAGTCATAAAATAGCTCTAACTTATCATAATCGTAACTTTACACAACAACTGCAACTCAAACGAACACAGAACCTAAAGGTGAAAAGATCCTAAGTCCAAATTATATCAATCCGGAACATAAAATTGGAAACAAAATAATAACACGATCATTACTAAAGGTTGAACTCTAAATCGCTAACAAATAGCAGGAAACGATTCACATTTACAACTTTACGACCGTAGCCTTACTATTTGGATTAAAATTAAGTAGAACGTTATCATTTGCTTTAGATCGAAACAGCTGGGATACGTAAAATGTGTTTGATATAAATTGTGTGATATTTTATATCGTAGTACATTTTTTTTTGTACTATGAAATGTTTTGTGTCATCATCTTCCTAGCCTTTTCCCAACTATGTCGTGGTCGGCTTCCAGTCTGACCGAATGCAGCTGAATACCAGTATTTTACATGGAGCGACTGCGTAACTGACCTCCACACCCAGTAACAGGGTAATACGATACCCCTTGGTAGGGCTGTTTGTCAGACTTTCAGGCTTCTGACGACCCGTAACGACTGTCAAATGTCCACGAATGACAGCCGGGACCAACGGCTTAACGTGCTTTCTGAGGCACGAAGGGGTCTTGGTATATAAAGATGGTAACTCATCCACGGACCAACTGCGGCAAACCTAGCTTAACCTGATCGATGGATCCGTGCGGCTGTTCCTTGTTACTTAATAACCCTCAAAGGTCGAAGGATTTTGTTTAGCATGGGATGAATACTAATACTTTGTCAATAATTACATAGTTTGTGTGTTAAAACAAAATACATTATCAATTTGACTGCCTATTTATAAATGCAGATTACTTTTCAAAACAAACATTAAAATTAATATTCCTATTTTTGATTTAAATTAAAATATCAATTTCATAAACTAACCAAAACTGAATAAAACATAATAACGATAAACAAACTAAAAAAGTACAAACAAACGATAAAGTTACAAATGAATGGAAGAACATTTAATTTTATAATGTAATACATTCAAGAGAAAAGATTGAAAAGCAATTAATTATAGGTACGCTTCGAAATAATAGTGGCGATAAACGTCTGCCCACGGAACGCCTACACCAAACAATAGAATAAGCACAACGTTGGAACGAAGAATCGGAATGCAATAAATGTAACTTTTACGAGGTTACTAAAAGTTTGTGATCTCTGGTGATTGTACCAAAGTGTGATAAGAGGAGCAGAGGTCGTGAGATTTTACGTAAAGTGGCGCTTATGGGTAGTAAGAGATCCCCGGTCTATATGGATTAACTAAGTATAGAGAGGGGATGATAGTGCCAGTTATTTTCAAAGTTATATCTTCAGTTTGAAGTTGGTACCTCTATAATTTATTTGTATTGTGAGTAAGTAAAGCCTTTCTGTAAAGATTCTGATAAACTTGAGTATACGCCGTTTTTAAATTTGTCGAACTGAACAACGAACAGAATCAAGCATTGAGCCAAACATCGCTTCGAACATTTTTACGATAATTCTAGCTAATGATCTAGTCAATGCAAGTCAAGAAAAAATTTTTCAAGAAGATGCCAGAATGGCTCGGCTTGGTAAAAAGCTTAAAGCAGATATACTGTCCTTTCCCTAGAATGCTCATTACAAGTGAATGTTCAAGTTTATTTGCAATTTAATGGATAATAGTATATTTTAACTAACCAATGCAAAGAATGGAAATAAATAAATAAATTGACTCGTTCTCAACTGATTGGCCGAATCAGGAAACAAAAAGAGATAGAAGTAGCAAAATGACAGACTTTTATTCAACCCATTCAATTTCACTGCTGGCAAGGTAAAAGTTTTAAACTCAACCAAGATGTTGGAGCAAATGACGCGTTAATAGTTGAATAATTGAAAGTAATATTAAGGGTTATAAAGACAATTTCAAAGCTGCTACTGCTGATTATCAAAATCTTATCTTTCCTTAATCGCATTAAACTTACACAAGACACACTAGTTCCTAACTACACGTTGAACTCCCAAATGAACGTGGGAGCTTAATCAAAACAATATTATGGTTCACAATCTGAACTGCCTGAGCGAGTTGAGAAAGACAAACAGGGTAATGGGTCATTAAGGTGCCTGCAGGCGAGACGAGCAGTCCCATATCATCATATAATTCATTGTATAGCTGTATGAAATTCTAAGTACTGTTTATTATATTTTATTTTCTTGACAACCTATTTATTATCACTCAACCTGACTTGATTTCCGTACTTCTTTCTCGGGTGACCACTAAAAATCAGCGCTGTACTGTGGGTCCCCCATAGCATGCTGAGTGGAAGTCTTCTTGTCACATTCATGACGTGCAGCTGCCGACTATTCTGTTTTAGGCTCGTGGTTTATTATGTACTTTATTTTGTTGTTCTCTGATTACTGTGGTCTTTTTGTATGCACGTGTTTCTGTGACAAATAAACCTATTTTTCTTTCTTTCTTCATAATTTGCACTGTAGTGTAGCATTTAATACAAAATTTTTAATTAATTTTACGTAGATCTACATACCTTCATATGCTTTTTTTGCGATAGAACCTTTCGTACTTTCTATAAATTATAGCTATTTTCTATTATTGTCCCACTATAGGGCAAACGCCTCTTCTCATTCAGAGAAGGCATTGATCACCACGCTTGCTCAAGACGGGTGGGCGATTTCTTTTTCAATTAATATATTTCATTTTATTCTATACTCCTTTCAATGTCCTTTCCAAAAATGTGAGTTGACTGGCAACACTGTAGCAATGTCTGCAATTAAACATTGCTTAACACTTTATACTAGCACTTACTTTGGCCCCTTTGACCTGTAAGTGTGAGTTCCGTGTTTTAAATGTTTATCCTATACTAATAATTAAGTAATATTTGGAAAACGGCTCTAACGATTTCGATGAAAGTTGCAATATAGGGGTTTACGGGAGCGAAAAATCTATCTATGGTCTCACAGCTGGAAAAAATCGTTTTCCCCTTACTTTCACCCGAGCAGAGCTCAGTCGCCCAAAGTTTTGAACAAGATGGCTACCTTAGAATAATGACATGGCAGCATGGAGCATTCTCTATTTTCACCAGAGCAGAGCTCGGTCGCCAAGGTATTCGTTATTTAATTACTTAACCTTTATAAACTTCATAAGTACCTAACTACTTGCAGTTATGGAGATACTATCCTAACACATTTGTTTTAGGCAATTAAAAATTAATTAATATTCTTATTATTATCTTAATATTATCTTGTTTTAAAATAAATTCTATATTAGTTGACTTAAAAAAAAAAAGATAATAACATTCTAATTAATACACGTAAGACAGAGAATTGGAAAGAGAATGAGGAGTCCTTTACCAAGCAGTGGGTGAAGATGTAGGTTAGCAAAAAATAATAAAAGAATACTTAAGTATTCTACCTAATAACTTATTTCAAAAACCTTCCAGAGCGTTTGTTATAATCAATTTTTTTTTCTTAAATAAACCGAAAACTAGTTTCGTTTACAAATCAAAACATACCCAATTTTAAGAAAGACAGTCATTATACCAATTAACCTTGATTCAATAATTTACTATAGGTACTTTAAATTTCTTCCATACATAAATCGTACTAAACATCGAAAAAAGGCGATGACAACATAAAGATATGTAAAAAGCCTCTCATAGTCAACAGTTAAATTATCAACCATGCAATTTGTCCAACACGAGATCGCTTACCTACCGCATACATAAATATATTATTAACTAAAAGTTTTTGTTAAGTAAACACGATGGCTTAGTCGATATTTAGGTCAATTTACAGCTAATCGATACTATAAGAACTTGTAAGTCAGTAATAAGCTCGTGATTTAAGTGAATTTTTGATGCATCTCTCAAAGAAACAGACTGGGTTTATCCATATTTGTTGCAACAGTTAAAGTTCATTTAGACTTTAAATGAAAGTTGCGTGTAAGAGATATGTAGATTAGTTAAAATTGTTGACTAATCTAAATGAAAGTTGTAAGGATCCAGGTACTGCTTTTCCTATAGGAGTCGAATAAAGTGGCTATCCCATCTAAAGGTGCCAACACTAGGAAATGGTGAAGGGTGGGCGTTTTGGGGGACTGTCTTATGTAATTTTGACGTTCCAAAAGTGCTGATTCTCAGCCTAGTTTGAATAAATGACTTTTGATTTTTATTTCATGCGACGCGACGTAACGTCTCTTTTCTTCATAATTTTGCAAATCAGCAACAACAACTTTGATCCCTTATAGCAGCATAATATTGAAATCATCAATTCTTTTGCATCCTTTGCACAAAGAAGACGTAACGTTTAGCAAACAGGTCAAAGGTTCACAATCAGTCGTCCACCGCTATAGTATATCGAACCATCTGAGAGCCTAGGCATGCGTTACCTTGGCCGACTTGGAAATCTCTAAATAATCTTCGAACCCAAGTCGGTCGGAGCAAGGCAATCTCCACAGATGGGGCAGCTCAGATCTCAAGTGCATACGCGGCATCTCACCACCGATAACAGCCCACCTTCCACCTTGCGCCAAATACCTGTCACCTGTTCACTTGATGATCTTATGACTGTGTCAGTGAGATGATTTCGCGCAGCTGCATTTTGGGCCAAACTTGTTAAAACTTTTTAAATCATCGATACGCTAAGAAAACAAAGTTATACATAGTACCCATCTGATTCGATCAAAAATCACAAGCGGTACACGTTTAGTCGATGAAGCGTTAATTGTCCACTCAAACCCTTGCTGCATTATAACAGCTTATAATCTTAAATTAAGTGTCCATTACAGCGTAACAGTAAGTCGCGAGTAACAGTCAATTATAGTGGAAGGTTAATAGTGGTAGTAAAACGCGATCCATCACGTTTGGTCGATGTATACTGTAACTTGACACGTTAGAAGTGGACCGTCGGCGTCGTGTAATGAGTTGGGATAATTTTTCAAACGTCTGTGATCATATTTTGTATTTATAATTAAAGTTCCGAAATTAAAGAAAAAAAAATCAATTTAAAAATTGTTAGTTAGCTAAATGCAAACAATTTTTTTTATTTTCTTCTTTCTTACTGTCATTTAGACGCACAGTGTAGTTTGATTCGGAATCTTAATTGTGTGAGCCCGACTTTCTGTTGGTCGGGTTTTAGGGTTCCATATTCAACAAGAAACCCTTATAGTTTCGCCATGTTTCTCTATTATTCGGCTTAGGTTTGATATTCAACATCCTTTGTGTTTTTTTATAATATACCTTTTGCCTTAAAATGGAGCACTAAAAGCTAAGTAATAAAAAATTCTTTAGTTGAGCTAGGTTCAGTATAATTAGGGAAAAGTCTTAGCTACTTTCCAATAGAATTTCAAGATACTCGGAATTCTAAATTTCAGGGAGTAAACGGAAATAAGAACCTGTTTAAAACACATTTGAAGGGACTGAGTAAAACCTGAGACATACCTTTAAAGCATTTTTTTACTTTTACGTACTACACCAGAGTAAGTTCGTTTGTAATTTATTTATTTAAAAAGGTAGTAACATAAACCTGCTTGAATAAACATTGGCTCGAGCTAACCCTGACCCAACGTTAGTGAAATATTTTACCAAAATATAATTTGCATAGTAATCTTCTCTTCTATAAAAACCAGCCATAAAAATTCTAGGCAGAAATAAAAACTAATCTTCGGTCGTATATCAAGATGTTTTTTCGTCATAATTTTCTAAAATAAATTGCTGTTTCAGGATTACCTGAGCTAACATTAACTGTAGTTAAAATAATCTCAAAGAAACACTGGTTAGTGACTTAACGGGCTATTAACCCATATACCTATTTACCTAACACGTACCTGTCATTATAGCTATAGTTTAACGATCAGTTAAACAAACAATAAAACAAAGTTAACACCGGTGGCTCAACCGTCGAACTTCGCCAGTTGTCAACCATTAATTCAAGCGCCCGTGACGAAGTTGTCACTTTATATAAACGTCTGTGGGCCATTTATCTTGGTGTGACAACGTAACCAATGTCGGCAGCCAAGTAAGCGTATTAAAACTAAGCTTGCATCGTTATATGTTGTATTAACTTAGTTTATTACAACGATATTGAACTTTATTGGGACGTAATAGGGATGGTTCTGTATTCTGTAGTTTGTGTTAAGCATAAATCTTCGCGGATGTCTTAAGTAGTGTACTTGGAATGTTTGTTACAAGTTACAATATCGCGAATAAATCTTTTTAAAGGATCTCTTGCGTGCTGCTTAATGAATCACTTATTTGTAAGACTAGTTTGGTTTCCACTGGTAATTTGTTAGCAGGTGATTTGAGCCCTTAAAAGCTCTCCAAACCGTGACCGCATTTTATGCTTTATAACTCAATCAAATACAAGGTAGGTACGTAATGTTATTAGAACAGAAGCCCTATTATGGACATTGAAATAAATGAACATGACTGGTTCCAATGAATTTATAGTTTTCGCATAAAGTAGTGGACTTGAATTAACTTTATAAGTGACAGAGTGACGTATTTCTTAGTAAGTAAGTACTTGAATAATGTTATTTGTCTCCTTGATATAGAGGTGGTAACTACAACTATCGAAGTCTTGGATTCAATTTTCAATATTATGACACAGGCTCAATATTAATTTTTGTAGTTGCCAGACTTATCGAGCCCGGTAAACATTAGCGGGTTTTCCTTAAATGACACAAGAAATCGAAGTTGGCAATTCGAAATCAGATCTACCTCCTAATTATAATCTACGAGTGGACCAGATTGAGGTGTTTGGACCTGAATAACTAGGTAATTATATAATAATGGGATTGATTTTGACCTTAACCGTACAAATCTACTCACTCATAAACTTAGCGTGACTTAACAAAGTTAATCTGGAAGCTCAACTCGGTGAAAGGTCTACCCTATTTTGATTGCATAATAAACGGAACAACGTCAACTCGAGTATGTACCTAATAGTACGAGTATGTATGTAGAACTGAACTCAACCCATGACTCCGTTTGAGTCGAAAACTAATCGGACAATCCCGAAACCATAACTGCAATCGTACGGTTAACAATCAAAGATAATAAGAAGGCTATAATAGACGCTAATCTTACCTACACAAAAGAGACAGGTGGAAGTTTAAGATAATATCGTTAACCACCATAACAGACCAATCATTTCAATACCCGCGGTAAACACAAACAATTGAACGCAACAGAAATGTCAGAACGCCAATAAAAACTTCAACAAGGTTATTATTAGACCACGTAAGAACTTTACGCATTGAATGCGCCGACGCCGTGGTGAGTGAACTATTTCATGCGGGAACTACGCCTAACATTTGGTTTGATTAAACATACATTACAGATGCACTGACTAAGCAGTTACGAGGAGTGAACGGATAAACTGGTGATATATATGACGAAAACGTAGGTCATTAACGTAAGGCTGAAGAATGGGGCAAACATAGACGAACTGACAGTCGAGGCATTCAAGATACGGTAGCAAGAATACACAGAGAACTACATAGATCAATAATTAGTCTTTGCCAGTAGGTAGGTTTTGATTCTGGATAGTGGCAAATTAAGTGTCAAAACCTTAAAAAATCAATGTAATGTAAACCACCACCGGTAATAATTCTTGTCATCATAAATAAGTATTTAGGACCAGATTGGAAAAAAAAAATCTATCTAAATCATATTATGGTTTCCATTCGGTCAATGTCATACTTTATTTCTTCTTTATTTTGAGGCAAGGATATAGTTACTGATAAGGTGAATCATCTGTAACCCAAAGTTTTGATGTGTCGGTTTTTTCCACAATCACTAACTATTATGTATAAGCTGGACCTAATGTGTTTATGTTATGTGTAACAAGTGTGTTTATTTCAGCAGAATTAGATAATGCTCCCACTATACTTGACCATCACATTCTCAAACACATCCACACAATGCCCCTTACGATTGAGCCCGCATCGGGAGCTTTATCTACAACCGCAGGTCACTCGGTGACAGCAACGTTGTCTTGCGTCTCCTGCCAACATTTCCGCATCGTGTTCCCGTATCACGAAGTTTTTTACGTGCTGTCATTGTTTTACTGGTGAAATTGTTTGGAATACAGCCAATAGTGTTTTGATTGATCTACAAGTACAACTGTATGTTTAATGTCACGCTCATGTTGTTAAATGGGTTAGACTGAGTTATAATGAGTGCCAATACAGTAATCGAGACACTGAATCAGTCAAAGATCCACAAATGACAGCCGGGATCAACCACTTAACGTGCTTTCCGAGACACGGAGAAGTCTCAGTACGTAAAGATCCCCATCCACGGCCAACGATCAACCCGTGCTGCTGCTATCCTCACGAACCTGAATAAACTAAAGCTGATACTGAGTTTATCTACTAATTAATGCATAATGTTAATGATGACTTAATATTTACAAAGTGAGCAAAAGATTCTGATACTATTTAAGTATACTATACATATAATGTACAAGCTCTTGCTTTTTTAGCAAACCAAACGAATTCATCCCTTAATTTTTCGTCAGAAAATGTAGATAAAAATGCATATTTAAAATCACTCAGCGCTCGTGGTCAGTAGTTCGTTCTTTACACAGAGCTCAGCAAATTAGTGAAACTAACTGGAGAGGAAGCACGCATTCATAATGAAATTAAACGCGAGTGGTAAAGCTCTGAGAATAGAGGAAAGTGGCGCCACCTGTGACCAGCATACAGCGGACGTAACACTAATATTATGGAGTGTGTTTGAAGTATTCTTTACGGTCTCTTTAGATAATTGTGTAAATATTAAGGGCACTCGCTAAAGTGGACGTTATTTTCCACTCGGATCTTTTGCTAATTTCCTATGGCAAGTAGAGTAGGTAGGTATAATTATGTCTCTATGGTTGTATTTATAATGCTTCTGAATTAGCTCACAATTTTATTATGTCCATTTTGAAACATCCGATAATTTGATATTCAAAATAAAAGCTGGAAGCCAATTTCCCCTACAAAGAGCTTTTTGATGTGTAATATCTTTTCTCTCGTTTTCCTCAATATGTGGGAGCGATTTTGTGAAAAGGGACGGAAGTGTGTAACAGGAAGAAGGGGAAGCGCGCGCTATTTGATTTCACCAATGAGTGCGCGTGGTACTAGAGTTGGCCGTCAGACACGACCTTGACGACGCCCCCCCTTTTATGTTGCTTATTACCAAGGTGAGATGTCAGACGTCACACATCCTAAGCGACTATTGTAAGGTTTACTCGTTTTTTTTATTAGCAAGCGAACGCATTTCACTGATAAACACCCAAGAAACGTGTTAAAACCAAAATAATAGAAAAATGTGTTCGTTCTAATCACTCAAAGTTGGCATATCAATTACAAAGTGCCAGATGTCCTGGAAACTAGTACAACGGAGTTCTAGAAAATACGTGACCATAATGCTTCCAAAGTTCGCTCCTTTGCAGAATTACGTAATTTCCTATTTGAGATAGTTTTATTCCGAAAGCTTCCTGTAGAACCTCGTTGTATGGAAATGTGAGAGATATCTCTGGAGTTGATTTGGGTAGCATCTTATTATGCTAATTCTCTATGTTTTATTATTTTATTTATGACCTTAGTCTGTATCATATTCAAAACATCAGCCCGGACCTTATTTGCAACAAAAATGTTATGGTCCATTGGTTCGAATTGCGATACATGTAGCAACCGAATAATTAAGCGATCCTCACTTTTGTCCTATTCCTGTAGGTAGATAAGATATTTAAATTGAATGTCACCAACTAGGACTAACCTTTGCCCAACCCTTAAAAGGTCGTCCAGATAATGCTATGTTTACGGCCAGCCTATCCTAATGTAGTTACACAACAAAAGCCAACAGTCGCGTGCTTTGGTGACATAACTTAAGATCAAAGGTGAGCAAACCTACACTACTGTATAAATACAAACGAAAACAATTTATGGTATTCTCATTTAATTGGCAATGTAGCTGTTATTCTAATTAGCACTGAGGAACGAGTCTGTTACGGAGATTTCAAGAACTAATTAACGGGCATCCAATTAGTCTGCACTGGAATACAAAATATATAGGAAGAGAAGGTCAACTCCATACAACGAGCGTAAACACAAGTACATAATAATATACCTACGCTTCATGTACTGCGAGTACAAGCACACTTGCGACTAGCATTCGTTTGAAGCAGTTTGAGATCTCCATACGTACGTGTCTACGTGTACGAGTGCCTGTTTCCGCTCCTTGAATAGAGCCGACCTTCTTAATCTATCTGTTCTGTGACTAGAATCAGCTGTTAGGAACGTCTAAGTAATTAGGACCGTTTCCGAATTGAACGTATCGGCCGAAAATGTCATTAATGAAGTAAGATTTTCTTTTTTAACTGACTTCAAAATAAGGAGGAGGTTTCTCAATTGGCATTCATTTTTTGTGTGTTCGCGGATTGCTTCGTCGTTTATGAACCGATTTTGATGATTATTTTTTCGTTGGAAAGTAGATATTCTTAGAATAGTAACATGATAAGGAAACCAGGATTTGATGATGGGGAAATCGAGGGGACTGCACAAGTTACTATAAAAAATACCCAAATCGCTATCGATTTGGGTATTTTTTATAGTAACTGCAGTTGCTCTTGGAAAGCACCATTTGGTGAAGTGCAACTGATGATGAAGACCACAAATAGCCACCGGAATTACTCAATAATAAGTATTTTACGGGTTGCGATTCGATTACTTTAATATAGTTGCAATGCAATTTATGCTCGTCATGTATATATGGAGACATCATCATATATACATGACTCTCTTTTCCTCAACGATTAACGTTCCTGCATCGGGAAAAGCATTATTTTGTAAAAAGTGATGTGCAGATGAGATTTGGCTATTGTAACTTAGATAAATTACAAACTACCCACTAAAAAGCTAGACATAAAAACATTTTTACAACAAAAAAACAACCGACATCCAAAAAAACACTACAAAGTGAAAAATAACTTAAATTTCGAAAGTCGGTGGCAAATAACTAAAATACAAAACCAAAGACACCGACTTCCGAAATTTAAGTTATTTTTCACTTTGTATCGTTTTTTTTTTGGAAGTCAGTTGTTATTTTTTCGTTGATGATGTCTTTAGTAGCTCGAATGGTATTTATGTCTTCTTATAATTTGATTATTAGAAGGAATAAATGGGAATGGAGGCTGGAGCTTATAGTATCAACAAAGCGATTTTTATTTCTTTGGTAAACGTTTCTTTTTATATAGAACTCTGACAGAAGGGAAAATTATTGGGCTGAATAATAAGTTCCAAATCAAGAATATTAATTTAGTTTTTGCATTGTAAGGTGTCATAATGTATTTCAATATGAAATATTAATATCGATATGAAAACAAGCAACAATAATAATAGAATCAGTTATCTATGAAAAAATTAAAGTCAATCGTCGTGATCCTACCGATGACAAAGCAATTTGTTATAATTTTTTCTAGAAACTTTTATAAAAACAGATGAAAAACACTACAGTAAAAAAACTAGTCAAAGTACGTTTCTCTCTTATTGTAAAAGATAAAGGCTCTTTCAAAGAATTCAACACACATACGGAACTCAATCAATATGTACAACTAAATGAACCGTTGAAAGTGGTTCCGAGATAATTCTGCCGGAGTCTATTTGCACCGAAATTAACTAAGAACTCCATTCAGGAGTTTGGAAACTTTCAAAATGTAACGTACTAGACTAAGGCCTGCCCTTCAAAGACAAAGAGCTATTGTATAAGGATCTTTTCAGAACAATCCTATTGATATTAGGAATATTTAATTGTCTATTGTACTGTAAATGTATTATCAAAAATAACAATTACGTTATTTATAATTTCAGGACTGTACTATGTACTGTATTGTTAAACTTTCTAAATTCGTTTAAGATTCGCAATAATCAATTTAATTGATTTGTTTGTATTAAAGATAGAGTGGGTCTAAATTAAAATAAATATAGATCTGATATAATATTTTCTCAATTTCAATTCATCTATTATAAAACCTTTAACTCTTCTTCTTCCAGTCCATGTTACTAACGCAAAATTTTATCAGGGGCAGTCGCGCACGGTTATAGAATCTACATTCTATACGTACATTCAACAAAATTTACCTTATATTAGCGCTGCGCTTTATTTAATTAGGACTATTTAAAATATTAGATTATTCTAATGTGATTATGTTGCCGTGTGATGGCCAAGTTATTATATTTATTAAATTAGATCTCACATATTTTTGCGAATAAGAACTGCGTTGAGAGACTTGCATTTTTTTTACATGTTTTGTTTTTGATGGGATATTAAATTTCAATTACGAATTGAGTAATTTTTACATAGTCTACCTAGGGTAACCTTAAATTCTTTGGCATCAGAGCTTAAAATATTACTGATAGCTAATCCAACAAAAAAAAAAAATGAATCTGTGGAATCAACCGTTATTTTTATCCACCATAACAAATACTGCTTGATAATACGTTAAACACAAAGCCAAACGAGCATTGTACCAATGATGAAATCGTAAGACAATAGATGATCGTATCAGCCGTTTGGCGCTCGAGTAATAAAAATATTTAGATTTACTGATACTGACAATGGACTAGAAACCTATTCTCGTGGATATGAAGAATCCGATTAGTTTGTGACTTGACGTTCATCGGATAGAGAATTCTATATATTCCAAAATACACATTTAAACAAATATGCATGGTTTGCCCTAAGGGTGCATCTTAGGTCCTAATGTGATGTCTTTTTTTAAGATTCAAGGTAGATAATTAAATTGTGAATAAGGTTATTTGGGCACTTGTAAATATGTAGAAAACCTTTTTAGTTTTAGAAATGTTGATGGTGATAAATCATGGCGCTTACATTAAATTGATAAAGCTTCACACTTAAACACATTACCTCTGATCGAAGATTTCAAAACATGTCCACCGATCTAAGTAACATGATTTATAAAGACTAATGCGGCGTTAGTGACCGTTGCAGAATCCGATAAACCTCCATTCGCAATACCCACTTCAGTCGTCCATGTTTTATTGTCTTAAGTTGATGTATGACCTGCCATAGGTCGCGGCGACAATTCTGACTGCCCCATCGTGCACACGTACGGTACCAATACATCATGATAAATACTCTGTCAATATATCATGGTGCTTAGTTCATTGCGATTTCTGTCTATTGTCTTTCGGGCATTTCATTGCAAACTAATATTGTGAAATAGTCTTTTTGTAGGTTTTAGTAAATCATTTTCGTTTATGCTTTGTTAGTGTTTTTTGATTTTCATGTCTTGTTATTTTCTATAATGCCTGGAGAACAATAAAGAAACACTATTCACTTTAACTTACCTCTTAAAGCTAATTTACACTTGAGGAAGGCACACATTAAAATACATAATAGATTTCCTCAAATAAACATAAACCTATCCATCACCTATCTAGGCTTTTCCCAACTTTTTTAGGGTCGGCTTCCAGTCTAACCGGATGCAACTGAATACCAGTATTTTACATGGCGACCGCCTATTATATCTGACCTCCACAACCCAGTTACTGGGTAACACGATACCCCTTGCTAAGGCTGGTTGTTGACTGACTGAGTTTCGGGCTTCCGATGACCCGTAACAACTGTCCAAGATCTACAAATGACAGCCGCGACCAACGGCTTAGCATGCTTTTTGAGGCACAGATGGGTCACGGTATTAAACCGAAAACTATCCAATACATGTACAGCAAGATCGAAATAAACAGTCAGTTTAAAATAGTGCACTCATCTCTCATATATCCAGATTACTTGTTCATAATATCGTAATTAATAACATAAACTCGGATGGTTGTGTTGTTTTTATTAGAACACAAAACTTTATAGTCTAACCGGGTAAACAAAAATACTCTAATTTTTATTATAGATAAAAGTGCACAGTCGGTATGTTCAATACATTGCTCGGTTAGCATTAAAATGTTTACTAAAAATAGTTTTATTTATATTGCTAGCAAGCTATTAGGCTGGATGGTGGACCATTAGCGTCTTGATTTTATGGTAGGAAGCTATGCAGTCCTTCTGATTTATTATTTTTTAATTGCGTTACATCATTTACATATACATCATTTAATAAATATTTAGGTTTTATTGTTACTTTATCGAAATCATCAGGATCTGGTCTAGAACTCCACAAATTCTTTCGCCATGACTAATCTTCGCATTCAGATTCATCACTACATTCGTCCTCTCTTGTTTGTATGTTTAAAGACTCTTCTTGGTGTGAGTTATCTGATTATCTAGCAGATGTTGATGGTGTTGTTGTGGATGCACCTATCTCTGAACTATACCTAGAGGTGGAATTAAATTGAGCAGGAGAATTTGGTAATAAGTTTTAGGAATTCTTCTGCCTCATCAGACTCGAATCCGTCTTTTGAACCATCATCTGGAATGCTGAAAATCTCCTTCAATATCTTTTCAATGTCGTCGTCATTCAAATTACGCGCTATTTTTCATGAAAATCTGAAATAAGTAAGAACTAGTTCAACGAGCATACATTATATGCCACGGGTGGTGGGAATAATTTTCCCATCAATTAAATTGTTCTTCCCAATCAAAATACGATAGTGACTTCTAAAATATGGCAATAAATTCAAAGAATGAACACAAATACGTAATAAGAAATCAAATTCTTACCTCTTTTCAAGTAAAAATGTGAAGGTTCACGGAGAGGAAAATTTCATTTGAAAATGGCGCAATTTTCGTGACAACTAATGCTACCGAAAAAAAAAATCAAACAAACATCAAAGTTGTTTTTAATGATTTACAAGACATGTCTTACTTGTTGCCTGAGCAAAAAAAATTGGAATTCTACTATGGTTCATAAAGGAGGATAAACTGAAAATGTTGGTGGTACAAACATCGCCTCTGCCATAAAAAGGGTAGACTAACCGGGTAAACAGAAATACTCTTACTTTTATTATAGATAAAAGTGTACAATCGGTATGTTCAATGCATCGCTCGGTTAGCATTAAAATGTTTACTAAAAATAAATTTATTAATGTTGCTAGCAAGCTATTAGGCTGGACGGTGGACCATTAGCGTCTTGATCTTATCGTAGGAAGCTATGCAGACCTTATGATTTATTATTTTTTAATTGCGTTACATCATTTACAGATGCCTTTGCTGGCGGTACACAAAAGGAATAAGCTTTAACATTTGAACTAGTGGTCATTTAAAAATGGGCCACGTAATTTATTTTTGTGAGTAAAGAATCAGATGTATATAAATAGATACGTGGCAATGCCAACTAATAAGTAAGATATGTTTAGATGATGATTGATATACATATACAGGCAAAAACTAAACCTGCAGTAATTATGAAGATTATAGTTTGCTCGTCTAGTGATGAGACGAGAGGAAAACGAATTCGCAAAACACAAGGCATGGTAAACGATTAAAATCCAACAGTAACAATATACGTGTTATGGGGCACAAATAAAGTGTTGACATTTCGTGAACCAACAAACCCTTCAGCACTAAATACGGTAACAGCAGTTTCTCGCAAACAGTAAAAGGGAATTTCACATAAGATTAGAAGATTTACAACGGTGTAATGTCCTGTGGATTCTAAGAATTGATAAATCGGCGTCAGCTGCCTTTGCGCTGAATGTGTCCAAATCTGCATGGCAAAGGGAGAGATGTGATTTTAAAGGACAGCTACAATATTAATGGATATTGTAACGCTTCAGTAAAAATGGCTGTGAATTAAATTAAGCGTAAGATTTATGTTCATCGCAAGTGTGACAGGAAAATAAAATAAAAGTACGACAGGATTTAAAGCGACCTTTACATTATGCTAAGTTCAGTGCCTTTATTTACACTGTAGAAGTCGCGAGCAGCTGGACTATATTAAAGACACTACATTTTTTTTTTTGAGGAAACATATTATTACAGTAGTGCTTGAATAGTTTTATTATACTATTCTGGCAGTGAAAATGTTTATATTTCATCGTTTGTGTTACATTTACTCGAAATTAAAACCTTTACATCTAGCTCATTCAATAAATAGTTTGAACTTGAATTCAAAACAAAATTCATTATGCAAGTATACGAGAACATCCAAAATTAAACCACCTCGGTGCGCCAAGACATCAATTCAGAATAGTAAAGTTGAACAACTCAGCACATTCTCAGGAATAATTAAACAGGGTACACATAAATCTAAAACTTTCACAAAAGGGCGAAATAATACTATTTACGGCAACATCTTTCATCTCAACTAGAGTTGAAGTGTCTTTTGAAATCACACCTAATTGGTATGGCCTCTCTGCGCGAACAACTGCAATTTATTTTCGTACTCTATGACTCAAGTGTGATTCATGTAGTACTATTGACTCCACGAGTGCATAACAAAACAAAGGGTCGTGTGCTGAACATTTCCATTTTAAGAGAATCAGTTAAGTTGTGTTACAAATCAGTGTCGCTCCTGATCTTTGTCATTGAAAATTGTTTTCAGATATTGGTGTTGTGTTCTGTTACACGGTTGTTTAAGAATTGTATTCATGACTAGGTGTTGCGTTACTACTTGGTCATTGTGCGACAATTGAACTAGTTACTTTATTAAGCTCATTGGTAACCAGTGTTGTGTTGGTATTAGCTATAAGCGTTGCATAAATTCCTCATTCCTTGACGTAACGTGCAATAGTAGGTGGCGTGTATTGCATGTTTCAGCTTTGAGTCTTCAGAATAGGAAATAACTTCTTATGATGAATTAATCTGGCTACGGCGATTTCTCACAATCTCTGTGATCTAAGTATACGCTAAACTCAAACTCAAAGCATTTATTTCAATTAGGCACTTTTGAATTGTCAAAGAGTCGGTCAGTCAGAAATATGAAGCTAATTGCTGTATTGTGTTGCTACTGTTGTTGTTATCGTTGTTGTTATAGGTCAGTGATGGCAATCTTGTTATTAATGCTAATGGTGATCACAGTTTACAGTGATAACGCTAATGCCCCTTATTCAATAATTATCTTATATCAAAATGAATAAGAGTGCGAGATTAAAAGACGTGCATAGACCTCGAAGTGTAAAATAATATTATACATACCTATTAGAGTAATTAACTAGACGTTGCCACTTCCTCTCGCAATAATCGCAGCCCCACCGGCTAGTGATAGAGTGATAACGCTAATGCCCCTTATTCAATAATTATCTTATATCAAAATGAATAAGAGTGCGAGATTAAAAGACGTGCACAGACCTCAAAGTGTAAAATAATATTATACATACACCGGCGAGTGATAGAGTGCGGTCTGAAACTATTTCATGTTGAAGTCTTCCAAGTCATGATTGAATGAATATCTTCCACACAAGCATACTGCATTGACTACATTGACATTCAACATCTAATTAGTGGTTTAATTATGGTTAAACGCAAGCTTATATGGAAATAAATAATTTATGCTATTGTGAGCTAACTATGATTAATACTCTCACATTAGACTAATCCACCCACTGTCAGAAGCAAACAAATTAATTTCCCACGTAATTGTAAACATCAAAATCAAAGGGAACCACAAACGTCAGTTTGCTGTTACCCACAATACAAAATTCAGAGTCCTTTGTGACATAACCATTGTTTTCGCGTAATTTATAATATGTCACAGTACTTCGTATGAAAGACAGGTAATTTCATGTGTCGCTATTATTCTGAAACAATAGGAGAGTGTGTGTGACAGTCCATTAGGGCGGGCCATCACACCGACAATAGACGATCTATCTATATCACTTTATTAATGATTAATATCGAAAAACATTGATAGTGTTGGGTTTCGGTATTAATTGTCTGGGTTTGTCTTTTTGTTGTGCTGTATCATTTATTATTTCGGATTGTAATTATATTTTATTTGTGGGTTAATCAGGAACTGCCGACCTTTTTAGGACATAACCTATGATTTTCAGCAGTGTATTGCAATTTTTGTGGTTAAGACGAACTTTTGAACTACCAGATCGACGATCAACAGTGATCATTATTGATATGAACCCTTTTCAGAATTGGAATTTGTGCTTGAGCGGTGAATGGATCAAATAGAGTAAATTCGTACGGGTCGAGTGTGACCATGCATTAATAAGGTAGGTATGCTCAAATGTAATCATGCGGATAGATTATGACGGCTTGAGCTAAGGGATTACCAAGGGATACTGTAGGTACTAAAATCGTCTCCTTCTTTTAGAAAACACTTAAACATGTTGACAATAGATGGTTATTAATTCACCTACATGTGTCCTGTTTTCATATAAAATTAGCGTCTGCCCGCGACTTCGTTCGCGTGGAAGTCGTAAGATATCACAATATACTAAAATAACAACGACATTTCCCGCCCGCGCTATAACATACTTAGTTTTTGCTAAGAATCTTTTCTGACTTTTTATTTTTATTTTTGCTCTTCTCCTAACGGTCAAAGCGTGATATTAAATATAACTTCTTTAAGAAATGGGCTATCAAATGCAAAAAGGTTTTTTCAAATCCAACTGGTACTTGAGATAAGCCAAACAAAAAAAAAAATCAGCTTTATATTATAGAATACATGTACTTTTTTGAGGAATTTATAATGAAGAGAGACTTTATTTAAGAGGTTGAACGTACCTAATTTCAGATTCAAAAGGTACACACATTTATTCACTAACAAAGTGCTCAGCAATACCTTTTTTATACTAATGTAGGAATACGTGAGGTTCAAAGCTTTCAACATAAGCCTCTTCAAGTAATGGATAGGCGTTCACGGTCCAGTTGAAATCTATAGAATAAAGTCCATTCAAATCCGACACTATCCAAAACGGGAAACAAATACGATTTACTTAGAAAACATGTTCTTAACAACATACGTAGATGTTACTATGGCATGCAACGTCTCTTGAGGGAAAAGAGTAAACACTGGCGTAAGTCTAAAAGGGCATATACAGTGGGAGTCTATACAATGTGTCGAAGAAAGTTTTTTTTTGTTTTGTTTTATTTGACGTCTTAATGAGAAATTTATCAATTATTGTAAAAATTGAAGAAAAAAAAAGAAAAAGATTTTTGCAAAAAAGAAACATGTTTATTTTCAATTGAGAGTAGTTTTTTTTTACACATTTTTCATTTTATGAAGATGCCTAATTACTTTCAATTATTATTTGTTTCATCGCAATAGATCATTTAGTTTAAAAGTTAATCCGTTTTGTTAAAAAAAAAATATTCTATAAAAAAAAAGATATTTTTAATATTTTTTCCATCGATAAAATTAAGCATAGATTCGTCATTTCGATGTGTGCACATTATAAAGACTCACATAGAATTATAATAATTCAAAACAATGTCAAAATCCTTGTGTCTTTTGGACTCATATCATATCGTCTTCACATATAATTAAATAATTAATGTATACAAAATATTGTTTAACATTTTAAAAAAGTAACGGTGGAGTTTCTTGCCCAAACTTCTCCATACGAAAACGACCTTTTGGCGACTAGAATTCTATTTTTTGTAACTTTTGATTCAAAACTTTTATTTACCTAATTGAAATAAATTATTTGACTTTGATTTAGGTTTTCTAAAACGAAATCGCTATAAACACTTTATTGGAATCCTTAAAGTTCAAAATTGCAATTTCCTCAAGAATGTATTACGTCACTTACGCCTTTCTTGATCACTTAGTCTGAATAGTGCTGTTACAATTGAAACACGGTGACGGGCGTTACAAAGGAACATTGATTTACATCTGAATCCGCTGCTTTCTTAGAATTTTCGCGTATGTTTTTTTTCCTTAATTCGATTTATGCACAATGTAACTGGAAAATGTTGGGAAATACTGATTCTGTGTAAGATATGTTGCAGTCTTGTTAAGATTTTCGTAGTAACCAGTCGATCAATTGATAGATCTTTTACAACTCGTACTGAGAAATAGAAGCAACCATATTTCTTGGGAAAAAAACTACGCCTGCAATCCGCGTAGGGTTAAGGAGAGGTGTGCTTATAGTACATCCACATTTAGCCAGTTATTTTTAAGCCCCATATATTAGAGGGCGAGCCTATTGCTATCAGCCGGGCACAAATCCGAACTCCGGACTACTACTGAGAAATTTTTGATAGAAAAACCCAATAACACTTATAGTAGTGCTTGCGACCACTAGACTAATAAAGCAAATCTAATTGATATAATTTGTAATCTTTTTAGCAAGACTCTTTGAATAGTCAAAGAGTCTATTCAGTTACTCAGTTCTTTCATTCTATTTTTGAAAGGCCATCAGCATAACTGATTTCAAATTACTGACAATTTTTTTACGATTTCTCTTGATTTCAGAGCTTACTAGGCACCGCCTCAATTTTTTTTTTTTTAAACTTACTACATTCTAATTCAAACAACGAGCTCTGAACAGAACAAAAACAACACGCATTGATCACAAGTTTAACACAAGACAGTCTAACAGTAGCCTTAAAAGAAAAATAAAAAAGTAGTTTTTAATAAAAGATGATCTAAAGTGGGCTTCAGACCATATTACTCACACACTTTAATCATAAATCTAAATGTGCACTCGCCAATCACGCAGGCACTTTGCAGCTGCCTTTAATTTGTCTCGACATTTCACACTGCAAACGTACAGTATACTCTTTGTAAAGGCCCTTTTAGATCTAATCGGGAATCGCTGCGTAAAAAGATCAAATGAGTTTATGGTTGGCCTGTCAACACAGATGGTTGTAGTCCGGAATTCGTTTTGCTTTTCTTTGATTTACATTTACTTAGAAGTGCTCTTATAATGGAATTTGTGGTGAATTTACAGAGTATAATAATATTTATATTTAAATACGATGTCTCTGCGGTCATGCATGACCTAAAAGGGAAGACGCATTGTGTTGCAGTTGACAAAAGCTTTAGATGACGATTACGATCAGTGTAAAAGTTATTTTAACCATCACAAAATTAAATCCCTTTTGGTTTCATGAAATGAAATTGTTTATTCTATAAATAGGATATCGGAATCACTTTTACAAGTATTATTTTAAAAAAAAAAATGCTTGATAAGTTCGGCGTTTCCTATCTGACTACTCTGAGAAGAAAGGCCGAAACAAACTCAGAGGTCGCAGTCTCTTTTTAAGTCCAGACATAATCTTGGTCAAGCCGTATGAGGACCATGTACATTAGTGTCTAAAATGGTCATGAGTCGCAATCATCGAGGGCATACAATGCAATTTTGCATAAAAAGAAAAACCATTTATGGATGTGTTTTCCAATAATGCAGCGGTTTTCCAGCGCTAAATTAAAACATTCCACATGATCCTTTACAATTTCTGTGTGGCTTCTCTCATGCTTGTTCCTTTTGCTAATCAACAAGTGTGGATTGTTCTCTTGTGGATTTTTCATTGAGTCAAATTATTTAAAGCAAGACGGCTCATTGTTTATGGAGATTAAAATAAATGTGCATGCGGATTTAGAAGTTTAATTAGTGTGTAGATAGATTGATGAGGACCATTTATTACTACGGATAATTGCAACGATGCGATCTTTAAGCGAGACGTTGATATGGGACTTCAAATAGAATGGACACACCTGGCGTATGTACTGATTTAAAGTGGTTATTTATCTACTCACTTTCACAGCGTGAAACCAGGTGTTACAAAGTATCAATGCATTTCTACCCGATGACTGTTCGTTCCCTCACAACTGCTAAACGTCTCATCATAATTTGAAAAGTGAGGTATCGTCGGAAGCGTCTTAATTGTCCGCTGGATATAGGCTATGTGTCGTCAGATTAAATTTATATGGCACCCTCTAGAGGACATAAAGTCATGAACTAAACCGGAGTCACACGTCGTTTTGGGCATAAATCGAACACATACGTGGGACAGCGGGTTTTTTATTTGTCTGTTTGTGATGTCTTGTTCATAACTTTTTAGTTAGCTGTTTTATCATAGTTGGGTTTTAGTTTTTATAACTTACATAACATCACGCCTGTATTTCCCAAAGGGTTAGGCAGAGGTGTACCTATAGCACACCCACATTTCGCCAGTTATGTTTAAGTCCTATGTAATAGGGGGCGAGCCTATTGACATCAACCGGGCACAAATTCAGACTCCGAACTGCTACTGAGAAATTCCAGATGAAAAAACCCAATAACACGTTGCTCGACCCGGGAATCGAACCTCATACTCAGTAGTAGCGCTTTGCGACCACTAGACCAACGAAGCAGTCAGTCAGTCAGTCAGTTTTTATAACTATTTTCATAATTATGTATGGATATTGTAATGTTGCATGTTTTTACTTACGGTTTGGTTGTTAAAATGTTGGTCTTTTATCATACGTTCTCTCGAGATAAATGCATGACCATTGCCGGTGTGTTAAATATTCCTGAGGCTCTGTATTTCATTGTTATTGATATTTTCTGTAGATTTTCTTGTTGTGACACTTACCTATGTCAAATGTTAAACTGTCAGTTTCTTTTTATTTTTCTGTTTGGCTTAGTCTATGATGTTACTTTTTGGTTTATATAGTTTTAATTATTTTTATTGATATCGCTAAAACATTGTATTAATTATATTTTTTTTTTATATTATGATTGTACCAAATAATTAACTATTGTTCTAAATTTCATTTATGAAATTTACGCACTCCAAGGAGGTCCGATTATATTTGAAGAAACCACTGTTTGAAAATGGAAAAGAAAATTGATTTTGGAAACGAGCTGAAGGGTATAAAAGCAGAGGCCGTCAGAAGCAACGGGCGATTCTATCTCGGATTCTATCGCCATTCTATCTCCGATTCTATCTCCGACTTTACTATAATAAAAGGGTCTGTCTCTCTTACAGTCCATCTTGGCCTGCCCTGGCCATTCCGGAGCTCACCCACTCCCTGCCGGAGCCAACTCTTCTTTCCCTCGGAGTCATCGACCCGCCGAGGCCACCGCTAGCCGTCAATCACTCCCTGCCGGAGCCTCCATCTCCCGAAGACCACCTCCCGCTGCAGGCCACCTCTGAGGCCTAACCTCCTAAGCGTGCAGTGCCGATCAGTAGTGTTAAACTGTGTTTTTGTACTCCCCTTGTATTTTTAATTATATTATAATATTCAATTATATTATTATACTTTCCCTTACATTTTCCCCTTCTGGGAAAATGTAAGGGAAAGTATAATAATATAATTCTGGGAAAATGTAACGTTACAATATAGAGTAAGGTATCTACAGTAGATTTCATAATTACAGGATAAATGAAACTGGGGCAGTAGCGTGGAGATTGGCCCAATCAAAGGGCATATGTCCAACAGCAGGTGATGTTGAGTTGTGGATGATGATTGCAGCAGTGGTTCAGCAATCATTAAAGGCCCTATATGAAAGGCTATTTAGGTTCGTGAAGAGTTGTTTCGTATCGACTTTTCCATTGACTAACTGTTGCATAAGGGCCTTGAGGATCGGCACCAGGAAATCGTGTTAAGGGTTCTGACAAAGTTTTTAAAGAAAACTTAAAGTAGTGGCCACAAAAACAAAACAGTCTGGCTACTCAAGAGTTTCACCACTCAGTAAAAAAATTGGATTTATTTATTTATTTGCATAAAATAGTATATACAAAGGTGTTACATGAGTTAAGGAAGAGATCATTTTCATCAAAAAATGATTATCACTAGAAACGTGCAAGAAGCACCCTTAACCAATGAAAATAGAAACACGAAAAGATATTAGATTTCTTTGAAGTGAAATAAAAAACGGAAATTCAATCCCGAGCTCTATGAATGACTGGCGGTTGAAGTTTACGTGAACAGATTCGCGGCCAACATTGAGTTTATTTATTCAAGAAAGAAATTAAATAAATATTTACAGAATCATTTCATACATTTTGTTTGCCAACTATTCATGTTACCCGCTAATCAAAGTTTGTTTAAAGCCGAACAAATTATTTCCGTAGTTTGTAATGATGTAGACATAATTTACGCTTATAAACTGCAATATGGTTCATTCAACATAGTTTTGACTATTGGGAATAGAAAAACATGGACATAGTTACTTTTATACCAACTTATTTCGTCTGTCGTGAATAGTCGTGATTGATTTACAGCTCGACATTTCTGTCGAAAAATCGAACGATGCAGCGGTGCCGAGGTTTGAATCCGCGATGTAGTGCCAAATTACATACGTTACTCAAAAGTCTAAATGCATAATATTGATATTATGCATTCAGAGCTGTGTGTGCGATTTGCACCCACTTAGCTTATAATCACAAATGTTATATCCAGCCAACAATGGGCTCAGTTGAGCCACACGACAATCTGTAGGCCGACGACCTACGAATCGTAGGTGGTTATGCGTACGACGCACGGACGGTAGAATTATGAGGCGCCAACAAATGATTCTGTGCTTACGTGGTAAATATTAGGTGAAGTCGATTGGAAATTAGGATTGTTCCATGGCAGTACTGAATGAATAATAATTTATTTATAATATATTTTATGCATAAATTAGATACTTGGTTAATAAATCTTTTCATTTCTGGCCATTTCAAGAAATATTTGTAAATATTCTTAAGAATAAAAACTAAGGAATGAATTGAAACGGTTACCGAAAACGCTCTATTATAAACGTAGAATTGAAGATACTTACACCTCCATTTTGTAGCTATCACTGCTATCATTTTTAATACCATTAATATTCATATTTTTTAAAATTAAATCTTCAATCCTTAATAATATGAAGATGATGGAATAACGACCTTATTATCCTTATATCAATGTTCAAATATGTACAGACAGTTGCATTAATTATTAACCCTTCTGTTAGGTCTTTTGATACGCAAGGGGCTTGAGAGGTACCTACCCAATTACTGCAGATTTCTGTACCTCAAACATCAATAAATGCATCGAAAATTAGGTATGATACCAACACCTGGTCAAACATTTGGTGAGACAACATTAATACGTGATTCAATGTGGTCGAAGGCGGCCAATATTGGTTGAGCCTTGGTGCATTGGAAAATATGGTGGTGAATTTGTCGTTGGTCCTTTTTATGGTTGCAGGCTGCAGTTATTTGAATAGGTAGCTTGCAGAGCATAGCAATGTTAAATAGACCGCATCTAATCTATCTATCGATATTTCTTTTTAAAAGTGTGCCTACGACAATTCGGTTTAAAGACATTTATTTTCTCAAAGAACAAATTACAGTTCACTTATAGAGAAACTTAACTAAATTACCAGTAGGTTGATTTACACTACGACGTTCAAGCCATCCAAGTAACTGAGCATCAAACTTTTATTTACAAAATAGTTGTGTAGTTTTACAACTTGATAAAAACATCGAGATTTCTTAGTTATACCTACGTAACTTTATCATTAACGTATTATACACGATTAACCTTCCGGAATAAATTCGCCAAACGATGGTAAGAAACCACATCAAAATCTGTTGTGTGGTTTAGAAGACTAACGTGGACATAAATAAGGTAAGGTAAACACGAAAACCAACTTTAATTATAATATGTGTAGATAGCAAGTATGTACTTAAGTCTAAATAAAATATAAAACAGTTAAAGTTCAATTATTAAGATAATATTCAAGACATACTTATTATAGACTACTTCGTAACAATTTAGGTTAAATAATTATTTTTGACTGGACTGGAAGCATTACTTTCATAATAAATCCATCATCAAAATTAAATGTGCAATATTTGTAATCACGTTCTCGAAAACGGCTCCAACGATTTCAATGAAAGTTGGAAGGAGTTTACGAGGGCCCAAAATCGATCTAGCTAGGCCTCCTATCTGGGAAAATTAGTTTTCTCTGTATTTTCACCAAAGCAGAACTCGGTCGCCCAAAGTTTAGAACAAGAAGGCTACCTTAGAATAATGACATGGCCGCATGGAATAAAAATAAAAGGACCTACTATCATGGCAGCGTGGAATTAGTATGTACCACACATGGAATGGAATAGTATAAACTATCCCATACTATTAAATGAGCATTCTCTATTTTCACCAGAGCAGAGCTTGGTCGCCCAAGTACTTATTATTATACCCCAACATAGTTGAGAAAAGACTAGGCAGATGACGATGATTAAAGAAACACTTATTATAGACTACTTAATTACTATTTAGGTTAATTATAATCATTTCTGACTGGACTGAAGAATTTAATACTCACGCCAAGTATAGAATTTTGTGGACTAAAGGGTTAGGCAGAGGTGCACATTTCATACACCGACATTTTGCCAGTTATATTTAAGTCCCATGTAATAGGGGGCGAGCCTATTGCCGACAACCGGGCATAAATCCCACTGAGAACTTCCAGATAGAAAATCCAATAACACTTTACCCGACCCGGGAATCGAACCCAAGGACATCTAGCTCAGCAGTAGCGCTTGCCACCACCAGACTAACGTTGCCTATGTATTAATATTTTAAAAGGCCAGTTTTAACGCAAAAAAAATTGAAGTGAAAACATTCTTTAGGCGCGTTGGGCATTTTTGAGATGGAACTAAACCATTGATTTCGCGACACTGTGACGACACCAGCTTTTGACCATTAAAAAGACATCAACGCGTTGATTACCGCGGTGCCGATTTTATTTAAAGTTTTCAATTTTGTCGGCACTCCCGGAGTGCCGCTGTTTTTTTAACCATATTATTTTTAGTTTATTAAGCACGGTAGAGTTTTCACAAAGAGAAAAGCTGAAAATTAAATGCAATGTGAAAGATCCAGTTGCTAGATCAAGCCACTAAACACATTTGTTAGTGAAGAATAATTATTCTTAGAAACTCGCTTTGTTGGAATAATTTCAAGAAGAAATTACACTTATATTAATCACGCAGCTGCGAGAAATAAACTGTAATGCATTTTGTTTTAAGGATGCTTGTTTCATGAAAGTAGTTGAGTTGGCTGTTCTCGAAATAGATCTTTTTGCTGTGTTGCCTAGCTGATTGTGGATCGGGTTGACATTTACAAAGGTATGACGTATTATAAGTAGGCGGTAACACAAATAAACAGCATTAGCTGTTGCCTGTGAGTTCGTGCGTGTATTAAGTTCTGAGCTCCTTAAGTTCTGAGTTGAGCTCCAGGATTACTGACAAATGCTTGCACTGACTGGACAGGTCAAATCTCAAATTCTTTATTGCGTACCGTAATGTATATAGTTGATAGGGAAATAATTATATTAGTCACAATTATGAATCCTGTCGGGTACAGTATAGATCAAGTACGGGAGAGGAGGAAGAGCACTGATAGTTTAATGTGATAAATTATATCATTAGTTAAGTAGTTAGTAAGTTATGCTGTTTTATTAATACATAATTCAATTTAAGAATTATAATTATTGTTTCATTAATTATATACGTTTATTCCACCGTCCGTCCGTTCCGTTTAGGTCCACTCATATCTGTATGGTGCTTTCCTCAAAAGACCATTTCAGACACTAATCTACATGGTCCTCAAATGGCCTGACCAAGATTATGTCTGGACTTTAAAAAATATATTTTAAGTATTTTTTAAATATGACGTCTAAATGTGATTCGATCCTATTTACAGAATAAACAATTTCATTTCATTTCGTTTTATTTAAGATAGGTAATGGGTAGTCTTTTGTTAGCAAATACCAGTGTAACTCACGAGTAATAGTGTATTTCTGTAATATTCGCCGTGACAACTTGTAATTGGCCTTCCTCCACTAATGTTTTTACTATCTTGTATCCTAGCAGTAAGATTTCTAAAGTAATACAATTCGATAACAGTACAGTAACAGTATAGCAGGAGATAGACAAATCTCAAATGAATTTACGTTCCCTACATAACCGGACTTTACACAAAAATGCCCTATTTCAGTACACTACGCTGTAAGGATCGTAGCAGGTGCCTTTCTGTAGTTTCTGCTTACCTCATGGAAACAGGGTTTGAGTTTATGTATATTTATGTTTGTACACTGTAAACATCCATTAATCAATCTGCCTAGCCTTTTCCCAATTCTGTTGGGGTCGCCTTTCAGTCTAAGCGGATGCAGTTGAATACCAGTATTTTATATGGAGCGACTGCCTTTCTGACCTCCACAACCTAGTTGCTGGGTAAAACGATACGGTAAACTTTGTCAAACTTTTGGGCTTCTGACTACCCGTAACGACTGTCAAAAATCTACCAATGACAGCCGGGATCAACGGCTTATCGTGCTGTAAACACCAAAATAATTAACATGATCAAACAACATTCCACATTTGAAAATACTTCGACCAATAAACAAAAGCATATCGTCAATGAAACAAATGAATTATTTGAATGAAGATTGAAGGTCCAATTTAAATTGGTCATGATATTCTGATGTGCCATCACAATGGAACGATTACTGTCTTCGAGTTATTGAGCCGTAGATTCCAAATCCTTAATTATGAATCGGCTATGGTTTTTGTTTTAGAAGTTCAATAACCTGGCTTATCAAGCGTTTTTTCCGTGAGAAAAGATTGCGTAGGAGTTAAACTTATCTGGCGAAATGAGGGTGTTCTATTATTATAGGTAGAACACCCCTGCCTAACCCTTCGAGGAATCCAGACATAACGTTGTGATATGTTTAAAATAATACTTTTTTAAAGAGTCGGGGGCACGGGATTTGTTTAGAATGGTGATTTCATTTTAACCAGTGCAGTGTTTACAAGAAGCATTTTTCTAAGTTCATTGGAACAAAGTTCTTAAACGCGGCTTGTAAACTTTCAGGAATCGTCACGCTAAAAAGTGTTAATACTAGCGACTGTCTTCTTCTAATTCAAAGAGAAAGAGAGAGAGAACGCCGGCTGCAAAAAACAAACGAAAAGAGTAAAGTGATTACAGTGTCGTGGGATAAAATTGTACACATCGACCCGAGTACACTGCATGCCGGAGAAAGAGAGCGAAAGTGTGAATTTGGTTAAAAATTAAAACCCAATATAGCGGCTCTGATTCAAATTTTTCATCATGGGTATCGTTTTCATAGTTTTCGAGGGTGCTAAAGCCGATAGTGAGGCCAAAATGTAAATCCAAAAGGGCGGCCACGAAAATTAAATTTTTTCGTCATGGGTGTCGTTTTCATAGTTTTCGAGGGCGTTAAAGCCGATATAAGGTCAAAATAAATGCAAGATAGCGGCAGCAAAAATTTTGTTTTTGTTTTAAATCATACGTGAGAAAGAAGATTGCTCCTGACGAGGGTCCCCAGACCGCACACGTTTTTTCATAATTGGGAAATCTTTCTTTATACTTTTGGATATGTTTAAAATGTCTGTGGAATTGTTTAAAATACCAAAGTTACAATAAATGTATTCAAATTCTGTCTAGCCTTTTCCCAACTATGGTTCGGGTCATCTTCCTGTATAAACGGATGCAGCTGAATACCGTATTTTACATAGAGCAACTGCCTATTTGACCACCACAACCCAGTAACTGGGTAATACAATAAATACCCCTTGGTAAGACTAGTTGTCAGACTTTTGGGCTTCTGACGACCCGTTACGACTGTCAAAGATCCACGAATGACAGTCGGAGCCAACGGCTTAACGTGCTCTCCGAGACACGGAGGAGTCTCGGTATGTTAAGATGGTCACCCATCCACGGACCAACCCCAGCAAGCGTAGTTTAACCTGAAGGATCGAACTGTGCGGCTGTTATTACTTAGCCACGAGCTCCTCATACAAAAATATTTTAAAATTTAAGTTGAAAATATTTAATTTCACATAAACCTACAAGGGCGGTACTTATGAAACGTCAGAAACTAGGTGCACGGTTTCAATTGGTTGTTTCCTATCAAGAAGACTCGGCATGAAACTTCACGGTTACTCTTTTAAAATTAAATGGTTTTTACAATGTTTTCAAATTACAGTGTTGATAGGTATGAGAGGACAATGTAGGCCTATCAATAAGTACCAGGTACTTAGAAAAATAGAAAACTGACCACAAATCTACATTACAAATCTACAGCCTACAACGTTCTCACATTCACAAAATCTAAAAGAAAATAATCTATTTCTTTTTTAGATTTTGTGAATGTGAGAATGATAAACAAAATAATAAAAATAAAAACCTATTTAAACCAAATGGCATGATTCATTCAGATGACAAATCTAATTTAATAAAAAAATATAGAACGTTGTAGGTAAATAATGAAAATAATATGGTATAACGTTAAATATTAAAAAGATTATGTCAAGGAAGTATGCAAAAAAAAAATATTCATCGTATCAGCCACATTTCTCATTTCCATGCAGTAATTTTGCCAAATTTATCAAAACAGCGAAATAATTGACATCTATTTGCGACGTTGCCCACTTTCAGAATAAACGCTCTTAATCTTATAATATGTTTTTTTGATAAGGACACGTTTGATGTGAGTTTTGAACTTCCATCGCTAAGTTCAGTAACCGACTTTGGCAACTTAACTCGTTAACCTAATGTTAACTTAACATCTTGTAACTTAACTATTGTTATTTTAAGAAGATTATTGTGAAATAATCATGAATAATTAAATAAATAAGCAGGTACCTAAAATTGGGGACCTTTGACCCTTTTAAAGAGGATTTGGAAGCCCCTGATGGTTCAAGTACCAAGTTACCTCGGTATCAAAGTATTGGAATTTAATTTCACCATTTAGGGAAATAATACTGGTGTCTACATTTTTTTTTTAAATCAGATGACGAATTTAATTAATTTTGCAATTTCCAAACAGAACAGAGTCTTAACAACTAAAACTTCAAATTTTTTAAACGCAATTGATTCTGACACTAAAAAGGTTTAATTAAAAACAAATATAGTTCTATTGAAATCCTAAGGCTGCGGTCTAACTGACCACACGCCGATCGCGAAAAACGACGTGTAGGCGTCCGTCACCGACAACGGCCGAATGCAATATTCGTAAACACAAGATCGCGGTCTCGCTCGCACGCCGCCCGCGGTGGACAGTTGCGACGACAACAACGAACGTTTTGACAACCGGCGGCGGCATGTCGGTCGTCTGTCGTAACGTCACCGGACGCTGTCGGTAGCGTCTGACGTTTTAAAGAGACCTTAGCCTAGTCTAATCCAATATTCAAATTGAAACTTCTGAGGTCTCGCACTTATTCGTTATCGCACTGTATAATTAATCAAATTCAAGACGCAAGCTTTTACTTCAACCAACCAATAATGAAAATGCATCAGAACCTCATTGAAAAACACATCAAAATTTGTAAAACAATGCAATCCGTTTCCGAAGTCAGTCCATAGGGCCTGCGCCCACTGGCGGCACGGCACGACTAGGCATTTTTATGCGGCGAATAGGAATATAAGTAAAATAGAAATTTCAATTTTAATCCTTGTAGGTACAAAAACAAAGCTGCGGTATGCTTAGGCATGCCGTATCATTGAATCGTGTTAAATTCCTATTCATAGCGTAGCATAATATAATATAATGTTCGCACTCCTGGGACACAGGCAGGATTTTTGGTTCGTTAACCATTTTAAGAGTAGTGGTGATGAAAGTAAAGTAAAGCGCTTGCCTGGGTTTGAACCCAAGACCGTACTCATAAGTCGGGGCCGTTACCATTGGGCCACTACAGCTCCATATTCCTATTCGTCGTCCCCTTGCCGTGCCGTGCGTTCTGCCAGTGGTCGCAGGTCCATACACTTACATTATGCTCTTCACCGCTACCTAGTACCGTTGCCTGCCTAATTAACATCGTAATTGTTGTAAATCACTCATAGGAAACAACTAAGGAATTACTGTTACTTTCTTCCTAAACAAATGTCCGGAACGTGCTTCGGACTGAATTTCTAAGCTTTACTTTGCGTTTAAAATAAACCTAGTGTACAGTCGCGAGCATGATATATGTGTGCGATCTACACTTAGCAAAATTCGAAAGCGATTATCTCCAAAATTCGTACCAGGCGGCGGCCGGGGTCCGTTAGGGCCGATGCCTGCCGGGGGTGCGAAGAAAACCGAAAGGGAGATCGTGGACCCCGGCAACAGGGCAACCGAAGGAACATGGGCGGGTTTTAGTCAGTAAGAGTCTGACACGCCCTCCCGCTCCGCCCAGAGCGGGAGAAGTTATTTGATAATTTCCCACCCAAAAAACAAAAGGAGTGAATGATGAATGATGGCGCAGGGGAGGTCGTACCAGGGGCGGCGGTCTATTTAGCAACACATGGAGTTGCGAAAATCGTCGACAGGATCCGGCAGTTGGGACTCGAGGTGGCCCTGCACAAGTCCGAGGCCATGGGATTTCATGGTCTTCGGAATGCGCCACCGTCGGGTTCCCAGATAATGGTGGGAGGGGTTCACATCGGCGTCGAGTCGACGATGAAGTATCTGGGACTCGTCCTCAACAGCCGGTGGAATTTTTTTGAACATTTCCGACGTTTGGGTCCCAGACTGGAGCCGTCCGGGGCTGCCTTGAAGCGGCTCCTGCCCAATCTAGGGGATCCAAACGCCTCCTGCCGGAGGCTCTATGTGGGGGTCGTGCGATCCACGGCCCTTTACGGGGCACCGGTATGGGCGCATTCATCGAGGCTGCGGCCAGCCCGCCGGTTCGAAGCCATACTATTACTAGAAATTGCATTGCATTCGTTATGATCAGCTATTTTAAATTAATTCGGTCTTGTGCCCGGTTGATGGCAATAGGCTCGCCCCCTACTACATGAGGCTTAACCGTTAAAGCCCCACCTGGCTCTTATGAAAACCAAATGACAAGTAAGACCGAAAAAAAAATGAAAGTGACGGAAAGCGCGCGGCACTGTCAAACCGCGGTACTCGACCGTTAAAATGACTAATTTTTTGAATACCTGATCAGTTTAACATAATTGGTGAAATGTGGGTGTAATATAAATAGCTTTGCCTAACTCTTCGGGGATTACAAGCGTGATGTTATCTTAAGTAATTATTTAAAAAGTCTTATATCAAAGTTGCAATCGTTATTTCACAAGAAAATCGCTTTTAAATTTTCCTGAGTATTTCCGCATTGATGCTCGTGATTGTACTACTAGGTATGTAAACCGTAATTAAATTTTAACTAGCTTTCACCTACTTCGCTTGCGGAATGTTAATTGATTTTGATCTGAGTCGATTGGTATAGGTAACTCAATTTCGTTAAGTCACCGTCTGTGACAGAAATGGATTGGTTTGATTTGATCTAATGATAGTTACGGTTAATAAAAGGGCAAATGCATCATGTACCTATATACATATTATAAATTAAAATCGATTTTCATGTATGTCTGTATGACCATGTTGTTCTTCTAAACTGCGCAACGGATTTTGATGCGGTTATGACTATTATCTAGAGAATTTATTTCGAAAGGTTTATGTGTATAAAGCATTCGTAATTATACTTATTATACTAAAATATAATAAATAAATCTCAATGATTCGTCAAGTCATAAGGACTGTGAGCAAGGGTAGGTCACTGGTTAGTTTTACGGTAAACAAGAAGGTGAATATATTGCTTTACTAGCTTCTGCTCCTTCCTCAAGAATTGGGCTATCCAATGCAAACATATTTTTTCAAAACCGACTGGTAGTTTCAGAGATTACCCCCTACATACACTTACTTACAAACAAACATACATACAAACAAACAAATTTTACCTCCTTATAATATTAATATATGGAGACTACATTGAAAAATAACTGTGATCAAAAGTAACAAAATTCTTTGCAATACACTTCGAGACGAAAAAAATATAAAGAACAGTACCCTAATTGCGTAACTTATTTTTGTAAACGATTATGACAAATTTCTTTCCTTTTGACAGTTCAACAACATTCATTGCGTTATTTACGTTGTTGAGCAGATTTTTTTCTAACTTATGAAGCAATCTGTTTCAAATCGAAACAAATTGTGATTGATCGTGTATTACGCAATTACGGTACAGAAACTTCTATTTTTCACTACCTGGTGGTCAAGCCTATCTAGTAGTGAATAGTAACTAAAACCTAGCTTTCATTTAATAGATACGTCCAGCACTAAACGCTGGTATTTATTTCCATCATCAATCAGAAAAAGTCACAAACTAATTAGGTACCTTCAGAACAAAAGTCACCCATAAACGAAATAATTAGTATTCAAAAGTTTTTAAACATATTCATATTTGTACTCGACGCGTCAACCATCACGAAATCAAGACAAGGCGACGTTGAATGAACAATGGAGTACTTACACGACTTTTTTTTTTTTGTTTCCTTTTTTAGCATCTGTATGCAAGTGTGGCTTGCATTATAAATGAGTTCGTTACTCCAAAGAGTTTTGTTTCTTGTAATTATTGGAACTTTTTTACAGAAAAAAATAAGGTGGTAATGTTAATCTTTACAAGGTGCAAGAGGTCAAAGCTCATTATTTTTTGGCCCAAGATACAAGGAGATAATATACAGAATTTGGCAAGGTTTTAAGATAAGTTACCAATAAAAGAAAATGCTTTTTCATATCAAGTTTGAGTGATAAATGTGATAATGGAAAGCAAAAGTGAGTTTGACCACCAATTTCATGATTGACAAGGCCCAACCAAGGACTTGCTAAACAGTCGTCATAAAAAAATCTGTAAACATAATATCAGGGCCCTTTTTTGGGTGAGAAATTATCAAATAATTTCTCCCGCTCTGGGTGGAGTGGGAGGGCGGGCGTGTCAGACTCTAACTGAGTAAAATCCATCCGTGTTCCTTCAGTTGCCTGTATGTTGCTAGTGGCCACGGTAACTCTTTCGGAGAAACCTGCAACCCCGGCAGACATCGATCCTAGCGGACCCCTGCAGTTGTGCTAATATCTCTTTGAGGCGCGCGTGGAAGACAACGCGCCGTCGACCCGGGCCTGATCCTTATCCAGGGCCCTACAATCCAAAACTTTACATACCTACAATTTACAAAATTGTTAAATTGTAGAAAATATTGCGTAACACAGGAATAAAAAATATGTAAATTGTAGACTTGTCATTACAATGTACACATTTGTAAGGTTTTTCCGTTACAATTACATGGCTTAGAATTTTGTGGTACAGACACTTATAAGATTTACAAATTTTTAAATAAAACTTGTAAATTGTAATGGTATAAAGGCTTGTGGTATAGGGCACTGATCTTATACGAGGAAAAAATCGAATAGCGATTTACCTTTTTTTTCAGTTTCAAACGATGGTAATGGTATCGGTGGCCGAGACAATATAGGTACATAGCTAATTGTCTCTCTTCCGCACTTAATCCAAATACAACTTCGCACTGAATTCATTTCATTTCACGAGGAGTGAAAGAATAATTGAATGCAGTGCGGCTCATATTTATTTCACCAATTTTTAAATGCACTTTTCACATCGAAATCAAATTACTGAACATTTTTGTTCGAATATTATTATCAACATTCATTCGTGTCTCTGTGTTGAATGGAATAAAAATTAACATAAAACTCAGACAATTTATTATCCCGAGAGGGACTCGTCGAAAATGCTGCTTTATCATTATCAGTCCGTGAAAATTTACCGCTTTAATGAATGGTGATATAGGTACACACGGCTACACATCAAGCTATACATTTCCAGTATAAGCTGACCTCGCATTGTACGGAAATCCTATACCATGCGAGATCAGCTTAACCTGGAACTGTAAAACTTGATGTGTAACCGTGTGTACGATCGGCGATCAATTGATCAGACGAATTGGCGATCGTAATTTGTTTTTGTCCCCGTCCCCTTGGTATTATAACATCCAGAAGCTTTAGGCAAAGTGAAATTCTGTCAGACGATGATAGAAAGATAAAAATGTATAGGACTGACAAGCCACCAAAAAGTGTACGTTATATGTATTGACAACAACTTTTTGGTACCTGTTGAAACTCGTTTTAGAAATACGAAACACTTTGAAAACGACTGCCACTTGTCTAGGCTCTATGGTCGCTTCTTAATACAATAGTGGATATTAATTAGATATTATTATGTTGGCTTAATTGAAAACCTCCACTAGTTATTAGTATTTAACATTCTCTGACGCACACTGTATAGTCAGCCACGCTACTAACCACCTAAAAACGTTCACAATCTAATCACATTCTCAAATAAACAACCAACTCCGAACTTTATTTCGGAAGTCGGTGTCTTTGGTTTTGAATTTTCGTTTTTTGCCACCGACTTCGGAAATAGCGTAATTTTTCATTTTGTAGTTTTTTTTAAGTCGGTTGTTTTATTTTGTAAAAAAAAAATTGTGTTTTTAGTTGTGGTACCTACCCCACACAAATTCGAATACCACCTACCTGCTATGTAAATAACAGTGACAGGAAGTTATTATAAAATCATCCATATAAACTAAGTTGGGAAAATACGTATATTGAAGCTAGCTCAAAAAGTACCCAAGGTTCTTTACCACCACCACAAGAGATGATATATCCTTTGAAATAAAAACAATATTGCAAATCCGTCTTGTATACGACGGAGTTATGTGCGAACATACATTTAAAAAAAAATATATAAGCATCCAAATTGAGTACCGCCTCCTTTTTTTGAAATCGGTTTAAAAAAAAAAAACAAAAAAAAATGTAAGCAAATGATTAATGGATGGATGTGAACGTTCTTAAAATTACGAGAATCTCTGAAATTATCGTAGCTAGTACACACGGCTGCACATCAAGCTATACACTTCCAGTATAAGCTGACCTCTCATTTTACGGAAATCCTATACAATGCGAGATCAGCATAAACTGGAATTGTATAGCTTGATGTGTAGCCGTGTGTACCGACAACAGACATGCAGAAGAATTTCCCGAGAACAAAACAAAATACCAATCAACGAATAATCGATACAAGGTACTTTTTCGTTTCATCAAAATTAACATGAACAAGAGGCCTTCCACGCAATTCTCGCCAGCAGCTCGTCAATTTACTGGCACCGTAATTTAAAATAAGTAATAAACGCAATCAACTCCATCAATAAGCGTTCCGTGCAAAAATTAAACAGATTAAACTCTTCAGTATTTAAGTTAACAAAAGATTTCAATCAACGGCACAATGTTTCAGGTCGTATTTCACGTCATTTACGTGAAAATCCCTGTGAGTGAGCTCTTAGTGGGAGATGAACGAGTAATGAGCGAGGTGGAAAGAGATTTATTCGAATTAGTGAATCATTTTTGTTCTCAGCTAAACAGGCAACATGAAATGAGTTACTACGTTGTAGAATAGTGATATATAATCTTGTAATAGCCAAATTCCGAGTGCAAACGCTCAAAAGAGTTCAAAAAGCTCGAGCTAAGGGAGTTAGAAGTTATACAAAAATGGTTTTCTCGTTCGCCAATCATGCTATGTTTTCACGGAAATAAGAAAGACGTGTGTTTCAATTTTAATGGTAAGAATATGGACTGACTACTAAGACAAACTTATGTTCTGAAGTGGTAAGTGTCTACCGAGTTTAATAAAACCATTTGCATACTTTTCTCTTTTAACCAGTTTCTCAACTAAAAAGAAATAAAATATAATCTAGCACACCGCTCATGTCTCAGTGGGACCACAGCCTATCCTGAAAATTGCACAAATTATGGAGCTCATAGTGTGACCAGTCATCCGGTAGAAGATTGCAGATACACGTTGAAATTCCATTTTCTCTTTGTGAATTATTCCGCAGCTTCTCGGCACGGTCAATTACACTCGTAAGAACAATGGCAGTGTCAAAATGTGAATTTTGTGAATGTTTCCTGTCGTTCGTATTTTGTTTCCTTTTCGTAATTTCTTTTTGAAGCTTTGTAATTGTCTGAAATAAATTAAAAGTAATTATTTTCAGTGAGTTTTGAAAAATCTCGATATAAAGGTTTTCAAATAAAAATAAAAAAGTGCAGTTCACATTCACAGACTACCCACTTTTACTTCTTCATTCGTATTTAAATAGATTAGGTATACATGCTCGTACAGACCAGCGCAATATCGCGGGCGCGACGCGGCTCGCGCTGATTGTCGCGCCCGCGATATCGCTCTGGTCTGCACGAGCCTTATAATAAGAACTTCTCAAATATTCTCAATACAACATTCTTCACGGTTGAGTGTTTTAGTATAAAATCGCATACAATGTGATTCCCGACAAAGACGATTTCTAGAACTTCCTAGCTCTAAAACTATTTGCATCTTATCAGTTTGCCATCGAGAGCAGCTTTATTTTTAATGCCAAGTTCTGCAAGAAATCAGCATCACCAAAACCGCAATAACCACTAAATAACCTACAAAAACAAACCTCAACACGCTTAATTTCAGTTCAATACACTTCCAAACAATTTACGACTCCCAACGAAAAAACTTCGTATTGAATTACTCCTTTTTTATGGTTACAATGTACTTTACGCAAATGTCTCGAGACGGTCCGGCTCAAAATAGATAGGTGCAGAAGGTCTACTCTGTAACTTTCAAAAACGGGCGTAAGCAGTAAATTCGAATGATTTTAAAATTACAAATTACTCGTTTCGCACATAATAGGGGAGAGGAACCGATTATCGGATACTTTTGTTTAAAATTAAAAAAAAAATAGTAAACAATGGCTCAGACCTTAAAACTTGACATTTTCACTATGTGCATTTTATATTCTATAGGAAATCGGTAACTATTTACCGCATTACAATTTAAATTATTTAAATTATATTTATTTTACAAAAACCGGTAGAAATGATGGTTTTCAAAAAGGTTGCCCTTAATCGGATATCCGATAATGGGGCCCAATTACCATATCTGGTATTAGGCGACTACTTTTTTAAATAAAACGAGGTGCTTAATGTTTTACATTGTATTATTTTTTTAACAATCATTAGTCTTATTAATTATTAAAATCAGTCTTAATTATGTTTATTTCACTTAGGTAGGCTCATATAGCCCCATATCTTCAAAAATCTCACTTAAAATAAGAAAATATAATTAGTCATAATCTTTGAGGTAGGTGACCTTTTAGGTCAATCATACTACGGCTTAATAAACATTTCAAATAAAAAAAAATAACATAAACTAAACATTCAATACTTTTCTGAAGATATAATTTTCTAAGCTAGACATAAATCACAAACAAAGTCCACAACACTATGATCTTCTACCCCAGCGCATTCTTCGTGACACCAGCGACGACATGCAAGGCATCTTATCCATCGTTCCCCTCGACTGTCAGTAGAAAAGGCCATATTGCAATAAATGCATTCGGCATCATCATCGTTAGCTTCGCTGCCATCACTTTCTAAAATCATATCTATTTCTGAATCTTCTGAATCAGAAACATCTTTCTTGTTTACTTTTAAAACTTTATTTTTTTCCATCTTCTTTTTCCCCTTGGACTTTTTAACTGGTGCCGTTCTTTTTTTGTAAGAGGTCCATCTCTTTTTTCTATTTGTGCTTCAAGTGTTGTTTTATATGGCGAGCTTGTTAAAACTGTAGGCTTGGTCTCTCTGCTGTTTATCCTAGGTTTCCTTTGAATAGCAGGAATAGGGCTAATTATCTGTGGTGACACCATCAATTTTGACATCGTTTTCGCAGGTTCTTTGAAAAGTATAGGCGTAATTGACCCGGTGGACTGTTGCAATCCAGATGTGCTCGGTTGGGGAGTCGATGGTCGGCTACAAACTGCAGAATCATTAAACGTAGCTTCAGAAGCGTTGCCTATATCACCCGGAGAGTCCTCGACGGCGAAATCCTCGTCTCTGAAGACATTTTTATTGAAAGGAATAATTCCACACTTTCTGAATGAATTAACAGCTATCTCAGCTGATTGAGCACGCAAAAATGCTTTGCCGACTAACTCTGATACATGGTATGCTGTTACTACCCGCCCTGGATGAGATCTTAACCACGATTCTATTTCTTGATGGTAGAACTTCTTAAACGGACCCATAAATCCCACATCTAGCGGCTGTAACCTGTGTGAGGTATGTGGGGGAATTGAAATGAGGATAACACCATTTTCTCTAGCTAGGTCTATCACATCTATGTTTCTTGTATGCGAATAATGTCCATCTAACAAAAGAATAACCGGTTTCTCCTTGCAGGGTTTAACACAATCAATAAAATGTTGAAACCATTTTGTAAAGATGTGTAGCTGAATCCACCCCGATTTATGCACATCAAACTTCGAACCAGGTGGTGCTCCATCTTCCAAATCTCTCTTCATATTTACTCTAGGGAAAATAAACAATGGAGGTACAAATATGCCGGCCGGAAGCTCCCATACAAAATACTAAAGTCACAAGAGCCCCTCTCTCTGCAGAAGTGATTCCACCGACTTGCTTTTGTCCTTTCAAACTAATTACTTTTGCCATTTTCTTTTGCACAACAGTGACACCTGTCTCATCCACATTAAAAATACGCATTGGATCAAAATTTATTTTTTCCATTTCAGGACCCAAAATATCATCGAAGAAGTGTGTGACCTTTGCCATAGTAAAACCCCTTGCTCTTAAAGCTGTGGTAGCTTCAGGTGTTCTAAAAGCAAGTTGTGGGTGCCTCTTCAAAAAACTAGCAAGCCACTTTTTTTCAGCCTGACCCTTGTGGGAAAACTGATGCGGAATGTTATTTTTTACAGCAAGTTCAAATGCAATGTGTTTTATATCATTTGCCCGAAGCCCATAGTGTTTTTTTACCATCTCAAGGCAATATTTAACTAATTCTTCTTCTATTTCCTTATCAAATGTAGGTTTTCTGCCTAATTTAGTTGCCAGGAGCTCATCTATGTCCTTGGGACTCTTGACATTGTCTTCTAAAGTGCTTTTGGGAACACCATATAATTTCGAAGCCTTAAGATACCCCATTTCTTTGTTTTTCACAGCAAGGTAGGCAATTTTCATGGATTTGCTATCCCATGTTTTTCTATTTAATCTTGAAGACATGGTGAAACTGAAAGAAAAACATAAAACATTGTAATGACATGGATAACCAAAATTTTACAATATGTAAAAATGAGTCTCGTTATATCGGATATCCGATATTGGGAACGCGCAGGTATCCGATATTGAGATTTAACATGGCTGAATAAGAACAACAACAACTTTTAAAACATTGCTATTTTATGAAATAAAATGCGTTTAAACAACAGAATAATTGCTACCCTTGATAAAACATAGCGATGACAAAAATAAATTGTACTTACTTCAATGAAAACAACACTTTTAAACACAATAATATTTTTTCACGTACGAGAAAAGTTGCGTCGGCTCACTGTTCCGCCATTTTTGTTTCTAGACTGTCACACTTTCTGCAGTGGCGCTGTTTTACGATTACCAATAAGTTTATGAAATTAAAAATAGATGTCGCTATATGAAAATTTCGAGATAGTTGACTATCCGAATTTGCGCAACTATCCGATATACGGTGCCTTTCCCCTAATTACTTTGTTTTAAGACTTTATTCATATCTATGGGCATTACAAGTTTTGCTTGTTGCAAAAAAAATACCAAAATTTTATAGGATAGTTGTAATTTCGATTCAAAAAGTGTTCGTATTTACGTTACATTTACGTCACGCGTTCGTGCTAGAGCCTCTGAAACTGACGATTTGCCAGCGTATTTCTAGGGCGCACAATGCTATATTCGCAAAATGACATATTGTCGCAAAATGACATATTCGCAAAAGATCTTTTCTCAATATGCCACACTAGCAAAATAGCGAGGCGATGTACATGCGAAGCAAACTAACCACGACTACGTGAGGTATAGACCGCGTTTTCACCATATTGTAACTCACTTGTCTCGCTCTCTCATGTATCTCTCTTGCTAAATAGATAATACGACCCCAATAATACTCACGTCAACCATTCTCGCAAACGCGGCAAACACGTTGCGCACCCGTGGAGTGCTCGCTACGCACACACAGCGAGCGCATTAAACAATCGCCTTGCTGATAACTCGCTCGCAAATCGCCAGTGTGATAAGGCTGAAACGAATGCTAGTTGCGAGTGCGCTTGCACTATCTCTACGTGAAGCGTGTCCATGACTGCGTGCGTTTTCGTTTGTTGTAAAGAGCCGACCTTCTGTACCTTCAAATTTTGTGGCCGTAGCGAGTACAGACCTTATTGCTCCCAAGGGCCTCACAAGGAGAGGTGACATTTTCTTTTTTTTGTTACCCAGCGGGGAAATGTCTTCTTTTTAATAATTCATGAAGGAATCGATAGTTTGTTTTGGCGTTGGGGTCTTAGCACGCGAGTCTTTTGTTTGGACTTGGTGTCAATCGTTTTTTAATGAGGCTGGCTGATTTCCATAAGACTGGGGGCTTTGGTATTATTAAGGAGCTTTTTAATTTAAATGATCTTTTGTCATGGTTTCTAGAGAAAGCTTTTTTTACGATGGATAAAAAATTGGCATCTCAGGCATTATTGTCTTATGGGTGGTTATTGTTTTTACCCGACTGCCCCAGAAGGAGGGTATTATTTTTCGAGAGTCTGTATGTATGTCTATTTCTTTGGCACGCTCTGTAACCTAAACGGCTTGATGGATTAATGGATGGATGAAGTGAGGTGTCGTTAGATTTTTCTTAAGGCTCGTGCAAACTGGCACGATATCGCGGGAGCTACAGGCAGCGCGACCCTTGTAGCGCCCGTGATATCGCACTGGTCTGCACAAGCCTTTAATTGTGGGAGTGGCATAGGCTATATAATATTTATATATTGCATCCGGAAATACAAAAAAAGGAGCGGTAGTTTTAAAAAAATACTCTATTATTGGTATCAAATAAAAGCTAGTAGAGTCAATATATATATATATATAAATAATAAAACCAAAAAGCTTGAAATAAAGCAATATTTAAAAAAAACCGACTGCCAAAACACATATCTGAAAAGAGAAAAACAAGTTATGTGTTTTTGTCTTTTGCACTTATTATTAAAATAATTTGATAATTGGTGCAGAGCATCGAGATATTGAATCCTTCGATTGTTCATCAACAAATGAAAACGAAATTGTACCAAACGTGAGGCTTGTAAAATAAATAAATCTAAAATCGGTAAGTACCAACCATGGGTAAGTCCATTTTATCAATCATTGTAATCACAGTTTATTCATCGTTCAAACGTGTGAATCTGTAGAAATAAAATGACGTCATTGCCACTCAATTATAGATACCATCAGATATTGGAAAGTGCTGACCCATCATCATCTGATTTTGAGATGAAATTGTGTAACAATGAATGTGAACCAATATTGATTGAATCTTCAATCTTTGAAAAATGAATGAAGTGCACTTTATTATTTCGTAACTCGTAATAAATAAAGTTTACTATTCATGGCACGTGCGCATTACATTGATCAGCACTTTTCCGTTGCCTTGCACAAATTATAGTGTAACATGACAGTATACAATCAGCATTCATAGTCAGCTGGACTCATTAACGATCATTTACATAACGTTAATATAGCATTAGTTAAGTGGTAAATAGTTAAAACTATTCAATAAAATATAATCCGTGACTTATTTCAAGTTAAAATCCAAGGATTCAGCAGCTTATACACAAAAGATTTCATTTTTAAGAGACATTTAAAAAGGGACACTTTTTATATTGTTTTGTTGGGTCTCGTACTAATTAAATTTTATCGAAAAATAAATTATAGTACTTTAGTTTATCTTTTCGAGGTTACCGCGGCAAACGCCGGCTCTCAACTGTAAATATTATAAAAAAATATAAAAATATATCAGAAGTTTTAACAAAATAATCACCTCTCCGTATCTATATAGCCTTAAATGAGCTCTATTACGTCTCATAACAATGTGATTTCATATAAAAGTATTGTATTGTTTACAAAGCACAAAGCTCGCCTACGCATAAAAAGCGAAAATGAAAACCGATTGTACACACACTATTAATTTACAATAGGATATAAAAGCTAAACGCAGCCAAGCGATAACACATCTCTTTTGTATTTCCCACGGCCTGCCAAGCAAAGGTATGAAAGTGAATTAACAAATCAGCTTCGAAACGCATTGTGAAATGATCTCCAAAGCTCCTTAATGAAGAACTGAGAAACATAAACAAATAAGCGCTTTATTCGTACTTCAAATAACAAAACTAGCTTTAATTATTTAAGTAAACGAAACACTCAATTAAGACCTTTCAAGTCTTGGAAAAATTATTTTATAATGAGCAGTATTCACTAGCCAATTAACTTCGATTCCTATTACAAGCTTCTAGTCTTTGTATCGTAAAATATACTCTAATACAAAGTAATAAGGACAATTTTAAGTAAATTTTGGATAACGATCTGATTAGTACAATGTTTGGTTATTGCAGTATCGCTTTGCTATTACCAGTGTGGCCATAAAAACAGCAGTAATGGAGATCTGTTTATATAACTTGAACATTTCCTACTTTCGTCCATAAAATTGTGCTATTTCTAATTGCCGGAAACAGCAGGATTCTAAGAAAGTAACATGAAATTGGCATAGCCAGCGATTTGTTACTATTCGAAGTAAGTAAGTCAATAATTTAACATTTCTACAGTCTGGCCGTCGAGAGAATGCGTTCCTGACACCTGTCAGTTGGACAATTTCTAGTAGTAATAAGAATAAAATTCGCAAAACACATATTCGTTACTATGAAACTGACAGGTGTCAAGAGCGCATTCTCTCGACAAGTATGTACGTACCAAGATAATTATATTGAAGTATGGCAAACAACCAAATTTGTATCAGATAATCGTGAAACAAATTCGCCTTGTTGTATTGTTAAATTTCATGTTGCATTGCATATATTTGGACGGCATGTTTGTTTCGACGTATGTTACATTTTTTCATGTTACGTTTTACATTTATGTATCCAAATATGATCGAAATGTAACAGTAACTTCAGTCAGCCATTCAGATTTGCCTAGTCATAATAATAATGTCATATTTCGCTGAATCCGTCCATCTTTTCTTTTTATAATCCACATTCATCATCAAAACTTTTCCTGACACATGCAATTTAAAAATTAAAAGTACCTACATAAGTGTTTATTATTTTATGACCACAAAATAACACTTATCTTCAACAATCATCGATGACGACCAGTAAAAAGACGACTCTCTATTTGCGTGGCCCCATTCCTAAATATGCACGGGTTGCATATAGCAATAACTCAATCAATTCACACAAGTAGGTGCTCGGAATGTCTGCAGTAGGTAATGTTAGTAGGCATTAAACTTAAGTTTCAACGCAAACGGTGCGTCTTGTTCTTGCGTCTAGTCGAGGCAACACGACGCAGAGTTGTAGTTATGAATCTGCATCTTATCGCTGCGACTAGACGCAGAGCTGTCGTTTGCGTCTGTGACTAGTCGTTACGACAGACGTCATGCAGAAAGCGATCATTTTATTTGAGTATCCGACGCGATTCGACGATCAATTTGAAAACACGACATCGAACGCATCCATCTTGAGATTCGCAATACAAACACATGTGCACCTTGCTCAACGCTCAGAGCAAGACTGACGATGATGTGTGTGCACGTGCAGCGTGCGACTACATAGTTGCTGCGACTCGTAGTGAGAGCGTGCGACTCACCTAGCCCATCGTTGCGACTTTGCAACTAGACGCCAAACTTTGAACAAAATATATGAAAATTGTCGGTCGCAGCTTGTCGTTGCATCTAGTTAACAAGCAGTCGCATGTCGCATAGTGTGCGTCATGTCTAATTACGTCTTAGATAACCAATCAATCGTAATAATTGACAAGATCACAATGTTTATTGGCTAAACTACAAGCGAATTAGACTGGGTTGGTTGATATGGTTTATGGTTATGCCACAAATGGTTATTCTGTTTTGTAATTGGTCAGTTTGTTATTCGATTTAGGTGTTCCTAATTGGCTATTGAATTGGAAAATAAGATATTACCCATGTTTTAATGTCATGTCGTAGATACCTTAATATACAGCAAACATATTTTATGGAATATGGTCACAGCAATGTAATAATTCCCATTAAAAAAATCGAACGGATTAAAAAAGAATCATAATTCTGTACCACACATCAATGAACTCAGCCTATCGCAGTCCACTGCTGGACATAGGCCTCTCCCAGGCTGCGCCACAACAATATATCCTCCACCTTCAGCATCTAGCATCTAGTCTCTCCCAGCCACCATTTTTAAGTCGGCGGTCTATCAAGCAGGGGGTGTCCCACACTACACTCCATAGGACGCGTCTGCTCCACTGGCCATCGGTCCCTCGACAAACATGACCCGCCCACTGCCAATCCAGTTGCCACACATCAGTAAGGAATATTTGCCTTTCTATATTAATCAGCAGAAAAAACATTGACTGGAAACTTACAGGCGCGACTCGACTCTAATAAAACAATTTCTAAGAAAACTTCAAGGTACAACAATTATAGGTTTTGCACCACGCGAGAAGTTGCGCGAGTCTGCACGAGCCTTAATACGAGCCTATGAAACGGTACTATAATAGAGAATATCTCAAACATAGCGTGTCAATATAAAAATATGTCCATTTTACTACGACAATGATCAGTGCCAGCTTGTGTAGTATGAAAACTATTGCCCTACATTTAGTTGCTAAAAGAAAAGTTAAAATAAATTGCCATGTACAATACATAATTGAATTCTGTTTGAGATCTTTGTGTTTACAATAGAGTGGCTGCTGAGCGTGGGCTCCTCGGTTCGGTCTTTCGGTCCAGAAATGTGTAACTGGTGTTTTTTGTTGTAATGCCAAAAAACGCATGATTGGAAATATCGATCAGTTATTTTTCAGTAGCAGTCAGAAGTCTGGATATGTGTCCAAGTAATGGCAATAGGCTCGCCACCTTTTACTTGGAACTTAAGCGGGTGTGCTTAATATATAATCCCTGCTTACCCTTTTTACAGAATACAGGCGTATTGTGACTTGTTTGTTCAGTAAGAAAACTATCGCCCTACATTTTGTAGCTAATTAGAGGAAAGTTAAAATAAACTTTGCGCATAGTATTCGAGTGCAACAAATTATTTGCGTTCTCCGCGCCAACTTTCTCTGTTGTAGTTTGTAAGTTTTGTGAAATATTGAAACAAATATTTTGTAAAATATTGGAACAAATATTTTGTGAAATATTGGAACAAATATTTTGTGAAATATTGGAACAAATATTTTGTGAATTAAGTATATCAAACTTATGTTTTGTATTTTTTCATGTTTTTATTTTCTATACGTAATTCCATCAACTATGTGTTGGTAAATAGCAAACAATTCAGCGCATTTCATCATTCATATCTAAATTTAAGTAAGATTTTGATTGTGGAGTAAATGTTCAAGAGAGAACTTGATTTATAAATCAACAACAATAGGTAAAACATCAGTTATCACTCTCTATATTTGGGGTCGGTGCACCATACCTTTTCCTTCCATAGTTCTTTATTTGTCTTAATCTTGGTATCTTTCACACAGTTCATCCATTAGTCTTCACCTCCTCTTGTAGCCATATACATTCTTATTCAAAACCTTAATGATTAACATCATCAATTCACATCACAAATTTTAAAAACCCCCGCCACAAACATTTCCTCATTCCTCTTTCCTACTCCATCACCAGACCTTGTTCACCATCTATTTACAACCTATTCATTGAGACCATTCCAATAAGCACAAACACGATACCTGTGCTATAAGTTGGTAAAGGAGCTGGGTATCCTGCAAATTCCAGGTGATGCTGCAGCTCAAGTTTACTATGTTCTTCTAATATCATTGAAGTAACAGAATAACAAATTTCAAATCGATTAGACCTGTGGAAGATACTCACATCCATTAATCAACTAGAAAAGAGCTGATAATAATTTTCAAACGGCTGAACCGCTTTTGATTAAACATGTCTAAGAACTATCGCTAGCATTCAAATCGATTCACCCATTAGAGCTACGATGCCGCAGACAAACACACATAGCGGTCAAACTCAACCCTCTTTTTATGTCGGGGGTTAAAAAAAACATCAAATGATTTTGCAAGAGCATCTAGAAAACTAAGTCTGTATCTTTAAACAAAAAATTCCCAAATAAGTGTTCTTAACTAACTTTCGAAATGTTAAAAACTTTATTTATATTGCCCATCAACAAGTATCTTTTGTTAATCGAGCGAATTGTTTTCAAGGGCCCTTAAAACAAGTTTGACTTTCATAAAGTTTTAGTTTGTGGTATTTTATGCTAAAACTGTTTACACTGACTAAATCTTAGACTGTAGACATATTTTCATAAAGTTTGAGTTGATATCTAATTATATGCTGGAGCAATAACCTTAAGGTTATCTTTTAGATCTTTAGTATTTTCGGTATATATAAAAAAAATAGAAATCGTAGATATAAAATTGTAATAACGAGAAACAAAGAAATAAAACTGCCTCGTTGGTGTAGTGGTCGCAAGCGCTACTGCTGAGCATGAGGTCCTGGGTTCGATTCCCGGGTCAGGCAAAGTGTTATTGGGTTTTTATATCTGAAATTTCTCAGTAGCAGCCCGGAGTTTAGATTTGTGCCCGGTTGATTGCAATAGGCTCGCCCCCTATTACATGGGACTTAAAACATAACTGGCGAAATGTGGGTAAACCTGCTAAAAGGACACCTCTTCCTAACCCTTCGGGGAAACAAGGCGTGATGTTAAGTTATGTAAAGAAATAAAACATTCACTACATCGAAAAAAAAAAATTTAGGTTTCGATTCGGAATTTAGAGAAAATTCCGAAATTTCAAAATCAGAAAGTGATCTTAGTTTGAATAACACCAACAAAAACTTAACAGTTTAATAAACAACCCAAACTCAAAAACCACACTATGACTAGTTATGTTATACCATACAAATCACATACATACACAAATATTGCGATTCAGAACACAGTTATTTACACATCCGAACATCCAGACCCGGAAGTAATGTCGGTCAGCTCATGCAAATATTTGTTTTAACGAGAAAATTGAACACTGAGCTCACACAGAAACCAGGAATTTAATATAATTTTAACAATTTATGGAAGTGTCGATCAGACTCGGATATTTGTTACTATTGAATCATTCATACATACAGACGTAGTAAGCATAGCTGCATCTTGTATCGGTAATTCTCGAAAATTGAGGCTTTAATACGCCCTTGGTAATTGTTTTCAGATGGCATTCATTTGACAAGTGAAAACCGAAAAAATAAGTAAAGCAGAATGAAGCCAAAAGGACCTGATAGTTCTTGAAAATGTGTTACCGATAATGAATTTTTGAGTTATCAAACTATATTTTTTTCTAAAATACATCAAAATAGTGTAGTTTAGAAACGACAACATCATTGATCTCGTTAGCCTTTTTCCAACTACTTTGGAGTCGACTTCCAGTCTCACCGGATACAGCTGAATACCAGAATTTTACATGGAATGACTGCCTATCTGACATCCACAACCCAATTACTGGGTAACAATAACCCTTGGTAAATGATAAATGATAAATGATAAATGATTTTATTTCTGTAAATAGGTTTGTACAAACACTTTTACACGTCAATCATATTTTAAAAACTAGATGAGGTCGGTGTTTCCTAACTGACTACTCTGAGAAGAAAGGCCGAAACAAACTCAGAGGTCACAGTCTCTTTTAAAGTCCAGACATAATCTTGGTCAGATCATGTGAAGACTATGTAGATTGGTGTCTGGAGTGGTCTTTTGAGGAAAGCATCACACAGATTGAGAGGGCCTGTCCAGTCAGTGCACGCATTTGTCAGTTATCGTGCAGCTCAACTCAGAATTAAGGAGCTCAACGATTCGACGAACAATACCAAAGAAAGGACATTTGGGTAGGCCGCATAAATTACTCAAAACTGTCAGACTATAATTAGGACTAAGTGAGAAAAAATTAAAAACAAAAAGAAAAAGGAATGACCCACATAGTCTTCACATTCACAATAATTTAAATAATATAATACTTTAAAAGTATATAAAATTCATTAATGTCAATGTGTATATAAAAACCAGGAAATAATCTTGGTCAGAGCATTTCATTTGAGGACCATGTAGATTTGTGTCTGAAATGGTCTTTTGAGGAAAGAACCATACAGATATGAGTGGGCCTGTCCATTCCATGCACGCATTTGTCAGTAATCGTGTAGCTCAACTCAGAACTTAAAAGGAGCTCAATGATTCGACGAACAATACCAAAGAAAGGACATTTGGGTAGGCCGCATAAAGTACTCACAACTGCCAGATGATCATTAAAAGTAACTGAGAAAAATAAATATAATATATATGACCCACATAGTCCTCACATTCACAATAATAAAAAATAATAAAAAAATATTATACTTCACAAAGTAAATATTCATGTCATTGTGTATATAATTTTAAAGTTAGCAAAAAAAAAAAAAACTAAGTTCCGAAAGTAAAACATAAAAAAATTATAAAATTGGAGCAGCTCAATCCCATGCCTTTTTGTCCTCAATGTAATCTTTAACGGCATAAAAAGCCTTCTGGCACAACTTGCGTTTAGTAAATGATTTGAATTTATTAAGGCTTAGATCTTGTACGTGGCTTGGAAGTTTATTATAAAAGCGTATACATTGACATCTATAGGAGCTACCTATTTTCTTGAGCCTTGTTGTAGGTACAACAAATTTGTGTTTGTTCCTAGTGTTTATGTTATGGATATCACTGTATTTTTTTAAAAAAAATTTGTTTTTATGGGCATATAAAAGATTATCAAAAATATACTGAGAAGGCACAGTCATTATATTTATCTCCTTAAATTTATCTCTGAGAGAGTGTCTCGGACTTAATTTATAAATAGATCGAACAGCTCTTTTCTGCAAAACAAAGATAGTTTGAATGTCGGCGGCATTTCCCCACAACAGAATACCGTACGACATTACACTATGAAAATAACTAAAGTACACTAAACGGGCTGTCTCTATGTTAGTTAAATTACGAATTTTTCTAACAGCATATGCTGCGGAGCTTAGCTTTTTTGACAATTTATCTATATGTGGGCCCCACTGAAGCTTAGCATCCAAAGTTAAGCCCAAGAATACTGTGCTATCTTCAGGATTCAATTCTTCGTCCTTTATCAACAATTTAGTTTTCACCTGCTTAACATGAGGTAGGGTAAACTTAATGCACTTAGTTTTTTTTTCATTCAGAAGTAAATTGTTAACATTGAACCAGTGAACTACTTTTGAGATTGCCGTATTTACATCGTCAGTAACTAGCTGCTGACGTTTAAGTTTATACAAAAGTGAAGTGTCATCTGCAAACAACACTATATCATGGTTATCCTTTATGAGGTAAGGCAAGTCATTAATATAAATAAGAAACAAGAAAGGACCAAGAATTGAGCCCTGTGGGACTCCCATTGTTACTAAAGATCCGGGAGATCTTTTTCCATTAACGTCAACGCTCTGAATCCTATTACTCAAGTATGAAGTAAGAAGATCCAGAGCGCTGTTCCGGATCCCATAGTGGCGGAGTTTCCTGATTAACGTGTCATGAAGAACGCAATCAAATGCCTTGGACAAATCACAAAAGATGCCCAAGGCATCACATTTATCTTCCCATGCATTATAAATGTGACCTAAAAGTTCAACACCGGCGTCAGTAGTTGAACGACCCCTTGTAAAACCGAACTGTTTGCTGTGTAATAATTTATGTCTATTAAAAAATCTTTGCAATAGCTCTAAAATTAATTTCTCAAAAATTTTACTAAAGGTAGGTAGTACTGAAATAGGTCTATAATTGGTGGGGTCTGATGTACTACCTGATTTAAACAAAGGTATAATTTTACTCTTTTTCATTAGGTCAGGAAACTCCCCACAGTCGATACAATTATTAAAGATAAGAGCTAAAGTAGGTGCTACAATGTCAATAATAGACTTGGCAACTTCTACAGAGTTACCCCACAGATCTGCAGTCTTTTTTACATTAAGTTTTAATTATGTCTCTACAGGTAATATGTTCAAAAAGAAATTCCGAATCACAAACATTAACATTTTCCTTTAGCAAAGACTCAGCAACAGAAGGTGATGAGTTTAGGGATTTAGTAGTTGAAACGGGAATATCTGAAAAGAAATTTTCAAAGGCCGCGACTTGGGAGTCTGATTTTATTATGTTGTCATTAATAGACAGGCTGTAGTTAGTATTTCGGTTATTAGACCTTCCCGTTTCACTATTTATAATATTCCAAGTCGTTTTAATTACATTATTACTATTTTTAATCTTCGAACTCAAATAACGCGACTTGGCCATACAACAAACTTTTTTAAATAATTTTGAATAATTTCTAACATATAAATTAAATTCAGCTGTGTTTACATAAGTCCTTTCATAGTACAGTTCATAAAGCCGTGTTCTACTTTTATGTATACCAAAGGTAGCCCAATCACTAAAAGATGGGTTACTATTAACCGAGATAGTCTTGGGAATAAAGATGGAATTAAATTGCTTACAGTATATATGAAAAAAATCATCATATTGATAATTAGGATCAGCATGAATAGACAAAACTGGTAATTTATTCATGAGTTTAACTTTAAAATTTTCCAAGCGACTTGCAGTTTTGGGGTTAACAGTGATATCCTTTTTAGCCACTTTGTTGTTTTGGTTTGGGATAGTAATCCTCTGCCCGCAATGATCAGAATCTAGTAAATTTATTATTTCTTTGTGGCTAGGTATAACATTTGTATAAATATTATCGAGGCATGTGGCACTAGTCGGGGTTATTCTTGTGGGCTCTAAAAATAGGTTTACAAGATTGTAGGACTGAAACAGACTTATTATTTTACTACAAGAACCTGAATTTTCTAATAAATTAACATTAAAATCACCGCAAGTGATAATGGACTTATTTGAGTTACAAATCTTGTGTAACACTTCATCCATTACTTTTTCAAAGCAGTCATACAATCCTGAAGGGGGTCTGTACACACTTAATACAATAAACTGCTCCAATTCTATACAGGCTATTTCAACTGTTCGCTCAACAGATAGGCTCACAATATCCTTACGGTCTCTATATTTAAGCTGGTTACTTACTAAAATTAATGAGCCACCATGTACAGCATTAACTCTACTGAATGAACTACCTACCTGGTGATTATTAAAATTGAACAAGAACTGGTGGCTTTTAAGCCAATGTTCTGTTATACAAAGAATATCAATACTGTTAAAATTCATAAATAATTCTACTTCTAAATCTTTGTTCATAAATCCTTGAATATTTTGATGCACCAGGTTAATATAATACTATTTACAGATTTTAAACCTTTATTTGATTTTATTTTCCAATTCTGTACATTATTGCTAGAGGTTGCCTCTATTGTCTTAATTTCTAATTTAAATTATTATCAATGTCAATATTGGATACCAAGGTATTGGCTGAATTATTTGACATGTCATAGCATTGCTCAATAGAAGCAATTTGTTTAGCCAAATTCTTGGCTGTAATAGAAAAGTAATATGATAGCGACACAGCTATCTGTCTTTTACAATACTTTGAAAGATAGTACCTATCCATACAAAATCTATCTTTTGTCAAATAAAAGTGGTTACCAACATAATTGTTAGTGTCAATTAAATGGAATAAATGATTATGACTTGTCAAATTATGTAATGTCATATTAATTTCAGATCTAAAATTATTTTCTTCCTGTGGCAAACTTTGGCTGTATGGGAATGTGAACATCACAATTTTTCTTAAAGTTAGGTTGCACAATGATCTATAATATTGGAGTAATTCTCCTTTGTTCACATTACCTCTATTACCAACAAATATTAATAATATACTATCTTGGTTAAAATTGCATTTCATAACTTTTTTCATTATGTCAAATAAAGAACAACCAGGCATACAGTTGTTTATTATTGAGTGTCCTGGATATTTATTTGTCAACAAGTGGCCTAGATCCTTTCCAATTTCATCACAAAATAATATTATTTCTTTATTTACACTCTTTTTAGGCAAACAGTTAGTAATTGATAATGGCAAACTGGCACTAGACTGCGGTATGGTGGTGTCACATATTGTCAATGAAAGATGGAGAAGGTAAGACTGGTTGCCAGACTTTCGGGTTTCTGACGACCCGTAACGACTCTCAAAGATCCACGAATGCCAGCCGGCATCAACGGATTAACGTGCTTTCCGAGGCACGGTGGGGTTTTGGTATGTAAAGATGGTCACCCATCTATGGACCAACTGCGGCAAACGTAGCTTATCGATCGACTCATGCGGCTGTTATTACTTAGCCACAACCCTCAACAACGTAACAAGAAGATTTACTTTTACATAATAGTATATAAAACAGCTGTTACAAGAGAAGGGTCCAACCGTTAATCCGGTGCCCTAGAGCAGTCAGCCGTACTATTGGTAGCTGCAAACTGGCTTTAATCTTTTGGCCTTATGAGCTTATTTAACTAGCTAACTTTTTAGCTTGAGCGTGAACTACAGAACCGGTCGAAATGGCGGAAATGAGATGAAATGAAATTATTTATTATGTAAATAGGATATCGGAATCACATTTACACGTCATATTAAAAAAGAAAATGAGCTAGTTGAGTTCGGCGTTTTCTATGTGACTACTCTGAGAAGAAAGGCCGAAACAAACTCAGAGGTCACAGTCTTTTTTAAAGTCCATACATCTTGGTCAGGCCATATGAGGACCATGTAGATTAGTGTCTGAAATGGTCTTTTGAGGAATGAACCACAACGATTTGAGTGGATCTGTCCAGTCAGTGCAAGCATTTATCAGTAATCGTGGAACTCAACTCAGAACTTAAGGAGCTCAACTCGACGAACAATACCAAAGAAAGGACATTTGGGTAGGCCGTATAAACTACTCAAACTGCCAGACCATCATTAAAACTAGCTGAGAAATTAAAATAATAATGATATCCACATAGTCCTCACATTCACAATAATTAATTAAAATAATATAATACTTTACAAAGTAATCATGTCATTTTGAATATAATTTTCAACAATGTCAATGTGTATATAAAACTGGTATATTTTGATGATTTTACATAATAATTAAAATGTCAAGTTTTTTGGTTTTATCATAAGGCTTAGCAGAGCGAGCAGCTCAATCCCAAGCTTCTTTATCTTCTAAATAATCTGAAATTTTATAATACCCTTTTTTTTTACAAAATTAGGTTTTAATACAGATTTTAAATCTAATAATGGGTAAGTTTCTAATGTCAATGGGAAGTTTGTAGTAAAAGCGTATACATTGACCCATGAACGAGTTGCCTACTTTGTGGAGACGTGTGCGATGTACTGAGAGGGCGGTGCTTAGGGGAGGCCTGTGCCCAGCAGTGGACGTCTTTCGGCTGAAATGATTAGTTTATATGCATACTCACATACATACATACACAAACACATATCACATTAAAGAACTGGAACATTTTATCCTAATTTATTCTAAATGTTTTAATAATTTCAATAATTTAATAATATAATGTTTAAAAATAATAGTAATTAAATGTAATCATAATTAATAATATTTTAATTTTGTTAAATAGTTGATATACCTACATTAACTTTAAGTTCTTTTATATCAAATTTATTTTTATTTTATTGTATTTGTTTAATAAATGTTATAAATGTTGGAACGTCGACGTCTACCCTCTCGGTGGTGGGCGCTAATGGCTGCAACACAGTTTTTTTTTTAAACTAATATAACTGTTAACAAAGAAGAAAAAAAATGTGAACCTGTTTTTGTTCCAAAAAATATTTGTATATTCTGATATAGTTTGTGCGCACATGACTGAAGCAGCATCTTATTAGCTTGCGGGCTTGCGGACGGTGAGCAATGGGTAGCTCGCCGTCCGATAAGGACCAGGCTCGGGTCGATGGAGCGTCGTATTCCGCGCGCGCCTCAAAGAGATGTCAGCAGAATTGACGGGGTCCGCTAGGGCCGATGCCTGCCGGGGTTGCGAAGAAAACCGAGAGGGAGATCGCGGCAACAGGCAACAGGGCAACTGAAGGAACACGGATGGGTTTTAGTCAGTAAGAGTCTGACACACCCTCTAGCTTTGCCCAGAGCGGGAGAAGTTATTTGATAAATTCCCACACAAAAAAAAAGGGTGACACATCGGGGAAAAAGATCGCCTAGCTTTAACTATACATATTTGCTGGTACAGTCTACTGCACGTCGGTGGTAATAGATTGACTTTGAGCTGGACTAGCGTAATACGAAGTTTCAATTGAATAAGAGGCCAATTTATACTGGTTTTGTTACCATTAACGTGCGGTTTATCGTACGTCTATCACCCAGATTTGTTAAGGGGACTTCAGGAGCTAAACGCAACTTTTATATTGCTTAAAAGTATATGATCCACTGCAGTAAACAAAATCAGAAAAATATATGATATTCTTCAGATATATTATGCCAGTTAAGTTAGATAGTGTGTTTAACGCATAATAATTAGATACGATAGAAAAAACACACGGAGAGACCTCTAAAAATGTATTTTAACGATGATAAACCATATTAATATACATGCAATCATTCTGATTTTTTGTCAGATCATTCTTCAAGTAACATATTAATTAACGTAATAGTGTTTTAATTTTTTAGTCCATTCAATAGATATTTTATAAATAGATTATTGATTCGACACGCTTCTCTTTCTTTTCTATGCAGTCCAATAGTGACCGCGCTTTAGCTGTTGTCTGCCTCTTAAGGGGGATGCGCTAAGGTAGCCGGCGAAATTCAAATGTCCTCAGGTTTTTTTTTGCAATTTGCAGGTGAGTGTCAGGATGTATGTTGATTAAAATATGATTCGCGACCGTAACAAATATTGTTTTACATAATTATAATCATTAGAATCAACAATACAACTCTTTAAGTTAGAATAATCCTCAAATGTAATGATTTCATAAAGTAGTCATTCAATAAGATGACATGAACTTTGAGAGTTGGGTTGATGATTTTTATGATTACGATTCTATAAATAATAATAGATGCAGCCGCGAATCCTGCAAAAAACGTAAGAAAATTTGTATTTTGCGGGCTACTCTGACGCTTTCGCCTTAAGTATGAGTTTTTATTCTTCGAATCAAAATAAACTACATTCATGAACAGTATAAAGCCAACCTGTTGCTCCAGCCAGCAATGTTTAGTATTCAATCTATTCAATACAATCCGACGATCATGCTGTTGATACATAATTTGAACGAATTTATTTATAATGGGAAGACGATAAGTTACTAATATGGTGTATAATTCATGATACTTATCTTTTTAATCATACATCAACATAAATAAATATTAATAAATGAAAGTGAAACATGGCTGTCAGCAGCTGTTGTTACTTTTGTGGCTAACCGGTTTTGATAATTTCACCAGAAAGATAATATCATAGGAAATATACCTATAAATGGATAGAGTTTTCTTTATGGACATGGAGGTTTTTTTTTTAAATCAGTACGTACAAAAGTACAGGAAACATTTAAAAAAAATATGCTGTAGTACAACCTAGTACGGTCAGCGAGAGTAAAGTCGATAGACACTGTTACTTTTACGCCTCTTAAGGCTGCCTGTCCACTGGAGAGGAGCGAGGCACCGGAGCGGAGAAATGTGCCAATATTAACCAATAGGAGCGGAGCTGTGATGCGGAGTTTACATTCTATTGGTTAATATTGGCACATTTCTCCGCTCCGCTGCCTCGCTCCGCTCCAGTGGACAGGCAGCCTGGTTGTTCCAAAATTATTCCAGACATTTTTACTTCTGTTATGATTTTAATTAAATATTTGGATCAGCAATTGAGATGTAAAAAAAAATCTGTTAATCGTCTTGTGCCGGAGACTAAGTACGAGTATGTAAGGCAGGTGACGATCAGTACTTTCTGCCAACGCCCTTGGGAAGAAGGAGTGATTTTATGTATGTTCGTACTTAGGAGATGAATTATACAATGTGTAAAAAAAAACCCTCTGCGAACCGAAAGGGGGTTATAGATATTGCAAAATGTTATTACATTACCTATAAGTAATAAAAAATCTAATTATTATAGAAAATAAAAAAGTTATTTCTATTTATAAATCACATTTTTAGTACCAAAATGACCCCAAATTAATTAAAAATAAGCAAATTTTCAACAGGGGTCATAAGTTATTAATTACCCCTTAAAATTCCCCATTGAAAAAAATGAGACGGTTTTTTTTTCCTGAAATTTGCCTCAAAAATAGACTCAGTACAATACAAGACCCTCAAGGATCGGGACAGTGTGTTTTTACATGTTGTATGAATTATGTAGGAAATAGGCCACTTTTCATCATATGGAAGCAGGATGCAGTTACATTATACATAGTTACGTATAAATCGTCCTATTCATAGATTCGCTTCAACAAAGCTAATGTTTCTGGCTCATTACTCACAATTAGAACCACGTGTGGGGTGAAGAAATTATTCCGCCTTAGCCGTCAAAACAATTTTCACTTCAACATTCTTCGAAAGACAGGAATTCCCACACGCCTCCCGGTTTTACATCAAAACGCATGTATTCTAAGGACATGTAAATGCAAAACAGACATTGTCTTATGTCAAATGCTCGCAATAATGGGACACAATAGGGTTGAACGTATGAGCTAGAAATATTACTGGTTTTATTTTACACGTTCGAGTAAAAAGATTCTCATTTTCTATGGTTAGATGAAACTGTTCAGTCGTTTATCTATAACTTAGTGCTTCACAAACATGCAAACATCTTCAAACACTTTCATGGGAAAATGTAAGAGAAGCTCGCTACACACAAACTGCTGCTACTCTTGAAAGATTAAAATCAATTCTTTTTTTGTTTTTCAAAAGTATATTTTATGTGCCTATTTTAAATAAATTATTTGATTTAGACTTTGATCAAATCAAAACGTTGATAGTACCTTTACCTATTTTCTGCAACAGAAGTAAGTTGGTATTAACGAGGAAGTGCTAGAGCCAGATTTATTTCCACTGTGTTCTCGTCATCCGGCTCGAAGTGTACCTATCATATGGGATGCCAGTGAAATGGAATGTCTTTTCAGCTTTATGTCGGTTGTCGTCCTCAATGCATCGACACGTGTCACATCTTAGGTGGACGAGACCTACGAGGTATTGCAGTTATAAAATGCAAAGGTTAACGCAAAGCATAAAACGGGCCATAAAAACAAAGGTTGTGTTATTTTTGGAATTGTAAGAAAGTTATTTTTGGGCCGCAAATAACTTTTGATTTGTCGTTAACACAGAAACCTATCTATCTAACATAAAAAAACGATACCGACGAACTGAGAACCTCCTCCTTTTTCTGAATTCGGTTAAAACTAACGCCACATTAACTTATAAAAAAATTAAAATCCTTCCAATAATTGAATTTGCTTTAATAAATTCTGTCCTAACTCGCAAACTAAGACACATAAAATCAAAGTACCTGATGATAATCTTTAAAGGTTAACCGGTACCTATGTCTGCAGCAGCACATGATGACGCTACTAACACTTAAAACATCATGCCAGTATCATAATTCAAAACAAATGATTAATTTTCAATATTTTGTCACGTGCTTAAATTAACTAGTAAGACAAAGTGTCCAATATTAATTTTACACTGCGCAATTTATGGAACCAAATCCAAACACACCGAATTTGTCATATCTTTGACATTAATTTGCCCATAATATCAGTTTTTTTTTTTCCATTAACCCGAGATATAATGGCCACATTAAAAATAATGGTTCGTTAGTTGATTTTTTATTACAAGTGCGGCAATAAAGACTATTAAACGAACGTTTTCACACGACAAGTCAATGAGACACCCACTCAAGCATTGAAACACGAATATTTCTCGCGAGGCTGCTCTGAATGCAAAGTAGACATTGTGTCGTCTTGTCAATCGTTGGCAATGATGCGACGGCTGTTAGGGCTGTCTATACAGACCACATCTTAATACAAAAACTTACTTCAGTAACGTAAGTACAATGCACCTTTGGCAGTTGATATTTTGCCATTCTTGTCTTCTCTTCTCACTGCGGTATGAGCGATCCATGTATAAGTCTTGTCCAGAAAAGAAGATTCTGTTTTAAATGCGACCTTACCTTCACAGTACTGACATCATGCTCGTAGGTAATCCCAAGAGGATAGCTAGGTAAAGGCGAATCCTTCACAGCTATGGAACTTTTGTATCAAAATTTAAAATCAGTAGTTGTTGTGTACCTACCCAATGAGCATGGCACATTGCTCGCAGAACAGATGGCTGATGGGGCCGAAAAGTTCTAGAGCGGCTACCGCGAACCAGAAAATGTAGCTTTAGAAGGCCTCCCACAAGGTGGGCCAATGATATTGTGACAGTAATCGGCTGGATGCGGGAAACACAGAATGGATCGAAGTAGCGGTGCCTGGGGGAGGCCTATGTCTAACAACTGAAATGATGATGAGTAGTATTCCTATAATTAGCCTCGCTTTCCTAATTCAGAACCCCAATCATAAACGCTAATACCTTCTAAAATTACCCACTTATTTTCATATTCATAGCCTCGGAAAGAAAGTCTAATATAACTTCTAATTCCTCCATTCACTACCCACTTTTTCATTCATCCGTTACTACATTTCAATGGGCGCTGTGAATCAAGCTTTCGATAAAATCAATGCGTGACTATGAATATGATTGGAGGTACCGGGCTGACCTGAGTTAATTTATAGCTAACGTGTGTACGCAAATGATCAGGTAAATGGTTATAAATCAATAGATAAGTTTATGTATTGCTATGTTAATTGGATGTCTTTCTGTCCTCTTTACAAGTTTGAAATTGGTACCAAAATTGGACTGCTTTGATGGTGTAGAAGATACAAGAGCTACTGATGAGCATGAAGTCCTGAGTTCGATTTCCGGGCAGAGTAAAGTTTTATTGGGTCTTTCCATCAGGATTTTCTCAGTAGCAGCTCGGAATCTGGATTTTTGCCCGGTCGCTCACCAGGCTCGTCCCCTGTTACATGGGACTTAAACATAACTGGCGAAATGTGGGTGTATTATATAGGTTCATCTCTGCCTAAACCTTCGCGATTACAGGTGTGATATTATGTATATATGCTATGTTAGTGTGTGAGTGAGCCAATGATTAGTTAAATGGTTGTTCATCAATTGGATAAGTTTATTCTATACTGTTATGTTAATTGGATGTCTTTCTGCCTTGTTTAAGAGTTTGGGATCGGTAATAAGCTTTAATATTCCGTGGGACCAAATTATTCCGAGATTGTTATACCTGTACTTACCTAATTGTATCAAATAAAAAAGAATGGCTGTGTATGTATTTATAATCTCACTATAGTCCGCGCGCGACTGCTAGTCACCGTCTGAGGTATGTGAGACGGGGGAAGGCGAGATTGACGAAATTGACAGACTGAGTTAGCTTTGCCTTTGTCTACCTCCTCTGTCTCACCGCTCACATACCTCATGCGGTGAACAGCAGTAATGCGCGGACTACAGCGACTGACCCTCCTTCGCATGGTTTTTACGACTTGACAAAACATCAAAATTTATTTATTAAAATATGTAAATTATACACATGCACCTTGCGTTATAAATTTTCTAAATTATGGTGTAACCGCATCAAAATCCGTTGCGTAGTTTAGAAAAAACAACGCGGTTATACATACAGACCCGAAAAATTACTTTAATTTATAATTTCTATAGATTTATGTCGTGATTGCCTCGGCCTCATCTCTTATGCTTTAGAATATTCAAATCCGGAAAAGTACGAATCATATGTAATTCTCTTGTTAATACAATCGAACGACGACTAACTATTCATAACATTTTACAATTTAAAATGACTTTTGCCCCACCCAGAAATAACGTTATTATCATAACCGTCATTTCTATGTGTTGCCAAAATAAATCAATACATTCAGTTGCTATAATGAAAATACATTTAGAAGTGTCTTAGAATATTAATAATTTGTACTCTGACAGTGTTGCCACAGTGGATATTATAAATCGATATTAAAATAATATATATTTTTTTAATTAAATCAAAGCTATCACGACAATATGTCATTTCGGAGTTTATATTGGACATCAATGACATCGGTGAAGGAAAACATCGATCGTGAGGAAACCTGGAGTTTATAGTCAATATTATGTTTGAAATCGTCAACCCGTCTTGACCACGCGTGATGATCAATGCTCATGTAAACGTAAACGGTGTTGCGGAATTTTAGTTTTACAACCGCCATTTTCATCAATTTTAAGGGGTTCCGTACATCAAAATTAAAAAACGGAACCCGGATCAGTCGTGTGTCAATTTGATCCGAATCTAATGGACCGATTAAGTTGGTACACATATGTATTTGGGGGTCACTTTTGGGGGCAAAAAAAAAAAAACAAACTACACATTTAAAGGTATTTAAGAAAATAGAAGAAAATTTACCATTTCCTCCCCCACCCCTTATCTCCGAAACGAATGAGCCGGTCTTTTTCTTTAGAAACAGAGCGCTTTTTGCTCATAGATTACAGCGAAACCTGTAAGAAGTCTAGTCTTAAAAAAAACAGGTTAAATCTCTCAATATTGTGCGTACAAACTTACATTTGTATGGAGAACATATTTTTCAACTACAATATTAAGTTTGTTCTTGGGATAAATTCATCCCAATTACGGGACCCTTCATTGGCCGGTATTTTTTATTGTTTTCTTTCATAGTTTATCTTGGACATTATTGACATTGGTGAAAAAAAAAGCATCGTGAGGAAACATGGACTTATAGTTAATATCAGTCTGAAATAGCCAACCCAACTCGAGCAAGCGTGGTGCCTTCTCTGTATGAGAAGAGGCCTTTGTCCAGCAGTGGGACAAAAATAGGATGATATTATTATAGAATTATGTAGGTATAGACTGTATATCAGCTGATGACGGCCTTTTTAATAAACGCCTACTATCACTGTCACTTGTCATTGGTTTAATCGCATAATAAAAACGAGGTATTCCACTCAGAGCACTGATTTCAACAGCACTTGTCCGAACCGCAACTGAGCATTTCCATTAACAGCAATGAAACAAAATTTTTATAAGTGACGCATGTCACAATGGCTAAGTAGGTACCTATCTAATTGTTCGTAATCTGCCTTGCCTTTTCTCAACGATGCTGGGGTTGTCTTCCAGTCTACCTGGATGCAGCAGAATACCAGTATGGACTGGTTATCAGACTTTTGGGCTTCTGACGACCCGTAACAACTGTTAAAAATCCCCGAATGACAGCCGAGACTAACGGCTTAGCGTGCTTTCCGAGGCACGGAGGGGTCTCGGTATGTAAACATGGTCACCCATTCGCGGAATAGCCTCGGCAAGCGTAGCTTAACCTGATTGATCGCACATGCGGCCGTTATAAGGCTAAGTACTTGTTGTACAAGCAAATAAGACAAAAACAATAATTTGTGTTGCTCTCATGAGTTATGTCATGTTTGATTCATGCTTATCGTGCATCAAATTGCATTGGAGACAGTTTGGTATCAGAGAGAACATTAGTAAGGGTCGAATATCTAGAACAATTGGACGATTAATTATCTTGACAGGGTTATCGTTACTTACCTGTTGTTATGCAGTAACTTACATAGATAATGCTGTTACTGCACACGATTATAGTTTGCGTTCCATCTTATTTGTCTACTATAACAGTGAGATTAGAAGTATTGCAAAAGGAGATATACCTACGTAAGACAGATTGATTGCGGGCTCAAAACCCGAGATGTATGACTTTGTCCATTGAAGATACCAGTGCCTCAGTAGGTAAAGGACAACATATTAAGAAGATTCTGAATTTACCCTGAAGTGGCACGATAAACTGTTCCACCGATCCGCACCTATCAACATTTTTCAGTGCGGTTAGTGGCAGTTCTCAGGTGCGGTTCGAACAAGTACTGTTGTCATTAGTGCTCTGAGTGGAATACCCCAAGAAAGGAAAATCCGAATTTATCCCCAAGAAAGGGAAATTCAAAATATTTTATTTTACATAAACTTGCGAAAGGTCAGAAGCTAGGTGCACGGTTCCAATTGGTCTTTTCCTATGGAAAAATGCCGATTAGAAACTCCTCGTCATCAACCTCTGGCATAGGTTCCACCTGGCAGAAACATCTCGAAATTAAACTCCTAACATATTGAAATAATCACCCTGCAAGTTAACATTAATAGTGTTATTACCAGTAGATCATAATAATAAAACCTGCAAAGGCGTAATCAACCCAATTACACAAGCATAATTTTATTTATTTCCGCCGAACGTTCCGTAATTACATGTCTGTCAAAGGTGAACAAGAATTAGGGTCATAATCCACAATAGTAACGGTGAAGGGCTTAATAATAATAAATAATACAAAGGTACCGGCACAAAATAGACAGATATGTAGGTACAGAAGATCAGCACCATAAAATGAGCGGTACATACATACGTACGCACACACACATACAAGCTTTAGGTGTAAACCATCGTCCCCACGGGCGATGTTTTTCTGCGACGATTTGCTATCCCGCATTGGATTTTTAACTTTCGGTGTTGAGCCGAGTAATGAGAATCCAACAGAGTACAACAAAAAATACACTGCTGGTATTTCAACTCTTGGGGCTGAACCGTGGTTTGAGTTTCCAGTGCACGATAAAAATCGCCGCGGGAAAAAATTGCCGTTGGTACGAGGGCTAATAGCAAGTACAAGTGCAATTGCAGACGCATTTGTTTGAGATCTTCGTACGTACAGTCAACCGCACGTTGATAGCAACTCTTCGACATTAAACTGGCCTAGCGTAGTACAAACGTTCAATGAAGTCAGAGGCCAGCTTATACTGGTTTTGTTACACTGATGCGGCCTAAAGTACGTGTGTATGTGTGTGCGTGAGCTTGATTCACTTGTTGTATGAAGAGAACCATCTGTACTGTACTACCATTCTGTGGTATCCGAATCGAAATTATGAACTTTCACCTTAAGTGCTATTTATAGTAATAATTCTTTGTTTGGGTGATTTGTTACGGAATTTATAACAATACATGAATGCGCTAATGATTTTTTATATTTTGACTCGTCATGCTGTGATAAAAGAATCGGAGAAAGATCGTGTTATCTCTCTGTGCGGTTTATTGGAGGCAGTCAAGTTGTAGGTACCTATAATTTAATGCCCATAGGTGCTGGGTCAAGACCGTCACAATTAATGTCTTGTGCCATAATATTTAAAGTTGCCTTTTATCTATCTTTAATCTCTGTTAATAAATCAAGAACTGACGTCGTTTATTTCTATTTGAATAAAATTATATTGCGTTTGCTGGTTTCTACAAGTTCTTTTGTTATTGTTGATTAGGGCAATTTAATATATATAATCCTTTAATATATCTTAACTATCCGTCGTTGTAAATCAATGAGAACTTGACCCAAGACTTCGAATTTTGAAACAATAACCTACATTTTTATAGGTGTAAGTTTCAAAATATGCTACACATCGACAAAAACGTGGACTATCTTAAAATAAAACTAAATTAGAACATGGACTTGCCCCTTTAGTTTAATTCATCAAAAAAATAGAAATAAACCGGCCAATGTATGTCGGACCACGCACGATGAAAGGTTCCGTAGTTGGGATGAATTTATTCCAAAAACAAACTTAACATTTTAGATGAAACATGTTATCCGCGTACATCGATTTAATTCACGGACAATTCTCCAACTGCAAATGTAAGATAGACATCGCAAAAAAAAATCTGTGATAAAACTACAAATTAACTGTTTTAGGACGTTTTCTTTTACATGTATTATGAGACCTTGCTCCCTGCCAAATTTCATGATTCTAGGTCAACAAAAAGTACCATATAGGTTTTGATTATTTGCGAGTTTCAAAATATGTCGCATAAATGGCCGTATGTTTTGTTGCATTGACTTAGAAGCTTGATTTTTTTTTGAGCTCCAAGGAACCAAGACCTACGTGTTTGATAATAATTTCAACTTGATAACTCCACGCGTTCCTGAGAAAAAGAGTCTTGACAGACGTTAGTCTGTGGACGGACTACGAAGCGATCCTATAAGGGTGCCGTTTTTTTTTTTTTTTCATTGTACGGTACGGAACCCTAAAAACAGTTGCAATATCATCTATTAACGTACGTACTTCCAATTGTCCCAGTTAATCTGTATCTCCATAAAAACACATAGAGCAGAACAGAAGACATTATTTTTATCAAGTAACACTTGTAACGACAATTTGAGACTATTAACCTACTATAGAGTAATATGCTCTTTAAAATGTGTATCCTCCGGACCCCAGGCGTCAATGTATCGATAAATTAATTAAAATGTCCTTATCTGTAGTGTAGCGACAAAGAGTCTTATTATTGAAATCGATTTAATTAATCTACTTGTTCATATAAAAGGTTTTCCGGTTCCAGGCTTATTATCAGCCTGGAATATTATTGGTTAAGCCATCTGTTTCCCATGTGCTGATTAAAGCAATCATGGCTACCTATCTATTAATTATTGAGGACCATATCGGTAACGGCCGTGACTTACGAGTAGGTTCGAACCAAGATAGGTGCTTTTACTTTATGGAAATTATTTCATCACCATTGCTCGTGAACCAAAAATTCGAAGAAATGTGACATCTGCCAACCCGCACTGGGCCCGTGTGGTGGATTACTGTTCACTTCCTTTCACCGAGAGGAGACCTGTGTACCAGCAGTGGGAACATTATAGACAGATTTAGCTTATATTAAAAAATCCGGCCAAGTGCGTGTCGGACTGCGCACAATAACGTGTTCCGATGTTGAGGTAAATTTATTTATCCCAAGAACAAACTTAACATTGCAGTTGAAAAACATGTTCTCCCATACATTCCAACTGCAAATGTAAGTTTGTACGCACAATATTTAGAGATTTACCATGTCATTTTAAGACCATAGACTTCTTATAAGTTTTTCTGTAATCTATGAGTAAAGAGCCATATTATGTACTTTTTTTTAAATATTAGGTCCAGTGGTTTCGGAGATAAGGGTCAATTTTCATTAAATATCTTTGAAAGTATTTATCTTAAAATTATATAAAAAATACGTTTGAAATCCTCGCAACAAGCCCTTTCGCCCTTTTAATTTTCTTGTTTGCCCCCAAAAGTGACCCCTATATTCAAAATTCATTTATTTACGTTACATGTTCGTGTTTGTGTCACAGAAATTCATATGTGTACCAAATTTCAACTTAATCGGACCATTAGATTTGGATCAAATTGGCTATGATAGACGGACAGACAGACGAGTTCACACACTATAAGGCTTCCGTTTTTCCTATTGAGGTACGGAACCCTAAAAAAATGTTATTGTTCAAGAAAGCACTACAAATTCAAAAAGCACAGCACTAACCTCCACACTATGATTCCCTGCGTCATGGAGACTAGTCTCTTTCGTCTTACAACTCTTATACATAGTAGGTAGGTACTTATAGGTGGGCACCTAAGTAACATCGGCCTGAAGATTTGTGAAGTGACAATAATCGAATGTTATTCCAATACAATAATTTCAACTACTCTTATTGTAATAAAGTTAGATGCATTAAATTTAAACGTGTGTGTGGGTGTGGGATGAATGAGTGAGTTAAGGTGGGTTGGACCAAACGAAAATAGTAATAAAATAGTAATATTTATTCACACTCTTCATAATGATTAATTTGATTACCTTACAATATGACAGTAGTATCAGCTTATTCTAGAGGATAAACTGAAATATGGTATCCGTTACTGACAAAAGAAAAACAATTCCATTTAAAATTTTCGACCTCGCTTTCTCGTTGTACTACACCTATTGATAAAAAAGTCAATGATCAAACCCGACGACGACAATTTATGTTACAAATTAATTTGTTTTACATTTTAATTAACCATCCTAAAAATCACCTCTCCCTTCAACTTTACGATAGTCAAAACGTTTACTCTCAGGCATGAACACAATGAATGCTTTGTCGGCTTATTTGACGCCCACCGCATATAGAATTGTGCGGCGTACATAAAGGCGGGGTCATAACTGATAAGTTAATTAATTCTAATCACTGTGTGCTAAGAATAGATGTAAACATCGACAATTTATGAAGATAGCTATCTTTAATTATTATTATATCTTTAAGCCATAATTACATTGACCAGCGGCTCTGTTTCGTATAGAGTCGCAGCATCATGCTGAGCGCTGGCGGTTTTGCGTAGATGTGGCATATATTTTCCCCAAATTTGTTATTTTTAGGGTTCCGTACCCAAAGGGTAAAACGTCTGTCTGTCTGTCTGTCCGTCTGTCACCAGACTGTATCTCGTGAACCATTATAGTTGGATAGTTGAAATTTTCACAGATGATGTATTTCTGTTGCCGCTATAACTACAAATACCAAAAAACGGAATAAAATAAATATTTAAGAGGGTTCCCATACAACAAACTTGATTTTTTTGCCGTTTTTATAGACAATGGTACGGAACCCTTCGTGCGCGAGTCCGACTCACACTTGGCCAGTTTTCTTTTTTGTTTTGTGTTTTCTTTACGTCATTTTTATCGCATATAAACGTTTTTTTTTCTTCTTTTCATTCTATTACAAAATTGGTGACATAAGATTATAGGGCTACTTTTACGTACAACTGTATGGGCGACAGGACCGCTTGGTAGGAGCGTCAGTCGCTCGCCAGCGTGAGCTATGGAACTGTCACCGACGAAAAATCTGCCCTATAATTTTATGTCATTTCATGTCACTAATTTCATAATGTAATTAGGGTCCACAAAGGCGAAGCTGCGAGCAGCAGCTAGAGTATCTATACTAGTCTATACTAATAATAGATAGAGGTAAAATTAGTTTGTTTGTATGTATGTTTGTTTGTTTGTATGTAGGGGGTAATCTCTGGAACTACCAGTCGGATTTGAAATATTCTTTTTGCAATGGATAGCCCAATTCTTGAGGAAGGTGATAGGGAAGTCGCGGGCAGAAGCTGGTATATTTTAAAGGCTTACCAACTAAATACATACACAGACGCAAGATTAGGAAAATGTATAAATATCTCAATTCCTATTCGTTTGAAGCTTCGAATTATTGTTAAGTAAACTCCCACGGTATAACTAAGGGACCAATTTGTAAGCGATTTACACTATCATCAGAATCGCATCAACTCAGTGGGTGAGTTTAAGTCACCGACCTTTAACGTTGTCTTTAATTAGTAATACATTTAGCAGCATGGCGTCATGTTCTCTTTAACTATAAGTACTTAATTATTTCTTCATCTACAATATACATTCCTATTTACAATTCTTATAGCTTAATTAGTGACCCGTTCTCGCTTCACACGGTTGCAATCTACTGATGTATGTATGGCGAAAAGTCAAAACATATAATTACATAATTCATCAAATAATAGCGAAGACTACGTCAAAATCCATTGTGTAGATTGGAAGAATCGGTCACACAGCCAGATACGAAAAGCGACTATAATATTTTTTTATATATATGACGGCAATATGCTGCTGAGTTGACTAATCGGGACGCCAGCGCCGCGGTGCGGCGTTCGACAGAGTCTACAACACAACGCTCGCATCGGCCGGAGCTAAGCGGATTTCATCGGTGGCGGACAAGCAGTGAAGAAGTTTAGAAACTGTCGCGCATTCCGAATAGTCGTTTTGTATACCTGCAGTGTGTGAATTACTAGTGTGATTAATTTGATAGTAAATTATAATTTGATCTGATCTGCAAAAGGTTTTTCTATTGCGCATTAACCAACACTACCCACAGTACGCCCACAGTAGTTAAAATTTCGCTGATAATAACAAAAGGGACTCATACCTGTCTGCGTTAGGTATATACAGGGTGTTTGGTGCATCGTGTGCCAAATTGAAATGGTCGACTGGGGAGGTCACCTGCTATCCTTTCAGACCCCTAAACACTTCTCATGCCCTGTGGATTTTTTTTCATCGACTTTTTATTGTTTTATTAAAAAAATACCCAAATTTTACAGTCAAGTACAAATTAAAAAAAAAAGTGTAAGTCGTAGCCTCTGAATTTTTATTTTATTTAGCTGTGTATTGTATTACAGTACTTTTAAATTCAAAACTAGTGACATTAACCATGTAGTTTTTTTTTTTATTTACTCGCAAAGTTTCGGACTTCAATTAAAGCTGTCCATGTTACAGCTATTTACATGGCTATAAAAAAAATACAAAAGCGACCGGGATCTCACGATGCACCAAACACCCTGTATATTGATAGAAAGAAAGAAAGAAAAATATTTTATTTGGAACACGCACAGGAAACACAAACAGTAATAAAAACTAAAAAGGAGCATCTAAATGCTTAACAGATAACGCTTGTCGCTACGTTATTTCCATTAAAACAGTAAACTAAGCTCAATAATAGACGGAAAGCATAAAAAAACAATCTCTGCATACATTGCAGTTACCTACCTATTTCAAATAATATAGAATCAAACAACTAGAACTTACAGAAAATGAACATGTTCATATTAATTTTACGAACCCTTGCTTTTCCGATCTCCACTTTCCAACAATCGCCAAAAATTATACCTCTAGTGGTACAACTAACAATTAATTAAACAATGAAATTAGACCACAAACTTTACAAATAAACCGTCCAATTCTGATCTCAACTAGAAAATTCCACACACGCCATTCTGTCACTGTGAATAGTGCACGAATTGGACCGTTGTCTGTCCTCCTTCAAGCCTTGATGGATTGGTCCTCGGGACTTTTGTTCCCCTCGTGATAATTAATTTCGACGGTTTCCGTAATTCAAGGTCCATTCATGACAGAATAGTCCCGTATCTCAGATGTTAGGGTTGAACAATGCCATGATAACGAGATTATGCTGAATTGTGTTGTATTATAAACGTCTCGTCATTGTTTCGTAAAAGGGTTGTTTTGGGTATTCCTGACAACCGTTGGCCTGTTTTAGAAGAGGAATTATTATTTACTTGCTGCACCGCCGCGGCTTCACTCGCATAAGTCTCGATCCCGTGGGATCGGGATAAAAAGTATCGTATCCAGGTCATGGTCTACCTGTGTGCCTCATCCAAATCCGTTCTGCGGTTTTAGGGTGATAGCGTAACAAACAAATAAACTCACTTTCGCATTTATAATACCACACACACACACACAAAAAACACACACACACACACACACACACACACACACACACACACACACACACACGCATATTCATGTTACATATAGTAAGGATTATTCTGTTGTATGGGTGTGATCTGTGTGTGTAGTAACAATAGATCATCTTTTACTAAGAAGTGATTTATTGGTCCTGTTATGGCCAAGATTTCTTTAACTTTCGAGGAACCATGACCTACTTAATGCAGAAGCAGAATAATCTCAATCATCGAATATAGGCTCGCCCCCTATTACATGGGACTTACATATTACTGGTAAAATGTGCAGGTGTACTGTAGGTACACCTCTGCTTAACCCTTCGGGATATACGGGCATAATGCTATGATGATGATCGAATAAAATAATCTCAACATTAACTTTTATTTCCTAAAACTCTGCCTATATTTAACTTACTTATCAACCCACAAATATATAAACGTGAGAATTTTAGTGTGTTCTATAATTTCAAACAAACCAGTTCTAAATTCCTCACAAATTAAACTTAATCAACATCAATTAAAATCTGTGTTAAATGCATTTAAGTGCACTCATTAATACGGAACTTCACGGAAATCCAGATGTTTGAATAGATTTCCATATTCCACATGATAATTTAACTTATTAAACTCGAACATAAAATTATCCCGTCGATACCAAATTATCAATTCCTATTAATAAATTGGAGACCAATAATCAACTGGAATTATGATTATAATGTATGAGATTACTAAATTGACGTCATAAATGTATTTGTAATTAAATTACAGTAATTTACGAGTCTTTCGCGTGTTCTTTCTCTAAGTTTATGATGACTATTATAATTATAAGTTATTACCTTCAATATTATGAAAGTGTCCAGTTAAAGGTTGTATTAGAGCGGGCTAACATTAGACGTTAGAAATGTAGGAAAATTGCACGTTATTCATGCTGTCACCGCAGATGATAAATAGGACCGAACTTCCATTCATTCAAATAGTATGCATATTCATTCAATTAGTGAATTCAGAGGACCTCCTCTCACATAATTTGTAGGTAAATATTCACTGCCATTGTACGTGTGGCGTACAAAGTGTACCTTCCATTCAAATCCGTTAATGTTCACTGCAGGACACTGGCCAACTTCGGCACTTAGTTTTGTCTTAATTATATACATACCTTAGAAACCCGGAATTTAATATCCAAAACACGTGCATTCAGCACACCGTTTTCATATTCCCTGCTCTGTTTACCCCGACTTAAGGCCCTTTCAAACAGGCGCGACACGCGACGCGACACAAAGACACCGCTCGTCGCGCGACGAGCGGTTTCTTTGTGTCGCGTCGCGTGTCGCCCCTGTTTGTAGGAGCCTTTAATGTTGTACGATGAAATTGTCTGACGGCAAAAGTCGGTAAATATGAACTTACTCTTACCGGTTGTGTAATAACCACAGTTGTGATCGCCTACGTACATAACAAATGGCTTGTGAGTAATTACTTTGAGTGAGATTCACACGTCCCCTCTATAATAATATACACTTTAATAATGAATCAACGCTTCCCACGTCTTCGTTTATTAATAGAGCTACTCAATATAAACACCTATTAGATGATAGTGAAAGTAAAAGTTTGTCCATTAAACGTTTCCTTTGAACTTCGGTTTTAAAGGTACAAACAGCTACTTCAGTTGTTTTTGTTTGTCTTTTACCGTCTAAGGATAGAGGCGTAATTAAACATTCTTTGATAGACAACAATGATTTTACGTCGTCAAACGGTTTTAGATCTTACATAGCTACAAAGAATTTATCAGGGCAGTATTATTCTCAGAATATCCCTTTTAAGGCGGATGCGTTAAGGTAACCCGCGAAATTCAATTTTTCTTACGTTTTATTAGAATTTGCAGGTCAGCGTCAGGTTGTAAGTATGTTGAGAAAAATATGATTCGACCATAACGAATATGACTTTATAGAATTATAATAATTTTATTTAGCAATACAACTGCTGCAGTTAGAATTGGCCTCAAATGTCATGATTTCATGAAATAGTCATTCAATAGGGTAATATGAACTTAGAGAGTTGTATTGATGATTATAATTCTATAAAAAATATTATTTGATACGGCTGCGAATCTTATTTAGATCAATAATACAACCTGATACTGACCTGCAACTCGCAAAAAACACAAGAAAATTTGAATTTCGTGGTTGTACCCAGACGCTTTCGCCTTAAGTGACTTTGAAGGTAAACTGACACTTTCCTAGAACGAGACTATTAAGTATATACATTGAAAGTCCAATTTCAACAACAAAAATTTTTGAATTAAATTCCGAGCGAACGATGCAGCTTGCACGACGAATAAAATTTAGAGTTTATTAGGTAGTAGCGACTGCGAATCAGGGGACCAACTCTCGTTTATGAGAATAAACGCATAGTTGAGTCTCAATTTAAACAGTACCCTGTTTGAAACTTTAGACTTAGTCCCCTTTTCTTTTGTTTGTGATTCTAATATGAGCATTGAAAATGCTTTGTCCGTTGAAAACGAAACAAGTTGAGCTTCAGTTGAAACGGAGTTTTATTTAATAATATGAACAAATTTTCAGAGGAGAGAAGTTTGAATAAGGAATTGTTATTGTTCAGCAAAATATTTGTCTGTTTTGTTTGAAAATAGTATATATGCTAGGATTAAGCTGACGAATTCATTTCTAATTTCATTTTTGCCTTAAAAAGGATTTTTTCTTCAGAAAATGAATATTAAACATTCGTCAATGGAGGAAGGCAAAGGTTTGATAGACTCGATGATATATCTAAATAAAGGCATACGATAGGTGTGATGTAAGGATACCCTTTGATCCCTATAAAGTCTTGTATTATTTATAACGACATTACACAATTAAAATGGTTTATGCCAATAGGCTGCATTGACATACATTTTGTCAAAGCAATGTAATTGGCAAATTTATGTTAACACTTATATTGAAGTAGGACCTAATTTTTTTTTATCTCATTCAATACCTGGTGATCTTAAATACAATACACAAGCTAACAATAAAACATATTATGTACAAGTATAATAAAAAATGAAAGAGTTCGTTAGGCATCAAAAAAAACTTCCGCATCGCTGTCAACGGGAAATGTGCCCAAAAGCCCTTTTCTTTGGTTGGGAAATGATCAAATCACTTCTCTCGCTCTGGGCGGAGTAGGAGGGCGTGTTAGACCCCTACTGGCTAATACCCACCCGTGTTCCTTCAGTTGCCTGAATGTTGCCAGGGGCTACGGTATCCCTTCGCAACCCCGACAGGCATCGGCTCTAGCGGACCACGTCAGCTCTGCTGACATCTCTTTGAGGCACGCGTGGAACGCAACGCGCTGTCGACCCGGGGCTAGTCCTTCCGACGCCCAGGATCTCCTGCGACGGTTAGGGGCGTGAGGGCGCGAAATACCTCCACAACGACACAGCGGTGCTCCACCCAAGCCAGGCAGATCTCCACCGTATGCTCCGCCGTGTCCTTCGGGCGATCCACACAATGGTGACACCCGGGCGTTTCCTCCCGCCTTATCCTGAACAGGAACCTCCCGAAACAGCTCCGAAACGCTTCCGCGCGTTTCCTGCCCAGTGCCCAAAAGTCTGGCAGTATAGCAATGCTGATTATATACGTTGGATAGCAATGCTGAGTCTTTGGCCTAAAAATAGATTAGACCTCTGGTCACGTGAAGAGTCAACCAACCGCTTAGCGATGCTCCGAAATACGCGACGAGCACTCGGACACCACGGCATTAGTATTTCAACCCCAAACGGTTCAAAGGATATCTAATGATATTATCGCTACAATCATTTTAATCCATTGTGTAATAATCTAGTTGCATTTAATCATTGCACTGAAAAGAGTACCGACGGATTCTGGAAGTGTAAGTGACTCCTAGTTACCTTTACCTATAAAGATGATTGTTGCCGGCTAGTTTTGCGAAACAAATATGTACCAACGTTATATTTAATGCCTTCTTCAAGCTAACTAGACGCCCCAGACAGAAGAATTACCATAATCTTGCTCCCATACTAATTCATCTAGGTCCAATCAATGACGGAATTCCGATTACCGTATAGGCTGGACATAAATGAGAAGGTCTCGTAAACCCGATTAACTGACCGTTGAATCGAAGGTAGATAGGTCGTAATAAAAGTTACCACTGGTAATTGGTGTACGACCCGTCACATTAACCGTTCGTCGCACGCATATAACCAAGTAATAGGGTATTCAAAACGTGTCGTGCGATTGTGTATTCACAAGTGTTTTGTATAACATTGGTCGTGTTTTCCTGGTGAAGGCAAAAATATGTTGTAGCACCTAAAGCTGGTCATGGTTCCTAAAAGTTTACAGTACGAAATCTACTGAACAGGAGCTACACCCTGTCTAAGCTAATAAAACTAACCTAAGTGCTTAAAAATCCCCAATCTGTTGCCAAACACGGTAAAAATAGCAAGTTTCTTTTCAGCGGTCTTTGAGATGAGAGTGAATAAAAGATTTTTGACAGTCGTTACGGGTAGTACAGAAACCCAAAAGTCTGACAACTAGTCTTACTAAGGGTATCGTGCTACCCAGTAACTGGGTTATGGAGGTTGGGTAGGCGGTCGCTCCATGTAAAATGCTGACAATCAGCTGCCTGCGTTTAGATAGGAAGATGACCTCAACATTGTTGAGAAAAGGCTAGACAGATTGATTGAGTGTTTGTGGATTGATCTCATGATATCATTAGTGTGATGACTCCGGTGGCTGTACTCCATTTTTTATCAGCTGTTATCACGAAACTACTTTGTTTGACTGTCGGAATTGTAACGAGGACTTCAGGCTTATTATTCGAACTTATCCAATTATTCGCTGGGACACGTATTTCAAGTAATTGAGTATTCTAAATGTCTCACGTTCACGACTTGATAAGCAATGATTATAAAATTAAATGATAGGTTAAAGTTTACAATCGTGTAATTGAATTGCAAATTAACATCTTAAAGATTATTGTTGAATGTCGATTGAGAATAAAATAATCATTATTGTGACATGTCTTGAAGTATTGAGTTACGATGATTCTGACGCGGATCAAAAGACTCTTCCTACGCAAATTATAAGAACGGGCTTAGAAAATAGGTTAGGATTCTTAGGCAATAAGTTGTTCAGTAAATCACTGTTTAGTAATATTATTAAAGTGATTATTAAATCCTCTTAGATAAACTGCTGGCAATAGAAAATCTATTAGAGGTAGACGATGCATATTGATACAACGTGTTGAAATGTTTAGTTCAATTATTAGCTTTACAAATGTGTAGTTATTGTTGTTTGTATCTATTACAGAATATCATACCTACTTAATTATACCACACACTTTTTGAATCCATTTTTTTTTTACTTTATTTTATTTTTATTATATTATTCTTTTAAAGCGGCAATCTGTGAAAATTTCAACTGTCTACCTTTTACGCTTCATGAGATATAGCCAGCTGACAGCAGACGTACGGACAGTGGAGCACCCTTCGGTTACCGGTACGGAACGCTAAGGATCCCAGATGTACCTAAATAAATTGGTCAAACCCAGTGCATTGACTGTTAAATAAATACGTTTCTACATCAGCTTAACTTTGTTGTTTCTGTTACATTTTAAAGTCGTTTTTTTTTTTTGTTTTCATTAGTGCTGCTACAAATGACGTCAATTTATTTAGCCCGAAATAACTAACGACAGCAATAAATTTCTAAAACGTAGGCTACATTCGACTGCGACGCCAATATTCGTATCAATTAAGCTCTCTTCAGTCGAACGGTTTCAAACACGATCTGAATTTCAAATACACACTTTTTCTTCTCATCCCCAATGCACGTCTAAATGGATCTAATTGGAAATTCAACGCCTCTTAAATCGTCCAAGTTTGTTTCCAGAAGCGAATTCGCTTCTGAGGACGAAATGGTCCTTTTGACGAATACGCAATCTACGTATTGAGAGAACGCTTTGGACAAATCAAAGTGTACACAGATTCCCTAAAGGGATTCAGTCATTCATGTGAGCTAATGATCGGTTTGTGTTGAAAACGATCACAAAACAAATCATAAATATTGACAGTTTTATTTAGTGAGCCGAATGCTGGCTGAATAGAAAATTCGGCACGTATTGAAATGAATGGTGACCATTTAAAATAACTAGCTTTGTGAAAAGTAAAATACGACTGCCCTGTGGAAAGTGGAACTTTTTTGTAACATTGACTTTAAAAATAGTGGACTTTAAAGCATTTTCTATTTTCATGAATGGATGCAATCCGGCCGTTCAAGAGAATGCGTTCCTGACACCAGTCAGTTGGACAATTTCTAGTAGTAATAAGAATGAAATTTGCAAAACACATATTCGTTAGTTTAAACTGACAGGTGTCAAGAACGCATTCTCTCGACGGGCGGACTATAGTTTTTCATAACAACCGCAGATTTGATAATTTACTTAATTAAAACGCTTTCAATGAAAAATTAAAAAAAAGCATTAGACGTTCCTTCCTACATTTAGCCTTGAAGACGTTTCTTGTCTCTTTCTCTCTTAATCTTTAAGACCAGGCACTACAAAGACAATTTCCACGCAAACTTCGCTCTCAAGCACCCCACCACTCCACTATGTGCTAAACGCATCAGTAATAAAGTTGAATATCGCGTGCGCTCTTTGGTTGTGTTCGAGCATGGAACTAAATATCTCAATTCTTATTCCGTTTTTAACTAAAAACTATAATTAATCTAGAGAAAAAAAATCATCTTGATAATAAACTATATTTTAATAACCCGAATAATTTGAAACATAATTTCAAATAATCTTTAAAAAAGACATGATTTTCGAATAAACAAATTAATCGAGTGAAAGTGTTCCAATTATGTAACTGTCTTATATATGGAAAGAAAAACATCCAATAAATTTATACTAATGTTCCATTTTGATTGTATGCGTGACTTTTTCAAAATATTATTGCAAATTAACATACAATTTAGGAAGCCTCCTCTTAATCAACAACGGCTGGTAATACCTACATGAACAGTTTTTAAGAAAATGTTTTCTTTTATTTCCAGGTATCAATGGTTCCTGATTCTGCTACTATCGTCTCTGTGCTCCGCTAACGATGGACTGTTTGGCTCCAAATTTCAGACCGGTAAACCTTATCTTTTTGGTAATTATTTTATGTTTTTTATTTTTATTTTGTTTTATAATATAATTTTATGATCTTTTGTAGTATATTGCTATTCTGATGACAAAATTCTAAAAATATTATCTAGATTTTAAGTCTTCATCAATTTTTTTTGGTCGTTGTTACCGACCGTTGAAACCATTCCTACTATTTTTATATTTACCTAACGAAGCTACATATATTATATAGTATACACAGTCGTTTTAACCTTCTAATGCTCGGTTCCTATAAACATTAACGATTCGTATTCCTTACCAATAGTAGCCTTTTTATTGCCAAACTGGGCATATAAATAGATTCGTAAGCATATTTTACCAGTGATAGCTACTTCCTTATGGGCATTCTTCTACTATGCAAAGCTTAAGCAAATACCTCATTATTTGCTTCATTATTGGTGAAGATATAAGAGTCTTAAAATTAACCAATAACGATCCGTAAAATATACGAATCGGCCATAAGTCATTCCAAGCTATTTGAAAATTTGCTAAATATAATATAATATAATTATATATATATATTTTAATTAGGAGAATCGTCTACTTTTAAAATGTTTGTGTTCAAAAGTTCAATATATGTAAGTACCATGTATCTATCACATAATTAAATTATCTGTCGTTGCTTAATTTTTAATTCTTTTTACCTATTGTGATAAAGTAATTTTATTCTAGGTGCATCGTCTTCACATATTATAATTATTTAACTAATGTACGTAACGGTGGAGTTTCTTGCCCATTCTTCTCCATACGAAAACTACCTTTTGGAAGGGGCGACTAGAATCAATTATATTATTTTGAAGTTCAAAAGTGCCATACATGGGCCTATTTGAAATAAATGATTTGAATTGGCTTTGATTTTTTTCCCCTCATTGTCGCGTGTCAATTACGTTAAAAAAGTAAATAATTCATCCAATACCTTTCAACGCTTAAAAAAACTCATAAATACCTAATAGCCATTTCGTTCAAATGGCTAATTCGTCTACAAATCATAAAAGGCGATAACGCGCCTACAGTAAATACGTCGTAACACGAATTAACAACTTTATTACATCGTTTATTATTCATTAGGATTGTTAATGTCGTTACTGAATCAAAACTTAAAGATAATGCTGACTTAAACTGATAATGGACATAACTCTTACTTTGATTGCGACATTCATAGATTTGAAGCTGACTTAAAATTCTTTAGGTGATTTGGAACAAACTAATCGTCTTAGACATTTTTGTAATATTGGTAATTCGAAGCTGTTAATGCCCATTGCATCTAATTCATATTCTCTCTCGTTCCGAAAGAATGAGTATTAAGGCTCCCGCAAACAGGCACGAGACGTGACAACACAACGCGACTCCAATATCACAATTTCTAAGAAAACTTTACGGTGGAACAATTACTGGTGTCACGTCGCACCTGTTTGTGGGAGCCTTAAATCACCATGCTTAACAGTAGTTAAGCAGTTAGCAGTTAGTGTGATGGTGACTACAGGAGTAAAGTTTTGGTGTTTTCTTCAAGTCCGCTTAAAAAGTAAAATTATGAAAAAAAAAATTGTTAGAGCAGACGATAAGTACCTAACTGATAAGATACTTTAAAAAGAACATTCTATTCAGAATAATCAGTTCCCACTTTCCCAGGCTATATATAAATAATATAAAGCTATCGAAACACTATATTAATAACTGCTTAGACCAAACATTACTAAGTATCACACAATTTGTATGGATTGGGCAGGCCTATTCAAATTGTCATTAATGCTACCTACCTATTCTAAATACGACGGAGTCGCACTACGGCCGCTACGCGTAACATTTGTTTATGGCTCTATTCTATTCTTGAAAACCGAAAGGGAGATCGTGGCCCCCGGCAACAGGGCAATCAGAGGAACACGGGTGGGTTTTAGTCAGTGAGAGTCTAACATTTTTTCTCGGATCAGTCTCGTTACAGCCGTTTTACCTAAGTACACTCAACGTTAGAAGTGCCTGTGATGAGAAAAGAATCACACAGATCAAATTAACATTTTGTGAAGCATGGTACTAGGCGAGCAGACTTATCAGGAGATACTTTTTGTCGCTAGCACACACGCAATTATGTTGACAATATCGTATGTATTGACAATATTATTACACGTCGGCTTTAGTCAGACTGTTCGCCAATCACTGCTCACAGAACGGCGCTTGTTGCGTTCTCTGTTGACACGAGCCAGCGTAGTGAGCCCACTATTCTTCATTCTTCTAGGGATAAGTAACGCTTAAGACGCATCTGTACCTAGCGATAAAAGGTATCCTTTATAAACTATCTGTCTGCCTCATCTTAATCCTATTAGTAGCATAACATAATGATTGAATACTATCGTGAATTCATGCAAGCCTAGTATTATTAGGTTTATGCTCAGAAATTGTGCACAACGTCTAATGATTGAAATACTATCTTGAATTCATGCAAGCCTAGTACTTTTTGTGCCAAATTTCATTAAGTACGAGTGAAAGAGATACCAATGCATCCCATTCTATTCGTCATCTAAGTTGTTACTGTGTGTGGTTTGCGTACAGTCCTTGAAATACTCATTACCGTTATTTGATATTTTTAAACGTACCTAATATTATTTTTAAATATGAAGGAAGGACTAATCGTAAATATGAAGGACACCGGCCGTAATGCGATCGATCTCAAAAAAATGCATCTTCCAAATATAGGGCCATAAACGGACTTTACGCGTAGTGGCCGTAGTGCGACGCCGTCCTAAATACGAACCCAATAAAAGCGCAATTCACACACAGTTTTTCACAAACATTTTGTGCAGAACTCCAAAAAGTGCATGCACTGAGCTGCAGATCCGTTTCCACCGGCAAAGCTGTACGTAATTTTTGTAAGCGTACAGTGCAGCACATTTATAAATGTTTACTTAAGTGAGTCCACCCAAAGAATTATTTTGTGCCGTAAACTGTGCAGTACAGGGTCGCACAGTGCCGCGCACTGCTGGAATAGAGCCTTGAGAAAGATTGGATCGCAACACGATACGACAAGCTTAAATTGCGTCGTCGTTTAAAATGTTCAGAATTGTTCTATTATTATGAACCAACCTATTTATATGTTCATAGCTAAGATCTAAACGCTACCCAATTGTAAATACAAACAAAAATATACACACACATACATAAACTCATGCCTTCTTACCATGGAGGTAGGCAGAAAGTACAAAACGCCATCTGCATATCGTTAAGCTAGAAAAACACTGTATACTGTGTCGTGTTGTGTCGTGTCGCGTCAGATGCATATCGGTTTCATACATTTAATATGGCTAAAAACACATTATTACAGTGTGTTGCGTCGCAACAGCGCACTGTAAAAATGTATTTTTAAATAAACACAACACGACACATTTCTATCTTTACAAACTCCTTTTGCTTAATACTAGGCACCTGACCTTTCTGAAGAACATTACCTAGAAAGTGTCATGTATTTGCCCTTACAGGCAGTTCCCATTTTCAGACCCTCCATCCTCCTTGCAGGCCCTCCATTTTCGGCGTAAATACAAAATGCGATACAAACCATTCCTCTCAATATCAGTTCAGTCTCAAATTAGAAACTATCACCCAATTCTGTGGAACATAATAAATTATTAACATTACTGCCTCTAAAACCATACACAGACGTACAGAATATAGAGACGCGCTCCACAATTACACGGAGATGATAAACCTATATTGCGTCGTTTGAAAATAATGCTCATCCCTATTCTGAGAACCGCAATCGTTTTAACTACGCCATTTACTCTACAAAGCGGAGAAAACCGTGGGGCGTTAATTGTCTCAACGCTGCGCTGCAAACAATCCGTATGAAAAGTGCCCAGTTTCGTAGAATACTGTAGAGTATTTAATTTTATGTTTTAGTGTACTCTATACGACTGTTAAGGGACTGGCCATGTGAGTACGGCTGTAGAATTGCCTCGTGTTATGTTGACGGCTTTATTTGTTTAGAGGTTTCTGTTAATTGGATACAAAGAGCTGGTAGTTAGTAGGAAATCGTTCTGATTTTTAGAGTTCCGTAGTCAACAAGGAACCCTATAGTTTTGCCATGTCTGTCTGTTTATCTGTCTGTCTGCTGCTTTCGTAAGAGACTCTTAGTACTAGAAAACTATTAATCACGCCGAAAAAATTGTAAAATAAACCAGAAAAATCTTTTTTTTTTTTTAAGGTCGCTCCTCTACCAAGTTAAGTGAGGTTTTTTTTTCTCGTCTATCCCATGGTGTGGGGTGTCATTGGAGAGGTCGTTCAAAAATATTGCATGTATGAGGAAACCATTTTTGGATTTAGGGATTCGTTTGCGAAATATTAAGCTTTAAAGTGCTATTTTTTGTTAGAGTTTGTGTCCCCACCCCCCTGCCAGCTAAATGGTTGGATTTGGATAAATAAAAAAATCACAGCAATAGTATATATAACGAAATTAACAGGAAAACTATCACAGCTAAGTAAGCTCTACAAGTTAACGAGTAATAATCGACCAACTTACATTTGCAGTTGTAGAACCATGTTCTCTTATACATTGCGTATAGGAGAACATGATTTTCAACTACAATATGAAGTACAATAGAAGTGGATACTAATCTAATTCTATTGTATTTCATAATGGATTTCCGCAAGGTTACGCCTGAATCAATTAACTACAATAATATATGAAGTTTGTTCTTGAGATAAACTATTATCCATCCCAACTGAACCCTTCATTGTGCGTGGTCCGACACGCACTTGGCCAGTTTTAATATTTGTAGGCACGTTGCCAATTTCATTGTTGTAATTAAATACGATCATGAGTATACCAACTGCTTCGGTACAGATAATAATATTGAAATTAGTTCTGAAAGTCCGAGGATTGGCTAAAACAAATAGGAGTTAGCCATATTGGTACCAAAAGACCGTCTGGCGTTCCTAGAACAAACAATGAGCAATGACCGCAATAGCCGCATCTTATCACACTTCGCAAACTATACATCGTAAATATTTCGACACATAGATTTAGAAAGTGAAATGGGCCCCGCTTACGAAGAACTTATGCTTGAATAATAAAAAAATAAACATGAATCTTAGATGGCAAAAGACAGTACCATGTCAGGATTTCAGACCAAATAAAAACCAAGACATAGCGCTGCGAACAATACAGTGAAGCATGCCAAAATTACACCTCCGCTCTGTGCATAAACACTCACTCGCACACATTTACAACTATTTACAATCAAACTACACCTCACTAAGTGCACACATGTTTACGAAGCCAGTGTCACCTCACTTTTTTCATTTGGTCTGAGGTCAGGAAAAGGTTCTCTTCCCAGAAAATGACATATAGCTTTTTCATCACGCTTGCTTGCTTACTACCTATTTGTGATATCAGACCATGCGATCTAGGTTATCTCACAAGATTTTCCTTTATTGTAAAAATCTAGTCCCCGTAGTGTCTGTATTGAACTGAAATAGAAAATACTTACGTTATTTTCATCAAGTAATGCTATCTCTAATAGAAATCGAAAGCCTTTTACAAAGAAGCTTCCACGCTCACAGAACATTACCTCGAAGTTTTTCAGGAAATTAAGTGAAAAAGTGTATTGGCAACTTACTTTCTAGCACACGAGAAAATGGAAGCAAGCATTTTATAAACACGATACAACTGGATAAGCTTCTTACATTTGCCCTTGACTTAGAATTTCCTGTTCAAGACCGCGCCTCGTTTTTCAAAGCGAAAAAATTAAACTAAAATTTAAAAGACAAGGTAGTTTATTTTCCAGAAACACGGTTCATACATTTTACATAACATCACGCCTTGTTTCCCCGAAGGGTTGGGCAGAGGTGTCCCTGTAGCACAGGCACACCCACATTTCGCCAGTTATGTTTAAGTCCCATGTAATAGGGGGCGAGCCTAATGCCATCAACCGGGCACAAATCCAGACTCCGAGCTGCTACTGAGAAATTTCAGATAGAAAAACCCAATAACATTTTGCTCGACCCGGGAATCGAACCCAGGACCTCATACTTAGCAGTAGCGCTTGCGACCACTAGACCAACGAGGCAGTCAAGTAATTTCAGGTAATTTCATACATTTTAAAATCGAAAATTGGTCTTGGCTAACAGATGTGTCATCAAATAAGTAAATTAACGTAATCTACATTAGAGAGGAAATTCCGCTGTCGTTTTATCATATTCCTTGAATAACCGCCTCTGTAGTCTAGTGATAAGACCACCTGTCTCGGACCCAGAGGCCCCGGGTTTGATTCCCAGCGGGGGCAACTTTTTCTGCTCAGGTTTGTTGGTGGTAGGCCTTGTGCTAAGTCCACCTGGCTAGCAACCACCATTTTATTTTAGTCTGTCGCCATTCTTGGGACTTACTCTCGGACCCTCAGGAATCGCGGACCCTAGGCTCCAAAACCTGGCGTAATATCTACCATAGCCAACAACTCGGCAGGAATATTGCAATCTGTAAACCCCTTTCAAACATCTTGAGCTGGTCGATTTCCCACAGCGATGTCATCTATTATCCAATGACTGTACATAACAGCCTACCCTTGAGAATTCTAAATCAATGTAACCAAGTCTCAGTTTGAAACTTGCGACCCAATCTAACGAGTGCACATAACGCGGGGACAAGGTTGTGTTCCCAGGAGAATTTAGTACAGGAGCGGCAGGAAGCGGCTAAAGCATGCAAATATATGGACCTATGTATGCAAGTTACGTGCATAGCATGCATTTGTGACTCATTAATCGTGCCGTTTGTTGGTGGACTCTCTTGTACTTTAAATTCTTTATGTTTTATGATATCGTTTTATTGGCTGGAGAATCTGCTTGGAACTGTAATTAACTGTGTGGCATATACGCAAAATTAGCTTGTACTAACAGCCGCACGGGTCGATCCATCAAGTTAAGCTACGCTTGTCGGGGTTGGTCCGTGAATAGGTGATCATTTTTACGTACTGAGACTCCTCCGTGCCTCGGAAAGTACGTTGAACTTTCGTGGATCTTTGACAGTCGTTACGGGTCCTCAGAAGCCCGAAAGTCTGACAAACAGTCTTACCAAAGGGTATCGTATTACCTAGTTAAAGGGTTGTGGAGGTCAGATAGGTAGTCGCTCCATGTAAAATACTGGTATTCAGCCGCATCTGATTAGACTGGAAGCCGACCCCAACATAGTAGAGAAAAGGCTAGGCAGATATAAATATATGATAAAAGATAAAAGTTCTGTGTCGTAGGTTCAATCTTATTCATTTCTATTTTACCATTACCTGCCTATTCTTGACATGGCTGGCATCTACAATAATAAAGAGCCACCACAGCCGGTCACATTTCATTCGATGTTTGCTAGTTTATTACGAGGACAAATCTAGAGACCAATTTCCGTAATTAAAAACGTTCAAAATCTAATCGGAATCCTATCTCAGTGGCAAACAATGTCAAAACTCCTCAAAAATGTAGGTTAATTACGAATACTTTTTGATAGACAGATTTGAGACTGAGTTTAGAATGAGAACGTTCTTAAAAATACCAGAATAGCGGTTTCTACCCCTATGATATTCTAAAAGTCAAACCGCGTCAATAACTGATTTAAATCTAAAATAATTAAAAAATTACTCAATCCTAACTTAATATTATATGTTAATGAGAAAAAGATGTTTCTTAATTGTTTGTTACGCTTTTATACTAAGATATATAAACGGATTTGGATGAAATTTTCCACATGGGTAGACCATCACCTGATTAGTACATACGATACTTTTCATCCCGATATTCCTCTGGGATCAAAACCGCGGGGCACAGCTAATAACAAAATAAATGGCGACTGCTTCAAACCTTAGAACCACTCAAGACCTATGAATATTGTAAGAACAGTAGGCACTAGCCACACTCAAACCGAAGACAAACCAACAAAAGCAACATAAGAGCAGCGGTTACCTACCACTTATCAAGTTAACCATAAAGTATGTCAAAGAATTTCTGTAAAGTCTTCCTAAGTTCCTTCTTACAAGTGTGCATACAAATATTTTGTTGTTCTCAGTACTGTGAAGTGGACTTGAAAATTCCGGAAAATATTTCGCATGCATGAAGAACACTACGACTCCGTTTGTGGAAACATTTGAATTATTTAGGTCCGCGTTCGTAAGGGTTTCATTATTCCCCTCGCAAGGAAAGGCATTTTAAAGTTTGTTGTTTCAAAATACACAGCGGAATAATGTAGAATTTATTCATAAAATAGGTAGGAAGCCAACACGTTTATTGGTAATTTCTGTATTTATGTGGCTAGGAGACATGACGCCATTTTCCACGCGCAATTAATTAATATTTATTTTAAGACGAACTAGTCACACTGACGCACTAAAGCCCGCCTAATGTCCTAATAGCAAAGAAAAGGACACGACGTGTCCTCTTTCTTTGTGTTAAAATAAACACTAATAGGGTTCCTAAAAATAAAACTGTGAAAAACATTTGACCTTTTCAGAATATCTACTCAGTTGACAAAGATAAGACGTTAGACTAAATATTAGATTTGGATAAAGATAGAGAAATAAAGGTTAAAAGGGAGCAAACATATATTCTAATACCTTGTTATTAGAATAAAATTTTATTATCTATATTGGACTACTTTTTTTACATATAAACTTCCTCAATCTACCTATGAGGCTAATGAGTAATTATTTTAACTCAAATTGCTAAGTTTAGCTACGTCATAACATTTAATATTATAACATTTTTGATATACTTAGTTTTACACACATGTCACTCGACTTTTCTTGTAGGAAATGTAAAAAAAGTATTTCATTTTCATAGCAATTACTGTCACAGTCGCACCGGGTGGCAATTTCACCGTCTGATGTCACCCCCTACAAATTCTCCCTCTAAAAATAGACCAAATTAAGAGCCTATAGTACCTCAAATTGCTTAGCATAATCCGCCTTTATATCGAAATAAATATATGTTAAAATTGAGGATTAATGTTAAGTATTATGTTTTACTGATGTCACACGGAAAATCAGAAAACTTAAATGGAAGAGGGCTGGTCACACCCTCAGAGGCCCAGACGAATGGAGCAAAAGAGTAATAGAGAAGACAAAATAGAGGTAGGCAGAGAAAACGTGGGATTGATAAGCTGGAAAATACAGAGAAAAAATTATGGACTCGATTAGCAATAGATAGAGAAAAATGGAAGGAGACGGAGAGGGCCTTTGTAATAATAGAATTATTGTAACTTTAGTTTTAACTCTTTATTTACAACTTGTTAATAATTTTATTTAGTAGCATAAGTTTCAAACGGTCTGAATAAAAGGCTTTTATTATACTATGTTTAACGAAAACATGATTCCATAAAATATTCTCGATAGAAAATAAATCCAAAGCCCCAAACCACAATACCTCCAAACCGAACAATATACCGCTGGTATTAAAAAATACTTCAAATTAGATCATGAAACTTTGCATAATATCTGACCTAACTATAAAACAGTTTTTTTTTTTTTAAATTACCATTATTTTCACCGTAAAAAGCAATTACCTAAACTATTGGCGCCTTGGAGCCGCCAGTACCCCACTGCGTCTGGCTCTCACTCAGTCCGCGAGCAGTATGGTGCGAATTGAATGAATTTGAGTGGAGTTAGTATGGGCTCTTAAAGGATACCCGTTCCTTCGATCGGTTCTAATACAATTTTAATACCTAGAAGCTAGTTTCTTATTCAAGACTGTAGACTTTTTAAATGTTTCTTGGATAACGTTTATAGCTGGAGAGAACAACGCTAATACCACTTAGACCGAGTGTCTACTTACCGAAGTTGCATTTTCTGAACAGCCAGTTGAATTAAACAGTAGAATAGGTACTTTATTTTAAAAGAAAATGGTGGGTTATAAAAGGTGGTGTTATTTACAAATCATTATTGAGTTTTAATGTTCCCTGAGTAACGTTTGTTGTCTAAGGTTTTCTTACTTCACTTGCTTTTTATTTAGTCGCATTTAAGATAATAGAGGAACTCTAAGAGGGTTATCATACTTTCGATTTGTCAGTGTGTTTCCAGTGTGGCGATTTGTGAGCATGCTCTCAGCGGGTGCGAAGTGAGCTAGCCGCGACTATGCGACGACCGACGTGTTTTCCGCGTTTTCACAAAATTGTACACTCCCTTGTCTCACTCGCTCTTGTATTACTCACTCACGTCAATTACTCTCGTTACGCAAAGGCGCCAAACACGCAGCGCGTCCATGGCGTGCCCGCCACACACACGCAACAAGCGCGATGTAAAATCGCCTCGCTGGAAACACGCTCGCAATTCGTCAGTGTGATAAGGACCTGACATAAATCTGCTTAAAGTTGTTTGAATTTTCATAGGATTTATTAGACTAGGTACTATACATTGAATTTGAGTAGACTATCACTAAACATCCACTAGTCATAATCTTTGGAAGGCACATTCTGAATGAATTTAGTTTTACCATTATTTTAACATTATTTTTATTTATTTCCAGATATCCCCGAATACGACCTACTACATGCAATTGGAGTCCCATTCAGCAATCCGAAAACCCAGTACTTCGACGAAGGTCTCGACGGGTTCCCTGCCTACGGTCTCATGCCGGGATCCGACATAAAGTCCCCCTACCGACTGTTCATGCCAGAAAAACTTTACGCAGAATACTCTATAACAGCAACTGTCAGACCGGCAAACAAAGATGGCGGCTTTCTGTTCTCAGTTGTCAACCCTTTAGAAACTGTGGTGCAATTGGGGGTGCAATTGATACCTTCTGGACCTGGTTTAACAAATATATCACTTCTGTATACCGATGCTAATATCTACGCGTTATCTCAAACGATTGCATCATTCGTGGTCCCATCTTTTGCAAAGAAATGGAGTAGGTTTGCGTTGAGGGTCACAACTGAGAATGTGACTCTGTTCTTGAATTGCCATGAGTTTGACACTGTTATGGTGAAGAGGAACCCAGCGGAGTTGGTCTTCGATTCAGCTTCTACGTTGTATGTTGGGCAAGCTGGGCCACTGATTAGAGGCGCTTTTCACGTAAGTAGATTTCAATATTTTATTTTTACTCAATTTTAAAATCATAATTTTGCAATGTACTTACATTGTGACCATCATTTTCAGTAAAATAACTATAACTGTAGTTTATTTTAATTGTGTTTTTAATTTAAAGTATTATTGAACCGACAATTTATCGACCGTTCATTTAAACCGACAAATTATAATAAGTACCTACTTTTACTTATTCAAAAATAATACTGGCACTTAATATTCAATGAAAACTTATAATAGGTACGTTTAAAAAGCGTTCGAAGCAACCCTCACTTTGCAACAGTTGGTATAAAGATCCCTTAGCGAGAATAACAACAAACTTTTCCATTAACTTGAAGTAACGCGGAGTTAGTGTCTAATCCCACTGCATCAACTTGTTTATGTGCCTTATTATCGATGCTATACAACGTATAGCGGGTCATATTAAAGGGAAGAGTACTTACCATTCATTTGAGTTGAGTAGGTATTGAAGTTCTGCATGGGACAGCTGTTGATCCCATGAAGAAAGTTGTAACTCAAATTGAAAACATTTATTTAACCATTTACAGGCACTTTTGAATTGTCAAAGAGTCGGTCAGTTAGTCGGAAAGTTGAAGCTAGTTGCCTATTCCAAAACGTAGATCCCTATAGAGAAAATGGGCAAGAAACTCCAAGGACACTCTTTTAAATATAGATATTACAAAATTCTTGGTACCTAATCCTGGGTAATCCTGTTCAGTTGATGGTAACCCTTAAATTTGACCCCACATTTCTGATAAACGCTGTATAGAATAACTGCTATTTTTATCTTTTTTTGGAACATCAAATAAAATACAATTAAATACGTACTTACAGCTAAAGTCTTATTTTGTTCTCAAATAATGGTGGCTCTTCAATAATCTATCTTCATAACTGAATATTATAAACGTTTTGGTCTCCCACACACTATAATAACACTTAAATAAATTAATCTAAGACGAATAATATTTCAAAGTTTTACTATAATCTCAGCTTTAATTCCAACAATCGTTCATTAAATGAAACCTTTTAAGGTTAATGAAAATGAAACTAAACTGAAATTAAGACAAACGCTCATACCGAGAAAATATTAAATGAAATTGAAAACGCCACTTCAATTAAAGAGATAAACGAGCAATTTGATAAACAATAGAACTGCAATTCTAAAACACACTATTTGATTAACAAAAGACGATGAGAGACAGTCATTTGTCTTGGTAACAATTGAAGCTCTGAATAATTATAAGGACAAACTACAGAAGGGGACAAGATTTCTCTATCTTTGGTATTTACGCTGAGCACAGAAGCGCCACGCCCGACCAGCGTATAGAGACAGCAGTATTAAGACGCAGACATATGCCAGTGACCTTGAGTGTTTAGCTTGCGTGTTATGTACTGAGCTCACGCAACGCGTCGTACGTCCAGCCATCGGACTCGACCATCAAGGAGCGCTGTCCCAAATTAGACACATTATTAATGTTCGACATAACGGAAGATCATGCTAAGCAATTTAAGATATTGTAGACTCTTAAGACTGCCCTACAATAAGCTCATCCCTGGTACATAAGTTGTTTCAAAAGATAGGCCATACGTCCCCGTTTTATCGCGTGCCTTCGTAAACAAAGCCGCTTTTACTGGAGACAGATAAACAAAATTTCGTCGCCAAGGTTTGGGTTAACAATGTCTGTGACATACTGTTATTTTTTTAGGACAATAAGGTGAACTTTTCTTTTGGTATCAAAATAATTATGCTTTGACGAAACGATGCAAAGAGTAGATAGTGCAACTTTTTTGGTTTCACACCATGACTTATGTAACGACGTGTTTGGGTTCGATTTGTCTTTACGACGATACCTTTCAAGTGAAGGTGATATTTATACAAATTCTAATGCTAAAAGTAGAAAATAAAATTAAAGTAAAAACCTTTTTAAAAACAAGCTTTTAATGAACTAAAAGTACAAAATAAAACTTACGTAAACATAGAACTTTAATATTTTCAAGGCAATTATATTATCTTAATCAATCAGTTAGTCAATCTCAATAACCATTTGAGTTATATTATTTAATTTGAAAGAATAATCGCGGCAAAATGCGTTTACTTGCTATTGTAATTTTTCTATTAATCCTAAGCAGTATTTATTTAACACCAAAACATTTTCGAATACCATGAATACGGAACGGTGAACCAAAAGTATTTATTGGTTCACTTCTGGTTGGCTGAACACAAGAACATTGAGTGGCCCCGTTAAGCTATCGTATTTTGCCCGAAATACCAGTCCCGTTATGTTTCTGAATATTTCAGATCCCTCTCAGTACAATGGGATTATTTTTCAACACAAATCATGCGTGACTGTACGTCTCAATTTTGTATATATGCCAATCAATGTTCTTTTTTTCTTGACTTATTTATTTTGTTTTTTGTTTTCGCGAAATGTGCTGCTAGGTATGGAAATCTAGATGTATAATAATTATCATTCTCTCCTACCCTTATCACAATTTATAATGTAATTGGTTACTAACATTTTGTGGATGATTTTGATCATTAAGACCAGTCGTGATTAAATTGATCCTTATAATCATTATTTCTTATAATTCATGTAAAGATCTTGTTCGTGGTAAAATACAATAGAAGTGGATATATTTAGTAACCTGTTCCGCTTAGCTTTCTTCTTAGTTCTAAAGGGTCTTTAAAAAAACCCTGAATGAAATCGAAATGTGTTTCACCTCTTAACGAGGCATCTTCATGATGACGTTTGACTTGTCGCGAACTCGAACACGGCGTGTTGCGACACCAAGCGCTGAGCGCAGACGCCAAGGTCACGCCTGAATCAATTAACTATCTTGTTCGTGGTTTTTTTTTTTTCAGCATTCCTTAACATAGTATTGGTGCTATCACTTACGTTTTTCAACAAAAACTCATCAACTATTGTCGTTTTCCCAACTGAAACTTGCTTATACAGGGTAGGGCAAAAGTAATGTCATAATGTTGTGAATATGCCATAATTTCTGTAATTGACGTCATATTATCATTGTGATGTTGACAAATAGAGAATTATTTGATAATGTAATGGCGCCATATTCATAGCTCAAGCAATGACAGAGATTTAGAAACACTAATTTCTGGACCGTATAATCTCTCGTTTTGGCGATTTGATCTGGCTGGCTAGATCGCCAATTCTGACGACGCCAGTCTTCTTGTTTTGGGACTTTTTGAAATCTTGGGTTTACCAACGTAAATCACAAACCTTAAAAGTCTTGAAAGCCAACATTGAACAAGAAATCACCGAATTGGAGCCAGATTAATTCAAAATGCCGTAAAACGAGCACAAATGTGCATCAACTCGAAAAAAAAATCTTTTTTTTACTTAATGTCATCAATTTTACACCTTTATATAATCTTTTCGTGAAAACAGGGCACAATTTTTTTCATTTTTAACAAAATGGCAGCCAATTACCATTATGACATTACTTTTGCCCCACCTTTTTGTTTAAAAGTAATAAATAAGGTATCTGGCGGTATCTTCATAACATACGAAGTACGCATCACACTGATGCCACGCAAAATCCTACATCGCGCAAGTAGAGTTTACGATTGTCGGGCAGTAGCCTACCCCTGACACAACACCCATCTGGTCGGAGGATCTTCCCTTTTCTATAGAGGATGAGTGAACTTTCACCCTGTTCCTCACACCTCTATAGCATAAGTATCTTCTATTAGCAAATAAATACGAAAAGAAAATAAAAGCATTGGAATTATGATTTCAGTGACATTGACAAAGTCTCAAGAAGCAGCCCTGACTTACGCCCAGGTATGCAAAGTTTGTTCCAAAGTTTGGCGATGTGAGGCCACGTTTGCATATCAAATGTAGCAGTTAAGTTTACAGATGTCGCTTGCACCGTGCAAGTTTCATAACTTAGTACTTCCCGTTATAGTATGCAGGCGGATTTGCAAATTATCGCGGTAATATGTTGAAAAAGGTTTTTTTACAAAATGGCGGCAATTAGGCTTGGTTTTTTGGCGGGGAAACTAAAGTTCTCATATTTCAATTGTGTCTATAAGGAGAACATTAATCCTTTGAAAACGGTTGTAATTTTCAATATCCGTCGTCTATTTACCCATTCAATTTTTATTAATTTTTCGTTTAAATTTCCAAAACGAATTCGACGAATTTTTAATAAATGACATTCAAATATTTAAAAACTCGATAAAAAGGTATCCGGCTAGCACGATTCACACTATAGCATCAACAAGTTGATTTTTGATTACGCAGCTTGCAATAATAATAAAAAAATTAAACTTTATTTATTCAGGATTGTAATTTTTATAAAATATATTCCGAAATGAATATTGAATTAGATGCAAATGAACGTTTTTCGGTGATCGAACGTTTTCATACCAAAAATAACTTGTTCAATGTTCCATTAGAAGTTTGTAAATTCTGTGCTTGTAAAATTGGTATCCACTGTGTAAACACATTAGTTGTCTGGACTGTAAAAGTTTGAGTAGAAGCTTTAAATGCATGTGGACTCTAGTGGTCCTTCACTAGAGTAGGGACCTATTTAATTAGTCATAATTAAGTCAAAAACATCACATTAATTACTTTAATTAGTAGGCACTAAATTACTAAACTTGAGTTTCTTACTAGTCCTCACTGTTAAGTTTTTAATGCATGTTGCACAACGTGTTCCCTTGTATAAGTAAAAATAATACAAAAAGTCTTAGAACAAGTGTTCCAAAAATGTATGGTTTCAAAGATAACATAACACTAGACTCTCGATGTGTGTATCTAAGTTTCATTGATACGAGTAAATTCTTATACATTTTCATTCAAATCATATTTAAAGCTAAAGAAATTAATGGACAAAAATCGACCATGTTTTTATTTTTTTACATAAATAATTGTGACTTTATCGAATTATTTTTCAAAGTTGATTCTTTGACATGATGGGATATCAAAAGGAACACGTTGTATATTCCCAATCACCGCTTCTATACTACCGAATGGTGATCGCAGTATATTGTAGAGAAAGTACTAACAGCTCAATATACTCGTAGTATGTACTCGAAATCGTGAGTTGAAAACACACAGGTCATTAACAAACACGAAGCAAGACTGAAGTTAAAGAAAAATAAATAAAGCGGAAAATACTTTTAAATAAATAACCCAACCACACATTAACCGTCAAAATCTCTTCCTCTAAAACCTAGACTGCAAAGTTCCTTTTGAAATCCTCTTAAAGATTAATTCGGCGTATATACGGCGGTACCTACGTACCTTTCAGCAACCGGGTGACTTTTGAACGCGCCAACGCTTTTATTTCAGTTGAACGCTTCCGTAAAACCGCTTCGACTTATTTTTTAATATTTTTCTGGTCTAGTTTTGAAGATTTGGAGATATACGGATTTGATTTGTTTGCGAAGTTTTGCAAATGAAAAATCTGGTAAACATTAATACACCACTGTGGTTTTTGAGCTAGAAAGAGCAATATTAACAGAAATTATCATTGGACAGTTACTGCATGTGAGGATATGCGTCTATAACACAGAACGCAGAAGGCATATAAGGAATGCGTGGATTCCTTTCCTAATTTTAATTGTAGGCATAATTTCAATTGTAGTTCATCTCCAGAAGAAAGAAGTAACGTCTTTTAAAGTTAGATTACACAAATCAGACTATAGTTTTTAGGGTTCCGTACCAAAATGGTAAAAAGGAACCCTTATGGTGCCACTCAGTATGTCTGTCCGTCTGTCTGTAACAGTTGGATATCTCAAGAACTACTAATGCTATCAACTTGAAATTCGGAATACTTTTAGATGACATTTGCCCAACTATTTTGCAATTAAGAATGTTTTTTTTTTTTGCAACATGGACTGAACGGGTGTCTTAAAAATTCGAAGTCAGGAGCATTTGGGGTATCATATGAAAGAGCGCTATTTAAACATTCTCAAAAACATTTTTTTAGGCCACAAAATTTTCAACTTTTGAGGATAAATGTTAAAAAAAATACCGAAAAAAAAGAGAAAAATCTGGAATTATTATGTTTTAGAAGTTTATGTAAAGATTACAGAAAAAATAAAACGATGTCTCTAAATAGCACACTTTTTCAGAAATTATCAACTTAAATTACATTAGTTTCACTATTTGTCAAGAGATGGCGCTGACCTAAAACTGCAATATTCTACACAGTAATGTACAGTGTTAAAATTCTCTGACGAATAAAGGCCTCGCCGATGAAAATTTAAAATGGTACGGAACCCTCGGTGCGCAAGCCCGACTCGCTCTTAACCACTTTTTTTTTAAGGAACTTAGCTAGATTAGTAAGCTAATGGTAAGTAATGGTAAGGACAGATGTATCTAAGTGACGGTGATGTAGTAATCTAATATTATTCAAGACAATGTAAATAATAGAGCCAAGAAGAAATCAAGCCGACTTTCAACCCAGCTTACTGCAGTCCACTGCTGGACATACGCCTATCCCAGGTTGCGCCACAACACCCTGTCCTCCGCCCACCTGCATCATATCTAGTCTGTCCCAGCCACCTGTTGATTTTACCACCATAATGTGGTCCAAAACCTAGAAAAGAGATAGAGAGAGAGGACTAACATAACAATAACGTACGACTCTCTAAAACTAGACCACTAACTAGACTACTACAGTTCGCCCCAATTATTAACGAGTTTCGGTAGTTTATTCCCACGTTAGTCCGAATTAAATAGACATTGAGTGCATTAGCTACAGCTGGCGCTACAGTCGTAGAAGTCAATTGAGGAACGTAGTTCACTATCGCTCTGACTGCTAGAGTTATTAGCTATCAGTCTGTTGATTTATTTAAACGGGGTACTGTCATATGATTCGGTTGGTTATTTCATTGATACAGTGAAAGGAAACATGATAGTTTTTTTTTTTTTTTTTGTAATATTCTATCTATAATATTTTTTCCCGTTTCAGCCTCAGACTCTTTTTTGTAATCCGCATTGGGTTTGGTAAAAGAGTCTAAAAATATAGGGTGTACCAAACAATCGTTTGACTCTAATCAAAGGCACTTTTATCCAAACGTGGAGGAATTGCGTTGATTTAAAAACCCAAGCCAAAATATAAAAAGTTGGCGTTTCATAAAAAATACGGGTAGCTATTTCAGATTAGAAGGTTTTATGCCCGGGCTGGAGGCCTTAATTTATTAAGGCACCAAAGGATAATCCGGTTAAGAAGCTGACAATCTCATCGGTTGACCTGCGAGATGCAATTCAGAAAATAAAAATCTTATTCGAAGTCCAATTTATCATCGTCTCAAAAGCCAATGATATATGTAAATTTTCTATCATTTAGTCAAAGGACTATAACAACATTTAACTTCATAATAAGTCAGAATTTTTCTACAAAAATTCTTTCGCAGAAAATAGAAAACGTAAGACTACACGAAGAAAGTCATTCACGACATCTCAATGGTTTCACTAGTCAAATATGTACTGCAAGTGAATGTGGGAGAGGTGCCCGTTAACCGCCCAGAGCCAAGCCACTCAGCCGTGACACAGAACAGGAAGAAACAGAAGGACAACTTTTAATGTACATTATGGAAATGAGCATGTGAAAAAAGTATGAATGTGAATATGTAGGTATAACAAAACAGATAGACGAAAATATGGATGGCATCATCATAATATTATGATTAAAGAAATTTATTTCTCAATAAGAAATTACAAAGATTTCACTTACTTGAGAACATTTTTAAAACTTAAAATATAGTAATATAAGAACTTTGACACACCAACTAAGCAGTTATTGTTTTTTTTTTCCTTTATAACAAGACATTTACGCAATAATATTAATTTTTCACGCAAATTACATTACACAAGTCACAAAACTTAAATCTTTTTGTTCCACCCGCAAGATAAATAATTACTGTGGTCGCAAGTATTCTTAAGGAATGCAAATCCGGAGCCACAATAAAGCAACACAGCAGTAGTAATGTTCCACTTATAGTAGTACCTAGTGTTGAATCATTTAGAATATGATTTTTCAAATTTATTTATGAAAATATCAAATGAGTTCGCATTCTTTACCTCTTTAGGTAGCTTATTATACTGTTGCACTCCTACAAAAATGATGGTTCTCTCGCCATTGACGCACTCGTGGTAGTAAAATTATCATTGGTAGCTTTGTTCTACCCACTGCTGAGTTTATGCCTCCTCCTTTTTGTGCCATGCTTCCTTGGTTCGTGTGAATCTCATCCAAGTCTTCTTCGCGATCTTTTGTAGGTCATCCCACACCTAGCCTTAGATCTGCGCACGCTCCTTCTATCGTTAATCGACAACTATTCCGTTGGGGCTCTGCTCCACCTGGATATATTGAAATAAGGATGTATTGAGTAATCATTATACAGAAAGAAGTATAGAAACTAACCCCAGATACATCGGAATAAGGATTCTTAACACAACTACGTGCTGACGCATGTCCATCACTTAACTCCAACTTGGTGCGTGACTGACAGGTTAATCTTTTTGCTGCGACTTGAGCTATTCTCGTATACATCGCTCTTGGCAGACACGAAAATAAGTACAGCTGCCCAACGTCTATCATCGTGCTAATCCCTGTCACTATAAGCTGAGTAAAGGAAGGAAAGTGGACTAATCTTAACTGAAAGCCACATCCGATGTAATTGAGCTATGCAAGATACACATTCGGTATTTGTTGAACAGTAAAATTGAATGGTCAAATAATTGCAGACCAGACAAGGCGTCACAGTAATTCTTTTTTTTTTTTTTTTTCGTAAGCTAGGCAAAATTAGTGTTTAAGTATCATAGCGTTCTGTAGTTGCTGCCTACCCTCATGGGAAGAAGGCGTGTGCTATGTAAGTGTAAGTTTTTTTACGAAACTTTTGCATCGTTTGTGTAAAATGGAGCTTTTGTATTCATCGACATTGTGACAGCCTGCATTTGGGGTAAAACTGAAAAGCGCTAGTCTTGTTACATAGTCATGAGGATGGTTTTAAGAGAGAAAATATGTTTGAAAATATTATTAGTTCGGTGGAGAATGAAAGATTAAGTAGAATGATACGAAAATTTTATAGTGAGGAGAATGGCTACTTGGTTAGGAAAATTAGATTCGAGGCACCCGTTTTAAATATGAAAGTAAAAAAGTATTTTATCGCCAGTCGCCTAACTGCCTCAGTTAATGTAATGGTTAATTCCCTAATTCCTATTATGAGTTTAGAAATAATATTTTAGTTCTCAAAATATCAATGTAAATAAAATAATAACATCAATCAGTTATCAGTTAATTAGTTATTGTTTTATTCTGAAAATGCGTTTTTTGTGTAATTTGTAATAAGTTACCGAAATCTTGATTCATCACCGTAAATAATTTGAAATCATCCCAAACAAATACCTAATAAACCGATTCAGAATTTCCAATCCTGTTCCTCCTAACTCTTGGTTAAAAAAGTTCTTCATTATTTTAATAGATAAGCTACCATAAAAAGATTATGCTAAAGTTAATTAGAAAACTAAAACAATGTTGCTAGCTTAATTAAGGTTTTAAATTTTAAAACAAAAATCCTTTTTGCCCGCTTTTTCAGACATTATACATTCATGCATATTCTATGTGTAGCACTTTTACGAATTCATGTGCTACACTGGCTTGAATTTTACAGTGCCGTATACAATATCTAAACAGAAAATAGAGCTCGCATCGAAAACAATGTTCGTGATTAATTTTGGTATAGTAGCGTCATCTATACGTCAGTGGTGGCAGCACTGTGTCGATAGTGGCTCCATCTCTTGATATTATAATGAACGTTTGAGTTGAAAGGAATCGGGAAATCAATTATTATCACAATAAAATCGAACCCTTGGCAGTATGATAAAAAAATGCTTATAATCTATAATAAAGGCTATAATGTTCCCACTGCTGGGACACAGGCCTCCTCTGGGTAAGAGGGAGTGGGGCCAGTGCGTTCAATTCAATTCAATTCAAAATATTTTTATTTCACATAAACCTACAAGGGCACTTATGAAACATCAGAAGCTACGTGCACGGTTGCAATTGGTTGTTTCCGAAGGAGAAGAGCCGGCAAGAAACTCCACGGTTACTCTTTTAAAAATAATTGGCTTTTACAATTCTTTCAAATACACACATCAAAAGTGTCTAGGGATCAAGCATTTTTATGCGGATTTCTTGAGATTGAGATGTGGCTTTGTAATAAATTTATGATTATATAAATTTATATAGATCCTTTTTGGTGCATTTCATAATTTGAAACAGGAACTGTTAATCAAATTCGAGTAAAAGATGAAAATCAGCTGTCAATATTTTCCCTATAAAAACATACAACGCATTGAAGACATTATTAGTGCTACTGTTTCCCTACTACTGATTAAAACCAACGTTATTATGGAGCGGCGACGTCATTTAAGCAGGGAAGAAATGCTCAGAGCCGTGGGAATGATAGAAGCTGGTTCCCGGCAACGTACTGTGGCTTTAGCTCTGAATACAAGTCAGAGTGTTATCAGTCGACTTTGGACACGTTACCGAAGCACTGGTACCGTGGCTGAGCGCCATGGAGGACGGTATCGCTGCACCACACGGAGACAAGACCGATACATTCAAATCTTAACTCGAAGAGCTCCAACAATAACCGCCATGATGTTAGCCGTGAGGCTTCATCACTCTTCAGGGAACTTAATTAGCGACCAAACAGTCAGAAACCGCTTGCATGAAGTGAACCTTCATTCCCGAAGACCGCTACGGGTACCACCTATAGCAATGCACAATCGTAGGATTCGATATCAATGGGCTCTTGAACACAGAAATTGGGCAGAAGAACAATGGCGTTTCGTGTGCTTTTCTGATGAGTCTCGTTTTGGTATGAGACCGGATACAAGACGTATACGACACTGGAGAACCCCTGGACGCCAACAGCGATTAAAATCCTGCCAGGAAGTCCATCCTTATAGTGGTGGAACCATCATGGTATGGGCGGGTATTTGGATCGGCGGAAGAACTGAGTTGATTTGAATCAGAGGCAACCTCAACGCTCAAATTTATGCTGAGACGATTGTATCTGACGTCATCGTTCCTCTACAAGTGCAAATCGGTCCCTTATTTCAGTTAATGCATGATAATGCACGACCGCACACCGCAAGAGTTGTAAGACAGACTCTCGCCGCAGCTAACATCAATGTCCTGCTCTGGCCTGCTCAGTCGCCAGACTTGAACCCGATTGAGCATGCATGGGATATGCTACAGAGAAGAGCTCTGCCGAATATGGAGGGTATCCAGTCGCAAGAAGACCTTTTTTTGTTGTTGCAACGAACATGGGCGGCCATTCCACAGCGTGATTTGGATGAACTCATTTTGAGTATGCCAAACCGATGTTCTTGTGTTGTTAGTGTTCGCGGTAGAAACACGGATTATTAATTGTTTAAGTTACCCAATAAAATTTTAAAGAAAACTGTTATTTCAGTCTTTTTTTCGAACTTTAATGTTAGTGGTTCAAATGTCAAAAATCCCTTTATTAGGAAAATGGCAAATTTCTTTATTAATGCAAAGGTGACTTGGTTTATCGTTACTGTGAAAACTTGAGCGAAAGTGAACACTTTATTTGATGAATCCTTAAAGAAAATTTTAATTAATATCAATCAGGAGAAAAGTTATTGCAAAAATATATGTTGATCCCTAGACACTTTTGATGTGTGTAACAGTGTGACTAGGTATGGGAGGACAGTGTAGGTTGCGGGTTGGCAGATGTCACATGTCTTCGAATTTTTGGTTCTAGGACATGCCGGTTTCCTCGCTATGTTTTCCTTCACCGTTTTGAGAGCCGTGCTGATGAAGTTATTTACACAAAGTAAAGCGCCTGCCTGGGTTCAAATCCTCGACCTACAACTCGTAAGTCGCAGCCGTTACCACTGGGTCACTATCTACTGCTTGAAAACAATGCTTATGTTTTTCTTATACTACCGAAGGTTCGAATTCAGGTTGACAATATAAAACACCGATTATTAAGACTTACAGTTATTTTAGATTACAAATTGAAGAAAGAATCATTATATTTTCCTTTGAAATAAATAACACCTCGAAAGCAAAAAAATACTAAAAATAAAATCTCGGTAGTCAAGGGCAACACACTCTTGCGTTGTGGGTGCTTCGGGAAACCTTTTAACACCCACACGAGTGGGTTCCGCACTTCGTTATAACACCGCACCGCTCTGAATCAAACATTCGATACTGCGGTGTATCTTTCAAACGAAAACCGGGAGTTCCCTCGACGCAACTGTGTAGACGTGCGATTAATCGCAAATAGTGTTAATTAAATTTTATTCATTGAACTTACGTTGTTGTTTTATGGGTTTCACTTTCGCTCAAGTAGCTGTGAAAACATTCTTAGTAGTAGGTATTCTATTGTTAAGATTCTCTCTGCTTAACGGATCTAGGTCTGCTAAACATCTACTTTACTTACGGTAACACAGTAGATGCTTCTCCTTGCTGACTGACGTGTGTAGTATCGTTTAGTTAAAACTAACTAACATCCAGCTTTAACTCAAACCCCCAAAAGATGGCGGACGGCGTACCCAACATGAGGATTCAGGGATAGCAAATCATGTCATAGTAAAGGTTACATACAAACTTGGGCCCGAATGTAACGAGATAAAAATGGTGTGAATGAATAGATTTAAACTTATCAGTCCCTCGCGATCCATAGTTTCAACTATATCCAATCCAAATTAAGGCGGCGGTAAAATCCAAAATAACAATTCCAAGTCAAACGTGTGACCTATCTTCGGTGTCCAGTGTGACAGCAAGGGTCGTATTAGATAGGCAGGGTCAGAATTCATAAAAGACAAAGCAGTGGTCATTGAAAATGAAAAAAAAATCAGGAAAGCACTAAAAACGCATCAGAAAACATGAACCAGGGGCAACCAAGAGCAGACGGTAACTGTCTAGTGTCAATGTCAGTCAACTTTCATGCCAGTGACATAGACTAAAAATATAAAACTGATTTTAATCGATATAAAATTGATAATTATTATATTGCTTTTTCGGTAATTAATTAATATTTTATTTATTAAAATGAATGTAATTACCTAGTGCGGAGGTTTTCTTTTTGTAATTGTGTAATCGATTACTCAATTCATCAGTAATCTCACGAAAACCATCTTTCTCATATTTCTCAGCTTCCAGATTGAGAATTGAGCAGATTTTTTTATATTCTAAGATAAAAAATATGACTAACTTTTTAGATCATATCTCAACTTATTACATTTGGGCCCACCGTTTTCCATCTCATTTAGGTTTAACATGTAATTAATTATACCTATTTTCCCTGTTGGGTCTTGTTCCGTAGGTATATTAAACTACTGCTGATAAATCATACCAAAAATAAAGAAAACGGTCTACTAGCTAATTAACCCCCTTTTTTATTTTTTTTGGGAGGGAAATTATGAAACAACTTCTCCCGCTCTGGGTGGAGCGGGAGGGCGTGTCAGACTCTTACTGACTAATACCCACCCGTGTTCCATCAGTTTTCTGTATGTTGCCAGGGGTCACGGTAACCTTTTTGGACTTTCCCGCGACCCCGGCAGGCATCGGCCCTAGCGGACCACATCAGTTATGCTGACATATCTTAAAGGCGCGTGTGGAACACAACGCGCCGTCGAGCCGAGCCTGGTCCTTATCGGACAGCGAGCTAACCATTGCTCACCGTCCGCAAGCCTGCGCTTACGATGGCAGGGAATCGGCCTGGGATTCCTGACGCCTAGGGCGTCTTCTGCGGCGACTAGGGGCGTGAGGGCTACTTTACCCCTAAATATCATCGTGATTTCCTTTTTAAGCAGAAATTCTTTTATACTCTCACAATAATCGCAACTTTTGTTCCTCCGTCGCAAGTCTACTTATCCGTCTCGCATACAGAACCACAACCACACTCAGACGCACTTAATACAACAGTAGGTACATAACGACAACACATGTAGACGTATTGAATGCAGTTCTCAAATCACTTGTGAATCGAATTATCACTTTAACCCGAGGGGTTAAGGCTGGGTTTCCTTTTTTTGGGACGTAATATATATTTGTTGACTTGTAAAGAGCTGTTGACGTATTGAATAGAATGTTTCAGAAGAGATAGTAAATGAAAAGCTCAAATAAATCAGTGTCTCTTAGTTTTATAGGCGAGAGTTGTAAAATTATTTGTTTTTTAGAAAAATATTAATTAACTTGGTTTGCTATGACTCAAATAACACCGAACGTTTTTTTTTTTTTCTGTTTTAGTTGGTGAACCGGATAATATTAGACTGTAAACCATTTTCCATTATTTTTCATAAAAGCGGTTGGCGTAACAAGTGGGGTTCTGTAGTTTTTGCCTAACTCCATGGAAAAGGGGTGAATATGCATGGCGTGTAACCTGTACCTGATAGCGAGGACAAACATTTCCACACAATAGGCATAACGGACAGTCCTCTGTGCAGGGCATGAATGGAGGCTGAGGAAACTGTTGCGCATGTGCTCTTTGAGTGCACAGGCGTAACCTAAATTAGAACAGAAACCCTCGGGTCACCCAGATCTTTCACAGATGTTCTGAACAGACCAAGAAATCTAATCAGCTTCTTGGGCTGGTTGGAATAATCACCGACGGCCGCCATTGCCCACGCACAATGGTCCGCCTGAAGGACTTAGTGCGGAAACCAAACCCTATAACATAGAACATAGATGTATGGCGTGTTATTAACTCACCACTATAAGCGCAAACGGAAACGTGATACGGGCAGATAACCTAACATCGCTTACTATACCATAACACTCCATCTACTAACTCCTCTGTGGTCAACCGCTAAAGCTCGTCTGTAACGTTTCAAGGGAGAGTGCGATGTTTGCTTTGTATCGTCGATCGTTTTTAGCTTCAATATCGACACTGAAGCGCAGATGCGTTCGGAATGCTTTTATTGATATTTAAACAGGTATTTGCAGGAATTTGTTGAACGCGATTGTTTAGATATTTAACGTTTTCGATAATGCTATTGGAACTTTGTAATGTCTTTCATACATTTACCGGGTAGTGATAATCGATACTTACCATGTCCTAGTAATTAAGGTAACCAGCGATACATAATTACGAAATGTGTGAAAATAAAAATATATTCAAAAAAAAAAATTGTGAACATAAAAATCTAATGTAAAACAACAAAAAAAAAACGGAGGTACAAATCTCAAAATATTCATTTAATATCATAATTAATTATTTTTAAACCATTTATGTTGACTGTTGCAAAAACTTTAAACTATGATTTTATTAAACACCCATTCTCAAAATCAACAAAAAAGTTTCGTAGCACGTAGTGATAGCCCATTGGTACGTAACTCATAATTCGTAGCCATTCGTAGCTCAGTCGTAGAGCGGTCACGTAGACGTCTGACGCTTCATAACAGATCAAAATCCGTAGCAAAAACAGTACACAAAATACTGAAAGTTATGTCCATACATAAAATTTTATATCCATGTAGGTATACATACCAATATTCTTGTATTTATTGTTATTACTTTTGTTTGAAACGAGGGTACAAAGGCCCGGGGACACCTTACCCCCCAAAAAATATGCATAGTTTGTGTTTATCTTTTAGTACCTACTTTAGATACAAACATTAATTTAAAAACTTTTTTTTTCACATCTATTCAAAAAAAGCTAGTTTATTATTCGTAAACAGGGACTGAAATAGCTTTATAATCCCTAGGGACTAAAAGTGATTTGAATTCGGAATGTAGATATTGTTAGTGAAAATTCCAGTCACCAAAGATTTAATCACGAACATTGTATGAACAAGTGACAGGCTGTATGAAAAGTAAACCGGGGGCGAGAAAGCTTTAAAAAAAAAGTTTGTGAAAAAATAAAAACGCGCGAAATGCATTTCGCCTTCGTTCGTAATGGTTTACTCAAATTCGGATTACACTTAAGTTTAAAAAATGAAAAAAATAGGTATTTAAACACTCATGTGATACTTTTAAAACCCTCTGCTCGGTTTTTAAACACACACTCGTGTTATAATACCCTTCATTATGCAGCAGTTTCATAAACTACTATTATGTTGTTCAAGGGTATTAATAAAACATCTGAATGTATGAAAATCGCACTAACGCGGCAAGGAAACTAACCGCCGTCTTAGCAATTCGTAAGTTATTTCCGTTTGAAATAAAAATTTCTTCAGAAAATTGAATGTTGCAGATTTTACTGATTCAACAGCTCAACTTATTTATGAGGCTTTAACTTATCAGTTTTTTTGATTCACCTGCGTTTTATTTGCCGTCATCGAGATTTCAATACTACTCCATACAAAAAAAACACGCCTTTTTCTCCGCATCTATAGTACTGCCACATTTCGCCAGTTATGTTTCAATTTCCTTGTAATAGGAAGCGAACCAATTGCCATCAACTGAGCATAAATTATCCAGACTCCGGGCTGCTACTGAGAAATTCCAGATAGAAAAACCCAATAACACTGCCCGACATGGGAATCGAACCCAGGAACAGCCGGTGGAACTTCGTCGAACACTTCCGACGTTTGGCTTCCAGACTGGAGCGGGCCGGGGCTGCGTTGAAGCGGCTCCTGCCCAATCTAGGGGATCCAAACGCCTCCTGCCGGAGGCTCTACGCGGGGGTCGTGCAGTCCATGGCCCTTTACGGGGCGCCGGTGTGGGCGCGTTCACTAAGGCTGCGGCCAGCCCGCCGGTTGAACGCGTCCCAGAGGGTCATGGCCATCCGGCTGGCCCGAGGATACCGCACGGTCTCCTGCAAGGCGGCGAGCCTCCTTGCCGGATTACCGCCATGGGATCTGTAGGCAAAGATCCTCGCGCACATTTGGGAGAGGCGCGAGGAGGCGAGGCGCCGGGGCTTAGCTCCGCTGCCGCGAGAAATCGCGGCTCAGCGGACAGAGCTCCGGCGGGATCTCATGGCGTCATGGAGAGTGCGATTGTCGCAACCCAGTGCTGGGCACGCCACAATTGCGGCGATAAGACCCCTCTTTGAGGAGTGGCTTGAGAGGCGCCACGGCGTCCTCACCTTCCGCCTGACGCAGGTCCTCACCGGACACGGCTGTTTCGGAAGGTTCCTGCACAGGATAAGGCGGGAGGAAACGCCCGGGTGTCACCATTGTGTGGATCGCCCGGAGGACACGGTGGAGCATACGGTTGAGGTCTGCCCAGCTTGGGCGGAGCATCGCCGTGTCCTCGTGGAGGCGATCGGCGGCGGTGATCTCTCGCGTCCGGCCCTGGTTCAGGCCATGGTACGGAGCGAGAGGAAATGGGAGGCCGTCACCTCCTTCTGCGAAGCGGTAATGCTCGCGAAGGAGGAGGCGGAACGCGTGAGGGAGAGGCAAATTTCGCGCCCTCACGCCCCTAACCGCCGCAGGAGGAGACGCCCAGGGCGTCGGGAATCGCGAGGCGATTTCCGGCCACCGTAGGCGCGGGCTTGCGGACGGTGAGCAATGGGTGGCTCACCGTCCGATAAGGACCAGACCCGGGTCGACGGCGCGTTGTGTTCCACGCGCGCCTCAAAGAGATGTCAGCAGAATTGAAGGGGTCCACTAGGGCCGATGCCTGCCGGGGTTGCGAAGAAAACCGAAAGGGAGATCGTGGCCCCCGGCGACAGGGCAACCGAAGGAACACGGGTGGGTTTTAGTCAGTAAGAGTCTGACACGCCCTCCCGCTCCGCCCAGAGCGGGAGAAGTTATTTGAAGATTTCCCATCCTCAAAAAAAAAAAAAAAAGGACCTAGTGCTCAACAGTCGCGCTTGCGACCACTAGACCAATGAGGCAGTCTGTCATTACTACTACTTATAGCCTAGTAATAGCCTAGTGGTATGACCGTCGGACTGCCAAATAGTAGGTCTCGAGTTCGAACTCAAGGCATGCACCTCTGACTTTTCGGACTCATGTGCCTATTATATAATTATCACTTGCTTCAAAAACGATGAAGGAAAACATTGTGAGGAAACCAGCATGCCTAAGAGATATTTTTCGATGGCATATGAAGCCAGGTCAGGGGCCCATAGGCGGCTTTAAAACTCTGACACCAGGTTAATCACTAACCACACGAAAAGAAGAAGAGTACTACTTAGTTACCAATAGGTAAGCCTCTAATCTAACTAGCCTGTACTGTCCCACTGCAGGGCTAAGGCCTCTCCCCTTTCCACACATTCTCTCTCTGGCTAGTGCCGACCAGTCCTTTCGGTAGGAGTCGAGCTTGACCCAACATTATAGCCTCGGTTTGCCTCGGATTCGTCTAGCATTGTCCTAGACCCGGGACTCGGTGCACTCGGTGGTTCTTTTAGCCCATTACAGTCGGACTATTTTCTTAATGTCCCTCGGAAATCATCGCATTTCCGGAAACAAACGAATGCTAATTTCCATGTCCATCAATTATTAGATTTATCGTGTTTAATAATTTGAATTCAGAACTAAGCACTTTATTGTTGTTTCCTTTGATTTCCGTGTGAACTATATAGAGCTGTAAAACTATTTTCGTGCCTGCGACTTTAGCAGCTCTCCTCCCATTTTAAAAATAACTTAAATTAAGTTAAAAGAGTATTAACAACTCTATATACTTCCGAGTCGATTTAGAGGGTCCGGTTTGCACCAGGTGCAAAGGGCAACTGATAGAAATCCGACGACTGACAAAACACGAAGTTTGCCGAGGGACATCAAGAAAATAGTTATACTGTACAAATGTGAAATGAGGCAGACATATCCGGCTCAATCCCACTTAAGCTTTGCGACTATCTGGGTAATCCAAACCTAAAAAAATAGCACGTGACACGACCAAAAAACAAAACATTGAAATTCTTCTACCACTGTCAATATTTAATACGTAGCGTAACTAAAACAGTAACGCAACCCATTTCCACTCGTTCAAGTAATCAACTACCCTACCCTACGTTGCAAGTTGCTCTAGTTTGGTAACTCGACTACAAACACCTAGCCGGTATCCTTAACAATATAATAAACTTGCACATGTTTCGAAACAATATGGCTTGCATGGCAAGTTAATGTTCTTAGGCTGATCACTCATTTGTTAACGAGCACCGAACATTACGGGGTTAAGAACAACCATTTTTATTTTTATTAAGAAAGACCATTTTCAATTTTGTTAAGTACCTGGTACTTGTTGAAAGACCTACACTGTCCTCCCATACCTATTAACATTTGAAAATATTTTAAAAAAATAGGTAAAATAAAATATTTAGATTTTTTAAAATATTTTTTCCGTCGATAAAAATATTATAAAGCCAATTATTTTTAAAAGGGTATCCGTGGAATTTCTTGACGGCTCTTCTCTATAGGAAACAACCAATTGGAACCGTGCACCTAGCTTCTGACGTTTCATTAGTATGTAGGTTTATGTGAAATAACATAATTTGAATTTGAATTTAGAAGCCAAAAGATGCCTGCTTTTTAGCCTTCCTAGATGGGTATTAACATAAAGATAGCCTGATGGACCTATAATGTTCTTACTGCTGGGACACAGGCCTCCTGTCTGTGAGAGAGAATGGGCCATAATCCACCATGGCTTGGACCAGGGCCGGACGCCAGAGATCACTGCCGCCGATCGCCTCCACAAGGACATGGCAATACTCCGCGCAAGCCGGGCAGACCTCCACCGTATGCTCCACCATGTCCTGCGAGCGATCTACACATTGGTGAAACCCGGGCGTATCCTCTCGCCTTATCCCGAACAGAAACCTCCCGAAACATCCGTGTCCGGTGAGGACCTGCGTCAGGCGGAAGGTGAGGACGCCGTGACGCTTCTCTAGCCACTCCTCAACGAGGGTGTGTTACACCCTAAGAGTGATAAATTACAAAGCGTTGGTTACTGCCCTCAAAATAGTTCTCAATGACTGGCATCAAAATCAGGATTGATCAAACTGAACGTGTATTTTCGGAATATACCAAAATAGTGTATAAAGAGCTATAAAGGTGAGATCAAAAGGGGATTTGTAAACATCTGTATAAAACATAATGTACCTATGTAGGTGATTGCAAACGCTACGCAAACATTGCGCTGTTCAAACAGAGAGTAATTGTGATTATTTAAAACTAACTTAAGCTAGGGGCACGGCAGTGCCCGGGCCAACAAACAAAGGCACAGCTGTACCATCCTTTTTTAGAAGCCATTCAGGACATTTTCGATAAAACTGACATGCAATCAGCTTCTTACTTTTATTTATTCTATTTTAATAATAATGTAATTTCAATTTAATAATATCTTTATTTCATTTACTTATGCCATTTGTTTTTTTTTTCTCTTTTACTTTTTATCACTTCATTTAAATACTTAGGTACCTTTATTTTATTTTATTCCATATTGTTGGTTGTATTGTTCTCATGCAATGTGACGAAATGTATTTCTTTGATCTTAATTAGTAATTTTATTAAGAATCAAATTAAATTTATTGCTAATATTGTTATGTAGTTGTTCACCTTTTAATAATACGTAATACCAGGCATAATTTTTATTGCCACTTTCAAATTTAATTAAATACTTTTAAAGAAAATTCTAACTAATATATAAATAAACTAATTCTTCTTCTTAACTGGAGAAGACATAACATTGCTACTATCAATTATTTTATAATGTCGTACAGTCTCCACCATAAAAAATACGCCATCTTAAACTAACATCTTCCCAAACAAACACCCACATTACCCTTATTACCGCGAAAAAGAGGTCCAACCCAAACATTATAAAAATTTCAGGCTACAATCAGCGCGGTCCTTCACGGGGCGATGACGTGTTTACTTTAATCATTCGGGTTCGTCCCTCGTTGTGTATTCAATCCCATCTAGCAGCTCTAGTCGGACGGTAGGAGATTGCTTCATGCACGAGGAAAAACATTTCTACTACAGCTGTTGAAGGGTTCACGAAAAAATGTAGCTGGCACGTTAGAAGATTTTAAAATGGTGAAGCCGAAATTCAAACACAAAGGTTGAATTTGGAATACGTTAGAGCAGTTTGAATTCCTATTCGACTTATTCGTTAATTTATTTCGTACGTGTTCTTTTTTCTTTATCTTCATTTGACATGTTCGTGATTTAAAAAGTCACTGCTGTAAATTGGCATTTAATGACCCCTACATAATTCAGTTCCTCCCAACATCTTGCTATGATCTTCTGTACCAAATTAACTGAAATATTGGGGTTGATTGACACTTTACGAAACCACAATAGATATGTTTCCTGGTCTTTCTTACATTTCTAATTTAACAGTTGTGCAACAATGACAGGAATAACACTTAACCTAACAAGTTAAGTAACGTTTATAGATTTTAGTCTAAGTCAATTGGGGGTATCTCCCCCTTCTCCTCTCCTCACTATTAGCTCACTATCACACTAAGCCACACGTGCAGAGCAACTTCACCTTCAACCTTTTCCCGCCATTCGTGGTGACTGACAGATGACATTAGTGACAGCTGTCAGCTGTAGTGAGGTAGCTACCTCACTACTTGTGTATACGAGACAGTGTTTACATATCTACTCAATAGATACAACACAATTATAATTAATAATATATAATTAATTATACAACCTTATTTACCGAAGTAATTGTAATCCAATGATAATCAGAGATAACCGTGATTACACGGTAATTGAGTTTGTACGTTATTAGCTAATGAGAATTGTGCTCCTTCAGTTCTACTATTATCCTCTCAGAATAAAATATTTATAGAGGATAATAATGTAATAAATCTGCTATTTTCTGTGCTTCACACTTTTCCTGAGGAAATATTTCTTACCCTATTGCAAAAAGATTGCACTAGCGGGTAACTTGACTAACTTATTTTTACAGCGATTGGTCGGTATAAAGGCGGTGGCCGCCAAATAGCGTCTGCAATTTATCAGCGCATAACATCACTAAAAACGTTATTTACTTAAGTAAGTTGGTGTGTTTTCCTAGAGAGCGTTTTTTGTCACCTAAATTCAAACCCCGCTGCCACCATTATCATGACGGCCGTCACTGCGACCGTTATGTGGCGGCCACCGATCTTCTAGGAAACTCTAGCTTGAAGTAATGTATGTATGGAGATATTAAAGATGTAATATTTTGTTAATATTTGACTTTACTCATGTTTAGCTCAGATAAAATTCCATCTAAGTAGGTGTAATTATCGTCATGTAAGATTTACAATATCACGAAAGGTAAAAGTTCAAAGTTATTAAAGAGAAACTCAGGTAACAAAATTAAATTATCCACTAGAATATTTGAGTACTTAATAACTCGTCTCATCATCATTCTTAAGCCCATATCCCAATTTATGTGAGGTCGTTGCATCACGTCTTTTTTTTCCATAATTCTCTATCGGTAGTCACCCCCTTTCTGGGCATAAACTCAAACTCAAAGCATTTATTTCAACTAAACCATTTACAGGCACTTTTGAACTGTCAAAGAGTCGGTCAGTTTGTCAGAAAGCTGAAGCTAGTTACCTAATCCAAAACGTAGATCTCTATGGAGAAGAACGGGCAAGAAACTCCAAGGACACTCTTTTAAATATAGATATTACAAAATCCTCGGTGCATTATTTTTGTTGATTCTATATGTGAGAACAATGTACAAAGAATAACCAAAAGCAATTCAAAATAACACATAATATAACATAACATGAGGCTTGTAATCCCCGAAGGGTTAGGCAGAGGTGTACCTATAGTACACGCACATTTCGCCAGTTATGTTTAAGTCCCATGTAATAGGGGGGCGAGCCTATTGCCTTCAACCGGGCACAAATCCAGACTCCGGGCTGCTACTGAGAAATTCCAGATGGAAAAACCCAATAACACTTTGACCCAAATTAAAAATATAAAATTAAAAATAAACTTATCATCTTCCCACAGCCCATCCATCTTTTCTTTGGTTCTATCTTGATAGCTCTTCTCAAAAGTTGATTTCATCAGTTTTTATAGAAGTCATCACCTCACATATCAGTGCATGAAAGTTTAGTCATAACTCAATGCATTATCCAGAAAAGTTAGTCTATCTACTCTATTACAAACTTTATAGACAGTGGGTTTAGATCTCAACTTGATTTGGACTAACACTGACTCGAGACTAGTCGAGACCGACTAACTTTTGAACACAACTTTTAGATTATGAATCTAGTCGCTATAAATGCGAATCGCGAGTCTATCGAAATAATTAGAAAAGGAGTAAGTTAATAGGTGTTTTACTATACATTACTGACAAATTCGATGTAATTTTTAAAATAAACAAACTATCTTGCATTACTAGGAGGGACTCCTAGCTCAGTAATAACAGCCGCACGATTCGATTGAACAGGTTTAGCTACGCTTGGCGCGGTTGGACCGTGGATGAGTGACCATCGCATACCCGGTATACGATGGTCACTCATCAAGGGCTTACTAAGCACACTAAGCCCTTGGTCCCGTGTCTTGTCAATCGTGGATCTTTGACAGTTATTACAGGTCTTCAGAAGCCCGAAAGTCTGACAGCCAGACTTACCAAGGGGTTATCATATTACCCAGTAACTGGGATGTGGAAGTCAGATAGGCAGTCGCTCCATGTAAAATACCGGTATTCAGCTGCAGTTGTTACTGGAAGTCGACCCCAACGTAGTTGGGAAAAGGCTAGATATATGAGATTGAATCTTGCATTGCTAGTTACCCAAGTTTATAGTTTTGAATAAATCAAAAAATCAATTCAAATACTAAGAAATGTAAAGGTACAAACAAATTCAAATTTGGTTCAACTTTGATTCAAGATTCAACTTGAAACAAGTTACCTCGAGAAAATGTTATCGCAAAGTAGTTTGTTTACATAACTGAGTTTGGCAAAAGTATAAGATCTACCACCACCCAAAGATAGTTTATTCCATTATCGGACACACCACAACCGCATCTTCGGCAGTTCGGCACATAATCAACCCAACTAGGTACTTATCCCGACAAAAATAGAGACAACGTACCAAAACTTGTTACCTTAACAAGTCCATCCTCGTTCGAACTTCGTCCTAATTTAATGTACCGTAGTTTGTGATACAATGGCGTTTTTATCCTTCACGTATATTTTGGCAAGTGTATAGCGAGAGAAGTGGATTACATCTCAGTCTAGATCGGTCGGTTGCGGGGCGCGCACGTAATATACATAGTTATAGTGTCATAGCCCACGTGTCATATTGACGTGAGAGTGACGTGAAGTGACGTTTACCGAACGCGCGTGACAAGCCGGTGCGATCGGCCATGACGGTCACGTGACTCGAGCGAAATGAAATGACAGTTACGAACGTATTTTGAATTTCAAATTAGGAGTGCATTAATTAGCCGCATTTATGTAAGCCAGTATTCGAATTTGTGGACTTAATAATGACTGCGAAGTTTTAATTTTTTTACTGTCAAGTGTTAATAACCTTTAAAGTTTATGTCAGCTGTTAAAGTTGGCTATAAAACAAGTTTTAAATTAAAGTATTGAAAGCAGACCATTAATGTAAGAAAAATATTACGTTTTGGATGGAATCTTTGAAGGGTGTCGTAACCGTCTTTAAATCTGTGAATAAAATAAAAGTAATCATCACCCTACTTTAAATGGAATCGTCGATCGATTTGTTCTTAAAATAGTTCATTCTCCGACGTTTATAGGGTTGATGTAGTGATTCCTATGTAATGGTTACCTAAGATTAATTAATTAATTTTAATCGAAGTTCCAACACGTGCTAAAACAGTTTCTAAGATTTAGTAAAGCTTACCTAAAGTTTTTAATATAAATTTAGCCATAGGTACTGAAAAATATCTTAGTCACTTTCTAAGAACTATAAAAGAGAACTCGCGTAACATTGTATTTACACCTGGAAACTAAATTGAAACAAATAAAACTTTACAACATTAATCTATGTTACTAGAATTTAATGGCAAAAAAGCAATATCTCAGTTTGAAACTTTTAATTTGCGGCAGATAAATAAACGTGAATGTACTCTGGGGGCGATGTAAAAACGCCATTTAGCGGGTAGTCGGCACACTGCGGTATTCTGAGATAACTGGGTCAGTTCTGCAGACTGAGAGGCGCCTGGACTATTGACTAGTCGCCGTAGTGCGGGCAATACGAGAAAAATAACAATAAACGAAGGTTACATCACTAAAATTCGAGATTTTACTCTCGCAAGATTTATGTGGAAGTCAATCCTTGTCTACATTTCGAGTTTGATTGAGGCTACATTCGTTTTAAAGCTATCAATATTAAGTTTGGATTAATCAATGCTTAAAAATATACAAAAGCATTTCATAAAAGTCTGTATTTACGTAAATAAATCAAAATAGGAGACTACATGTTTGAAAATGATAGATGGCGCCACTTGTGTCAAAGAAAATTTAACAGCAATCAGACTAGAAGAAAACAGATCTTTAATAACAAAGCTTTACCCAATGACAATATATTATAGGTGTATTATTCAAATTAAGTCCTTGTGTAATAATAATAAGTCACTGTTCATGAAAAAATATTGGGCTAAGCTTCAAAGCTTAACTTGAAAATTGTTGGATATTGTATTCATTACAATATGTGTTATTACTTTCTTTATTTTGATCGTAGTTTTATTCTTCTTTTATAATATATATATGTCTTTTTCATATAAGTTCTCTTTTATTTTTGTTCGCTAATACCTAAGTATTCTTTATTCTGAAAGTCATTGTTTTTTTCATTGCTTACTAGTTCTACTATGATTGGCTCTCCAGATCGAAGTCTAAGCAATGTCACAGTACTTTCAAATTTTTTTCAAAAACAGACAACAATTCATATAAATCTAAATTCATAAAACATTATTTATATCTATATTAAATAAATATTTATTAATGTTTCCCGTAGAATGAGCCTTTTTATAGTCTAAACAGAGTTCCTTAAGGGGATTAAGCTCTGTAAACTAAGCAACCACCACTGTCGCCGTGAGATAAGCCCTAAGTCCAATTTCTAAAGATTACACTAAAAAATAAATTTTCTTTATCAAGGTCTATTTTTTCATGTTCCTACTATGTCAGATGATAATAGAAGTTAAGCCAACCTGACTTTTATTGAAGAATGAGACAAAGATTCTGAAAGACACCTTCATTTTGAGAGGAAAAGTCGACTGAAGTTAGGGCAACGTACAATAGATAGACAACAAGTTACTACTATTGATGCTTAGGAAAATGCTTGTAATGTTCAGTTTGAAGAATCACAGATGAAAGGGCGGGACTTACTAAAGTATATGAACCCTCTAGCTAGACACACTGGCGCCTCAATTGTTGAGTCTCGTAGAATCGTCAAGTAGAGCTCTTAAAACGATAATATTTCAATTATGGAAATCGACTCCTGTATATGCAAATATGATTTACGATCAATAAAACAGTTGAAAGCTGATAAATAAATTAATACAAATAACTATTTAGTCCAAATAATGATCAGCTACTTAACATAGTTTACTCGTTACATCGCAAACATTATAGCATAATTTCCAAAACGAGAATAACACTACCCAGACGCTGCCACATATACTAGAAAAGTGCATCTACCTATCGACAAAATGTTAAAAGAACATAATTACGAGGTGCTAAAAACCTTTCACATACACACCAAAACAGTTTTAATTACAAATTTTATAAAGAAGCTATTCCACCAGCTACTTTGTCTAAAGCTATATATACACGAGAAATTTAGATAGTCCATTGACGTTGCAAGCATTCTCGAGGATGCTCGAGAATTCTCTGGAAGACGCGCTACCTGTTTCTGGTTACATGTCCCATGTGCACGTTACGCAATGGAGAAGAAAGTTCAAAACGCAAAAATCAAATCGCTTACCTTACCTTCGCCGCAATGGTGGTTGACCCCTAATGACCGAGTGTTTTGTTTAAAAAAATTGCTATAAGCTTATACCTATCAAAAACATGATCACAGCAGTCTTCAATTTTCAAATCGTCCCCTTACGTAACATTAACAGCGCCATGTAATTCTTCGGTTACGGAAACTAGGCTTCCAGACAACGGGGTCAGATTGGGAGACGAGACGACGCCATCGGTATCGATGTGAACAGCTGATGCTCCAAGATTTTAGTAACAAGAGAGCGGAGCCGGCCCGCGTGCACGCGGATTCCGAACGAAGTTACGCGCTGCCGAAATTCGTGCTTTTTTTTTGTGAAGTGTTGTGAAGGTAGAAAATTTGTCCAATTTTTCGATTTCTGCTTCTATTTAATATCGTCGTTTAGTTTGTATGCCGGTTTCGTGTCTAACGGTTGTGTTAATAGTTAATTTAGTTCGTACGTACCTATATATTTTTCTATCCATGATTTATATTTCTCATCATTTAGTGTCATTTCTTTCATGGTAGTACTTGGAGTACTATTAGTAGGTTTCGACCTACAACGATAAGTGTCAAGTTAGTGTGGTTGAGCTAGCATGTACGATCATACGTCCTGTAGTAGTTTAAACTTTACCTATATGGTATTGTGTGTTTTAAATAATATCTAATGAGGCAATTTCAGTGATAATCTTAGAAACCATAATTGAATTGAGTGCTAACAAAAAGCAGGTATATTTTTTCACCATTTTTCACAAAAAAAAAGTTAGTAATAAATTTTCGCAACCTCTTGCCTTACTTCTTTGCAGTGTTTATCAAAATTTTATATTTTTACTTGAGTCTTATAAGTAAACAGGTTTCTTCGGTTCTTTTCGTTAAAATAAAGTCATATTTTTGATGTCTTTAATATGACGGTATTCCATATTTATTTTTTCTTAATATCCAACAGGTACCTAAAATCCAATCTATTTTGGCTTAATCAGTCAACGATTTCGACTCGTTGTGGTTCTTTATGATTTTCTCCTGAATAGAAGCCGTCAATGGGAGGAAATTAACACTTCATAGTATTTTCTACTTTATTTGAGAGGCTTTGGGAGCTAGTTTTGCTTGAGGGATTCTGTCTCAATATTCTGGCGAAGAAGTTACTGTGGTTCCTATGCTGACACGCTTTACTTTCGATTTCATATTATTTGCTTCTTGTTTCCGCGTCAGAGAGCAATAATTCGGATGTCGACTTAAGTAATTTGATTTTGAAGTTAAAGTACATATTGACATACTTTTTTTAACAGAATTCAAAAAAAAAAGGAGGAGGTTCTCAGTTCGTCGGATTTTTTTTTTCTTACCTACTCAAAATCAAAATTATATTATATAAAAAAATATATCAAAATGATATGCTAATGAAACGAAAAACTACTCTGTAATGAGTGTCTGTGATCTTTTTCACGTCATTCACAGCCTTCAAAATCGTAAAATGTTTGACTTAACCTTTGCTACCCACTTACTTTATTTTAAATTCACGTTCTTTACTCCAGTTAGTCTCAAAATAGTCATCCCGCGTCAATCGTTGAGTGCAGATCAATCACTTTGCCAAATCACGGGAATTGGGTCATGGTACTTTTAATGTATCGATACCTGCGTAATAAAACCATTGAACAGACCGAAATACGTCTTATAAAATTAAAATTAAATAAAACTTTATTTCAGACTAAGGTTCATAATTTTGTTAGTATAGTGGTGTTAGTAACAATGGTGCTTAAATAGGTAGGTTAGTATTGTTATTATTTTTTTTTTTTTACAAATTATTTATTTGCGCAGACCTATGACTGTCCCCACCGAGTGTTCCTGAAAGGGACAGTCCGGTCTGGCAGCGATCATTTTTAGAATGCTGTTGTCACTACCATACAGGCGCTGTAGTAAGGAGGCCGCTTTCTTTCGCATGATGGCATGGAAACCATCTGTGCGAGCCTCCGCGAACATCCCTGAAGTGCTACAACGCCATGGCAGCCCCAACAGCATCCTAAAAGCATTATTATTATTTATTATATATGTAAGTGTAACTTTTCTGATTCATGTGCGTATTGTATAATTATTACTTGCTTCAAAAAACATGAGGAAAAACATCGTGAGGTAGCATGGCATCTCTGAGAGATATTTCTCGACGGTACGTGAAGCCAAGTCAGAAGCCCATGGGCAGCATATAAACGACACCTGGTTAGTCACTAACCTCACGAAAAAGAAAGATTTAAGGTTTCTAAAGATTTAAGGTTTACAAAGAAAGCTAACAAGCAATTGAAAGTATCTTTATTTGTAGCCCAAATATCGGTATCAATAGCCAGTAGTATATAGTTAGGGAAATTAGTCGTATTATGGTAATCGTAATTCCATACAAGTATCAAAGATTAATTATGGCAGTTGTAATTTGAATTTACAGACAATTTAAGTAAGAAATTTCCTGACTTAACCTAATTGAAAATCACACTTAAAACTCTTTCAGAAGGAAGTCAATTGCTACCACAAAGTAAGACGATAAAGCCCCTGAAATATCAATAACCTTTAAAGTGTATAAATAGCAATAAACGAGAACCGTTCAATTATTAATTTCGTTCGATTTAGAACCGCGTGGGACGATAAGGATTCGATTACTTACTGTCGCAGATGTGGAGATTAAAAGATTGGCACAGATTTTACAAATATGATAAAAAATTGGTACTTATTGGATACCAATGTTAACTTAATTTGGATTTGTACGATTCCGGTATTATGATATATTGTGACTCAATGGGTTAGTAGCCACAAAATTTTCTCGTTGTAGAATTGACGCACAGCTACCCAAAACTTCAGCTGAGTAGGTAATCTGTAGGTATTCACACGAATTTAAAAGAGCGTTTATACTGAAAGTGAGCAAAGTCGCAAATAGCGGTGAAATATTTCACTGTTTTGATTAATTTATCAATATTAATAAAATATAATTAATATCACTGAATATTTAGTTTTAGATGTAAAAAGTATTTGGAAACTTTCCAAGTGCCTTTTTTTTACCTAAAACGGTTACAACATAAAATTCCGTGTTATAATTACAATTCATTATATTAATATTATAGTTCACTAGTTAGCCATATTTCTTATTTCCATACAGTAATATTGATCTTGAATGAAGCATTTTGCTAATCTAAGTACCCAAGCAAAACACTATAACAGTTTAACGTTTACTGGGTATCATCTTCGGGTCAAGACAGCAAATTGAATATTAAACTACGTTGTCAATTTGTTATGCAGCGTTAAAACAACGGCTAAGCGCCTTACACTTTATCTATGTAACACTGATGGAATACCAAATTGCCTTTCACATTTTAGTAGGCGCTCGGACATTTTAAGCTACATTGCCGGTGTCGAATATCCGAAGTTAATTTGGAATTTAATGGGCCATCATTACTGAAAAAAGTTAATTAAATAATAAATTTAGATTCAGGTTGATGCTTAAATAAACTTGTGTTTAATTGGTTGGACAAAACAACCGGGAGTTTGAACTTTTTATTTAAAAAAATTAAGAAATCATCAAGCAATATTAAGCAGCTTTAATTACTGTAAATTATTTTCATAAAAGTATTTAAAATAAATTACACAATATAGTTTCATAACTATATAATAATAAGTAGGTAATTGTTAAGATAATTTTCTTAGTCTAATCAAAACAATAGATAGATATCGCAATTGTTAATCTTCCATCAACCAGATATTAACAGAGTGCTTTCTATAACAGCCTAATGATACCTGCTTACACCCATGTCAAAACTAACCCTCGTACTACCTTTTTCATCTCCCCCGTATGGATTCCAGCTTTGACATTGAAGTGCATACGGCCTGAATAGCTTTGTAGACCGCACTTTCTGAATAGCTGTCACAGACCGAAGTCTGAAATAGGACATAATTGTGTTCAAGCTGTTTGTATTATGTACTTTGATCAACTTTGTATTTGTGAAGGACGCAAATGAGGGACACTATCCACTTTAAATGTGAACAATGTACTATGAGGAAAATTTATTGTTTATTACATTGACTACCAATTGACATTGTCCGTATAATCAAATCGCAACTGTCACTCTTTGACAGTTGTATGAAATGGCTATGACATGGAAAATATACGTGGTGTGTTAGTTTAAAAAGATGTTTACTGACTAATACCCACCCGTGTTCCTTCAGGTGCCATGTTACCGGAGGCCACTATCTCCCTTTCAGACTTCCTCCGACACCCAGGGCGTCTCCTCCTGCGGCGATTAGGGGCATGAGGGCGCGAACTTTGCCTCTCCCTCACGCGTTCTGCCTCCTCTTTTGCGAGCATTACTGCTTCGCAGAAGGAAGTGACGACCTCCCATTTCCTCTCGCTCTGTACCATGGCCTGAACCAGGGCCTAACGCGAGAGATTACCGCCGCCGATCGTCTCCGCGAAGACACATCCATGGTCCGCCCAAGCTGGGCAGACCTCCACCGTATGCTCCACCGTGTCCTCCGGGCGACCCACACAATGGTGACTGTAGAATGGGAGGAAACGCCCGGGGCGTTTCCCGCCTTATTCTGAACAGGAACCTCCCGAAACAGCCGTGTCTAGTGAGGACCTGCGTCAGGCGGAAGGTGAGGCCACCGTAGCGCCTCTCTAGCCACTTCTCAAAGAGGGGACTTATCGCCGCAATTGTGGCGTGCTCTCCCTGACAGTACCTAGGCTTTGTTTTTGTGGTCTGTAGTACATACTCTAGTATATTTTTGTTAAAGCTCCTTGTTCTTCCTCAAAAGTGCTAGTAGTAGCTCTGGATTTAATTGCGACGCCTTTTTTTTTTTTTTTTTGTTGGTGGGAAATCATCAAATAACTTCTCCCGCTCTGGGTGGAGCGGGAGGGCGTGTCAGACTCTTACTGACTAAAACCCACCCGTGTTCCTTCGGTTGCCCTGTCGCCGGGGGCCGCGATCTCCCTTTCGGTTTTCTTCGCAACCTCGGCAGGCATCGGCCCTAGTGGACCCGCCGCTAAAGTGATAAAGTCGTCAAATACAAGATCTTTACTGAAACTACTAAAAATCTCTGAAAGGGTAGGTCATTGCATTCAACATAAATACTGAAATCGCGAACAAAATCAGCTGCTCTATACTTTTGCCAATGTTCACATAGCTGGACAAAATATAGAGAACTGCTGTTTTTTTTTTCCTCAGTGAGTTATTCATAATGATGACTACAATGACCTTCTTAAGAGGTTTTCAGTTATTTCAATTAAACCTTCTACATATAACCATTAAATATCAAATTTATATAAAAAGAGAAACTGACTCACTGACTGACATATCAACGCAGAGCCGAAACTACTGGGACTAGAAACGTGAAATGTTGCACACAGCTTCCTTTTATGATACGGGAGCACTAAGAAGGGGTTTTGGAAAATTTCACCTTTAAGGGGTGAAAGGGGGGGTGGGTTGTATGAAATATCTCATTCCTTGAGTTAACAAACTTGAAACTTGGCACAAAAAGTACTAGGCTTGCATGAATTCAATATCCTAAGTATTTTAATCATTAGACGTTGTGCACAATTTCTGAGCAGTAACCTAACAAAAAGTACTAGGCTTGCATAAATCCACAAATTCAATCATTATGTTATGCTACTAATTGGTTTTGGATGAGGCAGAAAGATAGTTTTTAACCTGGATTAATACATAGGATACTATTTATCCCGGTAGTCCGTTTCCATGGGATAATTTCCGAATTCCACGCAGGCGAAGCTGAGGGAAAAAGCTAGTAATTAAAATATGTAACTGCTGCGTTGGTCTTGTGATCACAAACGCGACTACTTAGCGTGGGGTCCTGGGTTCACTTCTCAAGACAGGCAAAGCATTATAAGGTTTTTCCACTAGGATTTTTTTAGTAACAGCCCGGAGTTTGGAAATTGGCGGTGTGATGCCCCCGTGGCTCGGAAAGCACGTTAAGCCGTTGGCCCGGCGTCTGATCTCTCTCCGGTCGTGTTGGATTACGAGCCGTCCCATCTGACGATGAGAGTGAGGGAAGAGAGAGTGCACCTGCACATCACATGTGCACTATAATATATCCCGCGCCGAAGGCTAGTCTCCGTTGAGATTACTCCAGGCCAAAATACGATCTAAAGAACTATAACCATATAGTCATCTAAACCTGTCTCCAAATTAGGTTATATTTGAAAGCCACCTCTTATAACCTCCTTTTAATTTTATCTCCAAATAAAATACTTCAAATTACGTTTAATTTTAGGATAGTCAGTGCCTTACGGCTTACAGAATCTAAACCAGCATTTGAAAGAAGCTATTCTTCAGTATCCCAGTCCCTTTGAAGGTTTTAATTAGAAATTCGTCAGTTTGAAACGTATCCCGCCGAAGTGCCGTCGTAATCCGGTTCCTAGCACATCTAGATTATGTAGTTTGAAGGGATTAACGAGGGAATTAGCACGACACAATCAGGAATGTTGGTAATGCATGGATCTGTCCAAATTAATCTATATCACGTTAGATAGATAGCATTTGGGCTTTAGTGTTTAGCTGTAGACAAGTGCTTATGTGAAGAACACACAAGTTTGATGTAGGTACCAAGACTTGTTTCCCACAAATTCTGTTCTGAAATAATATTTTCATTTGTCGGCGACTTCCTTTGCGGTTATTTTATATTTTGAAAAGTAGCCTATGTCTTTCTCCAGGTCCCAGGCTACCAATTTGTCAAATTTCATGCCGATCGGTTCTGTCGGTTAGCTGTGAAAAGGTTTAAGGGAGTTATTTTCGCATTTATAATATTAATAATTTAAATATAATTATTTAATTTCAACATTTTTATCTGTAATTTTTATAATATACATAATAAAGAATATTCTATTCTATTTCATTAATATAAACAGTCAAATATCAGAACATACAAATAGATATTTTGAAGGAATAAAAGCTGCTTTTTCCTATAGGCAAAGAAAAAATGGAAGTCATAAGCCATTGTTTAGCTTATTACGTTGACGTCTATAAAAAAAAAAACAATACATTTACCTGGACAAAGCTTGCCTCTTTAGTGCCCACTGCTGTTTAGATATAAATATCTGGATTACCGAGCTTTGCTCGGTTTTTCTTTTTTTGAACGACGTTTTCTTAAAATGAAACCTTGCTAGATCGATTTATCGCCCCCGAAATCCCCTGCATACTAAATTTCATGGAAATCCTTGGAGCTGTTTCCGAGATTCAGATTATATATTTATACAAGGTGCAGTTTTGAACCTGCAAAACATTTTAGGAGGTTGTTATGAGACTCGTAAATAATCATATAACAATACGATACCAAGTCAATAATCAATAATACTTTTTCTTTTCGATTTTTCAATATTATTGTTTTTCAGAATAACTCTCTTAATAACCCTCTTCAAAAAAACAGAATCACCCATTGCGATGTATCGCGCGTCATGTCACTGTGTGCGTGAATGCGATGACCAGTGACGTCAGCCTGTACGAGTCTCCGCCCACATTTCTATGAAACGAACGCGGCACGTACGTTAAACTAAAATGAAGGTCGTTGCTATGGTTACGGGGAGCCCCCGCGATGCTCGTCATACCGCATTTCGATTAAGACTCGAAAATCTGTTACTGCGCATCGAAGGTTCAACCAACGTGCCGCGATCTGTACAAGTTGTTGTAGCTACAACAACTTATAGCAAATAATTTTACCTGATTGTAGTTCGAATTTGAAAATCACAATGTACCTACATTATTGTTTTAAATTTCGCTAAATAATAACTCATTTTTAAGCATCATTACAATGCCGTGGCCAATCTGCCGAGCCTGTTCCCAACTATGTTAGGGTCGGCTTTCAGTTTAACTGTATGCAGCTCACTACAATGGAGTGCCAGTGAATCACGTAGGGCGACTGCGTATCAGACCTCAACAAACCAGTTACTTGATAACACGATACCCATTTGTTAGACTAATTGTCTGACTTTCTGGCTTTTGACTACCCGTACCAACGACCATACGGCAGGGCTGTAAGGTCGTTGACCCGTACCGACCCGTGTGGTACCTAACGACCGTCCGAGAGCTACAAATCAATTCGAACCAAAGGCTTTAATTAAGTGCTTACCGAAACACGGGATTTCAATGATGTCCTAGATAAATTTAAAAAGTACTTACATCATTATGAATTAAAAAAATAACACAATGGTACTTGCTCAGTTGCGAACCCGCAACCTCATGCATGAGAGGAGAAAGCCTTAACCACTGGGCTATTACGATAAATAATAATAGTAGGAATTAGATACAACTGCGCCAAAAAAAGATCACGTTGGCGTCGTTAGTTACCTATCAGCTGATGAATAAAATGATAGGCGGAGATAAATAAACCTTACAAAGCACGTAAGCAGTTCCTGTTGCACAATTGTGAAACTACGATCGCGAGCGCGTGCGCGGGATTTAGGTAGGCACCTAATAATAATAATAAGGCATGTAGGTACTCGGCGCAGTCGGCGCGCTCTGTAGGTAAATTCAGCCCCAAGGACGGTTTTTATTTGTAGATTTAAGATTTTCCTTCCTACTTTTTAACGGGCTGAGGACCGACAGAAATACATCAAGATAATTTGTGCTAGTTAAGTAGGTAGGTACCCATGTGTTAGGGATTTTAGGTGATTCATTTTGTCTGATAGGTATTTTTGGCGTAGTTAAAAATTTTAAATCAACTTATTTACACTAATCAAGTTGATTTAGCTAACATCGTATTTACAAATTATTGTCTATGTACAAATAAATAAATAAATTACCTACTTATGTTACCTGGAGATATTGTTCAAAGTTTCCACCGTCACACTCCAGGCACAGTCTAGCACAACGTTGCTGATTTTCCTTCAGCTTACGTAACACAAACACATTCGTTTTTATTGTGTCGAAAGCACTGATCGTCGAACTGCCGATGATCGCGCAGTCTCTGCGTAGCAGCCAGCATTACCCTGTGTGAGGGACGTTGCCGATTGGGGAATAACTCCGCGAATATTTCGATGGCTCGAGATACATTGTCTCCACTGATGGCATACAAGCGAACCATCTCCACCAACTCTACATTGGAGTATTGGCCCGTCATTTTTACAACTAGGTAGTAGGTAAGTACCTATCCCGACCGTTAATCGAAGGCGCACTTGAGGGGCGGAATTTGCAAGCGTATGCACATACCGGCGTCATCAAATACACTAATAAATTGGCCCGATTTATGCATTTGCGATGGCCGCGGGGGCGTGGCGGGGGAGAGGGAGCGGGCGGTGGTTGGTTCTTTGGATTTATGAAAGAAATGTCGGTTGCGTTTGTTTGTGTGTGTGAAAGCGCAGTTTAAGGACACGTACAGATTGGTCGCGTTTTAAAAAGGGGAGTTCACACTTACCGATTTCCGTAAATAAGAATAAAATGAAAAAAAAATACCTGCCCATTTTATTGTTGATTCGGGTCGAGAATCACTAACATAATTACCTCCTAAAATGTTTTGCAGATCCAAAACTGCACCTTGTATACATGTATACAAGAATTGCTGGTTTAAAGGTATTAGATTTATTTCCAATTAACTGCAAAATATATTGCTCTATAGGTTCAGTCAATTGTATCGTAAATCGCTCATGTTAAGAATATTGGAATTTTTCAACGCTTATAACTTCTAATAAGCTTTGAAGAGCCAGGCTGGAGAAATTCGAAGTATCTGGCTTTGTATCGGAAGGCGGAAAATGTTCCAGTATTTAGGTTGTTAACTTTTAGATTTTAATGTTAGTTATATATAGTATTTTGTAGGCTGTAGATTTGTAGACCATTGTCTATTTTTTTAAGTATCTGCACGCTTAGCATGAGCACAATAGAAACGGGTTTTGTCGACGGAAGAATGATAAAATGACAGATAAACAATCATAATCTGTCATTTTGTCTATTCTTCCGTCGACAAAACCCGTAGAAAACCCGTTTCTTTGGTTGTCATACTACGCATGGTGGTACTAGTTGACAAGCCTACATTGTACTTTTATATCTATTTACACTGTAATTTGAAAATATTCTAAAAACTATTTATTTTTAAAAGAGTAACCGTGGAGTTTCTTGCCGGCTCTTCTCCATAGAAAATGACCAATATTGGTAATGTGCGCCACCGATCGCCGCCATTAGGTAGCTAGCTAGCTTCTGACGTTTCATAGATGCCCATGTAGGTTTATGTGAAATAAAATAATGTTAATTTGGTTTTTACAAATTGTTGTGACGATTTTGAAATGGTGGATGGATGATATGAAAGAAAAAACCGGCCAAGTGCGTGTCAGATCACGCACAATGAAGGGTTTCGTAGTTGGGATGAGTGTATCCCAAAAACAAACTTAACATTGTGAAATACGTGTTCTCCCATACATGCCAACTGCAAATTTAAGTTTGTACGCACAACATTGAGAGATTTACCATGTTATTTTAAGATCATAGACTTCTTATAGGTTTTACTGTAATCTATGAGTGAAAAACTATTCTCTGTATTTTTTCAAAATTTTAGGCTCAGTAGTTTCGGAAATAAGAAAGGAAAAATATAATTTAAAATCCTCTCAACAAGCCCTTTCATTTGACATGTCACACGGTACAATTTGCAAAAATTTTATTTTCAATTTTCTTATTTGCACCCCAAAACTGACCCCCATATTCAAAATGTATTTATTTACATTACACGTCCATGTTTGAGTCACAGAAATACAAATGTGTACTAAATTTCAACTTCCATTAGACGAATCTAATGGACCGATTAAGTTGAAATTTGGTCCGAAGAGCAAATTGGCTGTGACAGACGGACAGACCGACAGACACACGAGTGATCCTATAAGGGTTCCCTTTTTTCCTTTTGAGGTACGGAACCCTAAAAGGAGTTAATGATAGAGGGACGGCTGATAAGGGAGAGTGAAACAAAAAACCCGTGTTGCGGCGATCCCAAGGAACATGGGACAAGGGCAGGAATATAATGATGTTGTGACGATATGTAGTAGCAGAGTATGTAGCTGAGAAGATCCACTGACCTTATATCTCCCGACATAGCAATTCTTCCCAAAAATAATACAATTGTTTCAAAACTTGTCGCGTGAGACAAATCTCATAACTTGTTTTGTTGTATTTGCGTTCGCACTGCTAGAAACATGAGTAAGTTTTAAGACAAATTTCAAGATTTGTTGTTCGCTGAGTTCGCATTGTCTAGAAACATAACCAATAGACATGTTTTGTATAGAGATTTGTCACATTTATACATTTTGTCTGTAAAACATATCAAGTGATATACAATATCAAACATATTTTGCGTCAACAAGTTGCGTGATAATACGAACGCGAGTCGATACATTGAGAAAACGTGAATGTTTCATCAGTGCAATAAGTCCAGGTTCGCTCTATTGGTTTAGCCATCATCATCATTTCAGCCGAAAGACGTCCACTGCTGGACATAGGCACGCAGCCCCCCAAGCAGCGTCAATTTGACCGGTTCTGTGATTCCCGCATCCAGCGCCGCGGCCGTCACAAGGCCATCAGTCCACTTTGAGGCCTTCCAACGTCACGTCATCTGGTACGCAGTCACATCTCCAGAACCTTTCGCCCCCATCAGCTGTCCCCCTTCTGTTTCATGAGCAATGCGCACTGCCCAGTGACACTTAAGTTTGGCAATTCTTCATTCGGTTTATTAGAATGAAACAAATAGGTAAATATGAACTGTCATTACATAAACCATATGCAAATAGTTTTCACTTACTAAACCTGTAGCATAGTACAAAACCCATACATGCAATTAAATTAAATTTTATTCATATACAATTTTCATTGTGACTGAAATCATTTCGAAAATTAATACAAGTAAAAACATCGGTCATTTAAAAATGAATAACATAACTGACATCCAATCATACATAAAAACAAAAAAATATTCAATGTCAACTGAATAAAATAGAATTATAAAAATAATAATACCAGCCTATTATTGTCCCACTGCTGGGCAAAGGCCTTTTCTCATACAGAGAAGGCACGAGCATTGATCACCACGCTTGCTTGATTTTAACTGTAAGTCCAGGTTTCCTCACGATATTTTTTTCCTTCACCGATGTTAGTAATATCCAAGATAAACTCAGAAAGTTCATATTAATTGAAAAATAGAATGATTAATAAAAAAAACTAGTACAATACGTATACAAATATTAGTTCAATGTCTGTTTGTAATGCTGCTCTTACATAACCTGTAACTACATTACTTTTGTTCTGTAATTACGTAGTTAAGTGACATTTTGCTAATGCTAATGTATTCGTGCGGCTTCAAACACCCGACTACTTTGAAGTTACTTCATTAATGTAGTTATATAAACAGACTTTCTTCCTACGCATTTTCACGCAAAAAAGTCGCGGTCCCTTTACCACTTTAGCTTTTTTCTAGAGCGGTTGTCATTTGTTTTTGGTCCTGCCATATTGATCGCCATTAAAGAAAAACAGAGGCATTTAAACAAACAGTTAAGAAGAGCTTTAAGTATAAGTGAAACGAAATAGTGTAAAAAAATTAAAGACTGATTAGTGCCAAAGAAACTTTGTAATAAAAAAGTGCTACAAACTTTTTAAAAATGGCGATGGTAGTGTCTCGAAAATCGAAGTGTTGTATATGCTCGCTGTTCTTGTTAGTGGCTATGGGCATAGTGTTGGCCGTGGTATCGACTCTGGGACTGTTAGATAAGAAGAAGGAACATCACTACGCTTTGGCTGAGAAGTATAGTCAGACGTCGGCGCCTCAGATCGTGGAAATTGGTCACGTAAGTAGACTAGTTGAAAGAAATTTTAAGAATCTAATGTATTTTTGAGATTTGAACGTATTAAGCAGCTCTTCGGTAAAAACGAAGGAAAAAAGCTTTTGAAGTTGGTTAAAGTGATGTTGAAGAAAAAGGTATTGATACTGTGAATTTCCAGTGACACATGATCGACAAACAACTTATTTATCATTTGAAATTAAGTAATAAGACCAACAACAAAAATTATATCTCAACGAATAGGAAACCCAGTCCTAGTATTATAAATATCTAATATTAAGCACTTATTATTTAAACAACACACTCATTGGTTTTTAAGAACCCAATTAATTTTAGAACCACAACTCCACGTACTGAAACGATTAGCATCGTACCTCCTAATAATAGTTCAGTTCTATTAAACCGTAAACCGGCGATAGTTGCGATAAATCGGTACAATCCGATCCGGAAAAGCCTTCCGTAAAACCGGCTCTTACCGAAATGACCGCATTTTTACGTTACAACGTTATTACATTTCACCAAATTACTTTGACCTGTCTAAGTTTAGTGTTAAAAAAGATTTATGGGTTCGGATTTATTGGCTACCTGTGACGTGACACTCCTAAAGTGCCGACGAGGTATAAAATTAATGGCATTCGCATGTCTTCGCAAATGGTTGAGAAAAGATAGCCTATTCAATCTTGTCCCTTCTTTCGTTCATCCCTCACGTGCTCCAAGCGGAAAGTTAATGGGATTTTGGATTCTTGAAATATTGAGCGGGCACAACTACCTGCGTTTGTTTAAATGTGGAATGGAACGCACTTTCTGAAAGATCAGAAAACAATTTGGAGACCTCAAGAACATGGCAAAATGTTATCGTCTAAGTAAGTTCTGAAAATAGATTAAACATTAGCTGAAGCGACTGAAAGTCACTTTCGCATACATTATGTAACCATCGTTTCTCACAATGTCGACTTTGACTCTTTCCACTTCTGAAATTTTCGACGCCATATTTTAGTTAAGTTAGTATGTATATATAATTTTGCGTTGGTCTAGTGGTCGCAAGCGCTACTGCTGAGCATGAGGTCCTGGGTTCGATTCCCAGGTCGGGCAAAGTGTTATTGGGTTTTTCTATCTGAAATTTCTCAGTAGCATCCTGGAGTCTGGATTTGTGCCCGGTTGATGGTAATAGGCTCACCCCCTATTACATGGGACTTAAAAAAACATAACTGGCGAAATGTGGGAGAACCTGCTACAGGGACACCTCTGCCCAACCCTTCAGGGAAACAAGGCGTGATGTTATGTTATGTTATATAATTTTGTTATTTCTATTAATCAATTTGTTGTAAGTTTTTATGTACCTATTATGTTTATTGTATTAACAAAAGTAAAAACAAAAACTGTTATTAAAACTATATAACTATGAATATATAACCGTTTGAAAGTTTTGGGCTGAGTTTTGGGATAAAGTTTTTATTATTGAGATATCAAAGAGGATCCTTCGAAACAGATTTCGCTCAAGCGATGAATTCATACTACAAAATTATCATGCCTGTATTACCCAAAGGGAAGACAAACTTAATTGATTGAAAACTTAATATTAGCCACCAATATTTGTATATATATATTTGTAATCACGTTCTCGAAAACGGCTCTTACGATTTCGATGAAAGTTGCAATATACGGATTTTCGGGGGCGAATAATCGATCTGGCTAGGTCTCATATAAATTCGTTTTCTCCGTATTTTCATTCGAGTAGAGCTCGGTCACCCAAAGTTTAGAACAAGATTGAAGATCACATGGAAAAATGACAATCATGGCAGCATAGAATTAGCAAGTGCATACTATCATGGCAGCATGGAATTAGTAGGTACTATCCTATACTAATAAATGAGCATTCTCTATTTTCACCAGAGCAGAGCTCGATCGCCCAGATACTTAAGATTTAAAGCCCATCTAATAGACTTCATTCAGGTCCCCAGAATTCTAACTCTGTCACTCGACCCAAAAGTACCACAGACATATCATTTTCCATGATTTGTAGGCATATCTAAGGTCTTTATTACACCTATTCCTAGCACAATCTAGGGGATATGAAGTATCATTACGGGGTATTGTCTCGCATATCCGAATCGCTCAGTTCAGAGTAACTACGTGTTATCGTGTAGCTACATTCGGGCAATAACAATTTGTGGCTTTATGCGGTAGAAAAAGTTGGAGGCTGTTAACAAAAAGGGCTCTTGTGGGCCTGCTGAGGTCTCTGAAGGCCTTCGGTATATCGGATGTAGTGGTAATGGTAGTATTTTTTGGATGTTCTTGTTCGTATGGACATGATAGTAAGTAGATAGCGTTTATGTAGAAGGAAATGTTCTTGTAGAAATTATTGTATCGAATAAGTTATGTTAGTTATTGTTTTCATTTTGATTTGAAAAAGTTACTTGGACTTAGTTTATGGCTACGAACTTTAGCATGCTCTGATATGAGTCTCATATATTATCTTATCGTATGAATAAAACATACCAACGGTGAGGTTTAAAAGAAGATGTTTATTTTTTTATTTTTTTACTACCCTACGCTGTGTAACGTTTGAAATAATAACAAAAGTTCTAATGATCCAATGACCTAATTTTCATATATTTTTTATTTAATATAACGATAAAATGATATAGGTAATGAATTTTAATATAATTTCATTTTACCTAATTTTATATGGTATAATGAACATTTTCCACAATGCACATTTGAATTAATATTCAATTATATAATATTCAGTTACTGTAATATTCAAAATGTATAAGTAACGTTTAATATAATTTAGAATCGTCGTCATTTGGGTTAGGTTAGGTTAGAACAGTGACCATTAACGCCAGATCCCCTCTATTGTTGGTATCATTTGGGTCAGATGAGGTTATTCATTACAGAATTTTAGCTGAACATTAGTAAATATGAAAATGAGATCAACTAAACGTTATAAAAAAGAGCATTATAAAAATTGTAAATTATATGAAATGAACGTTATACTAAATGTTATTAGAGCAAAAGAAGGTTATATGAAATGTAACATTAGATCACATGAAATAAAGTTATTTATTTTTATAGCATATGAAAATTATATCATGTGAACGTTATTTCAAGTGATATTAAACTATCTGTTATTATGCCATATAAGACACACCCGCTCCGATTGACCCATTACTGGCCTTCACTGGTGACGGGCTAATCGGAACGCCGAACGCGGTAAACACAAAGATGGTATACGTAAAGTTGAGATGGTTTAAAGAACCTCACACTAGGGCCTCTGATGTATGGAACCAGGTGGCATATGTAGTTTCTGCCTACCTCCATGGGAAGAAGGCGTAAGTTTATGTATGTATGTAAGACATACCAATAGCACAATAGACCATGATATTACATAATTTCATTTGTTGCCTCTAGTTTGATCATAACACAACTAAGCCAAATTAAGTCCCCAGCAATATTTTAAAAACCAAAAACGTACAGTAAGTAAGTACAAAAAACTTTTTACAACACTGTTTTTTTTTTTGTAAAAAGTTTTTATTTTTCACTTTTTAGTTGTGGTACCTACTCTAACTTTTCACAAAAAAAAAAAAACAACTGAATTCCAAAAAAAACACTACAAAATGAAAAATAACTTTAATTTCGGAAGTCACTGGCAAAAACGAAAATTTAAAACCAAAGACACCGAATTCCGAAATTAAAGTTATTTTTCACGTTTTAGTGTTTTTTTGGAAGTCAGTTGTTTTTTTTTTTTTTTTTGTAAAAAAAAATATTTTTCACTTTTTAGTTGTGGTACCTACTCCACACAAATTCGAATACCGCTACTTGCTATATAAATAACAGTGACAGGAACTTATCATAATAATATCATCCACATACTAAGTGGGAAAAAATACGTTTTATTGAAGCTAACTCAAAAACTACCCAAGCAAAATTAATAAAATTTATTGGCAGAGTAATCACGTAACAAACATACAAAAAAAAAACATACAATCGAATTCAGCACCTCCTTCTTTTGGAAGTCAGCTAAAAATACATTTAGTTAGATGAGTACTAGAGCCCATTATTTACTGCTAAAATTTGCAATGATATATGAACTCAAAAGCGTCTTAATGTTCATTGCAGCCATAACACGTGCCAAAAGTAAGATTACATTTTCAACTTTTATTTCAGTACATTACTGTTACAACTATACATAAATCAAAAGTGGATTTTTCTTTTACGAATTTTCACCTGCGTCATTCTTAGTTAAAAATACATTTTTCAACTAGAAAATATTTCATGTGGGGGCTATCAATTTTATTTACACGGCCCGCCTATTGTGTGATTTTATCCATGTGTCCTAAATCCGTTTAAGCTCTAATAAATCATGGTGTTGAAAAAATTAGCGTTATTTTTGCGTGGCAGGGTCATTGGTCATTATTCGGGGCGTTCTATTATCGCCTGGGTTGAATCAACCAGCAGGGTCGTTTTTCATTAGAAGCCGAATACGCGATAAAAGGGTTAATGTTTTGACCTTATGTAATAGAATGAGGGCTTATAGGAACGACTTGGTGGCTGGAATTCGTGTGTTCTAGACTTCTTTGTTGAGCACCCGTCCCTGTTTGAACCTAAAATAACAGGAGAATAATTTATTCATTACACTTAGGTAATTTTGACAAACATGAATTCTGTCCAAATCCTATACTATTAAACGAGCAATATATTTGTACCTACTCACATTCTCGAAATCGGCTCTAACGATTACGATAAAAGTTGCAATATAGGGGTTTACGGGGCGAAAAATCAATCTAGCTAGGTCTCATACCTGGGAAAATTTGTTTTCTCCGTATTTTCACCCGAGCAGAGCTCGGTCGCCCAAAGTTTAGAACAAGATAACGAATAATGACATGACATTATTGACAGTTAAATAATGATCATGGCAGCATGGAATTAGTAGGTACTATATACTACAAATGAGCATTCTCTATTTTCACCAAAGCTCGGTCGCCCAGGTACTATTTTATTATGACACAAAGCTTTTCATAACTTTTCTTTTGCAAAAAAAGAATAAAACACAGAGTTCATTCGAAATTCAAATTACAAAAAAATAAAACTCAGAAAACGGCAAAGGGGCTAACGCAGGCGTATTTTCCGGAATTTTCTTTTCATTTGTACCTATCATTGACGCTGAGCGTCACCGTTATTCGATCTGACATGCGTTTGTGAACCGTCGAAAAAAAATATGGTTACCTACATGTATAGAAAATAAAATGGCCGCAGTCGGGAATTACTTTCAGACCAAGCTTTTGGTGTCATGAAAATGGAGGTGAGTCCGACAAACTCACTTTTGGCTCGCAGTATTTTTAATTTAAAAACATTGTGGGGTTCGACATTTTTGTCCTTTTATTGTATAGGTTTGCTTGCACGGTTTAATTGCGATGCGATGTTTGTTGTATTTGCGGCCAAACCTAATATTTTTTACTGGTTTCTGTATAATGAAAATATTTTTAAAATTTTTCTTTGCCTTGCTTTTATCAGATTTTTAAAGGCAAGCAGCTGAAAAAAAAAAACAAAAATAATTTGAGATCCCTTTCATGTGATGGTCGGTACAGTTTGCAAAATATTTTTTTTTTTTTCTTTTCTTGTATGTCCCGCCAAAAATGACCGCCATATTCAAAATTCTTTTGTTTACGTTACACTTCCGTGTTTGGGTCACAATAATACATTATGTGGACCAAATTTCAACTTAATCTGTCCATTAGATTCGGAGAAACTTGGTTGTGACAGACAGACAAACAGACAGACAGACACACAAACAGACAGACAGACACACGACTGATCCTATATGGGTGCCGTTTTTTGCTTTTGAGGTACGGAACACTAAAAATATAAAGAGATACAGAGATATCTAATATAGGTCACTTTACCAGCTAACTACCATAATTTTCATACCAAAACAAGTAAGACCCAATTTTGATCGTCGGCAATTTGCGAGCATTTAATTAACGCCAACAGATATAATATCTACATAGAACTAGTACTTAGCGCAAAGCTTTAATGTTCTATTAGCTAACGAATGCCAAAGGATTATTCTCAAAGTGGTCGAGAAATATCGAAGTCAAAGTCAATTTATTTAATTCAAATAGGCACATAAAATACACTTTTTAACGTCAAAATTTACAAAAAAAAAATTGAATTGTAGTTTTCGTATGAAGAAGAATGGGCAAGAAAAGCCACCGTTACTCTTTTAAAATGTTTTACAATATTTTGTATACATTAATTATATAATTATATGTGAAGATGATGCACCTAGAATAAGTTGACTATACTTACCACAATAGGTAAAAATAATATGGCATAAAGTCATATGCGGTATTCAGAGTAAGAAATGTGCTGAACATTACTCGCTTTATTGTGTGTTAAAGCCTAGTTTATTGCGAGTACCGTCTTGCTGCGCTGCTTTGTGCCTATTTATTTTATTTTATGAAAAATGTGACAGTTAAGAAGTTAGGTTCTACGTTTATATTTCGTGTCTATCTTATTATTAAATGAATAAGAACAACGTGCCTTTTGGCGAATATTGCACTGCATAATTAGATTAGTAACTCATTAATATTATGTAGGTACAAGTACGTCATCATCATAATCCAAAGCCCGACTTGACCCACTGCTGGGCATAAGCCTCTCTTTTCTTGGGCCAGTCCCCACGCGCCAGTACCAGTCTCATCCAGGTTCAACCCGCGACGGTAAGAATGTCATCCGGCCATCTCTTTGCTCCTAATTAGGGTTACGAGCAAAGGTAAAAAATCATATTCAAACAACTTTGCAGTTTTCTAATGCAATATTAACTAATAAATCAATTAAGTAAAAATCATGCCTAAAAGATTTTGAATAAAAATTTACAAGTGGTTCGATGCTCGACTGATTGGCTTACCAAATGATAACTGACTTCATATACGGGAATCTAGATCAAACACTCGCAATTATATCGTGTAACACCAAAATACGACCCTCACACTTCATTTCTGACAAGCAGCAGTAATTAGATCGCGCTACCCGTGAATAGAACTTAGACTTCGACAAAGAGATGTGCAGTTGAATAGAACTAGTGACTGTAGTTCGTCCGTAATGAATTTCGGCACCTAGATGGCGCTGGCGGTAAAGTGCCCAACGTATTCAGTTTTGTTTCAAACGAAGCTTTTATTTTTGAATAGAGAACACCGTCTATTGAAATTGAGTCTTTTGATTTTCTCGTTCAGCTTGTTGCCTATTTAAATGGAATGTAAATTAGAATAAAATTGTTTCAGTATAAAAATACAATCAACAAAATAGAAAACCACACTCAATTGTTGAAGTGAATAAAACTTAACTAACTAAAACTTGTCAAACTAAATAACCAATTTGTAAAAATGTAAATTAAACTTTTGATTCGTAGTTTTAAAAGTAAAACAATGGTCAATTTTAGCCGATTCGAGTTTGGATAATCTATTTCATTCGAACTGAATGTCCAATTACATTTGGATCGAATTAAAACTTTAAAATGTTTCCACTGATTTAAAATAATTACGACTATCCGATTAAAAAGTAACTTGTTTTAAAGAAATTACGTACTTACTCTTAAAGCATTAATTTATTTACTGCTACCAATTACCACTTTATCCGCCAATTAAACCTTAACCGTCATTTTTAGGAATTCAAATAAGGAATGTTGGAATTTCAAGGGTCAAGTTTAGCTGGACGTTTAACCTTATCCTTTAGGTTGCTGTTTTAAATTTAGTGCATCGCGGCGCATGCGACCGACTGCATGCGTGGAGGCAATTACAACGTACCGGTTTGCGTTTTATTTCTTTAGTTTTACGAAAAGGTTAATGCTCTGTGAATTTCAAAACGTGTTTAAATTAAATTAAATTATATTTATATTATTATTTTAAAACAGTTTTAAAGTTAAATTAGATGATATTTATAAGAGTTTTTTTTTTTTTTTTTTTGTTAAACAAGAAGTTTTAATTGATGTAAATTATTTAAAATGCCAATTACTTAGTTCTTGAAAGCGATCTCATCAAACAGATCGTTTGTATTCCTAACTTTTTCTAGAAGCTAAACTAAAATACGAACTTTAAATTAGTTGTTAAAACTTTTAGATAATTTGACATCTAAGTGCATACTAATTAAGAATTAATTGGTTCGACTTTCACGAATTATTTAAGCACTATCACTGAATATGTAATCTAAGTTGTAAGTTGTTTTGAAGCCGCAAAATTTAATATAATTTGTTAAAAGTTTTTGCAAATATTTAACTGTATACTTCTAATTTATTTTATACTAGCTTTGCCCGCGTGGGTCTCTTAAATTATCTCACGGAAACGTACTTTCGGGTTAAAAAGTATTATATGTGTTAAATCAGGTTATAAACTATCTGTGTGGCAAATTTCATCCAAATCCGTTCAGCCGTTTTTGTGTGATTGAGTAACATCTAAACAAAAACTTTCACATCTATCTATCTACATAAAAGCAATTACCGTCTTGAAAAACTCGAAAATGACTTGACCGATTGTGATGAAATTTTGGTAAGTTGTTGTGTGCGTGCCGGAGAAGGCACTTAACAAAAAATAAAAAGACATTTTAAAGCTTGCCGGGCATTAGCTAGTTTATAATATTAGTAGGAAGAAGGATACTTTGTGGGTAGTTCATATTTTATAATAATTACGTATTACTGTATACATAACATTAACAGAAATATACCTACGTCTTACTTTAGATTCTCTTCCAGAAAAAAGATTTTAATTGACAGGAAACCATCCAATTCTACGAATTTATTTGATACCGTAAACTCAGCTCAAAGGTTAGTTGTTCATTAACGTCTTGGAATTCAATTTCAATTCAAAGAAATTAAGATATTTACAGTAGCTAAGCTATGAAAAGAAGTCTATAATTATAGCGCGTACTATCCCTTCAATTAAAATGTTTATAAATTGAAAGATCGTTTAGAGAGATTTGTTACTAAAATCTTCAATAACAAAATTTATTTAACATCAAAGGTATCTAATTATATATTTTTTTTAGTCTACCCAGTGAAAAAAAATATGAAAGTTAGTTTTTTTTAGTTAGTTTTAGTCTAGTTTAGTCAGTAAGAGTCTAACACGCCTGACTCCGACTGACTCCGCCCAGAGCGGGAGAAGTTATTTGATAATTTCCCACCCAAAAAAAAAATGTATCTAATTTCATATTGTTTTTTAGTCTACTCCACGTAAGAACAGTTTTCATCAAACATTTTTTCTATCCGTATTTCCTTACCGATTTGAAAAACGAAAACTCTTATGAAGTGCCAGTATTATGATGTGTGTAAACGGTAAAATTGAACGGTCGATAAATTGTCAGTCGATATGAGATCGACGTTGCGTCGATTGCTGACGATTTTCATGGTACAGGGTGCTTTCCAAGAACTGAAGCTGTACGGATCACCGACGCAGGCTGAAGTGCAGTGTGTCAACACGTTTGAGGTAAGATGATTTCGTTTTATTTTGAATTTACAATATCAAACCTCTTTACAAAAGACAGAAATGTTGATAGATTAATTGTACCATTTATGTACTATACGGTACGTGTAATGAAAATAATTGTACCTCAACGAATAATTAAATATAATGAAGTTTTGGTGGCGCGGCTGGGGAGTATGCTCGTACCCGGACCCATTGGTCGGACACTTGGTGACGCGATACACTAAATAATTGTACCGAAATTGTTCTTTTCCGTATGCTATACAAAGCTTCGAAAATTTAATTACTTTAGAAATTATAGCCTTTCGTTGGATGCGCGGCCAAGGAGTATGCTCCCTGGCCGCGTCACCAAGAGTTATTAGGCGTACCCGAACATAGTATACACTAAATAATTGTACGCATTATGTACAACCCAAAACCGTAGTAATATTACGGAAAATCTTAATATCTTAAGACAAAACATCAAATCAAGATTAAGCGCATCAGCAGACTTGCTGATCGTTGTACTTACTAAATGGGGTTTTTAAATTAGAAGTACAGGGAATTATCTCAGTGAGATGGTTGTATAGTGCAAGAAATATGTAACACAATACGAATCTAGATGCATATCAATAATAATTGACCTACAAGAAGAAGGTTAGAAGTTGGCAGGTACTTTTTATTAGGTACGGTCAGCAACGAAAGTCGTTAAGACTGTTACTTTTACATGACATCCAAAATTACACAAAATTATTGAATACTCCGATTTCCAGCATTTCTTAGAAATACCGGTTTCTTTGGTAAAAAAGCGCCCCGTATTTTTTACTTAGCAAGAGGTTACTGACCAGGATCAAATACTGCAAGGAATATTATGTGTTAAATCAAAGCCAGATTGGGACCCTTGGGTCCCGGACCTTTGGAAGGCGTACGAGGGGCCAAAGCCAAATCGCCAGTTTTTGTAATTTTCATTTGTTCACAAAGTACGGAATATTGAAAAATAAAATCAATTTCCTTTGATTTGACACATTATATTTGCTCGCAGCATTTGGTCCTTAGCAGCCACAGTATCGGATGCCATAATAGTACAGGTGCTTTGTTTTTACAAAAGGAACTGGGTTCTATTCCTGGCTTAGACAGAAACTGAAAAGCTTAGGCCTGTGCCAGGAATAGAAAAATAAAAATTAATTTTAATTTTAAAAAAAAATAGAGTTTTAATTTTTCCTCCAAAGTCGAGGTCATGGTTCCTTTTTACCACTTTGCTCTAGGTCCTAGCCATAGTTTCAGATTTCTGCCCGATTTTCGATCGCAATAATTATCCTGTAGGTATAAACTGATAATTACAGTTCGGACATATTTTAATGATTAAACAAAATTTCCTTTGTTACGTGTTTCTACTAACTGTATAAAGTTTCTCTAATGGCCGCCGAAAATAATAGGCACTAATTTTGATCATTGGCTTTTTCAAAACGTGAATGTATCACATCCACATTTGGTGGCCCTAAAAAGAAAATAAGAAAAATATTTTATTAGAAAAGGGCTTTTCTTATTTGTCCTGCCATCATACGTCGTTAATTTATTGAGCACTATACATAAAAAAAAACACTTGCACTTTAAAGACGAAATCCATTCTCTATTCATAAATAGTGTGTCTTAAAATACTAAATAGACAAACAACTGCAACCAACTGGGAAATAGCGCTCGCCCGCTGCTACCGCGGCTAATTTTAGATGTCGTGTAGAAGTAGCAGTGTTAACGACTTTCGTTGCTGACCGTACCTAATAAAAGGTACCAACCAACTTCTTATCTTCTTGAAAGTCAATTATTCTTGATATGCATCTAGATTCATAATTCACATTTCTAGCACTTCTATGCAACTATCTCATCGAGATAACTTCTTATACTTCTAATTTGAAGGCCACATCTAGTAACTACAAAGATCAGTAAGTCTGCTAATGCGCTTAATCTTGATTTGATGTTTTCTCTTAAGATATTAAAATTTTCTGTAATATTATTACGTTTACGTGTAGTACATAATGCATACAATTATTTAGTGTATACTATGTTCGGGTACGCCTAATAACTCTTGGTGACGCGGCCAGGGAGCATACTCCTTGGCCGCGCATCCAACGAAAGGCTACTAAAGTAATTAAATTTCCGAAGGTTTGTATATTATACGGAAAAGAGCAATTCCGGTACAATTATTTAGTGTATCACGCCACCATGAGTTATTAGGCGTACCCGGACCCATAACCAAAATACCCCTTGGTGGCGCAAAGCTTCATTATATTTAATTATTCGTTGAGGTACAATTATTTTCATAACACGTACCGTATAGTACATAAATGGTACAATTAATCTTGAAACATGTTTTTTTAATTTTCCACTGTGGCGCGGCAAGGATACTCCCTTGTAAAACTCCACACTTATAAAACTCTATTCTTACACTCATTGTTGATAAACGTTGCTCCTTTGTTTATTAATTTTAAAATTAATTCTGTCAATGGATTTTCATTCTAAAAATATCCTTCTTAACCGATAAGTTTGTCGAATATGTACGATTGTAAGAGCAATTTAACATTAAATTTAATGCAATAAATCCACTGAATTCTATGCAATTGAAGCCACAACTATGATAATCTGTTCCACAGAGTTATCACAGAAATTTACAATTTTCAACGTTTTGACAGGAATCCGGCGATGGAGACGAGATTGACATTGACAATTACTTGGTGATTACAAAACACAATAATTGATCGCTTTTCACCAATTTGCTGTCACTAACACGGTGTGATTGTGAAGTCCTAATTAATTCACTGCTCATTCATTGTAACCCTATTAATGTTATGTATTTACTAACAAAATGATAGTTGCACTATTCAAACATAATTACCTATAGGCCGCGCGCGACTGCTAGTCACCGCCTGAGGTATGTAAGGAGTGAGACGGGGGAGGGCGCCGTTGACAAATTGACTGAGTTAGCTTGGCCTTTGTCTGCCTCCCCCGTCTCACCGCTCACATACCTCAGGCGGTGACTAGCAGTCGCGTGCGGACTATACATAAGTACGTAATATGATTCGGAGGTAAGAACAACTGGGTATATATCAATCGCTGATAACTGAAAGCTATCAGTGTAAAAAGTCAAATACAGGGTGCAGTATACCTAAAAATGTATTAGATAATTATTAAGATTGTGATACAACCCTCACACAGTTATTATACACCGTGACATTTTAGTCGACTTAAAAAAGCAGCCACTTCATGCATCCAACAACTAATATACATTCATAAAAAAATATATATAATTGACCGTGACATTTTAGTCGTCTTACAAGCGCAACGCAATGTACACGACAGAAAATACCTCTAGGAGCAGTAAAAAAATTGTTAAAATTTATCATTTAAAAAAAAAGAATGTTTAGTAGTCATTGGATACATGAAGTGGGCTACTTTTGTAAGATGACTAAAATGTCACGGTGTGTGTATATATGTGTTCTACGATACCAGTTATTTCGTAAATATTAGGGTAGCCTAATATTAACGAAATAACTACGGTAGGTACAGTCAGTGGCCTGCATAATCCGACCCCTCTTCCCCTCTTTTTCTTTGTAAAGGGTAAACGATGCCCCGAAACGATCAATTGCAATTGTCAATTTTTACGTGATTGATATCTACACAAATGACAATATTACTACAATTGTAATTGATAGCAATTTTGATCAATTGGGTCTGGAAATGTAGAGTAGTGTAGAGTACTGACCGTACTACGTAGTACCTACTACTATCTCATAGAAATGAGACTTGCACAATCGTTACACAGATTTTTGTATACAAAATATGTATTTGATACCTATTTTGGATACCCACAAAAATTATTAGTTGTTTGGTATGCCAAATTTTGAAAAACAATAGCAGTGGTTTGGGTAGATCTGAAAATATAATCTACAATAAGGAAATAAATAACGTTATCATCAATAAAAAGTCTTATTATGCCATTAATAGAATAGAAAGTACCCCCAGTCAATGCTCTCTCAGTGAAATAGGAAGAACAGTATAATAGTATCTTCAAGACAAGTCATCGACATCATTTAAAACAAAGATGATCTTTATTGCAACGCGGAGATAATTCCACTAGTCCACTAACGTGGTATGTGTAGCAATAAAATAAATTGCCCGCAAAATTAAACTTGTTTACTTAACTAAATGGGCACAAATAGACGCTCAAGGATTTATTTTATTGGTGCTTACGTCCTTAACGCTTTCCGTGATACTTAAGTTTAAATTTAATATATTCCCTAATTGTGTAATACACGATCGATCACAATTTGTTTCGATTTGAAACAGATTGCTAATCCATTGCTTCATATTTTGGAAAAAAAATCTGCTCAACAACGTAAATAACGCAATGAATGTTATTGAACTGTCAAAATGAAACAAATTTGTCATAATCGTTTACGAAAATAAGTTACGCAATTAGGGTACTGGTCAATAAAGAAAAAGTAATTATGTTAAGGAAAGAAAATTATAATTACCAGAAGTTCTTTAAATAATAATTCATCAACTACTATTACTGCGATAATTTTGGAGCAGTTTTACGAATCAAATCTTTTTAAGTTGGATCCGCAAAGATAGCCCGTGAAATTCACGCGTTTTGTTCCATTGAATGACTTTTTCATTAAATCATGACATTTGAGAAGAAATCTAACTTAGAGAGATTTATTAATGATTCCAATGATTAAATTCTGTAAATACATATTTATTATAGTCGCAAATCATATTCTGATCAAGTTACAACCTGACACTGTGGATCCTCCTGAAATCGTTAGATCAGGACAGGACACAAATACAACTGTAAGAAAGAAGTTGGAACATATTTCTTTCATATAGTGGCAGAAAAGCATCTCATTAATTTAACTAAGCAGGTACCGGTCTGTCTCAAAACATTTTCCTAAGTGCCAGCAATTACCAGCTCAGTGTGTAATTATCAGCTTAAAATATGAATCGACAAATTCTCCTCAAAAAAGGAAAACACTTTAAGCCTCCCACAGATAGGTGCGACGTGACGGTGCGACGCGATTCTGGTAGACAAATAAAGTTTTCATAGAAATTGATCTACTAGAGTCGCGTCTGCGCGAGCCTTTACAACCAACCATTCTATCAACTACGTACATAAAACAACTGAGTACCTATCTATCTGCCAACATGGACATAGCCAGTATATCCACTTGACATGCGACCGATCTAGATCAGATGATTTCTAACCTCAGTTGTACGTTGACACTGCCTAGCACAAACAGTCATATCGTAAACAAACTCGGTAGCGGAACACCGGATTGCAATCATATAGGTTGAGGACTTAGTGAGGTAGCGGGGAACTAAAATATACAATTTGTGAAAAAAAGACCCTTGGGTCCCGGACCTTTTGAAGGCGTACGAGGGGCCGAAGCCAACTCGCAGAGACCCCAAAGTTATTGCTATTTAAAATTCACATTTTTTGTACCAAAAAAATTAATAAATTTAATTAATTAATTTAAAATTATTAATAAATAAATTTAAAATTATTAATAAATCAATTTAAAATTATTCATAAATTAAATTATTAATAAATTAAATTAAATAATAGTTACAGTAAATAGTCAATTAGATTACTACGGCCGAACCCAATAACCTATCTATCACCAGTTTTGGCATACTGAAGATAAAAAAAACGCTATCCATCTATGGTTTTAACGTCCCAATAATCTGTCAGAAAATAAGAATAGAATAGAATTTATTCATAATTGGAGTAACTAAGACTCGACAAGATTGTTAGTAAAACTTGCGAGTAGGTATATTAGTAAGCACAGACACTAAAGACTACGGAATTGTGGGACGACATTCAATGACATAGAAATATACTGTCTAGCATCAATAATGATCTGTCTTTTACTGAAAATAGGTTATTGGGTTTGGCTGTAAATCCATTGCAATCCATCGCTGAAAATTAAATCCTGAAAGATTATCAAGAAACTCAAAACTTATAAACAGGTCATCAGTTTCAAAGAAAAAAAAGTAAAGTAAGTAATTGAAAACATTAAAGTCGTGTATAAATCTAGAAATTATTTTAATCAAAACTATTCATGTTAAACTTACGTAATATCAAAGCTTTAAATCTTGTCAAACGTTTTTTATTTAATCACAAAAAGTTTCAACGACTCAATCCAATTTGTTAAGTCGTACAATAACTTGTGTAATAAAAAGCTTGTAAGAATTACTACTATTGTCCTTGAAATCATAAAGATCATAAAAGTAACGTTTCTTTCTTTACTTTTCATATATTTCAAAGTCAGTTGAAATAATTTAAAAACCTTTCTTTTAGGCCGCGGGTAATTTTTAAAACCTATATTTTATCCAGTCACATCCCTGTATTCATGACAAAATTCCGTTTTGTTCTGATCCTGACCATACCCAAACATGACATTACTCCCTTGGGTAAAATCTAATAGAAATATCTTACTGGTTACTACTACTTATTGGTTATTTGATTCTATGCTACTCTGTTTTTTTTTATTTCATAAAAAAAAAACTTTTTAAAAATAAAAAACTGTTACTCCGAAAGTGCCGACAAAAGTGAAAACTAGAAAAAGAAAATACTTGGATAGAACATTGATCCGTAATGTTATATAAATAAAGAGCACAATCGAGCTTACAAAAATGAGGTGTCGGTAACGGTGTCGCGAGTTCAGTTGTTTCTTCCCATCTCAAAAATGCCCAACGCGCCTAAAGAAGTTATCACTTCAAAAAACAGTGACAATCTGGGAGTACCGACAGAAGTGAAAACTTGAACAAGAAAATACTTGCATAGAACATTGATCCATAACGTAATATAAATAAAGAGAACAATCGCGCTTACAAAAATGAGGTGTCGGTAACGGTGTCGCGAGTTTAGTTGTTTCTTCCCATCTCAAAAATGCCCAACGCGCCTAAATAAGTTTTCGCTTCAACAACAATCATACTAAAAAAGGCAAAAAACTAAAATATAGACCCAATGAAGCCGACTTCCGAAAGCAAAGTTATTTTGCACTATGTAGTGTTTTTTTTGGAGTCGGTAGATATTTTTTTTTTAAGTTTATATTTTTCACTTTTTACTTATGGTGCCTAGCCTACCCCACACCAATCCGTGTACCCCTACTTGCAATGTAAACAACAGTGACAGGAAGTATTATAAGTTCATCAAGACACACATTTCCCTTTCACCGTTACCGCTTCCAGGTACACCCAAACCGCACCCTTCACGCAGGTATCGATGTCACATTGTCAAGTAGAGCTGCATCATACTGTCGTGTTTACACCCGGTATTAGATAAAAACTTCAGATAAACTGCAGCATAGATGCTGAGTGTTACAATGTCTGCGTTGTGTGTAAACATATAGGTTTACATTTTTTGCACAACTGGTTTTATTAAAAGTTCATAGATGTGTGTATTCTAGGCTCCAATGCTTTAAGAGCGTTTATTCTGAAAGTTGGCAACGTCGCAAATAGCTGTCAAATATTTACCTGCTTTGATTAATTTGGCAATATTTCTGTATGGAAATATGAAATATCGCTTTAGAACTAGTCAACTAGAATATTAATAATGCATTGCAAATATAACACTGAATTTGATGTTATACCCGTTCTAAATATTCGGTGTTACGATATAAATTATTGCATTTCCTAATCAATATTTTAGTTCACTTGTTAGCCATATTTCATATTTCCATACAGTAATATTGCCAAATTAATCAAAACATCGAAATATTTGACATCTATTTGCGACGTTGCCCAGTTTCAAAACGCACGCTCTTAAGACGAAAGTACTAAACTATTCTGATGCAGATCATGTAACATTATCTTACCTTCTATTTGAATAACCGTTGAATCATGTAATTATTTGTTCATTGTTGCGATAAGCTTAAAGATATCCAACTTTCAAGTTGATATTGCAAAAAAAAAGCAAAAGAATCAACCAAGAGTGAACCCAGAACCATCTACAGTGAAAACCGTTTATAACGACTTCGATGGGACCATCGGATTACGGTTAGCTGATAGTCAACCACCAAAAACTATGTTAAGTAAACAAAAATTTTGAGACCTCAAAATTGCGTTGGTATATAATAAATAGTTTTCACTTTATTTCCAACTCCCCACCCTTTTGTCCAAGGATACCCAATACCTAAACACTATTTGCTATTAGGTTCCGATATCCACCCAACTGTGAAGTTTCCCCAATCAATTAAAAACACGTGTATAATAATAATTACCAGCCAATGTGAGCCACTAAGTATCCGCTCCCCTCCAGGATTCGGTACCTAATCAAAGTCCAACAAATCCAAACGTTGATGTAGAAACTTCCTTGGAACCTTTGTTCGCGACACTTGTGTACCGCTATCGTGCGCTAACGACCCTCGTGTTCGCAGAATAAGTAACTACGTACTCTGGAACACAATAGTCAAAGCGAAATTCGCGTAATTCGTGTAACAAGATGGCAGTTGGATTGCATGGATTGTAGTTGCAGGTTGTAAGGGGGACGGCTTTTGTAATGATGGATACAAAAAACCTGAAAACAGGTCTCAGGTTCGAAATTTCGTAGCTAGTCGACGGTGCGTTGTGTTCCACGCGCGCTTCAAAGAGATGTCAGCAGAGTTGACGGGGTCCGTTAGGGCCGATGCCTACTGGGGGTGCGAAGAAAACCGAAAGGGAGATCGTGCATCCCGGCAACAGGGCAGCCGAAGGAACACGGGTGGGTTTTAGTCAGTAAGAGTCTGACACGCCCTCCCGCTCCGCCCAGAGCGGGAGAAATTATTTGATAATTTCCCACTCAAAAAAAAAGGTTAGAAACGTTAAATATGGCTCCAATTACGTAGGGATAATTCCACTCTGCTCTACCAAGTTGCCCCACCATTATTAGCATGACCACAATTGAAACGGGTTTTGTCAACGGAAGAATAGACAAAATGATATATAAACAATCATAATCTGTAATTTTGTCTATTCTTCCGTCGACAAAATCCGTAGAAAGACCGTTTCTATGGTTTTCATGCTACGCGGGCAGTAGAACAAAGTAGGTATAGATAGGGGTAACGTAGTAACAATAAATATCTGGAAAATTGAGAAAAGCTATTTGCAAAATTATATAAACAACAAAATCTATTGCTGTAGTTACTACAGATGATTATTAATTGTGATTAAGGTACTACGAATAACAGAAAGCCTGAATTAATAATGTTATAATTATGTTTTAAATTAAGTCACACTTACTAATAATTCCGTGTGTATCATAATAACCACCTGAACCAGCTCCACGTGCTTAACAATAACATCTTAAAATAACACCTATTCACAAGCTTTCCATTTCTACAAAACACGCTTTAATCCAAGTGGAACTGCATATTAATCATACGTACTGTTTACTAACACCTTATCCCAGAAAATCCTACTGCATTAATTCAAAGACAAATCTTCTTGTTTACCTAGTACACCCCGTCACTAATTGCGGGGTTACATTGTGAATATTTGAACATGCAAACACCCTATCCTATGTAATCAGGAGATTAGGAAAAGGAGGTGTCCACAAATGTGTACCGAACCTTTCGCTAACCTCGGAAATGGCTGCCCTGAATTTGATGAGATTTGAATTTAAATTTTTGATCACCATAATATTCAGGACTCATTCAAATAATTTTTTTTCGGTTGGAATTAAATTGATCCTAAGTGAGTCCTGAGAGCGCATAATTTAAGAGATGGGAAATCCAAATTTATTTTACAATGTTGGGATTTCGAAAATATGAAAAGAGGTTTTCGACATCCTCGCCATTAGTAATTCCACCAAATAATATTTTGCACAGACTAACTGTAGCTATTCGTATCTCACTGCTACTAAAAAGTGTGTATCACTATCTCAGAGATTCAAATTTGTATCCCAAATATTCAAATATCTAAGTAATCAGTAAGTTGTTGAATGTAGGTCGACCAAGAAGATGGTGATGCTGAAGGCTCCGGGAGGTATGGTACCATACCACCTTTTCCGCCACCGCCGCCAGGATTAGATGGAGGTAAGTTTACCTACTTATTGTTTAGAGATAGGTACTTTGTTGCAGTTTGCCTGGGGAAGTTCTACAGCAATATCAAATTCTGCCGATAAGCAGTGTAGCTGTATTCGGGCTTGGAAGATTTGAGAGTCTTTGTGTTCAGCTTGATCTCCGTTAAGTCTCTATTACTTAGGTCTTCATTTACCATTCAATAACATAAGAGGGTAGGTATGTTAGGAATATTCAGATGTAGCATTTTGGTAGGTGCAGCAATTTTCAGAATGGGGCATGATCGATTCACCCAACATTCAATGCGAGTCCGGTGCTCCTTAACAGACTATGTCACATCTGCTAGAGTGTCCCAGTTCTCTGAACAGTGCCTCTGACACCGCAATAAATATGGCCTCCTAATGGGCCCAAACAGTATAAATGTACCATCGAAACGAAAAGAAGGTGCAGCAATTGAAACAATAGGTAAAATAACAAAACTAAACCAAAGTGTAACCTCCAGGTGACATTATAATTATTATAATGATTGAAAAAGGTTTTATAGAATAAAAGTTGTCATGTATAGAGTAATTGTTACATTACTATAATAATAATTCATATTTAATAGTTAATAATTCTTTGTAACTCTGCTTACAGATTATTATTATTATTTTTTTAATTTAAGTACTTTGTGACTTATAACATCGCCTTGGAAGAGTAAACGTGTTATAACTGTGATTGAATTAAATTAATAAATAATTATGGCTGGTACTCTAGAGAAACTCTCTAATAACTTGCTCACAATAGAACTTCAAGTACCTGCTGCTAGAATACTAGTTTTGCTATGTTGTTGTTTCCGTTAGGACGTAATGATTTGGTTTCCTAGGAATGCGGTTTCATCATAATATAACTGCTGTCATGAAAATTTGACATTTTCACCGGTATCTGTTTGTCAGACGCTGACAAGAACGAAAGTGCGGTCACTGTCGGACTGCATGGAATAGAAAGAGAAGCACGATGACACAACGCTAGTAATTTATTGCAAGATATGAAGCAATTATCTGTTTAAAATATCGAAAAATATAAAAACAACCAAGTTCTACATCAAACTAGACGTTCTCGTTTTTAATTAAATACCAACGTACGTTGATATTTAATACAGTTATTTAGAATTGGAACTCAAGGTTAGTTTATCGTTCATTTGTATCGGCAAAATTTTGATAACAATGATGACAATAACCATGTTCTGAGAAATATGTTCAAGATACATATTGTTATAGTTTTTTCCACCGGCACAAACTTTATAAATTTGGCAAAAAAAAATGCAAGACTGTCTTGCTTGTAACACTTGCCTCTTGTCAGCGCCTAGGTGTCAAAAAACGCGGTGCATTTGGACTGCCATTATTATATGACCATTCACCGCTTTCTTAGGAAACCAAAGCTTTACGTCAGCTAAGTATATATTACCTTCATACATTCATATCTATACATTATCACCTTTAGTTTTATAACATGTTGTCTTGATACGACTTGATATCGTTTATGTATCGTAATTTTATATTACTTAGGTGTCAATGAACACTTTGATAACCCTTGTTCAATCGACAAACAATCGACCAATTGACTGGTCAATCGATTTGTTCGCTGAGGAATGTATTTATCAGTGGCATATACATTTAGTACGATCCCTCACTACACATACAGATAAAGATTATAATAATATAACATAATAAAATAGATTAAAATATATAAAATATTATTTTATTTTAAATATTATTATTATATCCGAAAAAATTAAGGTTTTATAATCATTTGTTTTATTTCAGGCTATTCGTTACGACTGAAAGGGGAGAAAGGAGAACGTGGACCAAGGGCAAGATGTTTGACTAATTATATTTTTTTAAATGATTAATTATGTATTATTTTCTAAATAAGTGCATATTATTTTCTTAATAAGTGCATATTATTTTCTAAAAAAAGTGCATATTTTATTGCCACAATACTGTGTTTTAGATCTTGCGAAACGAATGGTGCTAAATCTACCAAAGATTAACATTTATAGTTCAGCAGCAAATAACAGTTAAAACATAATAAATAAGTTATTTGTTTTATTTTAGTATTTTCACACAACATATCCAAAAATTTAAAATATATTTTAAAACAAGCAAACATGCCTAGTTCAGTATTAAATTACGCATTTAACGTTGTAAAGACATTTTTCAAAGCGATTAACATGTTTCAAACAATAGACATATAGATTTAAAACGCCGTTTAAATTCCAAAATGGCTCACAGTATAACCATTTATTATAAACAAATATGTGATCGGTAACACATAGCAGGTCGTTTTCATACAAAAGGCGGTCGTCCATTGTCTTTCGATTTATTGCGCCCCGTTCTGCCATAGAAATTATGTTTAGGTGCAATGGACATGCGTATGAAAATGGCCGATCGTATGGCAAAAATGTATGGAGGTAAATTTGTGAAATACTGACCGATTAGGTTCGAACATGGTTTAGATTAGCAAAACCGCAGACTAAATAAAAATCTAAGACATAGCGCTGCGAACAATACAGTGAAGCATGCCAGAACTACACCTCCGCTCTGTGCATACACGCTCACACCCACAAATTGACAATCAAACTACACCTCACTTAGTGCACACATGTTTATGAAACCGGCCTCACGTCACTGTTGACAGCAGTATGTCTTGGTTTTTTATTTGGTTTGAGGGAATAACATGGTTAACAACATCATGTAAAATTCTTGTAAATTCATAAAAGCAATTAATTACAATAAAGAATATACAGAGGACGTTCGCATTGAATATTCCATCATAAATGATTGAGGCACTTCGGTCCTGTCCCATAGTAATGAAGCTTGAAGGCTCCTCACTAGATAACTGTATGATATAGAGACCATTACGTCGCAACTGACAATGTGTTTGCAAATCGTCACAACCCTACACACTGTGTTCCCTTCCCCCTCAAAACTGATACGCAACCCTAGCAATCGTGTTGAGAGCGTATAAATACGTAATAATGTAGGAAGTGAGAATTTATACCTAAAGAAAGAAGAAAGAAAGAAGCCTTTATTTGCTGATAATGTAGGTATACAATATAAGTTGGAATATTTATTAAGTGTCCCGATACATTTTACCTTACGGCATGCAAAATATTAGGTTTGAATTAAATTATATATAGATACAGCTATTACGATCATTATTAGCCATAGTCGAATTTAATTGGTTGTTACAGATCAGACATCAAAACCAAAAAAATATATAATAAATATAACTAATGAATTAGATATAAATCTCTCGCAAATCATACAATGAAGAATATAAATGTCTGAAATGAGTAATGTCGAAAAGTTTAATGAACAATATTGTAGAGTGAACAATTGTAATATCTAACATCAAAAATCATACGTTGCTTCAGCGGGCTTAGGAAGTCAGGGCGCCTCACTAACACTATGACATAGAGACCATTACGTCACACTTAACACTGTCTTCACACTTGAAATTGTTACGCACGCCTAACTATCGTGTTAAGGGTGTATGAATAGGTAATAACGTAGGAAGTGAGAATTTATGGAGTGAACAAATGGTATGGTATTATCTTCCATCAAAAATCACACGTTGCGTCACTTCGGCGTGCTTTGTTATTTGTAACTCACTAACTGAATGATATAAGGCCTCTACCTCGCTTTTAACGATACGATTGCTGATGTTCACAACCCTACGGTCTGTGTACGCACTTGAAACTGTTATTCAACCCTAAGGTGGTAAGGGTGGGTTAGGAAGGAAGGAAGGAAGGAATAACTATTTTGAAAAATTTATTTCTTGTGGCAATATAATGGATTGCTATGATAATCGTGTGCAGATAGGAACATAAATTAAATGTCTATTATAGCCGTGAATCATTTATAATTAAAAATTAATAAAATGAATAAAAAATTACATCCAAAACCTTTTTCTTCAACATCAAACTCAAGAACGAACATCAGTAAAGAAAACTGAAAGATATAAAAAATACATAAACATTCAATTTTATGAAGTGCAGGTGTTCAATGGCCACAACTTTTTTGGACCATTAATACTAATACTTATTTCTGTGTACAGGGTGCTCCAGGGGAGTCAATAAGAGGTCCGCCGGGTCCACCCGGACCTCCAGGCACACCGGGTCTGTCCGGCACTCCGGGAGTAGTTGCTGAAATATCCGGCTCTGGAGATGATGTAAGTATAACTTTGATACCCGTTATTTGTAAAACGACATTACCATCATTTTCAGTTCGGTCCGGAATTACCCACTTCTGGATATACTTCTTTTTTTAAACGTAAAAACCGAAAAACATGGCAAACTAACGAGTAGTCTTGTAATTAGATATCCCATTGATTTTTCTATGATAGATCTTTACGCACGTACATTATTTCTATTTTCTTAATGTCCCTCGGCAAACTTCGTGTTTCATCAGCCGTCGGATTTCTATCAGTTGCCCTTTGCACTTGGTGTTGACCGGACGCTCTCAAATGACTTGGAAGTATGTAGAGTTGTTAATACTCTTTTAACTTTATGTAATTTATTTAAAAAATGGGAGGAAAGCTGCTAAAGTTGCAGGCACGACAGATAGGAAAATAGTTTTACAGCTCTATCTAGTTCACACGGAAATCAAAACAAAACAACAATAAAGTACTTAGTTCTGAATTCAAATTATTATACACGACAAATCTAAGAATTGATGGATGGAAATTAGCATTTGTTTGTATTCGGAAATGCGATGATTCCCGAGGGACATTAAGAAAATAGAAATACTGTAGTCGCATTTGTATGATTGTCACTGTTTTCAAAATATTTCTTTTAAAACTAAAAAAGCCTAGACAGAGGCCCATGGGTGGCATAAAAACTCTGAGACCAGTTTAGTCACTAACCGCATGAAAAACAAAGAACACTACACAACTCAATTCTTCACATCTTCTAAATATTTTATAAATACTCAACAATTTCTTAATTACTCAGTAATAAATATTAAACTGTTGGCTACAATTACAACGTCCACCCTAAAAACTTGTCTAGCCATTAAAGAGTACAACGAACCTTACTGTCTGTAATACCACATTGTGGACATCAACCTCAGAATTAATTCCAAAATGTTATCATATTTCGGTGTGAATACGACTCATTTCGTTCGTTACGAGGACGTCTAAACAAGACCTCTATACCGTCCAATATGAACAGGACACAGCCACTGAATAGATAGAAACAGAGAGTCAGCTTCATACAATGAGCGAAAACACACGAAGACATGGTTGTTATATGGCCAGATTTCAATAGTGTTATAAACATAGCATGTTTCAAGTTTGTGTTTACATGTAAACAAACACTGAACGTGAACAGCGATGCAAAAATTCTTATCGAATCGTGTCTACATGCAGCGAGCGTCTGCTGCGATTGGCATTTGTTTGGCATTTCTTGATATCACCGTACGTGCGCCTATTTTCCCTATTTGTAATGAGCCTGCCTTTTATACATACTTATTCTGTGGCAAAGCCTCCTGCCCATATCAAAGTCCAGACCACAGAGTTCTCATTTAGCCTGCGGAGATCACCTGCCTCCCCAGTAAGCGAGCGTACAAGTACCTTGATTGTGGTGGTATTAGTTAGAAGAGGCAGACGGAAAATCTCGACAGTATTAACTCTCTCTTTCTACGTGAAAAAAAACCGCACCACATAATATAAAATGATTCCATTCTGCCATAAAAGAAAACACTAATATTTATCAGTCGTATATCGATGAAGTTGTTAAAAACGATAGGTATGTTACTAGATAAAGATTCCAGAAACTGGAATGGATTTATTTCAGTAAACCGTATTTTTAATACTGATTTTTTCTGTGATTACTTCCTCACACACTGACTTATTAATTATACAATTTTAGGAAAATCGTCTAGTTTTACAATGTTTGTATATATTAATTATGTGAGCACCATGTCACATAATTAAATTATCTGTCGTTGCTTCATTTTTAATTATTCTTACCTATTGTGGTATAGTAATTTTATTCTAGGTGAATCGTCTTCAAATATAATAATTATTCAACTAATGTAGTTACCTATACAAACTATTTTAAAAGAGTAATGGTGGAGTTCCTTGCCCATTCTTCTCCATAAGAATACTACCCTTTGGAAGGGGCGACTAGAATCAATTCTATTATTTTGTAAATTTTGACATTCAAGTACCATACATAGGTTCTATTTGAAATAAATTATTTGACTTTGATTACTTATAAATGAAACTTATAGACACTAGTGATAATGCTATACTCATTGGTAGCTAAATTCTGAATAACTTTGACAACATTTATTGCAGATTTTTGTCGACCAAATTACTTTCATTCTCATTTCATATATATTTGCATGAGATCACACACCACACCAACTAGACTTGACATTACACGTTGAACAATGACGACGTCAAAATTGCTTCATTAAACAGTTCAGCCGTCTTGTCATAGTCATGACGTGCACCTGCTGACTATTCGTTTTATGCTCGTGATTCTTTTGTACTTTATTTTGTTGTTTTCTATTTACACGTGTTTCTGTGACAAATAAACCTAGTTTTCTTTCTTTCTTTCTTTCTTCCGTTATGCCAAGTCTCTTTTCACTTGCACCACACTCCATAAACATAATAGCACTATCTCTGCTTACTCCGGTGGTCACAATGTGCGTAGTTGTATCTAATATGAACTTGAATAGCCTATTGAAAACCAACTTTTTACATTATTCTCGGTCACTGTATATAAAATGAATACGGATTTTGTTGTTTCATTTATTTCGTTATGCTGTGATAGTGTTTTTAAACGGAGTTTTTTTTCTGCCCGTTTATGTGTGGGCGAAATGCAAAGTTAGATTTATCTATTTCTGCTTTGTGTTTACCTATTTGTTTCTGGTCTATCTGGCTAACTGTATTTATATTTTTGGATTCTGTTAGTTTTAATGGTTTCATAAATATTTAGAACGTTGAGACAAACACGAACATTTGTACGTGGTTTATGTTCCAATTTTAACGTCAAATTACGGCAGTTAATTGGTAGTTCTTATCATTATCTTGATCCACATCATCCTGTTGTCTCTTCCATTCTAAGTACTGAATCATTCGTCATCGAAGTACTTACACCTTTTTGTGCATGTCGGACCACGCAAAATGAAGGAGTTGATGAATATATCCCAAGATCAAACTTTACATTGTACTTGAAAAACATATTCTCCCATACATTCCAACTGCAAATGTAAGTTGGTCGATTATAACTCGTTAACTTGTAAAGTATACTTAGCTGTGATAGTTTTCCTTTTAACTTCGTTATGTATATTACTGCCATGATTTTTCACATATACAAAAATAACCATTTAGCTGGCGGGGTTTAGTGTTAACCATTTAGTGTTCATTTTTAGGGTTCCGTTACCCAAAAGGTAAAACGGGACCTTATTGCTAAGACTCCTCTGTCCGTTTGTCTGTCTGTCGGTGATAATAAGACAGTTGAAATTTTCACAGATAATATATTTCTGTTGCCGCTATAACAACAAATACTGAAAAACAGAATAAAATAAATATTTAAGGAGGCTCCTCTACAACAAACGTGATTTTTTTATAAGAGTCTAACAAAAATTAGCACTTTATTTTGCAAACGAAGCCCTGAATCAAAAAAATGTTTTCACAAACCCACAATATTTTTGAACGGCCTTTCCAACGACACTCCACAGCATGGGAAAGACGAAAAAATAATCATCTCCTCTTTATGTATAGGGGAAGTACCCTAAAAAAAATACGTTTCATGATGATTACCACTTTGTCGGCGTGATTAATATATATACCCATGCCAAATTACAGCTTTCTCTGTTAGTCTCTTAGCTAAGCTGCGGCCTGACGGACAGACAAATGGACATCGCAAAACTATAGGATACCATGTTGACAACGGAACTCTAAAAAATAACCTTTACAAAGCACACTGCCCTATTTTTATTAGAAAATATACCCATTGTCTATTGACGTCATCCACTTAAGCTCAACTACCCAATTATATTCTGCGTTTCCATAAAATAAGGTATTTCTTATATTAAAGGAGCTATAGTACGACCATTCAATATTGGCGACTAAATTGGAACATTCTGCCTGTTACAGTCGTAACAAAGTTTATTATGCTCTTGGCGCCCGTCCTACATTCGATTTCACAATATCGATTCAATTGATTCGCTTTCCGAGAGGTTTTGAGTCGATTCGTCGGTGTAACTAAGTTAAGTAATCGAGTTCGCCAATCTCTATAGTATTTATTTCTATTCTTTTAGTTTCTTGAGGACTAATTTCTATCTAGTTCTGAAGTACTCTCAAGGCTCGTCTTGGGTCTTTACTTTTTTCGATTAGAATCTTACCTGACTGGATTATATTTAGGAAGAATTTTATTGGAACCACTTCACAAAACAGTCCTCTACTTTCTCAAATAGATATTCTTGAGGAATACGATCTAATGAGGAGAACTTCGTCTCAATTGACTGTAGACTGCTGATATCGCTTTTCTCTCGATTCGGTGCCGATATTTTAATGTTTTCTTGAGCTGTTCAATTGTATTTTCATTGGAACGGTATATACTATATATACCGTTTTTGGGCATAGATTATGCTTGAATCCCGTATATTTGAATTTCAGGGCTATTTATGAAATAAAATAAAAAAATCATTAGGTACTCATTGGTAATGTTCATAGGCGACAAACCATTGATGAACTGCTGAGACCTTCAATAGGAGCAAATTATATTTGTAACGTTTCGATTCTATTATATATATCACTTTTATTGCATGTCATTTCATGCTTCTGTTTATTATTATTATTATCTAATACTTTTGTTTCTAAAACCACATCACTCTTTATATTGTCTATCCAAGTTTTTTCACTCCTTTATTTCCTGAATAGGATGTAGACTTTTAGAGAACATTTATTTGTGTATCGTTTCATATACTAAAATTGGTATAATTATTATGTGTATTTAATTTATTATTATTTATTTTTTTATTTCTTTTCTTGCATCCTTTGGCATCGACACAGAAGAGTTCAGTCAAGGTTAGTGTACTTTTTCCTAATTCATAATTAACTATGACGTGCCTAACGCATTAACAACTAAATTTCATATACATAGTCAATGAAACAAACAAACACTTTAAGTTCCCAGTATTAATTAACAAGAAAAAACAACAACCTCCTAAAGTTTCCAAACCCTACTTACATTAATGAAATAAAATCAGCAAAGCAAACTACACTGTAACATGAACCTCTATTAAGTGACATGCTTCCGCCTAAATGTGTTTTGCATAACGAAAGATAATGCTTGACATCCCTAATGAGGCCCGGATCCTTTGCAAACCTGAACACACCAACTTGGGGACAAACACTACACAAGGGCGAGGGTTGCCACTTGATAAAAATAATCACGGCTATTTTGGTGAGATCACACTTGGTCATTAGCTGCCGCACATGCTACGAATTATTGGGTAAATGTAGCTATAGTACTTCGACTAATTCAATTGGAACCACATTCCTATAGTGCAGAATTTGGCAGGGTGCCCCATTTGGCTGATCACCACATTCGGAAGCCACATTAGAGTGTGCCTTGATCAATACATTAGCCTATTTTACTAATTGGTGTTTTGTTAAACCTGCTGCCAAATAGTTGAAAAAAAAAGTTCCCACTTTTCAATACAATTTCAGCCATATTCAATGATCTGGTAAAGGATGAAAAGGTTTCCATTTTTCTAGTATCAATAAGGGTCTTTCAAAATACTCGATATTATTTGCGACATTTCTAATTTTACTTCTTTGTACTAATCTATGTAATTGTTTCCTCGTTTTGACCGATTTATCTTGCGATCAAAACAAGTGTATCTCATCCCTTATTCTCATCTTCAGCTGTCATGCTTTGTTAACTTATACCTGCTGCTAACACATACCTGAACAATTATGTTTTTTGTATTACATGATATTTCTGGGAAGTCTTCTCAATGACAAAGTGGATTAAGAGTACCTACTTGATCAAAAATATTTCATGGTGACTAACCTCGAAACAGGATCAACGATTTTCGCTTGATTTCCCTTACAAAACTAATCACTTAACGATGGATTCTCAAATTCTTTGAGAACCCGATAAATCTTGAGTCCTTAACAGTCGAGCGGATAAACAAGAAATTGAAACTAAGTATCGTTTTCCTCAGCAGCAGATATTCGGAGAGAACTACGCATCACTGGGTCAATGTGGGTGCAATTCCAGCACTATTCTGGCTCTTCTTCAAACGGCTCCAGAACTAAAGGGACCTCCTGGGCCTTCAGGGATCACTGGTGCTGATGGACGAACGGGCTCACCTGGGTTGCCTGTAAGTATTAAGATTATAAGATACAGTAGATTGATTTAATCTTGAATAATAGTTTTTTGACAAGAATTATGAAAATAAAATAACAAAAATACTCAACAACATCAGTCACACTTCTGTATTTCGGAAACGATACAGATCATAATAAAATTTATCATAAGTCCACTACAAAATAAAAAGGACTAAGCTGGGCATAATGATATTATTAGCTAAATGGTCTAACCATTTTATGAAGCTGCTAGCTCCCAAACTGGGTACAACCTGTATCTTTAAATGTTTTTTGTAAACGTGCAACTGACATTCGATTTATGTTATTCATTTTTACCAAATTGCAGGGTCAACCAGGAACACCAGGTGAACGTGGTCCTCTTGGTCCTAGAGGGGATAAAGGGGACCGGGGTGATGGTGGTCCTAGAGGGCCCGAAGGTCCTACAGGTGCTAAAGGGGAGGCTGGGGTAGACGGACGACCAGGTATTGCAGGTCCACCGGGACCACCAGGACCCCCAGGGTCTTCAGATTACAGTAACTTTGATGTAAGTGGAAATTTTTACTTGAATTTTGCTTTTGAAAGCTATTTGAGCTTGGTTTTATAGCGTATACGATGCTGATACCTTGAGTGAAGATAAATGTAGTAAGTATGAAAATCATACCTATAATCATGCGATCAGCAACTTGTACGAAACTTGTTTATTAATACAATAGACGTGGATATACTTAGTAACCTTTCCGCTAAGCTATTTCTAAAGAGCCAAGAGAAATAAATCGACACGTGTTTCACCTCTCAACGAGGCATCCTCAGGATGATGATTGACATTTCACGAACTCGAACACGGCGTGTTGACACAACGACTGCTGAACGCAGACAGAACTGCTGATACGGCTGATGTCTGCGTTCAGCGGTCGGTGTGGCAACACGCCGTGTTCGAGTTCGCGACAAGTCAATCGTCATTCTGGGGATGCCTCGTTGAGAGGTGAAACAGGTGTCGATTTATTTCGGGGTTTTTATGGCTCTTTAGAAATAGCTAAGCGGAAAAGTTACTCAATATATCCACGTCTATTGTTTTTTATAATGGATTTCCGCAAGGTCACGCCTGAATCAATTAACTTGTTTATTAATGTTTATAGTCATGAAAAAATGATGTATAAAGAAGTAATGGCACATATTCTAATTTATATTTTGTTTTATCGCTTCTCATACTTGTGTTATATGGTGTTCCAAGAAATATCCAAGATTTCATTATCTCTAAAATAACCTCTGTGACAGATGAACTAAAAAGTGATCATATAAAGGTTCCGGATCAGAACCTTAAGAATACCTTTACATAAGAAGTGATGAAATAATTATAAGACAAAACCCACTATGTTATATTTGTATGTATCTAAGCTAAAAATGGTGATATTCCTTTCTTTTTGCTATTGCAAAGTAGATTCATTGCCTAATTAATTCTAATGCCAGTGTGATTTTTATCATTTTCATGCCATCCATTTCTATAAATTTAGTCAAATTGGAAGCCTAGACAAATATACAAGGTAAGTTTTAGGAAACGTAAAATACAATTCAACCGTTGTGAGAATGCGTTCTTGACACCTGTCAGTTTCATACAAACGGATATGTGTTTTGCAAATTTGATTCTTATGACTACTAGAAATTATCCAACTGTCAGGTGTCAGGAACGCATTCTCTGAACGGTCGGATTGTATTTATTTTAGCTATCATAGTCGCTTTATCAAGCTGCAAATGTACAAAATATACGTTAGTGAAATTAGCAGTAGGTACAAAATGCCTTAATTATAAGTGTTTCAATGGGCCTTAAAAATAAAAAAATACATTATATTCTGTCGTTTGTGGTGTTTTTTTTTTTTAGTTTTTTATTTTGATTAACTACGAAAACAAGAAGTCATTATGTATGTGCAAAAAGTGGATCTTCTAATGTTGTTTAAGGTTTCATCAGAAAAAAAGATTAATGAAAACACCTCAGCTGCCAAAACGGCAAACATTATTTACAAGGAGACTACCAATAGAATCGATCTTCGGTTCCCGATTAGCTTCATTGTCAAGTCACTTTGTTTGTGACTGAAACGAATTGCTTTTCGGAGGCAACGATTGTGCCCGCTTTAGCAAACAAACCACTCCGAATAACTTGGGCACAAGTGTGAAAGTAGCTTGTTCACTGTTGATTTATACCGACGACAGGCCCAGATAAGGGAATTTATTTGAAAACCCCTGGCAAAGTTTTGTCATGTGTATCGTTTGTATAAAAAATAATTTGAATCTTCCCGGAGACTTCTTTGTTAAAAGTTGTACTGTTTTTCCCGGTTTGTTTATTCTTCCATAAGGCAAAAATAAAGTTGTTTTTTGGGCAAAGTTGTAGGTAGCTTTTTTTTTTCAATTTATTCCCAATTAAATCACGTTTTATTAAAGTTATAAACGTAAAATCTGGACTATAACGAAGTTTTAGTGCTTGAATAAAAACGGGCATAAAATCTGTCCATTCAATAAACTTTTTTAGGTATTTTACCCATTTGTGTTATTTCGTTTTTTCTTCTTTTTATTTTACTAACACATAACATAACCTCACGCCTGTAATCCCCAATGGGTTAGGCAGAGTTCTACATATAGTTCACCCACATTTCGTTAGTTTTGTTAGTTACGTTCGTTTTTTATTTTGACACTTTTTTTTATAAAACAGGAGTCCCTCCTTGGTTCGTATGGAGGTGCTATTGGTAGACCTGGAGCCCCAGGACCTAAGGGTGATGCAGGCCAAGTAGGACCTATAGGGCCACAAGGTGAACGTGGCTTCTCAGGCCAAAAAGGAGAGAGGGGACAAATGGGCATCGGTGGAGGTAAAGGAGATAGGGTAAGTTAAGTTTTCACTTTATTTGCTACGAACCTATTAATATACTTTTCGCCATTCTACAAGGCCAAATTGGTTTTTTTTCGTCAGCTAATTTAAAATAATTTTGTAGAACAAGGTTAGTCTCAAAAAACTCTTCTTATAATATTTTAGTACCTGGGCGACCAACCTGTGCTCTGGTAAAAATAGAGAATGATTATTTAATAGTGTAGGAAATTTTATACTAATCCATGTATAGTACCTACCTACTTATTCCATACTGCCATGATAGTTGGTACTCGCTAATTCCATGCCGCCATGTCATTATTCATTATCTTGTGCGACCGAGATCTGCTGATTAACTTTGGGCGACCGAGCTTTACTCTGCTATTTTTCGCCCCCGTAAACCCCTATATTGCAACTTTCATCGAAATCGTTAAAGCCGATTTAGTGAACGTGAGTACAATATTGCGCGTTAATAAAAGGTTTTGTAACTTGTTAATGAAGCCATTCAAATGAAATCGTAAAACAACGAAACAAATTATTTTTAAATGCTGTAATGAGCGTATCAACATAACATAATTACAAACATAACAGATGATAATCTTTTCATCAGATTATTATTAACTAATTGTTACCTAGGTTTATATAAAGTATTATGTAATTGTGCTCATTATTTTTGACATAATTGGTTTAATTATTCATAGCTTATTGTAGCCCATTTGGAAGATAATCTCTCACCAGTTACGCACTAGTCATTATTGATGTGATATTATCTTCCATATTTGATCCTCTATATGATAAATGAAAGGAGATAATATTATGGCATGTGTTCAGTAATAACTGCTAATGTTGGAACACAATATAAGAGATACCTTAACGGGTGATGAGTTAGTGGTTGCCTACCTATTTCTATCTCCATATATGGTGTTGTAAGGCAACGGAGTTGTGGCGAATCTTGGAGATTATGACCATTAGTGCCTTTGATCCTATATTTTAGGGTCTGTGAGAGACCATTTTTTTACAAAAGACATCTTCCAACTGATAGATCTAGGAAATATTTTAAAGTTTGTAGAAGTTTAGAAATAAATTTGGATATAACTAGTGATATCAAGACGGTTTGTAACATAGTCAAACCTACACAGGGCTACCCAGGACCGCAAGGAGAACGAGGATACAAAGGTGACCGTGGAGGCCCTGGATTGGATGGCAGACCAGGAATACCAGGCGCTAGTGGCAGACCTGCTGACAAAGGTGAAAAAGGTAACTCGATATTCATTGTTAAACTTATAAATGTTGACCCTCTTATCTCAGACAGAGGAAATAAAAACAACAAAGATTGCATAAATGAAAAATGTCCATTTATAAGTTTTATAATTGTTGAAACATTTTAAAAGAAATAACCCAACAAACACTATACATTCAATTCAATTCAAATTATTTTATTTCACATAAACCTACATGATCACTTATGAAACGTCAGAAGCTAGGTGCACGGTTCCAATTAGTCGTTTTTTATGGAAAAGAGCCGGCAAGAAACTCCACGGTTACTGTTTTAAAAATACTTGGCTTTTACAATATTTTAAAATAACAGTGTTTATAGGCATGGGAGGACAGTGTAAGTCTTATATAGTGTGATATTCTTATCAATAATGAAATCAATATCATAGGTGAACGCGGAGAGCCAGGACCACCAGGTCCACCAACGGGCGGAGTCTTCAATCCCGATGATGCTGAGTTCCTTGTAGCTGGTATGAAGATTTCGATACACATCTACTCCTTTCTTATACACTTTTTGCTTATGTCGTAGAGAGACCTACTGAGATTAGACTTGATGATGATAGTTAATATAGAAAGTTAGTCCAGTTGAAGGTAGTCACTGAAGCAGCCAAAACGTTTTTTGCACCTTATGTTATTTACCAGAATGATGAAGATTCGAATACTATTGATAATCTTCACTTTAAAGTTAAACTATACTAACTAACTAACTGTCGGAGATAGCAAAGTTGCTGCACCATATAACATTTCCTAAATATGTGCAATACCAAACCGCAGACTGCGTGTTGGATTATGGCCCAGTCGATGTCCCAGCAATGGGAACGCTGTAGGCTGATAATGCTATGCGCAATACCTATTTGAACGCGTAGGCATGTATGAATAATGTTTGGCCGGTCAAAATTTATTCTTAGATCATCATTGTGTCAACAAACTTAATATTCAATCAAACAAAGAAAACGACTGCAAAATAAACGACTTACTTACTTACAAATAGGCATTTGAATTCATATATAAACAGAGTTTTAATGAACGACCAATTTGATGACATATTGGCTCATAATTTACAAAATATCTAGTCGACTTGTTTTGTATACAAAGAACTATGAAAAAATTCATTGGCATGTTAACTAACAAATATAAATTCATATTTAAAGGACAAAGGCAAGCTGTGGCTGCCTCAAAAGGAGACAAAGGTGAAAAGGTGAGGTTTAAAATTTATTATTCAAACACCAATTAGGTTGGGGCGAAATATTGTGAACGCTTGAGGATCCCTCAATTTCGTATTCATTGATGGCATTATTATGAGTTGCGAGGTGAGTTTTAATTGGATGAGAAGTTTTCAATTCCATAATTTTATCTCAATGTGCTAATTATATTACTCAGGTCATTATTTTAAATTTTAGTTCAGTAACATATTTTTCTCGCGTTTAATTTCCGTTTTTAGTTTTTATTCATAATTTTAAATATAGTAAATGAAATGCAATTTAAAATACAAACATTTTTTTTTTGGTTAGTAAGACCAAATTAGTTTCTCATAAACGTTCCACTTATTTATTTTAGAAATCTGAAAATAACTTTACTTACTTTAATAATAATAATATTATTTATTTAAACAAATTCAAACTGCAACAGGGTGAAAAAGGCGGTCGAGGTAATGATGGCCCTCCTGGTTTCCCGGGCAAAGATGGAAAGGCGGGTGAACGCGGTGACATTGGTCCATCAGGCATGCCTGGCACATCCGGCCCTCCTGGAACACCTGGCCTGAAAGGAGAGAGGGGAGAGAGAGGACCACCTGGACCTATCAGTGTTACTATGGCTGGATCGGATATTGTTACCATTAAGGTATGATCTGATATTTCTGAGTTAGTGTTTTTAATCCTCACAATGTTTTACTGGAAGCGGATGTATCATTAATACTCATAAAATTACGCAAAAAATTATCTTTAAGTAAACAAAATGAGTAAGGCCTTGATGTTAATTTTGAACAAAAAAGGTTATTATCAGCATTAATGATTAAGTACCAAAAAATATGTTACAAGTACTTATATTTACAGCTTAGTTAGCACAGCACAGTTTTACTTGAAAACGCAGTATATTGATTGATAGTAGCGTGCCTTCCAGTGATATATTGGTAGCCTCTCATATTTGGCATGTTTCATTAATCACAATACCATTATTAGATCAGTGCTAACCTCCTTAAAGCGTTATCAAGGAGGCGATTTGTGATTTGTTCATTCGCTTGTCTCGCTCTCTCGTTACGCAAACGCGGCGAACACGTTGCGCACACGTGGCGTGCTCGCTACGCACACGCAGCGAACGCGTTGAACGATCGCCTCGCCGATAACTTGCTCGCAAATCGCCAGTGTGATAAAGCCCTTAGTCTATTCATACGGTTAACAAATTCAAGGTCATGACACTAATAATGAACTTTGATTACGTGCTCTTGAATTCGTTTAATATGACGTACCTGACCTTGTACAATTATAAGTGTTGTGAAAGATGATATGGCTAGAAAGGGGGTGACTACCGAGATGACGACTAATAAAGAAGTATGGAAGAAAAAGACATGTTGTGCCGACCCAAAATAAAATTAAGTTTTATTTATTTAGTATTTATTTATCTAGTTTTTATTTATTTAATAAAATAAACGATGTTTTATAACGACAACGAGCGTGTAAAGATTCATGAACAGACCTTTGGGCGTATAGATATATTGGAAAAACTACTGCATGTACCTAATCAAAATAAAATTGTTTGATACTTTCAATAAATTATCTATCCCTGTACGGTTTCTATTTTGCCATTGTCATAAATACATATGTTATTTATTTACGCCCAAAGATGAGTTAAAATTAGTGTTGAAATATGAAAGTTTTGACGCTCATAACTGCCAAACCAATACTTTTTTTCCCAATTCTGCTTCCATACAGGGCTAGATAATGACAAGGCAAATTGATATAATTAGTTTTGAATGTAAATCGTCAAACAGACGAGTAATCACCATACTACGTTTGTATAGCAGAATGACCGACTAGTGTACCCTTAAAGAAACGTAAGCAAATACGACTAAGTATGATGTATCGTTTATTAAATAATACGATAAGATAAATACCAAAAATGCGATAAACAAGGCTAATTCGATAATATGTAAAGAAGTGCAAAACATGATAACAGGGTGACAAGGGCGATGCGGGTTTACGAGGGAGGAGAGGAAGACCTGGTCCTTCGGGACCTAAGGGAAATTTAGGGAATCCTGGGCCCCCAGGACCACCTGGAAGACCTGGGGATAAAGGAGACATTGGCCTACCAGGATGGATTGTAAGTATTCAAGGAAATGCTTAAGGTACAACTAGACTGCGATCGATCGATGATATCGTGACATCATAATTTGAGACTTAAAATACTTTAATTAGGTTGCATAATATTTTGGCACGATCAATATCGACCGGTTAATGTCGATCGACGACTATCTAGTTATTATGAAATAAATAACAAAGAATTATTATTTTAAATGTTAATTTAAAAATGTAATATGCTAATTTATTTATATTTTTCCACTTGCTGCTCAGAATGCAAAGGTAAATGACATTTTTATCTCTAAATGCATCTTTGGCACAAATGAATTCCAACAAAAATATTTCAACTAGTTATTATTCCCATCAGAGGTACTGTTTCAGGTCAGGATATCGATGTCTTATATGATTTGTAATTACAGGGACGCCCAGGAACGTTAGGCCCACCAGGTCATCAAGGACCAGTAGGACCAAAAGGCGAAAAGGGAGATCCAGGAGTAAACATCTTGGATGTGTCAATGGTATGTAACTTCAATTAACGGCACAAAATTATAAAACTGCTTGTGTTTTATCATTTCGTAAATGTATTTGTAATTTCGATGACACTAAGATAAATAAAGAAAAAAATTTTTTTTTTTAATTTCTTAGCTTGTCATTTTACCAGGTACTCGATTAGATGTTCTATTTCCTTCTAGGAAATCTGATCTTATTTCGGTTATATTCGGTTTATGTGGATGTATTATTTCCATCACGATCGAGAATACTTTCATTAACTCCAAAAGTATCGCAATACCATCTTTCAAAACTACATGTTTATGCACTTCTCTTCCCAATATTTTAAATAAATAAAATTTAATTCAATCTATAATAAAAAGAGTGAGTTCATAAAGTTCTCTAATCTTAATCATGATTTCACACGTCTCGTTATTTTAAGAGGTAGCCCTCCAACAAATCCCTCAGACACAATTCCAGTCGGTTCAGGCAATGGCTCCTTAAGACTGCAAGCTGCTGGTTCCACTGAGTACTTCTGTAGAACTGCTGCAAGTCCTGCCATTGACTGCATCTGTCCTAATCTGGCACCTGAAATTAATATTAACGTTGTCATTAATATTGTCACTAAGGAAAAACATTACTTAAAATAAATCATAATACATGACAGTACGATATTTGAGGTCTGTCTGTGTTTGGTTTTTAATATATTTTTTGGTGCTAATATGCAGTGGCATTTTTTTTTTAAATCTAAAATTGTATTAGCGTTTAGTTTTTCATGCGTTCGTTTTAAATTTTGTTTAAAATGGCTATTTTATAATGCTTGGCAATCGAAAATCTAAGTAAGAAAAATAACTTACCAACACAAGACCGAGGTCCTTCTCCAAAAGGCAAATAAACGAAGTTCTTGATATCTTCCTTTGTGCCGTCACTAAATCTCTCAGGGTCGAACTTGTTTGGATCTCTAAAATACTTCTCGTCTCTATGAATAGCTTGTATAGGTATTATCACTCTAATATCTTGATCAATAGTTAGGTTAATCTCTGGGAATGTATATTCAGGTACACAACACATTCTTAATAAATATCCTACTGAAGGATACATCCGCATTGACTCGTAGAACGCCATCTCCAAATATTTCATTTCTTTGATAGCATCATAGGTTAGCTTATTATTATGTTTAGCTAATACTGTGTCGATTTCTTGTTGTACTTTCCTCTGGTATTCAGGGCAAAATGCTAATTGATGCAGAGCATAACTAGAAGCAGTAGACGAAGTTTCAAATCCAGCTCCGAAGAAAACAAACGCTTGTGCAGTCATTAATAAATCGTCCATTTCTAAATCGACTATTTTAGGAGACCCATCCGCATTTTTCTTTTCAATAGACTCTCCAATAATTTTACCCTTCTGTCTGAGCTCCAACATTAAATCTATAAAATCGTTTCTACCTGATGGTTTATAGTTTCTATTCTTGAGCACGGTTTGAACTAAAACGTTCATGTTCGCTTCTAACTCCGAGGCTAAAAGGTGCATGTTTTTAAACAATTCTGGGAATATAAATTTCAAAGCTCCAGCAATCGCATCTCTAAATCTTCTTTCAAAGATTCTTTTGCCAAGTTTTCTAAAATGCGAATTTTCATCTGTCAAAGAATCCATATCTATACCAAAAGCACAGACGCCGATGAAATCTGTTGTATATCTTGCCATAAGTTCTCTGGCGTCATAGTATTCTCTATCAACGACTTCTTCTGTTATAATCTGCAACTTTTCTGCTCTGTCTGTGATGATGTGGAACATTGCCTTCAGCTTGCCCGTGCTGAAAGCGGGAGTAAATCTCTGTCGAATCAAGCGCCACAAATCGCCATCAGCAAAGAAAATATTCTTTAATAAGGGTTCGATAACTGTCTTATGGGGAAGGAGACCTCTTGAGTGGAAACATTGGAAGTCCGTTGTAAGGATTCTTTTGATTATTTCCGGATCTCTTATTACTAATTCCGGAGCTGTACTTCTATAGAATCCGACAACTTTTTCTTCGGGATATTTTTTGTAAAGTTCCGTAGCCATCATACACATGCTCGCTTTTTGCATGAACTGTTTCAAGTTTGTGCCAAAGATGGGTAGTGGTTTGTCATGTTTAATGCCTCTTTTCTTCCAATAATCAAATGTCCGTGTTCCATAGAAATACAGTGCCACTAAAGCGACTATCACCAATATCAGGAACATTTTCTCTGAGTCAATTCACATACACACACGAGTTCTGTCCACACAACACGCGAATCACATGTAAACTACTGGCGCATTGAGTGTACATACCTATTTAAAGATATAAAAGCGAACTCGCCATAAATGTCAGGGATCTTTTTTTGTGTTATCTGTTTGTTTATCACAAAAACTGTTAATCGCTCTTGATGATAATTTGCACGAAAAAATATAAGCCAAGTCTATTGAAGATATTGTTTGTTTTGATTGTTAAAATAATATTTTAACTTACAAAGTGAATTGTTCCAATTTTTTTTTTTATGTTTGTCCGCAAGTCTTTTCTTATGAGGTAATAAAGCTATGTATGTATACGGGGTGGCAGGGATATCGACGCGAAAACTGTTACCACGGATTCGGTACATGATTCTGAAGCCCCCCTGCGTTGAATATTCTTCTAGGTTATTAAAAAAAAATTTGCTGTTCCATACATTTTAACCGCGTAGGTATTACACTTTTCTGTGAAACAGCATATTTATTTTTCGTTACGATGTTATGTTAAATCCATTATGTGGAATCCATTGTAACAGTTTTCGCGTCGATGTCCCTGCCACCCTGTCTACAAACTAAACTACGTATGTCTTAAATACAATTCTTGTTAATGGTTTTAAACGTCTTATTTGAAGAAATAAATAAATATTCAACTTGGACTTACCTTGCAAGGTCACCAGATCAATAAAAATTTTGAAAATTCCTACATCTCCACTAACCTGATTGTTCGTACCTGTAGTTGGTAGCATACCTGCTACAAAAAAACAGCTTTACAAGTAAATAAAAACTTGATAAAAGGTAAAAATCAAGAGACCATGTTTAAAAGGCTACCTGCCTTTTAAACATAGTCTCTTGATTTTTATTGCTCTTTTTTAGATCTTTAAAACAAGAAGGTATAGCACTCTTTGTAAACAGACATACAAATCATTTTAATATCCATACACACTATGTATTAAACAAATGTCAAGCCCGGAGAAAACGACATTATAAAATAATATAGGTACTGTATTTTTGTCTGGGTAGGCATGGATTTAGCGTAACATCACATTCAATAAAAAAGTAAACCATTGGTATTTTTCAACCACTATCTAAAAGTGTCGAAGACTGTTTCTTGCCCATTCTTCTCCATACTTCGGCAAATAGCCTTATATTTCCGACTAGCGACTGACCGACTCCTCGACAATTCAAAAGTACCTGTAAATGTTTTAGATGAAATAAATGGTTTTAGTTTGAATTATTTTAAAACAAAATTTTATAACTGGCGAAATGTGGGTGAACCTTCTATAGGGACACCTCTGCCCAACCCTTTGGGGAAACAAGGCGTGATGTTATGTTATTTTAAAACACTTAAAAAAACAATTTAAGAAATGTATTTTAAAATGTGACATTTTCAGTAAAAAATCTGTTTATCTGAGCTACAAAATGTGCAGATAAATATGATTTGAATACAGACACACGCCCGTAACAGGGCTGTTATATTATATAAATAAATGATCACATACAGAGGGACAGACAGGCTTAACGAACTCACTCGGCTCTACTCTAACCTTAGAAACAGCTTCCCACATAATAAAGAGAGTGTTTATAAAAAAAAAAGTTGTGGTACTCCGGGAGTGCCGACAGAAGTGAAAACTTGCACATGATCACCTTGGTGGAAAAAAAATACTTGTATAGAACATTGGTCTGTAACGTTATGTAAATAAAGAGCACAATCGCGTTTACAAAAAAAAAATACTTCCGAAACCTTTAAAGTAAAAATACTTGCATAGAACATTGATCCGTAACATAATATAAATAAAGAGCACAATTGCATTAAAAAACCTTTAAAGTAAAAATACTTGTATAGACCATCGATCCGTAACGTAATATAAATAAAGAGCACAATCGCGTTACAAAACCTTTAAAGTAAAAATACTTGCATAGAACATTGATCCGTAACATAATATAAATAAAGAACACAATCGCGTTTACGAAAATGAGGTGTCGTCATGGTTTCGGGAAGTCAATGGTTTAGTCCCATCTCAAAAACGCCGAACGTGCCAGAAGAAGTTTTCACTTCAAAAAACAATTAATGAAAACGGAGAAACAATATGTCTCTCTCATGTTTTGGAGTTTTTAATGAAAATAAATAAAACACTAAAAAGGAATAAACTTCAAGATTAATAGGTATCTATGACAGAAAAGAGAATAGAAATATTATAAGAATTTTAAGTATAAATTGTCATCATTATGGTCCAAATCACAGGCATTTAGCCGCGCCCTGGTGACCTGTAAAACATGTTTTTATTTAAACCTACTTCGGGCACCAGTCTCTCACAAAGTTAGGTCCTTGTTCGTGCACTATTGTCAAATACTAGCATTAAGTACATGACTTGTGTAGAGAAAATAAACGTTTTATATTATTTTTAGTGTTAAAAGAAATAAGAGAGTTAGCAGTAATTATATAGTTGAGACAATGCCGGAAAATTTTAAGCCTTACTTGGTAGAGAAAGTTAATAAGGATTATCCTACTTATTATAAGATAACTTCATACAAGACTAGCAACCAGCCCTTGTTTTTGTTTTTTTACGACTTGACAAAAATCTAGATTTCTTTATTATACAGTTGACAGGCAAATTGTTACCATGAATTCAGAACATGATTCTGAACCAAAAGAGAAAAGAAAAGTGCAATACCTACGCGGTCAAAATGTATGAAAAAGCTGCTTTTTAAAAATAACCGATAAAAAATTTCAACTGAGGAGGTTTTGAATCATGTACTGAATCCATGGTAACATCTTTCGCGTCACATAAACCTTCCGGAATAAATTTTCTAAGCAATGGAGAAAACCGCATCAAAATCCGTTGCGAAGTTTAGAAGAACACAAACAGACTCGGAAAGTGAATTTTTACCCGACTACGGCGAACCAAAAAGGAGGGTTAAGCTTTTGACCGGTATGTGTGTATGTATGTTCATTTGTTACCTCAAAACTTCAAAACTTCTAATCATAATTTGACAAATGAGGTATCATTGGAAGCGTCTTAATTGTCCGCTGGTTATAGGCTATGTGGCCTCATATTAAATGCAATATGGCGCCCTCTAGAGTACATAAGTTTATGAAATTTAAAAAAAAAATGCCATGTTGGGTATCAAATGAAAGGGTTTGACGAGCACATTACAAATATGTATACATATTATATTCCCAAAGTAAATAAATATGTTTAAATTGTCAAAAACAAGCAAAATTGAGACTGTGCTACGTACGGCGCGGCTGTAAAATTAATACCTACTAAAAACAAAACCGAAACAAAAAAAATTTAAAGCTGCGCTGCAAATACTTTATCACAAAATGATAACCCCAAAATAATTGAAATAAAAAGTAAGTTCAAAACTAAAACCCGACTACTGAAAAATCATGCTCTAAAGAGTATGAAAGAAGAAAATATTTCAGACAGAAATCAAGACATAGGTACAAAAATGCTCATCATGCAATATAATTTTGCAGGTGTACAGGCATGCGACCACGGCTTTACCTTGACCATTTTTGTACCTATATCTTGATTTCTGTCTGAAATATTTTATGTTTCATACTTTTTAGGGCGTGATTTTTCAGTAGTCGGGTTTTAGTTTTGAACTTAATTTTGTAATATGTAAATAACAATGAAGGTAATAAAAGGTAATAAATATAAAATTGATAGCGAAACAGAAAAAAAAATGTGCCAAAACAATTATAAAAGTAAAATGAAGTGATAAATAAATTCAAATTGGTTAAATTACGATTTTATAAAAACCGAATAAAAAATTACCATGTCACAAAATATTCAACACAGCCTCCAAACCATGGTTTTTCATAAAAACATCTCTTGTATACGAAAACGGGTAACTTCCCCTTTGTGACCCTAACCTCTTTATAGCGAAATTATCCCGAGGAGAGAACCCCATAAAACAAAGTTACCCCAGTGCCGTAAACTGAGATTTTCTGTGTCATCCGTAAGCTTACAACTTCCGAGTTTATAGGGAACTCGCTTTACCATGTTTATGCGGTTATATCTTTTGACTTATGGATATACAGAACGTTAGCTGGATTGACGTGACAGCATTCCGTACTCAATAAAAATCAATTATGTACGCCAAAATGCAATACATCGCTAATGAAAAAGAGCTTCTTTGTTGTTCCTCCCAAAATTTAATAATAAATAAGAAAAAAAAAATATTTGGGACATGCACAGGAAATACAAAACAGTCAAGAAAAAAAACACAAAAATTAACAAAAATAAAAAAGGAGCATTATAAACAAACAAACAAAAATAATAACGACCTGTGCGAGGCTAAAAAGGCTCCTATCTCAGCATGATGCTGCGATATTTAAAAATAAATAAATACCGCAGCGCGGGTAGAAAATACCCGATGTAATAAGAACCACTAAAAAAAAATCAAAAAGTGTTTTCATAAATTATTAGTTGAGAAATGTTACTATGCCCTAGATAACTATCTAAATGATAAAACACTGTAACTACTGTACCTATTAATAATCCAATGTATTTTGTTTTGTTTTGATATTTTTTGTTTGTGGTCTATGGTAAATTTTGTTTTTCTTTATTTTGTATAATCCTCACTAATATTTGTATGTCATTTACAGTGATCGGAGTAGGTAGATTGATTTTACGTACTCGCATCATAAATAGTCATAGAAATCATAACATGGATAAGCCTTTTTTCCGGGATTTCATTTTGGTAGTTACGGGATTGAATATATTTTGTAAAAGTAAGGATTTTTAAACTACTACATTAGAAATTTATAGAATGCGATAGATAAACATTTAAAATTGTTTTTTTTTTTCATATTTATCAAGTTATAAAGTGAATCTTACTATTATGCGTCCATTCGAAACTTACATAATATGACTAATTTAGTAGTTATTTATAGAAAATCTGCTGCTTGTAATTGTTACTGTTCTTGAATAAAATAAACACATATATTTTATACTTCTTAACATTTTTTTCGCATTCAATGCAATAACAGCAAAAGGGTTAAACATTTCTTATTCATATTGATGTGTTCTTTATTCTACACATTAAAACATTTGAAATTCCTTAAAAAAATCTTAATAATTCAAAATCCCGGAATCCCGGAGGCATATGCATGCTAATATGTATGTGCCAGTTCATTGACCCCAAATCAATGTACCTACTCCGATCACTGGTCCTTAATGACAAAACATAGTGCAACATATAATTATTATATAAGACCTTGACCTTTTACCTATGTTTTACAAATAAATAATTCTATTATATTCTGAATATTTTGGTTCGCTTATTTGCTTTGATACTTCTTGTTTGCTTGTGAGATTAGCGCGTCCCACGTGATTTTATTGCTGACAATTTAAACTGACCCATTATTGTTATTTTTATTTATCATGTGCTAGTCTTTTTACAATACTTCTATCTTTTTACACTTTTAATAATAATTATTGTTTGCACTATTTGCAAACAAATATTTTTTTAGATTTTAAAATAGTAAAAAATTGTCGTCATCCCTATAATGAGTTTAGAATTTTTACCCATCACGTCTGAAAAGTTTTGCTAGCTAATTTAAATTGGCCCTGTGTATTACAGCATAGGTGTTAACGTACTTAACCTTTCTCTAAACAGTTCAAAGGCGAAAAAGGCGAGCGTGGCTTCGATGGACTTCCAGGTTTACACGGTGTGCCAGGTCCGGCTGGACCTCCGGGCCCATCAGGGTCCCTGTCCGAAGCCGTGCAGTACCTCCCTGGACCTCCCGGGCCTCCAGGCCCACCGGGACCTCCTGGGTCCCCAGGGGTGTCCATAGTTGGACCTAAAGGAGAACCTGGATTCAGTCATTATGAAGAACATCCAGTTCATGGGAATACCAAGTTCTATGGAAGACCGAGTAAGTCATTATTATAATGTTTTTCTGGTCGTATCTGAGTTTTTTTCTTTTTGTTTTTGTCTTTGACTTCTTTTAACTGATAGGTGTTAGACTTTGTTCTTTCATAACATTGAACTCAGGTAGGTCCGGTAAGTTTTTGCAACAAGACGGTATGTTGTCGTGTATTTTTGCACAAAATGAAGACATTTTGTCATGTCATTCGTCTGTAAAGACATTATTTATAAGAAGTAGTACTTCAATTTTCGTTCGATAAGTAATAGATAATAATAGTTGATTATTATCTAAATCTGTAGGCGTAATAATAAGCCCTGATTGCTTATTTTTTTTCGCAAAAAGATAAATACACATGTTGATGTTGCTAGGTGACATTTTTGTTAACTCAGCCCCTTGGTGGCAGCGAATTGATTATTATTATTATCTTGTTCAATGGTTGGAACAGATTATTTAAACTTTGACCTGAAACCCCAAATTGTCTACATCCGATTGCAGTAATAATACGATTTCCTTCAAAGCATTTGCATAAAATACTTAAAAAGTACTGTGACTACCTCGTCGGTCTGTGGTCACAAGCGCTAATGTTGAGTGTGAGGTCTTGAGTGGGATTGCCCAGGTTTGGCAAAGTGGATTTTTCTATATGGAATTTCTTGGTAGCAGCTCGGAGTCTGGATTTGTGCCCAGTTGATGGCAATAGGCTCGTCCGCTATTACATGGAACTTAAACATAACTGGTAAAATGTGGATGTACTACGGGTACACCTCTGCCTAACCCTTCGGGGAAGCAAGGCGTGATGTGATGTTATGTTACTTAAAAAGTTAGGTACCTAATGTTACATTGGTTGTCAAACTACATGCTCTAATATACAAGGTCAAATTAAATGAGCAGCAGTTTCGCTAGCAAATTTTATTGAAAATAACAATGATGTTTCACAACATTATTTTCAGAAAATCTATGTATTATTAACTTGAAATCATAATAATAGTATTATGATTTATTTTCAGAAAAGCTATGTATTATTAACTTGAAATCATTATATAGTATTATGATTTCAAGTTAATAATAGTCTTCGCTTCTTTATTTATTCCTGTTTATTAATGTTATCTATTATGTGTTGTTCACGCTGCCCTATGATAGTCGCAAAGAGTCCTTTAGACGAGCTCAAGGCTCTCAAGGAACTCAAGGACCTAAAGGACAGAGACAGGGATAGACATGGTAAGTTATATTAAGTTGGACCTATCAATGGTGTACCAGAGAACTGCATTTTATTTGTTACTAATTTAGATCTGACAACTGCAGCCTAACCAGGAGAGAAGTGGAAAAATAGCATGTAATGATTGGATTGTTTTGACTTGGATTGTGTCCCAAGAGTCCAGAGGCTCCTCTGTTCAGAGGAATCTCTGGACTCTCCTAGGACAGAGGAGACAAACAGATATAATATTGTGTTTTTACTAATAGAACCTCTAAGGACCAAATATTATAACCGCCTCTAGTCTGTGGTCTAGTGGTTAGACCACCAGTCTTAGACCCAGAGATCCCAGGTTAGATTCCTAGTGGGGGCAACATTTTCTGCTCGGTATGGTATGTGTTAGGGCTTGTTCTAAGTCCGTCTGGCTAGCTACCGCACCATCATATCTAAGTCTATCACCATAACAACAATGTAAGCAGCATTGTTGTGTTTCGGCAGTTAGAGATACAGATAGCCAGTTCCTCTATGGTTGAGGATTCCTGGTGAAGCTCGTTGCCACCTTCGGCCTGATCATCACTTACCATCAGATGACATAAAGGCCAACAGCTTCCCCGTTGCGGGTAAAATATATATATACATATATATATACGAAAGGTTTTCGAGTCTTCTAGTGTAAACATATAGTTATACAAATGCGAACTTTAGTTATTAATTATTATCATCTCACCTTTTGATACCAGGCAGCGATTTAATTCCTGATCTGATCTTAAATTCGAATTAGTGATAGAGTTGTCAATAGTTTTAGATATCACCGTTATTTATTCTTTAGTCTTTCCTCATTAACATATATTTTTTTATTCAAACAATTTCATTTATTTACATATATTTATATACAATCTAACACTAAAACAATTATATTATGTACAAGTATGACGGAAAAAAATAATACAACGTGTTCCTTTTGATATCCCATAACTCTCAGATATATTAATGAAACCATGTCAAAGAATCAACTGGCATATTAATTATTTTTCAATTAATGAGTTTTCGTTTTTATTTTTCATACAAAATAATTCGACAAATTCACGATTATTTATTTAATACACTCTTACATGATTTATGACAACGTCGCATTTTCTTAGTTTTAAATATAAATGATTTGTTTAAATGAAAATGATTTACTCGTACTATTATTTTTACTGATATATTATATAAAGTCTTAGAATAATAGTTATATTTAAATTCTTAAAAACTACCTACTATATTATTCTTAATCTTATAATATCAATATCTCATGAATCGAATTTATGCATAATCAGCGTATAATGTTCCTACTGTAGGGACACAGGCCTCCTCTCGGAGAGAGGGAGTGAGCCGTAATCCACCTCGCGGGCCCAGTGCGGGTTGGTAGATGTCACAACATGTCTCCGAATTTTTGGTACTAGGACATGCCGGTTTCCTCACGATGTTTTCCTTCACCGACTTTAATTTCTGGCTTGACAATAAATTCTTGCACGCGTATGGTTCGTGTCTTCACTTATTACATGAATAAGATCTGTCTATAATCTGACATACTTAATTAAATAAAGCCGTGATTATCATAAATGTATCAATCCTGTAGATAAGTTATTTTGAAAGAATTTAACGTTATGACGTACATTATTTAAATTATTATCATACATAACATGGGTAACGATTACCTACATTACGTAAATTAATTAATGTAATGTCATTTAATATTTTGCTGAAAACATAATTTGTTAATTTATCCGCCAATACCTATTTATATTCAATAAAATCTAGAACACTTATTGTCTTATTTGTTACTCTTGATGTCATTAAATTGTTCTCAAATCTACATATGAAGAAACTAGTTCTTTGGTCAATTAGTCTCTACCCACCAGCTCCTGCTTCGCACGGTTTTCGTGACTTGACAAAACATCGAGATTTCTTAGTTTTATGTAACTTTGATATTAATGTTTTATACACATGAACATTCCGGAATAAATTCTCTAAACGATGGTGAAAACCTCGTCAAAATCTATTGCGTGTTTTAGAAGAACAACGCGGACACACAGACAAACACGAAAAGGGACTTTAATTTATAATATGTATAGATGAAGTTGTAGTACATTATATATTATTACATTATAATATCAGAGCGGTTATAACAGAACAAGCTGCTGCCCGCGGCTTCGCCCACGTGGACCATATTATTTTTCTAAAGTACAAGTCAGCCTAAGTTACTCCTTATAACATCATCTATATGGCAGTAAAAGTGCCGTCAAAACTGGTCCAGCTGTTTCAGAGATTAGCTAGAACAAACAGACAGTCAGATAGACAACAATAAGTACCGTACCATATACTTTCATAATATAAATTTAGTAAAAAGCTGTTATTTTGACATTACAAACAGACACATCAATTTTATTAATTTGAATGAATGAATTGAATTAATGTATAGCTGTATAGATAGTAGGTACTGATAACATGATGAGACGGTAGCTCATTACGTCGCCAGTCAGTCTTATCACAATTCTTATTAACTGGTTTTGGGCCAGCATAATGTAAATACTAACGTACACACGTCTACACATCAAGCTATACATTTCCAGTTAATGCTGATCTCGCATTGCATAGGATTTCCGTACAATGCGAGGTCAGCTTATACTGGAAATGTATAGCTTGATGTGTAGCCGTGTGTACCAGCGAGACGAAGAAGAACTAACTGGTTCACCAGTATATCCTAATTGGAGAAAATGAAAAACCCTTTTTGTGTTGTTATCCCTACCACAATTTCAATTCATCACGATTTCAGGACCAGTTCAGTCGCATCCAGCTACTCATCACGCGGAGGACGCGAGCAAGTCAGTGCCAGGGGCAGCAGTGTTCCAGACCACGGAGGAAATGTTGAAAGTATGATTTCCTTTGACATTATAATTCTTCGACTTCATACTTTACTTTACCTCCTTCATTTTTTGAAGTTAATTAAAAACACGACTTTGCTTATATTACAACAATAGAATATCTTAGCGAATAAAGCATTTAATTTCACATAGTTAATGCATACCCTTTTTTAACATAGTTATGAAAAATGTGCATCGCTCAAAAAATCACATGCAACAATTTCTGGGACACTGAACGAAACACAATAGAAGTATTATTGTTATGACGTCTAAGTATGCGTTTAATGTCCCGTATAGTGTTTATAATTAGTGGTCACCGAAGCATTTCTTTAATTTTAAACCGACTTCCCAAATTCTAGGAGGTTATTAATTCGGTTGTATGTTTGTTACAGCCAGAACTCCGTCGTTTATAAACCGATTTATAAATTTATTTTTTAATTTATCAGGATATACTTCCAGAGTGGTCTCATTTTTATTTAAGTTCTTGTTTATGTGCCCAAAACAAAAACATGTTCTCTGCCCTTGCCTGACATCAAGCGCGTATAAAACATGTAAAAAGAACCTCGTCCGATCCGTGAGGGTATTGTTTGGTATCGTACTGAGAGTCTATTTATGAGGTAAAATTCAGGAAAAAATTAAAATTAAAATTCGCCATATTTTTTAAAGTGAGGAATTTTACCGGGTCATGGGGTGCGGACGGCTGTCGTTTAGCGGGTGTCTACAATTCATTACTTATGACCCCTGTTAATTGGTAATTTTGGGGTAATTTTTGGACTAAAAATGTGAATTTTAATTAGGAATAACTTTTATATTCAATAATAATAATAAAAAAAAAATCTTTTTAGTAATATTAGATATTGCAGTACTTATTTGCCCCTTACGAATCGGACAGATTTGTTTTTACATATTGTATACATGGCAAGGGGTAGATAGTGGAGGTACTGTATAATACAAGTTGCATTCCAGTTTTTTTCAACTAACATTTTGCTTCTAGCTCGCATCATTGAGTCCTGTTGGAGCTCTGGCTTACGTTGTCGAAGAGCAGGCTTTGTTTGTCAAAGTTAATTCCGGATGGCAATACGTACTGGTGAGTTTTGTACCAACAATTGCATAAGCTACGGATTCTAACTAAATTGAACGGGAGGATAGAATAGTGACGATTTGAATGTGCTGTCTAAACTAATCTCGGGTTTGGTTCAAATTGCGTATAACTACTGGAAAAAAATAACGATAACCTTGACAATTTAGTTTATCTTTTAAAAAAGGTGGAATGATGCTTTTTATGAACAGAAATTATTATGTCTCTCGGGCAGCATTTATATAATAATAACTATTTATAATAATATTTAGATTGAGATAACTCGGAACAGTTTAAAACAAGATTTTTTTCATTCATGTGAAATAAATTACGTTTATATGTAGGTTTTTTTTTTCTATCACCGCATTCAATGATTTGGGTTCACCTAAATTGGGAATCATTGCTAATGATTTTTCTATGGCAATAAAAAAATATATGATTTAAAATGACGTTTTTTCCTAACAGTTAGGCTCCCTGGTAACCCAGTCTGCGCCCGCGCATCCTACACCGGCGCACGTGTATCCTCCACCGATCCCAGCCGCCAGTTTGGTGCATGTACCTTCAATATCCAACCTTGTTGAGAATTCACCTGTTGCTGGACCTAGCGTGAGTTTCATTGAATTATTAATTATAATGTGTAGACATCAAAACGACATTATATGAAATCACTAGCCATACTAATGCATAACAGTATTTTGGAACCTTCAAAAAAATCCTAGTACCGAAATTAAAAGAAGTGTTTTTTTTTTTTTTTTACTAATAATTCTAGTTTCATAAGTTTAACTGTACCAACATTCTATGGATTTCTAAGTCTGAATGAAAAAATATATTTTTTAAAACATAAAAACATAACATCACGCCAGTAATCCCCGAAGGGTTAGGCAGAGGTGTACCTAGTACACCTACATTTCGCCAGTTAAGTTTAAGTCCCACGTAATAGGGGCGAGCCTATTGCCATCAACCGGACACAAATCCAGACTCCGGGCTGCTACTGCGAAATTCCAGATGGAAAAACCCAATAACACTATGCCCGACCCGGGAATCGAACCCAGGACCTTATACTCAGCAGTAGCGCTTGCGCCCACTAGACCAACAAGGCAGCCAAGTTTATTTTTCATAGGGACTAAACTATTGAATTTTCGTATGCAGACTGGGAACTGCATTAGATATGCACAGTTTAATTTATTGTCTTATTCTCGTCTCCACCTTGTATACTGCAATACGGTAGTTGCCGAGGTATAAAAATAAATTCTATTTAGTCCGTCTTTCAGATAATAAAAAAATATTAGACACGTATTTTATTTTCTTTATCATATTGATAAAAAATAACTTAGAAAATACGCATTAAAGTCGGTTGGTGGGGGCTCGCTACGCCACAACTCAGTATAAAATCTAGCAAGGCGTGACGTCATGACACATTTTAACTCAATGTATCGCCGTAATCTTTTGATTACGTCAAAAAAGAAAAAATACGTGTCCAATATTTTTTATTTATCTACCTCCCGAACAAAAAAAAAATTGGCCATATTTATGTAGTTACTAGGTATGTATTTTCAGCTGAACACTATGCTGATTTTCTAACGATAATGCTAGGTAAAATTGCTTGGTTTTTATTATTTTATTACATTTGTAAATTAGCAAGTTTATTTAAGTGAAAATTTCTTTAGGCGCGTTTTGCATTTTTGAGATAGGGCTATACCATTGATTTCACGACACCTCATTTTTTTAAACGCGATTGTACTATTTATTTATATTAGATTACGGATCGATGTTCTATGCAAGTATTTTTAATTTAAATATTTCGGAAGTATTTCTTTTTTTGTAAACGCGATTGCGCTCTTTATTTAGATAAGATTACGGACCAATGTTCTATACAAGTATTTTTCTTCCACCAAGGCGATCTTGTTCAAGTTTTCACTTCTGTCGGCACTACCGGAGTGCCACCACTTTTTTTTAAATATTAAGGCAGTTTTTTCTGATCGTAAGTCCATTATTAACGTTTTGATTTCTTTACATCTTTTATTATTGACTATGAACTTAACAGCTATAACCACAAACACATATTACTACAACAACGTGTCAAGCTTATGTTCATTTTTATTACTTGTGTAATAATTATCATGATTTTCTAATTGCGTGGAAGTCGAAAACGAAACAAAAATTTCAATCAGATTTACTCATGATTCTCTCTGTAAACAAAATCATTCTCATTTGATCTATGATCATCAACATCATTTCAGACGAAAGACGTCCACTGCTGGACATAGGCCTCCCCCAAGCATCGTCACTTTGACCGTTTCTGTGCTTCTCGCGTCTATGTGTGGTCCTAAAAGTGTCTTTACATTGACAGCTACATCTAGCGGCATTAAATGACCCGTTGCCCGGCAACATGCATGGGATACGTCGCGCCGACTACGCGTGTTACCGACAAGGAAGACGTGCAGGATTCAGAGGCACCTTCAGAGCTTTGTTGACTAGCAAGTAAGTGCTACTGTGAATTAATTAGGCCTTATAAAGGCTCTTACGCGACGCGACACAAAGACACCGCTCGTCGCGCGACGAGCGGTGTCTTTGTGTCGCGTCGCGAGTCGCGCCTGTTTGAAAGTGCCTTAATACAGTGGTAACAAAAAGAAATATGACCTGGTAATACAATAGAAATAAGTATTGGCTACAAAATGGAAATTATAATATGTGTGAAATATGTTATAACTATTTCTTAGTTAGTTAATTGATTCAGGCGTGACCTTGCGGAAATTAGGGTTTTTATGACTCTTTAGAAATAGCTTAACGAAACAGGTTACTAAATATGTCCACGTCTATTGTATTTTTTAACTATTTCTTACTTATTGAAATGTCAATATTAAAAGGGATTATAATTTCCTAGATATCCCTTACTCAAACATAATTTGCTCCCTATTTACTTGGATAAAATATAATTCGCCTGTTTCATTAAAACCACTCATACTGCGGCAATAGTTGCAAATGAAACCACTAACTAACCACTAATTCGTAAACGACGTAATTTGTTATCTGTTTCCAACCACAACGTTATGTCCAAAAGGACCAAATTGTAACAAAACCTCTGTCCTAGGATCCAAAACCTGAACTCAATAGTCCGGTACTCGGACCGACATCTTCCAGTTGTGAATACTCAAGGCGAAGTTCTATTCAAGTCATTCTCTGACATGTTTGATGGCAACGGTGCATTGACGGCTGGAACCAGAATATACAGCTTCAACGGCAGGAACATTCTAACTGACTCACATTGGTAAGTAACTTATTTATAATATTTATTTAGACTATCTTTACTTTAGATCGATTTTTTGTTCATTCTGAAAGAGGTTACGTTCGAGTCATCCTCTATATTTTATTGCTCTCAACTTTAAATACTTAATATTGATAAATAAAAAAAAAAAAAAAACAATACAAAACAACAATACAATACAAACAACAATACAATACAACAACAACAACAAAACAATTCATTCAATTCATTCAATTCATTCATACAATTCGTTATCAAAATGCTTTGGAATTATCTTGCCTCAGCAAAGTCAGTATAGTTTTATAAAAGTTCAAAAAACTTTTTACAAAAAAAAAGCAACCAACTTCCGAAATTAAAGTTATTTCTCGCTTTGTAGTGCTTTTTTTTAAATCGGTTGTTTTTTTTTTTTTTTTGGAAAAAGTTTTTATTTTTCACTTTTTAGTTGTGGTACCTACCCCACACAAATTCGAATACCACTACCTGCTATGTAAAAAACAGTGACATGAACTTATCATATCATCCACATACTAAGTGGGAAATAAATACTTATTATTGAAGCTACCTCAAAAACTATCCAAGCAAAGTTAATAAAATTTATATGGAACCAATTTGGAAGCATACCCTTTCAAAAAAAAAAAAATCAAAATCGGTCCATAATTGACGGAGAAATCGGTAGACAAACATAAAAATCACGCTACGAACACATAACCTCCTTGTTTTTGGAAGTCGGTTAAAAAGATAAAACATTATGTGAGCACGACGGCAAATCAATATTGTAATCAAGCTAGAAAAACAAATGAGCATCAATGATACGATCAGAAACATTCTTACCAATTAATTATTGAATAATAAGGATATTATGCTTTCACTATATGAAAGTCTCTATTCTAATCGTATCACCCTCGCGAGCCTTCATCGATATCTTTCTATCAATAGGTACCGTTATCATATCAACTTTATAGTGATAAGCTTAAACCTAAAATATACGATTCCTGCCGGTTTTTAACAAAAACCAAACATTTATGAAAAGGGAATTTTATTGATTGAAATCGATTGTTAGCCAGTAACTATGGCGGCTGTGTTCCTAAATCTTCGTTGTTTGTCTGTGTGTTTACAAAGTAAAAAGGTTTTCTTTCTCTGTTCTTTAAAAAAGATTAACTTAAATCAAACTATTTATTTATTATGGCACTCCAACTACTTGGTCACAAAAATATTTACAGAGAGAGCATATTATATTATAACTTACAAACTACAGCGAACTTGTCACTTAAAGTTGTGCACAGCACTTACATAGTTTGCCTATTTATAATTAAAGTGATAAAAATAATCATAAAATCGATAAGTTAATAAGCTAATAGTAATAAGATTAAATAAATTAATAAATATAAGATCAAATAAATCAATAAATAAAAGATCAAATAAATCAATAAATAAAAGATCAAATAAATCAATAAATAAAAGATCAAATAAATCAATATATAAAAGATCAAATAAATCAATATAAATACAGTCAATTATTAAGTCTTCATAATTTCATCCTACCTTATCTCTAGGCCACAAAAAATAGTCTGGCATGGCTCCCGCGCGAACGGCGAGCGTGCCCAGGATAGCTACTGTCAGGAGTGGCAGAACGGAGATCCTGCCAACCGTGGCCTGGGCTCCTCACTCCACTCACACAAACTACTTGCACAGGAGAGGTAAAGTATCACTTAGTACTTAGTACTTTTGTATAATCCCTTCCCTATCTTCTCCTATCTCCTTCACATTAGTTAAAATATATTCTCCTATCGAAGTGATAGAAAAAAAAGCTGTTTGTGAACAAATTGTTGATACTATCAGTATATGTAGTATTATTCTATAACTTACTCCGAAACTAAAACATTTTCCTAAACACTCTGTTATAAATTTTCTTTTAAATAATCCACGTCTTCGATTTATATTCACAATACCATCAAAACATTTTATCTTCATTCTGTATTTAAGAATTGACTGAGAAATTCGAATAACAAACAACAGTATGGAAAATGTTTGCATAACAGAAAGGCGCTCCAAATGCTGCTGTCCTCCGAGACTTGAAACGTAAAGCGTCATTCAGATGTATTAGAATTCCATTCAACTTGAAATCGAAGTCCTTTAATTGTTACTTTTATTATATTTATCAAGATTGAACCTTAGTCTCACAACACAGAGTTTATAATTCAAAATCACGACCCCAATTTAGTGGCTTAAAACTTGGGGTCCTCCCTTCCATTTTGATAATTCAATTTAAAGCAGAAGTGTATTTTGTTAGAAGGGTTTAAGGAATTAGCAAAGTTTATTCGTTGCTAATTTGATGCTAATGGACAAAAAGTTCATGAAATAACGAGAAGGACGTTTCATTAGACAGTATTTTTGCTTACAGATATCCTTGCAGTAGTCATTTCGTTGTTCTTTGTGTGGAAGTGGCTTCAGAAGTAAATTCACGAAGAAAACGAGAGACACCAAGGTAAGACAAAAAGGAGATTAAACAGCTGGCAACGGAAAAAGAAATAGTTTGTTGCAAGGTGCAGCCGCAAAGACCAAAACTAATAAGAAAACCTTGATACTTTATATGTAGGACTAATCTAATAAAAACCACTAACAAAATCTATTACAGATATAATGCGACCGGCACGCTCGAAGATGACGACTATCTTTACAATGCGGAGGAATATCAACAGCTACTGAACGAAATATTTGCTCAACCGTTTAGAGAAAATTAGGCTATGACGTCATCGTTCATCTGTGTTACGTCAGAATGCACCAACGGCTCGTAATGTTCGAAATTCGTATGAATTGTATTGACGTTGTTTGCTATCTGTAATGTGCGATTAAAGTATTATTTCAACGAGAAATCTAAATTCCTTAAGATTTTGCGAAAGAGACGTTTTAATGTAAACTTTGGTATTTAAAAGATTGGCAATTTAAAAATGATCTCTTTTTTGATATGATAGTTTCGGAAAAATAGACAATCAAATCTATTTTACCATTGATAGCTAATTTAATAACTCTTACATTGTACGTTAGCTTCGAACACAAACCTTTTGGTCTCCGGTCGTTGCATTCTGATTCGAAAGTCGCGCCCATAAAAATATATAGCCAAATTCTGAAATTGCGGGCGATTTCTAAATGAGATTAAAGTATCAAGTCTCAGAGCTTGGCGTTCATATGAGATTCCTATTAAACTAGGCCACTAAGCTTAAGCCACTGAAAGTTACTACAGACCTACATTTGTATTACTGTATGTATAGTGAAATGTAATTAGTTTGCGCTTCATACTGCGCTTAGGATGTTTGTAAATAAATTTTGTAAAATGTATCGATTGGATTGTAAAATTGGCAGGATTGCGAGTCGTCTTGAGCTAGAAAAATTATATTTATTAAGTACAAATTGGTTTGACGAGTCTGATTGGCAAGCTATTTTAAGTGAAGATATTGTGATGGGTAAGAGTGATATGCAAAAACTTCTTACCAAAAATATTTTAACCCACCTAGTACGAGTATATTAAGTTTAGTTGGAGGGAATAACATAAATTAATAATAAAACCGTTAGTTTCGTTAGCAAAAGGAATTTATATCTTTACTTATAACATTCGGTAGTAGTATTAATTTTCCATAACTAGATCAAAGTATCTGAAAAGCCAAATAATTTCTTAAAAAAACATATTATTGCTGAGACGATTCGTAACCCTACTAACTTAATTATATCTAGTTTTAGACAGAATACCAATGTTTGTGATTTTTTCGAGATATTATTCATTCGAGACTGTATATACTATTATTATTCGAGAAGTAACTATCTTTGAGTTTAAGACGATTGAAGTATTTCAACTTAGTAAATTGTAATGATTTAAAATCTTTAATAGCAAAATATGTTTTTACTGAAATGTAATTGACTGATTTTTTACTTAAGCACTGTGTAATTTGATCTTTGCAGACATGACAGGTAGATTTTTTATACAATGATAATTTTCATCGTCAGCCACAATGCTTGACGAAAACATTTCTAAATTAGAAAAATCTATTATAATTCAATCAAATTTAGGCTTCGTAAGTCTCTGCACGTGGATCGAAAAAATAAGCTAAAATAAACTCTATATGGTTGAGCTATCGTCAGCAAATAAAACACGCTTTTAAATTCTACCCTACGAAAGCAAAAATAGCATGACCGATAGAAAAGTAATCGTTTTTATTCGTGTTCGTCTATCTCAATCAATTACCTACTCGTTCGTTTAAAAAATACGAACTCATTTTGTATGAAAATCTCGTCACTTGTCATGTCTGCTTTTATTTCCAAATTTGACAATAAAATATATTTTACTGAATATATTTGAAATATACATCTTGTACCACACGTTCTATACTTTGTATTTGTATTTAATGTTATACTTAAATAATATTTAATTACCTACTCTTGTAAGTGAAACTTGGTCCATATACTTGACTTCTAGAAAAATAGTACCTATGATATCTTTCTAACCACTTACCTAGCCTAATTATATGCCTTTTGTAGTTATTTTGACAAGCCGACGACACAAAAATATTCACTATGATGGAACTTAGGACTGCGCGTAACAAAAAGGAATGTCCAATACCCATAAAATTGAATTTTGATCGAATCTTCAATTCATAGTTCACGGTCCCATTATATTGTCTTGTGATAGATTGATAGCCAGTCACAGCAAAGTCGCGTCGTGCATAAGAATCCAAAAAGACCAAAAATAATAATAATTGGTCCTTCCATCCTTACAAAACTCGTGCCATTCGATATGATACAATGAAAGTCTGATTTATTTGCTATCTAAACTTACTTTGTATTTATAGTAGAATTAGACGTAGTACCTACCTGTATTTTTTACCAGTAACTGTAGTTTTAATTTACTAGTCTCACGCTGTTTTACTGTTTTTGTTAGTGATTGGGGCGGATTTAACTTTGTTTAATGTAGAGGGAATAATATTTTAGAATTAACACACATGTATCATTTTTATCGCTCACAGCACGTTAAGCACCCTTTGAAACTTAAGCATGAAAGTAAAAAACTGCCAGACCAGACGCGTAAAAATAGATATTTTTAGGAAAACATTTAAACGTTTATTCTTTTCGAATATTTTACCTACAGATGTTATTAAAATATATCTACTCGGAAAAACTCCTTTGTGTAACTATTTTTATTTATTTTAATCTTTGTAACTGTTATGATTATGTTGCTTATCTAAAGACCAACACTACTTTTAGCAACACAAAATCAGTAAAACAGTTCAATTGAATACAACATGACATACCGACAAGCATTTACGAAATATTCGTTAGTTGTATCGCTTTACATCGATTTAATGTAACAATTCATGTATTATATTACGACCGACTGTATTTATATAGATAAGTAAAAAATAAATGTTTTCACGACACTGTAGAAAGTTTTGTTTCATTTTTGTCCAAATCTCGGCCGATGAATCATTTATTTAATGCACACAAAAGAAAATAGCATGATTAAATAATAACAAATAACATGAATGTGAAGAAAATACAAGGTATCAAAATATATTTTTTTAAATCATTTTAAGAAAATAAAGTGACACTATAACCAACACACTCTTTAAATCAAATTACGAAAAGTACGATGTGCTTCTCAAAGCTGCACCAAATGGGAGTCCAGCTCAACATGTGTCAGGCAAATATACTTGAAGCTGATATTCTGCTGGATCCGTGCAGTGACGTTCAGACCACACAAATATGCGAATTATCGGTGTTGTGAAAGCGTGATGTGCGAAATAAAATTATTTAAGTATAAATTATGTATTCTACGGTAAAGTTTTGCACTGGAACGTAACGTTCTTGTTAGATGATGTATTTGATTACTTGATTATTTAAATTGTTAAATATTTATTAAATTAATTAATAGATAATAATCTTATTAAATTATGACAACTATGGCTGGATGTGAGTAAAAAAAACGAAATCAAATCTATCATCAAAACAAGCAACATAAAGTTAGATTTTTCCTCTTCTAATAACAAAGTAACAAAAATGAAAAATACCTAACATACAACGTAGCCATTGAACCAAAGCTCCCGTCAAGCGAGAACTCCAAATTCACAATTGTACGAGTAATTCCAGATACTATTGACGGTTTGTTCCATTGAAACGCTCTCTCCTTGATTTGTAGAGGTAGTTCTGTTAGCTACGCGCCACGGGCCTGCTATTGGCAGACTAATTGATTTCAACTCAGACGCATTCAGGTAAGGCGGATTTTAGCTTCGAAATTGTAAGGGTGGTGCAGTTGACTGCAGAGGAAATATATTTCCTAGACAGATTAGTTTTTAGCTTACTGAGATGGAAAGGGGTAGATGAGCTGTGATCCATACTTAATATATATTTATTTATTGTATTATTTATGTACACACACTAAAATACATAGAGAAATGACATACTTATAATTTAGAGTACAAAGGTACTGCTTATTTCTTAAGAAATTTCTTCCAGCCCCAGATCCAGATGTATCTTTAGATTATAAAATCTTAACTCTCATATTATAAATGCGAAAGTGAGTTTGTTTGTTGGTTTGTTTGTTTGTTTGTTACGCTTGCACGGTAAAACAGCCAAACGGATTTGGATGAAATTTGGCACATAGGTAGACCATGACCTGGATTAGAATATAGGGTACTTTTTATCCCGATATTCTTACGGAATCGAGACTTATGTGGGTGAAAACGCGGGGCGAAACAGCCAGTTATTATTATAAACGCGAAGGTAACTCTGTCTGTATGTCAGTTATCTTTTCCCGCCACATCGACCGAACAGACCGAATAGACTGACGGACACTTAATGAGCTGGGTTACGACAAAGGATACTTTTTATCTCAGCAGTACGTTGCCGTATGTTAATTTCCGAGATCCGAAGCCGTGGACAAAGGCTAGTTAAACATATTTAGAAACAAAATAAATTATGGATAAATGGAAAGAGTATATTTTGATTAAGGCGACCGTAAAAAGCGGCTCTCGGACATAAAGACCAATCGTAGAATACCATAGCTAGGGTGTCTATTCACGCCTCAAAAAGATGTCAGCAGAAATGACGGGGTCCGCTAGGGCCGATGCCTGTCGGGGGTGCGAAGAAAACCGAAAGGGAGATCGTGGCCCCCGGCAACAGGGCAACCGAAGGAACACGGGTGGGTTTTAGTCAGTAAGAGTCTGACACGCCCTCCCGCTCCGCCTAGAGCGGAAGAAGTTATTTGATTAATTGCCACCCAAAAAAAAAAAGTGTGTCTATTCACACCGATAACTTTTCATATCACGGAAAATTCTCAAAAGTTACCTGCTACCAAGTTAAAACTGAAAATTACTATCAATTTTGTATCTGTATGTTTGTTACGAATTATAATAGAAGTTGTTACGCCGTATGTAGGTAACTATGAATGATAGGCTGAGGAATGATGTGATAAGGCAACGGTGCGGTTTAAAAGATGTGGTGACAAAAATTGAAAAAAGTATGTTTAGATGGTTTGGTCATGTTGAGAGGATAAATGGAAGGCGACTAACAAAAGGTATTTACAAGGCAGAATGTCAGTGAAACCGACGGGACGGGACGCCTTAGAAGGATATTATATAGTGACCTTATTGGTGATGTTCTTTAAAAAGGTCAGGTGCGTATAGTACTCGCAACCAGCGTGCGTGACCAGATGCATGAACGTAAACGAAGCAAAAGGAGTATGTCAGGATCGTAGCAGGTGGCCTTCTTTAGTTTCTGCCTACCATTATGGCCGGAAAAAAGCGCAAGTTTATGTTTTATGTTGTTAGGCTACTAGTGCATCCAAGTGTTATTGGGTTTTTCTATCTGAAAATTCTCAGTTGCAGCCCGGAGCCTGGATTTGTGCCCGGTTGATGGCAATAGGCTCGCCCCCTATTACATGGGACTTAAAACATAACTGGCGCAATATGGGTGAACCTGCTACAGGGACACCTCTGCCCAACCCTTCGGGGAAACAAAGCGTGATGTTATGTTTATGTATGTAGTGCATCCAATTGCAAAAATGCACTACGAATGTAGTTGGAGTGCAGTCATGCCGACTACAATATTTTTTTGAATGCGCTAATAACATTCGCGAGTCCATTTTTTTTATTGACTTGTCATAGAGAATGTGGCACGGCTAATCGCACTTACGCTCGTTGGATATTGCTGATTCAGAAGAAAAAGGTCCAGCACCCTAAATGCGTAACACTTCCAGTCACAATCTGAATGATTTTGAAGGATATAAAATATGTTCGAAACATTTGTCTGCTCAACAACGTGAATAACAAAATGAATAAGTACATAAAAGTATATTTTTTTTGTTCCAAATTATACAACAATTTAATTATTGTGGTGACACACTTTATGATACTTGTTTCTATGAACAGATTTTGAACTTTTTTTGAACTGTCAAAATGAAAGCCATTGCTACACTAAGTGTACACGATTACCCCGCAGCTTTTAGTATGATATTATTGACGGTGTGAAATCTAGCATGGCATATGTTATCCACATAAATGTAAAAAAATCATCTTCACATATAATTATACAAATAATGGTATACAAAATATTCTAAAACATTTTAAAAGAGTACCTAACGGTGGAGTTTCTTGACCATTCTTCTGCATACTAAACTACATCTTGGAAGGGGTGACTACAATCAATTTTCTTGTAAATTTTGATGTTCAAAAGTGCCGTTCATATGCCAATTTCAAATAAATGATTTGACTTTGATCTTTAATCTTTTAATATAGATAGTACTTGGACACCAAAGACACCTTATTATCCTTAGACGGGTAAGTTTTTATTCAGTAGTTTTATTTGGTATCATCAGACGCTCTAGTGGAATCGTCATTGATACGTAGCTGCACCTTCCCCTTGATGATCATTCATCGAGGGGAAGGTGCAGCTACATTACGATTACTTAGGTAATCGTAATGCATAACTGCTTCCTTCTTTTCAGGACAAGAGGTTTTCATCTGCTCTACTGAATAATTGAAATAATAATCAACGCAAAAAAAACCCTTAACCTTCTAAATCTATCTATACAAATTAAAATGAAATGTTGTTGTTTGGTAAGCGCATCACTTGAGTACGGCTTTTTTTTTAAGGCTCTTTCAAACAGGCGCGACACGCGACGTGACACAAAGACACCGCTCGTCGCGCGACGAGCGGTGTCTTTGTGTCGCGTCGCGTATCTCGCCTGTTTGAAAGAGCCTTTAAGCGAAATCTTCTTTAGGCACATTGGGCATTTTTGAGATGGGACTAAACAATTGATTTCGCGACACCGTGATGACACTACCTTTTGACCATAAAAAGACATCAACGCATTGATAACCGTGGTGCCGATTTTTTTTCTAGTTTTCACTTCCGTCGGCACTCCCAGAGTGCCACTGTTTTTTTTTGGGAGAGAAATTATCAAATAATTTTCCTGCTCTGGGCGGAAAGGGAGGGCGTGTCAGACTCTTAAAAACCCACCCGTGTATCTTCAGCTGCCATGTTGCCGGGGCCACGATATCCCTTTCGGACTTCTTCGCAACCCCGGTAGGCATCGGCCCTAATGGACTCCGTCAGTATCGGTTGAGAACGGCTGGACCGATTTAGCTATTTTTAGTTTAAAATGTTATTACCTAAAAAGGTCGATAATAAAGAAAAAAATCCCGGAAAGTTTGTGAAAAACTGAAAATGCTTTTTTCTTTGGATTTAATTGAAAGGACAACGTCTGTCTAGACAGCTAGATCATTAACTATTTTAACTCTGTTCAACTCTTTCAGTGTTACCAAGAAAGTTTACCTCTGACTAACCAAACACCTTTGCTCTTATGTTATGCAGTTCATTGCTTCAAGTGCCTCCTCCTTGCTTACACCGTAATAGGGAAGAGTGACGATGCATAAAACAGTTTTTAAGATCTTGAATTTTAATAAGAAAGTCAATGTTATTATGAAAAATTGCAGTTTTACATATATTCAGTTACAGTATTGTTTGTAATAGGTATACATTATATTTATGGCCGTTTTCATTTATGAAAGCGTTTGTCTTCAAAGTAAGTTGGCAACGTCACAAATACCTGTCAAATATTTACCTGTTTAGATTAATTTGGCAATATAACTGTATGGAAATATGAAATGTGGCTAACTAGTGAACTAAAATATTGATTATGGAATGCAATAATTGATATCGTGACACCGAATATTTAGTTTTAGATGTAAAAAAAAGTATTAGGAAACTTTCCAAATGCCTTTTTACAACTAAAACGGTTACAACATCAAATTTAGAGTTTTAATTGCAATTCATTATTAATATTCTAGTTCGCAAGTTAGCCACATTTCATATTTCCATACCGTAATAAATTGGCAAATTAATCAAAACAGGTAAATATTTGACAGCTATTTGCGACGCGTTGCCAACTTTTAGGATAAAAACTCTCTAAATAAAAGCGTACTATAGTTTTTAACACTCGGCGCTGAGCAGTGAAAGCCAACAGTGGTAAGTTTACGACTAATAGTGCCTTCCCTACAAATTATTTTGCGGTACATAATTTCACATTTGAACGTCTCACAAAAGAAACGAAAAGGCAACACAAATCGATAAGTAATTACGGCATCTGTATTACAATCTGCCAAAATATCAGATTCCCTCAAAGGGAAAATTGAGACTTCGATACCGAAATTCGATTTCCGATTAATAGAAATTGTTTCGGAAACGCAATAACTACGGAAATGTTCCAGGTGTTTATATAGGGCGTAATTTTTCCTCGTTGACAAACTTTGTCGATCGAAGAGAAAAGTTTTCTTATTAAAGTAGCGAAGATCTGAGCAGTGAGGGATTCTATTTTGCGATTCCATTAATGTTGCAGCGACACTGAGGTAGCAAAATGAACTTTTTTTTTGTAATTCCTGAGAAGAAGCATGATAAAGGTGGAACTCATTTGAGTCAATGGAGAGGAAAGCGTTCGCTTGGATTAAAATGTAGCTTCGCTGTGATTGAAGGGATCCCGGGAATTACGGAAGTGTGTGCACAACTTGGGTCTGTGTGACGTCAAATGGAATGGTTTTTCTTTTTGAAGTTCCGAACTTTTACTCAGTTTCATTTGTTTTTTAATGGATGTACACGCTTTGTAGAAGACATAATACCCATGTAGACTGTTTTTTCAACCTTATGCTTAAACTCAATAGGTAGTGGAAAGTTCGAACGTTATTTGAAGATATGAAAAACATAATTAAAATAACGTTATAAAAAACAAACACCAAAATAAAATATTTTCTTAAAACTAAAATAATTTGTTTTTAGAAAGATAGAAGGTACTCTTTTTAATTACCTAGAAAGTAATCCCAGCTAAAATGTTTCTGTACTCAAAGGTGGCTATTTAAAATTCTAGATGTAGTACTCCTACATAAAACATTTTTACTTTGACAGTACTTTTTTATAATGCACTCCCCCTTGATTAATGAGACGAGATATTAAAGAGGAAAAGAGAAAATTTAGAAAAATATTATTCTAGTAAGTAGCTCGTAGGTATTCATTTATTTAGGGATAGAAAAACAGTTATTTCTTTTTTAACATGCTGTGTAATAATAATAGTCCCCTCTAGACCGTGCTTCGGTAATGGCGGTTAATCTCAACGGAGACCAGCTTTCGGCGCGGGAGATATTATCTACTTATATTATACTACTTACAGTGCACAAGTGTGTGCGCTGACACAGGTGCACTCTCTCTTTCCGTCACTCTCATACTCCGATGGGACGGCACGCAATCCGACAAGACCGGAGAAAGATCAGGCGCAGAACCAACGGCTTATCGTGCTTTCCGAGGCACGGGGGTATCACACCGCCAACTTCCAAGCTCCGGGTTGTTACTGAGAAATTCTTAAGAGCGTTTATTCTGAAAGTTGGCAACGTCGCAAATAGATGTCAAATATTTTGCTGTTTTGATTAATTTGGCAATATTACTATGTGCAATCATGAAATCTGACTAAATAGCGAACTAGAATATTAATAAAATAGAATAGTGTAAAAAAGGCATTTGGAAAGTTACCAAATACTTTTTTTACATCTAAAACGAAAAATTCAGTCTTTTGATATTAATTATTGCCCGACCTGAGATCGAACCCAGGACCCCACGCTTAACAGTCGCGCTTACGATCACGAGAACAACGGGGCAGTCAAATATGTCATATACGATGCTACAAGGTTCTTATCACGAATGCCGCCATCTTGTTTTTTCAAAATATTTCACAAAAAATGTTTTTTTTTTTACCAACTGTAACCCCTGTCATCTTCATTTGAGTGCCAAAAGATCCTTGTACCATTGTGCCCACAATGTAAATTCGATAAGTTATCGTTATGTTCGCAAAGTTACTGGCAGCTATTAAATTGAGTACACAAAACTGACGCAACGACAAAAGCATGCCACAAAAAAGTACCAAAACTTCCTCTTTATCCCGACAGAGATACAGAATAAACAGCTTGTTGAGGACACAAAGACCATGTTTTAAATTCCTCAAAACTCGGTACACACAAAACTGGAACTACACTAGGGAACAAAAAACGGGCAAAATTGAAAACCAACAAAGTTACCACGAACATCACTGTGCAGAATTTACTTCGTTAAACTATGAAATTCAATTGTAACGACAAAAAGTGGAGAAAACATTTTGGTGGGGGCAACACTGTGTATTTTTGCCACACACCGGTGCCCGAAGACTCGCCTTGGTTTTGTAACTAAATCCTCTTATGGAAGTTTGAACGGTCGGTGAAATTAAACCGCTTTGCCAACTTGTCCACTGCTGACTTAGGGTGCACTGGCTCCATTGTTATTGTAGGACAAAACGTGACGCAATTATAAAAGTGTCGCAGGATAATTTAAAAAATCCTATTTTTTTTACAAAACTTTATTATTGGAAACTAAGAAAGATTTTTGTAGTACTAATACGAGCTAATATCAGGCTTAAATGACGCCATGATTTCCATTCATATCCCTTTAACAGGTACTGATATTCATATTTCATGCCGTGGTGTATATTCACATCAGTAAGCAAGGTTAATAGTGTTGTTACTGCTCACGATATTGTAACTTTCGGCTTCTTTTAAGCAAACTCCAACAAAGGTAGGAAGATACTGGTGCCGATTCTCTTGTACACCGAGCTAAACTAACTAAACTATCACTAAAATTCCTTGCTTTTGGCTATGAGAATCTTAACGCTATTCTGCAACAAAGTTCTCTAAATTAAAATATAATTTTGACACAACTAAAACCGTATTTGACCATCGCGAGTCCACGTGATACTTGTTTGCCCTAGCCCGTGAAATTTTTTTAGACATTTTTTTAGAGCCGGAGGCGCTCTGGGGTGCAGCCTCGACGTGTTTTATATGGAATTTTCACTTTTTGTATGGAAAATAAGAAAAATTATTAACTAAAAATGATATGTTGAGTATTAGGGGTTTAGAAGTTTTAACGGGTACTAAATTAATTATGAGAAGAAAAAAACTCCGTTTTTGCCGCTATATTATTGTATTTATTTATTTATTTATTTATTTGGGAAAACAAACAGTGACACATTACATTTTATACGAATAAATAAAAAATAAAAAATACGGCCAAATGTGCAACCAACAACATTTTCCACGGAATACAAATAAAAATAAACTTTACAAACCATGCTATTTAAAACTAAAACTAACAAACTACAATAATTTAATTAGAAAACATTTTTTGTGCTAAATAGTAAAACAAATTTTAGCAAACAAAGAAATACCTATCAAGGCATGCAAATCTTAGCAGAAATTCTTAAGTTATTTTTATAATGAGTTAATGACTAAGTGTTTTGAGTACAATATTTTTGAATTTACCAGCAGAAAGAGCAAACATATCAATATGATGGAATTGCTTGTTGTAGTTATCAGTTAGTCGAAGACTTATACAGATGTAAATAGGTAGAGGGGCGCACAAATTCCTTCGCAGATCTCATCACAAAACCGTACATCCGATAGGCATTATTTACTACTTTGTTAATGTGGGCATCAAGGTGAAGTTTTGCGTCGAGGAGAATACCAAGATCACGAATAAGGGATACCCTAGATAATGTAGTATTATCCAAAGTATAAGGGTACTTGAAAACATTCTTATTCTTCGTGAAACTGATACAACAGCATTTAGAAAGACTCAGTTGCAATTAATTAATTAATTTATTGCAACATAGAAACATGAAACTCTTTTGAGAGTATATAAACGACGTTCCTTTTTTAATGTCTTCACAGCTACCGATTCAGATCCAAAAATATCCTGGTATTCACAAAATCTTAGTCAACACAGTCCTCTGCAATCTGTTACAAAGTCGGTTTTCAACAAGAACCCTGAGGTACGAGAACGGCTGACCACTTCAAAGATTGCTGAATGAGTGATTGCGACAAAATATTAGTTCAGAACGTTCAGAACTCGAACTTTGCCCAAGTTTAATCAAGTACCATTTGTACATGACCGTTTGAACAGACTTTAAAGTTATTTGGTAAAGTTTGTGTGTTTATTAATTAGATATTTTGGGCGTTAATTGTTAAAATGATTGATGTGTACCATCTTTCCTGCCTCTTTCCTGCAATCTGTGCATAGAACATGAAGTGATTTCGTGAAAAGGGATGGAAGCATGTAACAGGAAGCCGGGGAAGCGCGCGCTATTTTATTTGACGCATGAGCACGCGCGGTGCTAGAGTTGGCCGTCAGAAACGACCTTGACGAGCCCTCGCCAATTTAATGTTGCCCATTACCTTAATGTTGTTTATTACCAAGGTGAGATGTCAGATGTTACACATAATATGCGACTATTATAAGGCTCGCTCGTTTTTTTTATTTTTATTTCAACGTCCGCTTTTATTGATTATTTTAATTTACATTTCTATCAGTATGGGTTTTTTTATGGGTCAGTATGGGTCCGATGCCGCGATTGGCATGGCCGCCTACTGGGCCCAACTCATTTAACATAATACACGTTTTTACCATCGACTCGAAAAGAAGATCAGTAATGTGTCACCTTTCATGGAATTTTCAAGGACATAGCATCCGTCATTATTGAGATGAATGAAAGATTATGGCCGAAAATTATTATAATCACCATACGATTTAGAAAATTGCCCATGATTTAAAAATAATTCCTTGCCGAACAAACAATTAGAACACCGATGATAATAGGAAAATTTATTCAGTTTTTATCCACGAAAATAACATCTAACACTCAGACTACATCCTAATGTAACCGATACAGAAACAAACTAATGTTTATCAATAACTTAACAAGTTAGATCGTCTATTGGACTTGATAATTCTCCAGGAACAACAGAGAATTCTGTTAACTCGGCAACTTTGCCTTGTTATAACGAACCGGTTTATTAACCGTAGCTCCCGAAGTCGCGTTCATGTATCGAGAATATTCGAGAGTAAATACTACAGGGAAGTGCAGTGGTTTAGTTGTAGACTTGGTTATTACTCACTTGAGAATCGGTATTGTGAAGTGCAGTTGAGAAACTTTTGAGTAGGTTATCATGTTTTGTTCTATGATGTGAGGTAGAGTGAATTTTACTTTTTCCAATTGAACCTGACACTTTAATCTACATCGCCACATACAAACTACGTATCACACTCACGTTACGTAAAATCATCATGTTAATGTGTACCGCACGAAGAGTCTAAATACAGTATGTTAATTAACGAAAGGCGTTCCCGTTTACCCGCAACAGTATAGCATCCATACATGCTAAAAAAAATTATTACCGTTCAAAAACCAAATGTTTTTATATTTTTTTTATAATTAAATATTCACAAAAAATATTTAATTGATACGTAAAAGAAACACTCTGTACACGCGCATTTGTATTTCAATGTGGAAGTATGGCAATGTCGCAACAAACTTATGAATGACGATCTATTGATGCGCCTAGCCCCGCCCCCGCCCCCAAATATCCACCTTATTTTATTCGGAACTAAAAATAGCGACGTTGCCGGTTTGGGCAGCGCGAATACGCTAGGTACTTTACCGCGCTACTATTTTGATTTTAAACAGGACGTTTCAAATTTATTTTCATTTTTTTTTCATTCGGTTTTTTTATACTTGTTTTTCTATACTGATATTTTTATTTCAATGTATTAATGATATAGATTAACGCGTTTAAGGGAACGCCCTCTGTTATTTAACATACTGTATAACGTCCCGACATCAATCGTTGGGCAGTTGCCCACCAGACACGACACCCGTATCAAACTCAAACTGAAAAATAAAGCATTTATTTCAAATAAACTAATTACAAGCACTTTTGAACTGTCAAGGGGTCGGTCAGTCAGAAAGTTGAAACTAGTTGCCCATTCCAAAGCATATTAGGTACACCTATGGAGAAGAACGGGCAAGAAACTCCACGGACACTTTTTTAAATCAGAATATGGTTACAAAACTCTGGTCGGAGGATCCTCCCTTTTCTATAGAGTATTTATTTATTTAAACTTTTCACACTCAAAACGGTACAAAGGCGGACTTAATGCCTTAGGCATTCTCTACCAGTCAACCAAGGCTGGTGGAGAGATTGGATGGCAGGTGCTCTGTTTAAGAGGAACAATGAAAAAAATATTAAAAATATATCATTAGAAAAATATAGGTAGGAACAACAGTACATAAATAGGTTATAACTTATAATACATATACATATTTAATGTAATATACTTATATATATACATATATACAAATTTAAGGGAGACAGATGTTGAGTTTGTTGGTTGTTTGTTGTTATTGTTGATGTTGAACTTTACACCCTGTTCCTCATACCTCTATAGCTTTATGAATACAGACATTTCTTATAATTTTCATATAAAAAAAGTGACTGAATCAGACATGATCTTTCACCAAGAATACAGCGTAGTCTCTTCAGGATAGATTTGATATTTAGTCGTACCCAGCTAGGCTGGTGGAGTCTTGAATAGCGTAATGTAAGTAGTCGATACTACCGAATCCTAAATACCATAGTTTTTTATAATTTGTGTAAAGAGACCGTCACCATTTTCTGCTTTTGGTGAAAATTACCTGGAAAATACTACCTAGCGTAGTCCACCACACAAAATTATCCATTCATGCAATATTAAAATATGCAAACGAATAAATCACGCTACACTGGACTGTAATACACTCGTTACGTAATGTGCAATAAATTAGTGTTCAACCATTTTTATTCGGAAATTACAGTGTTTAAAATGCCATTTACGTACAGCTTCCGGAGTGTACTTGTTTTTTGTTTTAAGGTCATTGACATATTGGATAGTTCCATTATGTCAATGACCTCAAAACCGATCAAGAATGGATACTTCAGCTGATATTTTCTACAATTCTTATTAATTACCTATTGACTTCATTACCGGCGCAAATGATTTTCTTGACGAACCAACTTTTAATGATTTTATACTCAAGATCACGTCTCAACGAGTAGTGTTGATGATTTTGAAAAAAAATATGTTAAATAAGAAGATTTTTTTAAATAATTTATTACGGGAATATTTTAAATAATGTTTATAATAAATACTGAAATTAATTTGTAAAGTTATATCTAACGCAGATAAAAGACTGATCGCAAACTCAAACACGGCGTGTTGCCACATCAAGCGCTGAACGCGCTGATCGTTGTCTGCGTTCAGCGCTTGGTGTGGCAACACGCTATATTCAAATTCGCGACAAGTCAATAGTCATCCTGAGGATGCCTCGTTGAGGGGTTCACATTATTTCCAGCGAGATCTCAGCTATGATCTTTTTATCTTGAACAGATATATTTCTACAGATATACTCCTGTAATCTATACGCATATAGGTAATAAATCTGAAAAGTTTATTTGTTTGTTGGAACGCGTTTATCTCTGACTCTTCCAGTCAGAATAGAAAAAATCTATTTGTATTTGATATTCCAATTCTTCAGGAAGTTTATTTATCATCGGCATCGGTGCGGCTCGGTACAGCTCGGGCACCTTACGGCGGCTTCGGGCGCCTGAGGGCTGCTTCGGGTGGCTTCGGCAAAATTAAGTAATAATTAATTAAGGCAAAATTAAAAATAGTTCGGGTGGCAGATACATCGCATAGCAGTCGTAACGTTATGTAAAAACAGTTGTGCGTGTGTATGTATAATGGTGGATTGGGACTTAGTTCTCATTGTTCATCTTGCTGAAGAAGAACTTGGAGCCTTAAGGAAAAAAGGAGATTTTGGGTGGATAAGCTTTGGAAGCAAAGATGTACTTTCAGTGAACTTCATAACTTGTTTAATGATTTACGATAAATAAATAAAACGAACTTATACGCATAATTAATGAGGCTGTTGCCTTTTATTTTCCTATGGGTGTAGCCAAGCTAATGGAGGCCCGATGAACCTAATGACTGTTCTGCGACGAATCTGCCACGAAAATGCCACCCGAGCTACCCGAAACCAGCCTCGGCTTCCTTAGGTATGCTGATATCTAAGGACGCCGAGGCTGAAGCAGCTTTCTGGCGCCCGAAGCCGCCCGACCTGTTCCGAGCCGCACCGATGCCCACCGACAGCGGGTGCCGCGCCATAGGAGTTGAGCAAAAAGAAGTCAGAATAGGGAACGCTAAGTAATAGCGCGGGCGAGCAATGCGATGCGACGTAACCAATCAAAAGGAGATAAAAAAAAATGTGGCACTCCGGGAATGCCAACAGAAGTGAAAACGTAAAAAAAATACTTCCAAAACCTTTAAAGTAAAAATACTTGCATAAAACATTGATCCGTAACGTTATATAAATAAAGAACACAATCGCGTTTACAAAAATGAGGTGTCGGTAACGGTGTCGCGAGTTCAATTGATTTTTCCCATCTCAGAAATGTCCAACGCGCCTAACGAAGTTTTCACTTCAAAAATGTGGCTGTTATTTTAGTAGATAAATTGTGGTATCTTACGACTTCCACGCGAACGAAGTCTTGGGCAGAAACTATTTTCTTATTATTTGTTATTTTCTTTATTATTGCCCATTGTTCTTTTCTTGGAAACATTTAACCTTCATGAAACATTTTTTGTTCTTTCAGTCAATGATAAAATGAATATTAATATAAGGTTGTTCTTGTCGATTGCACACGGCAATAGAAGTTACATTCGACATACAACAAAATCTACCTAATTTTAGCACAGCGCTTTATTTAATTAGGACTATTTAAAATAGTAGATAATTCATAAATTCATTGTATTTATTAAATAAATAAAGATACAAAAAAATAGGTACTGAATAAATGAACAGACTTGGTTTTACATTACATCTCACATATGGGGTAGAAAAACTGCGTTGTGAGACTTGCGTTTTTTACATGTTATGTTTTTGATGGTTGTAGGTACCTTTTATGAAACATTTAACCTTCATGCAACATTTTTTGTTATTTCAGTCAGTGATAAAATGAATATCATTTAAAGGTTCTTCTCGTTGGTTCAGTACTCGGAGATTGTTAAATAATAGTTATCGCTACCTGCAGCCGAACCTAATAGTGACATTATCCCAGTTGCCCTTTTAAGGAAGAGAAATGGCGATTTTTTTTTTTTAAAGTGAAAACTTCTTTAGACGCGTTAGGCATTTTTGAGATGGGACTAAACCGCTGATTTCGCGACACTGTAACGCAATTTTCCGACACCGTGGAGTAAAAGACATCAACGCGTTGGTTACCGCGGTACCGATTTTTTTCAAGTTTTCACTTCTGTCGGCACTCCCGGAGTGCCACTGTTTCTTTTGCTAAGTTTTACCAGAGAGAAGAGGAAAGGAGAAAGGGAAGGATTTGTCCTACGGTAAGCTTAAAACATAACATAGGCTAAAAATAAAATGATAAAGTTTCAGGAAGGTAACTACTTTAATAAGAGCTTAAAAAAAAAATACTTGTTGAAATCAAAACAAAAACTCAAACTGACCTTTTGAATAAAAATTTTACAAGCAAAAGTATTACCGAAGGTATTGCTCCTATTTATGTCACAGGCGATTCTTTGTTGAATGCACTCAACCTTTTTAAGTATTCGGAGAAATCCGGCTTATAAATTCCGTCCTACTGGTCGAGGATTTAAAAACATTGTGCCAGACCTTGTCTTCCAGCTGACAAGTCACTGGCTGGCGCGAACGAAATTATGCCTAAAAATAAAAACACAAAAAAAAAACTATCCAAGAGTGAGTTGGGCTCACAAAATTATAGAGCGTACATTCTGAAAGTGGGCAACGTCGCAAATAGACGTCAAATATTTCACCGTTTTAATTAATTTGGCAATATTACTGTATGGAAATATAAAATATGGCTAACTAGTGAACTAGAATATTGATTATGAAATGCAATAATTAATATCGTAACACCGAATATTTAGTTTTAGATTGTAAAAAAGTATTCGAAAACTTTCTAAATACCTTTTTTACACCTAAAATGATTACCACATCAAATGCAGTGTTATAATTGCAATTCATTCGTAATACTTTACTTCACTAGTTAGTGATATTTATTTCATATTATTATTGCCATACAGTAATATTGCCAAATTAATCAAAACAGAAATTGACAACCGCTATTTGCGACGTTGCCAACTTTTAGAATAAACGCGCTTAAAGCGAAAACAGGGCAGTATTAGGTTAAAAATATGATTCGCGACGGTAACAAATGTTTGTATTTTAAGAATTACTGACTATTATTTCAATTCAGATCTCCTTATTAGTTAGATTTCACGTTTTTATCGATTTTCCCTCACTAGTTTCTTTACTCGGAAAACTCCTGATATTTTTTTCACTTCAACTCGAACAAAATAGTGTTGCTACTGCTCTGAACGTAATAAGGTCGATACATACGAGTAGGTACTAAACGATAGCAAATGCTCTCTTCAGTAGGTAATTGAAAATGTAAGAGACGCTCTTAGATAAATACAACTCTTATTATTTTACAGTTTCCTTTCAGCGTTTTATTGTTGAAAGGAAAAGGTAATATGTTTTCCGATAGATGGCAATGGTGCTTTTATTAAAGTGCAAGCTTATATTGTCAATAAGATGTGTACCTATCTAACTAAAACTCTCTGTTTTTTTTTAATATATCAAACTCAAAACATTTGTTTCAAACTCGTTTTTGCCCACGTCTTCACCCGCGTGGATGTCGGAAATTCAAAACGTACGGGATATAAAAAAAAAATATAAAAAAATGTCCTAAACCAGGTCAAATTTTGATTTATTTATTATATTTATATTTTATATATTTTATTTATGTGTCAAATTTCATCCAAATCCGTTCAGCTGTTTAGTGTGAAAGCAGTCGGGTGGGTCAGTCAGAAATATGAAGCTAGTTGCCATTCCAAAGCGCAGTAGGTACCATCAGGGTAACGCATATCTAACCAATTTGAAAACAAAATCCCGTGCACACGACCCTTTTTTTTCGTAGGTAAGCGATACTATAGCGGCCGAGCGCTGCAAGCAAGAATAGTCCTTACAGTGTACAGATATGCATTTCTTCAATAGTACCTATCGAGAAAAATTGCAAGAAGTTCCTATCCCTGCTACCTACAGTTATTATGTTACTGTCCCACAAACGATGGGCACTTAATATTTTATCCAGCGTGTCCTGTTTTCTGCACGTAACAGGAACTGACTGATGGACTCTAGCGAAGGTGCCAAATTCAGAACTGACTAGATTGCTGACACGCTAAGAAGAAGAAAATCTACAACTATAAAAAGATAAATACTTTATGATAAATGTGTCTGTAAAAACTTTTTCGATTTAAAACGATGCAATTTTTTCGTTTATTATTTCTTATTTACTATAGCCCATTTTAGAGCTAAAATCCGCGCCACCACTGAAGTCTTTTTGACGCGGCGCTAGTGATGTCATTTTCTGCCGGACTTCAGTGGTGGGGCGCACTCTGGATAGCTAGAATGAGTTTAAATCTTTATTCATATGTCACTTTCACTATATTAATTAACAACGGTTAATTGCGTTAAAGACACTGCAGGCGCGTCTTTTGATTTGTGGCTGTCGTTTTAGAGTTATTGCAAGCGCAGAATTATTTTACCCTTTTACCCGAAGTGGGTCCACACACTAATGTTAATGTATTTTAATCTTATTTATTTTATTGTACCTAATCAAAATTAATCCATTTAATTTATATAAATGCATGATTAAAATTGAATTCAATCATTGTAATTAATATGAAATCAAATAATAATATTAGAAATGTAAAAATTTATTTGTTGAATTTGTGTCATAATTTTAATTGTGTGGAATGAATTAAAGCTTTATTATTTATTTATATGTACTTAAGATAACAACTAAGAGTTCGAGAATTCAATATTCAAAACTGACACAGACCCATTTCACCTCCTTTTAACTTTATGGTCTCAAATGTCAAGATTTCATAAAAAAGTCATTCTCAATGGAACAAATCTAATTGTAATAATGATTCTAATGATTATAAATCTGCTAATAAATATTTGTTATGGTCGCAAATCATAATACAACCTGACACTGACCCGCAAATTGCTAAAACCGGCCAACTGCATGTCCGACCACGCACAAGGAATAATTCCGTAGTTGGGATGAATTTATCCCAAATATAAACTTTACATTGTAGTTGAAAAACATGTTCTCCGATACATTCCAACTGCAAATGTAAGTTTTTACGCACAATAATGAGAGATTTACCATGTTATTTAAAGACCATAGACTTCTTATAGGTTTTCCTGTAATCTATGGGTAAAGAACTATTCTCAGTATATTTTTCAAAATTTTAGTCTCAATGGTTTTGGAGATAAGAGTGGGAATGGTGAATTTTCATCTATTTTTTTAACTATCTTTAAACGTATTTATTATAATATTATGAAAAAAAAATTGAGATCTTCGCAACAAGTCCTTTCATTTGATATATCACACGGTATAGTTTACAATTTTTTATTTTTTTATTTTCTTGTTTGACCCCGATAAGTAACTCCCATATTCAAAATTCATTTATTTACGTCCGTGTCCGTCCGTGTTTGGGTCACAAAAAAACATGTGTACCAAATTTCAACTTAATCGGTCCATTCGATTTGGAGAAAATTGGCTGTGACAGATGGAGAGACAGACAGACAGACAGACACACGAGTGATCCTATAAGAGTTCCCTTTTTTCCTTTTGAGGTATGGAACCCTTAAAACGTAAGAAAATTTGAATTTCGCTCGGCTTCCTTTGATTATCCACCTAAAGAAAACAACTGTCACAAGAACTAAAAAAAAAAATCAAACGGAAATCATAAATTCATAAAGCTGTCGGCCATTTTAATCGAGTCACTTCTGCATTCAAAAAGGGAACTGCCGACAGAGATGTCAATTTACGAGACTTCCCTCACTTATGTGGGATTAGGTATTACAACACGGCCTGTGGTTGATTTCCCGAGAGCCTACACAATACTTCGTCCCGACAACCGTTTACTTAAATTGCGAAAGTATTTCACTGGGAGAGTTTTCATTAGGGTAATGCGAGGTAACATTAGCTAGGAACTTTTGACATGCGTAAAGCGAACTTTACATCGATAGCCTTTAAATTATTCCAGCTAAGACTTCTTGTAGTAGTGAAAAGCAAGTTGACAAAAAAAGTGTGTTGTAAAAAAAAGTTGACCGTGTCGTGATGCCCGGCAGTTGTGAAACACCAATATTGATGGCAAAACAAAAACTAAATGATGGCAACAGTCAAATAATTTATTTCAATTAGGCACTTATAAGACACTTTTGAACATCAAAATTTACAAAAAATTGAATTGATTCTAGCCGCCCCTTCCAAAAGATAGTTTTCGTATGGAGGAGAATGGGCAAGAAACTCCACCGTTACTCTTTTAAAATGTTTTACAATATTTTGTTTACATTAATTGTATAATTATATGTAAAGACGATGCACCTGAAATAAGATTACTATACCACAATAGGTAAAAAGAATTTAAAAATGAAGCAATGGCTGATAAATTCATTATGTGGCGGATACATGGTGCTCACATATTTACAAACATTGTAAAAGTATACGCTGATCCTAATTTTTTTACAAGAAATACTAATAAGTCAGTGTGTGAGTTCAATTAATCACAGAATGTAAAATCAATGTTACAAAAATAATAAATTATACAATTAAATTAGCAACCAGTTTGATTTTGTCTCGACTCTAAATTGTCCTATGGAGCAGGACTAGCATGTTTCCAAGCATTTTTATCTTGAATATAATTCTCGTCGAAGAGGATCATGCCGTTTGCCCTCACGGCATACGAGTTGATTTTACTCCTAAGGCGCGCTTTAAAAAAAAATCTGACAACCAAGGCCCATAGTGTTAGTTACAAAAAGCTTTAAAAGTATGTTAGTAGGTACAGAAATAAAAGTGGAAAATAATTTCGATTCATCAACCCGCACCTCTCACACACAGATTGAAGAATCGTTTGAACCCAGCCGCGTTCAACCTATCTGCTATAATTTTCAAGATGCTGTTGCTACTCCCCCGCACATTATTATTATAGATGTTTCACATCAATTAAAGTCGTCACATCAGTTTGTGTTTCTTATGCTCATTCCAAATAAATAAAAAACTCGGCCAAGTGCGAGTCGGACTCGCGCCCGAAAGGTCCCGTACCATTATTTATAAAAACGAGCAAAAAAAATCACGTTTGTTCTATGGGAGCCCCCTTAAATATTAATTTTATTCTGTTTTTTTTGTATTTGTTGTTATAGCGGCAACAGAAATACATCATCTGTGAAAATTTCAACTGTCTAACTATTACGATTCATGAGATACAGCCTAGTGACACACGGACAAACAGAAAGACGGACGGGCAGCGGAGTCCTAGTAATAGGGTCCCGTTTTACCCTTTGGGTACGGAATCCTAAAAAGCATGCCTTCATAATTTTTTTTTTTGGCATTGTGATAATTGCTTTTTGTAATACAAGAACTCGAACAAACCCAAATATGCAATTTTAGGCTTCAAAGAAAAACCACGTGGATTAGTTACTCGAATTGAGTTTTTAAACGCTTTGACTGTCATTTATTGGAAGCGAAGAACACGCTCGATGTAAATGAACCTTTAGGACCGCAGTGCATTTTATAGGTGATTAAAAATAGATGAATGCCTATTTGGCCTAGTGATCGTAAGCACAACTGCTGAGCATGAGGTTCTTTTTTTTTTGGGTGGGAAATTTAAATAACTTCTCCCGCTCATGAGGTCCTGAGTTCGAATCCCGGATCGAGCAAAGTGTTATTGGGTTTATCTATCTGGAATTTCTTAGTAGCAACCCGGAGTCTATATTTGTGCCCGATTGACGGCAATAGGCTTGCACCTTGTTACGTGGGACTTAAACATAACTGGGGAAATGTGGGTGCACTATAGGTACACCTCTGCCTAACCCTTTGGGGATTACAGGCGTGATGTTATGTTATGTTAAAAATAGATGATAGAAACTGACAGAAAGGTTATGAGGGTTACTGGGTACAGAATCTGTTTATGATTTAAATCGATTTTAACCCTAGCTCTTAAACGGCTGAACCAATTAAGCTTCACTTGTATGTATGTTTGTTTGTAACCGACTCCTTAGGGCGCTATTTTGACCCACTTTAAACGGCCAGATTTCATTCAAATTTTGCACATCTGTCAAAGACCGATGACAATGCAATAATTCGATTAAAATATCCGATTATCCTGATTAGATTCGCCAGGATTCATAACGTTACTTGTTTGCGTCAAGACCAAGAAGGGAAACTACGAAGCGCACCGATCACCTATTTCTCGTATAAGTTACCGACTCTGATTAAGATGAAATTTTCGGAGAGGGAACCTGAGAAACGGCTATCTTATCTAAGGGAGGCAGCAGGCGCCCGAATCCCTCTTTTCTCGGATAAGTTACTGACTTAGAATAAACATCAATGACTTCCTGAATCGTAGTAAGACTTGTCGATATCACTATTTCGTTAATAACCTTATACCGTTAAGTCTAAGTGTATATTGATAAAGTTAAAATATTTGAATGGCTTCTAAAATCGAGATTAGACTATCAATACAGCTGTACACATTAATAATTTGGAAAATAATTACAGTTAGATATAGTTATCACGGAATTGATAGTAGATTAGATCAAATAACAGTTTAAAAATTAAAAAACACGCTTTTATAAATAAACCAAACTAAAAAGTAGAAAAAAAAAATATTTGTTTAAAAAAACACGCTTTATGTAGAAAACCAAAGTAAAAAATAGAAAATAAATTTTAATAAATTTGAATTAAGAACAGTATAAAAAATTCTAATAAATATAAATGAATAATAGTGTAAATAAGAAAAAAAAAATATTAAAAAAAAGCGTGGGGTGCTTTTTTAAGATATTATCGAAACAGGGACACCTCTGTCCAACCCTTCGGGGAAACAAGGCGTGATGTTATGTGTTTTATGTTTATCGAAATGATAATCCTTCTTCTCGTATCTGTCAATAAAATATTTATAACTATTGACACCATGCACCCCACGATTTTTTTTAAATAAAACATTTTTTTCTTATTAAAAAAGATGTACACTTTTTACCCACCTACGGCAGAGAGGGATATGATTTTAGCAGGCTATGTGTATATGTATGTAATCTGGTCCCTCATAACTCCTAAACTCCTCGTCGTATTTTGATAAACGAGATATCGTTGGAAGTGTCTTGTTTTTCCGCGGGCTATTGACTATATGACGTCATATTAAATCCAAGATGGCGGCTTACAGCGGATGTAAAGTGTTACAAGATTAATACATATACCGTGATTGGTATCTAGTGAAAGCTGTCTTAAGGAGTACTTTCTTAAAATATATTAGTTATCTCTAATTATACATACTTGAACCCCACATAACATTTTAAAAGGAATGTTATTGAAAACAGTAAAAGTGAAGCATAATTGTTTTATTCTTATGTAGGCTGCTTAAAAATTCATGCTCAATGTTATCTAGTCTGCTAAAAATCATACCCTCAATGGGGGTTCATTGAAAGAAAGAAAGAAAGAAAGGAAGAAAGAAAGAAAAATTGTTCATTCTGCACAAACTAAACGCACATGCCAAAAAATATTAGATAAAATGTACTGAGACCCTCAGTACATTTTATCTAATATTTTTTGGCATCGAGTATGATTTTTAACCAAAAAGGTATAAATAAGACATCGTAACAAAACAACATCTGTTTTCGTATAACCGGAGTCACACGTAATCTGAACTATGCTATAATCCTTTACCAGTGTCTTTATTTCATGGTAATATAACTCAGTGGTATTACACTCATTGAAGCTCGTGGCTAAGTAATAACAGCCGCACGCTTGCCTGGGTCGGTGCGTAGATGGGTGACCATCTTTACATACCAAGACTCTTCCGTGGTCCCGGCTGTCAGTGGTGGATCTTTGACAGTCATTACGGGTCGTCAGAAGCACGAAAGTCTGACAACCAGTCTTACCAAGGGGTATCGTATCACCCAATTACTACTGGTACGGAACTGGGTTGTGGAGGTCAGATAGGCAATCGCTCCATGTAAAATACTGGTATTCAGCTGCATCCGGTTAGACTGGAAGCCAACCCCAACATAGTTGGGAAAGGGTTGGCGGATTGATAGTGGTATTACACTCATTAGAATTTACATTTGGAAGGATTTTGATATGGCAGTTCGAAAAACGAAGTTTGGTCAGTATTTATTTTTTCTAAAGTTATATACGTTCATCGGGAAAAACTGGTCATAACATGATATCGGAAAAACGACTCTGGTCATAATTTCCATAGACCAACATATATTAAACAACGCGGAACACACGAGAAGTTATCATTTTATTGTTGTATGTATGAGATGAATACTTTATCAATTAAACTTATTAAAAAAAAAATGTTTTTGGTCTTTGATTTGTGATCTGTCAGACTCGCACACGAAGGGCTCCGTACCACCGTACAATATATAACACTACATATTTTTACGCTTCCCAAAATAAAATAAAGTTAAAAATTAAAGGGTCCTCATACAAGAAACATGGTTTTTTTGGCGTTTTTGCTAAAAAATATACAGTGATTGGAACCTTTCGTGTGGGAGTTTTTTTTTTCAATTCTCTCCCGGCCGGTTCTTTCCTTTTTAGTTCGGAACCATAAAAAAAACATTTTCTGAATCATGTAAACCTAACTAAAGTCTACACAAGAAGATGATTATCTATTTAACTACTTAATTTCGTATTTTGTCCTGAAATAACACTAATCCAGTCGGCGTCGCCACAAAATCGGATTACTTCGGGCGACGAAGGATGACGCTTCAGAATAGCAGAACAAACTAACTTTGAGCCACAGTCTACTGATTACCGACACAGTTGGCTAACTAAGGCTAGCTACTAACCTTCTTTTAGTTAATACGTGTTGTTTTATTTAAGAAAAGTTAGATGGAAATCTGATTTGGTTGAGATGGGAAAGCAGGTAATTAGATCTTGACCCCTTGCAGTTACAGATATTCTTATTTTTTTTTATGCATCTAATGCTGGCACTTCAGTTCGCGTATTTGTCAGAATATTCGCGTCACTTAGGTAATACAAAATCTACCTTATTCGTATCGTTATAAAGTTCATTTTTTATTTAAATTGTTACCGCGAATATTCTGACAAATACGCGTAGTGAAATACCAGTATCATGGTGGCACTTCACATCGCTATTCGTATTTGCGTATTCGTCTGATTTGCCCAAATACGACGATGTGAAGTTAGTCTATTCGCCTAAATTTGCCATTTTTTTACGAATAAGACAAATACGCAAATACACGAACACTCGTATCCGCGTTGTCGGTTTTTGGTCACTTATCAAAGGATTGCGAATATACTGAATAAGTTCGTGTACCGTCCACACATGGCTTGCCTAAGCAAGCGATAAAGGAACTGAGAGCGACTGAGAGAACTGGTAGACTATTGTGTTTTATTTACGCATAACTCAGATGAAATAATAAGTCGCTGCTGCCGTCAACACGTCCATCTTTGTCTTCAGATTAGTAAAAAGATAGTACAAATATTTTTGAATGTTAGGGTATTCGGAGTTCATTTCGATGTGTGGACAGTTAATTCGAGTTATTCGGACTTCAACACTATGTATATAGTCCAATAAAACACAGTAAAACCACGACTACAGAATAGCGATGTGAAGTGCCACCATGAAGATGACTGTGTGGCCACTGCTTGGTACTAACAATAATCACGATAGTGCCGCAATATATCAGACTCAGATAAGCAAATGAAAACTTTTGTTTAACATTATTCGAAAAGCAAACATTTTAAATTAAGAACACACGTGTAACGTTATACAGGACTCATAAATAGTTCACAATAATAACGAATTTAAAATTTTCTACAATTTTAAAAAAGGAACTATGCCCTCGGCGTTCTCCCGTGTCGTTTCATTTTATAACCAAACAACGTGTTTTATTGTTACCGTTTTGTTCAGTGGCTGTATTACCTTGTCATACAGTTTTCCTTGTTTCGCTATTTCATTTCGCTTCCCAGTGCATTTCCCCACAGAACTATTAAATGTTTTTCTAGTTTGCAAACGCTTACGGTACAAATATTTTGACAGCTTCGGTAAGCGTTCGGGACGTAACCGGTCGGAGTTTTGTACATTTTGGTCAATTTTATAGTTTCATATTTTGCTGCATTTTGTATTAGCTACTGGCTATTTATTGGCTGGTCTGTTATTTTTATTGGGAGTAGGGAGAATATTATGTTATAAAACCAGACGTGACGGCTAATATTGAACAAATATTACTCACCTTGATGTTGTGGTATTTGGAAACCCTAACTATATATATATATATATATCTAAACTAATATTATGAAGAGAAAAAATTGGATTTTTGTATGTTTTTTGTTTGTTTAAAAAAAACACAAAAATTCAATTTATTAAATTATTTAGTTCAATAACTTTTATTTTTTTGGGGTTAAGTATAATATATATATTTTTGAATTGCACTAATTAAGCCCTTTCATTTGAGACCCAACATGACATCATATTTATTTTTATTTTTTATTCCATAACTTTTTATGTTTTAGAGGGCACCATATTCAAAATTTTATGTGACGTTACACAGCCACGTTATGCCACGTTATATAACCAGCGGACGATCAAGATGCTTCCAACAATACTCATTTGTCAAATTATGATGAGTACCTAGGTTAGAAGTTATGAGGGGACCGATGACTTTTTAAAATTGGTTAAGACTTAACCAATTTAAAAAAATCTTTCCCCTATAGAAAGCTACATTATCAACGAGTAACATGGGCTATATTTTATTTCGATAAAATATTATCATACGTGAACAACGTCTCGAGTATAAGCTAAATATAATCCATACTAATATTATAAATTCGAAAGTTATGTATGTATGTTACCTAAACCACTGTTTAGGCGTGAAAAGGTACATACAGACAGAGAAAAAAAATTAAAGGAAATTTTATCGATAAAATTTAGCAAGGAGATAGATGACATCTCGAGGAAGGACATAGGCTAGTTTTTGTCTAAAAAATAACCAAGGGAATGATTAGAGTATGGAAGTTTGTATGGGAAACCTATAATTTCTTAAGTTAGGGCTATGAAAACTTAAATATGCTTTTGGTAAAAAAATAAAGAATGATGTTTTTTTTTTTTTTTTCAAAAATCATCCCTCAAGTGGGTAAAATAGGGGATGATTTTAAAATTCACATTTAATATTGCTCTTTTGTACCTTATTTTCAAGCGATTTAAAGGATTAGAAATATAGTCATAGTCCGTATCTTGAAATATCATTTAGTCTTCATTTAATTAAAATCGGCCCACTCGGTCAAAAGTTATTATAATTTAAATTCATAAATGAACCTTTCAAACATGTAGGTATTATGTGTTCAATGGCGGCAAGAGTAGGTAAATAATAGTAAAATTTTATGTTAGCAAATTAATAGTAAATTTGTTATGTATTCGTATTTTAAGAAATGCATTTAGAATCATACCTGTTTTATTTATGTTAAAAAAAAAACCGGACTAGTGTGAGTACGCCTTGCGCCCTGCGAGAAAGTCCGAAAGGGATACCGTGGCCCCCAGCAACTGAAGAAACACGGGTGGGTTTTAGCCAGTAAACCGACGTTCGCACGGACATAATAAAATCGCAGCAGAATTTTATCGCGCACTAGATTCTCAACTCTCGGTGCTAAGCCGAGCGTTGAGAATCCAACGCGCTGGGACGCACTCTCGTCCCATCGCGTTGAAAAAACACACTGTTGGATTTTCAACTTTCGGCACTAAGCAGAGCGTTGAAAATCAAGTGCACGAAATAAAATCGCCGCGATTTTATTACGTCCGTACGAACGTGGGCTTAGAGTTTGACACGCCCGAGAAGATATTTGATAATTTCCCACCCAAAAAAGGGTTCCGTCTCAAAGCTGTGCTTGCTCAGCTGCCCGAATTTCTAAATCTGGATTGAAGGACAAAGTTAATTTTTCAATTGAAAAAGAACTTTTAATAGAGTAATGAAATACAGACTAAATGTTACTTCAAGACACGGCTTATGAATTTTTGATCCCAGATTTAAGAAAAAACTTAACTTTGCAGTTCATAAATATAACTATAAATTACCAATTTTCCGGACTTTCCTCTTCACTTGATCGTACTTCACGCCAAACTTCATGCTGCTGGGCCGACGGGAAGTACCAAATAGGTTGATTTAATTGCGAGTTTTAAAATATGCGGCATAAATGGCCGTATTTTTTTATTCCGCTGACTTGGTAGTTCAATTTTCTTAACAGCCCCAAGAGACCGTAGATCTAAGTTTTTGTGTCTATTTCAACTTGATGCCTCCACGCGTTCCTAATAAAAAGGGTCTTGATAGACAACGAAGTCATCCTTTAAGGATTTCAATTTTTATTTTTGAGGCACGGAACCCTAAAACAGATTTATTATCTGTTACCTTTTTATGCCGTAACGGCTGAATGGATTTAGATAATAGGCCATGAGCGATGAGAATGAAACGAATGAAGGCATACAGTTAGGATATATGATACTCTGAATCCCGGTAGCACGTTCTTGTGGGATATTTTCCTACATCCACGCAGGCAAAGCCGCGAGCAAAAACGGTTTGTTAAGCTATTTGTTACGCTTTCACGCTAAAACGGCTGAACGGATTTGGATGAAATTTTGCATACGGGTAGACCATGACCTGGAGAAGAACATATGATGCCTTTTATCTCGATATTTTCACAGGATCAAGACTTAAGTGGGTGAAACCGCGGGGTGCAGCTATTATTATTAATTAAACAGGTAATAACTACTAAGATGTGATGCTTATAAATAATCGTCTCTAGTCTGCCTCGTTGGTGTAGTGGTCGTAAGCGCTACTGCTAAACATCAGGTCCTAGGTTCGATTTCTGTTTGTCTGTTGCCACCCTGTTTATAAGTTTAATATTAATGTATTATTACAAATAAACCTTCCGGAATAAATTTTCTAAGCAATGGAGAAAACCAAGGCGGTCACACAAACAGGCTCGGAAAGTGACTTTAATTTTTCCTGACTACGGCGAAACAAAAAGGAGGGTTACGATTGATTTTGACCGGTATGTATGTATGTATGTTCATCTGTAAGTTCAAAAACTAAAACCCGACTACTGAAAAATCACGCTCTAAATTGTATGAATCCAGAAAATATTTATTATTTTTATTATTTATCTACTTATTATGATAAGTAGATAAATAACATAATTTAACTACGCCAAAAAATACTCACGATTTCAAACATTAGAATACATAATTCCAAAAATGAATGTAATTCTAAAATGTTATTCAAATTCATAGTCGTGCCGCGAGACTCAGAGTCCTTTCAATTAGAGTACGAAATCCCGACTGATTAAACCGAAAGCCGCTATCTTCCTACCAAAATTATTGTACAGAATAAAGAGAACATCAAAAATTATTTTAAATTACAACAATGGAAAAGGTGTTCGAATTTAGATCCATTCGAGGTTTTCGCAATTGAAATTGGAGTAATTGGTCAATTATAATTATAGAGCATTGTTAGGTGGCTAATTTTGATAATTAATGGCTGAATAGATAGTAATAAATTTATTAATTTGTTTAGTTAAAGGTGTCGCTCATACTCATAAATATTCATTTAGAACGCTATTAATCGTTAGAGGGGCTCGTGGTTAAATAATAACAGCCGCACGGGTCGATATTTAAGGTTAAACAACGCTTGCCGAGGTCGATCCGTGGATGGGTGACCATCCATTACATACCGAGACCTTTCCGTGCTTTGGAAAGCACGTTAAGAGTGTTTATTCTGAAAGTGGGCAAAGTCGCAAATAGATGTCAAATACTTACTTGTTTTGATTAATTTGGCAATATTACTGTATGGAAATAAAAAATTTAGCTAACTAGCGAACTAGAATATTAATAATGAATTGTATTAACACTGAATTTGATTTTGTAATCGTTTTAGGTGTAAAAAGGGATAAAGAAAGTTTACAAATACTTTTTTTACATCCAAAACTAAATATTCGGTGTTACGATATTAATTATTGCATTTCATAATCAATATTTTAGTTCTCTATCTAGCCACATTTCTTAATTCCATACAGTAATATTGCCAAATTAATCAAAACGGGTAAATGTTTGACAGCTATTTACGACTTTGCCAACTTTTAAGATAAACCCTCTTAAGCAGTTGATCCCGGCTGTCATTTGTACATCTATGACAGTCCCCAAGTAGCAATTTGCCATATTTCCGTCATAAAAGCCAAAATATATGCCAGGATAAAGACCATATTATCGCTAATTATCATTATTAGTAGTTAGAAGCCCGAACGTCTGACAACCAAGGGGTATCGTGTAACCCGTAAATGGCTTGTGGAGGTCCGATAGGTAGTCGCTCCATGTAAAATATTGGTACCTATTCAGCTGAATCCGGTTATACTGGAAGTCGACCAAAGTCGAAGCAATATTTTATACAGGTAATTGTGGCACAGTTGGATCCAACTATCGAGATGACGACGAAGAAAAAGACGAAAAATACATGGCATAGTTACAATCTAAATAATTGTACCTATATTTATCATGAAATAAGAGGTTACTTTCAATAATCCTAACGAAATAATCGGAAATTCATATTGATTCATATTTTATTATTTTTTTGCCAATATTTATCTAGGTAAGTCTTCTTAAAGATCTTAATACCTTCTTGTCATCGAAAACGTAGGTACCTTGGCGGTATATTAGAATGATGTAACCACGGGAGTGATATCAAAGTTACCGAAATCACAGAATTATACTTCATTATCCTCCTATAAAAAAAAACTTATATTTCCAATACATTTCTAAGTAATATAATTTACCAGAGAAACATAAAAATATTGAAGATTACACAAAAATAAGGGTAATATTTAATGGAACGTTGGGACCGTGGAACTGGGGTTGTAATCAAAACCCGTTCGCTGGTCGAAGGACATTCCTACCTGCCCGCTTCCTTCCCAGAAAAATCCGCACTTTTCCTTAGTTCACTTCAAAATGAAATTTCTTATCCACCGTTTTAAGCTATGAAATGTGATATTTTTTCAAAGCAAAAGGTAAATGTAGATTGCCTTCAGAGAAATATGAATTTATTCTGTTCGCGAAGGAACAGCGCAATGCATAATTTAATATTCAATGATCACAAGAAGTGAAAATCAAAAAGCAGTACTCGAGTAAATTGTGTTATTAATTTTAATGGACGTGTTGTGATTTAATATTTTATTTCGTAATTGTTGATCTTGACATTGAATAATAGTGTAAAACTGTTACTCTACATAGGACACGTTTTACGATACACAAGTTAGTGTAGTTGGTACGTACCTATAATTTACGCCCCACTGTCTCTGCTTAGTTAGTGGTTTTGAAATGTGACTATGGGTTAATTTTATCCACCAATGTCGATAGACAAAGGGCAAGTAAACATAAAAATACTAACCGTAACTAGGTACATAACATGAGCATAGTCCTGAACTAAAACATTTCTAAATTAAATCCAATAAAAAGTAAAAATGATAAATAGATTTAAAAAAAGTTATTACTAGAAAAGCGGCCAAAGTCAACCCTCCTAGAATATCGGCGATCCAATCAAAATGAACCAAGTATCATTTCAATCTAAACATAAAATTAAGGAGAAAAAATTGCTTACACAAGAGAAAGTTCTCCTTACGAAATATATCAGGAGGACATCTGCACTCTTTCGTCCAATCCGTAATAAAAGTGGATAGCGGTCATAAATTTTGAGTCGAGGACGTCCCAATACCACAGGGGCCGCGAGCCACCAGCCAATCCTTGGGAGCAATCAAATTGTGATCAGTACCGCATGAGAAGAATTTTTATGCGCACCCTTCGAAAGCCTACCAGATAAATCTGGCCTATGAATACGGGACGCTGTTCAAAGTTATTTGTTTTGATTGAATAAGTGATAAAATTTTACGTATCAATATGGCCACCTGATTTTAGTTTTATGGTTTTCGTCGGAGACAGGTAAAGTTTTTATTACGTAAAAGTCTGTTTGCTTGCGCCAACATAGTAACTTAAAAAATAGGATGTTTAATAAAAATATTAACTTACTTTTTTTCTTGTGGTTAGTGACTAACCTGGTGTCAGAGTTTTAAAGCCGCCCATGGGCCTCTGACTTGACTTCACATGCATCGAGAAATATCTCTCAGGCATGCTGGTTTCCTCACGATGTTTTTTCTTCACCGTTTTTGAAGCAAGTGATAATTATACAATAAGCACATGAATCCGAAAAGTCAGAGGTGCATGCCTTGAGATCGAATTCATAACCTATGACTTGGCAGTCCGACGTTCACACCAGTAGGCTATCACTACCTTAACCTATTCATAATAGGTATATTTAAAATTTACTAAATTATGCAGTTGTACTCAACAACCGGAATTAGGCAAATTTTTTTTTCCTGATAAAACCATAGCTGAGTTTACCATAACCTGTAGGTATGTATAACTTATTTAACTTGTGCATAAAATGTAGTTCATATAACTTGTATTTTATTCAATTAACACTTGCCTCAAGGCTCCGGAACTAGCAGCTGACTTTTATATTTAATCAGTTCCTGATATTTTGAGATAATCAGGGTCATAAGCCAGACAGAACGATAGTTAATTGATTAAGGGGTGACCTTGCGGAAATCCGTTATAAAATACAATAGACGTGGATATATTGAGTAACTTTTCCACTTAGCTATTTCTAAAGAGCCATAAAAACCCTGAAATAACTCGACACGTGTTTCACTTCTCAACGAGACATCCTCAGGATGACGATTGACTTATCGCGAACTCAAACACGGCGTGTTGCCACACTGACCGCTGAACGCACATTGACGCACGAATGCTGCCTGCGTTCAGCGGTCGGTGTGGTAAGTTTTGTATTAGACGACTGATATTTTTTTTCGGTATTACGTTCTTGATCCCATGAAAATAGTTGCGTAGATTGATGGTCTGTACCACACTCTTAATTTTGACCACACCTTTCTGGTACACCATGTATATCAGTATAATTATTCGTTAATTTACTGGCAAGAGGCATAAGTAATGTATCAACATAAAATATAATCGAATCTTTTATCATTATTTTATTAGAAGAGGAAAATGTAGGAAAATGCTGTACTGAAATTGAAACATGGTTTTCATCTAACTGACAAGATAGTCCATGTTATCAATAATAATTATGGAGATAGGTAAAGTACTGTGTTAACATAGGTATTGTTTTCATCTTAAAATACTATCGACTGCGATGAAATAAAATTATGTATTTAAATGACTAGGTTGTGAGTTAAAATCCGGGTAATTAACAATGTAATTTTTTTAATTCATATTATGTACTTTCTGAGTTTGAGTGACTCGTGGTTAGATAATAACAGCCGCTCAGGTCCATCGAAGGTTAAGCTACGCTTACTTCTGTCGGTTCGTGGATGGGTAACCGTCCATCAAATATCGAGACTCCTCCGCCGTGGTTCAGAAAGCACGTTGGTGCCCAAAAATCTATATTTATCTTGAACATTACTGATATCGATGAAGGACAAAACTTCGTTAGGAAACCTAGACTTTATATTATACTATATAAAGCTCGATTACCACTCACTCACTCACTCACTGACTGGCATAATTGTTCTCCCAGATGGTGAAGGGGGAGGTGGGTATATTTTTACAGATTCGTATAGAAGTAACTCTCACGAGTATGGGAAAAATCCCAAACCTCCCCTTTTCCACCCCACTCTCCCCCCTCCCTATCGTATCTCGGAAACTAAGTGTCCCGTGTATTGTTGTTTTACGGATTCGTATAGAAGAGGCTCGGAAAAGTAAAATCCATTTTTCAAAGTTGCCCCCCTTGCCCCCCTTCTCCCCCCCTCTAGGTAGATCTCGGAAGTTAAGAGACTTGGAACATTTTATTTTTCAGATTCATATCAAGGGCCCCAGAGTTGGTCAAAATCATTTTTCAAAACTCCCCCCTCTCCCCCCCTTCACCCCTCCCCCAATCGTATCTCGGAAATTAAGAAACCTGGGTTTTGTTTTTTTACGGATTCGTATAGAGGAGGCTCGGAAAAGTAAAATCCATTTTTCAAAGTTGCCCCCCTTGCCCCCCTTCTCCCCCCCTCTAGGTAGATCTCGGAAGTTAAGAGACTTGGAACATTTTTTTTTTCAGATTCATATCAAGGGGCCCAGAGTTGGTCAAAATCATTTTTCAATACTCCCCCCTCTGCCCCCCTTCACCCCTCCTGGGTTTTGTTTTTTTACGGATTCGTATAGAGGAGGCTCGGAAAAGTAAAAACCATTTTTCAAAATTCCCCCATTCTCTCCCCCTTCTCCCCCCTTTAGGCGGATCTCGGAAGTTAAGACTTGGAACATTTTCTTTTTCAGATTCATGTCCGTGGGCCCAGAGTAGGTCAAAATTAGTTTTTTTTCAAAACTCCCCCCTCTCCCCCCCCTTCACCCCTCCCCCCATCGTATCTCGGAAACTAGGTAGCGGTAAAGCGAAGCGTAGCGTAGCGTAGCGTAGGGATAAGGTCACGATAGCTTTCCGGTGGTAGGTAGGTCCTGAGTGGAGCGAACCTGCGAGACCGAGTGGAGCGAAGGGGGGAGGAATACTAACATGGCGGACAGCGTTTTTGTTTGGGGTGCGTTTAAGTCAATTATTCAGTTTAAAATTGACTGCCTAAACGTCAAACACCCCGTTTAAGCACACCGCGAGGTGAAAAATTAATCTGACTAAAACTGAATCTGCTCCGTTTACGGTCGTCCGCTGGTATAAGTTTTCGCTTGGGGTACGTTTAAGCCGGGGAAATTTTCGCCGGTTAAAAATTAAACTATGGATAATTAACGAACTTTTAAAATAAAGTTTTCCTGTTTTCTAGGTCTCAAAGAAATATGGTAATATTTTTTTTGAGATAATCGAGAAATTATTAATCATTTATATATGACCTATTTAAAAAAAGAGTCGATTAACATATTTCCAACAATCAAACAATCGACCATAGAGTCCATCAATTTGAATTTTGAACTTGACATTGAATTTAAAAAATAACTTGAAAAGAGCGCCAAAATTAAGCGTCCTGCTTCTGTCGTGAACTCGTGAATCGAGGTTTCTTGTTGCAAGTTGCAAGTTGATATTGATTGATAATTATTATCAAAATAATCAATTTCCAACATGAAACGAGCAAGTACTGAAGAGTTATCAACTGTTCCGCGTCGCGGAGGCACAGCTGTGGAATATTCAGAATGTCTTATTTCTGGTGAGTTTCTGAATAGTTCTGTTAAGTGAATAACGTAACCTTATTAGCAGGCTTCCAAACCTAGGTACTGGCGTCGAGACGCCAGTACCTAGGTTTGGAGCTTTGGACCATGGACGTTTGTGTTGCAGCGTTTAGCCTTACTTGCCCATGGACAAGATTTAGTGCATCTATTTTGCGTCGGTCTTTGAGGCGAACCGTACCTACATGTTTCTGCGCCGTACAGAAATATTGGAAAAACCAAACTTCTCGGCAGGCGGACTTTTGTGGCTCTGGTGATATTATGATTGGCCCAGACTCTTTTGAGCTTATCAACGGCAGATGTTGTGTTAGCACATCTCCTTAGAATCTCATCCTCACACCCCCCAGTGTGTGATTAATTGATTATGGAACCAAGGTACTTACTAACATATAAAATTGAACAATCTCACAGTTGCCAATCACATGAACAAGTTGGTTTAGTCAGGCTCGGTCCACGATAACAGACATAGAGACAGAGATAATGATCGTTAAATTATTAATTGGTTGCAACTAAAAAGCCGCTCACATATTTTAAAATCTAGCTTAAAAGTAAAGTATTAAACATGTAATGAAGGCAAAATGAAGGTCGTATACATGTACCTATGTATCTTTATTTGCATAAAATGTGAAGAAATAGGACATTACAGTTATTTCAGTGCAGAACACACAAGTAATGAATATTACATATCACAGTACCTACATCATAGCTATACTATCTATGTAAAAATTTTAAACAAGACAATAAATAATACACACATCATTTAATTATAATACAAAAAAATACTAAAGTACAAACATCTGTATCAATAAATACAATAATATACACAAATACTTTCTTCAAACAAGGCAAAATTATCAATTATTGAAATACTAACATGAAAATCAACGTTAAAATTAAATTTCACACTGCATTTTTAATATAGGAAGAATGAGATGAATAATGGTAACTATGTTAGTGTGTTACTAACATAGTTTTTTGTAAGTATATTAATAACACTATCGAGTCTTGTTGCTTGAATTAAATGATTTAATAATAAATTTAATTTGGTTGAATTTGCCATTGGTACAAAAAAAATAGAGGATTGGTTAACTACTTTCTTCGATATAACATTATAAATTAATGGAATAACTTTAAAATAAACGGGTCATTCTCCTTCAAACATGTTTCAGTTATTCAAACCTTGGTTGATGAGCTTTGTATACTTATTGAATATTTTGGAATTATTTTGCACACAAGCATTTCTTTTATGTCACTTAAACTTGTAATAACTCTGCTGTGTATCCCTTACAACTATAGTACGGTAATATTAAATATTGTAACACTGCAATTACATACATTTATATTGAAAGAATCTTATCAATATTACATACACTACACTCACATTTCACTCAGTTTGATTTTCTGCTTGTCCTTTGTCATTCTTTTACTGGTAGTCCCCAGCTCCGTGGAGGTCGGAGGTTCTTTTTAGTGTGAACAGCTACACACTACTTCCCAAAGCTTTGGTATGGTACGACACAAGGAATCCGCATGATTAAAATGAAAAATCCCTTGAATCTGCTTATTTCTGTATCCTGACGGAATACCAATGTTTCATGCAGCTCCTACAGCCATCTCTTCAAACTTGTCGAATTCCAGTATCATTTCGTAGATACTCAGACGTCTGTAAATCCGCTCCAAAGACGACCCACTGACCGTGAATGTAGAAGTATATCCAGTGGGGTAGCAGCTTCAGCCACAAAGCAGAGGTACTGTACTCTTAGCTATCAATAAAAAATGCTTGAGAAAATACCATTGTCCATTGCACAGAGTACATTTTTATACAGGTCCATTGTTAATAGAACAGAAACAAAATAAACAAAACGTCAAAACCAATGACTTGACAAGTTTAACACTAAACCAATGTTGCAAGGAGGCAAATTTTAATTTCCTTAAATATTTAATTTTTTTTACACGTTTGTAGCCTTACTTAAGTACGAGTTTTCATGTAAAATAGTGCCTTCAAAATAAGGCTTTTATTATAGTCTATTTTTATTGAACCATGTTTTCTATTTTTCCCCATTATCAAGGAGATTTTATTTTCGTTATTCGCTGCCGTACCGATTTACTTTTATTATCATTGCTACCGATATGTCAAGTTATTGTACATCTTGGCTCACTAACTTGGATGTAGAGACTTGCGTTTCTCACGAGCGTCGTTATTGCAACAGAATTTTTTCGTTATTAGGTATTATTACAATCGCAAGTTTGCGACAGCGTCATTACCTACTAATGTCGAGACTGCTGAAATAGTATTCAAGTATAAATATATGATCTCATAGCTCCTTCATCAAATAATTCTATGCTAGAACAAATTAATGTTTGATTAATTTAAGTAGGTAAGTACATATCAATTAACCCTTAATTGGACTAAAGGAGAATGCTTCCCCTTAGAGCATTTAACCTATATGTCAATTATTATACGAACAAACAATGTGTCTTTTCCCTAATGTCAAAGTTGAAACGGAAAGTAACAGAATTTTTTATCTGTGGGTAGTCAAAAAACCGGCTGTTTGTTTTCGTTGAGTTGTGAGCCAAAATTATAGTGCAAATACAAAATAAAATTATAATGTCGCGGAAAAATGTGGTAAGTTTATTTGACTTAGTATTATTTGTAGGTTTTGAGTTGTTTTATGGATATCAATGTTTTTTTTTTTTTGTGATTGTTTCAATATCAGTGTAATTATTGAGCTTCAAAACATGTGGGAACTATAATACTTTAGACCACAACAGACTCTAATTTTAGCTAATACGAAAATATACAACTAACATAATTATGTGTTTCAGAGAAAAATACTAGATCTCTCAAAGGGAGACAATGTGCAAAGGGCACTGTCAATATTGATGTCTTCAGAAGACGACAAATCTGACCACCTTAGTGAAGATGAACATCCATTAGTAGATGATGTATCACATATGAATACAATGTTAGACCAAATTCAAAAATCATTTTCCCAAGAGGACTTGATTACTATTTTGAGTGGTAAGTAGATATGTTTTGAACAATTAGGTAAGAATATAATTTTTTCAGTACTTAGTTTTATAGTACCTGTATTTTTCCAGGTGAAATAAATGCAGACGCAACTGAAACTGTGCAATATGCAGATGAACAAGTACTTGTCAACAGGCCTGAATGTACCCCACATGCTTACATTCCTTATGGAGTGCCTGTTACCAGTGCAAGCTCTCAAATAGTTATTCAGCCTCTTGATGAACAGTTTTCTACCAGGAGCTTAGATGTAAGTACTGTATTTCAACAAATTCAAATGAACAATGAAGCAATGGACATAATAGATACACAGTCCAATCTGCAGGAGCCTGTGTTGAATATGCCTCCTGAAAGAAGAAACTTTTCATCAAATACTCCGAGACCAAGTTATTCTGAGATGCAAAATAGAGAGCGTTTATGTACCACATTTGTTGGAGACTTGAATATCCCTTCATTTGACAAGCCATTGCAAGTAAGAAAAATATATACTAATAGGAGTACCCCAAAAGATTACTTTTTGGACATGTTTCCGGAATCTATGCTAAACTTAATTGTAGAAAATACAAACATATATGCAAATGAAAAAAGATCACATGGATGGCAAGATGTCACAAAGGAAGAGATCTCTGCATATTTAGGTATGATGATACTGATGTCAATCAATCCAATTTCTGATAGCCAGCTATATTGGTTCACAGATGTGTTTTATAAAAACCCAATTATTTCTGGTGTCATGACCCTAAGACGGTTCAAAAAAATCACTAAAAATTTTCATATATCTGACATAAGAACAGAACTACCAAAAACATCCCCCAACTATGACAAACTGTGTAAAATACAACCACTCATTCAAAAACTAAATCAGACCTTTGCTGAAGCTTGCACATCATCTCAAACACAGTCCATGGATGAATCTATGATCAAATTCAAAGGTAAAAGTACCATGAAGCAATATATGCCCAAAAAACCCATAAAAAGGGGGTACAAGTGTTGGGCCAGGTGCGACTCCAAAAGTGGCTATCTGTTCCAGTTCCAATTTTACACAGGTAAAGTTGGTAGTACATCTGAAGAAAACTTAGGTTACCGGGTGGTATTAGATCTTGCAGATGATGTGCCAGAAAATACTCTCTTGGTATTTGACAATTTTTTTACGAGTTTGGGGCTAATGACAGCTTTGTTTGAAAAAAAAATATTTTCAATTGGCACTGTTCGCATAAACAGAAAGGGCCTACCAGAATTGATTACCAAGAAATCTAGAGAGACAACACTAAAACCTGGTGAATTTATTTACCAATATTCGGCGCCGCTTTCAGTTTTCAAATGGAGAGACACCAAAGATGTATTTGTGTGTACTACTGCTTTCAATCCCAAAGATATTATTGAAATAAAGAGGACTCAAAAAGATGGTTCAAAGAAAAATATGTTTTGTCCATTGGCCATAAAAAAATATACAGAGTTCATGGGTAGAGTTGACCTTTTTGACCATTACAGGTCTTCCTATTCTGTAGGTCGAAAATCCAGAAAAAATTGGCACCGAATATTCTGGTTTTTACTGGAAGCTGCCATTATAAATTCATATATAGTATATATGACTACTCATTCAATACGAAGAAACATCCATAAAGAATTCCGTTTACGTCTTGCACGTGCACTTATTGATAATTTTAGTAGCAGAAAGAAGCAGGCTGCAGTATTCAAAACGAAAAAAGGGGGCTGTTATGGTGTGCCAGAAGAGACTCGTTTATCAAATGTTGGACTACATATGCCACGCATTAGTAAATATAGAAGGTGTCGATTCTGTAGCACTCGGGCAAAAGAGCAGAGGACAAAATATTCTTGTTCCATATGTTTGGTATCCTTATGTGCTGCTCCATGCTTTGAGAATTATCATTCTACACCAGCATTCTCCAACATGTAGATTATTTCCCACATAGAGCTCATTTCATTTAGCCCTACACTTGCAGTAGGAGTATATTTCCCACGTTGTTTTTTTTTTTTAATAATAAAAAAAATAAAAACAAAAAAAAGAATTTTAATCTCATACCTAAATAAAAAATTCCCACTAGGTTTATAAATCCGAGTAGAACCCACACACGCCATGCCCAATTAAGGGTTAATAAGTTATAGGTACTTAAAAAGCAGTTTCATCATCAGCCAGCTAATATACTTAGGGATATTTTTTTTGTTGTTTTGTTTTTAAATAATTTAGAAAATTGACATAATTAGGTACTGATCATTATAAATAATGCTTATAAGAGACACCATATTATTAGCCATGCAGACTTTTGAGCTCATTTTGCAGTCAGTTCAATGTCATCCTGTGCTACAATGTGAAATAGATATTTTTCGAATATTTAATGCATACATAATGTTTTTGGTTTTTTCCTTTGTTCTGCTCCTAAATGTACTGCACAAAAAATGAGTGGGAAATACATAATTTTTTTTTTCATATATATTATAAATTTTGTTTTGTGCCAGAAACCCTCGCGTTCTAAAATCCTACCAGTTTCGTCACAACCTGATCAATTGTTTAAGACAGTTTAGAGGTAAAACATACAAACATTATTAATTGATAGGGTGTCGTACCTGAAGGGTAAAAACTACAGAATCTTGTTATGTACTAAGACTGCTGTTCGTCCGTCTGTCCATCTGTCTGTTAGCGGGCTGCAGCTCATGATCAAGAATGTGGATTTCGGTTGCCGCTATACATAATAAAAATAAGTTAAAAATTGGAAGCAGGTTCCCCAGTAAATAAAAATAAATATGTTGTTCTTTGCTTACTGTCGTCTCTGTCAGCGAGCTGTCTGTAACCCATTAATCCAATCAATGGGGACAAAAAAGACGCTTTGCCTTACAAAGGGTGGTGTAGATGATTTTTGTCATTACAAAATATTCTCCCTCTTGTAACATTATATCTACCTTGCACTTGACCTTGTATTTTTGTTAATGTTTTAGGAACTACACACCAAGGGAGTAGCAATTATAAGGGTAATAACGCTCAATGCGTGGCAATGTCCGCTTGCGCGTCAGTATTGTCAGTTTGCAGACATCGGAATCTGACTTGTCATGATATCGATGTCATTCTCCAAAGTGGAGACACTTTATATATGTCGCTTAAACCAATTCTACCGAAGGGTGTCATATTTTTGAACCCCGAGGAATTGCCTACGGAGATTATCGTCGGAAACAATAGAGCTCAAATTGAAAATATGACCGCCAATTGGATTACAAATAGAGTATTTCCTCAAATTTCAGAAAATGAATACGGTATTTTAACTCTTGCAAACATAATTGAATCCAATGTTTTCGACGCAAACCACAATGATGAGACGGATAGCGTGGTATTTACCGGGCAAGACTATACAGTTTCTTTTTGGAGATTCGATAGTGCATTCTATTTATTTAACAGTCACGCAGTAGATGAATATAACAAATAAAATTCTACATGCGGAGTAGCACGTTTGTTTAAATGTTATTCGATTCGCGAATTAGCCAGATTGCTGTTATTGCGAAATATAGGTGTAGGTCAGTATTCAATACACAGACTACGCGTTCTCAATTATCAAACAATTGAAAATTTAGTTGTAGGATCTGCATTGCCATTGCCAGCGTCTGTCGAGTCTATAATAGACTTCGAATGCCCGGCATCAACAGATCATAGTCAATTATCGGAATCACAATCTATATTGTTTGGTTTTCAAAAAACCCCTGAACCGGTAGTAGTTGACACCCATGTGGCGTCAACAAAGAGAGGTCGACCCAAAAAACAAAAACGTGGCAGGAAATGTAGTACAGTAAACGCCCATTTGGATGCGGTTAAAAAGTATAATAAAAAAAAACCGCAAATTCATCGCGATGCCGTTAAAAAATATACAACTAAAAATCCACAAATAAATCGCGATGCTGTAAAAAAATATACAACTGAAAATCCACAAATAAATCGCGATGCTGTAAAAAAATATACAACTGAAAATCCACAAATAAATCGCGATGCTGTAAAAAAATATACCACGGAAAATCCAGAAATTAATCGCGATGCTGTACACCGTTATACCAAGCAGAACCCTGAAATAAATCAAATAGCCACTGACAAATATAATAAAAACAGCCGTCGTATTGACATACCACTACGTCAATCTAAAAACCTAATAGCACAGAAGAGGGACGCTGAGTTAGACGTAATAAAATTATTTTCTTTAAAAAAAACGTCCTTGCTTTCTTCAGACACTTTTAGGTGTCCATCTTGTAATGCGCGTCTGTTTGAAGAAGAAAAATCTCGAAAACAATGGTGTTGTGGGTCGGGCGCGAAGAGTTTTACTCTCACCCGTCTTTTCTGAGTAGACCGCGAGCTTACAATAATTTATTTGCCTTCAGTGCCTTGGGCGTTTCTCACGGGTACCAACAACCAACGGGAATATCTTTTCTTAAAATTCAAGGTCGAGTCTATCATAGAGTTTTTGATTTAGCTTACACTGGTAGCGTAAATAATTTAGGACTATACATTAACGATACAAGCGAACGCGAGCAAATAGCTGCAAATATGAAACTTGATAGGCAGGTAATTAGTTGCATAACTAACTTTTTACATAACGTCAATCCGTTTATCGAATGTTTTAAACGATTAAGTAGGGAACCATCCGATCAGGCCTTTATTAAATTTCAGCAAACGTCTCGCTCAATCCACGGTAACATTTTAGGAGATTTACCTGTTGGTAAAGAAGTCGCGGCCATTATTAGTACAGAACGCGAAAATTTTATACCTCATTGCATAGCAGTTTGGAAAATCGGTGATAGGAAACCGCACACTGTAGATATAATGCATCCGTTATATTAAAGTTTTCAGTATCCACTATTTTATCCTGAGGGTAATGCGGGTTGGTACCCGAACAAAGTAGATAATAACGGAAATAAATGAACTCAAGCGAAATACGTTCGCTGCTTGTTATTGTCGGAGCCACGATTTTCCGATATAGGCAGGCTATCGGAAGAATGGTTAGTTGACATGCATTGCCGAATCATAGAAGAACGCCTACGTTTTATATCAAGTCTACAAAAACATAACTCGAGTAGTGCACTGAGGTCCGCTCCACTTCAAGAAGTTGAAATGAGCATTGAAGTCGCGCGTCAAATTCGTCAAGATGAAACCATTCAGGGAGAGGGATTCGTACCAGGTCGCGTTTATTTGCCCAGCACTTTTACGGGGGGGCCGCGATACATGAAAGGAAAATATAGTGATGCTATTGCAATAGTAAGCAGATTGGGGAACCCATCATTTTTCTTAACGTTTACTTGTAATCCCAAGTGGCCAGAAATTCAACAATCCACTCAAAGCAGCTATGTAAATCCTTCTGTATGTGCTAGAGTTTTTAATTTAAAGCTAGCAGAATTGTTAAGAGATATCCGAGGTGGTAATTGGTTTGGCAAATGTATTTATATGATGCACGTAATAGAGTTTCAAAAGCGAGGTTTACCACACGCTCACATTTGTTTTAGGGTTGAAGGTGGCGGGCCTGTCCAAAATATAGATATTGATAAATTTGTTAGAGCAGACATTCCTGATGCATCAGAGGCAGAGGGAAGATTACGAAAAGCTGTTTTGAATCATATGATTCACGGTCCTTGCGGTCCCTCGCACAGAACTAATTTACCTTGTTGGGATAGTGAGAAAAGTAAATGTTCAAAATTTCTTCCAAAACGTGAGACAGCCACCACTTTTTCTGATGAAAAAGGATTTATTAACTTATGTAGAGACAGTAAAAACGAAGCAACTATAAAATATCGCGGTAACGATGTAATTGTAAATGATACTTGGGTAGTTCCTTATAACGCAAGTCTTCTTTTAAAATACGATGCTCATATCAACTTGGAGGTCTCCTCGCAACGCACGGTCGTTAAGTATTTGTTTAAATATATCACTAAGGGTCCTGACGAATCGCGCGTAGCTGTCGTACCGGAAGAACATGAAAATAACGAAATAGAGCAGTATGTCACAAAACGTTATATAGGCTCCAGCGACGCCGCTTGGAGGACGTTAGAATTCGATGTGACCGCGCGCAAACCCAACGTCAAACAGCTGTCAGTGCATTTAGAAAATCAACAAACCGTTTATTTTAAACCAGGCACTGAAGTAAAAGCCGCGCAACAAGCTGGTTCGGACCTTATTACCTATTTTAACCGCCCCGTAAGAGACGAATTTGACTCATTGACCTACTTGGACTTTTACGAACAGTACATTGTTCATTCCAAGCGTCCCTCAACAAAAACTACGGAAATTTTTGAAACATCAAATCATAAATTCATTACTAAAAGACAAAAGGGTGAGCTTGTCGCGCGTCTATTTTGGGTCGCAGCTAACAGAGGTGAACAGTTTTATCTTAGAATTCTATTAAAAAAATTCTCGTGTCGTAGTTACACCGATCATAAATCTCTTGGTGGTCCCGATTGTAAAACTTTTCAGGAAGCTGCTAAAATAGTTGGTCTTGCCGATGACGAAGTCGAATACGAAAGAGCTATGTTGGAAGCATCAAACTTTTTAACGGGACCACGCCTTCGTAGCTTCTTCGTTTGTTTGGCTGTAAACGGTGTTCCAGTCGCGTCTTTCTGGGACACTTTTAAAAATCAACTCAGCGAAGACATCTCATATAGGTTAGGTGCGGATGCGGACATGGAAAGAGTACACACTTTGTGTCTCATTCAAATAAATAGGTTGCTTCGGAAACACGGATCGACGTTACAACAACACGGTTTGCCAGAAATCGAAGATACCACTACCGAGTTAGGCAGGGAACGCGTAGAACACAACCGCGAATCATTGAACATTTTACAGATCAATGGATTCCTCGCTTGTCTCGAGAGCAAAATTGTATTTTTGATTACGTTGTAAAACTTTGTAACGATACTGACTTCCGTGACGTTAATGATACCGCGATTTTCGTAGATGGTCCCGCGGGTACCGGTAAAACGTTATTGTTAAAAGTTATTTCTGCGTACGTACGCGGTAACTTAAACGGAGTAGTTCTTTGTACTGCGAGTTCTGCCATCGCGGCGCAAAACTACGAAGGAGGGACCACGGCGCATAGCATGTTTAAACTCCCCATAGATCTGGTAGACGATAATGACTTCTGGAATATCACAAACGGCACGCAAAGAGCAGAATTAATATCACACGCGGACGTTATAATATACGATGAAGCCCGTATGGCACACAAATTTTTGATTCATCTACTGGATAGGTCGTTGCGTGATCTCATGCGTAATGATAAAATTTTTGGTGGCAAAATTATTATCTTTGCAGGGGATTTTAGACAAATTCCCCCTGTAGTTACAAATGCAAAAACTAATTCAGATATATTAAACGCATCAGTAAAAACATCGCGCATCTGGCAAAGTATAAAATCTTTCTCCCTAGCTACTTCGCAAAGATGCAGGGATGACGTAGAGTTTGCAGAATTTTTATTAAATTTAGGCTCAAATAAATTAACATCTCATCCTTTTGTAATTGGCAAAAATATTCAAAATTTAGTTGATTTAGGTGGTATTGAAATTGTATCAGAATTAGACGATTTGATTGACTTTGTTTTCCCCGTTCTAAATATAGAATCCTGTGCTAGCATACATAGAGCAATTTTGTGCACACGGAACGACGCCGTTCCAGAAATAAATAACTTAATACTCGATCGGTTAGATGGAGAAACACTGCATTTCTACTCCATCGATAAAGTCGAAAATGAAAATGCAGATGAATTATTTTTAGGGCCAGATGCGCTTAACAGAATGCAACCAAGAGGTTTTCCAGAGCACGATCTTAAGCTCAAAATAGGATGTATTTGTATGATCATGCGTAATCTCAGTTTTAACGACGGATTGGTAAACGGAACTAAAGTAATTGTAACAGGTACGTCGCCACGCTTAATTACCGTTCAAAAATCGTCGGGTACAGATGAATATTTAATTCCACGTATTATTTTTAAGGGTCCTATTGATCCCAAAACTCCATTCGAAATGTGCCGCCGTCAATTTACTTTACAGTTGTCTTACGCGATGACTATTCACAAAAGTCAGGGCCAAACCCTGAGCCGGGTCGGAGTAGATCTTAGGTCGGACATGTTTAGTCACGGGCAATTGTACGTCGCGCTAGGTCGAGCAACCAAAAAGGAATACATCAAAATTTTAATTCACAAAGATCGGGTTTTAGATGGCAAACCGTACGCGAAAAATGTAATAATACCGGAGCTTCTATAAATTAATTAATGTAGAGCTTCCTGAATAAGTCTAAAACAGTTTACCTCTGATCTTCGTAGGCAAATCAATTAAGTTAATCATTAAATCATGTTGACATTGCTATTCAATGAGCGTTTTTTATTTAATTTGTTTTAGCTTTTTTAAATTAAGTAATGTAATATCATCATTCACATTATATATTGTTGGCATATATATTATTTACATTACACTAACTGTGAAAAATAAATATTTTATAACCTGTGTTTGTAGCAGATGTACATTGAGCGTTATGTCGAATAATAACTCTGGTCTAAGCTGTTTATAATTATAAATAAATTAACGGATCAAAGAGGTTAGTTTTTGATGATATGCGTCTCAGTGTGAGATCCGTTGAACCATGTTGGTCTGTAGGGAATCTTTCCGATTGTAGATCGGAAGCGGGTAATTGCCGGGTTAACTGTTCGATCTGTAAGTAGTTGGTTTTGGATTCTGATCAGAGTCGGCTTACTGCCGAGAACATACTCCGTTTGGTGATGAAGTCAATAGAACGGAGTGATTGCGAATTCGTCGTTGAGGTGAGTTTTCGTACCGGTGATGGGGGGTCAGTAAAGTGTGGTCGGTGTCGGTTGATTGCTAGGATGTCTTGCATTGTTTGTGGCGCGAAAGTCAGGATGAGATTCGATGTCAAGTTGTGGATGCTATCTGACTTGTGGTGGATCGGTCGGGACGAATGTGTCCATTAAAATGGGTAAAAGTTGTTGTCTTATCAGTAATGAGTCGTAGTGTGCAAAGGTGTGGGTAGAGTCATTGTATTGGTTGAATGAGTTATATGGCATGGAGTTATGAGTTATATGGCAGATACCGAATGTCTTAGTTACTCTTTACTGAAAAATAAAATAATAATAAGCCGTGGACTGCTGTGTTGCACGAAGGTGTGGGTTCAAATGGCAGATACCAAATGTCAAGTTGTGGATGCTATCTGACTTGTGGTGGATCGGTCGAGACGGATGATAATTATTTCCGTTAACATAACATGGGTATGCGGCATGAAAGTTGAGCGCTGACTTGAGACCCCGTGACTGCGCGGTAAGGATAATCGCTATCACGCAGTTCACATTGGTCTCCGCTCACTATCCTTGCAGATATGATTTGTTGTCTTATCAGTAACAAGTTGCACTGGCAAAGGTGTAGGTAGAGTCATTGGTTTATTCATTCATTCAATTGGTTATTTTCTTTGTACTGGAATAAAAAGATGATGGGATGTAAAGCGATGTATGTACTACCTATGACGTGTTTGTTTGTTTTAATTACCATGCGAGAATTATGTTCATCAATATGCAAATCTTATTCTTTTTATAAGGTTTTTTTTAAAATCAGTTTCTTGTGATGTATTCGTCATCGTCTCAGTTTAAAAGCTTTTTAGAATAACTACACTCATTTTTTAATTTAATTATTCCTTTTATATTTTGAGTATTTAATAAAAGACAAATTTTAATTATTCAAGAATGCCGTATTATTTGAAACTATATGATGTAAAAAGAAATAGATTTTTATGAAATTATTTAAATTCGAACAGACGGACAAAATATGTATTGCTTAAAGGTTCATGTTAACAAAAAGGTCGAATTTGGAAAAAAAATGTGAAAATTAGAAAGAGAGTAAGGAGTATCAAAATGGCAGTCAAAATGAAAATTGGACATGACTTTCTGTGGCTTTTACTTTCACTACTATATTCTGATTGGCGCACTCAATCTTTTCATCGTTAACTCTTCCTGTTACTCTCACTCTGTTTTTTACTCTCAATTTGATTTTCTCTCTTACCACGTGCAAGAAAGGAGCCTCAAAAGGCGCACTTAATCTTTTCGCTCTGTCTCTTACTGTTACTCTAACTGTCGCTTTTATTTTTACTCTTAAGCTGCGCATGAAAGAAGCCTAAAAACTTTCATTGGACTCTTATTTCAACTTTCATTCTGATTTTTATTCTGGTTCTCACAAACTCCAGTTTCAACCCCAACTATTAGCGTTTAAATTTTAATGTAAACGAAGAACTGAGATAATAATGAATTATTATCATAATTATCTTAGTTTGTTTCAAAGTACATTCATTATGTTGAATCTGTTATAAGGTGTTAAAATAATTAATACCGTAGTTTTCAGTACTTAACTGTCTCTGCTTCTTATGAAATAAGTTTAAATACAATGTCTAACGTTGCTGTCTTAACTAATGTTTATTCTTCGCCATTTTTTTAAAACTGTTTTTATTTTAATTACATTTAATTTTGAGCATGATATTAAGCTCGTAGTTTGAATTATGCTGAATTATCATAACGCTTTTCAACTATTTGTATGCGAAATTTCTATCGACAATAATTTTTTTTTTTTGACAATATCGACAATAATGTGAAAAAAGATTTACATTATTAATGTATTAAATAATTTATTACCTTCCATTCTGATGATATCCTGATGTAGATTACATTGCATATAAAAATACACAAATTGTTTGGAAGAAAGAAAAAATTGATTAACCGTCGTCGCATAAAAGCAAATTCAAATGAAACTTCCGAATCTTGATGGAACTATGCGAAAACTTGTTTTAACATATTTGAAAAAACATTTCATAAAATAAATTGTAACAACGTGATCCAGCTTTGAATTTAAATTTTGAAAACAAGAATCTAAAAACGTGTTCCAGGCGTCGCTATCTGCAGAATATCCATAAAACCTGATCACTATATTACTTCACAAACAAACATATTTTTAGTTGCGTCATCAGCCTTGATTTTTGTATAGCATAGAATATGAGATCTGGATGGAACTCCATTGATGCCGTAGTAGTCTACTTACTTATTCTGCAAATTTACACGGTGACATTCATGTCGTTACAATCTACGCATAGCAATTTCATCATGACGCATTCAAGATCACTGATAGAACGCACTCCAAATTCAAGTTGCATGGATAACAGAACAGAATCCGCAGAACATTCTTTCGAATCATAGACATAAACTTTGGATACGCTTTTACTATTTCGACGACGATGCTCAATTCGTATCATCCTTTGACCATGAACAGAAGACACAAGATTGTAAAAAAAATATAGGTATTGCAAAAAAAAAAAGCAAAACAAACAAAAAAAAACATGCAAAAAAATGGGTCATGTATTAAAAAAACAGCATGCAAAAAAAAGAGTCATGTGTGTAAAAAAACAAAAAAAAAACGAACTAATATGTACACTATACTTACTTAGTTATTATAATTGCTCTTTATAAATTTTAACTATAATACATATTAAAATGTCAGTAGTTAGCTAAGAAAAACGCTAGAAAGCATATTGCAAATGTGGTTCATAAAGAAAACTTTCCAAACCGAGTCAAAGTGTAAAGGCCTTTTGAATTGAGACGGGTCAGATTTTTTATATTTACCTATATCTTTGAATGGAACCTACAAAACTTATATTATTAAAGAACTAACTTAAAAAGAAAAAGAATTGCATATTGAAGCACTTGTACTCGCGTGTCACTAAAAATAGTTAGGTACATTTTGATTCATACATTTTTTGGTCTGCTTATTAATTTATTTCACAACTTAACCGTATACTAAAAAGAATATCATGCAAGATTAATATTCTATTTAGTTTACACTTTAGGTGTACCTATTTAATAATAATAAACAATTTATTTCAGGTAACAAAGACCCATAGATAAAATACCTTAACCTAAATATACATACTAATAACAGTTTTGTTACTACAGCACACACACCTTCATGCATTACAGCTGTCCACGGCTTATTATTATTTTATTTTTTAGCAAAAAATAACAAGACATTCGGTATCTGCCATATAACTCATAACTCCATGCCATATAACTCATTCAACCAATACAATGACTCCACCCACACCTTTGCACACTACGACTCATTACTGATAAGACAACAACTTTTACCCATTTTAACGGACATATCTTTCGTCTTGACCGATCCACCACAAGCTAGATAGCATCCACAAGTTGACATCGACTCCCATCCTGATTTTCGCGCCACGGACAACGCAAGACATCCCAGCAATCAACCAACATCCCATCATCTTTTTATTCCAGTACAAAGAAAATAACCAATTGAATGAATGAATGAACCAATGACTCTACCTACACCTTTGCCAGTGCAACTTATTACTGATAAGACAACAAATCATATCTGCAAGGATGGTGAGCGGAGACCAATGTGAACTGCGCGATAGCGATTATCCTTACCGCGCAGTCACGGGGTCTCAAGTCAGCGCTCAACTTTCATGCCGCATACCCATGTTATGTTAACGGAAATAATTATCATCCGTCCCGACCGATCCACCACAAGTCAGATAGCATCCACAACTTGACATCGAATCTCATCCTGACTTTCGCGCCACAAACAATGCAAGACATCCTAGCAATCAACCGACACCGACCACACTTTACTGACCCCTCATCACCGGTACGACAACTCACCTCAACGACGAATTCGCAATCACTTGGTTCTATTGACTTCATCACCAACCAGAGCATGTTCTCGGCAGTAAGCCGATTGATCAAAATCCAAAGCCTAACTGCTTACAGATCATTCGGTTGACCGGGCAACCAACCGTTCCCGATCAACAGTCGGTCAGATTTTCTACTGACCAGTAACATGGTTCAATAACGATCTCGCATTGGGTACGTATTCATCTCGAACTACCTTACGTTCCGTTTTATTTATTTATAATTGACGAATAGTTTGGGTTGGAGTGTTTGTTTGCCATGATTATCAATGACAATTTGTTGTAATCATAGATTTATATTTATTTATTTTTCATGTACACATACACTTTGCACGCACATAGTCCGTATTATGTCCATTGCTAGCAATTAGTACGTAAAATGATGATTGTAAGGGTTATGTATGAATGAAATCAAGGGGAAGTATGTGTGTGTGTTTAAATGAAATTGCTAGCAATTAGTATGTAAAATGTTGATTGAAAGGGTTATTAATGAAATCAAGGGGAAGTATGTGTGTGTGTATATGTGAAAAGAAGGATAATAAGAGAACGTTGTAGAAGTATGTTGTGAATCTTGTGAACTTACAATAGTTTAAGAATATATTTGAACGTATTTGTATAACTTTTATCATATAACATACTATATCACACTTGTCAATGACACTGACTTACAGAGTATTTATTTTTAGGTATTACTTATTTTTTTATTTCTATTTAATAATTATTTTCTAATTTATTTTTTTTGTTTTTTAGTTTTTCTATGCTATTAAAATCTAACATACCTACACTAACATAATATTTATTTAATCCAGTTTACTTATTAATATTAAGAAAATATATTTTAACGTAATTAGGCTACTTTGATTTTAGAAAATTGTAGTATAATGTATTAATGTATGTAGGAACATAGATGTAGTTTAGGTGGATTAGGCCTCTTGGGGATACCACGCAAAAAAAAACGCGCCTGAAACCTTACCTCTTCGGGTGGTGTGGAAAAAGGTTTGTAGTTAGTTATCTGTAGTTTTGGATAAATACATATACTTAATATAGATGAAGTTTAGATTTGTTTAAGTTTTTTTGCCCCCCTTCTCCCCCCCTCTAGGTAGATCTCGGAAGTTAAGAGACTTGGAACATTTTTTTTTTCGGATTCATATCAAGGGGCCCAAAGTTGGTCAAAATCATTTTTCAAAACTCCCCCCTCTCCCCCCCTTCACCCCTCCTGGGTTTTGTTTTTTTACGGATTCATATAGAGGAGGCTCGGAAAAGTTAAATTCATTTTTCAAAGTTGCCCCCTTGCCCCCCTTCTCCCCCCCTCTAGGTAGATCTCGGAAGTTAAGAGACTTGGAACATTTTTTTTTTTCAGATTCATATCAAGGGGCCCAGAGTTGGTCAAAATCATTTTTCAAAACTCCCCCTTCTCCCCCCCTTCACCCCTCCTGGGTTTTGTTTTTTTACGGATTCGTATAGAGGAGGCTCGGAAAAGTAAAAACCATTTTTCAAAATTCCCACCATTCTCCCCCCTTTAGGCGGATCTCGGAAGTTAAGACTTGGAACATTTTCTTTCTCCCCCCCTTCACCCCTCCCCCCATCGTATCTCGGAAACTAGGTAGCGGTAAAGCGAAGCGTAGCGTAGCGTAGGGATAAGGTCACGATAGCTTTCCGGTGGTAGGTAGGTCCTGAGTGGAGCGAACCTGCGAGACCGAGTGGAGCGAAGGGGGGAGGAATACTAACATGGCGGACAGCGTTTTTGTTTGGGGTGCGTTTAAGTCAATTATTCAGTTTAAAATTGACTGTTTAAACGTCAAACACCCCGTTTAAGCACACCGCGAGGTGAAAAATTAATCTGACTAAAATTTAATCTGCTCCGTTTACGGTCGTCCGCTGGTATAAGTTTTCGCTTGGGGTACGTTTAAGCCGGGGAAATTTTCGCCGGTTAAAAATTAAACTATGGATAATTAACGAACTTTTAAAATAAAGATTTCCTGTTTTTTAGGTCTCAAAAAAATATGGTAATATTTTTTTTTGAGATAATTGAGAAATTATTAATCATTTAAATATGACCTATTTAAAAAAGAGTCGATTAACATATTTCCAACATAGATATAAATCTATGATTTCCAACAATCAAACAATCGACCATAGAGTCCATCAATTTGAATTTTGAACTTGACATTGAATTTTAAATAAAACTTGAAAAGAGCGCCAAAATGAAGCGTCCTGCTTCTGTCGTGAACTCGTGAATCGAGGTTTCTTATTGCAAGTTGCAAGTTGATATCGATTGATAATTATTATCAAAATAATCAATTTCCAACATGAAACGAGCAAGTACTGAAGAGTTATCAACTGTTCCGCGTCGCGGAGGCACAGCTGTGGAATATTCAGAATGTCTTATTTCTGGTGAGTTTCTGAATAGTTCTGTTAAGTGAATAACGTAACCTTATTAGCAGGCTTCCAAACCTAGGTACTGGAGTCTCGGGAGCTTTGGACCATGGACGTTTGTGTTGCAGCGTTTAGCCTTACTTGCCCATGGACAACAAGTTTTAGTGCTGAATGCTTGAGAAAATACCATTGTCCATTGCACAGAGTACATTTTTATACAGGTCCATTGTTAATAGAACAGAAACAAAATAAACGAAACGACAAAACCAATGACTTGACAAGTTTGACACTAAACCAATGTTGCAAGGAGGCAAATTTTAATTTCCTTAAATATTTAATATTTTTTATTTTTTTTACACGTTTGTAGCCTTACTTAAGTACGAGTTTTCATGTAAAATAGTGCCTTCAAAATAAGGCTATTATTATAGTCTATTTTTATTGAACCATGTTTTCTATTTTTCCCCATAATCAAGGAGATTTTATTTTCGTTATTCGCTGCCGTACCGATTTACTTTTATTATCATTGCTACCGATATGTCAAGTTATTTTACATCTTGGCTCGCTAACTTGGATCTAGAGACTTGTGTTTCTCACGAGCGTCGTTATTGCAACAGAATTTTTTCGTTATTAGGTATTATTACGATCGCAAGTTTGCGACAGCGTCATTACCTACTAATGTCGAGACTGCTGAAATAATATTCAAGTATAAATATATGATCTCATAGCTCCTTCATCAAATAATTCTATGCTATCACAAATTAATGTTTGATTAATTTAAGTAGGTAAGTACATATCAATTAATAAGTTATAGGTACTTAAAAAGCAGTTTCATCATCAGCCAGCTAATATACTTAGGGTATTTTTTTTGTTGTTTTGTTTTTAAATAATTTAGAAAATTGACATAATTAGGTACTGATCATTAGCCATGCAGACTTTTGAGCTCATTTTGCAGTCAGTTCAATGTCATCCTGTGCTACAATGTGAAATAGATATTTTTCGAATATTTAATGCATACATAATGTTTTTGGTTTTTTCCTTTGTTCTGCTCCTAAATGTACTGCACAAAAAATGAGTGGGAAATAGTTTTTTTTTTTTTTTATATATATTACTAGAGACCCGCCCCGGCTTCGCACGGGTGGACGAAAATAAATACCAGTTTTCGAAAATAATTCGAATTATTTAAGAATATATTTAAGAAATTTTGAATGAAATTATTATAAGTATTTTTGAAAAGAACTTTTGATAATGAGTATCTAAATAATTCCGAAATCAATTTTAATAAGTGCATTAATTCAGTAAATTTACTCGATTTGGCCGCGTCCGATGCGTAGAGAGCCGACCGCGCGAGTGAGCCGCGCGGCAACCTGCTTCATAGATGTGCACCCCCTCCCCTGCGGTTTCGCCGTGCGAGTCTTGCGACACCATCATTCATTTTAATACCAATTACAATTTTAAATTCGTAATATCTTTTGAATGGATTGTTCGATTGGAATAAAATAAAAAGTAATTTATAGCTATTGAAACAATCTTGCTCAATAAATAGTTTATTTGGATAAGGATTAGTATTTGACGATAATATGATCAATAAACATAGGCTAATAATTTTAATTACTTTTATTCAATGGAAAAGTGGTTATAACACATATAATGCCGTATTAACAAATGACCTAACTGATTTTTTTTTTTTGTAAAATACGTTCATGGAATGTGAGGAACGTCTCATGACACTAATTTCGTTACATTTTACATATTATAATAGTAAAATAAATAAATAAATAATGGTGGCTACCATATATGGCTGACGCGGCGCCACTGTAATAACATTCTCAATAGGGCCGCGTCAACCATTTGATTTCAAAAGCGCGCGAAACCTGCGCCTCGCTTGCCGCCGCTGGCGCCATTTTGATTTTATAGCGTCGTGTGTAACGGCCGCCATATTACGGCCGCCATCTTACGGCCGCCATCTTACGGCCACCATATTACGGCCGCCACATAATGGCCGCCATATAACGGCCGCCACAAAACGGCCGCCATATTACGGCCGCCATATTACGGCCGCTATATTACGGCCACCATATTACGGCCGCCATATTACGGCCGCCACATTACGGCCGCCACATAACGGCCGCCATATAACGGCCGCCACATAACGGCCGCCATCTTACGGCCGCTATATTACGGCCGCCACATAACGGCCGCCATATTACGGCCGCCATCTTACGGCCGCTATATTACGGCCGCTATATTACGGCCGCTATATTACGGCCGCCATATTACGGCCGCCATCTTACGGCCGCTATATTACGGCCGCCATCTTACGGCCGCTATATTACGACCGCCATATTACGGCCGCCATATTACGGCCGCCACATTACGGCCGCCACATTACGGCCGCCACATAACGGCCGCCATATTACGGCCGCCATCTTACGGCCGCTATATTACGGCCGCTATATTACGGCCGCCATCTTACGGCCGTTATATTACGGCCGCCATATTACGGCCGCCATATTACGGCCGCCATCTTACGGCCGCTATATTACGGCCGCCATCTTACGACCGCTATATTACGGCCGCCATCTTACGGCCGCCATATTACGGCCGCCATATTACGGCCGCCATATTACGGCCGCCATATTACGGCCGCCACATTACGGCCGCCACATAACGGCCGCCATATTACGGCCGTCACATAACGGCCGCCATATTACGGCCGCCATATTACGGCCGCTATATTACGGCCGCTATATTACGGCCGCTATATTACGGCCGCCATATTACGGCCGCCATATTACGGCCGCCATATTACGGCCGCCATATTACGGCCGCCACATAACGGCCGCCATATTACGACCGCCACATAACGGCTGCTACATTACGGCGCCATATTACGGCCGCCATATTACGGCCACCACATAACGGCCGCCATAAAACGGCTGCTACATAACGGCCGCCACATAACGGCCACCACACAACGGCCGCCAAATAACAGTCGCAGTAGCGGTTGTCATAAAACCGGAAAGTGCATAACGGCTGCTACATTACGGCTGCCATATTACGGCCGCCATATTACTGCCGCCACATAACAGCCGCCAAGTAACGGCCGCAGTAACGGTTGTCATAAAACCGGAAAGTGCATAACGGCTGCTACATTACGGCCGCCATATTACGGCCGCCACATAAGGGCCGCCATATTACGGCCACCATCTTACGGCCGCTATATTACGGCCACCATATTACGGCCGCCATATTACGGCCGCCATATTACGGCCGCCACATTACGGCCGCCACATAACGGCCGCCATATAACGGCCGCCACATAACGGCCGCTATATTACGGCCGCCACATAACGGCCGCCATATTACGGCCGCCACATAACGGCTGCTACATTACGGCACCATATTACGGCCGCCATATTACGGCCACCACATAACGGCTGCCATAAAACGGCTGCTAGATAACTGCCGCCAAATAACGGCCGCTACATAACAGCCGCCACATAACGGCCGCCATATTACGGCCGCCACATAACGGCCGCTACATAACGGCCGCCACACAGTGGCCGTCACATTATGGCCACTACATAACAGCCGCCAAGTAACGGCCGCAGTAACGATTGTCATAAAACCGGAAAAGTGCACTCGCACTTTTATTTTCTTGCGGTGTGGTCACCGTACAATATTTCCGTGCAAAGAATGCACTTTTCCGGTTTTATGACAACGTTATTTGCGCCCGTTTTTGCGGCCGTAGAGTGACGGTAACTACGGTAATTGTAGCGGCCGTTATGTGGCGGCCGTAATTTGACGCCAGGTATGTAGCGGCCGTTATTACGCGCCCATTATTTGGCGGCTGTTGCGTGGCGGCCGTTATTTGGTGCCCGTTATTTGGCGGACGTTATTTGGCGGCCAGCGGCCTGCCCCACCACTCTTTTAGGAAACCGTAGCTTTATTGGTAAGGACCCTTAAAATAGTAAGGTCACCGTCATCGCCGCTTATAACGCACGCGTGCGAGCGGACAAACAGACACGGAAACGGAATTTTATTTAGATAAAATTTAAGTGTCCGTTTGTCCGCGTTTGTGTCAGTTTGTTTGTACCTAAGTACAGTGAACAAACTTTACGCATATCTATATCTATACTAATATTATAAAGAGGAAACCTTTGTATTTTTGTATTTTTGTATGTTTGTATGGAATAGGCTCGAAAACTACTGGACCGATTTCAACATTTCTTTTACCATTACTTAGAGGGATTCTTCCGAATCCGTATAGGCTATATTTTATCCCGGAAAATAGATAAGATTTTTCGTGGTAGTGAAAATTGTGGAGTAAGGCGTCGAAAAAACTGCCGTACGTTAACGATTCTCGCGAACGCTGCCTAAATGGTTAGAGATGTATGGTTGACTTCTATAGAAAAGTTGTAGAACTCAATAATGCCTACAAAAAAGTCCGCGATAGTATAAACCAAACATTTATATTTTAGCCATTATCACATATAGGCATTATATGTGATAATGGCTAAAATATAAATCTCTAACCATTTAGGCAGTGTTCGCGAGAATCGTTAACGTACGGCAGTTTTTTCGACGCCTTACTCCACAATTTTCACTACCACGAAAAATCCTATCTATTTTCCGGGATAAAATATAGCCTATACGGATTCGGAAGAATCACTCTAAGTAATGGTAAAAGAAATTTGAAATCGGTCCAGTAGTTTTTGAGCCTATTCAATACAAACATACAAAAATACAAAAATACAAAGGTTTCCTCTTTATAATATTAGTATAGATAAATTTTGTTTTGTGCCAGAAACCCTCGCGTTCTAAAATCCTACCAGTTTCTTCACAACCTGATCAATTGTTTAAGACAGTTTAGAGGTAAAACATACAAACATTATTAATTGTTAGGGTGCTGTACCTGAAGGGTAAAAACTACAGAATCTTGTTATGTACTAAGACTGCTGTTCGTCCGTCTGTCCATCTGTCTGTTAGCGGGCTACAGCTCATGATCAAGAATGTGGATTTCGGTTGCCGCTATACATAATAAAAATAAGTTAAAAATTGGAAGCAGGTTCACCAGTAAATAAAAATAAATATGTTGTTCTTTGCTTACTGTCGTCTCTGTCAGCGAGCTGTCTGTAACCCATTAATCCAATCAATGGGGACAAAAAAGACGCTTTGCCTTACAAAGGGTGGTGTAGATGATTTTTGTCATTACAAAATATTCTCCCTCTTGTAACATTATATCTACCTTGCACTTGACCTTGTATTTTTGTTAATGTTTTAGGAACTACACACCAAGGGAGTAGCAATTATAAGGGTAATAACGCTCAATGCGTGGCAATGTCCGCTTGCGCGTCAGTATTGTCAGTTTGCAGACATCGGAATCTGACTTGTCATGATATCGATGTCATTCTCCAAAGTGGAGACACTTTATATATGTCGCTTAAACCAATTCTACCAAAGGGTGTCATATTTTTGAACCCCGAGGAACAAGGGTAGGAAATACTCCTCAAAAACACGACCCCGCGAGCTGCTTGCAGCTCGCGCAACGCCCAAATACTAGTTTATAATATAAGTCTGAAAACGCTAACCCATCTTGAGCAACTGTGGTGACCAATGCTCGTGTCTTCTCTGAGTGAGAAGAAGTCTTTGCCCAGCAGTAGAACAATAATAGGCTGGTATTATTATAATGGCAAATATTTCAAAAACAAAAGAACAACCTTTTTTTTCTACAAAATATCACAAACAAAACACGAGATGCCGAAGATCAAACGCCGAAGAAATTCAAACGAAAAACGAGTCAAATCCGAACACAATCCATTTTCAAAAGGAGCGCATTAATTTAATAAGAAAGTCTTAACCCTCGTGCGCTTGTGTGTTTGGCACAAGGCGGATATTGCCTGCCATGTGGATCGGGCACATAGTCTCACACATTTTTATATAACATCGAACTTATCGGTCTTTTTGTGCTGGTATCAATACCTATCTAGTAAATGAAATGTGATGTAAGCCCTCATGAAGTCATGAATGATGCAATATTATTGTGTTTGAAAACTGTAATCTACAGCATGGCGCTTTAATGGTGACATTAATTTAACACACGTATACGGATAAGCGTTTTATTTTTATGAAGATATTTTATTTATTTATTTAAACTTTTCACACTCAAAAAGGTACAAAGGCCGACTTAATGCCTTAAGCGTTCTCTACCAGTCAACCAAGGGTGGTGAAGAGATTGGATGGCAGGTGCTCTGTTTGAGAGTAACAAAGAAAAAATTATTAAAAATATATCATTAGAAATAAAAATGAGGTAGGAACAACAGTACATAAATAGATACACACATACATACACACACACATAAATACACATACACACACATACACAAACACACACATACACACATGGTACATATTTTAATTTCATTAAACTTTATTATTTATTGATTTATTTACAATTTTCTAAAATAGCATCTTGATGCAACCTGTACTTAACAATTGTAGCATAGATGTCATTTTCCGGGATCACGGATCATAACATCGCAGCAATGAAAATAAAACGAATAACGTGCAAAGAGAAGTCGAATTGATTGAAAGAGAGAGCCCTATGTCGGCGAGCGTTTGAAAATTTTAACTTTTCAACTAACGAATAATTTTTTCTTATTATATTTTTATGATTACTGGCCACTAACCCTACCTGTGTGTTAAATTAATGTTGCCACTGTAGCGGCACGTTGTATGGTCAATAGTAAAAAAATATGTCAAAATTAGTTATTATATTTCTTGTTTCACTAGTCAAGGAGTGCCTTAAATATGAGAAAACATTAAACATTTATCTGAAATAAGCGTAGACCAGTTTTATTAAAATGTAAACTTATAAAAGCGATTTTGGTCAGTTTTTTTTTTTTTTTTAAAGACAAAGAACTATCGAAATTCAATACACATTACTTATTGGGGAGCAGTCTCAAAGATTTTTTACAAAAAAACACTACCTTAACGTGAAAAATAACTTGCTGCTGTGCTCGTAGCTTTAAATTCCCCGATTAATAATCATGATCAAAACTTTGATCCAGCCCGTCCCATCTTTGATGTCCTCACTCCGGTGACGCCCTTAGCCGAGGTTCGTACCCCACAGGGGGTGCCCTTAGCGAGCGTTCACCTAGCTTTTTAGCTTAGTTTTTATGCCCCTGGCTGTGAGTGTAGCAGCTTAAGGCAACAGGATTGACCGGTTAAATAGTCATGACCTCAGAGGTCAGCTATGAGATGCCCTACAGAAAAAAAAAGTGAAAAATAACTTTAATTTCGGAAGTCGATGTCTTTGTTCTGTGTTTTAGTTTTTTGCCACCAACTTCTGAAATGAAAGTTGATTTTCACTTCGAAGTGTTTTTTTTTTATTTTATGGTTTGGTTTTTGGTTATGGTGCTTTATGGTGGTTAGTCACTAACGAACGAAGAAGAAGTTATGGTACCTACACCAATTCGCATACTACTACTTGTCATGTAAACAACTACAGTGACAGGTACATCATCAAGATACACAATATTATCGAAGCTAACTTAAAAACATATAACCTTCTCCTTTTTTTAAAGTCGGTAAAAAAAACAAAACGAAAAACATTACCTACATCTATCATTTTATTTTAATGCAGAAAATAAAACATCACAAAAATAAGATAAGTCCACTTCGCTACGGAGTTCACAGATGGAAATCTTACTTAGTCCCTTGTGTATCGCATTAAATATATATTTAATATATTTTCTAGTTTAAATATGTTTTATCTCCGTCTGCCCTTTTTGGCAGAGAACGTGATTTGATTTTATGAAGTTTATTTTATTGAGTCAGCCTTATCTAAATCTAATGTGTGCGCATTATTTTATTGAAGACTTGTTTTCATGAATTTTTCAGAGAAACTGAAATAATATTGAAGGTTGTTTTGTTTTCATTCGATCTCTTGTGTATTTTTTTTTAAAATAATAATAGAATATACAGTATTTAACGATTAATAAACGATTTTAATTTTTTATTTTTATCTCACGAAGCGACGCGCACTTTACTTGTAGTAAAAAAGTATACAAACACAGGAGGAGTTCTCGGTACCGTCCGAGACAACGGTGAAGTCGGAAGTGAGTGTGTGTATGTATATGTGTGTATTATGCGCTGACGGTACTTGTCTTCACACACACATTCGCAGCGTGTTTGTACACTTAGTTACCACAAGTAAAGCGCGCGTCGATCGATGAGATAAAATTACTATACTTAACAGCTTTTAACCGCGGCTTCGCCCGCTTGGAAGTCGGAAATTATGACACGAGAATGTACGACTGGGATTAAATCCTATGTCCTAACCCAGGCCATGGTCTACCTGTGTGTCAAACTTCAAGAAATCCGTTCTGCCGCTATGGCATTAAAAGGTAACAGACAGACAGAGATATATAATACTTTCGCATTTATAATAAGTACCTGGTTGACAGAGCTCAGCTCGGATAAAAATAGATAAACATATCGTCCACACACACATCACACACACACATTCACACGTTCACATTTCCGAGGCTGAGAAAATAGAGAAAACGAATTTTCCCCGATATGAGACCTAGCTAGATCGATTTTTTTATTTAGTCGTATAAGATAAGTATGGAAATATGGATAGTTTTCAAATGCAAATTATTTTATTTCACTACATAGGCACTGGTGATACGTCAGAAGCTATAATCAAGGTTCCAATTGGTCTTTCCTATGGAGAAGAGCCAGCTCGAAACTCCACCCCGTGTTGCCCTTCCAATGAATGGTAAAACATTAACCGAAAATCTTCTCTGTTATTGACGTTCTGAAACTAAGTTGTAGCAAAAAAAACCTTTCGACGATTCAACCAACCCATGCACTAACACAAAAAAAAAGAAAAATCTTTTAATACTATTCCGTCCATAGAACCTAGAAAAGAGACATAACGGTTGTTTTTTTTGTATTATATTCACGGTACAAGTTCGCGAAACAAGTTTCCCGGGATCCGTTGATGTGACCAAGTTCGATGGAACTTTACTCTTTACTCAGGACTCAAAAGTTTTGCTTCCGATACGATGGAACCACATCAAAAGATATAACAAATAATATATACAAATTCCAAATTCAAATGGATTAACTGTTTCTGGAGTTGGCGCGAAGTATTGATGTTTGAATTTCGATTTTGTAATGTTTTGTTTTGTTTCGTGGCTTGTAACTGTCGAGTTCTTGGTGACGTTAACCTGTAACTACTGTTGTATTTTTGAAATTGTGGTTTTGAAAGAAGTGAACTGCGAAGGAAATAGGAGGTGAGGAAAACCACAAATATATTTGTACAAGGATTATTTGGCGCGTGGCCGAAATTGGAACCTACGCCGCCATCTAGTTTTTCAATACATTTTCACAAGTGCTTTTACCAGCAGCGCCTCCCTGTCAACGTCATTCGAGCGCAAGAAGATCCTTAAAGCAGGTGCTTTAGAATTAAAATTACGACAATTTCTACTTACAAAGTAGCTACACAACCTTCTTTTGATTTTATCTCGAAAATATTGTGCGTTCGCGATCATTTATTATTTCAACATTACAATAAGATTCACACTTCAACCTATATCTCATTAGTAAAGGAAAACATCTACCGTAACTACTAACAATCGATAAACAGTTAGATAAAAAGAATAAAGAATATTAATGTTAAAAGTTTAATGAAATAAAAAGACAATTTAAAATCCAAATTCCTACGATTTAAAGTTTGTTTCCACATAATTTTCCCTACACCAAGCTTATGATGACATCATTATTCACAGCGAGCATGCAGCCCGGCTCATAACTTAGTCTTGACGTGACAAACCGTGCCGCCTGCTCCGCACCGGACATTACCATCATTTAACACTACCCTCCTCTATTTCAGTCTTTCTACAGTTTTCAGACAGTGTGCTATGTTTAAGGATGTTCTAGGTAAACTACCTTATTTTATTTTTTCCCGAAATACGTTTTTTTTACCACTCAGATTTTTGTATTTTTGTATTTAAAAGCGTATTTCGGGTGTACAGCGAGATTTACAAGACACTTGAAATGGATAGCAGCGAGTCCTCTGACGAAGACATAAAACAGCAAAGTGTAACACAGCACAGCAGTGAGATAAAAAAGAGCAGAACCCTGCCAAAAGATTTACCGGTGAAGATCGACCTGAGCCAACTGGCGGCGACGTCGTAACAGCTACCCATCCATAGATAAATATCACCAGTCTCTTCTCTATTCCATTGCCTGCTCTAGGATGCATATCCGGTACGGCTCGCAAAACCTTACATATCCTAAGGGCACGTCTTCCTTACCATTATAGCGTCCCCGGGTCTACTTCTTAATATGCCTCTGTAACTCAATGAAACATGAAGCTTCAGGGGCTAGTGAAAATCTTGGGGTTCATTACGATTTATCGAGTCTGCTTAAACCACGCTGGGGTCGGTGTATTTATTAAATCATGCATTAAAAGCATATCTCGGGTGGTGTAGTTGGGTGTAACCCACCCACGATACGCTATACTTTTTCTGTGTTGATGCAAAAATGTCAAATGCATACACCCAGATTCAATTCGACCGGAATGCAAGAACCTATCGCAAGTGTGTGACTACACTAGATTTACAAGAAAACAAATTGATCTTTTTTATAGGAAGGCATTTTTACTACGATATAGCGCCAAGCAAAATGTCAATAAACTGTTAAGGGGGATGCGCTAAAGTAGCCCGCGAAATTCAAATTTTCTGACTTTTTTTTTTTCATTTTGCAGGTCGATTTCAGGTTGTATGTCGATCAAAACAAAATTCGCAACCGTGACATAAATGTATTTACAAAATTACAATCATTAAAATGATTAATGCAACCTTCTAAGTACAAATTACCCTGTTGAATGACTATTTCATGAAATCATGACATTTGAGATCAATTCTAACCTAGAGAGTTGTATTGATAATTCTAATTATTATAATTCTGTAAATATAAATTTGATATGATCGCGAATCATATTTTGATCAACATAAAATCGGATACCTACCCTGATACCTACGTATGCCAGCAAATTGCAAAAAAATTAAGAAAAAATGAATTTCGCGTGCTACCCTGGCTTAGCATAATTAAGTACTTTTGTACTGCAAAATGTAAATTAGATTAAATAATTATTAGCGTCATTTCAAGGATGTTTTGATAAGATTAAATTACTTCAATTAAATAGACTTAAAAATTTGCATTACCGCCTGTCGAGATAATTTTATAAAAATTTGGCGACCAAACTATCGTAAGTAGGCATATAATATTATATACAATGTCACCCATCGGCATGTGCCGGGCAGTTACCCAATTGAACCAGCAATAACATGGTCTTTACCTTTAAATACAATGTCGCCCATTGGCATGTGCCCACCCGTATTTTTCTAAATATTCTTGAAAAATTATAGAAAAATAACTTTAAAAGGGGGTCTATCTTTAATATTTTTCATGTTATTCATTTTTTTTATGTTTCGAGTAGCGTTTGCCATCCGATGTTATTGCCTCGATTTTTTTTTCTTCTTCAAAAGCAACAACAAACAGCTACAATATAAAACATAGGAACAAGAAATACATACTACCAGTGCTCAGTAAGGTGTTTGAAAAGTTGATGCTCAATCAAATGTTACCTCACTTTAATAAAAATTCCATCTTTCATGAACAACAGTACGGTTTCACCAAAGGGCGTTGTACCACTGACGCCGGTGTCACTCTAATAAAGAACATTTTTAATGCCTAGGAAGAAGCACAAGATGCCATTGGAATCTTTTGCGAACTCTCGAAGGCATTCGATTGTGTAGACCATGAGACACTTCTGCTGAAACTAGAGCACTATGGGATTAGGAATGCAGCTCTTGATTTACTTAGATCATACCTGAAAGATAGAAAGGTTAAAGTTCAGGTAAACGGCGTAAACTCATTAGGGTCTGAAATGGCAATGGGCGTTCCCCAAGGTTCGATATTGGGTCCATTCCTCTTTTTAGTTTACATTAATGATTTACCCCAATTATTTCAAAATCAACCGAAGATGGCGTTATTTGCAGATGACACATCATTAATCTTTAAAATAAACCGACGGTCACAAAATCTTGAAGACGTTAATAGCTCTATTCTACAAGTCCAAGATTGGTTTACGGTAAACAATTTGGTACTAAATAAAACAAAAACCAAATGCATTAGATTTAAATTACCTAATGTTAGAAGTAGCGAATGTGACATCATATTGAATGGGGAAAAACTGGAATTTATTAATCAAACGGTTTTCCTAGGAATCACGCTAGACGAGAAATTACAATGGGGACCTCATATAACATCTCTTGCGGGGCGGCTAAGCTCGGCCGCTTATGCTGTTAGAAAGATAAGACAGTTAACAGATGTAGAAACCGCGCGATTGGTCTATTTTAGCTACTTCCACAGCATTATGTCGTATGGCATTTTACTGTGGGGTCGGGCTGCTGACATTGAATCCATCTTTATTTTACAAAAGAGAGCTGTCAGAGCCATTTATAATCTACGTCGCCGCGAATCTCTCAGGAAACTATTTAAAAGGATTAATATTATGACGGTACCTTGCCAATTCATTTATGAAAATATTATGTTTGTAAGGAAAAATCCACATCTTTTTAATAAAATAAGTGATAGACATAATTTTAATACTAGAAATAAAGATAAAATAGATCAACCATTTTTCAGATTATCTAAAGTACATACATCTTTTATGGGGTACTGTGTTAAATGTTACAACAAAATACCTTGTGACATATTGCAATTAAATGAAAGAAAATTTAAAACTCAGATTAAAAGTACACTTTGTAAACAAGCATATTACAAATTAGAGGATTATATCCAAGATAAGAGTGCTTGGAAACATGCTGGTCCTGCTCCATAGGACAATTTAGAATCAAGACAAAATCAAACAGGTTGCTAATTTAATTGTAAAATTTATAATTTTGTATTATATGACATTGATTTTACATTCTGTGATTACTTCCTCACACACTGACTTATTAATTTTAAAAACATTAGGAAAATCGTCTACTTTTACAATGTTTGTAAATATGTGAGCACCATGTATCTATCATATAATTAAATTATCTGTCGTTTTTAATTCTTTTTACCTATTGTGGTATAGTAATTTTATTCTAGGTGCATCGTCTTCACATATAATTATTTAACTAATGTACGTACTAATACAAACTATTGTAAAACATTTTAAAAGAGTAACGGTGGAGTTTCTTGCCCATTCTTCTCCATACGAAAACTACCTTTTGGAAGGGGCGACTAGAATCAATTATATTATTCTGTAAATTTTGACGTTCAAAAGTGCCATACATGGGCCTATTTGAAATAAATGTTTTGACTTGACTTGACTTGACTATAACTTTTAAGTAATGGTACACAAAAAGAAGGAAATATGTTCAGGAAAGCTCATTGACTATAAGACTTCTGAACGTATAGGGAGCACAAACAAAAATTTCTATATGTTCAAAGGTCCCAAGTACCCAATGAGAAAAATCTGCCAGCGCGCACCTTTGGCTTGTGGCCTGTCCTAGGATTGTAATTTGGATTCTGTTTATTATTTCTAAAAGCTTATGAGTTATTTTATCGAGTAACTAACATTTTTATTAAAATTTGTCGACTATACAAAAAAACTGGGGTGAAAACATTATTTTCTAAAAAAAAACAGCGTTTTTTTTTTAAACACAAGTGTATGTACATAAAACCATAGGGATAATTAGAAAAAAAAGTCAAGATAGCATCCTTTCAACAATTGGGTATGGGGTAACTGCCCGATTACTATAATAGAGTGTTTATAAAAGTAGGTATGCTGGAAAGCAGGTGCCGGTCTCATTCCATATCATTTTTAATACTTTTTATCAAATACATTAATACAACATGATGGATATCGCCCAAACGAAAACCGATGGCGGTAATCTAACTGCAAAAGTATGCATTGACAACACCAAACTACAGCGTCACTTTACATTAGCTAGCCAAACTCAGTAGGCCAAGTAGCCAAACAAGGGTAAAAAAAAAATTCAAGGATTTTTTTGGGGTCAGCGCCCGCTCGTATTGTACCTACGTAGTTATTTGAAGTATGAGTATAGAACATATGTTTGTTTTTGTGTAAACTTCACATACGTGATGGGTTACCTAACACATAAAACTAAAACACAGGTTTCTGTGTTTTTGTCTTCTTGCGGACGGTGAGCAATGGGTTGCTCCCTGTCCGATAAGGACCAGTCCCGAGTCGACGGCGCGTTGTGTTCCATGCGCGCCTCAAAGAGATGTCAGCAGAATAGACGGGGTCAGTTAGGGCCGATGCCTGCCGGGGGTGCGAAGAAAACCGAAAGGGAGATCGTGGCCCCCGGCAACAGGGCAACCAAAGGAACACGGGTGAGTTTTAGTCAGTAAGAGTCTGACACGCCCTCCCGCTCCGCCCAGAGCGGGAGAAGTTATTTAATAATTTCTCACCCAAAAAAAAAGGTATATGTACTCATACTTGAAGTATGACCGTAGGTCAATGACCCCAAAAAAAATACTTTTGTTTTTTGTTTTTTCCTGTTTTTATATCGATACCCATCACGCCTACAGAGTTTCGCTACATAATTGAATTTGAACGTGTTTAATCGTTGTAGATTCTTACAAAAATTCCAACTATAAAATCGACTTTTTTTACTAACTTTAAAATGATGTCAATAATTTCATAATTGAAGGTCGAGCCGACAGATCGTCGTCACCTAGACCCCGATCGCTAATCACTTTGATAGCTCATAACGAGATGCATTTATTTATTACTTAACTGAAGTTCGTTACCCTTTGTTATATTAATACCTACAGACATAAGCAACAATAGGTAATTATTTTTGCTCATCAAGCTTAGAATGAAAGAAAACAATCAAAATCAATCGCTTGTCATTTTTCAAAGAAATTAAATAAGGGGTAATTTAGGTTTAGCTAGCCAGTAATATCGACAACTTAGAGTTGGGAGTATAGTCCGCGTGCGACTGCTAGTCACCGCCTGAGGTATGTGAGCAGTGAGACGGGGGAGGTAGACAAAGGCCAAGCTAACTCAGTCTGCCAATTTTGACAATGGCGCCCTTCCACGTCTCACCGCTCACATACCTCAAGCTGTGACTAGCAGTCGCGCTCGGACTATAGTAGAGTTTTTAGTGAAGGCATCCGTACAAATAATACCACCATAATGTCATAGGTACTTATTTCTACTAAGCAGTATGACTATATTCTGGCTTGTAGAGGTCTCGGTGATATTTCAACCACATGATTGTGGCATTTCAGCTTTGTGTCTGTAAGAGCAATGCATTGGCGATACCACTGGTACGTTAGATATACCTAGACTGCCCACGGCAGTGACTACTTACCGTCACAACTTGCGACTTACGGCTGTTATATTTATTGCCACAAAACAACAATAAAAATATAGCTCGGTCACAGATGAATACAGATGGTTCACTCCGGAAAATCATTTAAATAAAAAGCGACTCTTGCTACGACACAAAGCTAAAGGGTAACTGAGGTCGCTCAGCGCTAAAGACCTACAGTTATATTTACCTAAAAATTGCCTCTCTTTCTATCGCGTAACTCTTATATCTTCTGACTACGTTACGCTCACTGAATTGGCCCGACAAGACGAGCCTGCCGCGTATTTGTAGCTTCATACATAAAATGTGGAGCGCGCCTTCTGTACTATTCTCGTGACTCAGTTTAAAATAGATACTGCGGTGGCCATATTAACAGACTTACCACATATCACATTACCTTTTGTCGAGTTTCCCTAAACAATAATTATAATGTGTGATTCCTGTCCTGTCACGCAGTTCTGGTCATTTAACTAAATCATGATTTGTGACGACGCACTTGAATGTGTAATAATAGTGGTCTTCCAGCGCTGAACACCGCTTGAGGATTGCCTGTAGGAAATAGCACACCTCAACTCGGAAAGAGATCGTCACCGTATCACACGCTTGATAGATTTTGCGCGATTTTCAATTTTTATCCGCAATAGACCTAACTTTACAAATTAATTTAACTATGTAATATAAACATAATCCAAAATATGAGTATATTAAAATATTAGAAAAATGCTCTAATTTAACATATATTTTTTCCAAATCATTACCACAACTCGTTTAGACGTCATCTTCAAAAGTCGGTTATCGTCGCCTTAAGTGGTGTGCAGCGAAGAAGAACGTTGTATGATTGATTGCATATAGGTTGAAGGATCCAAGTGCGCAGAATAGAACTATCGTAGGACGTACGTACCTCCTTAGGTAGATTTAAAAAAAAAATGTACTCTACTCGATCTTCATGACAATGACAGGCCACGGGTAGTTTTTTTTTTTTTAAATCTTAATTTTATTGTACCTCCTTTAACTTTCGGGGCCTCCTTTAATTTTTAACTTTATTTAATTGTTATTATAAAAATACACAATCTGTGAAAAAATCAACTGTCTACCTATTATGGTCCATGAGATGCAGCCCGTCTACAGACAGACGAACGGACGGACTGCGGAGGCTTAGTAATAGGGTTCAGTTTGGCATCCTTCAGGTACGGAACCCTAAAAAGGAATAAACTTTTATCTTCCACGTCCTTCTCAGTAAAGAGAAGTTATCAATTCAACACATTAAATTCGCAACTCATATCAAAGGGTCAAAAGTACCCGACAATTGTGTTAAAACGACTGACCCTCGGAACCTTAAAGTTTCTCTCCATTTTACTTCAGAAACCCTTCAAAATGGTTGCTTCCTCCACACTATAATTTACTCGGACTTATTCAAGTTTGTTTATGTTGCTAGTTTTCTGTAGTTGGTTAACCAAGCAGCTTTAACATTAGTAGCGAACATTTACAGACTAGCGAGCTGCTACTTCACATAATTAGGGGTCAAATGTTTACTTTCCTTTTGGTTTATTAAGAACTAAGTGTGGGGTAGTTTCGTTTCAATTTCTGGCAGTTTCTGTTATTGAGTCTAATACCCCGGCCACATTGTCGCAATAAGGCGAACTACATTTCGCGCGCTCTCTACAACAAGAAACAGAGAGCGCGAAGTGTAGTTCGCGTTATTGCGACAATGTAGCAGTAACATAAAAATGGGATGTTATTTCAAAGTATCCCATTACATATTATACTAGCTGCGCCCCGCAGCTTCACCCATATAAATCTCGATCCCGTGGAAATATCGGGATAAAAGATTAATTGGTGGCACTCCGGGAGTGCCGTCAGAAGTGAAAACTTGAACAAAATCGCCTTGGTGGAAGAAAAATACTTGTATGGAATATTGGTCCGTACCTTCATCTAAATAAAGAGCACAATCGCATTTACAAAAAAATATACTTCCGAAACCTTTAAAGTTAAAATACTTGCATAGAACATTGATCAATAATTTAGTATAAATAAAGAGCATAATCGCGTTTACAAAACCTTTAAAGTATAAATATTTGCATAGAATATATCTAGTATTAAAACTGTTCTTACGTTTACTCTTTAAGTAGATACGTAACTCTATATTTATTATGAACTATAGTGACCCGCCCCTGCTTCGCACGGTTTTTACGACTTGACAAAACATCGAGATTCCTTAATTATATTTAAGTTTATTAATAATGTACTATACAAATAAACCTTCCGGAATAAATTCTAATGATAGTGAAAACTTCATCAAAATCCGTTGCGTAGGTTAGAAGAAAAACGCGGTCACACAGACAGACACGAAAACCGCTTTAATTTATAATATGTACACAATGTGTAAAAAATAAATAGTGGCACTCTGGGAGTGTCGTCACAGTGTCGCGAAATCAATTGTTTAGTCTCATCTCAAAAATGCCAAACGCGCCTAAAGAAGTTTTCACTTAAAAAATCCTATCCAATCCGAAAATTGCACATAAGTACCGCAATAAATTTACCAAAAAGTAACAAACAATATTATTGATATTGAAAATAAAAAGTTATTGCTATTTAAATATCACATTTTTAGCACCAAAATTGTCCCAATTCCATAAAAAAAATTACAATTTTCAACAGGGGTCTTAAATTATGACTTGTTGACACCCGCTAAACGACAGCCCCCCGCGTCCCATGTATTATCCCGCTACACCCCCCCTTTGAAAAAAATACAAGGTATTTTATTTATTTTTTTCTTGAAAATTACCACTTAAATAGACTCTCAGCACGATACTTAACAACAGCCTCACGGATCGGGCAGGTTTCTTTTACACATTCGCACATACGTCGGCGCCGGCTGTCGCTGAAAACCAGCACTGGGGCTCTGTCTTGCATAGGGTCGTAGCATTATGCTGAGCGAAAGCCGATTTGCGTGGATGTGACGCATGCTTCCCCAACTTTTTAAACTTTTTTTATGTATTTAAAACTTTTTTTTTTGCGTAATGTTTACCGCAAATAAACGTTTTTTCTTTCTTTCTTTCATTCTATAGCATATAATTATGTAGAATAGAAGTGACCGTTTTGTCTACGTTTTCGGTAGAGGGAACACCGGATTCCATCGCTGTGCTTTTGTTTTCATACAAAACATACTTCTACTACTTGGTTACGAGGCTTTTGGCTAATTTGTGAAAGTGCATTTTATGTAATATTTTTTGGAATGGGCGTTTAGTTTGTGTAGAATAAACAATTTTTATTTCTTCTTTCTTTTGTTTCTTTTTTTCTTCTCGAGAACAATCGAAGACTTTGTGGTCGTCTACACAAGTGTCATAACTTGTTTTTTATGGTTGCTTCAAAACTATTTTTCAATAAAAATACGTTTAATAATAGTATGGAATGAAAATTGACCGAGTCTTCGATATTGATTGATCCTATTTTCTAGACACGCATTTGTACTATAGTTGTCGCGTTTCAGCATGGCAATAGCGGTTATTGCCCCATTGTCCAGCATTTTTACTTCAAAAACTGAAATAAAAGCCGTTAACTCCCTGCATCAATATCTATCGTGATCTTCAACATGTTCCAATAACGAAAAACCATCCATAGTTTAATGGTTGGGTTCCTACGGTGAGATATTAGGAAAAGGTCAATAACCGCTATTGCCGTGGCAAAACGCGAAAACTATAGAAGCGCAGTGTAATGGATGATTATTAATTAATGGACACGTGTATTAAGAACACATGCCCTTCGCAATGGTAAATAAGTTACTAATCGGTAATTTCAGTTTTGGCGATAGAAATCGTTTAAAAGAATGCATGATTCACATTTACAATCAATATTGTATCAATTGTGAAAATATTAACAGGTGTACTTAGGTACAGACAGTACGTTAGCAATTGATCGTGTTTTTTTACTAGCTTAGTATAATTTTAATCCTTTAGTCACCTTTTGTTACATTCACGAAAATAATTTAGGTACGCCTACAAATTCCTCATGGTAACGATAACTCTATTTCATATTAGATGGCTAAATGGGGACTCCTGATAACCGCTAAGATTAATGGCATAGTGATTCACTATTAACTTAATTTAGATTATCTCCGATTTTTACATGACTGTCCAAAAAAGGGATGTTAACCCAAACCCACTTTAGAGCCTAAACATGACGCAGCACAACGCATTTTCATACAAAAAAATACGGTTTGCAGAAAATGTACGAAAGTAAAGAAGGAGGATTTTTGGAATGCGTTGCGTTGCGGAGCGGGATGCCCCAATCTGCGTTAGCCTTTATAGTTCTTGACGTTAGCTATTTTAAATAATGATAGCGAGGACTTCGCAGGTGGCCCCTCTGATTTTTATGGAAAAACGCCCCATAAGTTCCTTAAATAACACAGTCATATCATTTAGCGCACAGACTCAAGTCACAATGCATTGGTGGACCATAGTAATCAAGCAAAAAGATAATCCTTAAACCGCCTTTCACGATACTCACTAGCAAAATAACACGATGCTAAGTCATGTTCCTTCGAAACCTAGCATTGCAATCTGTTTCATTTTGACGGTTCAACAACATGCATTGCGTTATTTACATTGATGAGCAGACAAATTTTTCGAACATTATGAAGCAATGGATTAGCAATATCCTTCAAAATGAATCAGATTATGATTGATCATGGTGGTAGGGTGCTGGACCTTAAAGCCTGGACTAGCAAACTTGCCCTATCTAATCAGCTTTTAGTCTTACGGCAATGTTCTCATGGTACAAGGGCCATTTTGACCTCCACAACACAACAAATTATTTTGACACCAGTCGGTATCATGATTGGCCTAGGGACAGCGTGGGTAGCACGCAGCAGCGTGGTAACTGGACAAGAGCAGCAAAGGTGGGACTTGGAGGCCTTTGCCAGTAGTAAACACCTTTTGACTGAACTGATGATAATGATGATAGCTGGACTAGTTGTCAGTACTTCAGGCATATGACTACTCGTTGAGACTGTTAGATATTCGAAGGACCAGGGGATAGTTTTCAAAGTAGAAATAATATTAACCCTCCCACGGAGTGACGTCATCATGTGCTGTTTAACCTCGCAGGTCTTGCAGCAATGGGTAACTCACAGTCCGATAAGGATCAGGCCCGAGGCGACGGCGCGTTGTGTTCCACGCGCGCCTCAAGGAGATGTCAGTAGAATTTACAGGATCTGCTAGGGCCGATGCCTGCCGGTGGTGCGAAGAGAACCGAAAGGGAGATCGTGGCCCCCGGCAACAGAGCAACCGAAGGAACACGGGGTGTTCTAGTCAGTAAGAGTCTGACGCGCCCTCCCGCTCCGGCATCCAGAGCGGGAGAAGTTATTTGATAATTTCCCACCCGAAAAAAAAGTCTTGAGATCCACGCAGTTGTTATTTGGAAAAGACCAGGGGTCAAAAGACCTGAAACGAAGAACCTACCTATTAAATCAATAGATGAAAATAAAACATGACGCATGTTATTCAGGTACCTATAGGTAATAGATAAGAATCACGTAATTAATACACACAGATATAATACTGATAACTATGATCAGCTATAATCTGTAACACCTCACCTGACGTCATAGTTTTTCCACCATCACCGCCCTTCACATAGATACTAACCTAACTACGGGTTAATCACTATTGTTGTTAGTGTCCGACTGAACCTTTGGCTTTGGCTTCTCCCACTTTATGCTAAACCTTCGGCTTTGGCCAAAATGGATCGAAGCTTTGCCCGAAGCTAAAGGTTTTTAGAAGGCGCCGGATCGAGAAAAACTGAGACTAATTGTGATTGTTAAATTACTTTTAAGTAAGTTCAACAAGACTTATCCACTTTTAGCCAATCTTGAACTGAATTTCTTAGGGTTACCATCAGTAAGTAACCTTCGGCTTTGACTTCGGCCAGAAATCGACCTTCGGTCAAACACTAATTTTTATCAATTAAATGTTACTTTATCCACCACCTCTTATCATACCTTGATCAATTTCATATTTCACACATGTATCATAAAGCCTATTTCACAATATCCGGATAGGCACTATCTACTGAATTTGACTGAAATTATCTGCCGGATAAGTAACCCGGAATACACCCAGACGTCTTTGAAAGATAATCTTTGATCTTTGTAAGCTCGAATTCAATTATTAATATGTCCTTAAGGGACTCGGGGACACATTACTGAATAATTTTATTTAAAATGTATTGTAGTAGATGAAAACTACTGGTCATCTTGTATTAACTTGGGAAACTTTCAGTCGTCCACTACTGTTAATAAGTACGTAAGCCTTAAAGTGAAAGTAATCCTACCTAAAACATTTCATGTAAAGTAGGTTGCCAAGACTGACATAACGCTTTCAGTGTTAAAAAGTTATCAGATCTAATGTAGAGCCAAACCCCTAACTCTAAAAACCTTAGATCTTGGTCAAAATATACTTGTCACACGGACACTCCTAAGATAAGGGCTAATGGTAAGAAATTAAGTTACTGGTTTTTAATGTTGTGTCTTTAATGGTATGTAGGTTAGGATTTCACACAAACAAGAAAAAAGTTAAAAAATCTCTAACTTTCATCCTCCAACCCCCTTAAAGAGAGATGCAAGTTTGTACTTATATAAAATAAAAAGTTTTTTACAAAAAAAAAAACAACCGACTTCTAGTCTAGTCGGTCTTTGGTTTAGTATTTTCGTTATTTGCCACCAAATTCCGAAATTTTAGTAATTATTCACTTCGTAGTGTTTTTTTTTTTAGAAGTTAGTAGTTTTTTTTTTTATAGATCAGTTTTTATTTCTGGCTTTTTAGTGGGTTAGTTTGTAATTTATACATAAAATATGTTACATAAAATATTTTTGGTAGTAGTAGACTAGTTTGACTTTGACTAAATTTCAGCTTTCCAGGACTTCGGGAAATGCCCTAGAGGTTTTGATGTGTGGGTGAATCAGTGACGAAACCGACGTATTTTAGATATTGTTACGAGCTGGGTATGGGATAAATTAATTATTACCAATCAGACAATTAGATAACTTTATTAAACACAAAACACTTAAAACTTAATCACAAATTCAATACTGATCACTATTCGCTTAGATATCGCACTTCTAGTTCACTTCGATTCGCTTCGTTGTATCGCCTAAATCAGACTGACTGACCGTGTGTCGGCTCTCTGCTTTTATACCGCCAATATTCAAGAACATTCCAGCTATGTGTAGAACGGTTCCAGAAAAACATCAACAAATAAACATTACCGGGAAATACAAAAGTAGTAGGTATAAAAAAATAATAACCTACTTGTACCGAATAAAGAAATAGGTACTTTATGCCCTCGGCGTACGGTCGAAATTACAATGACGAGTTCTAATATTGTTTATAAGTAGTTACCTACTTAACTTCAAACTAATAATAATAGAATGCTTCTCGAAGTTTTTAGCGCAAACACACTGTAATCCGTGCTTTCTCGAAAGATCTCGTACGTACGACGTAACACTGCCCCCTCCTTAGACATGCTCGTCCCGAGCATCATTAGCCCCGTAGTATCGGGCCAATCGGTCTACATGAACAATCTTAGGCGCACCTCGTAGACCCTTCTGTATTCGGTAGGTGACATCGTTGATCCTAGTCACGAGTCGGTATGGACCATCCCAATTTGCTTGCAATTTCGGAGACTTCCCCTTGCTCCGCACTGGGTTATGTAACCACACCAGTGAACCCTCGTCGAAACCCCTACTGTTTGCCTTGCGGTCATAACATGTCTTCGTCTTCTCAGACATCTGTTGGCCGGATTGTCGGATATGCTCATAAACATCATTCAACTTGTTACGCAAATCATTTGCGTAATCTGTTACACTACGTGGAGCATCAGGGGGAGCTCCAGTGATTAAATCTGCAGGCAACCGTAATTCTCTTCCAAAGTTCGCGAAGGCTGGCGTCACAGTCGTACTTTCGTGGACTGCGCTGCGGTAGGACAGCAGAAACGGCTGTATGTGCTTGTCCCAATCCCTCTGCCTGCTTTCCACGACTTTTGCCAGATATCTCTCCAACGTTTGGTTGAATCGTTCCACCATTCCATCAGATTGTGGGTGGTAAGAGGTGGTTCTGGTTTTGTAGGTACCCATCAATCGACAAGTTTCCTGAAATACTTGCGATTCAAAATTCCTTCCTTGATCGCTGTGTATTTCTAAGGGTACTCCAAAACGACAGAAAACTTCCTGAACTAATTTATCTGCGACGGTTGTAGCTTCTTGGTTAGGAATGGCGAAGACTTCTGGCCACTTTGTGAAGTAATCCATGACCACCAGGAAGTACTTGTTTCCGCTCTCACTTTCTGGAAATGGTCCCGCAACGTCTAGTGCTATCCGTTCCCAAGGGGCTCCAACGTTGTACACTTTTAATGCACCTCGGCTGCGTGTGTGGGGTCCTTTCACGGCCGCACAACTGGTACATTTGCGACACCAGTCCTCCACATCATCTCGACAGTGGATCCAGTAAAAGCGTTCTCGAATTTTTAGTAGAGTCCTTTTTACTCCCATATGTCCTCCTGAACATCCATCATGGTAGAGCCGTAGAACATCCGGTACCTTAGCTTTAGGGACAACCATTTGTAGATGACAGCTGTCGTCCCCTCGAGCGTTTTCCCATTTACGGCACAAGACTCCATCCTGGATCACCAAGCTGTTCCATTGCGCCCAATAACTCTTCGTGATGGAACTCATCGCAGCCACATCACTCCACTTAGGTTTAGGAGCACCAGCTTTAACCCACTCGAAGATCGGTTTGATGTCCGAGTCATTTTGCTGAGCCTGCTGTAGGGTTTCCTTCCATTCATCGGTGAGATCTGTTCTAAGCATCCTCACGGGTACTACTTCCTTAGTCTTTTGCCTGGCACAGTGCTTACCGTCTTCAGGACAAGGTCTTCTTGACAAGGCGTCTACGTTACCGTGAGTTCTCCCAAGAAACCGACTTACAAGGTGAGAATTGACGACCGTGTGAGAAGCTCCAGTATCCAACGTCTGTTTGCATGGTGTTCCGTTGACTTCGCCTTTGATGGTCTGGCTGTTCCCATCATGTGCTTGCGAGATCAAGATTCTCGGGGCTCTTTCAATACCAGCCAGCACCCGCCCCCCAGTCCTGGCATTTACTCGTTTTCCCTGCTGTGGCTGGGCAGTCACTTCAGCCACCCTTCCCTGCTGATCTTCTCTCGGGGTGCTGCGCTTAGGACAGTTTGACCGAAGATGACCCCTTACTCCGCAAGTGTAGCACCTAGGACTGTACCCTTGCGGCCGGTCGCGTACAGGTGATGCTACAACCTCCCTGACGCGGTGCGTTCGGTGGTCCTGCCTCACTGCCTCTACTTCTAAGGCATGGGCCAAGGCGTCTTTCAGCGTCTCATGATGCCCAAGTCTCACAGCGGCTCTAACTTCTAGGTCGCGTATTCCATCAACGAACGCTTGTACCAGATTCCCATCGATAAGTGCAGGGGCAGACTGGTATGCTTTCCGAACCAGCTTTTCAACTTCGAGGGCCCACTGCTGTAGGTTCTCGGCACTACGTTGAACACGATCCTTCAACTTAGCACGAAATACGTGCTCCAGGTGCGCGTCGCCGTATCTGGACTCTAACGCCTCCAGCAGCTGCTCGTAGGTTACATTCTTGCCGAGCGCCTCAAGAATGTTTAAGGCCTGGTCTCGGAGGCCCAAGGTGAGCGCGGTCATGGCTTGCGGTTTTGTCCATCCATTCGCCTTCATAACGGCCTCAAATTGAATTTTATAAGCCGACCACAAAGATGTGCCATCGAATGGAGGCACCTTAAAGCCCCTCGCTGAAGGTGCAGCAACTACTGAAGCTACAGTCACGTCTCCAGTCTTCAGTTCCCCCAAAGCCTTCTTCACCCCAGCGATCTGAACTTCGGCTTCTGAGAGGCGATTCTCGTGCTGCTGTACTTGATCCTTCATCACCTTTAGCTCTTTGCCAAAAGTTGCATGAAGATCCTTTATGAGGAGCATCTGCTCGTCTTGGCGGCGGACCTGCTCCTCTTTGTCTCGCTGCAACTGCTCTTCCAACCGGCGAGCCTGCTCCTCTTGACGGCGAGCCTGCTCCTCTTTGTCTCGCTGCAACTGTTCTTCCAACCGGCGAGCTTGCTCCTCTTGGCGGCGGACTTGCTCCTCTTGGCGGCGGGCTTGCTCCTCTTTGTCTCGCTGCAACTGCTCTTCCAACCAGCGAGCCTGCTCCTCTTGACGGCGAGACTGCTCCTGTAGCAGCGTCATTAAAGCTGACAAGTCTGGCGTCATTGATGCTGTAGAAACTGCGGATGGGCCAGCGACTGGCACTGACGTAGGCTGGACACCACCCGGTGTCTGTGTTGGAGAATGTCCAAACCGCCTTTGGTCCATGTCCTCCTGTCGCTGACTCCTGGTACGGATACCGTCCGTGTCGTCCTTCGGTAGAATTGGCATAATTTATCCCTCACTTCTGACACCAAATTGTTACGAGCTGGGTATGGGATAAATTAATTATTACCAATCAGACAATTAGATAACTTTATTAAACACAAAACACTTAAAACTTAATCACAAATTCACTACTGATCACTATTCGCTTAGATATCGCACTTTTAGTTCACTTCGATTCGCTTCGTTGTATCGCCTAAATCAGACTGACTGACCGTGTGTCGGCTCTCTGCTTTTATACCGCCAATATTCAAGAACATTCCAGCTATGTGTAGAACGGTTCCAGAAAAACATCAACAAATAAACATTACCAGGAAATACAAAAGTAGTAGGTATAAAAAAATAATAACCTACTTGTACCGAATAAAGAAATAGGTACTTTATGCCCTCGGCGTACGGTCGAAATTACAATGACGAGTTCTAATATTGTTTATAAGTAGTTACCTACTTAACTTCAAACTAATAATAATAGAATGCTTCTCGAAGTTTTTAGCGCAAACACACTGTAATCCGTGCTTTCTCGAAAGATCTCGTACGTACGACGTAACAATATTAATAAAATCTTAAGTATAAAATTTTATCATTTTTATCATTTTTGACTTTTTCAACATTGTTATCTTCATAAAAATTCTTATATATATGGTTATTACTGATAGAATGTCACTGTCTTGGCCCTCAGGTCGTAGATTTACCATGTGGTTACCTTCCCAAATTAGCAAAAAAATCGCGGTATCGATACATTATTTATAACTTTTAATAAATAAAATAACTACTTCGTAAGCCCACTCTCTCTCGAAGAGAGGAGGCCTGTGCCAGCAGTGGGAACATTATAAGCTGACTATGCTATCTATTTCCTTTACTTAACTGGCGAAATATGAGTGTACCTCTGCCTAAACCCTCGAGAAATACAGGATGTTATGCTTGATGTTATTTCCTTTACAGATAAAATATTAAATGTTATATTTAATCTTTGTATCAGTTATCAAAACACTCGTTAATCGTCACTAATTACTATGCCATAATAGATAAAGACCTTATCAAACACTGAAGAAAGGGCACGATTTTGTTCCACTATAGGTACTAAATTGATCGCATTTTTTTGTAAAGAAATCTTTTCTTATGTTTCCGATAGCGCCACTGCAAATACTCACATATTAGGTACTGATAGTCGAATTTTAGGCTTTATCTTAATTTTTTACTAAATAATTTAACGTATTTAGTGGTATTTTATCTATGAGTCAACTACCCGATAAGTCATCCACTCAATCAGATAAGTTTTATCTATCACAAACTAAAATTGCTTGGCGTACTCATATTTTAATTATTGTCGAGTGCTAACACATATGTGGCACCAACAATCGAAGAAGGTACACTACGCACATAAAAATCCCCGCAAGACTAAACATACTAAAGATTAGTCAAAATAATCAATAACTCAGTAGATAACGTTATCTATACTCAGCACACAGTGAAATGTTTTGCCAATGTTAAAGTGTCATTCGACGTGAGCAATATTATATGTTCGTTGTGTAACAAAAATATTGTAGAAAATCAATGGCGGATGTGCGTGGAAACGGTGAAACTCTCAAAAAAAGTCATTTTGCGAGACTGCATGAAAGGATACAAAATAAATATGAGGAAATGCAAAGAAAACTTGAAAAATCGAAATCAGTTGACTCGCTGTCATCACTCAAAGAAGATTACGTCTACAAAGAACCAAGATACGCGAGCAGTGCTGATATTGATAGAATTGACAGGATCAGTAACGATATGCCTCTTGAGAAACATAGTGTGAAATACAGTGTTATAGAAGAAGAAATTCATAAAAATGATGCGTCTTTCCAATATATCACATTAAGAGAAGCAAGTATATCTGAATCTGACATTACGCCGTCGCCGTTTGAGAAAAATGAAAATGACAGTGAAACAAACAGATTTTTTGGCGATGATTTCTGTACATTGAGTCTCGAATCGTAAGTTTGTTTTGATTTTCCTTATAACAAAAGGCAATTTCAATATAATGAGGAATTTCCCCAATATATTTTCAGATTAAATGAAGTAGCCAAAGAAAGCGACGAATGCGCAACGCCCGCTCCCACACCACCCCCAATAATTTCAATACGTAATAAAATTGGCTCGCGGATTAAAGACGCAGTAAAAGACAAACGGAAACAAAAGGAGAAAGATAAAGTAGGAAACGAGAAGAAAGAAAAAACCCGGGAGAAAGTCGAAAAGGTCCTTTTTATTTACATTTCAACCTGTCACGATTACGATTAGAAGAACTCTTCTTTTAATGTTTACAAAATTGCGTACAAAAAGCTGACGGTTCTAAATTGTTTCGGCTATTACGATTTATTGGAATTTCTTTGAGCAAAAAAAAGGGTTCTGCACTGAAAAATCAATAAGGAAATTCTTTGTTTTCAGTTTATTTTAAGCAACACCAAGCAAGACAAAGTGAAAACAGTCAAAAGAACAAAAGTAGCTACGGTGTCCATCGCATTAATTGAAGCCACTGGTCTGGAAGCTGACATTTTGGAGGAAAAGACCCGTTTATTGTTTTGTCGTTTTAGGTAAGATAAAGCTATTGTTTACGTACTAAACTGTTTATTTCAGATTGTAAATAAAACCGGTTTTTGCTGGAAAACGGGACTTGGATTCATGTTATCATGCTTGTTTATTTAGATAAAGATTTATCATCTATGTCGAAAGTGATCTCACTTTTAATTGCATAGTGTAACGGCTAGGGCTGCGCAGGGTAGGCTGCGCAGGCCGTTAACGGATAGGTAATTAAAACAGCTTGATAGTTTATACATTTATATTGTTGGTAAGTAGTAGTAACACGGCTAGGTCGTGGGTAAGGTCCTGACATTGAGTTCTGAGCACTCGCACACTTAGATTAGGAAGGAAGGGTACCGTGGTAGAAGTGGGGTCCTGTTTAGCACAGGCTCCGTAGTAGGCCGGACGGCCCTCTTAAGACGCTGGTAGTGAGCGGCCGTAGCACGTGGAGGTCGCCTGTCAGTACAGGCGCGCGGCAGTAGGCCGCGGGTAGGCAGGCCATCGTCAGTGTGCAGAATTGAGCAAGGAGCAAGAGCCCTCAGCCCATGCAGAGAGCCCCTAGGTCGGGGCGCAGATTATCCTGATGTTCAAGGAATACCTTCCTCTAGGTAAGCGAGCGGAACTCCTTAGGAAATTAGTGTTGTGCCACGTTTATAGTGATGTGGTTAGTTACTTACTAATTGTGATTTTGAAGCATCACTCGACTAATTACAGTTGAGACCGCTCACAACGCTACAATAGGATTATTATAATTCATATTTAGCATGAATATCCTGTTCATCAGTATTATCGGTCTTAAACTACGTTTATAAAATTGTTATTGTTAATGTATATTACATTTAACATTAACAACAACAATGATGAGGATATTAATAAATTTTTCCGTGTCTGTAATAAACACCCACATATTTTTATTTAGATTGGGCCCGGAGAAGTACAAGTCAAAAATAATAAAAAGCAATACATCGAAAGCTAAATGGCAAGAATTATTTAATTTCAGTTTGTATGATGATAATATTGTCGAAGTTTCTCTATGGGAAAAGGACTTTTGTGTTGGCAGGTAAATTGACATCCATTTGTACCTATATTTTTTGTTTTTGTGTGATATTAAAATTAAAAAAGTCTTCATGACTTGAATAATATTTTGCACGCGCTTATTAAATTATATTATTTTAGCGGACATATTAGAAATTATATGTTGATGTCATGTTTTTCTTATTGTTGACACGAATATATAAAATATACATATGCAGTACATGTTAGTAGTTTCAGCTAGTTCAAGAACTCATATCTTCTGATTTTTCATTAAATATAGAAATATATATATCAATTTCAGAACCAATATTGATTTATCAGAAATAGCCAAGGAGAGAACACATAAAATGCGACTCAACTTGGAGGGAGACACGGGAAGCACAAAACTATTTATTTTACTCACTATTACTGGATTCTCTCTTATAAGCCTTGATGACTACCAAGAAACTCAAAGAAGACTTAATACGGTTGCCAAGAATTCAGTAAGTTTACTGTTATTTTTGGAATTATAAACAACTCAATAACAAATTAATATTGGTTAGATAGTTCAGTGTTCAGAAGACTATTATATTAAACAGACGCATACACCACTTCAATATTTCTTCATTTTTGCCTGTATTAAAGATTAAAAGTAAAAAATACAAGATGACAGCAGCTCTCACAAACACTTCACTAGGTTTTCAAAGGATAATAATTACGTACACTCTACAGATGCTACGTGGTATGTAGGTAAAGTACCTATCACGACAGACCAATCAGATCAGATATTATATAAAAACGAAAAGCAGTCTAGTGTCAGGCTCCAGAATGAAAGAGGATTTCATCACACATGAGATGAAGAATGCAGTAAAAGTTGACCAAAAACTACCGGATACATGCGACAGGTTCACGAAAAAACTGCGTCAGTTTCCAATACTTACGTTCTTCAACATTCTTTTGTCTCTTTGCAGCCCTGGTACAATTACAAGGATGACTCTGGAGAAGTTGGCACCCTCACGGTAATAGTCTATGGCGCTAAGGGACTGACGGGCAATGAGTGTCATTGTGTTCTAGAACTTGACAACGAAAGACTGCAGACTCAAACTGAGTTCAAAACACAAGAGCCTAACTGGATGAAGATATTTACTTTGTGAGTAGACTGTCAGAGTTTTGAGCAGCATAGCTGACTAGACTAAGTGTAAATATACAATATGATTATACAAAGTCTTTGTATATTCAAAATATATTTAACAACCAAGCACAATAGCGTTGATTCCATTTCAGATATTTTGAAACTTAAAGCTGCAATGGCAGATTAAGTAACAAATATAGTATTAATTAATTTAAATGCAACAACGCACGCTCAGCAAAGCAGAAGACCCACTTGTACCACGAATCACTAAATGAAATATCTTTAAAATTAAAACTTGATCATTTGTCTCTGTCATCTTCAAACGATTGACAGAAATAGAAAGATGTTTTAAATTCGATAACGTTCAATGAATTGAGTGATTTATGTGGTTCAAGTAGGCATTATAATGTCCATCTTCAATCTTCACCGCGATCCAAATAGTCCAAAGATGATTTTTCTATAGTAAATTCTACGTTTAATTTCAGTGAAGTTTCTGATATTACTTCAATCCTAGACATCTCCATCTACGATGAAAAGAAGTCTGAAGACGTCGGCTGTCTCTCGCTACCTTTGTTGAAGATCAAAACTGGCGAGAAGAAATGGTACGCGCTCAAAGACTCTAGTCTAAGAGACAGAGCTAAAGGGAATAATCCAAGGATATTACTGGAGATAAACCTCACTTGGAAACTTGTAAGTATATTTTTATAAAAACAAAAAAAATACAACGAAAAAAATAAAAAAATAACTATTTTTATTATTATTATTATTTCCTTCTTCCTATAAACTAATATTGTTCTTGAAATGGGTGTCATCATAGAGCTAGATGGTGGTAATGTAGCTTAGGTGCAAGTCCATACAGGAGTTACGCCGTGGGCAGTAAGCAAAAGTACTTAATAAAACCATCCGTCAACTTCGTAACGAATGATTCAATCACTAAAAATGTAACTATAATGTCATTATTATCCAAAAATAAAGGCCTATTCAGATACAAGTGATATCACTGTCGCGCTCGGTAGCTATACTGGTCCAAAGTAATTAAGCAGAAGGCGAACCAGTATCGCTACCGAGCGTGACAGCGATATCACAAATATCTGAATAGGCCTTTACTTAGAAGAACGTTGCCGAGGTGTAAATTCACGAAGATCAGAATAAAAGGAGTTCGCTTTCGAATTGTTTACGGTCTCAAAAGCGAGATTCGAAGTGAACTTTGCAAAACAGAAATACCCATATTTCCCATTATTTGCGTACATACTGATAATTATCGACAGCATTTGTAAACTGAAAGGAAACCAAGCCCAAATACTAGATAATGATGTTCAAACTAATGATTCATTGTGTCTATATTTCATTAGAACAAAGGAAATTAAACATATACGTAAAAAAACAGTATTTTCCTTACCTATAGTTTATTTGTCTAACACTTGACAGCGGAAAATAAGACTAACAGGAAAATGAAACATAATAGGAAGAGAGATAATGAGAAATTTCGTTCCCGAGAAACTAATTTCTTGATATCACTTTCATTCGTTAATATATAGTGCGGTATCATTTTAATAAATAATTAGGAACTGCTTTTGGAAATATCATACAAAACCCGAAATCTCAAAAAAAAATCAGTAGAATAATTCGGAGATTTTTTTTATGGAAATGGTATTATGATCAGTGTATTGGTTTTCAAACTTTTCTTCACAAGTACCTACTAACATTAATGTACTCACTAAAAATCGATTTCGATTTTTTAGATTTTGGACTTCGTTTTTTTGTTCGAATTTGGGAAAATTGGCAAAAAAAAATACAACTGTGTTCTCAATGTAACCCACCAATGGTATAAGAAATATCTTGAACTATGCCAAACAAACATAATAATAATCATAAATTTATCGTTTTGTCTACCTCGTTGGTCTTATGGTCGCAAGCAGTACAGCTGAACATGAGGTTCTGGGTTCGATTGCTAGGTCGGACAAAGTGTTATTGGGATTTTTATCTGGAATTTCTCAGTAGCAACCCTGAGTCTGGATTTGTGCCCGGTTGATGCCAATAGGCTCGCCCCCTATTACATGGGACTTAAACATAAATGGCGAAATGTGGGTGTAATATAAGTAAACCTCTGCTTAACTCTTCGAGAGATACCAAAGAGATGTCAGCAGAATTGACGGGGTCCGTTAGGGCTGATGCCTGCCGGGGTTGCGAAGAAAACCGAAAGGGAGATCGTGGCCCCCGGCAACAGGGCAACCGAAGGAACACGGGTGGGTTTTAGTGTTAGTAAGAGTCTGACACGCCCTCCCGCTCCGCCCAGAGCGGGAGAAGTTATTTAATAATTTCTCACCCAAAAAAAAAGGTTTATGTACTCATACTTGAAGTATGACCGTAGGTCAATGACCCCAAAAAAATACTTTTTTTGTTTTTTGTTTTTTCCTGTTTTTATATCGATACCCATCACGCCTACAGAGTTTCGCTACATAATTGAATTTGAACGTGTTTAATCGTTGTAGATTCTTACAAAAATTCCAACTATAAAATCGACTTTTTTTACTAACTTTAAAATGATGTCAATAATTTCATAATTGAAGGTCGAGCCGACAGATCGTCGTCACCTAGACCCCGATCGCTAATCACTTTGATAGCTCATAACGAGATGCATTTATTTATTACTTAACTGAAGTTCGTTACCCGAGAGCGGGCGAAGATTTTTGATAATTTCCGACCCAAAAAAAAAGGCGTTATGTTTTGTTTTTGTAATTTATTACCTTTTCCAGGTTAAAGCATCCGTCCGCGCAGTCAACACGAAGGAAGTAAAATATCTAGAGTCAAAACAAAAACTGGATAGACACACGTTTTCTAGAAACCTAGCCAGAGCTAAAGTTGTATTTAATTGGACCATGGGTGCATTTAGAGTAATGAAGTAAGTTCTTTTAGTAGTTTTTTTTTTTTTTTTTGTACATTTTGGTAGAATTATTTTGAACACGAAAAATTTGCAACTTTTTCTGGAGATTTTTTCTTTAACTATTACTATTTTCAAAGAGGAATGAAACCCCTGCAAGTGACGAGTTGGTAACAAACGCACAATAGTTAAGAATTATTGCCAGTTTCACTACACCTGGTAAACGGAAACATGATTGTAGAATGCGTTGATGCAGGTAAAGGATGGCGTAATTAGAACATTTCCATTCGGGATTCCATCAGTGCATCTCACAATCAATCTACCTAGCCTTTTCCCAATTACATTGGGGACGGCATTCAGTCTAATCGGTTGCAGTTGTATACCAGTATTATACATGGAGTGACTGCCTATCTGACCTCCACAACCCAGTAACGGGGTAACTACACCCCTTGCTAAGCCTGCTTGTCAGACTTTTGGACTTCTGAAGACCCGTAACGACTGTCAAAGATCCACCAATGACAGCCGGGACCAACGGCATAACGTGCTTTCCGAGGCACGGTATGTAAAGATGGTTACCCATCCAAGAACCAACCTCGGCAAGCGCAGCTTAACCTGATGAATCGACCCGTGCAGCTGTTATTACTTAGCCACAAGCTCCTCATCAGTGCACCTCACAATATGAAACAAAAAAATATACTTTCCTTAAAACAAAACTGAACACCTCTTAGGTGATCGAAAAAACCTAAAAATGTCTTGAAAACAAAATTACGCTCCAACATTCGTGCATTAAAAACTTCGTATGAAGTGTCGGAAAATTCTCGGAAAGTTAGCACTTTCAAGTTGAATTTTCTCCCACACTAAGTACGCCACTTTTTGGCTTTGATCAGCTCGTTTCAACTAATTAGGGCTTTAAAACTACAACCTTTATTATAAAAGTGTGTTAACAGCTCAGTGCTTTATTACCGAGTTTTTCATTTTCTTTTTTATGCACCAATAGTTCTGCGAAGATCACTAACATTGACACATTTTTATTGGTCTTCGAAATCTTAGGAAAATACGTAAGTCCGTAACGGTATGTCCCGAAACCAAAAATTCGAAGACATGTGACATCCATCAAACCAAACTGGGGCAGCGTGGTGGATTATAACCCACTCCCTCTCACAGATAGGGAGGCATGTGTTCCAGTATTGGGAACATTATAGATTTAAGGCTTAAGGCCGTGCGCACTTTAGACGCGTTTTCGTTCGAATTTTACTCGTGCGAACACATACGAACATGCACGAACGATCCCGACCTTCCAAGTACAAAGGGAGCGCTCAGACTGGGTACGACTTAGTCGTACGTATACGGACGTATAGTTGCGACGTCCGAAAACAATCCGAACTTGTTGGGATTTTTGTGCGTTGAATGCGATATCACCGGAATACTACCTATTTGACGGATAAAAACGTATTCAGTGCGCACTCAATTCATATGACCACTATCGTACGTTTACGTACGATTCAAATTCGTGTTCAAAGTGCGCGCGGCCTTATGCTTAGAAACACACGTCAAATCTCAGTGAAAGACACTCAAAAAATCTGATGTGGCTTTATTCATCTTTATCCAATAAAATACAGGTCGGTGATGAATTGAAAAAGTTCAAATGAATAAGGAAAATAGTTCTTATGAAATAAGTTAATTCAAATTCAGATATACCTAGCAGTAAGACAGCTGAAAAAAAAACAGCACTTAAGAAACTTTAGTAGATAGAAACCAGATTAACATCTTCCATTTTTTCCAGATCATGTTTCGAATGGGAGTCAAGAAGAGCTAATGTAATTGCTTTAACAATTTGGCTGCTGTTCTGTTGGTTCTTCAAAATCTGGATGTTACCACTTATAATGCTAATACCGTTCTTCTGGTACCGGCCTCCCAAATACTTCCTTGTTCGATGTAAGTATTTTTTAATGTATCCTCAATTTCACCTGATGTTAACGATAAGATTATGAGGAACTGATTCACTGTGACTACAAGCATAGCTTACCAGGTTATCGCTATAAAAGCCAGAACAATCCTGAAAATAATGGACATAAAAATGAAATTTTTCAGTAATTGATAAATCTGACTCTTTTGATAAAGTTCTAACATCACCCCTGTATTACGCAAAGGGTTAGGTAAAGATGTACCTGTAGTAGGTACACATACATTTCACATACTTATTGTTTGCTATTTACGAGAAACAATTCCATAAAATCCTTAAATAGAAAATCTTGAGAATCGAACCAAACGCTTTACGAACTGCAACTGAGTTGTTCCCATTAAACGGGACATTCAGTGTTGCTTTTCGTGAAAACTTTGAAAATATTTTTAATATTATGTAATTAGTTGGCGCCCGCCGCGGACGGCTCTGCAAAAAATCACAGACAAGAATCACAATAAATGGTTGAAATTTAATTTTGTCCATTATTTGCTTTCTTAACTTTCTGGCGTTGTATCAAGATAGTGTTCAAATTAGGCAGCCTAGATTCTGTGGTAGACACTACAGACTTTTAAAATAAAGTTCTTTTCTAGAATTTTTTATAGTAATTATTCACCGCATTCAATTGTTTCTTGGATGGATTGAGATAACTTCTTCAGAGCCTTTTTTAAAATGGTTGAAATTTGTGTTTCCAGGGGCTTATTTAATAGAACCGACAGGCTACAGGTGACAGACGACAATCCGACAAGGATTGTCGTCTGTCTCCTGTAGCCTGTCGGTTTGTCGGTTTGTCAATTTTACAAGTTTCTTTCATACATTTTCTGCTTTATTCTCGTGAAAAAGTGTATATGTGACACTTTTTGACAAATATGTCGCATTGTCAGTTATTTTAGGTAAACAGGTCCCTGATCTGATCTAATAAATTAAAAAGGATCTAGAACGTATGTTATAATATTTATAGTATTTGTATTATTTCAGGGAAAGACTATGTATTCAAGATACCACCAAAAGATGATGATGGTAAAAAAGAAAAGGTAAGAAATTATTTAGGTAGTAGTGAGACTATATTAAAACAGACAGTAGTAATTCAATTTGTATATCTAGAAATTAGTGCTTATTCACTTCATACAACCCTTAATTTAATTCAATCAAATTCAAAAGTAATTTATTCAAACTAGGCTGCTGCGATCAAAAATCAAAACTTTTTGAACGTCAAAACTATACAGGGTCAAATTAAAGTAACTAGCAAAACTCCGCAAACGTGATGGGTAACGATATCGAAACAGGATAAAATAAAAAAATAAAAGATTTCATGTTTTTTTGGGGGCAACGACCGCTGACAGTGTTCTTACTTAAAGTATGAGTTGATAAAATCTGTTTCCTTTTGTTTTATCGTATTTAGATACCGATACCAATGACGTCTGTTAAGTTTAAACAAAATAAAACTGATTATTTAAACTGATATTACAAGTGACTGCACTAACTGCGGTCGATGACCCCACAAAAAATAACTTATTTGTTATCTTTTTAGTTTTATCATGTTTACATATCGATACACATCACGTCTGCCGAGTTTCGCTAGCTAATTTTGACTTTCCCCCAAAACGCCCACCCTTCACCACTTCCTAGTACTTTACTGGGAAGAAGAAGTGGCGCAACAAACTCCACAGCAGCACAGCTGTCTGTTCAGTTAGAATTCATTCAAATGAAAAACAAGGATCGCATCTTTTATTCGAAGACTGCAGGATTCCAGTAAAACGAATGTAACATTTTCAATTACAGGAAGAGAAAAACCAGTCGTTGAGACAAAAAATAAACAGTTTAACAGATATGGTGCAAAGTGTACAGAACTTTATTGGAGCATTCGCTAATCTAGGCGAAAGTATTAAAAAGTGAGTGGAATACAACATATCAAAATTATGTTATACTTACTAGCTGATCCGGCAGACGTTGTCCTGTCAACATATACAAAAATCCCATAGAAAAAAGGATGTTAAGTTTTTCCAGAATTTGAAAACGGGAAACTTTTCCAATTTGTCTTTCCATAAAAACCTAATTCGGACTATTAAAAAGATGTTAAAGAGCCGAGTCAATGCAAGCGTTCTCCAGTGATGCGCTTAACAACGAACAGCATTCAGTTTTAATTTAATACCAGGTCAACTTCGTACCACGTTGGCAATTTCCATACAAAATTTAGATTTTTCGTCTGTTCATTTGGGTTATTCCTAATTTTTTTTCCTAAACCACCCCAGCATTGAGGTGAACCAAACAAAATTAAAATCGGTTGAGCCATTTTCGAAATTTTTGCGATACTAACGCACGGCAATTGATTTTTGAGGAGAATAGAAGATAAAAAGATACACGAGGTATTATAATAATTAGTTTAGGGGGTAAAAGAAAAGCATCAACTTTTCTTCTTTTCTCATATTGGCATGAAAAATATTAGCCAGTAGGCACCTATGTACATTTTTAGCATATAAGCCTACCTACTCTTCATTCCTGATAAAAATAAAAATAAAGGCATTATGGCCTCTATTGCCTACAAAGACAATAGAGAAACAGTGCTTAATTTAATTTTTGAATTATTTTTTCGCAGCCTGTTCAACTTCACGGTACCATTCCTCAGTCTTCTGGCGATCTTCATAATAGTAGTGATCGCATTCGTAATGTTCATGATACCGACCAAATACATATTCATTATTTGGGGTAAGTACAACTGAATTTATATTATTTTATATTTAAAACAACAATTTGGAACAATTTAGAAGCCCAGACCCTTAAGGTTCTTTCAAACAGGCGCGACACGCAACGCGACACAAAGACACCTCTCGTCGCGCGACGCGACGTACCTTTGTGTCGCGTCGCGTGTCGCGCCTGTTTGTAGGAGCCTTTAGTCATCGAATAACTAAACATGTTCCAGACTATCAATTTAAAAAAAACTTATTTATAATAAATAGACTTTAAAGTAACATAAATACCAACTGAATATTATATTTAACGACTTCTCTTGAAAAATCATTCTTCATTATTATTACAATTGAATCTGTTTTGTAGACTTAATTGTACTAACAAAGAAAAAAGACTGTTGTGGTTTTCCATTGTAGCTAACTTTTATTATCAATCATTGCAGGAATTCACAAGTTCACGAGAAAAATATTACGACCCAATAGAGTACCAAATAATGAAATACTTGATCTGCTGTCTAGAGTACCTAATGATGAAATATTGGTAAGATATTACGTTGAGTTAACTTTTATATCTGCATCATTATTTATCGGAACATTATAAGAGCTACTTTTTGTAGTGATTGTTCTGTGACTGAATCGCAGGACGACGAAATATGCAAACAGGCATGAGTAGTCGCGTGACTTAGTAATGACTAACCCGACAAAAATCTATGAATCAGTGATTTTTCATACGAAAATACTTTCAAAACGACAATAAAATATAGTCCTGGAAACCGTTGAGCGCTTACATACAAACGGCTTCTAGTAGGCGATCGTTCGATGCGAATTTACGTCTGCATTCGCGTCCCGCGTCCCGCGGCTCGCCTCAGTGTCACACAGATGAACACTTTTCTTTTTAAATACTTCAACATGAGTACTAATTAAGCTATTTTTATAAAAAAATTCAAGCTGACAAAGTTCCCACCCAAAAAAAAGCTAACAGTTACACTTAGTTCCCTAGTTAAAGTATAAGATTCTTATCGAGAAAGTTAATTAGTCATTTCTTTTACGTTTTTCAGCTGAACTGCGAAGAAATACCTCTAGAGGAAGTGTCGGAAGAAGATGTGATAAACTAATGATCTGAAAATATAATATTTATACGTATGTTATAATTCTTCTGTAGGTACGTTAGTACGCCACTGAACTCCTCCTAAACGGCTGGACCGATTTTGTTGATTTTTTTGTGTGTTAGAGTGGGTCCCTCTATAGTTTAAATTAACAATTGGACCCGGTAGGTTGCGCTGTTCGGACAGGACAAAGTCTGTCAGTTCCGCTAGTTTTTGTATGAAACTATAATTATAAGGATCGTGATTTAATTTTATTTATTACTGAGCTAATATTGACATTATTTTTATACGGTAGTGAATTTTAAATAAATTATATTAATCGCATAATTTTTGGTTTATTATTTATAATATATCCTTGAAAAAAAAGGAGTAAGGATCGTAGCAGGTGCTGTTCTGTGGTTTCTGCCTACCCCCATGGAGAAAGGCGTGCATTTATGTATGTATGTAATTTTTGGTTCGTTATATCTTTGATACAGTATAAATATGGACAGTATGGAAATCAGGCTTATTTGTTGAAATAATTATTAACGCTCCATTTTTAAAAAGATCATGGCGACCACTCGACCGCAGCCGCAGCGGACAGCACCGCGATAATCGCTTTGGAATCTCGTCAATGAGCGCGTCTATGTGAGTGTACCGTTTAGAAAGTTTACTACGGAGTTTCTGTACTGTCCGTATTTATACTGTGTCTTTGATAAGAAAAAAAAATGTAACATCACGCCTGTTTTCCCCGAAGAGTTAGGTTGGCTACCTTATAGCACTAGGACACCCACATTTTGACAGTTATTTTCAAGTCCCATGTAATAGGGGGCGACCCTATTGCTATCAACCAGGCACAAATCTAGACTTCGGGCTGCTACTGAGAAATTTCAGATGGAAAATCTCAATACCACTTTGCCCGATCTAGGAACTCATGCACAGCAGTAGCGCTTGCGACCACTTAGACCAACGAGGCAGTCGAAATTGAAATAATGCATTATATTTAAATTATTATTAATATTAACAAAATTATTACTCGCCTTCGTTTCTCTATGATAGCTCATGGTACTCAGGTATCATGAATGTAGCTTTTCAGAAGCTTGTATGAGACAGAACCGAGCTTCGTAAGTATAATAGTTATTGAAAACTAAGCATAGCCGGATAAACGAGCTAGACACTTCCTCATGCTTAGTTCCTTAAACCGTAAGAAGAACCTGGAAATTAAAACACGAAGAAAATTGAACTTTATCTACACGGAGAAAAGACACAAAAAGGAGAAACTGAATATTGTCGCTCGGCATCCAATATCGCGAATGTGATATTTTTGACGAAAATCATTTTTTAATGCAGGATCACGTAATTGAACGTGTAGAATGAAATAAAAATCTGATTTTCGTCAAAAATTTCACACTCGCAGTATTAGATGCCGAGCGACGATATAAAGAATTGACCTATTTACGTATTCAGTCAACTACGAAAAACAAATTCATATTATTACCGACCCTTTACATTTTATTACTTGCCCGACCACTGTAAAGCACATTTCAGTGTAAATGTAAATTTTAATTATTTGCTTTCAATTCAGAGTACCGTACTTTTGAATTAATTTTCCTGATGAGGTAGACTTACATTACATATTGGCCATTCATATCAACCCATTTACTTCCAGTGAAAATGGAACATAACAGCGTTATAGATAATAGAGAAATATTTTAATCACCACCCTTGGCAAAATAGTTAGTGATGTTAACAAGAATATTTCCTATAATCTCTGCAATCAATTACTCCACAATGTAACGGTCGTTGACAATATTCACAGGTGGTATGAAAAGGTCTTATTTATAATTTTACCAACGATAAGTAATAATGAAACCGAATTATCCACTGCAACCAGCGACCCGCCCCTGCTTCGCACGGTTTTTACGTCTTAAGAAAATGTCGAGATTTAATTATTATACGTAATTTTACACACATAAACCTTCCGGAATAAATTCCCTAAATGTAGGAGAAAACCTCATCAAAATCCGTTGCGTAGTTTAGATGAACAACGCGGTCATACAGACAGACACGAAAAGCGACTTTAATTTATAATATTTTTGGAGGATACAGCAAAAGAAAATAATTAACGACAGCTTCCGAATAAATTCACAATAAAAAATAAATAAGAACTTGCTTCCATTATTGTTGAAATCAGAATCAATCTCAATACATGGTTTCAAAAAAAATCTAGCAATACATTGGATTCGAATTATTAATATTATTTGGTCTACCTCTAACGAGACCCGGGGGATGCCACAGGGGTTTATATTCGGACTGAATCATTTGGCCAACTATCGTAAATGTTGACAAATGATCTATGTAAATAGGGTATTAATACGCTTGTGGCTAGTTTGCGCCCGGCCATATTACCCTGGGACCCATCTATCAGTGTATTGAGAACTGCCACATTAGGTTACAATCGCCGGCCGGTGTTGTATGCGAACCGAAAGTCATGGTAATTTTCCAGATTACTCCAAAAGTTCTAGTTTGAATAGTTTTGTTATTTAATAGTATTATGGCTTCATTCAAAGATACTTTAAATCTTTTTCAAAGGAAAATCAAGTAATTGTAACAAAACTTTATCTCAATTTTTCAATGTCGATTCCGCATAAATTAAATCAGATGATACATTCTACGTCTTCCTTTTATTCTCAGATTATCAAACAACGAATATTACTGTCTATATTAATTTTATGTGGAAATTGAAATTTTATATTTATTCATGTTAATTTTATGTTTACCACGTCTGAATTTAAAGAACGATGTTTGGCTATATTTATTTAGTCGTTAAATTATAAATAAATGTTACATTCTGCTTTAAAAAAATGATTTGTTGAAATTGTTGTTTTACGAGACAAGAACAAAATAAAATGGTGTTATTTTTATTTTATAGACACAGTCTATAAAATAAAAATAACACCATATAGATGTAAAAATTAAAGTACCTTGAAGATAATTTGTTTCAGTGAGAAACAATGCACTATGAAAATGAAAATCCATTTCATTTTAAGTGTAAATCTAAAATATAACCACAAATCATCGTAATGATAATGCTTTCACAGCTCCACGTGTTTTTATTGCAAACATTATTTATGAGACTTCGCTGAAAATCGCATAAAACATCAAGTGAAAAATAAACATCTCATAACTCTAAATAATTTATTTACAGTACATTTACAATAATCACAAGAATTTATCTAAATTCGTTAAATCTACGAAATAAATCGAATTTTATAATTCTTTGAAACATAATCACAGGTCAACTGACATTTGTACAGTTTTACGCTTAGTATTAATTAAATATTAATTATAATATTTAAACTATCATGTCTTTACCGAGTCTGTCAAACTCGTTCGCGAAGTAGACCATATCCTTGTGATCTAGAGCGGAGTTTTGGAAAACGATACGGAAGAAGTTAACGAGGCCGCCTTGCGGCTGGTAGGTCACCATCATGCTTCCTTCCTTTATCATTCGCTCTTTTATTTTCGGCGCGACCTTGTGCAGCCTTTCTTTGTAGTCTGGGTCGTTCTCGCGACCACGAAGGCAGCGGGGTACGTACCAGAACATGATGTTAGTGCACTCTGGCTTATCTAGGACTAGTTCGAAACCTTCCCGCTGTCGGATGTGTTCGGTGAAGAAGACGGCGTTATCGAAGAGTGCATCGATATGTTTTTCAAATCCCTCAGAGCCTTTAGCTTTCCACATGAACCAAAACTTCAGTACATCTGCCCTCCTGCCGCATTGTATATGTTTATCTCCAGTGTCGTAAGTGGTGTCGTAGAATTTGTCCTTCTGGAAGAGGTACTTGGCGTTGCATGAATGACAGTCTTTGAGGACATTCTTGTGTCTAATTAGGAAGGTGGAGCACTGTTGCGGCGCTGCTAAGAGCTTGTGAGGGTTCCACGTCACCGAGTCCGCCCTGTGAAATTGTTAGAAATGTTAACGTTTTGTTTTGTTACAATGAAAGGAGTGAATCGCAGATTTAGGTATACGAAAATTTGGTGAATGAGCAAAGCACAAAATTTCGGTTACTGTTGTGTGTTAGTTTTTCTACCAACACAACATTAATTGCTGCTATATTTTCATGCAATTTCTCTCAGATACTATTTAATTAAACTCACCTAAGTTTAGTTAAATAGTATTACAACTTGAATTTAGCAGTTTTTTTTTTTTTTTTTATAGATACACAACTTTAATTACTGCTATATTTTCATGCAATTTCTCTCAGATACTATTTAACTAAACTATGTCATCTAAAATTTCAAATATAAATACTTACAATTCAATCCCATTCAAAAGATGTCTGTGCTTTTTAGACATCAAGGCACCTCCTCCCCATGCAGCATCCACATGCAGCCACATATTATACTTCTTGCACACCGCAGATATTTCCACCAACGGATCAAAAGCACCATACACAGTCGTACCAGCAGTGGCCGTTACCATGAAAGGAGTTGCACCATCTTCTATAGCACTAACAATCTTGGCTTCCAAATCTTCTACGACAAGTTTTCCTGTCTGGTCGGCTTTGACCATAATGCAGTTGTCTCCGCCGATACCCATGAATGTAGCTAGTTTTTTGGTGGAGTAATGGGCTAGCTCTGATGTGAAGAGAACCAGCCTTGGTACTGCGTAGACGCCTTTGCTCTGTAAATAATGAGGTTTCGTTAGATTTACTAAAACGGCCACAGGACAAGACACATAAAACAGGAAAGGACATGGGAAAAGAATTCGACTTGACAAGATTTGTAAGATGTGTTCGATTTTTTTTTTTTTTTTGGTAGTGGCGTCGGACCCGATGTGTGGGGAACCTAAACTTAAATAAATAAAATAATAAATAATTATATATTTCACCAAAAGCCCATACCAATATCCTTGTGACTAAAACATAAAAAGGCTTATTACAAAGGTCAATATTTAAATATACTCTGACTCCTAAACTAGGTGTAGGTCCCTGTGAATTATGAGTTAGACTTATAAAGTACTGAACTCAATGATAATATAGCATTCTACTGGTGAAAGCATTTTTAAAATCGTTCCAATCGTTTAAGAGTTTATTCATTACAAACAAAAATACTAATATTTTCTCTTCATAATATTAGTGTAGAATAGCATAGATATAAATCTGGGGTCGCCATCCCGCCTTGAGCAAGCGTGGTGATCAATGCTTATGCCTTTCTGTGTGAGAAGAAGCCTTACACAATAATAATAGGACAATCATAAGCTGATATTATTTTCTGATAAATAATGTGCTCTTACATGGGTCGTCCTGAGTACTCCAGTACTGATAGCCTAGTACTATGACCGTCAAGTCTACCAAGTCATTGGTGTCGAGTTCGAACTCAAAGCACCTCAGAACTTTTGGATTCATGTCTTGTGCGTATCGTGTAATTATCACTTGCTTCAAAAATGGTGAAGGAAAACATCGTGAGGAAACCTGAGAGATAAATTTCGACGGCATGTGAAGCCAAGTCAGAGGCCCATGAGTGGCTTTTTAACAACCAGGTTAGTCACTGACCACACGAAAATGAAAGAAAGTACTACGGTTACTTTAAATGATAAACAGACATGAAATATTTTAATTACTAGGTATTATAACTTTTAATTAAAGTATTTTGTTCGACACTCTCGTTATTGCAGAGAACGAAACTAAAACAAATATTTTAAATTAAATAATTATAATATGGTTGAAGATACTCGTGTATAATAATAAGTTTTGTTTCTGAGTAATCATGCAATGTCAGCATAATTAAAATTGACAGATTACATTACTTTGCTATCTCGTCTGGAATATTTCAGTAATTAAGCTAAGTATTCGATCATTAGTGAATACTAAGTTTATATTATGAATTAATCATGTATCATAATTTATTTGCTCATATAATTTCATAATTTGCTATAGTAAAAAGTAGGTATCTTATTTTATATATAAAAGAGGACGTACAAAAATTGCCATGAGCTATGGAAAAGAAGTCTTTAAACTTGGCAAGTATAATTGTTTCTGTCTTTTTTGGCGCTAGACCTTTTCTATCTGAAAATATAGATATATATAATATTATATATAATATTTTATGGTTTTTATCTTAAACTTTATCTACTTCACGGATCTTTTTCTTCTCTCGTACCCAGCCCAGCGGGGTAATTGCGTAACACACATAAAATGACAATTAATCGCAATGGGTTTAATTTTGACAGTTCACCCACGTACATTGTGCTATTTACGTTGTTGAGCAGACGAATTTTCCAAACCTATGAAGCAATGAATTAGCCAAAGATATAAATAAGTCTAGATAGACAGAAAAAGCTGAGAACCCATCGACAAAAATGGCGTCCAACTGTTGGCCGCTAAATACACGCACACTAGAAAAACACAATAACAGCACAATGACGTGCGCGAGTGTAAGAGGTGAGTGTCACGCACACCAGCATAATAAAGTTGGCCTGTTTGTGTTAGTTCTTTTGCAGCTCGACACTCTTGCTAGACATATAAATAATCAGATCATAAGCAATATCCTTCTAAACCCTTTTTTTTTTGGGTGGGAAATTATCAAATAACTTCTCCCGCTCTGGGCGGAGCGGGAGGGCGCGTCCGTACCATGGCCTGGACATCCTTCTAAACCCTCGGATTCGATTTTGATTGAAAGTTTGTTACGCATGTAGGCTGGTGCGGGTGGGATGTACTACATAAATAATTTGCTAGCGCCACTCGTCAAACTAAATTGCAACATAATTTAATTCATAATAATTTACCTAGGTAGTAAATAATATTATTTTATCTAACAACAAAATCAGCACTGCAAAATGTTTGCAACACTAACAATTACTTTTGCCTGATCGTAATTGCACAAACTTGGATATGACCTCAAAGTACGCGGATACCCTTCGCGAAGAATTTTATAAAATCCTTACGTAGGTACTTATTATATGCGTACACGCATGCATTAGCAAAGCGGAAATTACTTGTTTAAATACAATAAAAAAACAAGGACTAGTGCGGATATTTAATTGTAGTTAGCAAAAGTGTGACGGATAAGTAAGTACGGATATCTATTTAATTTCTGATTTCTTTTCATTTACATAGGTAAATAAGATATTGGTAAGAATTAGAGTTTCCAGGAGTCACGCATTATCCAGCCATTATTTGGATGACTGAACACAACATTCAAAAATATTTCCGTATCCGGATTTTTCCAAAAAAATTGCAGAAACTGCAGTCACGTCAATAAACTGTTTTTGTTCACTATAAAAGTGTTCAAAACATCTCTCTCATTGTGGGATTTATAAACCCTATTTGAAATTACGTAGAAATTTAATGTAGGTACTTATATTCGAGCAAATGGAGATTTAGAATTTAGTATCACAAGTAGCATTTAACCTCTTAACCAGTAACATATCTACTCACTAACCAATTAATTGGGAATCCGAGGAATTTGACCTTCGCAACCCAATTCCACAAATTCTCTGCAAGACCCAAAACTTAAACAGATCTAATACTATTAGATACCTATATCGAACAATGTAGGCATGTTAATTTATAAAGTTCAGAACATCAGTGAAATCAGAGGTGATCCCTTGACAGTACAAGAGGCCCTATACGTTTCATTTTAAGAATCTACGTTAACTAAAACTTTAAAACGAAAAGAGGAAAAAGTAGACATAAACGAATAATCAGAATAAGTAAATATTACTTGGAAATAAAATAATAGGATCTATCGATTCACTGAATAGAACGGGAAGGTTAAAATTAATGTGACATAGTGTAAGCACAAGGGGTAGAGATTTGAGTGCGAAAATATTTTATAAGACCTTACGCTACCCATGACCAAAAATCACATTATTAAATGATTTAATTGACTTGATTTCATTGGTTGAGAGACAATGAACGAGACTCAATAGAAGTTTTATTGTTATTAGTAATAACAGGACTCTAAAAGCCCCCAGACATATAAAATATTACGTCTGTGGTGCAAAGTGTTAACTGTGACCTATGCATGTTTTTCTATAACAATACATTTACTACAAGCAAAGTAGTCACGTAACAGATTGACTATTTTCAATCAAATTTGTCCTACAACTTTGGCAAGTTTACGACCTTATCGCAGCCTCGGATTTAGATTTTTTTTAAGGCGGGGCAAAAACTGGCTTCTGCCGCCCCCCGCCAATCTTTTATGGGGATACACTAAGTTAGCCCGCGAAGTTCATATTTTTTCCAAATTTAAATTTTGTTAGCAACATATTAATCAAATTCTATCGATCGATAGTGCGTCAATCCAATAGGGTGCCAAAACTGTTGTAAAAAGAAAAAAAAAATAGAAAGATTATAATTATGTGCTGCGCGTCTCATTTATTGAAAATTTGCGGTGTGCTGGGTGGTGCACTTGTCTGCTACGCTTAAATTTGTCGCCCCCTGATGTTGGCGCCCGGGGCTCATGCCCCGGTTTGCCCCCCCTAGATCCGAGGCTGCCTTATCGTATGTCGTATCTAAGTCACTAGAATTAACAGGATTTTCATCCATCACCATTATGATCCTAAGAGAGGCCAGCACTGGTAATAAGCCTTTTCTTATCTGTGCTAAAACACGGCTCTTATTTTGCATAAAGCGTAATCAGCTCATATTATGTTTGTCACTAAACATTACCTAATATGAAACCATGCGTCATAATGGAGTTTTTCTGAGCTATTCAGAAACGTCACGAAAAAATAGTCGATTTGTTCCACCATTCTGTCTCTGTGGCCAATAGAATTTGTTTCCAGTGCTGGTAATCGTTATGAAGATATACTTGCATTCATAATATAATATGCATTTTTGGACGATAAAACGTATTGACTGGGAAGTTATCAAATAACTTCTCCCGCTCTGGGCGGAGCGGCTGGAGAATTTAATTTATTAAGGCATCCATAGAATAGCCCGGTTAAGCAAGTAACAACCTCATAGGGTGACCTGTGAGATGCCATTAACAAAAAAAAAATTAAGACGATCTTGACTAGACTAGACTAAAAAATATTGTTTCTATCCCTATTTTAGGTCAAGGTCATTGCAAATACCGTTATAAAATTCGAACATAAAAACGTAATTATTTTCAAATGCATTGTTAAAAACAGTCGTTAAATACATTTTATTAACTTTGTTTTATCTTGCCCTTGTAATTAAATAATAATGATTAGCATCAACAATTATTGTTAACGAATTCTGAAAAAATGTCTAGATTTGAATTAGTTACAAAAAAGTATTTAGCAATTACAGTCTTACTAGTTGTTGAATGGTAGTTCAGCACGCTTCGCATGATCACAATAGAAACAGGTTTTGTCGACGGAAGAATAGACAAAATGACAGATTAACAACCACAATCTGTAATTTTGTCTATTCTTCCGTCGACAAAACCCGTAGAAATCCCTTTTCTATGGTTTTCATGCTACGCGTGCTGCAGTAAGTATTCCTTTCAATTTTATCTTTGAGATTGCAACCAATTGAGTCCAAGCATATCTAGCTCAGTATTATAGAATTTTCAATACGATAAAATGTTCACCAAGCATAGCTATTAATCAATCAAGTTTAATTTAACAACCTCTATTGTGGTCTATTATTAGATAGCTAGGAAGTAATGCAAATCTGCTAAATCTATTGACAGATCTAACTCAATCAAATGACATAAATGACGATCTATATCTTGATCTAATAATCAATGTATATTGACAGATCACTCAATTGACGAGAGAATCGGGAACATAACCATTGTTAATTCAAATATTGATAAGCTTTCCTGATAAGGTCAAAAATATCCAGTTGTAAATATCGAAAGGCGAGTACTATAATATCATCGTCATCACTATCATCTCAGCCGAAATATATCTACTTCTGGACACATAGCTAGAGGTCGCTCCAATGTTCACCACAACGTCTACTGAATAAACATGCAAAAATCTGCTATTCCTCCCATAATGCCATAAAACTACACATACATCACGCCAGTATTCCTCACAGGGTTATGCAGAGACACCTATAGTACACACAAACGTAAAACTAGTCAAAGAATAGACCAAAACACAAGCACTAAGTTTTTTTTATATAAAATAAAATACCAAGGTTTACACAAACCACCGCACGCGATCGTAATGATCGGTGAATCGGGGTTAAGGTAACCACCGAACGGTATGCTTCCTGCAAAACTGGCAATCTATATAATGAACGAGTGCAAAGCGAGATAAAATAATTTGTCTAACAACCTGTTGTAAATACTGGATGTTAATACATATTAGTTGAATCAGTGAACGAAGTAGATCGGTTTAATTTAGTGAATAAAAGTTATAAGGTCGTGCTAAAGGCTAATGTTTTGCAGTTCATTGACATTGTCAGGTACAAAAAAAAAACAATTAGACTATTAGCAATTATTTTCAAAAGTTCCAAATTGGTTTGTATTTCATTATATTGCATATCACCGCCCAATTCACTATAAATCACCTAACTTCTTCTGTGTCACCATAACTATCCTACATAACACCAGCAGTAAGAAAAGAAGCGAGTCTAAGGTTAATCCAAACACCAATACAAAAGTAAAATAAAAAATAACTTACCTTGGTTTCAGGATAAAAGTAGTGCCGAGCACTGCTGATAGCATAACCATTAGACATAGAACCCCCAGGACAGAATATGCCATCGCCTTCACCTTCTGGCCATCCGACAATAGCCCTCATTTCACGAAGAACCTCTTCTTCCATCAGAGTGAACACTGGAGCCACTTCAAAGGTATAAACGCTTGGGTTCAAAGCATCGGTCAGCCACTGACCAACCAAGCCGTAAGGATCGACTGAAGAAAACAATTGGTTGACGAAGTATGGATGTCCTGTGTTAACAGAGTAGCGAGCAACCTGAAAAAGAAAGAAGTAGGTTATAGCTAACAGCTCTATCATTAGTAGGTAAGCTAATTACAAATTACGAGACAATACACTATACTAATTACGAGTACAATAGCAATACAATACAAATACTTTTAATTTAAGATAATTTGATTGTGAATATTTATTGACACTGTTATTTAGGGACAAAAAAAAAAACGAAAAAAAAACGAAATAAATTCACTAACGCAATTATGATTAGACTACCCATTCAAAAAGTATAAAAGCCAATGATATTTAATGATAAAATATTTTCTTCATCCGGTTTTCAAAGACTAAAAAGGAAAAAATATTAAAAACTCACATCAGCCATAAGTGCCAGGAGCTCATCGTGAGATACTGGCGATTCCCTCGGCTTCAAATCTATCGCTTTCTTGATATCCTCAGGACAAGCCCACTCCACAACCTTCGACGTCCTAGAAGACCTTCCAAAGACCACTCGTTCAACCAACAGGTCCACTGCTCGCCTGATGAAATCTTCATGCTTAGATCTCTCTGCAAGCGTCTTGTAGTTATCCTTGTCCACACCTCGATCCTCGCCATCGGGTACAATAAGATCTGAATCGGCAGGCATTTTCCCTTTATCTTCTTTCACTCAACACGTAAGTTTTATTCGAAGAAAATAAAGTTTTCAAACGTGCACTGTACTGTGAATGGCGGCTGCGGCCGGCCGCGTGCCTCTGAACCGAAGGTTTGACTCGTCAATCATCGCGTAGCCTTCTTAAATACTACTGAGCGACGTCAATTCACTTCGTAAGGTTACTCCAGTAAAATATAAACAAATGTGTTATTTGCCGACTTACAAACTTTATCCAGCTTCACAACTGGATGCATTTCAATCAATTGCCTGTTTATACAAAATTTTAAGAGCAGGTTCATTCCCAAAACTTGTCACATAAATTTTCTTACTGCAAAAAAGACATGAGCTGTATACTCGTGGGTAATTAATGACATTTATGAAACAGAAGCATTATCAACTGCACGCTTATATTCTCTAGTAGAATGTAACACTTAAACGAATGCAATCACTGTGGACAATTATTTTTGAAATTAGCTGCTTATGTCACGTTACTTCAAGCACGTGCTTCAGCTTCATCATACGATGCTTTCTTCTATTGTGTTAAGCTGGTAATTAAACTACATGACACGGTGTACCGATTACATCATACTATTTTTAGTATTTTATTATGTATCCTAGAAGTTTGTAGATAATGGACTTGATAGTAGACCCACAACGCTTCTTGACAACACGCTTAGCAAAGATGCATTGTCGGCCTCATACATTATTCTCACTTAGACATTTAGAAAAGATACTGCAGCAATGCATGGACCTAACCTGGAACAAAAAAAGGTTATTTGTTTAACTAATACTTCAGACTCAAGGCTATCAGTACCGCTAAAAATAATATATCTTTAACCAACAGTTAAAGTGAACGGTAGACCGTAAATTAAATATAATCAATTACTGATCAATTTACGATCTAATTAATATGCACTACTGCAATTAATTACGGTTTTAACTGAATAATTAATAAATTAATACACTCTCGGAGCATAGAAAAAAGGATGAGATCCTTGTTAAAAACCAGAATAATGAAAGATTTCATTGAGGTCCGGAGAATCAAACATTTCTCATACAATATTTCTTCAAGTTGGTTCCATTGTTTTTTGGTCACGATCTGATGATGGGATCTTGGAGAAATCGAGGGAACTCTTCAAATATTATACGCGCACCTATAGCAATTTAGGATTTTTTTATAGTAACTCATGCATTTGCTCTCGAAAAGCACCATTTGCTAAAGTGGAACTGATGAATTACAAACGAACCCACAAAAAAGTGAAAAAAAAAAAACGAAACATACAACGAAACGAAATCCAGAGACACTGACTTCCGAAATTAAAGTTATTTTTCACTTTATAGTTTGGAAGTCGGTTGTATTTTTTTTTTTTTTTTTTAGTAACCTCTTGACAGTACGGTCGTGGTCACGATGATTTGAACCCAACCGCTAATACACTCTCGTTATTATGCATGAAAATGACGTAAAAAATACACAACCTACTTCATATAGGAAGCGAAAGATACATTAGACCATATAAGTACAACAACGAGTTTTCGAACAAATCCGATTCCTTAATTTTTACATGTCCTTTTATATTTGCCTTGACAGCTACTTTTTGTGTTACTACGCTAATTAGTAACATGGAGGTCGGCATCGACCTTTATTACATGGTTAATCAACTGCGAACAAATTGCAATAAAAAGTTTTTAAGTTTTAATGTTTCTATTGTTTTTAGTTTCAGATGATGGTAATATTTGATTCGGATTTCGTGTCGTGTTTGTACTATTTTTCTAACCTTTGTTGGTATTGATATTAAATCTTGCCTTCTCTCTTCATTTAGTTTAACGACCAACATATCTAAGCAGCTTCTATTCGAAACCTTTGTTTATGACTATCTCATTTCCATTCTATTATCTCAGTCACCATAATTTACTAGCTAGACAAGTGGTCATCTAGTGGTGCATCACCATCATCATCATTTCAGCCGAAAGACGTCCACTGCTTAACATAGACGTCCCCCATGCACCGTCAGCGAATTCCTGCGGCCTTCACTTCACAAGAGCATCAGTCCATCTTGTGGGAGGCCTTCCAACGCTACGTCTTCCGATACGCTATCCCCACTGCAGAACACTGCAAAACATTTTAAAAGAGTAACGGTGGAGTTTCTTGCCCATTCTTCTCCATACGAAAACTACCTTTTGGAAGGGGCGACTAGAATCAATTATATTAGTCTGTAAATTTTGACGTTCAAAAGTGCCATACATGGGCCTATTTGAAATAAATGATTTGACTTTGACTTTTGACTTTGAACCTTTCGGTCCCATCGGCCATCTGTTCTGCGAGCAATGTGCCGCAATCGAGCAAGGTGCAATTTGTTTTTTTTGACAATTCATTGTATTAATTTGTATCCATTTTGGCACAAACCCGTTAATATATAAATCAAGAAAAAACTATAAACAAATGACTCCAAGAGGAAATATCACTCTAAAGGCAAAAACATCTAGGCAACATTCTTCGCACTACTTGACATAATCTAACTAACGCTATGTACTAGCCTATCTACCTATGTAAGTCGCATTATGAAGCTAACCTAAGTTCGTCTTAAGGTTCCACTAGTCGTCGGCTCGAACTCGTTGTTCGCGTAGCTAATATGCATGCTATTCAGTAAAGTTATTTATTTAGTTCGTTTTATTTATTTTGTATTTTTTTATCTAGTTTTTATTTATTTATTTAGTGAAATAGCGATGATTTATAACGAAAATGAGCGCGTAAAATTTCATGAACAGACCATTGGGCTTATAAATATTATGGAAAAACCACTGGATGTATACCTACTAAAAATGAAACTATTTGAACTTTTTAATAAATCAATATATCCCTGGTACGGTTTCTGTTATGCCATTTTCGTACTACATAAGTTATTTATTTAAGCCCAAAGATGAGTTAATATTAGTGTTGAAATATGGAAGTTTCAACGCTCATAACTTCCAAACCAATACCTTTTTCCCAATTTTGCTTCCATACAGGGCTAGATAATGCCAAGGCAAATTGATTATAATTTTTAATCTTGAACGTACATCGTCAAACATACGAGTAATCACCATACTACGTTTGTTTGGAAGAATGACCAACTAGTGTACCCTTTACCACAGTCACCTACGCTTGCAAGACAATTATTTGTGTTAGTTACGTTACAATTTGTTACATAAACTCCAAGGCACACCTTGGTTTAAGACAACTACCTTGACAAAATGGTGCCTTGCGAATTAGGTTTTTCTATGATAACAATTAGGAGGTAAAGGCCAGTATGATGACTGGGAATGTGGAGTGAGCCGGAGCACTGATTATGATCCTGACCATTAAGATGGTTAGGTACTGACTCAAGAGGAAAGAAGCTACCTAAATCCTATAATGTGGAAATTAGTGTGGGTTGTCAAATTACCTACGTCATAGCCACAGAACTGATTTCGATGCTCCTAAGTATGGAGAAATAATGTAAGTATCCTGGACTATAAGAACACCATGATCGGCTGGAGTGGATAGGTTCTTCTCTTCAGTCATTGAATCGGTCAGACGGTAGTACAAGAATTGCTAGTGCGTATGTAAAAATGCTTGTCAGTATGTTGGTCGCGGGGTTGACTGCCAATAGTGCATCGGATAGTAAGTACTATATAACCTCTTTGAAAACAAAATCCCGTACACACGATGAACACATCTGTTACCGCCCCTTTTGTGTCACGCCTGGCTGCCGTAGCCTTTATGGTGATAGCTTTCGTGTAAATTTTGTGACGGGTTTTTATAGTGCCTACATAGTAAAACTTAATCGATACCACAGTATAATAAAGTAACAGTATTATGTCTCGATAGTGACCTTGAAATAATTACCTACAGCCGCTTGGTAAACAAACTTTCTGCGTCCGTGCGTAACTGCCACGCACTCAATTCTTTTGCGTGCTGATACACACTGAGATTTCGAAGCGCGTCGTTTCGGCCGTTTTCTATGAAGATATAATACTGTTACTTATTTATACTATGTATATACTTACTGAAAAAAAGATAGGTACCTATCGAAAAACTAGGTTGAGTACATGATGTAGACAACACGAACAATGGTATATAAAAAGTACTTTAATACAAATAAGTTTAAGAGCAAAACAAACGATGGAAATAAATAAAACAATAAATAACTATTATCCTATTGTCAATACTTTTCAACCTAGACCTAATAATAATATGTATTTTATTACTTACTTACCGACCTATAATATTAAACATCTGAACATCGATACGACCCATTAAAAAAACAATTCCATGCAATATCGTTTTCTGAGTAGCTACGAAACGCTGGTTTTCCCACACTAACCGTTGCTTTAAGAGGAAACGGTATGAGACAGATTGTGTGCAGGTAGTTCCCTGATTTCTGTACTTTTGCAGTTGAAAGGAACAATTAATTGTGATTCATCGAATCTAAGTCGATGACGACAAACGAACAGGTTTTATAAAGAAATCAATACGCAAGCCATTGTTTCCTTATTCCCTGAATATAAATTGAGATGAGATTTCTGCACTTCTGAGGACCTAAAAAACGCCATTGATGCCGCGAATGGCGTTTTTACACTACGACGATAACGACACCGACATAATTATCGTCAGCTCGAACGACAACGATATCGACCGACAATATCGGAACGACTTCGGTGTGTGACAAGTGACAAGATGTAACCAACAGTTTTTTGTCATGCGGTATACCACAGCCGCTTCGAATAATGTATTAGAGGTAATAATGGCAACAGTGAACAAGTGCACTGTGTTGTCCGATATCGGCACGACAATCAATGTCAGCGACGATACCGTTGACTACACCGACACAGTGTAAAAGTGTTTAGTAGTAGATAATTGTATGAAACTACCAGTCCGACGATATCGTTTCGTTATCGTCCAATGTGAAAACGGCTATTTGGCGTGATCACGTACTGGGCCCAACTCCTCTAACTTCTATTATAATATTTTTATTTTTGTCATCGACTCGAAAAGAAGAAGATGGAGATGTTATTTTTTCCTGTTTTGCTGTAGGTACCGAACCTTCCTCATAAATTACGATCATTTACGCAGATATTCGCGGAAGCCCGTGTTGACGGTTTTCATGCTATTATGAGGAAGAGAACAGCATCAATAATTGGTAGGTTACGCTAACGCTCCAACAGCATCCTAAAAACATTAGTAAACAAAGTTAACAGTCCCTTTATAAGGTACTGGGTCCGGAGGCATGTGCCAACGTGTGGTGGACCACGTCAGTTTTAATTGATGTAGTTTGTAAAAGTTTATTAACATAGTTTTTAATTCATTGAAAGAAATAAAGAAAATGCATTTATTTAGCACAGACCATAAAGCACACAATATAATTAAACAGGAGATAAAAAATTAAAATCAAATAAAAAGTGTAAAGTGCGATGTAAGACATTAGCAGGGCATTGCTACTAACACTGGATTGTGTGTACTTATAAGTGTTATTTCAACGCGCTGGGATGAGAGTGCGTCCCAGCGCGTTGGATTCTCAACACACGGCGTAACACCGAGAGTTGAAAATCCAATGCACGATAAAATCCCGCTGCGATTTTATTACGTCCTTCTGAACGTCTGCCAATAGACTTGTACTGGTTAAGGTTACTACTGACATGCGGCCTACTGTACTGACCTTTATGTTAAATTACTTGATGTTTTAAAGATACTTGTAAACAACAGATTAAAAGTAAGACACGTATACCCTGATTTTTAATCTGCTAGACTAAAATGACATTTTGGTGTCGACATAAAAATAACCTAGTAAACCCAAGGACCATTAAATCATTTTCTGCAAGAGGACCTTCACTGTTGTCGTATTGTCTCTGTAATATTACTAATTATAACATAACATCACACATAACATCACGCCTGTAATCCCCGAAGGGTTAGGCAGAGGTGTACCTATAGTACACCCACATTTCGCCAGTTATGTTTAAGTCCCATGTAATAGGGGGTGAGCCTATTGCCTTCAACCGGGCACAAATCCAGACTCCGGGCTGTTACAGACAAATTCCAGATGGAAAACCCAATAACACTTTGCCCGGGAATCGAACCCAAGACCTCATACTCAGCAGTACCGCTTGCGACCATTAGACCAACGAGGCAGTCAACTCACTACTAATTATTTAACGAGTTATCAAAAAAAAAAGTCGATAACAGCTGTCCTTTTGGTCCAGCACATTATAAATCAGAGTTTTGGTAAATAGGTTAGATACCCAGTTAAACTCATCGCCTCATTGAACTAGAAGTCGTTAAGCCTGAAATTGAATCCGGGAATTGTGTAATAATACCAGCCTATATTATTTCACTGCAGGGCAAAGGCCTCTTCTCATACAGAGAAGGCACAAGTTGATCACCACGACGCTTGCTCAAGATGGGTTAGCGATTTTAGACTTATTTTAATATTAAAGGTCAAGGTCTCCTCGCGATATTCTCCTACACCGATGTCACTGATGTCCAAGATTAACTTAGAAAGCTAAAATATTAGGTAGATTTCTTTAAAATCTGTAAAAAACATTGTAAAGTTATCACTACACACGGCGACACATTTTGGTAAAGGCACTAAGAGAATTCGTCATGACAAAGTTGACTGGAGCAAAACCAAAAGGCCAATGTTTAAATTAAAATGCGACAAAGTCAAGTACAGGGTCAACAAAGTCCCGGTAGTTAATATGAGTACAGGGGATTGGTCAATTAATCAGATAGATCAAATATTTATAAAACACGACGTCGCAATTTTTCCAATTGACATTGAATTGGCTCATTACTCAATCAACTCGCCCCTGGCTACATAGGTATACCTACGCCGCGCCTGTATTCCCCTAAGGTTTATGCAAACCCAAAGTAGGTAATAAACGTGTACCTAATTAAATCTTTTAGCTGTTAAAGTTGACATCTGGTGAATCGTAAGTATTTAGGAGTCCGCTTATCTAGTGATACGCGGACTCCTAAATACTCAGTTTACCTCAGTCGTCAGTTTATTAGACCATAGTTAGACTAACCCGGTCCTTATGTACCTAATGTAGATCCAATATAAACTTTTCACCAGAAATCAAATTGAGTTGCCTATAATAGCCAAAGAAGCTACACGATAATACATTGCTAAAAAAACAAATAGTCGATTGGAGGACCTCTTCTTTTATGAAGCCTTTGATGAATCCTTGTATCGTTGAACCATTGTATTTGTAATTTGTTATGGTGAAGAATATTCTATATATCTATCTATAACTCCCCTATAAAAAAAATAAATGATTCAAAAGCAAATATTTAAATATATGCGTTGTCTAGTACGTGGAACAGAGTGCAAAAATCCTTCAATATTGTCAAACTGTCACTACATGTCACTGTCAAAATTACAAAAACAAAATCCCAGGTCTGCATCCGCATGGGTTGAGGTTGTAAAATATTGTGTAATTTATATCCGTTTTTAACGCAGAAAGTTTTAAAATATTCATCGTTTACTCAAAGCTATCTTTAACTATAGAGTCTCTTTACCGAAATGGCGGACGGCCAGTTCAGTGATTACGAAGAAGATATAACGGTGAAGGTGAAAACGGTTCGGGTAAGTCACTTTCTCACGTATTTTTTTGTACAACATGCCAACAACTACAATATTATTATTATGAAATAAAACCCATAAACTGACTCTCTGGCACATTTTAACATGTTAACGTTGTAGTTTTCAGATGTTCCACTAATAAAAACTCTAAGCAGTGAATCTGAAGATGATGACGATTTCAATTCAGACGAATACTTTCACGACTCTGATGACCCGGGTCAGAACAAGAAGAAAACCAATGTCAACTCCCAAGCACCGTCAAGTAAAGTCAGCACCTACCAGCCGAGCGAAAAGTTGTTTAAGAAATACGTTCACAAAATAAATGTTGACAAATATGAACCAATGTCGAGAAAAACTGAAAAATTCATGGATATTAACGATAGAAAGCATGACAATGACAGGATAAGAATCAAAGACAAACATGACAGAGCTACCGCTGAGCAGGTCATGGATCCACGCACAAAAATGATCTTATTCAAACTTCTAAACAGAGGCATCATCAACGAAATTAATGGTTGCATATCCACGGGCAAAGAAGCTAATGTTTACCATGCAACCTCAAAAGATGGGAAAGACTATGCTGTTAAAATCTTCAAAACTTCCATTTTAGTCTTTAAAGACAGAGACAAATATGTATCAGGAGAATACAGATTCAGGAATGGTTACTGTAAGTCTAATCCACGTAAGATGGTGCGGACATGGGCTGAAAAAGAGATGAGAAATCTTGTAAGAATGCACAATGCTCAATTAAGTGTACCGGAACCGGTAATTTTACGTAGCCATGTGTTGGTTATGTCATTCATGGGTGAAGATGGCTGGCCATCACCAAAACTCAAAGATGTTGAAATATCACAGTCAACAGCTCGGTCAATATACAGAGATATTGTTATGATGATGTGGAAAATGTTCAATATTTGCAAATTAGTTCATGCTGACTTATCGGAATTTAACCTTTTGTACCACCAAGGCAATGTAGTGATCATAGATGTATCACAGTCAGTAGAACATGATCATCCACATGCTTTTGAGTTCTTACGTAAAGATTGCACAAATATCTCTGACTTCTTCAGGAAAAAAGCAGTAGCCACATTAACTGTAAAGGAATTGTTTGATTTTATAACCGATTCTACTATAAATGAGAACAATTTGGAGGAATGTCTTGAGAAACTGTCTGAAAAGACGGCTTCAAGGAACTTTGAGGATATGACAGCTCAGGAGCAAGTAGAAGAAGAAGCTTTCAAGAATATCTACATTCCAAAGAGGCTTACTGAGGTAAAATTAATTTTCAGTCATTAATACTATACCCAAATTGCTTTAGCATGGCAACAGCGGTCATTGACGCTCCTTGATTTTCTAGCATTATTTATGTAAAAAACTGAAATAAAGTCTGTTTACGCTCTCAATCAATATCTATTGTTATGTTCAACATGTTCCAATTACGCAAATTCATACATAGTTTATTGTTTGGGTTCCTACGGAGAGATATTTCGAGAAGGGCAATGATCACTATTATTGCTAAAGTAATGCTAAAGTAATACGGGTATAGTCATAAATCCAATGAAACAGTAAACAAGTATTAATAAGATTTGTCATCTAAACATTGTCTGAGGCCATATTTGTTGCCGGCTAGGTTATTTTGTTTTGAGTCTAAAAGTTGAAGGTTTATGACCTAAATTATATTGTGAAATACACAGACAATTTTTACTTATGAAACACATAATTATTTTATTCGTTCTGATTATAAATAAGGTTTGTCCTAGTTAGTCAGTGATCCAGTTTAGTTGTGAACTTTGCTTTAAATTCATCTGGCTAGGTAATGCTTATCCACTCTGCAATGACTACCGCATTTACGTATTTCATCATGTCATTGTTTTAATATTCCTTTCTTCCCTTAATCAGTTCTTCATAATTATATATTTCAGGTGATAAACTATGAGAGAGACATCACAAAAGCCAAGAAGGGTGATACAGAAGACTTAGCATACAAGAAGATAGCTGGTTTCAATGAGGACCTGACTGCAGCTGATAAGCCTGACATACTGCAAGAAGATGATATCTCTGCTAGTGGCTCCGATAGTGACTCAGAAGGGACAGAAGATAATGATGATGGTAAGCTATTTTACTAACATAGTAACCATTGCCTTAGGAATTGTGGCTAAATATGAACAGATGGGTCAATCAAAGTTAAGCTGCGCTTGCCACGATTGGATGACATATCAAGTTCCCTCTGTGCCTTGGAAAGGATGTTAAACTGTTGGTCCTGGCTGTCAATTGTAGATCTTTGATATTCGTTATGAGAACCCCAAAAGTCTGACAACCAGTCTTACCAGGGAGTATATTACCCAATAACTAGGTTATGGAGGACAGTTAGGCAGTTGCTCCATATAAAATACTGGAAGCCAATCCCAATTTTAAATTCCTCTGTCTTGTTCTCGCCGACGCACGTTTCTATGTCTGTCTCAGCCATAACCCGATAAATAGCGAGTTACTGTCGTCCTTATCAAGCCGTGTCACGTGACCGTAAGTAACATCATAACGGGATTGCTATTGTATGAATTTTTGCTCGCGATCATCACGTCGCGGCACCGGCCTATTTAGAACAATTTGTGTTGTTGTTGGAATTCAAAGCTAAGAATAGGCGTTTTTATTGTTTAAATATTATAGTGTGTTAAATACCTGTAGTCCATATATATTATTTGGTAATTGTAGACACTACTGAATGTTCTATTATTCAATGGTGGTAGGTGAAGTTGCTCTTCCGATCGTCCGAAGTGAAGCGGGTAGCAATGGGGTTTTTAGCATGCTACGCCTCTGTTGGGTCATACTATTAAAGGCGGTAGATAGGTGGAAACAATAGACTTAGTGGCAATAACAAGATACAGGCACCCATTATGGTTATGCACTACCAAGAGTGAAATAAAGGCAACGGGACCAGCACAAAGTCTAATCAAGAGGCTGCTCAAGACAGGGGGAAGGACAGTGTCATTTCATAAAAGCTCTATGCATCTTTGGGGTGCTTTATGCCCATTTTTACTAACACTAGGTGACACTGAACTCGTTGGATTTTTAACGCTCGGCTCAGCGCCGAAAGTTAAAAACCAGCATCATACAGCTGTCACGTAAAATCTTGCATCGCGCTAGCAGAGTTTACCGCGCGACTAGCATATACATAGTATCCACTGTTCCGACAACAATCGTCGGGCAGTAGCCCACCAGACAGCGTAAATACAAAGGCGGATGCAACACAGACACCCATAGACTGTGCTGCATTATCTAGCGAATGGCTAAAAGCAGTGATAGTCCGTCCGAACCCAGCTGCAACACAACAGTTTGTTGTGCAGCCTCATTTTTTTGTATAAGACAATGAAAAGGTGGATTCAACGCAGACACCCATACTGCCGAAAAATTGTGAACTGGGTGAAATGGGTTAGGTTAGAACTGTGACCACCCGCTACTTTCAAGTTTCTTGCAGCTAGGTAGGCTATTTAGTATTAGCGCAAGGTGCGTTACATCGCAAGCAAGTTTGAAACCTGCAGTGTAGACAGAGCGAGTACTTCTAAGCTGTATTGCTGTCGTTTTTGTTAAAACAACATCTTTCGGTAACAATCGCATTTCAGACAGTTTTCAAATGTCTGTGGTGTAATCGTGTTTGTAATACTTTATTCAGACGAACGCGGCTGCGTTACAGAACAACTTCTGTCTGTGTTGTATCCGCCTTTGTATTAACGCCACCAAATACAACACCCGTCTGCTCGGAGGATCCTCCCTTTTCTATAGACTATGAGTAAACTTTTCTGTTCCTTACACCTCTTTATGGCTTTCATTTCGCTGTCACCTAGTGTTAGTGAGGCATTATAATAACAACATTGTTTTGACTATCCCTACGCAATCATTTGCAAACTACGCAGTTAGTCTATTAAAATTTCTTAATAGTAATAATAAGATGAATGAATGAATTCTTAAGATGAATTATTCATCTTTTATTTAATTTAATAGTAATAATTATTATTAAGAAATTTTAATCTAGAGCCCTGACCACCGGCAGCTTGGACCCTATTCCTGATGCAGATGGGCCACTATGTTTTTTTATATTTTTAAATGATTTTTATAAAAAATATTTAAAAATGTATTTAAAATGTAAAAAAAATAATAAATGAAAATAATAATTAAAACTGTCATTCAATTCCACCATTAATTACTTTTAACAGAATCATCTAAGCAGTTCAAAAACACCGCGAGGCCCAGAGATGAGTCACCCAACAGTAAAAAGTTAAGGAAAAAAGCTGTGAAAGAGGAGAAAGCCGAAAGAAGGAAAACTAAAACTAAGAAGCATGTTAAGAAGCGACGCGACAAGGGAGCAGCAAAGAGATAGATATATTTTTATAGTTTCACATTTATTAACAGAGATATTAAACCTGTATTTTGAAAGTGCACAAAAGTTAAGTTTTGGCGAATTCAGTCTTTATATTTATACGAATAGCAGCTAAAGTTTAAATTACTTTTTCAATTTACTTTTACTGTTTGTATTCCCTTTGATTATATTAATTTAAAACCGCAATCATAGTAAGCTACATGCAGTAAAAGAACATAGGTTCCTGCCGTTTGTGTTACCCGACTGCGTCTGGACACGGGTTGTGTTATGTTTTTTTTTTCTTATTATTTCACTTTAATTCTACAATACTTGCGGAATATAATATTGTTAGCCACCTTCGCTTAGCTAAGTGTAAAGTGAAAAAACACATTATGTTTCTGATACTTAGGGGCCGTTCAAGTATTACGTAAGCAGATTTATTACAATTATTTACCCTCCCCCCCCATGCTTACGTAAACATTGGTATATGCATTTTTCTTTTAATGTAAGTATTCTGTTGTTATTGATTCATCAGCAGCAGCTATTTTCTTTCGTTTTCAAGCATAGAAAATGTGTGGGTTGCAATATGTGTAAAAAAGTAAATAATTACTGCTGACATAATCACCATCTAGACCCCCCACCACCCATGTCATTAAAAATAAGCAAAGAATAGACCCCCTCCGCCCCCCTATAGTGCTTACGTAATACTTGAACGGTCCCCTTACCTATGATTTCGTTAAATCTCAAACCAAATTAAAATCAAGAAACCTAAACATGTGTGCACTTAGTGAGGTGTAGTTTGATTGTAAATGTGTGCGTGTCGTTATGACATGCTTCACTGTATTGTTCGCAGCGCTGTTTTCATTTGGTCTGAGATTTAAATTTAGGTAGTAATTTAGTGTAATTTTACTGCCCTAAAGAATTAGGATAAATAAAAAAATTATTTACTTGTCAATTTATATTTTATTTCGGTTTCATATAAAAGTATAAAAAACTTGAAATTTATGCACATTTGACAAATGAAACCCGTTAGTAGTTTACACTTCAAATGAATAATAACACTGTTTTAATACCTCTGTAAGGGATGGGTTTCATTTGTCACTTGTGATGGGTCAAAAATTTCCATGCCAAGTAAAAATAAACCTTATGAGGGTCTAAAATCTATAGAATCAAAGTCCTATGTCGTGTCCATAAGGTTTATTTTCGCTTTCACCTTGCTTGTGACCACCGAGCCTTACTACGCCACCAATTATGACTTGAAGCTTACAGCTATCTATTTGCTATCTTTAATACCATGCATTTTCATAATGCGTATACGTGTAACTAAGGGCAATCAGCCGCTGACTTTTCTCAGTAAGCAACTCATTGGCTGGATTCTGCCCAAAATTCTCAGTAATGTGGATTCAAGCAATTGCATATAGAATCTCTACTTACTTCAAGTCATATTTGCCATTTTGTGTTGAAAACATTAATGTTAAGTAAACCCCTAAATACTAATCATAAATTACGTATATCACGTGTATTTTACGCTGTGTGACAGCCATTACATCTAAATTACCTTTTTCCACCACAATATTTTTGCTTTAACTTATTAGGAATGGGCGACAGAATCTGGACTGAATTTTACATTCGAAATATTGGAATACATTTTAGAGATAGCGCTAGAATAATGTCTAGTTTATTCGCTTTCATCTACTACAAATATGACCATGTCCGCATATGCGTACATGTTATATCATAAATCTTTACATTTACAAATGCCAACACCAAACTATCTTACAAAATACATATCCATTGAAGTACTGGGCTGCATGCTTATAAATATCACACTTGGTCCCATTATAATAAAATAACATAGTAACTTGTTATTATAATATTTACAAAATATCATTCTGTTCTTCAAAAGGGTCATTTCATTTTAGATATTCATATTTTATAGTAACTTAGTCCTAATACCTTCATAGCCAAAAAGCTGATAGTGGTAGCCGAAATAAACCGACGTACGCACGGACGTAATAAAATCGCGGGGGGATTTTTCAACTCTCGGTGTTAAGCCGAGCGTTGAGAATCCAACGCGCTCTCGTCCCAGCGCGTTGAAAAAACACACTGTTAGATTTTAACTCTCGGTGCTAAGCAGAGCGTTGAAAATCCAGTACACGAAAAAAAGTCACCTCGATTTTATTACGTCCGTGCTACGTCTGCTAAATGTTGCCACCTACTGTTGCCAAACAGTATATGCAACATACCGTCTAAACGAAAAGAAGAAGTCAAATAGTTAATACGATTTGAGTTACTACCTACTTTCAATGTTCATTACGTAAAATCACATATAGATGCTTTACGTAGATTCATATGGACCAATGAAGGTCGTATAGTCAACCTCATTGCTTTAGGGTTTGACTTAGGGTGACCTATAGTGCGTTAATTATAACTTATCCCGTGACGCTGTCGGTATTGATAGCACTGAATTTTGCAGTCATGTGATTGGTGGACTGTTCTGTCAGTCGCCATTTTGAACACTGAAACTAAGGCTGCAAATTTTAGTGCTACCAATCGCGTCACGAGATGAAGTTGTAATGAACGCACTGTAGATCACTCCCTTTAATGACACTTGAACGTCATATAAAGCCAAGGTTTATTTGTTTAAGTGATAAGTGACAGTTAAATATTTTCAAACATAGTAAAGTTTTAATTTACTGGGAATTGTTATCGAAACTGTTCGTAAAGTTACGAGGTCGACTATACAACAACCGTTACCGTTTACTGGTCTTATGAATCGAAATCAACCTATTCGTGGTTCGTAAAATATTAACACTTTTAGAGATTTTATCGGTTCACGGACGATAAACGAGACACAATAGAAGTTTTGTTGTTATGACGTCTTCTATAGACGTCGAACGCGCGCGAAAGCGAAAAGACTAAAATCAGGTTTAAATTAAAATAATTTTACTTTAGAACTGTTATTAGTCATTACATTTAAATAATAAGGGCCAGTTTTTCAATTGTCAGATAGTTTAAATTAAAATAATTTTACTTTAGAACTGTCATTACATTTAAATAACTAAGGGCCAATTTTTCATCGTTAGATAACTTTTAATTGAGGAATAAATATGGCGGTTTGACAACTTTTTTATGGACAATATGTCAAACTGTCATATTTATTCTTCTGATAAACTTAAACTGACTATTGAAAAATCCAGATTAATACAAATTAAGTTAATATACCGATCTATTACAAATTAAGGGCAAGAGCAATGAGAACACCGCCTTTCTTATTACCTACTTAAAAACTAAACAAGGTCAAATTAACATAGCCAGTAAAACAGCACAGACGTGTTGGGTTTCGCTAGTTATTTTAATTTGAACTTTTAGAAATATCAGTCACATAATGTATCTGTACATAGTATCTTTGGTTGGATACGCTTATGTATAAAATGTTTTTGTGATATAGCATGATTAATTCCTGGTTTCTGAGCTGAATTCTCAATAGCTACTGATTCGTCAAAGTTGTGTAGTTAAGTATTTCCTGAGTTTTCAGAAATGCAATGTGTCGCGGTTTGTACAGACACCGTGTGTGATTTGTGAGGTACGGAAGAAAGAAGCTTCATGTTGTTTCTATTTTAAAGGATTTTTTGCATTATAAAAGGCTAATAGCAATCTGGGTACTACTAGAACCCCTGTATATTTTCTTTCTTTCAGTAAATATAAAGAATTCTTACCTCAAGATAAATTTTGCAGACATAAAGGTTTGGGTCACTGAATAGACTGTTGTCACACAAGAAGTCTGAGGTTATGTCCTTGAAAAGGACCTACAACAAAAACGAATGAATTACTAATTCCTACAATAGTTCAAGTATTATAATTTTGACCCTGCCTCGGAAAAAACGCCCTTACAGTAGTTTTATTACACCGCTAAGAATAACATAAATAAACGTTAATTATTAACCAATTCGAGACAAAGACCCATTAACATATTCCTACCTTCACATAACTGAACATTGATTCGTGTTAACCTTTGATTTAACTACAAAATACAATGGGATTTAAATACATTTAAGAGGGCTTCTCCTAAAAGTTGGCAACGTCGTTAATAGCTGTCAAATATTTACGTGTTTTGATTAATTTAGCAAAAATACTGTATGGAATTAAGAAATGTGACTAACTAGGGAACTAAAATATTGATTATGAAATGCAATAATTAATATCGTACCACCGAATATTTAGTTTTAGATGTAGAAAAAAGTATTTGGAAACTTTCAAAATGCCTATTTTACACCTAAAACTGTTACAACATCAAATTCAGTGTTATAATTGCAATTTATTTTTAATATTCTAATTCGTTAGTTAGCCACATTTCTTATTTCCATACAGTAATATTGCCAAATTAATCAAAACAGCGAAATATTTGACATCTATTTACGACGTTGCCCACTTTCAGAATAAACGCTCTTAATCTTAAATTATCACAAGAAATCAAACTTAATTTTGTACTAACAGAAATATGTAATGCAATTGATGATAATATCACAATTAATAAACAAAATCCTAAAATGAAATTGCTTGCGTGTAAAATTGTAAGATCATGTAGCGAATCGCCATCTCAAACCGATATAACATATAGATCGGAAGACGAACATGATACCAACCATTGTGGCAATTTCTAACCAAACCGAAGTGTTTTCTACATCCAAATATTTTATTAAGACCTCCGGTTTGGCGAAATGGCAGTACATGTCGTCACAAGCTAAAGGTTGCCGGTCGAAGCCGAAAATGGTGAGGACCATAGCGACAATACCGCACCTGATGAACGACGTCTTCATGAGAATGTTCATCAAGAGAGGAATCTCATGAGCGAAGTCGAAACCGTAGATAGCTAGGCCGAGGAATGGAGCTATCGCTGATGGTCCGATGGCGCAGCCATTCTGGAAAAATAGAAGATATCTATGATATTAATATATTTAAGGAAGATGAAGATGCAACTGCCTATCCTTTTGGCATTTTGTTCCGTGCTCGCATTTACGATAGGTAACTACGACATAACACAGCCAGACTGCTAACTGTGGATTGGTTGCAAATGGTTAGTTATCTACTGTAATCTTCCAATTGTCGCTTTATTACAATTAGATACTGGATGAAATGGTTTATGGTCCAAGGGTTTTTGCTCGAAACAGACCATCGATCACGCTAGAGGTCTCAGACATACGGTGAAAGAAGGAACACCATGGAATTTAAGTCGGATCCTGCGCGATATAACCCTCAATCTTCGCCAAAGCAAAGAGTATACAAGATTTTTTTTTGTCGCACGAAAATGAGAACTCTTCAAAGATACAGACAAAAAAACAGTATTCCGACTCACCGTAACATTAAACACAGATCCAATAGCCAGTCCCATGCCCTCAGCAGCCAGAGACACGACGTTGCCAACGAGACAGAAGGCCGCAAATCGCATCACAGAGAACGGAACGCCCGTCATGAAGTACACGATTGTGGAGAATATGATATTGAACGTCACTTGGATGGGCAGCTTGGATACTGTGAGGGCTGCGTAGTATGGAGTGAGGCTGTACCAGCAGTTGAAGTGCTCTTTCTTTACTAGTTTTACTTCTTGCGGATCTGGAATGAGAAAGTAAAAGGTCAATTTCGTATGAAGAAGTCTTGAAATGTAGCTCTTCAAACTCGAATAAGATAGGAATGGAAATTAACCAAGAGTATAAAATTGCTTCTTCGATGACATAATTGACAAAGTTGGCGAGTTTAGTAACCAGAATAAGATAAACAAAACTTAGATGAAGTGACAACATGGAAACAGATTCAATAGCATTTCAATAAAAGAAGCTTTTTGCCAAATTAATTGCCTATACTTAAATAATTGGGATGATGCTGAAAAATGCAGATGCAAACTAAAGGTACTTACAAACAAGCACTGGAACCATAATCTGCGTATACGCAAAGAATATGACGAGTCCAACGCAGAGCTTGAGGTGGTTGAACATCTGCGTACCGTCGTTAGACATGTTGAAAAAACACGTGCCGATCAACAAACCGCACATCACGTGGTGAATGAACTGGATGCAGATACCTGAAGGTTGGAAATGGAAAATATTATTTTGAGCGATATATAAATAGGTAGAAACACAGTAAGGATACCCTGTTTAACATGCGGACTCTTAACTAATATTCAACATGTAAGGCTTCTTCTTCCTTTTTTTATTACTAATTTCGAAAGTGAATACTGATTTTTCACATCGTCAACGTCATCTCGGCTCGAAATTACCCAGTAATGGGCCAAAGCCTTGTTTATTTTCTGCCAGTCTGCACGATTCTGTGCGTCCTTCGTCCAAGTACTCCCTATTAGTTTTGTATATCCTTTCGTTCAGATGTATTATATTTTTCTCCTTAACTTTTTAGCCTAGGTCGAAAATGAAAACAACTAAGTATTATTTGCTCCATACCTGTTTTATTTCTGAGTATTTGTTTCATCATCCTCGCCAACAAAATAGAAAACTGTTCACAATACGTCGTGGAGTATTCCGATGAATCCGATTTTTGCATCTTCATCCAAGCCATCGAAGAGTTTCCATTAGACAGCTGACTGGACAACGAACTTACGGAGCCACTTAATCCTTCGAACTTTTGTACTTTGTAAGTGCACTTTTCATTTGACAGTATTATCTCTGTTTCGTTTGCATCGTCCGTCTGATAACTGATCTTTAGCTGCATCTGGTTCGTATTAGGCTCGCTCGGTGGTTGGTCCAATTTCGCCGATTTAAAAAGTTTACCGTTCATCATTTCTTTAGATAGCATGGTTATTATATCTGGAGATTCTGTTAGTTCTATAACTGGAAAGAAAAATTGAATTGTTAGAATTGGTGTAGGTACACACAGCTCCATTAAGTAGTTACCCCCAAAAGACATGTGCGTTCAAATCCATGATAGACCCAAGTTGGTTTTAGTATTTTGCAAAAACATTTTATTCTAATTAGTGAATAGGGTTAACATTTACAAAAAGTCATTCAACGTCTAAATAGACCGGAGGTTTCAAGACTGCTTGCCGTGCGTGATAGGAGGTTCAAACCCTTGGCACGAAATGTGATTTTTTTCATTCATTATATTTTTTTAATAGTATTTTTCTATTTTTTTTTTTTATAAATAATTTAAAAATCCAGAAAAATATAATATTTTAATAATCATTTAATAATATTTATTATTGCTATTATTTAAAAAACATACATATTTTGCTACAAGTGACAAGTGAAATCCTATTAACGCAAACGATATAATAGGAAGCACTAGAAATAACCAATAGTTTTAAGTGAACTTATACATCAAACGTTTTAGTTTAACTTGAGAGTATAGATTAATTTTATGAAAAAAACGTTAATGGACTCTCAAATTATAACATGTACCGATTAGACAGAGACCTAAAGATAAAGTGACTCGGACGATAGTTAGTTCGCTAGTTAGTTCGTCAAACTGTCATATTCATACTGGCGCGTGGCGTATGAATACGACGACGTTCGGTTATGCGATGGTTCGAACCCAAGTCGAAACTATGAACTCTTTTTGAAATATTCTTTAGATTATTCGTAACGAATTTAATGTTGTAGTAGTGTAACAATTTAAAACTTGAGGGGCCAGCACATACTGACGCTGTGTTTACCTCCTATCGGAAATTAAAAAAAACCGGCCAAGTGCATGTCAGACCACGCACAATAAAGGGTTCCGTAGTTAGGATGAATTTGTCCCAAGTACAAACTTAACATTGTAGTTGAAAGACAAGTTCTCTTCTACATTCCAACTGAAAATGTAAGTTTGTACGCACAATATTGAGAGATTTACCATGTTATTTTAAGACCATAGACTTCCACATTTTCCTGTAATCCATGAGTAAAGAAACATTCTCTGTTTTTTTTTTTTTTAATTATTAGCCTCAGTAGTTTCGGAGATAAAGGTCAATTTTCATCTATTTTCTTAAACATCTTTAAAAATATTTATTTTAAAATTATTAAAAAATCTATTTGAGATCCTCACAATAACCCCTTTCATTTGATATGTCACACGGTGCAGTTTGCTAAACTTTTTTTTTTATTTTCCCCGAAAAGTGACCCACATATTCAAAATTTATTTATTTACGTAACACGTCCGTGTTTGGGTCACCGAAATTCATATGTATCAAATTTCAACTAAATTGGTCCAGTAGATTTGGAGAAAATTGGCTGTGACTGACGGACAGCCAGACAGACACACGAGTGATCCCATAAGGGTTCCAAATTAATAAGTTGGAACCCAAATTATTAAAGAAGATCGCTCCCCATTGCCACAATCTTCCACACAGAGCTTTGCTCGGGGCTCCTACCGAAGTCCTCACCATCACTCAACCTCTGATTGTGCTAATATTATCTAACTAGACAAGACTATCTATAGTGGAAAATTGTCAAAGATTTTAAATACATTCAAGATGACTGAAATGACGGTAAATACAGTTAGAATACCCCAAATTAGACAGGTCTAATACTTTGTAAAAAACAGTAACAGACGCAACAAAAAACCAAAACCAAAAAATATAACGAACCTAAAACGAATCCTACTAATTACTTAGTAAGTCTGTGTAGTTATGTAAAACAAACTAGAATATGCAAAGTCTGCATTTTGACAGCAAAGTATAGGTAATAAATACCTTTAAACGAGCAATTCTTGTATATTTATAAATAAATTTATTTCTGTGATCTCGGAAACGGCTCTAACGATTTCGCTGAAATTTAGTATATGGGGGTTTTCGATCTAGATTAGTCTTATGTTTGGGAAAACGCGTGTTTATATGTTCAAGTTTATATATATATATATTTTTTTTTATTGTTTTTAGACAAGTTTAAAAAAAATAGTTAATGTTTGAGATAACAATATATATTTCTCATAAATATGTCTAACATTTACCTATACTGATTACGTGAATAAGATTTATGCTATCGAGTTTTATTGAGACTTATGAAGCAATAGTGCAAAACGATTTTTTTTACAATAAATAGTACCGAGCAAAGCTCGGTCGCCCAGGTACTAATATGTAAATAAAGAGAGTCAATGGTAAATGCCTGTAATACTTTGCGTAATTAAATAGCTATTTAAATTACTAATGTCTTGAGCTTTGTTTTACCTTTACCATTGCAGATTAGCTGCTAGATATGTAAACTATTGAACTGTGCTAGACAGGCGCTGAAGGTAGGTAAATGTGAAGGTACTGCCTATTTAATTTGAGTCATAAGGCTAGTAAATCTTGGAATCAAGATTTGGCTGAACCGAAGAATTCGACTGGTCAACGTAGTGAAAATATTTTAAAGTAGGTATATTGAAATTCAGGGCTCGTGGCTAAATAATAACAACCGCACGGGTCGATTGAAGATTAAGCTGCGCTTGTCGAGGTCGGTCCGTGGATGGGTGGCCATGCTGCATGCATGGCCACGCCGTTAAGATATTAGTCCCGGATGATCTTTGACAGTCGTTACGGGTTGTCAGAACAGAAGCCCGAAAGTCTGACAACCAGAGTTACTAAGGGGTCGCTCCATGTAAAATACTGGTATTCAGCTGCATCCGGTTAAACTGGAAGCCGACCCCAGCATAGTTGCAAAAGGGCTAGGCAGATGATTGAAATTCAGTTCGTGTCCCTTTCAGAACTTTGAGATTTTTAATACAAATCTAATCCTTCCGAACCTTCATTATTTTCGGCTAACGATTATTTATACACTTATTGGTAGGTATGGTACAAAGACGCGAAAACTGTTACTAAAGATTCAGTACATGATTCTGAACCCCTCTGAGTTGAAATTTCTCGTAGGTTATTTTTTTTTTAAATCTGTTTCATACATTTTGACCGTGTAGGTATTGCACTTTTCTATGAAACAGCGGTTTTTTTTTTTTCAACGACGAAACATTTCAACTCAGGCGGTTCAGAATCATCAACTGAATCTTTGGTAACAGTTTTCGCGTCTATGTCCCTGCCACCCTGTATTAACCATGCTTATTGATATGATAGAGTTCTATCTACGAAAACAATGACATAGTTCTATGAATCAATCATAGGTATTGTCCTCATTATTGTATTACTAATTAGAACCTAGAATTGGCAGTATGCCTGACAATAGGAACTTGATAGCGTCATCATTGATTATGAGTTAACCTTTTATGTACCTAACAATGTGCATGCCAGGTACGTACACTTTTTCATTACACGAGGATCTTTAGCGAACAAGCTCTTTTAAAATAGGTAAGTAGATCATTACACTATCAAAATCACACAGACCAGTACCTACCCTAACTGCGTAATACACGATCAATAGCAATTTGTTTCGATTTGAAACAGATTGTTGCATAAATTGGAAAAAAAATCTGCTCAGCAATGTAAATAACGCAATGAATGTTGTTGAACTGTCAAAATGAAACAAATTAGTCATAATCGTTTACGAAAATAAGTTACCCAGAAGATAAGGCAAAGTTGTTAAGTAGGTCGCCCACATTTCGTCCCTTTGCCAGACCAGGGTATCAAACCCCGAGACTACGCTTAGCAGTCACACTTGTGGCACGAATCGTTATTTTCTCAAAGTAGGTATCATTATTCCCTCATCAACACATTAAAACTTCAATCGATGTTTTTTCTTCGCATCGAATCGATATCGATTATTCGTACAAATCGAACCAACGTTTGTCTCGATTCTATTTCCTACATGTGTTCTGATTGACGTGGCAACTAAATCAAAGTCAGAAATACACGTGCCTTTAATAATAATTATCAGAACTGTTGCCCGTGTATTTCTGACATAATTAGTTTCTACAATGTTAAGGGTGAGATTAGAGATCTTTACTGAGCATGAGCATAGCTAATTATGCTGAAATTAAAATGAAGTAAAGGCTACAATTTTGTAATCAATTTTGCAGTTGTTGCAAACAATGCAATACGATCAAACCAACAGCTGCGGGTAGATAATGGGGTACAACGACACTTTATATAATTAGTGAGTAACCTACAGGATATAGTTGAAATAATCAGTACGGACTGCATGTTGCATGCAGTTTTATTTCCAACCGTTTGATATTTCATGTCGTCTGTTCCATTTTGGCCTTGGATTTGGATAGGTGTCTAGTCATGGAAATAGTCAGGCACCTCGGACTGTATCGTTGGTCTAGTGGTCACAAGCGCTACTGCTTAGCATGAGGTTCGGGGTTCGATTTCCATGTCGAGCATTAGGAATAATTTCTCAGTAGCAGTCCGAAGTCTTATTTTTTGGCTGGGAAATTATCAAATAACTTCTCCCGCTCTGGGCGGAGCGCGAGAGCTTGTCAGACTTACTGACTAAAACCCACCCGTGTTCCTTCAGTTTTATTTTTTTTAAATGATCTTATATTAACATAAAATTCGACAAGACATCTGTGTCTGAACTAGATAAATAAATACCTGTATTTCAGACAAACAGGTATTTATTTATCTAGTTCAGACACAGATACACTTCAGTTGCCTGTATGTTGCCAGGGGCTACGGCCCCGCGACCCCGGCAGGCATCGATCCTAGCGGACCCCGTCAGTTGTACTGACATCTCTTTAAGGCACACGTGGAACACAACGCGCCGTCGACCCGGGCCTGGTCCTTATCGGACGGCGAGCTACCCATTGCTCACCGTCCGCAAGCCCGCACCTACGGTGGCCGGGAATCGGCCTGGGATTCCCGACGCCCAAGGCGGCTAGGGGCGGGAGGGCGCAAACTTAGCCTCTCCCTCACGCGTTCCGCCTCCTCCTTCACCAGCATTACTGCTTCGCATAAGGAGATTTGTGCCTGTTTGGGCAAAAGTCTCTGTCCCTATTACATGGGACTTAAACATAACTGGCGAAATGTGGGTGTAGGTACTAGAGGTACACCTCTGCCCAACCCTTCGGGAATTACAGGCGTGATGTTATCTAAGTATTAGGTCACCTCAAAATAATTTTTCTTGACACAATAACAAATACAACTGTAGGTAGGTTTGGAGTTAATTAAGAGGATACTTACTAAAATCAGCTGGGTTGTGATGCCTAGGACAGGGCAGGCCAACGGTCTGTAGGAAAGGAACCATGGCTGCTGTGTCGCCCTGGTATATGCACAGGCCGTCTGCAAGCACGTACACCTGTAATAGGAAAAAAACATAATTAGATCAGACCATTACAAAGCAGAGCATGAATGAAGATACTCTCGAAAATCCCAATAGACCGATGTAATCTATCGTTTTCCGGAGAATTTTACCAAATTAAACTTAGCTCATTAGATCTACATAGTACCTACGCTAGCATAATCACCGAATCATTTAGTATTATTTGATCCCCCACCTGATATCCAGTCCATGCAGTATTTGTGGGTTTTTCTTTCAGGAATTTCCTGGTAAGTATATCTCGAATAACACTAGATACCATCTTGCAGAATCTTGCTTCGCATTATTGGTATTAGACCTATATCATCATAGTCTCAAAATGGGCATAGATCCAATAAGATGGTATAAAAACATAGAAACGTTGCTACCTTTCAGAATCCCTTGGTAGCTACAGCGAAGCAGCCTTTCATGACAACCACGAGGAGAGATTATATATTACTTTATCCGGCTTCTAGTGACCTTGAGAAGTAACCCAGTTTGCAGCGAATAGCCACACGTGTGACTCCGATAATTATAGCTTGCAACATTGTATAAATTTGTTTTTCCTTCACCAGAAATTATTGACGTCGAGCTTGTTGGCATGTCGCGTGATGAAGTAACGCTGCTAATGAGTTTGGTAATCTAATGGCATCATAACATTTGGTGAAAGGATCATCTTGTAATCTTGACGATGTGAAGTGCCTATTTGAAATAAACTTTCTGTATAATTTGGCTGCTGTTAATAAAATTACAAACTTAGCATATGTACAGGGAAGTTTTATTAAAAACGTGGCTGTTATTGTAGTATGTATATTGTGGATGTCTTACGACCTCCTCGCGAATGAAGTCGCTGTCAGAAGCTAGTTTGAAATAAATGATTTTAGAGTTAGTGAGTGTGCAAAATACATTCGGCGCTCGATTTCCTGCAGAATTTCACTCAACCGGAACCCCGACTGGGCTAGGCAAATCTATATTTTCGGTATTCTGAAAACTAGTGTACGAGTTAGTAAGTATTTCGGTAGGTATTTTTGGTTCTCATTCGATTGTCTAGATTCAGAATCAGAATCGAAATTTCAATGAAAATTCACAAGCGTTATTTTCAGCTCATTCACGGATTTACAAAAATCATCTTAAACACAAAAATGCTTTATTAATTCTTAAAGAAAAATAATGCTTTTATCTCTACTTTATAGGCTTTCAAAGCCTTCTGTATTCTAAGTAGGTAGGTACAACCTAAATCAATATTGTTAGATTTACAAAAAGGAAAATGTCAGAGTAAATCACAGGGCATTGTATAATAACGGTGATTAGATTCATTATGTAAATAATAACGATGTTAATGGAACAATGGCAGCCGCACGCAGGCAGTCACGATCGTCACGAACTTATACAACCTTTAGTTTGACTACAAACCACAGACAACAAAATAAAAGAATCAATCAATCTGCCTAGACTTTTTCTCAACTATGCTGGGGTCGGCTTCCAGTCTAACCGAAAGAAGCTGAATACCAGTATTTTGCGTGAAGCGACTGCCTATCTGACCTTCACAACCCAGTAATTGGGTAAAACAATACTCCTTGGTAAGAGTGGTTGTCAGACTTTCGGGCTTCTGACGATCTGTAACGACTGCCCACGAATGACAGCCGGGACCAACGGTTCAACGTGCTTTCCGAGGCACGGAGGAGTCTCGCTATGTAAGGATTGTCACCCATCCACGGACCAACCCCGACAAGCGTAACTTAACCTGATGGATCGACGCGTGCGGCTGTTATTACTTAGCCACGAGCTCTCACGAGAATAAAATAGAATAATATCTTTCCAAACAGAAATAAAATGAATAGAAAAAATAAATCTTCGCTACTGTGTCTTTTCACAGATTGCTTTGTTTTCGCGTGCAGTGCCAGCATCGCAATTGTGATTACACTTTCAATCACAATCTGAATGATTTTGAAGGATATTGCTAATCCATTGCTTCATACCTTTGTTCGAAACATGTGTCTGCTCAACAACGTAAATAACGCAATGAATGTATTTGAACTGTCAAAATGAAAGGCATCGCTAGTGTTAGTGTATCACGCAAATACCCCGCCAGCACCTACTTAATTTTCAATCGGACCGAAGAAAGTTTTATGAGACTGCACAAATTGCCTTCAATAAAGTTTCATTACTATAACCACTCCATATTTTTTACACCGTGTTGACTTTTAAGTAAGCATTCAGTTTCTGTCTTGATAAAACATCAAAGGTTTGTAGAAAAAACGCATTCGTTCTTTTATAATGTTCTATTAAAAAGGTTATACCTAATTGTCTTTTTAAGTTATTTGTAATATTTGCTTTTTAACCGATTTCAAAAAAGAAAGACGTTCTCAGTCCGTCAGAATCTTCTATACTTTTTTCATTTCAAAATTTTGTTCCAATATTACTCGATGACGGCTGGACCGATTTGGAAAATTATTTTTGTTTTTAGATTACTGTTATTTTGGAAATCGGTGGCAAAAAACGAAAATACAAAACCAAAGACATCGACTTCCGAAATTGATGGTTATGTTTTTGGAAGGCGGTAGTTTTTTTTTTTTTTACAAAAAACTTTGTTTTTTAAAGCCATTCCTGAAATAAGTATGCAGAACCTTATAACGTCCATCCAGATTTAGAGATATCCTAGGCTTACGTTGTATGTGTAAGAAACTACCAATAACACTTATCTATAACATTAATCCATTGTCTATGATTCCTAGTAACAATAAAACAATGTTAACTACAAATAGAAATATCGCAATAAGTCACGATTAAAGGTGTGGACGAGTTAATAACTTTAATAATAATTCTGACTAATGATATAGTAATAACATATTGTGTACTATAACATAAAACATAACATTGTAATTGTTATGTTCTTGTAACATAACACATTACACTTTTATAATGATAATTATGCTTTGATTTTCCTCGATAAACCAAACATTCGCATTCATAAATATTTACCGATTAGTACCTATCTAAATATTTTCTCACTTAGTTTATACGATGGGGACTAGTGACTGGACCCAGTGATTCGGAATTTCTAACCCAGTCAATGGGTTCATGTAGACGAAAGTCGAACGGGGGAAGCTACTGGGCCCAAAAATAGAAGGTTAGTCAACTGCACTGACTGGAGTGCGCGAAGTCAGGCTCTGACTGGGTTGAAACTACTCTCTATACAAGCCCAGATGCAAGTCAGAGCTGGACTGACTAACTGTACTGTCACATTATTGAGCTCGTATAAACCTGCCTAAACCTGAGAGCCTAGATAAGTGACAATCGCGTTTCATATTATTTTCTACAACGAGGATAGCCTATGCCAGTTCAATACATTTTTGACTTCTCCATCATCGTTTTCTACTGATAGAATGTCACTTAGTCTAAGCCCTCATGTCAAGTACAATTTTCTGGACTCTCTCTATCTTTTTTTTTTTTTTCATCTTTATTTTCCCAACCCTATGGTCCAAGATGATGAAATCAATCCTGTTTGACGTCAGCCATATTCTAAAAGCTTGGGTTTACCTTTAATCCTTTGACGATAGCTTTGAAGTAAATGTTTAAACGTGTCATAGTGTTATCCATTTGCTCATTATCCTTAGATTAATGATTCATATAAAGATAATGAGAAAATTCGAGTACCTACCGTATCGTATCGATAAATCGACACAAAATCAAAACCTCGTAGAATATTCGAAAATCAGAAATTCTCCCAAAACGAATAGACAAATGATTTCAACTAGGCAGATATGCAGACGAACAGGTGTCGAGATTTTAACAAAAGGATTCTGTAATAGCGGAGAAATTATAAATAAGCGGTATAAATTTTGCGAGATTCTACAAAAAACATCGAATAAATTGCAAAATGTAAGTAAGTTGTCCAAAACCAACAAGACTAATAATATTAAGCTAGGTACTTAAAGAGTTATTTTTGATCCACCAATAATAAACGCTTCCTATTATAGAAAAAATCTTCTTTTTTCATCCACTATTGGGAAGCTCTTGGCTTGCATCTCACCTGACGGTAAGTGATGATCAGGCCGAAGGTGGAAGCGAGCTTCACCCAGAATACTCGACCACACCGGAACTGGCTATCTTACCTCTAACCGCCCTTAATTTTTAAAGATGATTTAAAAAAAATGTTCTCGATGCAGCTGCGGCCTACCTACCAACATGCCATAGTTTCTTGACATTACAGAAAAACAAGGAGGTAAACCAGTTAGCTCCAGTTTTTTTAATGAACTGACCTAGCCAGTCTTTTCTGGTTCTCGTTAATATGAACAAAAAATTCTTTGAGAACTATAAATAATTTAACCGGTTGGGTTTGGTTTTTTTCAATATTTCCTAATTTATAAACACATTTATATGTCGCAGGCATATTGTGAAACCAGTGATATTATAATTTCACTAGTGTTATTATAATTGCACGAAACTTTGTCAACCGCATCCATTTCTCATAATTTACCAGGCTCATTTCAGTGTTATTGTAATTTCACGGGAACGCTGCAGTGATTTTATAATAACCCTAGGTATATTATGAGTCAAGTTTATAGTGGAGACTTCGTGCATTTTGATTGGTCAACTCTTCTTCACTATTTGCAAAAAAAAAAAAGTTGTAACATTTGAGCGTGCTCGCAAATTTTCGTCTATTTTTACTATTTTAAGATGTATTTTCTTGATAACGTCCACAAATTCCTTTAAAATGAGTGAATGTGAACAGTTGGAAATGTCACAACCTTCAGAAACATTGAAATTAAGTGAAAATAAGTGTGAAATAGTGGCACGAGAGGATTTCGACATAGAACTAAGAAGATATTACAGTGACCAGTCTCAAAAAACAGAATGGACTTTGAATAGAACAATACAAGTAATAAATCTATTAGAAGAAAAATACTAAAGCTTCCCAATACTAATCAGCAATATCACTATGACGTTTTGGATGTCGGCGATTTTTTTTAAATTCTGTAGCGTAAATCAAATAATACAAATAATTCCCAGTGAAAATTATTACAATATTTTAATAGAAATACACATAGCAATAGGCCACGGTGGGCGCGTTAAGATGAAAAAAAAAAAAGTGATGCCGCAGTTTGCAATAAAAATTTTCAAAAGTTTTTGTAAAACTTGTTTGACTAAGAGAAACTTCCCAAAATTAGGTATCGTACCGACCTTTTGTTACAAAAGATTTCAACAGGACCCAGCAAATGGATCTCATAGATCTTTAGTCCGATCCTGATGCAGATTTCAAATGGCTTTTAAATTATCAGGACCATTTGATTAAGTTTTGTTTCGTCCGACCTTTAAAATCCAATCCTTCATCACAAATAGCCCTGGAGCTCCTGTAAATATTTTTAGAAATAGGATGTTCCCATATCTTACAAGGCGATAATGGGCGCGAGTTTACCGCAAGTATAATCGAAGAAATAATAAGCTCATAATAAGCTGCAAAATTTTCAATGGACGGCCGCGCTATCCTCAAAGCCAGGGTGTTTATTATTTATCAAACCTAGCCTATATTTATAGTATTTGTGAGGGTGTATTTGTTAAAAATACCTGATAACTCATTGTCAGTTATATTTATGTTTTTTTTTTTTTAATTACATTTCGTTAAAACAACGATTTTAGATATGATTACCTTACAATAAAGCTTGTGATTTCCAGAAACCTGTCTATTATTTTGTAACTCTATGATTACAAAATTGACATTGAAAACGGACCAATCATTGACTGTCTCACAATATAACAGGCTTGCACATACAGTAAAATTGTCAAAATATTACTGCCTTGCAATATCACTACGTGGGTCTAGTGGAATTACAATGTCACTGAAATGAGTCCGTTAAATTGTGAGAAATGGAGGCGGTTGACAAAGTTTCGTGCATTTATAATTTCACTAGTTTGGCAATATCCCTGCGACATATATTTACTAACTCAATGCCTAGTAACAGCAGTAGTGATAGCCTAGTGGTATGACCGTCGGACTGCCAAGATCATAGATCTCGAATTCGAACCCAAGGCCTCAACCAACCTCTGACTTTACGGATTCATGTGCGTATTGTATAATTATCACTTGCTTCAAAAACGGTGAAGGAAAACATCGTAAGGAAACTGGAATGCCTGAGCGATATAATTGTCGATGGCATGTGAAGCCAAGTCAGAGGCTGAGGAAGGCAAGGGGAAGGCAAGAGGGCGGCTCTTAATCACACGAAAAGAAGAAGAATGCCCAATTAAGTAATTATATAAATCTTGCATAGATTTAAATTTTTTATGCTAACTTAAGTAATTATTTAAATCTTGCATAGATTTAAATAATTACTCAAGTAGGAATAAAATGTAATGGTTTTTAAATGGAAATTGGAGTTTTTAATGCTTCTAGAACTGTCCTAGCCAGTTTTTTCAGGTTGTCATTCGTCAGACACTCAGAACAAAAACCTCTTTAAGAGCTATACCTAAAAAAACTTGGCCGGTTGGGTATGCAATTTTATCGATACTATCTACTGCCTAAATTATAAACATAACTACCTAACACAATGCCTATCTGAATAATTATTTAAATCTATGCTGGCTTAATTACTTAAAACATAAGACAGAAAAAAATGTGATATTTTTAAGTAACATCGTTGCGAAAAAAAATGGACACTCACTAAAACCGTGCGTCTAGTTTTAACTTCGATATTATAACAATTGGTGGAACAATTTCAATGAAATTTTCATAGAAATTGTTCCACCAGTCTCGTCGCGCCTGTAGGCTCCTATCTATATAAATATATAAAATTCTCATATCACAATGCTAGTTGCCATACTCCTCCGAAACGGCTTGATCGATTTTTATGAAATTTTATAGGTATATTCGGTATTCGGTCTGAGAATTGGTGTCGTAATCTTTTTTTCATACCCCTAAGTAATTAAGGGTGGTCCACCCGAAACATTTTTTTTATTTAGGCTAGGCTTGTGTGAATTTTGATGATATCTCGGTAGATAGGTAGGTATGTAGGTTGGTAGGTAGGTAGGTAGGTAGGGTGGGTAGGTAGGGTAGGAATTTTGTATTAATTTTAAAATCTTAAACATGCATTCATTGACTGTTAGGCGGAACGAATATCGCCGGGTCAACTAGTAAAATATAATATTGAGTTAAATATTATTCATATTTTTGCATAGGAAAGCCAAGCCGAAAACCTCTGCCTAGTTTTTATAGTGAAAACTTTTTGACGCGTTGAGCGATTTTCGGTAGGCGATAAACTTATTGATTCGCGTAGTGCTGAGCTATAGAATATAGATGGCGCTAATACCAGTTTTAAGTGTTTTTTTTACCTATTTTGTCCCACTGGTGGGCAAAGGTTTAATTGTCAAGTTTTAATGAACATAGTGTGTCGAAAACCTACTATTAAAAGAACCCGTTAATGGACCCTTGTTCGTGTCGATTTAAAGAAAGTGTTAGAAAGTTCACCTCAAGTAACACAACACAAATGATACTTAAACAAGAACACGAACACAATAATTTTCTACTTTGAAACAAGTGACAACATTCTAACGTAATTTCTTCCTATTTTTCCAGTTCTAGAAGTACCTTAAAACTGGTTGGTCCACGTTCTAAGGTCGGTTGTACAGTGGCCTACAGTGTAGGTAGGTACGGGCGATCTTAGGACGTGGATGAACCAGTTGTTATACAGGTACGACCAGGTCCTACCCTAACGCTGATACCTACTGAGTGAGGGGATATAAAGGGGCGCCCGTGGCGTCCCTTCATATCCGGCGCCCTGGGCGGTCGCCCAACCGCGCTCTACCCTAACCCCGCTACTGCTGGCATACGCTATCGGCTAACTGGCTACTTTTGTACAACACATCCTTACATGACCGTACCATCCCGCATCTAGGCTCCTGCAGACAGGCGCTACACGACGGTGCGACGTGATTCTGGTAGGAAATTTTCCATGAACTTTTCATAGACATTATACTACTAGAGTCGCGTCGCGCCTGTCAGCAGGAGCCTTCTAACAAGGCGGCTGGAAACACGGGAAAAACATAACAAAAAGAAAACAAGATGACGATCAACGCTGAGCTCTATGCGCGTCTCATAATGTCCTTTACACACATGAGTTATTCTAGTAATATCTGGTTTACTAATAACTAGGTACACCATGGTTTGTGTTAATAGTCTTGTATAGCTCGTGCTAAAACGAGAGAAAGAGAACCTAAGTAAGTAGGTATACATCTAACTGTTCTTACCTGATCAAACATCTCCAACAACGAAGCAGCGGGCTGATGTATAGTGCACACGACGGTCCTGCCTTGCCTTGCCAGTTGTTTCAACACTTTGACGCATGCCGTCGTAGTCACTGTGTCTAGTCCACTTGTGGGCTCGTCCAGGAAAAAGATTGGTGGGTTGTTCACCAACTCCAGTGCTATTGATAACCTGGAAGAAATAAAGGAGTTTAAATAGTTTATTTAGCGGAAATCTGCTGGGTGTAAGAAGTACAGAGCTGCTATCTAATTGCGTAACACATTTTCGTAAATGACGTAAAACTAAGCTGTTTCATTTTGACAGTTCAACAACATTCATTGCGTTATTTACGTTGTTGAGCGGAAACATTTTTAGAACTTATGAAGCAATGAATTAGCAATCTGTTTCAAAATGATATACGAGTAGGTATTTAGCCACAACTTATGATAAGTCTTGTGGAATCCAGAAGGCTGATTGATATCCATGAGCTGATTGATGAAATACGAGTTTGTAAGCTCGTTTCAATGCAACCCATAGTTAGTGAGGAAACCGCAAAAATCGGTGGATAATGGAAAATATCCAATAAAATAAAATGCATTCGTGGATAAAATATTACTTAACGATGTATCTATAATTACAGAGCACGATGCTTTAGTACACGGTATAATTATAACATTCGAAGCTTGTATAATTCTCTGTTTGTTGTGAGAATAAATATTAAATGTTTGCATAAGTATTCATCACTAACTTAGGTAAAGGAAACAACTAAGGAAATCTTCAAGAAGAAACCCTCTTCAAGTTACAGTAATAAAAGTTGCTGTAAAAAAAATTAATTGCAAAGGCAGATAATTATGCGATTGTCTGTACCTACTTGCCTTAACGATTAGGTTATCAACCTTTGGGTTTTGGACCGTATAATAAAATGAGGAAGCAGGTGTTTGTTTAGGTTACCTTTTGGGCAAAATCAAAATGGTGAAATTCATACCGAAGAATGTTGAATATAAATTCCTTTTTTTCCAAAGACACGGTTTATAGAATTATAGATGGCTCGGACGTACAGTGACTCTTGAAATTAAAGTTATCCACAAGGAAGCCTTCAGTTTCTATGAGAACTTCAATGGTATATTTTTGACAAAAAAAAGAAATATACACGATACTTACGCATAACCTCTTTGAATCCTCATTCATAATAAAATATGCAAGCATTAAGTATTCAGAACCAAATATAATAAAGAAAAGAACAAGAAAAATACAAAATTACATCATTACCTAACCTTGTGTTTTAAAATTGGTTCGGTTTTTAATACTTTCCGTATGTTGATTTTGAAATATATTCCATGACAAAAAGAATGCCTTCAATTCCGTAATGTCTCTGTTTACAAAATTGAAGGCATTCCTTGTTGACAGATGTTCAAAAAGAAATACCCAACGTTTAGTTTTCTCTATCAATGTTACAGGCCTTAATTACTGTCAGAAGTGGGATAAATTATGCCAATTCTACCGAAGGACGACACGGACGGTATCCGTACCAGGAGTCAGCGACAGCAGGACATGGACCAAAGGCGGTTTGGACATTCTCCAACACAGACACCGGGTGGTGTCCAGCCTACGTCAGTGCCAGTCGCTGGCCTATCCGCAGTTTCTACAGCATCAATGGCGCCAGACTTGTCAGCTTTAATGGCGCTGCTACAGGAGCAGTCTCGCCGTCAAGATGAGCAGTCTCGCCGTCAAGAGGAGCAGGCTCGCCGGTTGGAAGAGCAGTTGCAGCGAGACAAAGAGGAGCAGGCTCGCCGTCAAGAGGAGCAGGCTCGCCGGTTGGAAGAGCAGTTGCAGCGAGACAAAGAGGAGCAGGCTCGCCGTCAAGAGGAGCAGGCTCGCCGGTTGGAAGAGCAGTTGCAGCGAGATAAAGAGGAGCAAGTCCGCCGCCAAGAGGAGCAGATGCTCCTCATAAAGGATCTTCATGCAACTTTTGGCAAAGACCTAAAGGTGATGAAGGATCAGGTACAGCAGCACGAGAATCGCCTCTCAGAAGCCGAAGTTCAGATCGCTGGGGTGAAGAAGGCTTTGGGGGAACTGAAGACTGGAGACGTGACTGTAGCTTCAGTAGTTGCTGCACCTTCAGCGCGGGGCTTTAAGGTGCCTCCATTCGATGGCACATCTTCATGGTCGGCTTATAAAATTCAATTTGAGGCCGTTATGAAGGCGAATGGATGGACAAAACCGCAAGCCATGACCGCGCTCACCTTGGGCCTCCGAGACCAGGCCCTAAACATTCTTGAGGCGCTCGGCAAGAATGTAACCTACGAGCAGCTGCTGGAGGCGTTAGAGTCCAGATACGGCGACGCGCACCTGGAGCACGTATTTCGTGCTAAGTTGAAGGATCGTGTTCAACGTAGTGCCGAGAACCTACAGCAGTGGGCCCTCGAAGTTGAAAAGCTGGTTCGGAAAGCATACCAGTCTGCCCCTGCACTTATCGATGGGAATCTGGTACAAGCGTTCGTTGATGGAATACGCGACCTAGAAGTTAGAGCCGCCGTGAGACTTGGGCATCATGAGACGCTGAAAGACGCCTTGGCCCATGCCTTAGAAGTAGAGGCAGTGAGGCAGGACCACCGAACGCACCGCGTCAGGGAGGTTGTGGCATCACCTGTACGCGACCGGCCGCAAGGGTACAGTCCTAGGTGCTACACTTGCGGAGAAAGGGGTCATCTTCGGTCAAACTGTCCTAAGCGCAACACCCCGAGAGAAGATCAGCAGGGAAGGGTGGCTGAAGTGACTGCCCAGCCACAGCAGGGAAAACGAGTAAATGCCAGGACTGGGGGGCGGGTGCTGGCTGGTATTGAAAGAGCCCCCAGAATCTTGATTTCGCAAGCACATGATGGGAACAGCCTGACCATCAAAGGTGAAGTCAACGGAACACCATGCAAACTGACGTTGGATACTGGAGCCTCTCACACGGTCGTCAATTCTCACATAGCAAGTCGGTTTCTTGGGAGAACTCACGGTAACGCAGACGCCTTGTCAAGAAGACCTTGTCCTGAAGACGGTAAGCACTGTGCCAGGCAAGAGACTAAGGAAGTAGTACCCGTGAGGATGCTTAGAACAGATCTCACCGATGAATGGAAGGAAACCCTACAGCAGGCTCAGCAAAATGACTCGGACATCAAACCGATCTTCGAGTGGGTCAAAGCTGGTGCTCCTAAACCTAAGTGGAGTGATGTGGCTGCGATGAGTTCCATCACGAAGAGTTATTGGGCGCAATGGAACAGCTTGGTGATCCAGGAGGGAGTCTTGTGCCGTAAATGGGAAAACGCTCGAGGGGACAGCTGTCATCTACAAATGGTTGTCCCTAAAGCTAAGGTACCGGATGTTCTACGGCTCTACCATGATGGATGTTCAGGAGGACATATGGGAGTAAAAAGGACTCTACTAAAAATTCGAGAACGCTTTTACTGGATCCACTGTCGAGATGATGTGGAGGACTGGTGTCGCAAATGTACCAGTTGTGCGGCCGTGAAAGGACCCCACACACGCAGCCGAGGTGCATTAAAAGTGTACAACGTTGGAGCCCCTTGGGAACGGATAGCACTAGACGTTGCGGGACCATTTCCAGAAAGTGAGAGCGGAAACAAGTACTTCCTGGTGGTCATGGATTACTTCACAAAGTGGCCAGAAGTCTTCGCCATTCCTAACCAAGAAGCTACAACTGTCGCAGATAAATTAGTTCAGGAAGTTTTCTGTCGTTTTGGAGTACCCTTAGAAATACACAGCGATCAAGGAAGGAATTTTGAATCGCAAGTATTTCAGGAAACTTGTCGATTGATGGGTACCTACAAAACCAGAACAACCTCTTACCACCCACAATCTGATGGAATGGTGGAACGATTCAACCAAACGTTGGAGAGATATCTGGCAAAAGTTGTGGAAAGCAGGCAGAGGGATTGGGACAAGCACATACAGCCGTTTCTGCTGTCCTACCGCAGCGCAGTCCACGAAAGTACGACTGTGACGCCAGCCTTCGCGAACTTTGGAAGGGAATTACGGTTGCCTGCAGATTTAATCACTGGAACTCCCCCTGATGCTCCACGTAGTGTAACAGATTACGCAAATGATTTGCGTAACAAGTTGAATGATGTTTATGAGCATATCCGACAATCCGGCCAACAGATGTCTGAGAAGATGAAGACCCGTTATGACCGCAAGGCAAACAGTAGGGGTTTCGACGAGGGTTCACTGGTGTGGTTACATAACCCAGTGCGGAGCAAGGGGAAGTCTCCGAAATTGCAAGCAAATTGGGATGGACCATACCGAGTCGTGAGTAGGATCAACGATGTCACCTACCGAATACAGAAGGGTCTACGAGGTGCGTCTAAGATTGTTCATGTAGACCGATTGGCCCGATACTACGGGGCTAATGATGCTCGGGACGAGCATGTCTAAGGAGGGGGCAGTGTTACGTCGTACGTACGAGATCTTTCGAGAAAGCACGGATTACAGTGTGTTTGCGCTAAAAACTTCGAGAAGCATTCCATTATTATTAGTTTGAAGTTAAGTAGGTAACTACTTATAAACAATATTAGAACTCGTCATTGTAATTTCGACCGTACGCCGAGGGCATAAAGTACCTATTTCTTTATTCGGTACAAGTAGGTTATTATTTTTTATACCTACTACTTTTGTATTTCCTGGTAATGTTTATTTGTTGATGTTTTTCTGGAACCGTTCTACACATAGCTGGAATGTTCTTGAATATTGGCGGTATAAAAGCAGAGAGCCGACACACGACGCAGTCAGTCTGATTTAGGCGATACAACGAAGCGAATCGAAGTGAACTAGAAGTGCGATATCTAAGCGAATAGTGATCAGTAGTGTATTTGTGATTAAGTTTTAAGTGTTTTGTGTTCAATAAAGTTATTTAAATTGTTTGATTGGTAGTAATTAATTTATCCCATACCCAGCTCGTAACATTACTTTATAAAAATAACCGTTTGGAATCAACCGTTGGATATCAACAGGGTGATCCTCTTGGGCCAGTCATTTTTAGTTTGGCGATAAATTCAATTATTCGACACCAAATTCTAAATTCAAAGTATGATATTTGGATGACAGAACCCTAGGAGGTGGTAGACACAGTATTAAAAGATTTAACTTTCTTAAAAGAAAAATTCAGTTCCATTGACCTATAAATTAACCTTTCAAAATGTGAAATTTATCTTCCCTAAACAACTGACAGACAGACTACCATGGCAAAATTTAATACTATAACACCAAATATCTAAATTACGGAAAGAAACTCTGCACCTCCTGGGGTCCCCAATTTTTGATGAATCCTTTCCAACGTTCATTGAGGAGAATATACAAAATTTCAACGATGTCTCGGAAAAACTTTTCAAAATTAATATTCATTCGGCCTTCACAATCATTTGATACTGCTGCTTTGGACCATTTACTTATAGCCTCCGTTCCTCCCATCTATGGAAGCATCCACAACTTTTAGAAAAAGTAGGCCATATTATTAAAAACACTTTAACTTCAATCCTAAATGTGGCCCTGGACGACCGAGCGTGGGAGCAAGCCACACTACCCATTCGCCTGGGTTGTCTCGGTATCCGCAAAATTTCAAGTACGTATAAGTTTATTCCTCTCCTCGGTCCACAGTACCAATAAATTAACCAGGAACATTATATCTTCCTCACTGGCCGATTTTAAGGTCAGGCACGGTGCCTGATCGGCGGCGGTGATCTCTCGCGTCCGGCCCTGGTTCAGGCCATGGTACGGAGCGAGAGGAAGTGGGAGGCCGTCACCTCCTTCTGCGAAGCAGTAATGCTCGCGAAGGAGGAGGCGGAACGCGTGAGGGAGAGGCAAATTTCGCGCCCTCACGCCCCTAACCCACGCAGGAGGAGACGCCCAGGGCGTCGGGAATCGCGGGGCGATTTCCGGCCACCGTAGGCGCGGGCTTGCGGGCGGTGAGCAATGGGTGGCTCACCGTCCGATAAGGACCAGGCCCGGGTCGACGGCGCGTTGTGTTCCACGCGCGCCTCAAAGAGATGTCAGCAGAATTGAAGGGGTCCACTAGGGCCGATGCCTGCCGGGGCTGCGAAGAAAACCGAAAGGGAGATCGTGGCCCCCGGCAACAGTGCAACCGAAGGAACACGGGTGGGTTTTAGTCAGTAAGAGTCTGACACGCCCTCCCGCTCCGCCCAGAGCGGGAGAAGTTATTTGATGATTTCCCACCCTCAAAAAAAAAAAAAAAAAAGGCACGGTGCCTGACCGATGCGTTGAATGCTTGGAAAATGGCTTGTCCCAATACGGATCTGCCCGACAACCCGTCTTTCCAGAGACGATAGGACGTGCCGCTCTGCAGTATTATACGGAATACCCTGTTAAACACGTCACCTAATACTGTTGAGCGCGCCCGTCTGCTGGCTGTAGGAGAATGGGAGACGGGATGACGTTGTTGCCTTTGGAGGTGGGTAGGCCTCTGGTGTGGGACGCAACCTGTGTCGACACCCTTGCAGCATCTCATGTCCTTAGCACGGCCGGCTGTGCTGGCGCCGCTGCTGCGGTTGCTGAGACTCTCAAGCGGTGCAAATACTGCGTATTTGCGCGCGTGTGAGTGTACTACATTTTTGAGCCGTTTGGGGTTGAAACGCTCGGATCATGGGGCCCAAGAGCGCGTCTTCTTTTTAAGGAAATTTCTCGTCGACTGGGCAACACTTCGCGTAACCATAGGGCTGGCTCGTTCTTTGGCCAAAAAATTAGCAATGCCATTGAACGTAGTAATGCTGCCAGTCTTCTGGGAACGTTTCCGGATGACAGCGATGCGGACGAATACTTCGACGCCTAAGTTTTTATTTTTATTTATGCAGATGTTGGTTAGTCTTTTAATTTAGTACCTAGTGCAAATAGTTAGTTGTGTTAAAAACTGTAAAGTTATTCCGCATTTAAATGTATCAATATCACTATTATAAAATTTTATATAAATAATTCAATACCAATAAATCTACATACATAGATTATTCCATAAAAAAAGATTCTCAATATTTCTAGATATAACATCACATTTACTTAACATGCGTGTCCACATAAGTTAAACAATGCACAATACCTAGGTATTTCATTTTGTATCTACAATTAGTCTCTATCTACCTAACTACCGTAAAACAACTGTGGGAAAGTGTCAATTACACCACAATTAGGAATTTTTCTTTCCAACAGTTTCGTAACTTTGCCGTTGCTGCACAGTTCTATCTGATCAATTTTCATAAACAAAATTGGAACAATTGAAACTTTAGGAGGCAGTAAGCGAAAACGTTTTTCTTGAATCCAAAACTTACTGAACAAAGTTATTCGACGATCAAATTACCAACAAAAGCCTTGACTTCACGAAAATTAAAAAACTCAACCAACCTCTTTTTCTGCCCGCCCGATAACATATCCGTTCTCGTGTGCTGATGCTCCAACAGCCCCATTTCTTGCAGGATCTCCTCTGAAGGTGCCTTAGATCCTTTAGGAGCCTTCAACCTGGCCGCGACGTCCATAGCTTCGCGCACAGTCAGCAGTGGCTGGAGTAAGTCCTCCTGGGTTATGTAGCAGGATGACCTCTGGAAATGCTGCTCGTCTCTTGGTTGCCCATTTACCAGAAGTTCGCCTGTTACGCCTGCGGACCTGGGGTGAGAAAGAAATGTTAATAACGAACTCAGAGAGTCCAATGGCCAGTATGACCAGTCTTGCCAAGACGTATCATGTCAAAGTCAAAGTCAAACCATTTATTTCAAATAGGCCCTTGTATGGAACTTTTGAACGTCAAAATTTACAAAATAATAGAATTGATTCTATTTGCCCCTTCCAAAAGGTAGTTTTCGTATGGAGAAGAATGGGCAAGAGAATCCACCGCTACTCTTTTGAAATGTTTTACAATATTTTGTATAGATACCTACATTAGTTAAATAATTATATGTGAAGATGCATCGTCTCACCTAGAATAAAATTAAGTAGGTACTATAACCACAATAAGTAAAAAGAATTAAAAATGAAAAAACGATAGATAATTTAATTATGTGATAGATACATGGTGCTCACATATTTACAAACATTGTAAAAGTAGACGATTTTACTAAAATGTTTTAGGTGAGTAAGGAAGTGTGTCAGGAAGTAATCACAGAATGTAAAATCAATGTCATATAACAAAAAATAATGAATTGTGCAATTAAATTAGCAACCAGTTTGATTTTGCCTTGATTCTAATTGTCCTATGGAGCAGGACCAGCATGTTTCCTAGCACTCTTATCTTGGATATAATCCTCTAATTTGTAATATGCTTGTTTACAAAGTGTACTTTTAATATGAGTTTTAAAATTTTCTTTCATTTAATTGCAATATGTCACAAGGTATTTTGTTGTAACATTTAACACAGTACCCCATAAAATATATATGTACTTTAGATAATCTGAAAAATGGTTGATCTAGTTTATCTTTATTTCTAGTATTAAATTATATCTATCACTTATTTTATTAAAAAGAAGTGGATTTTTCCTTACATACATAAGATTTTCATTAATGAATTGGCAAGATACCGTCATAATATTAATCCTTTTAAACAGTTCCTTGAGAGATTTGCGGCAACGTAGATTATTAATGGCTCTGACAACTCTCTTTTGCAACATAAAAATGGATTAAATGTCCACAACCCGACCCCACAGTAAAATGCCATACGACATAATGCTGTGGAAATAGCTAAAATAGACCAAACGCGCAGTTTCTATATCTGTTAACTGGCTTATCTTTCTAATAGCTTAAGCGACCGAGCTTAGCCGCATGTAAACCAGTTACTGGGTTGTTGAGGCTGTGGCGGCATATACATCGCCACATGCGAACTACGCATCAAAGACCTGACGTCACACAAATCTTGCATCGCGCAAGCAGAGTTTACCGCGTGATTAGCATATAATGTATAACTTCCTGACATCAATCGATGGGTAGTTTCTCACCGCCACGACACCCGTTTGGCCGGAGGATCCTCCCTTTTCTATAGAGGATGAGTGAACTTTACATTACACCGTGTTCCTCATGCCTCTATACTGGTGACCTCTCATCCTCTATATGGCCAGATAGGCAGTCACTTCATGCGAAATACTGATTCGGCTGCATCCAGGTAGATTGGAAGTCGACCCCAACATAGTTGGGCAAAGGCTAGGTAAATGATGAACTTGAAAGTGAGTCCAAGTTATAGGAAGAGATGGTGGATGGATAGATGATGGATGTTGATGCGGGAGTAGGTATTGCGAAGAGGGATATTATCTATCACGTGAGATTAAATATTCGGTTGGTATAACTGGACCTGTTATTGCTTTAGTGCTGAATCATGTGATCAAATGAGTCAGAGATTTTTTTCTATCTTAATACAAGATTATGTTCCTATTCAATACGTAATCCAAAACCTGAATATAAAATCCTAATGATGTTACCAGTTGCTAGGATATTTTTTGTTATATCAATCAACGTTTTGATCAAAAATAATCGATGACAATATAACACTGATACATTATAAAAAATAATATTTTAATTGAGATAATATCATAATTAAAAAAACACAAAAAGAAAAGATTACAAAAATGGACGTTATGATGTACTCCAATCAGGGGATGAGATCCTATCTGCTACAGACTTCGAGATTTCGTTAATTGCTTTGACGTCAGTAGTTCTTTAGTAAATTGTGTTAAGCTATCCATTGTTTTTGCTAATATGAAAAATATACACAGCAACCAACATCCTATCCAGGGGTGACCTTAAATCCGTAATAAAGATAGCTCCTTAAGGAACCCTAGTTAGATCAGTTTTTTGACCGTCCGATACAAAGTGTTAAATTCATTACATTGAATTGTTAAAATAATACAAAAATATCACACCATATTAGGCACCTCAATTTTAGAATGTGATAAGTGTTGGTCTAAAACGAGTCAAATTATGGTAACAAATTCCTGACAAATTATTATCGTGTATCTATTTAAAAAAAAAAATGAAGTTGCTAGTTCAGCATGTTATTGCCCTGCCTGAATATTAAACAAGACCTTAGAATTTTAAGCATTTTTGCTTCAGGCATTTTAGCTAGTTTTTCGAGTTTTTATACTATTGAATCAACAATTAGACACTATAACTAGAATACTATTAAAATAATGTAATTTGAAACCAAATAAATGGTAATTTGACAGATTATTAATTCTATATTATGGCGGTTGAATAATAAGCCTATACTATTAAACGAGCAATTCGAAAACGTGACGAACGAATTTCGAGGACGTGATTACATATCCTTACATATTATAAAACAAAGTCCCCCGCCGCGTCTGTCTGTCTGTCTGTCTGAACGCGATAAAAACTACTGAACGGATTTTCAAATAGTTTTCACCAATGGACGGAGTGATTCATGCGGAAGGTTTTAGTGTATAATTCATTAAGGTTTTACGTAAATTAGCTGAAATTTCAGTCAGAAAAAGTAATGCCGACTGGGAACTTTATTGGCGTGCGCCGCGGCAACCGTAAAAGTTACATAAAATGTATGTTCTACAGTATTGTTCATCTTAAAAAGTTAAACGAAAAGGTTCGCGATGGAGTCAATGACCTTTTCCTCGGCTTTTAGGTATGTAATCCCGGTATCGGTAGTACGTTCCCGTGGGATATTTTCCGACATTCACGCAGGCGAAGCCGCGGGCAAAAGCTAGTATATATATATTTGTAATCACGTTCTCGAAAACGGCTCTAATTATTTAGATGAAAGTTGCAATATAGGGGTTTACGGGGGTAAACAATCACAAGTCTTAAGTCAAATTCAACTGAGGAACATAATTTCCTATAAATTTCCTATAGCTAACAGGATCTTTTCAAGATAGTATGTTCCTCCATGATAACAATAACAGTTAGTGTGTGATTTGTTTATTGAATTTAATTTTATTTAATGTAAAATAAGCACTTGGAATTTGTAAATACTTAATTTAATCATTTATAATTATTCTGAATTTATGTTTAATATTATTGTACCTACTGTAGCTATAAAATTTGTACACCACTGGCAAAACATAGAGAGTCAATTTTTACTGAAGACCTGTATATACCTCTGTGTTTAACAAATAAATATTCATTCATTCATTCATTCATATAAAGCGTTGAATAGCGAGCTAGAGCAAGAGCCGGAGGGCCCCATGAGGGCCACCAAATGGCCTGACATGATCCTGCCATCTAAGTCAAGTTAGAATGTTCCTCCATGATAACAATAACAGTTACCTGTATCCAGATAAAGCATTCAGTAGCGAGCTCTTGCCAGCGCCGGACGGCCCCATGATGGCCACCAGCTGGCCTGACATGAACCTGCCATCTACGCCTTTGACCACCACCTTCCGGGGTCCTGAAACAAAGGAAACACAGCCATAAGAATAAACACACACATATTCGCGTTTAGGATTGTAGGTAGATATTTCGAGTAGTTTCGAAATTTCGAAATGAAATTCTGAGCTCGTAAGTTTATGAAAACAGTAATTTATCGTTTTTGGAATCATTGCTTCCAGCAGTGGTGTTACCGTCGGACTGCCAAGTAATATGTCTCGAGTTCGAACCCTAGGCACTCACCACTGACTTTTCGGATTCGTGTGCGAATTGTATAATTATCACTTGCTTCAAAAACGGTACAGGAAAACATCGTGAGGAAACCGTCATGCCTGAGAGATATTTCTTAACGACCATGTGAAGCCAAGTCAGAGGCCTATGGGTGGCTTTAAAACTCTATCACCAGGTTAGACACTAACCACACGAAAAGAAGAAAAATTGTTTCCTTTTCTATTTTAGTTAACAGTTAACAATAGAATGAGCTATGCCCAAACCGCAGAACTCGCCAACCAACTCACTTATCTAAGTAAATAATCGGGAATTAAAGCTCCGCAGACAGGCGCGACGCGACTCCGGTAGAACAATTTCCATGAATTTTTGTTCAATATGTTGTGAAATTTAGTTCCACCTGAGTCGCTTCGCGCATGTCTGGGAGAGCCTTTATGGTTGGGTGGGTTACCTACTTAAGTATTTAAATTTTATTTTAAGTTTTGATTTAAAAAAATGGTTTCTACAATTTGGTAATCCCAAAATGCAAATCGATGCTTACCTGTTTTTTGACAAATTGTCCCTACCTTTTGCATTCATTGTCCGTGGGTTCTTAAAATCTGATTCTTATCTTATTCTGAATGATATCTATATAAATTGCATATTTATTATCGTGAGACCTTCTTCTATTCGAGTAGGTAGATAACAATAAATCATTTTAATGTGTGAATAATATATAAAAACATAACTCTTTATATTGTTAGAATAGGTCAGTTCCCATGTTAATAAAACAAGTTTTTTAATGAGTAGAGTGCACTGTCCTAGGTATCATTGACGTTGCAGTCCTAGTAGTTTATTTTAAGCCCACATAGTCTATTTATAGCTTATATGAACCCAAAAGAACTCAACACACATAACATACCACACATAACGTAACACACACAACTCACACCACAACAACAAACATAAAACACACACCACACAACACACACACACACAACATGCATTACGTCCAATAACTTGGCAGTTACGAACTTCGCGCGGAAGGCTGGTGCAATGAGGCGAGTATGAGTGAGAGAACATGCGCGAAAGTTCGCAGAGCCTATGTTCAAACCTGCCAAGTTATATAATCGGCCGTACCTATTGACATGAGGCGTGTCAGTGACAGAACATGCGCGAAAGTTCGCAGCCATCTAATAAAAACATTTTGAAATCGTGAGAAATAATATTCTAACATCATCACGATTTGCGTACTCAACAACTTAGGTAGGTACCCAAAATTTCATAAAACCCTGACTGAAAGAAACAATTCCTATTTGTACTGATTCAACACTCATTTTTCGTACAAATTCTTAGAGCAGGACAATTGTACCTTATCACCATCTTCATAAAAGTACTAGCTGTGCCTCGCGGTTTCCCCGCATAAGTCTCGATCCCGTAGGAATATCAGGATAAAAAGTAACCTATGCCCTAACCCAGGTTATGGTCTACCCATGTGCCAAATCCAAATCCGTTCCGCCGTTTTCTCGTAAAAGCGTAACAAATAAACAAACTCACTTTTGCATTTATAATACAGGGTGGCAGGGACATCGACGCGAAAACGGTTACCATGGATTCAGTACAAGATTCTGAACCCCCTTGCGTTGAAATTTGTCGTCGGTTATCAAAGAAAAAGTCTACTGTTTCATACAAAAGTGCAATACCTACGCGGTCAAAATGTATGGAACAGCAGATTTTTTTTTTAATAACTGGCGAACTATTTCAACGCTGGGGGTTCAGAATCATGTACTGAATTCATGGTAACAGTTTTCGCGTCTATGTCCCCGCCGCCCTATATTATTATAGTTAGGATTATACATATGGACCATTGTAGTAATTAACATCTTTGTAAAATTTAAATGAACGACTCGCCAGCACACAGATAAACCCTGAGAGGTTTTCGTTGTGTGGCTAAAACCAAACTGTAAAATGGGCTATTTTAGAAAAAAATAAATATTAAAAAATGTCCATGCTAAAATAAATGTTAAAAATAAATGTTAAAAAATGTACTTTCTAATTCACTTCTGTGAATTTATAAATACCGTCGTAATTCAACAATAGTCGCATTTCAAGTTTATGCGTTTCGCAAGGCAAGAGCAATGTTGCCATTCTGCTTCACTAATTATTTCCTATTTACCGATCGAATCTATAGTGCCTCTTGATTTTACATTTGAGAGCAAGTATGCAAATTGTTACTAAGTATTTAAGTAGATTTATTAATTAGTTCATTAAAATCCCAAAATTATGTAAATAAAGCTCATTAACATATTAATTAGGGTTTTTAATGATATATTTATTTAATAAATGCCTTATACATTTATGTAGATCACATTCAATATTCTGATCTGGTAATAACTTAGATATTATCGACATTTTTACGATTGCTTAGTGGTAATTAAATCTATTTTAAAGGTACAATAGACCGCAGCTCGGTGTTAACACTCATGTTATTATTTACCACTGACGTACGGCTTCCTGTACCTACCTACTTCCTCTAACATCAGGAACCAACTACAAAGTTAAAATATTTATTCATCATATAGTATTTAATTACCTAATGACTTCGTCAGCACCATTTCCAATAATATTTAACTGTTTTAATAAAACTTCGTGCGGGCTGGCGCGACGCGACACCGGTAATTGTTCTACCGTGAAATTTCTTAGAAATTGTTTTGTTAGCGCGTCATGCCAGTCCGCACGAGGCTTTATTTAAACAGTTAAATATTTTTGGAAATGGTACTGACGAAGTCATTAAATAATTAAACACTATTACACACACACTATTGCATACACACTATTATACACTCAATACATAAAATGAACAGTGAGTTACTTAATTAAATTAGTTAAAACTAGCGTTGCCGGAGAGTAATATTCCGAAGTATTCCCGTCGTATTATTCGCGTAGCATTCGGAAGTATTGAGTAATATTCAGAATTTTTCGCCAAGAGTTCCACTATTCATCGCTAGATGGCGACACAGTTACCATTACAAATTACAGTCATAAATGTTGCGTGTTGGTGATTGTGGATCCATAGCCACGAATCTACCACCATTCTTATAACAAAATTTGTTTCAAATATTTCTTCAATGTTGTATTCTCAATATGCACAGAAGTAAATTTACTATGGTGATGGATGAGTCATTCATCACTGAATCACTTCGGTGCATTAAAAATTTTTTGTTAGCGTGTTTTTTTTGCGTTACCTAATTTTTATTCACATTTTATCATTTATATTGTGTTTCCATTCCACGTAATCGAACATAATGAATATTCTGCTTATTATTTATATTTATTATTAATACATTCGATCAACCAGTCTATCCCCGTCAAATAAACAAACGGACAACCTCACACAGTAAGGATTCTCACGAAAGTAATGTTTGGGATGTCTTGGCATAAATAAACCCTAAACTGAAACTCTGCTGACACCAAAGATATATAAAAATGAGTAAATTTTCATATATTCACAACAAAAATAACATTTTGTTATTATAAGTAATTATTTGATTTTTAATATGCAGTAGATTGTAGGAAATTATTATTATGAATTATTAACGCAGGAAGAAATAAAGCCGCATCCTAGTTTACGATGTTAATAAAAATGTACGAAAATTTAATAAGACAGATATATTATGATGCAAATTAAATGCAAGACGATTTTATTTACTTTACATAAATCGGAGGAAAACTAATTCAATGAACCTTTCTGAGTGTGGCTCTAGAGGTTTTGATTAGCGTTAGTTACCTAAGTATATCAGTAATCATAGTAAAAGGATCTTTGGCCTTGGATAAAATCCGCAGGAAATTACAAAATCTTATATACATATCTTACTTGTCCTATTCCTTTTTACAGGAAAAAAAGATAAGCTCTTGTTTCCAAGACAACTATGGAAGAAAAAATGTTTCGTCAACGCGAAAACTGGTAATGATGATGAAGAGAATGGTACTGATGATGTAGAGGATGTTAATAATGATGAAGAAAATGGTAATGATGATGAAGAGAATGGTAATGATGATGCAGAGAATGGTAACAATGATGAAGAAAATGGTAATGATGATGAAGAGAATGGCAATAATGATGAAGAGAATGGTAATGATGATGAAGAGAAAGGTAATGATGATGAAGAGGGCATCATGCTTCTAGCAAATTGCTGTTACTTCGACAGCTCGATAGTAATTAAATCTTTAAAGAAGCATTCATCATTAAGAATCAGTCATTGTGTTTATCTTCCATGTCTGAAGGAGATCGTCTGCTACAAACGGTTTCTGATGGCATTTCTCTTAAAAACGAATACTGGAGACCGTCCTAGGTACACTTCGATTCAAACTTAATGGCGGCTCGGAACACGAGGCGAGTCACTGCGCAGTAATGAATTCATGGGTCAGCGGGGGTGAGGGGTGGGGTACTGCGCAACGAGTAGCGCACTTGCGAGCCGCCATTAAGTTTGAATCGAACTGTAAGTTTCGTGTTTATTATAAATTATTCAACTTGCTTCCATGGAAGTCGTGTTCGTATCGAGCCAATCAATTCCGCCACCACTGTTTAATATTTTATTGAAATATTCAAAGTTCAATAGAAATTACATGTTTTATTCATTAATTCCATAAATAGAAATGATGATGTTCAGAGGCTCTTACTAAGAACATGTAATAAGTCGGCTTATTGGTCGATTCGAAAGAATTTACTCGATCGAAACGAGCGAGTCGTCATTTTTTTTTTCTATTTTTTGACGATTCGCACGAAGTTAATTTAGTTGTTGGCGAATCGACAATTCCACAAACAAGTATTAGGAAATTGGTACATTTTGAATTTTATGCTATAAAATTAAGAAAAAAATATTTCTAGTATACTATATTGCATAAAATCCTAAGGCTTATCTAAATCACATTTAATAAAAACCTCAGAAAGCTAAGAAAAAAGAATCCAACAGAAAGTATGGCAGCTAATATATAAATCTATTTCAAAAAAAGATCGGAAGATTTCTCAACTAAACGAACGGAACGTGGAAAACCCTCGCGCGGCCCTTGACGGGCTTCGACCGAGTAACAGTTATGTGACCGAGTGCATTCGCACCTTGCACTTGAATGTTTAGCATACTAAACATAACATAACGAGTTCAAAGGCAGCGTGAATCGATAAATGTTGAACAAAATTGAAGGCAGGTGGTCGTAGAAATTCTTACAGCATGACCATTGTCCATACTTAGGTACTTTCTAATTCAATTCTGTGAACTATTTACAAAAACCGTCAGAATTCAACAATGGCCACGTTTCAAGCTCATGCGTTTCGCAAAGAAAGAGCAATGCTGCACTACTTATTTCCCACATAGCTATCAAAACTATATTTTCGTACACGATTATGACTAATTTGTTTCGTTTTGACAGTTCAACAACATTCTTCTTCAACTTTTTCCCACTTATGAAGCAATGGATCTGTTTCAAATCGGAACAAATTGTGATTGATCGTGTATTACGCAATTAGGGTACTGTTGATTTCAGATCTAGCTATTTTAAGATTTTTATGGAAATTTTATGGAAATTGTTACTAAGTATGTGTATTTAGATTTACTGGAATTTGTTAGTGAGATTAATAAAAAACATAGAATTATTTAAATAAACTCTTTTTTCCTATCTTAATTACATTAAATATTCTGATTACTTGAATAAATTATATGTTAACGAATATTTTACCATTGCTTAGTGAAAAAAAAAACTATTTTACTACTAAAATAGTTTTTTTTTAATAAGTGCTCACAAACCGGCACTGTGATTGACCTGATGTGGATTACAGCCCACAACCTCTCAAAGTCAGGAGGCCTGAGTAAGGAACATAGGCTGAGCCTACGTATTGATGCAAGAGAACCACAATTATAAGCACGTAACTAAATGATACGAGGGGCTCATGGCTGAGTGATAATAGCTACTCGGGTCGATCCAAGATTAAGGTACGCTTACCGCGGTCGGTTTGTGGATAGGTGATAGGTAGGTGATATGTATGTGATAGGTACCCCTTCGTTCCTCGGAAAGCACTTTAAGCCGTTGTTCCTCGCTGTCATTTATAGATCTTTGACAGTCGTTACGGGGTTGTCAGAAGTCCGATAATTAGGCACGTAACATTTCCAAAAACAAACCTTAGAAAGCTCTTCTCCATTAAAAGAAAAAGAAAAAATAAATCAACAGAAAGCACCTAATAAAAATCTATTTTAAATCTTGAACGGAAGATTTCTCAACTAAACAAAAATGGAACGTGGAAAAGCTCCGCGCGGCCCTTGACGGGCTTCGACCGAGTAACAGTTATGTGACCGAGTGCATTCGCACCTTGCACTTGAATGTTCAGTGTGATAACGAGTTTAAAGCCAGCGTGAATCGATTAAGGTTGGACAGAATGGAAGGTAATCTATAAATATGATAGAGAAATTGTTTTTTTACTCGTCAAGTGGATGCGGTCATAAGCACGGTGATTATTTAAAACCCGGTGTTCTACCTACTAAGCGGCCGTTCACACAGCGCCGCGGTCCTGTACTGTACGATATTTACGGTAGAAAGTTGAGATAAAAACAAATATGCAGCATGAAACTGTCAAGTGATCCCAAAATTATACCGTCAAATATTGTACTGGTCATTACCGCGTGAACCCGCCCTAAGTAGTTATGGGAAATTGGGATTTTCTGCTTGGCATTTTAAAGGCTTGTCCTTAAAAACATACGGCATTTACTGATGACATAACCTTTTAATTTCTAGTAAAAACTCTGTCGTTCTAACTTCTTATACGACCGACCCAAATTCGATTCAATTAAATATTTCAACAGCAGATGGTCAGACCAAAAACCATCTGGCATAACAAAAACGAGCGAGTTTACAGTATTCGCTTATGATGTGACATCTTGGCTGAGACTGACCTTTCGGAAAATGCTTTGGTACCATCTGACGGCCAACTATAGCATCGCGCGTGCTCATAGGTCCAATCAAATAACGCGCGCTTCCCCGGCTTCTTGTTACACACTTCCGTCCCTTTTCACGAAATCACTCCCACAGATTGCAGGAAAGCGAGAGAAAAGATGTTACACATTAAAAATTACGACGCGGTATTGCATTGCAATAACACGTGGGACAAACCTTCCTTTGCCTGGTCTGCTGTTTAAAACTTCTCATAATTATTGCAGTAAAAACTCTGATAATAATCTCGTATGCGTGTCAGAAGCGAAACAATGACGTATTGTGTGCGATGATTATAATGATGAGGCAGAAATAGTTGGTGGCGAGCCAGTGGCCACGTGTGTTTGTCGTACAGTTTATTGACTCCTGCATCCCGATGAGAAAGTGCAATACTAAACATGTTTCGTACGCAATAAAATACGAATAGTACCTAATCATAGATTAGTATCACGACGAGATTTGTACACACTTCTTTTATGGGGTACTGTGTAAAATGTTATAATAAAATACCACTCGATATTCTTCAACTAAATGAGAAGAAATTTAAAACATGCATTAAACGCACACTATGTAGACAAGCATATTATAAGTTAGATGATTATATCGTAGATAAAAATGCCTGGCTTAATGCTGGTCCTGCTCCACAGCCGCTTGGGCTCACTAGTTAAAATTTTAATATTTGGAAGAGTTGCTTCCCCTTTAAAAAAAAAAATATATTTTGACATTAGGAACTTAATGTTCAATTTTGTTTTACCAACTTAATTGTTGAATGCTCCAATTAAGTAATGATTTTCTTTCTTTTTGGTGGTTAAATTCTTTTATTTTTTTAGATACATTGCAAACTATAGTTTTGTATAACTTAGAAGCATTTTTATTTTTGTAAATGTGAGACCATGGAGCCGTTTATTAACTTATTAAGATGTATGTTGACTTGAAATAGCATGGCAGTTGAGAATATGTCATGCTCACTTAAATGTCTCGCTGATGGTGGCGAGTGTGTTGGATCATTCGGTTCCCTACAAAATGGTTGAGCTGGATGGTGCTGATCCACGCGTCATGTTCGTGAACGGGCGCCGTCAGTTGAAACTGGTCATCTCTTATCTGCCAGGGCTTACTTTTAATCTTATATTTTCAATTGCTTTTGATTATTTTTTGTACATTGTTCTCACATATAGAAGCAACAAGAATGATGTACCCAGTATTTTGTAATATCTATATTTAAAAGAGTGTCCTTGGAGTTTCTTGCCCGTTCTTCTCCATAGAGATCTACGTTTTGGAATGGGCAATTAGCTTCAACTTTCTGACTAACTGACCGACTCTTTGACAATTCAAAAGTGCCTGTAAATGGTTTAATTGAAATAAATGCTTTGAGTTTGAGTTTGAGTTTATCCTACTTTTTATCGATGATAGGCTCTTTGGGAATTGTGAAAATTGCAATATTGGAATTCCGAACTGTAGGATATCGTATCGTCAACTTTCAACCCAGAGCCTCGTGTGAGTTCCTCCTTTATTTCTACATTTATATCTTGTTAGAAATAATTAGTGCATAAAGGTACTACATATTTTCAACTTCAACTGAACAGCACAGTTTACAGCTTCCTCTGTTTTATCGACTTTAAATGGCGTTCATTTACGATTAATGTGCTTGTTGATTGAGTGATTTTTATTAATTACCTATTCATTTATCGTGGAGCCTCATAATTCATGATTCAATGAGTTAAGTAACTGCTTTATTCGTCCATTCGATCGATTTAGGAAGACGTTTTGCTAAAGACTGTTGAACGTTAGCAACTAAACGTAAAATGTCGAATGTTTATGAAGTGTCGAAATGAAAGGCATTGTCAATAGTACTGTGCTTCGAAATTCGCGTTTGCGTTTAGTTGGTTAGGGATTGTAAAATTTACGGTGATGGAAATATTTAGTTGAATTGCCAAATTGAAAGCGTTTTCCATTAGGCGTCTGCAACCGTGCAGTTGCGTGCAGTTGCAAACTCTATACGAAAGGCGCTTCAAAGTCTCGACACGTGTATCTTGGCTTAAAATAAATTATCACATGATAAGCATCTCGTGTGCCAAACGTGCATGTGTATGTGCCAAAAATAGAATGGTCTTAATTTAATTTACAATGAATTTACCAAATCTGTGCCAAAATTTGTATAATTTGGAGAAAGTGAAGTTTACTAATGAAATTAAAATGAAAAGTATGAATATCTCACATAAAAAAAAAATTAATGTTTTTTTTATTTCGATTTATTAGTACCTACTTATTGACTTAAACTCAAACTCAACTCAAAGCATTTATTTCAAATAAACCAATTACAGGTACTTTTGAATTGTCAAGGGGTCGGTCAGTCAGAAAGATGAAGCTAGTTGCCCATTCCAAAGCGTAGTAGATACCTATGGAGAAGAATGGGCAAGAAATTCCACGGACACTCTCTGGTTACATCATTTTTGTTGAAATTAAGCAAGACGTGCATGTTAAAAGCGTCCGTAAAAAAAATATAAAAACAATTAAAAAATTAAAATAAACCGTGTCAGCTAAGGGATGACCAGTATCTACTGACGGCGCCCGTTCATGAATATGACGCATGAATCAGCACCATTTAGCTCAACCATTTTGAAGGGAACTTAATGATCCAACACACGCCACCATCAGCAAGACATTTGAGTGAGAATGACATACTGTGAGAGATCGGATCTAATGCACAACCCCTCATACAAATTGTACTATGGCTACTTCAGACCGATATTTCTCGGATTCGGATCCGAATTCAAGAACCGAATTCAATCCGAATTGGGAATGTTCTAAATTCGGACGGACAAAGATCGGATCTAGTGCGCAACCCCTCATGGCTACTTACATGGCTACTTCAGAGTGTCATTTCTTGGATTCGGATCGGACGTAGTGTGAAACCGCTCTAACAGTATAATTTCGATTAAAAAAATTATTGTAATTAATTTTATTTTATTTTTATTTTAAAGAAAGAAAATACATTTATTTAGCACAAACAAAAAGGTACACTACAGAACATAATTATTAACACATGTAAAAAAAAGAAAAAGTAATGTAATTTATGAGCAATGTATTTTCAATTTCCGTTACTGTCTTACTGCAGTAAACAATTGTTTCAGTTATTCGAGATAAAGATCACTAAACGGTAAATCTGCAGTCTCGTCATGCGCAATACCGGTATTTTGGCGCGAAAATGTGCGTGGTAGCGGACATAGTGGTAATAGTTAAGCGATTCAATTTGTAATCAAATTAATTGTTACTAACCCATTTGAATTGTTCAAGCAAAATAGAGACGTTTGGAAGGAAAAAGGAAAATGTAAGCTAACAAAATAAAAACTACAATTAACGTGTGACGGAAAGTATTAATACACATAAAATCATTTATCATTTAATAATTGTTAGTAAAAAGGTAATTAAAAAGGTTAGAGTAATTTCATATAAAAAAAATATTTTAATCTTAAGCTCAACTGAATGACACTAGAATGAATTATGTCTCGATTACATTTTTAAGAATCTTTCATAAGAATAATGCTACAGATCACCAGTGATTTGTAGGATTTTTATGTCAAGTACTAAACTGAATTATCGTCACGCAATGTTTCAATTAATTCTTCACACGCATACAAATTACGGGACTGACTGGGCCGAATATGGAACACATTCGTTCCGTATTCGTCCCCGCTCAATTCACCGCTTCTTATACAAAAATCAATATTGTAGGTATTGATTTCCTCATTGTAGATGGCTAGAGGAGCTCGTGGCTAAGTAATAACAGCCGTACGGATCGATCGATCAGGTTAAGCTACGCTTGCCGAGGTCGGTCCGTGCATAGATGACCATCTTTTCTTTCCGAGTGCCCTCCCTGCATTGGAAAGCATGTTAAAGGCTCGTACAGACCAGCGCGATATCGCGGGCGCGTCACGGGCCGCGCTGCCTGTCGCGCCCGCGATATCACGCTAGTCTGTACGAGCCTTAAGGCGTTGGCCCCGGCTGTCATTCGTGGATCTTTGACAGTCGTAACGGGTCGTCAGAAGCCCGAAAGTCTGACAACCAGTCTTATCAAAGGGTATCGTATTACCCAATAACTCGGTTGTGGAGGTCAGAAGCAGTCGCTCCATGTAAAATACTGCTATTCAGCTGCATCCGGTTAGACTGGAAGCCGACCCCAACATAGTTGGGAAAGGTTTAGGCAGATGATGATTGTACATGACTATTATTCAATAATATTATGAGAAAGAGCTCAAAGATCATTTATAACATTGATGACAATTATGATATTGTATGACGTACATATGTACCTATTAATATAAATAGGTACTTTTGGATTTGTATGACATCCGTTGACCAAAGTACACACAGCTACACATCAAGCTATACATCTCCAGTTTATGCCGATCTCACATTGTATAGGATATCCGTACAATGCGAGGTCAGCTTATACTGGAAATATACAGTTTGATGTGTAGCCGTGTGTAAAATCGGCGTATTGTTTACTGTCTTTATAGTGATAAGTAGATATTCATTATGTCATACACAGCTGCATCTGATTGAATGCTTAAATGCGTAGGTACTTTAGGAAGCTATGGTTTAAGCCTCGTGCAGACTGGTGCGATGCGACAGCGCGACGCGACTCTAACAAAAAGAGTTTCTAAGAAAACTTCACAGTAGAGCAATATTACCGGCGCCGACGCGTCATGCCAGTCTGCACGAGACTCTATTTTTAAAAAAAACTTTCAATATTATTGGATGCTAAAACACTTTTCTTAGCCACTTTTCATTAATCATAAAAATAAATAGAGGTTTTTATGTCAAACAATCTTATTTATACAGAGATAAAGGTGTTTTGCATGTTTCATTAACACATTAGAATTTTCACATATAATCGTCAATGTTTCCTCAACAAATTATTTATGTAGGTACACACTAAAACCACAGCCTAATAAAAACAGTGTTAAAAGTGAAACATATTACCATATTAATCATAATTTACATACTGTTTTTTAAAGCTGCATGTTAAATTCTCATAACCGGTTTACGTCGTTCTGCGGACGCTATTAGGGTTCCGGCCGTCCGGTAGTCCGGGTCGCATCCGGTCAATGTTTAGGCATTGAATTATGGTAGTTATCCGCATTGTACAATTGTTTCGTAATAAAATTATTACCTCAATAAATTGTTTGGTAAGTAGGTATAAAGGCTCCTACAAACAGGCGCGACATGCGACGCGACACAAAGGTACGTCGCGTCGCGTGTCGCGCCTATTTGAAAGAGCCTTTACAATACTGGTTACTGAAAGGTATTATTTTTTTGTTTGACATAAATTGTAGTACATATGTTTATTTATTCATTGATTTTACAAAACACAAATCATGCAAAAAATATAGTGAAGTTCAGTGAGGTGTTTAGTTTTTTTGTTGTTCGTGTTCGTGTTCATTTAGATAAGTACCAAATACCTACCTATATGAACAAAAAATACTTATTATAGCTGAGAGAGTCTTCTATTACGACTCGCTTGCGTAATAAAGACTAAAAGCTCGTGCAAACTGACACGCTACAAGGGTCGCGCTGCCTGTAGCGCCCGCGATATCGCGCTGGTCTGCACGAGCCTTAATATTAATTGGTTACCTAGTTATATTCGGACGTCATCGGACGATGTCGGTTGAATATACAACACACACACTCACTTTCTTTAACATAATAATATGTGTTTGGTTCGATCTACCGAATTCAGCCGACGACGTACGACCATAGTTCGGCCAATCACGAATTAGATGTTGATTTTCCGGTTATCCTGTTTTCAGGCTACTACTTACAAACAGTATTTCTATTTTCTTCATGTCCCTCGGTAAACTTCGTGTTTCGTCAGTCGTCGGATTACTAACACTTGCCCTTTGCACTTGGTGCAGACCGGACGCTCTCAATCGACTTGAAAGTATTTAGTTGTTAATACTCTTTTAACTTAATGTAATTTCTTTTAAAAATGGGAGGAAAGCTGCTAAAGTCGCAGGCATGAGAGATAGGAAAATAGTTTTACAGCTCTATATAGTTCACACGGAAATCAAAACCAAACAATAATCAAGTACTTAGTTCTGAATTCAAATTATTATACACGATAAATGCAAATTTGCATTCGTTCGTATTCGGAAATGCGATGATTCCCGAGGGATATTAAGAAAATAGAATCATTGTAGTTGGGTATCTGAGCTCCCTCAAGAGCTAACTAAGCTTTAATTTGACATGGCAACTAACAATTAAACAATGCGGATAAATGCTCTCTGTTCAGAATAATAATTTAAATGACACTTTCAAGAAATCTAGCCCCGATGACTTACATAAGTAAAAACCCATATTGTGTCTTGCATCCATCAACGTCGATCATAAACATAATGTATTCCGACCTTCCATTACATCGTGTTCAGCATTTTAAACTGCTGTCATTGGTCATTTCTACAATTTTCGATAGGTATGGGAAGTAATGGTCATTCGTATAGAGAATATCTATGACGTTCGAATGATAATTATGTTGTAGAAGCTTCTGCCTGTGATTTCGTCCGCGAGCCTTTAACCTTCCTCACTTCTTAGATTACCCCCTACATACAAACTTACAAACTATTTTTTTTAAAAAAACCTCCTTCTAATATTAGTATAGATAACTAGGTACATTATATTTATAAAGACCAAAACGTAGAGCACGATGAAAAAAACTTTAGAGTTATCATGACACAACTTTGTTATTCCTCGACTGTTATTCTTTGGTCGCAAGCGCTACTGCTGAGCATGAGGTCCTGGGTTTGATTCCCGGGTCCGGCAAAGTGTTATTGGTTTTTCTATCAGAAATTTCTCAATAGCAGCCCGGTGTTTGGATTTGTGCCCGGTTGATGGCAATAGGCTCGCCCCCTATTACATGGGACTTAAAACATAACTGGCGAAATGTGGGTGAACCTGCTACAGGGACACCTCTGCCCAACCCTTCGGGGAAACAAGGCGTGACGCTATGTTATGTAACTTTGTTATTTTCAGCACCCGAATTACGTAGTGCAATCGCAATAGCTTTAATTAATTATGACATTTACAAACAGCCTTTGTATCGATCTAGTAGTTATAGACCGATTAATCAAGCTGCTTCTCAGATTCCGAACACATTCGTAAAATCTTTTTGAATACAACATTACCTACTGTTTTGTCAAAACATAGCAATTAATTGTTATAATGTGGATTTTTATTGCAGATAATCACCAGATAATTAAAACTACACTAATAAACAATCATTTAATATGCAGGTAGACTATTATTATTGTGAAGAACATTAAAAAAAATCGTGTAGGTCAATGATTTGTTTATTATTCAGAAGTCCCTTAGTTATCCTACATTAAAAAAACTTTGAACTGTAGTTTAATCGTTCGCTAGTCAGGTTGTAGGTACCTACTTTTTAATAATCGAATCGGTAGCAAGTAAGTCGAAAAATTACCACTTGACTAAAAATGCCTCCCGCACACAAAATATCCATTTCTCAAAATGTCTCTTTCATTAAATGACCACTACGCAAAATGTCATTTTTCCAATGCAAAATCGGTCACGGAAGGTTACTTATTAATCTTTTATTCAGTTATGCAGGTACATTTATACACACAAATAAAAATGAAGGACAGAAATTGAATAGTTTGCGAGATATAATTATTTTAGTGATGGTCTTTAATTAAAGAACATCACCGTTGATTTACTCTTAGTACAATATTTTTATGTAAAATAATGTTTTGCGTGTATATGAATAGATAAAAAAAACAGTGGCACTCCGGGAGTGCCGACAGAAGTGAAAACTTGAAAAAAATCGGCACCGCGGTAATCAACGCGTTGATGTCTTTTACTCCACGCACTGCGGTAATCAACGCGTTGATGTCTTTTACTCCACGCACCGCGGTAATCAACGCGTTGATGTCTTTTAAATGTCAAAAGGCGGTGTCGTCACGGTGTCGCAAAATCAATGGTTTAGTCCCATCTCAAAAATGCACAACGCGCCTAAACAAGTTTTCACGTAAAAAATAAACCACTTAAGGCAGTCCAATAAAGCCTTGCACCATGCTTACAAATACATACATATATAAGTAGATATTACGAGTAAATCAACGTGATAAACGATCTAAACGCGATTGATGATGATGACTATTACAATATAACCGTATTGCAATTGCAAGTGTGTTACCAAATTGGGTCCTGAAGATTGGCTGTGTGCTTAAGCTTCCAATCATAACAACTGTCATCTACTTAACCGGGGCATATGTTTTCTAAGGCATGCTAAAGATTTTTTCGGGTCGGCACAATTGAACAACGAAGCCAATCCGAAGCAATTACTACACAAATTCGGCTTTCATTCACCAAACTGTGTTTGGTATCTACCCTCGCTTAACCCATTGTGACTCGCATAGATTGCGTACACAAGAGGTTAATCATGTTCGGGTCGACTCGGCACAATTCAAGCAAAGCCGAGTGGCTTTTTCTAAACATTGGATTATGCCAGCCTGAACAAGTCAGTAGTGCTTACGTTTTTATAAAGTAAACATAATAAGTATGTCATTAAAATGTCATGCACACGTGAATAACATTCACACTTCACAAGCAGTTCACGGTCAATGTCAATGGATTCCCAGAATATAACTGTATTGCATTGCACAATGCATTGATTTATTCTAGTTTACTCGCGGTACTTTCATTGTTAGTTTGTTACTCTTTCTTATCGTTGTTGACACACTAGACGCTGTGTTTTGTCTTCTCGATACAAAAATATAATGGAAGTAAAACTGTCTGTTTGTTTGCAAGACATAATTTCTGGAAGTACTGAAGCTATTAGAAAAAATCTTTAACAGAAAAAAAGACTATTGCATGATGCTTCTTTGACAAGGACAAAGTCGCGGGCAGAAGCTAGAGATATGGATCAAAACCCTGTTCTCTAATTTTGCATTTAAAAATTAGGGGCCTTTATTTTTTGGGTTGTAAATTATCAAATTACTTCTCCCGCTCTGGGCGGAGCGGGCGGGCGTTTCAAACTCTTACTGACTAAAACCCACCCGTGTTCCATCAGTTGCCTGTATATTACCAGGGGCCACGGTAACCCTTTCGGACAAACCCGCAATCCTGGCAGGCAAATAATTAGGGGCCTGCCTATACTGCCTCAAATTGCTTAGCATTATCCTCCGTTATATCGAAAATACTGCAGCATTCATTACGACATAAATATATGTTAAAGTTGAGGATTAATTTTAAGTTACGATTTCCTTGATATAAAAAAATCTAAAGTTACCTCCAAACCGAACAATACACCGCTGGTATTCAAAAAAAACTTCAAATTAGATCATGAAACTTTGCATAATAATTGAACTAACTATAAAACAGCGACTATGTTTCTTTTTAATTACCATTAGTTTCGCCGTAAAAAGCAATAACGTAAACTATTGGCGCCTTGGAGTCACTAGTACCCCACTCCATCTCGCTCTTACTCAGTCCGCGAGCAATATGGTGCGACAGAGACAAAAATTGAATTTAAGTTGAGTATGGGCTCTTAAATGTATTTTATTCCATACAGGGTCAAGTTAAATTAACTAGCGAAATATCTGTGATAACATCCTATACTATTAAACGAGCAATATTTGTATATATAGTAATCACGTTCTCGAAACCGACTCTAACGATTTCGTTAAAGTTTGCAATATAGAGGAGCTATAAATTGATCTAGCTAGATCTCATATCTGGGAAAATTCGTTTTCTCCGTATTTTCACCCAAACAGAGCTCGTTCGCCCAAAAGAACAAGATAATGAATAATGACATGAGAATAATGACACGAGAATAATGACATGAGAATAATGACATTAGAATAATGACATTAGAATAATGACATGACAGCATGGAATAAAGGCTCTTTCAAACAGGCGCGACACGCGACGCGACACAAAGACACCGCTCGTCGCGCGACGAGCGGTGTCTTTGTGTCGCGTCGCGTGTCGCGCCTGTTTGAAAGACCCTTAAGTTAGTAGGTACCTACTATCATGGCAGCATGGAATTAGTAAGTACCTACTATCATGGCAGTATGGAATTAGTATGTACACATGGATTAGTATGAACTATCCCATACTATTAAATGAGCATTCACTATTTTCACCAGTGCAGAGCTCGATCGCCCAGGTACTGCGTATAAAACACTAATAGTAGTTGTACTATTAGTGTTTTATACGCAGAAAAAAATTGCAAAAATTGCATACACAATACTACACATACATGTTGATGTATGTGTAGTATTGTGTATGCAATTTTTGTACGCTGACAGCCCAACATGTCTCTCCTTTCTTGCACTCCATCCAAAGATGTGCAAGACATCGTCATGGGCGATAAGAATGCCAATTTATACACCATTTTTAAATATATATTATTTGTCCGCATTGTTTTATATGGTGTACTTACAATAACGTGTTTAATACCTAAGTAAATAAATAATTAACACATGCAGTATTATTATGCTTTAAATCATTTACCTCATTAAGTGACTTACATCCGGCTCTAAAGTTTCCCATGTGAGCTATCATTATCATGTCATAAATAACAATACATATGTGGCACCTGTCATCTCGTCTCATCGTTACATCAGTGCTCACTCTAAGGCCACCTCTATCAGTTTCTTGGCTGCCGGGATCATCAATCATGGTGGATTTTCCTCCATCCGTCACGATAGTCCTCAGGCGATCTTTAGGATGCTAATTTGTTTCTCTAATCAGTTTGGGCAAGAACACCTAACTTAGGCTCGTAAACACGAGCACTGTTGCCGTATCAGATTTTAAACCAGCGCACTTGTATAGATTATGTTAATCTATAGAATTTCCATTATCTATTAAAGCTTGGCGTGAGAAATAAAGCGTGAATTTATGGACCTTACTTTTGTAAAGTTACAGTTAAGGATACGAAATTACTTTTCGTATATAGGGACTCAGATTTTCCCCCTCATTTACAATGTAATATTTATCACACAAATTGCATAACATCGTTTCATTAGACATTATGTACTTCATTAAGTACTTAATGTCAAAAGTCCAGTCGCAATCAATCAACAACGAACAAGGCTAAGGATACTTCAGTGTCAGGCGATAACCTATTAGTTATTGAATTTATCATGTCACAACGTTAAGGGAGACCGTTTTGTGATATATATATATTAAGGATTTGCACAGACTGAGTCAAAAAGTTTTGTCTATCATAGACAGAACACAGCTTTACCGAGAGTAAAACATTTTCTTAACTTTGATATATCATCCGCATATTATATCATTGATCATCCTCCTATGATTATCCTTTATTTGCTGTCAGTACAGCATATCATCTTCTCCCATATGTCTCTAATTATTCGTCATAACAGCCCCTAACCCTATCACCACAATCCATACCTATCCCTATTTTACACAATCCATTTATATGTCGATTCTTAGGTCTTCTCTCCCTTCATTTATATTTTCACAGACTTTGAGACTGTTTTGTTGATTTGTCCCGCATTCGCCTCCGAAGATTCACTCCACATTTGATACTCCTTTTTCGCCCCATATTTTATTTCGTTTTGGCCCCGAACATTATTGGTTACATTTATTTAGTTGCGAGTGCCAGCACCGTCATTTGTTTTCATAGAGCAATATAGAATATCTTGAGATTGAGACTCGGTCTTTGCAGTCTCATAACATAAATCACAGTACTAAGGCGATATTTATCAATGACAGGTAAGTAAACACGACGTCTAATAAATGGTAAATTGTACAAGATTGATATAACTGTTAAGATATACACATAGTTTGATTTGTTACTTTGAGTTTCCTTTAGAGGATATATGCAATGTTTATTAAGTATCTACGATACATTTTAATCTGATCCACTTAACTTGTTGAGTAGAAACTGTAACTTATATTGAGTTCTTGGAAACAGTGTCAATCAATTGGTCTAGCCTTTTCCCAACTGTGTTGGGGTCAGCTTCCAGTCTAACGGAATACAGCTGAATACCAGTATCTTACATGGAGCTACTACCTATCTGATCTTCACAACTCACTAACTGGGTAATTTGATACCCCTTAGTAAAACTGGTTGTCAGACTTTCGGGCTTCTGACGACCCGTAAGGACTGTCAAAGATCCACGAATGACAGCCGGGACCAACGGCTTAACGTGCTTTCCGAGGCACTGAGGAGTCTCGGTATGTAAAGATGGTCATATCCACGGACGAACCCCGGCAAGCGTTGCTTAAGAGCCCATACTACCTCAGCTCAAATTCACTTTTTACCTCACTCGCACCATACTACTCGCGGACTTAGTGAGAGCGAGACGGAGTGGGGTGGGGTGCTAGCGGCTCTGAGGTGTCAATAATTTAGGTAAGTTCAGTTATTATGCAAAGTTTCATGATCTAATTGGAAGTATTTTTTTAATACCAGTGGTTTATTGTTCAGTTTGGAGGTAACTTTTGAATTTTTTCTATAGAGAATATTTTATGGAATCGTGTTTTCGTCTAACATAATACTTAACATTAATCCTTAACTTTATCATATATTTATTTCAAAAATTATGCTGCAGTATTTTCGATATAACGGAGGATCATGTAAGCCATTTGCCCAGTATAGGCCCTTAAGCTGATGGATCGATCCGTGCGGCTGTTATGCCTCCGAGCTCGAGAAACTTTGGTTAATCAATGCCTTATCTACTTGAATGGCTGTCATATTATTTGATCTATTTATCAATGTTAAGTAAATGTTTACTGTTTTACAAAAGTAGAGCAGTATAGCGTAAAGTTTTAAAGAAAGATTTTATGAGTGATTAGCTTTCACCAGCGGCTTCACCCGCGTGATATCTTCATAAATTATAGTCTATGTTACTAAGTAATAATATAGCATTCTACTGCTGAAAGAATTTTTAAAATTGGTACAGTAGTTTTTGAGTTTTTTCATTACAAACAAAAATATACTCAAAAATCTTTTCTCATTAAAATATTATTAGTGTAGATAAGTAAAGGTACACTGTTGTACAAAGTTTATGTTGTGATATATATGGTACAATGCATAGACCCTATTAATTAAGTATCTTCTTAATTAACAATTATGCGTATTGCGTGCGAAATCAAGTTACAAGAGAAATTATTGCAAGTAGGTTTAATCAATAAATATTAAATGTGGCGTAAAGGAAATGTATCCTGCAAACCCACATTTGTTATCAGTGAATGACTTTCATTTCTAGTTATATTTGTTTTGATATTTTCATACCAAAATGGACCCGTTTCCTGTGATACCATTTTGCTGTTTTATATCTAAACTAATATTTCAAAGAGAAATTATCAGATTTTTTGTACATTTTTTTTGTTTGGTTGTAATGATTATACTCAAAGACTACTGGACCAATTTAAAAAATTCTTCCACCAGTAGAATGCTCTATTATCACTGAAACACGCGGGTGAAAGCGCTGGTGGAAGCTAGTACTAAACAGTACCCTATTCAACAAATTGCTAATCCATTGCTTCATAAGTTGGAAAAATATCTGCTTAACAACGTAAATAATGAAATGAAAGTTACGCAATTAAGGTACTGATCTCTTTCTACCACTAATAGTATCATGTAACCGGATATCGATTGTACTGGTTCGACCAACTATACAGGGTCAAAATAAATTAGCTAGCAAAACTCCACAGAAGTGATAGGTATCAATTATAAACATGATAAAACAAAAAAAAGGTTAAATGTTTTTTTTTAGGTCAACGACCGCATGTATTGGAATTATTTGAAATATCAGTTTAAAAAATACGTGTATGTTTGTATACTTCACAGACATGATGAGTATCGATATTTGCATAGCTATGAAACTATGGTCAGTATGGCTGGTCGATTTTTTTTTTGAGTTTTGTTTTATAAAATATTATTGTTTGTTTGTATGCTGTCAATGGCCAGTGTTGTATCACAGATAATCGTCGGTAATATTACGCAATATAAATTGTATAAGGGTCTGACATTCAAGCAATAGACAAACTTGACAGACTTCTACTACTTGGTTACGAGGCTTTTGGCTAATTTGTGAAAGTGCATTTTATGTAATATTTTTTGGAATGTGCGTTTAGTTTGTGCAGAATAAACAATTTTTCTTTCTTTTCTTTTCTTTTTATATCTTACATGATAAAAAAGCAGTTTTTTCAACTGATACTTCAAGTAAAAGGGGTCAGTGACAGCTCGACCCGCGTCAACTCAACCCGAATAATAATACCAGATATTTCACTCCCAATGACGGTGATTTGTACGGTCAGGCAGAAAATTGATATTTTAAAATAAATCATAACGAATGTAATTTTTTTTTTCCGAAGATTTTGGTTTTTTATTTACATACAAAGCAGGAAAACATCTACAACGTCTATTTTTATTATGATACCTATATAAGTAGCCCAGTTCATATATTTTTTTAATTGTCTGGATTAAAAAAGACAAGCGTTCCTTTGCTAAGAAAATGAGATGAATCGGATCAGATGACAATAGAAAGTTTTCTATCTCACTCTGGCACACCAAATTTACAATAGTCTGGAACATAAAAGATAAGAAGGCGATTTCTGCGATTCTGATTTCTGGTTATAAGAATAAGTATTTAAATAAATAAAAACAGTATATATTGCAGAACAAGTTCATAGCACTCAATATCAATTTAAATAATAATATTTATAACATTTATTCATAAAAATAAATAAATAAATTATTTCAATTAATTTAAAAATCTTCAATATTTTAAGATACTTTTCATGTCTACAGTACACACCTCTTTTTTAGGCGCTTTGACGAAGTTGTATCTGGTATTATTATTCGGGTTGAGATAGCTCGAGCCGTGCTGTCACTCACCCACTTAAACTACACCAGCGGTGATTGACCCCTAAAAAAAATTATCAAATCATTTTTTATTTGTTTTGTTATATTTAGATATCGAACCCTATCACGTCTGTCGAGTTTTTCTAGCTAATTTAATTCGACCCTATGTACATGTGTCTACATTTATACCACATAAGATACCTAGGCGACCGAGCTCTGCTCTGGTGAAAATAGAGAATTCTCATTTAATAGCATAGGAATGTTCATACTAATTCCATGCTGCCATGATAGTAGGTACTTACTAATTCCATGCTTCCGTATGTATAGTGTATTATCTATGTTCCATGCTGCCATGTCAATGACATGACATGTTGTCATTATTCTAAGGTAGCCATCTTGTTCTAAACTTTGGGCGACCGAGTTCTGTTCGGGTGAAAATACGGAGAAAACGAATTTTCCCAGATATGAAACCTAGCTAGATTGATTTTTCGCCCCCGTTAACCCTTATATTGCAACTTTCATGGAGATCTTTAGAGCCGTTTTCGAGAACATGGTTACAAATATGTATATTTATATAAATATTGCTGGTTTAATAGTATACGATGTAGGGACCCTATAACCATCACCCCTTAGACCGCGCGCACATTGGAGGCGTTTTCGTACGAATTTCACTCGTGCGTATACGTACGAACACGCACGAATGATCCAGACTTTACAAGTACAAAAGGAGCGCGCAGACTGGGTGCGACTTAGTCGTACGTACACGCACGTATAGTTCCAACATCCGAAAACAATCCGAACTTGTTGGGATTTTTCTATTTGACGGAGAAAAACGTATTCAGTGTGCGCACTGGTCATACGTGTACGCACGAGTGAAATTCGTACGAAAACGCAACCAAAGTGCGCGCAGCCTTACGGTTTTCTTTTCTTTGTCTTCTGTAATAATAATATTCAGTTCGTAACGTATAAACAGTATGACCATTTTGCCTTATTTGCCATCGGGTTTCGCACTGAAATCCAGAATCCATCGGTTTTTCATAACATGCTTATCGAGCCAGTCCAGGCTTTAACCTCTACTTCTATTCTATAAGGAAATACTTATTTAAATATTAGCATAGTATTGGAAACATCCTTATATTACTCATCAATGTAATATATAGAGTAACCAGATGTTAATACTGGTGGTCTAATGATGCCAAGTGATTCAGAATTGAGTTGCATTCTTCACAAGTTAGTATTTACACTGCAATTATGTATATGCATTAGTTTATGTATGACTGTTTGGTGAGTATCCTGGTTTGAGTGGTCTCTTCATTCACCCGCTGAGACACAGGTCTCCTCTCGGTGAGAGGGAGAGGGCTGTAATCCACCACGCGGGCCCAGGATGGTAGATGTCACATGTATTAGATTTTTTGGTTCAAGAACATGCCGATTTCCTCACGATGTTTCCTCCGTTTTGAGAGCTGTAGTGATGATATAAATTACACAAAGGAAAGCGCCTGCCCGGATCTGGGCCAGCACTGCTCGTAAAGTCATTAAATAACATAATTGATCATTTAAGTCAAAACACGTCTTATAATGTACACGAGGAAACTCTAAATGAATAATGGATGAATTCTCAAAAGGATGCATTGCACTTTAAACAGCTGGCTCCTAATGGGTGAGTCATTGCCATCGAGGATTATTGTGTGAATTCGATTCTTTAAAATACCGAGAAGGATCGCGATCTTACCTATAATATTTATTAGGTAGTTTTATAGGTATCATGATTTCTTGATTTACCTACCAATTTTTTTTTTTCAAAGCGAAAACTTGTGGACCTCGCGATCAGCACATCTAAACCACAATCAAGAGCTGTCAGGGTCAAAATTCCACAGCAATGATAGCATGCGCAGCTCTTAAACGTATTTTAAATGTTAATCGCTTTAATTTCATTTCATTGGTAAAATTGGCCCTTAGTTCCACAGTTTTTCATTTTGTTGAACTTTACTATAAATAGTCAAAAAAGATTTTCTGAAATAACTAAAAAGGTTCGTAGGTAAGTTAGTACTACATTACCGGAACTCATTATATCAGATAATGCCTAATGTATATTGAAGTAGTATATTAAAACCCAACAAATTATATATGATTTAAGCAATAAACCCTTACAAACATCAGGAGTTCCATCGTGGAACCGTTAATAGTACTAGTGGTAACGAAGCTAGTTTACAACCGTATTGTTAAAGCTATAAAAAATGTTAGACTATTAAATGCGTAATTTACAAAGTTTGTGTTGTATTCAATTAGTGTTTAATTAGAAGTAAAATATCGAATGTAAAGATTATGCTAAGACGTCAAGAGAGTAACAATATGCGATGCACAACAACAAAAATAACTAATTATGAAAAACGACCTTTACTTTTCGTACTCGAATATTTATACTATGAGAAGAATAACAATTCTCCTTTCGCAGATCTGCTGTTAGAAATTTCTTAAGAAATAAGCAGTACATTTGTACTAAAATGTTATATGTCGTATCTTTATTTACTGTGTGTATAAATAATAAAACAGTAAATAAAAAAATTAAGAATTAAATTTATAGAAAAATATCTAAAAGTATTGCAGGTTTTACAAATAAATAAATTATTTCGTAACTTTACGTCGAACTTAACTCTTGTACTCGTTTTGTTACTCCACAATATCGCGAAGGGCTTATCAAACGATACCGCTCAATGGAACTTCAAATCACAAGAATGATGTAACTAATCGGTCAGCGTCCCACTTACAGTGATACGCACTTGACCCGCTGTCCCAGAACACTCTGGCAATCTAGCTAAGATATCGTATTTACAAAGATAATTAGATTAATTAATGCATTTATCCTGCTTGCTGCTGCGAGCACATGAGTAAAGAAACGGAACAGAGAGGAAGCTTCTAAAGAGCATGCAAAACGTATACCTATTTTGGTAGGGTTGGAAAAAAGGATAAAATTAAATAAACTGAACGTTAATCAACTTACGTGTTTTAATTTATAAACACAATTATTCAATCAATAAAAGGTCAGTAGGTATCTATACATTATTTCAAATCATAACCACCAATAATAATTATGGCATTAATTGTAAAAAAAATACCTCGAATAGTCGTTATTTTTGCTCTTGAACGCACCATTTACGAGATAGGGAGGTTACCTATTCCGTGCCACTTACTAAAAAACCACAAAACCATTTAAGATCAATACCAAAACTTGGTTGCACTCCCGGGTTAAGTTTTCTTTCAATGTACGCAAGCGCCACACACGCGCCGCATGCTTGTAGTAGTGTACCTATCACAACACCGTTGTATGAAGCTTACTCTCTGTTCCATTTCTTTACTCTGTGTTGCGAATATCAATGCCCTCATTATCATATGTAGACACTTTGCCCCAATTTTGCTGATAGTAATTATTACATTGACCAATTACCAAAGCCTTATCTCAAAGAATATTATTGTTTACATTTTTATGTTTGGAAAAGCTGCCACCGACCAGCTGCACCGACTCCAAATAAATTTGAATAAGGTCCTCTTTACCGTGTCCTTATTAACATTTTCATTTAAATTATTCTATATAAAGATTAGACAGTGCTATTCTAAACATTTCACCATTAAACTCACTTCAGTACCTATAAGTAAGTACTTCATCGTCTGTCTAGCGTTTTCCCAGCTATGTTAGGGTCGGCTTCCAGTATAACCGAACGCAGCTGAATACCAGTATTTTACATAGAGCGACTGCCTATTTGACCTCCGCAACCCAGCTACTGGGTAATACGATAGCCCTTGGTAAGACTAGGTGTCAGATTTAGTACCTATACTAGTGACCCGCCCATGCTTCGTATGGGTACAATCAGCTGGTATGGCGTCATGTCAAAACATTTAGATTTCTGTGCAATATTTAAATTAAATATTAACGTATTATAAATATTAACATATTTAGGTATTATACAAACTTCCGCAATAAATTCTCTAAAATAATTTATTTATAATTTAGAACTAACTAAACTACTACTAAACTATAATTTAGAAGAAATAACCGGTTACACAGACAGAGTCCAAAAACGACTTTGTAATTATATAAAACTTGGACTTCTAAAAATAGTATATATTTATAGAAGTCCAAGTTATGCAGTGAATAAATAAAATATGGTTCTGATATTTACGATCAGAATGGAACTCACCTTTGTTTACGCAGTAAAAATAGGGCACTGATACTAACGATTACATTAGTTTACCCTGAAAAATATCGTGGTACTTTGACCCTTACGATTACAATACGAAAAATATTTTGGTACTTATCGATTGTGACATTCACAGCGTTAGTAACATGTCTGAACTATTTCTTATCTGTAAGAAGGCAATGACATTGTTTTGATAATTATTTGTCATACTATGATAACAAAACAAGTTTGAAAATTCTCAGACATAGCAATATTTTGTTTAACCCCAGCAACGCTTCCCACGGTTTTCACAAAAACGGTTTTCGGTTTTTAAATGATTTCATTTCTGTATAGGTTTGTACAAACACTTTTAGCTGACGTTTAGCCGACGTACGCACGGACGTAATAAAATCGCGGTGATTCTTTTTCGTGCACTTGATTTTCAACGCTCTGCTTAACGCCGACAGTTGAAAATCCAGTGTGCGATAAAATCCCGCCGCGATTTTATATACGTCCGTGCGAACGTCGTACTCGAACTCAATCATATTTTAATAAAAAATAGATAAGGTCGGCGTTTCCTATCTGATTACTCTGAGAATAAAGGCTAAAAACTCTGAGGTCACAATCTCTTATAAAGTCCAGGCATAATCTTGGTCAGATCATGTGAAGACCATGTAGTTTGATGTCTGAAATGATCTTTTGGGGAAAGAACCACACAGATTGTGTGGACCTGTCTAGTCAGTTCACGCATTTGTCAGTAATCGTGCAGCTCAACTCAGAACTGAAGGAGCTTAACGCTTCGACGAACAATACCAAAGAAAGGACATTTGGGTAAGCCGCAAATTACTCAAACTGCCAAACCATGATTTGAACTAACTGAGAAAAAAAAATGACCCAATATTCTTCACATTTCCAATAATTAAAATAATATAATACTAAGAAAATATTCATGTCATTAGTTGTATATAAAAGGTGTTCTATTTGATAACCCATAACTCTAGGGTATTAATCAGACCATGTGAAAGAATCGACTGGCATATAAATTAAACGCTCGATGTGTGTATTTAAGTTTCATTGATAAGTACTAAATGAAAAACAAAAAAAATAATATTGTATGCTAGTTGATTCTTTTACATGTCTCATTAATACCCCAGAGTTAAGGGATATCAAAAGGAACAGCTGGTATAAAAATGTTCATGACAAAAAATTTAGATTTCTTTATTTAAGTAAGTCAATTTAATATTAATGTATTATACACATTAACCTTTCATAATAAATTATTTAAATGACAGTGAAAACCGCATCAAAATCCGTTACGTAGTTTAGAAGAAAAACGGGGTCAGATAGACACGAAAAGCGACTTTAATTTATAATAATAATAATAATATGTATCGATTTAGATGCCATAGGAAAATTTGTTCAAATACAAAAGATTAATTACTCTTTTTTTTACTATCCTTGAGCAGGGACCTACGTATATTTTATTTTTGCTATTTCGAGCATTCCTTTCAGCTAGGATTATTACGTCAAATTCAAATTATTTTATTTCACATAAACCTACATGGGCACTTATGAAACGTCAGAAGCTAGGTGCACGGTTCCAATTGGTCGTCTCCTATGGAGAAGAACCGGCAAGAAATTCCACGGTTAATCTTTTAACAATAATTGGCTTTTAAAGTAATTTCAAATAACAGTGTTACTAGGTATGGGAGGACAGTGTAGGTCTTTCAACAACTACCAGGTACTTAATAAAATAGAAAATGGTCGACAACGTTTTATTGATTCCAAATCATGCGTCTGACTGCTTGAATGAAAATGAATCTGCAATCAATTTTAAGAAACCACCAGAAATAGAACTCTTCTCGAATAAATCAGGATCTGATAAAGCATGACTTGATGACTGGATTACCTTTATTTATTACATAATCCTTGAACGCAGACTTATTAATTTATTATGGAATTTACAAAATCAAAAGGCTAAGCGACTTTGACTTGGTTTTAAAAATATGCTTAGGAGCGCACATCACCTAGAGGTATCTCTAAATTCCATTAACATCTGCAAAACCTCAAGCACTGAAATAGTGTTTTTCTCTTTATTTTTTCCAATAAAACGGCTTCTGTCCTTTAACAGAGTTCAACAGTATGTAAGTTATAGAATAAAGGGGGAACCTTTATTCTATAGCATCGCGTCGCACTGTCGTATCGTGCCTATAGCAGATAGGCACGACACGACAGTGCGACGCGATTCTGGTAGAACACTTTCCATGAAGGTTTCATTGAATCTGCTCTACTAGAGTCGCGTCGCGTTTAACTGCGGAAGCCTTAAGACTACTTTAGTCAACTGCAGCTTAATAAGTGTTTCGTTTTATCTATGGTGCAAAATAAAATAACAAATAAATTATCAAGCTTTATCAGAGCTTGGACGTGGAATCCAAAAATAAATCTAATTATCCAGACGCGAATGTTGCCTCGTTTTCTGAAACTAGCTTAGGTAATACCTAATGCCATACAAAATATTCATGTCATTAATTGTATAAACAAGGTGTTCTTTTTGATATCCTATAACTCAAGGGTATTAATAAATAGGATTAAAATAAAAGCAAAAAAATATTTAAGTAGATTCAGATAGTTCGACTGATTGAAAAAGTTATAATCGTTTTACGATGCCGTATCAACATTCCAAATGATCGAATCATAGATGATTACATCTAATCAAATCTAGTGATTTCAATCTTGCTTTTTTTGCTTTTGATTAGCCTTCATCGTACATAATCCCGCGAAAAAGTTTCCATACTGAGAAGAGTGAGCTCACACATGATTGATGGTGTTTATTAATATTTCACATTGTAAAAAAACTAAAAGCGTACCTATTCATTCCCAGTACGAAACATGAAAATTAAAAAAAATGGACTATTCAATTTATTTTTAACGTCCATGTTTCTTAATGGAATTTTTTTTTAAATTATTTCATTTTTTTTTTAATGTTCATGTTTCTTACTTGTAAATGACCTCTACAACTTTTTTTTTAAATTTTTGGCATTAACTAACAATTATTATTTTTATACGAGAATATTTAAATAGTAGTTATACACCATTATTTAATCAACTATGACCGATTATTGCCATTCGATTACAAGGATCTTACGAAGTTAATGTAGACACAATATCAATACCAACGAAGCATTGAATTACTAAATCAATTAGTAAATTAGACTAACTTACCCTAAGTGACGTCTAATGGTAATTTTATGAATGGCTCATCCTGAAAACAATTTTAAACAGGTTCTATCTATACAGGATTATTGGTTATATGTCGGCAATTCATTAAGGGGGTGTAGGAGAGGTCATTTGCAACCAAATGACCCCTTATGACCCCTATGCCAATGTCAACAATTTTCGAGTAATTTGACATTTTATATTTTAAAATGTATGAAATCCTATACTATTAAACGAACAATATTATAGAGGAAGAGAGAAATCGATCTAGCTAGGTCTCATATCTGGGAGAATTAGTTTTCTCCGTATCCCGTACCCGAGCAAAGTTTAGAACAAGATGGCTAGGTACCTTAGAATAATGACATGGATGCATGGAATCGGTATGTACTATCCTATACTATTAAATGAGCATTCTCTATTTTCACCCTAGCAGAGCTCAGTAGACCAAGTACTAAAAATATAAAATGTCAAATGACTCGAAAATTGTTGACATTTGCATAGAACTCAAAAGCAGTCATTTGGTTGTAAATGACCTCTCCTATATCCCCTTAGTGGATTGCCGACATATAACCAATAACCCTGTATTTCTATATATTAGCCATCAGCGGCTGATGGTTAATGCTAGTAGCTGCGTTAAAATTTATTTTGTGTATTAGAATTCTAAATATCTACGCGGACGAGTTTGTTGCAGACGATTACTACTATTTAAAATTATTTTCAGGACGAACCGTCTAATAAAATTTGTATATATTCACCGACAGTTTCGTTTCGTTTTTAACGCCAAAATTCCTTCGACATTTCTTTACTTAATTTGGATATAACTAAAACATGTTCCCTACAATTATCTCCCAAGTTCACGAGTATTAATTAGGATTCTGTGCTAGGTTCACTTAGTGGGTTATCAAAACACGATGCTATAAGGTCAGTGTGATAAATGCTGGTGCACTGACAAATACGTGCATTTGATAACATTTCCTTGAAAATTATAACAATATTTTCGTACTAAATTGGGTTAACGGGTCAAACGCGCGACCCGACTTGAGAAGAATGTAAGAATCTATATTTAGATTTTATGTTGCTTTTCGGTTGTAATGCTTGCGTTCCTATATGAAGCCGCATGCGGGTGCATACTACTTGCGGGCAACAGCATGCGGGTGTCGTACAAAACATTATTTGACAAGGACCAGACAATTTCTACACCAATAAGTTTATTAACGACTAATAAGCTGTGTGACTTTGAAATTTAATATTAGTATTTAAATATTAGGACTTATGAATAATAGAATGAAACAAGCATTTAACTTTGTTTTTTGTAAGATATCGCAGGCATAACAATTACAGTTACATAATATTTCAGGTTATTGGTTTATCCCTGCCTGCAATATATTACAAAAAAACAAAGATGAATTCTTGTTTTTTCTCTTTTCAGTTATGTGTTTTTGCCCTCGAAATTTTTGTTTTTATGGTTCCGTACCTCAAAAGGAAAAAACGGAACCCTTATAGGATCACTCGTGTGTCTGTCAGTCTGCTTGTCGGTGCGTCTGTCACAGCCAATTTGCTCCGAATCTAATAGACCGATTAAGTTGAAATTTGGCACATATATGTATTTCTGTGACCCAAACTATTCTTTAATTAATATTCAAAATTAGTTTATTTCCATTACACGTCCGTACGTGTAATGGAAATAAACTAATTTTGAATATGGGGGTCGCTTTTGGGGGCAAAATAAGAAATTTAAAAAAAGTTTTTCTAACTGTATCGTGTGACATATCAAATGAAAAAGCTTCTTGCGAGGATCACAATATTTTTTTTTGCAATTTTAAAATAAATAAGTTTAAAAATAAATAAGAAAATGAAAATTGACCATTCCCCCCCTCCTTATCTACGAAAATATACTGAGACCATTTTTTTTTTAAATACAAAGAATGGTTCTTCACTCATAGATTACAGGAACACCAATAAGAAGTCTATGGTCTTAAAAAAAAAACATGGTAAATCTCTCAATATTGCGCGTACAAACTTACATTTGCAGTTGGAATGTATGGGAGAACACGTATTTTAACTACAATGTTAAGTTCGTATTTGGGATAAATTCATCACAACTACAGAACCCCTCATTGTGCGTAGTCCGACACGCACTTGGCCGGGGTTTTTTAAAATAATTTGCTTCATTTCAAGGTTTTTACTTTTTAGTTTTTTAATATATATGGTATATATTTGGAATTGACTCATTCCTAGCAATTATTAATATAAAAAAACAATTCCCTCCCTTTTTTGTATTTACAGATGCGATATATAAATATAGGTCTTACAATTAAGACAAAACTAACGACACCTCATTATATTATTCATATTCATTTATTGGCGTTCCACAAGGTAAAACAAGATGTTAACAAAAAGCTTAAAGCTAAAAGCCATTGTAGACCGTCACACACTGGTCCCGAATGATAAAAAAGTGGACATTAAGAAATTTTTGACAGAAGGTCAACGGATTCGGCTGATTTTTTTTTTTGTAGACAGCTGATGCAATTACAAATCACTTTTATAGATTGAGTTTTTGCCAAATAAGCCGTATTTTCAGAGAAAAAAAATATTGAAATATTTTTTGTATGAAAGAAATCCTAATTTTGTCTTTATCTTCCAAGATTCAAACGTATTCAAAATAAAACTTAGCGCAGCTTGTAGAGTAACTCTTACAAATATATGAAATTATCAGTATCAAATAAACAAACAAGGAAATCTCAAAACGTGTTCAGACATGTTTATGTACAGGTAAGTTATTGTGTGACTCGTATGTAATTTTTTTTTTGTATAGAGTCATTGCTTAATTACCCTATAAGTGACGATTTCGGCTCTATTTGGTCATCTAGTCGAACGCGTCGAAAACGCTGAATGATGAATAGGTATATAAATTGCAATTAAAAATTCCCTTTGTAGTTTTGCGGTATTTATGTAGGAGCACATCTTAGTATGTTTTATTTTCTCGTGACTCATCCAAATTGCAAGAATATTTGGCTCATTATCTAACTACCCCATTAAGTAATGAGGTAGTTAGGTAATGAGCCATTATCTAACTACCCCATTAAGTAACGGGATAGTTGGGTAATGAGTCATATATCAATAGTATAAGGGCAAGCGGAACCCGTTTTTGTTCATTACGCGTCTTGTGCTCGTAAAAACAACACAATTTTTTATCAACTATCACCACATTGTAACTTTTATTTATTTGCCTGTAACATTTTTGTATCAAAATGACTACATTTGTGACTAATTTAGACATTTTTTCTTTTTTGAGTAATAGTGGGTGCCTTAAAAATAGTGATTTACTGTGTCAAACCATTATAAATCGTATTTCAAGTGAAATTCCAAACGAAGAGCTCAGTATTATCAAAAAGTTTTGCCAAAATTATACGTCAAACCTAGCTAGAAGATGGGACAATTCAGGTAGAAACGAAAGATTTGGTGTTAAAAACAAGGAGTGGTTGGAGTCTAAAATTTTGTGGCCAACTTTAACTTCTGTGAATTTTCCTATGTTGTTTGATCCAGAATATACCATAGAGGACATTTCAGTAGACGTAGAAGAGCATAATTTATCGTACGAAGAGGAAGCGGGTGCATCTACATCAGAAGCTACCACAAATACTCCCAGAACTAGAAATAAACGACCATTTGAAGATTTAACAAATAAGCAGAAGAAAAGACGTTCTTTGTCTCTTTTGGAGCATTCCGAAGAAGAGCTGTTCTATGCTCTTATTGCTAAACTTAATGAAAACGGGCGCACTGTTTGTTCTAAAGTTATTAAGTGCCTCTCAAATAAGCCAGAAAAGGTGCTAGAAGTAAGTGACTTTTTATATAAAGCTTCTGATAAATCGATTTCCGAGGAAGACACCTTAGCTCTTGCCACAGCATTGAGTTTATCAAAATGGCAATATCTAACTTTGAGGTCCATTTTAAGTACAAATGGCACAGCGGTTTTTCCATCTTACCAGAAGTTACTGTTGAAGAAGAAAGAATGCTATCCAGCAAAAGAAGATATTGTGATATCGGAGTCAGGAGCTAAAATTAAGTTACAGGCAGTTCTAGATTTAACTGCCGAGAAGATTTTGAAAGTGACTGGTTCAAATATTAATGGTGGTGTTTTGAAGCTAGTTAGTAAATGGGGCTGTGACGGAGCTTCTTCACAAAGTTGTTACAAACAAAAACCAACTGGTGACATATTTTCAGAATCTTCTGTATTTATGGTTAGTTTTGTGCCACTTCGCCTTATGAGTGACAACGATGTGATAGTATGGGAAAATCCGCGCCCTTCTTCAACAAACTATTGCAGACCAATTATGTTCGAATTCAAACAAGAAACAAAAGAATATATTCAGCAAGTAGAAGCAACATTACAAGAAGAAATTCAGAACCTTCTACCAACAAAGTTATTTGATGGCGAATTTGAAGTATTTCATGAATTGCATATGACGATGATCGACGGCAAAGTATGCACGGCACTTTCACAGACACAGTCTGCAGCCAATTGCAACATTTGCTTAACAAATCCGAAAGATATGAACAACTTGAACCTCGTTTTTAACAAACCAGAAAACCATGATACGTACAAATATGGTTTATCTTCACTTCACATGTGGTTGCGATGCATGGAATGTATTTTGCACATATCTTACAACTTAGATTTCAAAAAATGGGCGGCTCGGGGTGAGGACAAACTGCTCCGAAAATCAAGAAAAGAGTTAACGCAGCATGAGTTTTTTGTTGTAACTGGCTTAATGATTGATATCGTCAAACAAGGCTTTGGGACAACAAACGATGGCAATACAGCTCGACGGTTTTTCAATGATTACGAAAGGTCAGCTGAGATAACAGGAGTTAATGCTAATTTGATTAAGAGATTTGCTGTAATTTTGCAGGCAATATCTTCTGGGAGAAATGTAGATATTGAAAAATTTAGAATTTATTGCAGAGAAACAGCAGAACTTTATGTCAGCGAGTACTCGTGGTATTACATGCCTTCGAGTGTACATAAACTTTTAGTGCATGGTGCAGATATTTGCCAGCATTTTTCTTTTATTCCAATTGGTATGATGTCCGAAGAAGCCTCAGAAGCAAGAAACAAAGATTTTCGTTCAATCAGAGAAAAGCATACTAGAAAGATAGGCAGAATGCAAACAAATGAAGATATTTTACACCAGTTACTTATCAGCTCCGTATCCGTACATTACGAACATAAGACCGAAGTTCACCAAAATTCAAAAGCAGCAGAGGTTTGAAGAAGCCGAAAATCTTCTAAAGGATGACGTTTCACCCAATGAACTCGATTTAGAAGATGCTGATGAGGAAGAAGTATACGTCGACATTGAGAATAATCCCCCACAAGATCCGCTAGCATAATTCACATTGTAACATACGCACGTTCATGTTAGTTTATTTAAGTTTGTAATCTAGTTTATTTAAGTTATTAAGTTTATAGGTACTGAGAAAAAATGCGCTTAAAATTAATTTATGTTCTAGTTTATTTAAATTTGTAAAATAATAGTTTACTTTAGTTATTAAGTTTACAGGTACTGAAAAAAAAATGCGCTTTGTTTTATTTTTTGTGTTTGTTTTATTTATTTATTTATTCATATTATGTTGACGACAGCCCTAGCAAAGTATTACATTTGTAAACAAAGACTACCCACTGTTGGGGTAGTCAAATAAAAAGTTGTATTTTACATTTCATATGACTTATTAGGAAAAAATATTTAAAGTGCATGTAACTCAAAAGGAGCACAAAATCGCAGTTGAGTGTCTATGACAAAGTAGTGAGAAATTAGCCCCTCTACAAGCTGCGCTAAGTTTTATTTTGAATACGTTTGAATCTTGGAAGATAAAGAGAAAATTAGGATTTTTTCATACAAAAAATATTTAAAGTGCCTGTAACTCAAAAGGAGCACAAAATCGCAGAAGAGTGTCTATGACAAAGTAGTGAGCAATTAGCATCTCTACAAGCTGCTTTAAGTTTTATTTTGAATACGTTTGAATCTTGGAAGATAAAGACAAAATTAGGATTTCTTTCATACAAAACATATTTGAATATTTTTTTTCTCTGAAAATACGGCTTTTTTGGCAAAAACTCAATGTACAAAAGTGATTTGTAATTGCATCAGCTGTCTACAAAAAAAAATAAGCTGAATCGGTTGACCTTTTGTCAAAAATTTCTTAATGTCCCCTTTTTTATCATTTGGGACCAGTGTGCGTCAGGGCACAGCAAAAAATATTATTAGATACAAAGCTATGAATTAAAGTTAAAAAAAAATATATATACATGAAAACTAAATTATTACATTCGCATAAAAAGTCAATAACAATAAAATAAATAATTATATTATTGGTAATTAGGTAGCAATTTTCTTAAAATACTATTACTGCGTTTAGGTTAAAATCCTTCAAGCCGATTAGGCGTGCCAAAGAAATAAACATACATACTACAACTAAATACTACTCGAAAAACATTATCCACCTTCTCAGGCATTCGGGGAAATAAAACCAAATATACATATCATAGGCTATTTTATTGCAAGATAAATATTGTTGGTCTTTCATTGTTTTATCTTCGAAAGATATACAATACGGTCGATATAACTTGGCCGGTCTGAACATCGGCACTACGAACTTTCGCGCATGTTCTGTCACTCACACCCACCTCGTGACACCATTTGGTTCCTAAAAAATGTTACTACGCAGCCTCTTGCACGAAGTTCAGAACTGCCAAGTAATATCCGTCGTATTGTCCCATATCAAGAGACGAATTATTTTTTCCTAACAACTATATTTATTTATTTACTATTATCACTATCATTTCTTTTATTTTTGTTTTGACTAAATACACGACAAAGGTATTCTTTACTTTTAGATAAACAGTTGAATGACTCCGAATCGTACCGTCTTACCCGTACATAGGTTAAAAAAACAAAAGAAAGCTGTCAATAATGGAATAAACAACATCTGCCTAGCCTTTTCGCAACTACATTGGGATCAGCTTCCAGTCTAAGTCGGTCAGCGTCCAGCTGAATTCCAGTACTTTAAATGGAACGACTGCCTATCTGACCTCCATAGCCCAGCTATAAGATATCCCTTGGTGAGGCTGTTTGCCACACTTTCGGGCTTCGAACAACCCGTAACGACTGTCAAAGATCTATGAATGACAGCCGGGTCCAACGACTTAACGTGCTTTCCGAGGCACGGTATGTAAAGACGGTTTTTACTTACGATAACTTAGCCACGAGCCCTTTAATAATAGGATAAACGAGAAAAATAATCTAAATACATTCAACACTAAACGAATAAAGTCACAAATATATGATTTTAGTGACTTTTAAATCTGTTATCTTATCTGTATTACGCCTTTAAATAATGCAAGTGAGTGATGCAAAAACATTAAGTTAAATTAGAACCCGTACACATCAATTGTATTCATATTTAAGTATTGTAGTCAAATATTATTTATGAAATAAATTCAGGAATGTCTACCCAAAACATAAAAACGATATTACTTTTAAACCAACTACATATTATTATGATATTTTCATGTTTTTTTTTGAATTATTGATACTTAAAAACTATCAGATCAACTGTGGTTTATGATGAACTAGCGTTCCGGCTTGGAAAAAAACAGTTTAACTTGTTTAACTTGAACTTAAGATCAAATTAAATAAAAAAAAAAATTTCATTTTTTTTATTTTTTATTATTTGAATGTCTTGTTTAAACCCAGAATACGACCCAGGAAATTGTGCGTTTTTAAAGTTTCTTTAGGCGCGTTGGGCATTTTGGAGATGGGACTAAACCATTGATTTCGCGACATCATGACGACACCTCACTTATGTAAACGCGATTGTGCTCTTTATTTATATTACGTTACGGATCAAGGTTCTATGCAAATATTTTTACTTTAAAGGTTTCGGAAGTTTTTTTTTTTTTTTTATAAACGTGTTTGTGCTCTTTATTTAGATAAGGTTACGCACCAATGTTCTATACAAGCATTTTTCTTCCACAAAATCTTGTTCAAGTTTTCACTTCTGTCAGCACTCCCGGAGTGCCACCTTTTTTTTTTAGATTTTTAATTTTTATTCCATATTCTTTAGGTCATGAGCTATCCGAATATCAGAATTTATTTGGCCAAGGTCTTAAGGGGAAGGCGTGAAAATTGATTCGCTGTTACAATGTATAACAGATAGTACAGGCAGCATGATAGCTCGGAGGACACAGTGGAGCATACGGTGGAGGTCTGCCCGGCTTGGGCTGGGCTTCGAACAACCCGTAACGACTGTCAAAGATCTATGAATGACAGCCGGGTCCAACGACTTAACGTGCTTTCCGAGGCACGGTATGTAAAGACGGTTTTTACTTACGATAACTTAGCCACGAGCCCTTTAATAATAGGATAAACGAGAAAAATAATCTAAATACATTCAACACTAAACGAATAAAGTCACAAATATATGATTTTAGTGACTTTTAAATCTGTTATCTTATCTGTATTACGCCTTTAAATAATGCAAGTGAGTGATGCAAAAACATTAAGTTAAATTAGAACCCGTACACATCAATTGTATTCATATTTAAGTATTGTAGTCAAATATTATTTATGAAATAAATTCAGGAATGTCTACCCAAAACATAAAAACGATATTACTTTTAAACCAACTACATATTATTATGATATTTTCATGTTTTTTTTTGAATTATTGATACTTAAAAACTATCAGATCAACTGTGGTTTATGATGAACTAGCGTTCCGGCTTGGAAAAAAACAGTTTAACTTGTTTAACTTGAACTTAAGATCAAATTAAATAAAAAAAAAAATTTCATTTTTTTTATTTTTTATTATTTGAATGTCTTGTTTAAACCCAGAATACGACCCAGGAAATTGTGCGTTTTTAAAGTTTCTTTAGGCGCGTTGGGCATTTTGGAGATGGGACTAAACCATTGATTTCGCGACATCATGACGACACCTCACTTATGTAAACGCGATTGTGCTCTTTATTTATATTACGTTACGGATCAAGGTTCTATGCAAATATTTTTACTTTAAAGGTTTCGGAAGTTTTTTTTTTTTTTTCTAAACGTGTTTGTGCTCTTTATTTAGATAAGGTTACGCACCAATGTTCTATACAAGCATTTTTCTTCCACAAAATCTTGTTCAAGTTTTCACTTCTGTCAGCACTCCCGGAGTGCCACCTTTTTTTTTTAGATTTTTAATTTTTATTCCATATTCTTTAGGTCATGAGCTATCCGAATATCAGAATTTATTTGGCCAAGGTCTTAAGGGGAAGGCGTGAAAATTGATTCGCTGTTACAATGTATAACAGATAGTACAGGCAGCATGATAGCTCGGAGGACACAGTGGAGCATACGGTGGAGGTCTGCCCGGCTTGGGCTGAGCATCGCCGTGTCCTCGTGGAGGCGATCGGCCGCGGTGATCTCGTCCGGCCCTGATTCGGGCCATGGTACGGAGCGAGAGGAAATGGGAGGACGTTACCTTCTTCTGCGAAGCAGTAATGCTCGCGAAGGAGGAGGCCGAACGCGTGAGGGAGAGGCAAAATTCGCGCCCTCACGCCTCTAACCGCTGCAGGAGGAGACGCTCTGGGCGTCGGGAATCGCGAGCCGATTTCCGGCCACCGTAAGCGCGGGCTTGCGGACGGTGAGCATTGGGTAGCTTGGCGTCCGATAAGGACCAGGCTCGGGTCGACGGCGCGTTGTGTTTCACGCGCGCCTCAAAGAGATGTTAGCAGAATTAACGGGGTCCGCTAGGGTTTTAGTCAGTGAGAGTCTCACGCACCGTCTCGCTCCACCCAGAGCGGAAGAAGTTATTTGATAATTTCCCACCCAAAAAAAAAGGCACCATGATAGCTTTTAATTTTTCAAGATGAAAAGTACTCTCATTAAAACTACTTTTCAGATGCTAAGCTAACTTTCTAAAAGATTTAATCAAAAATTACTCAATAGTTTAATCACGAAATCTAACCAACTAACGGACAGAGATTCACCTCACAGATATTTTAATATCGTAAATAAATTATATGTACGTATCTAAATCGATGTATTAAATAACTATTAACACGCTTATTGGGAACCGGAAAGAGAAATATATTATTGTATGTTACATCATTAACAGATTTTTTGTGCTTTTTTTGTAAAAGCCCTATTATTAATGTTATAATGCCGGAAGATTGATCTTTTTTTTTTTAAATGTATTAACAAGGCCAAAATATTAAATAATTAATCCTTTACCTACCTATTTACAATTTTATCTTTAAATCCATCTGTTTTACGGAAACCGGAATTATTCTTCAAATCAATATCACTACTGTAAAGTAAACAAAATAGTCTTTTATTTCATATTACGTAGAAGGCAACCCTACATAAAATGTACTGGTTGGCTATGTAAGCACAAAAAATTGTATTTCCCGACATTTGAATTGAGACCGTTCTTAATTAAATGAATAGTTTTAAAAAAATCCCAGCTTAATACAAAAAAAAAAATGATGAATCCTTCTACAAATTAATATTCATAGATACTTATATCATCATGATGTATATGCCATAACTCACATAACTAAACTTACACGTTGAACTGGCTTTGGATTATGACAAGAAGCTTACATAAAAGCACTCTTTAACCGCCTCTGTGGTCTAGTGGTTAGACCGGTACTCCCTTTCTTCACCTTAAATTGTTTGTCCGAATATCATTATCCATAACACGTTTGCTATAAACTTCAGTAGGTAACCATAATGTTCAAAATTCGAAATTTTATTTACATAATTATCTTCACTTCTTAAACAATTCTGTCATAATATCGAGTACTATAATAATTTAATCTCCAAATTTTGCATGAAATAAAGTCGTATGTCCTAAGTATTGTATTATATAATGTGTATTATTCTGAATGTTCATTTATAATAAAATTGTTAGTACTAAAACATTTGCAAAAAATTAGGTTTTAGTGACAGAAACGAATCGCTGTAAATCCGACTTCACGCAGTCTTGTCTGCCCTACCCCTAGAGTGTAAATTTAGAATCGCGTAGGCGCGGAGGGGAGAGGCGACCCGCGAGTTGAGGAGCAGTTCCAGCTCACCACCGTAGCTTCGTCTTGCTGGCCGACTTTGCCAGCCAACCTCATCCGCGGCGGCGAGCGTTAAACCATCTGCGACGATAAGCTCGCGTGGGATCGCCGGAGTCCCGCAGCGCCGGAGCCGTGACAAAAACCATGCCTGCTGCATATTGCATGCATGGTGTATGTTTGTTTGCATGCTTCTTACAGGGAAATAAAAGCAAACAAGAAAATTTAAAAAGGTTTTGATAACAGTACCGTGTAACATATAAAATGAAAGGGCTTGTTGCGAGGATCTTAAACATATTTTATATATAATTTTAAAATAAATACTTTTAAAGATATTTAAGAAATTCACATTACACACACGTGTAATTAAACATTAAATCATTTGAATTTAGGACTTACAACTTTTTTTGAAAACGGTTTTAAGTCTTTTGTATATTTATTTATTGAAATATTTATGACAAATTAGTTCAATTTTATGGCATGTTATATTATGTGACACTAAGTTCGGCAAGATATAATTCTGAAATGAAATTGTTTATTCTGTAAATAGGATTCTGTAAATAGGAGAGTAAATAGGAGTTCGGCGTTTCCTATCTGACTACTCCCTGAAGAAAAGCCGAAATAAACTCAGACATAATCCTGGTCAGGCCATATGAGGACCGTGTAGATTAATTAGTGTCTGAAATGGTCTTTTGAGGAAAGAACCACACAGATTTGAGTGGACCTGTCCTGTCAGTGCAAGCATTTGTCAGTAATTGTGGAGCTCAACTCAGAACTTAAGGAGCTCAACTCGAACCCGCACCAGTCAATTAAAACCTGCACCTACTTCATCAAAACATAACCATTTTTTAAAGCTTTTTATGAGTGATGATGATTCACACAGCTTACACTACAACTCGCGATGTTTAAAGCCTTATTTACACGATGCGAGTTAATTGCCTGTGGCATACCGACCTTGTGAAGGCCGCAGGAATCCGCTGGATGCGGGAAGCACAGAATCAGTCGAAGTGGCGGTGCTTTGGAGAGGTCTACGTCCAGCAGTGGACGTCTTTCGGCTGAATGATGATAACACACACCATAATTTTAACCAACAAAAAAAATTGTACCGTCTAAAATGTGTTTAGACGATGCAAGTCATTTGTTTCTACAATTTTATTGTATCCCACAGGCAAGAAACTTGCACCATGTAAATGGGACTTTTAAGATAAATGACTGTGATTAATCGATACATATTTTTTATGTAACTTTTTACTTGCAGTTACGCCATACTTTAAATAAAATTATGTAATTCCACAAGTTCTAATAATACTTATTACTAATCGGCGCCATGTTGAAGTTGTCCAACTTCATTTTGACCTATCTCAACGTGTTCCATTGTGTAGTGCAAGGATTACCTCTAACATGTTTATTAGAGACAAAGCAATCCGGTTAACAAGACATAAGGCAGTCAATTTTTACCCAAGGAATTTACCTATCTAACAATCTACTTAACCTTTTCCCAATTATTTTGAGGTCAGCTTCCAGTCTAACTGGATGCAGCTGAATAACAATATTTTACATTGAGCAACTGCCTACCTGATATCGACAAACCATTTACTAGGTAACACGATACCTTAAGGAATTTACCTTTAAATCTCGCTTTTTAGGGTTCCGTACGCAAAGGGTAAAACGGGACCCTATTACTAAGACTCCGCAGTCCGTTCGTCTTTATGTCCGTCTGTGACCAGGCTGTATCTCATGAACCGTGACAGTTAGACAGTTGAAATTTTCACAGATGATGTATTTCTATTGCCGCTATAACAACACATACTAAAATACAGAATAAAATAAATATTTAAGGGGGCTCCTATGCAACAAACTTGATTTTTTTTGCCGTTTTTTATAGATAATGGTACGGAATCCTTCGTGAGCGAGTCCGACTCGCACTGGGCTGGTTTTTTTAGTGTTGTGTAAAATAACCGATGTCAAAACGATGTCCATGACTTTACTTTACAGCCTTAACCTGATGTATTGTTCTAAAACGAACATACCGTTATGAAGACATCGACTCTTAGGCACTTGTACCACCGGCGACTAGGAAGCGACCTGGCTATCAACACTTTTCTCGCTCAACAAACGAACAAAAAATAATAGGAAGTGCCGAGTGCGTTCATACATTAGGTAGCACAGTATATTTTTTGCCCAAAATTTCGGACATGGCTTTTTTATTATCTTATATCTTAGGACTTGCAATTATAAATGCGAGACGAGAACACCCGATTGCCTATTTGTCACGAAAGACAGAAAATTAGTACTTGAAAAAAATTTCTATGGTTTCCAGAAAAACCATAGAAACAATTGTAGCTCAAAAGTTTGATATCTTTTTAAGACTTTACTTATGGTATTGAACAGTGATTTAAAGACTTTACGATAGTAAAAAAAATTAGGCTTTATTTGTTCAAGATAACAGAGTTATAGCTGATTTTGTAAATTTTTGATATCTTTTTTTTTACCGCCATATTATTACGTATTAGGATTTGAAATTAGGACTGAAATGTTCTTTTTATTTACAATTATGACCTTACAAACAAAGGAATCCTAATATAGCAGGATATGGGAATTATTGTAATTCAAACTTTTTTGATTAGGGTTATCACCTCGTAAATTTATTAAACTTGAACTTTTAAAATATTTGAAGTTATTTTTTAATGTTAGTAAGATTATACAAGAAGACATTTTTATCACATTCTAATTGTATTTTGAGTGTTAGGTGACATTAGAAAATTCTATTTTTAAATCAAAATAGTAGGAAAACTTCCCAAAAAAAAAAAGCGGTGAATTCCGTAATTTCAATTTGGATCGTCTCCTAGCTAAACGTAGATCTTGATTAGGGGGTGGGGCGCTAGGCAGCGTGGCGCGCGCGCAAATTTTTTTCCCTTTTTAGTCAACGTCACGTGTCTGCACGTGACGGGTGTGTTTTTCCTAGTTCCGTCCCAGGCTCCCGTGAGCCGCGCCACCCGCCGCCAGCCAGTACGCCAATTTATTAAAACGCGAGTATTGTAAAATGGTGCGAAGTTAAGTTCATGGAGGATTGGAGGTCTTCCCTTGGCCGCTGCAGTCACTCAAACTCACCACCATTTACGTAAGTTGAATTCGATGCAAAACAAAAATGTTATCCGGATAGTGCGATTCAAGTAACAGAAAGAGAAGCCTTTGTTCCATTTGTTAGTTTACTTTCTCACACTCTTCAAAGATTAATAAACTCCTGCGACGAAATTATATCAGCATATTGTGAACAAAAAGGTCTAGATACGGTAGATTGTATTTTTGAGGGGAGTTGGGGGTTTGATGGTAGTTCGGGTCAATCATTTTATAAACAGAATTTTTCTGATAATCAAGAGCCTGAAAACACTTTATTTGCCACTACATTCATCCCATTACGGATAAAAACAAAAAAAGACTTTGTACTTTGGTTAAACCCAACTCCACAATCATACAGATTTTGCCGTCCGATTCATATTCAGTATCGGAAAGAGACAAAAGATTTAATACTAAATGAACTGAAATTGATAGAAAACCAAATTAGGGATTTGACTACTTTAGAAGCAACTACATCTAACAATAAGAAAATAAGGGCAAAACCACAACTTTATTTGACATGCATAGATGGCAAAGTACTAAATATAATAACAGAAACCTCTTCTCAACTTAAATGTCCATTTTGCAAAGCAACTTCAACGCAATTCAACAAATTAGACATAATTTATTCTCAGCCAATTGATATATCGGTTTTCAAATACGGAATAAGTCCCGTGCATGCATGGATTCGCGTGTTAGAGTTCTTACTTCATTTGGGCTACAAGCTTCCTGTAAAGAAATGGAGGGTAGGCAAAGATTCAATGGAATCAAAAACTGTTGAGGAAACAAAAAAACGTGTGCAAGAGAGAGTGCGAAAAGATTTGAAAGTGCTAGTTGATGTTGTGAGACCCAATGCTGGAACAACAAATGACGGCAACACAGCCCGAACAGTTCTATCGGATAAAAATCGTGCAGTCTTTGCTGAAATATTAGGCCTTGGTCTGTGGTTGTTGGACGATCTTCACACGATTCTGATTACTTTATCTTGTGGTCTACCTGTAAATGCTAATAAATTTGGAGATTTTTGCAAAAGCGTTGCATCTATTGTTCGTGGTGATTTCGATTGTATCGATCTCACCAGTAAACTGTGTTATGTGGTCCCACGCACTGTTCATATACGAAGCATTCGTGCAGGTACTCTATTTGCTGTGAATTCCTGTCGAACTAATTCTGGTTTGCGCTGCCCTATCCGTCGAATGGTTGAGTCTTATAATTGTAATTTTGTTAATATTGATATTTTTGTATTCTCAAAATCCAAATTTAAATGTAATGTTATGAAAATTCTTATTAACCAATAATGTTGTAAGGAATGTAAGCTAATCTTTATTCTATTATTTATTTGTTTTTAGTGTTAATTTATCAATCTGTTGCCAAGCAATCAATTAGAATCATTGTTTTGCATGATGTAATTTATTATTATTATTAATGTGATGTAATTATTTATTTCCTATCTAGTGGTACTCATTATCATATTTTCTTTTGTTAATATGCGGATAATGTAGTGGGCTGCAATATTGTTAATATTTTGTATTATCTTTTCTCTGTTTCAATATATATTGTAGCTGTTTATTGTCCCTGAATAAATAAAATAAAATAAAATCTAAATACGTGGCAGAATATGGTTGGTACCCAATGACGGTAACAATACATAAGATTCTCATTCACGGTCAAGATATTATTAATAACTCAGCTCTTCCAGTGGGCTTATTATCAGAGCAAGCCGGTGAAGCGCGGAATAAGTTCTGGCGTTACGACAGAGAACACCATAGCCGAAAATCCGACCGCGAAAAAACCATCTTAGACTTGTTTCACAGAGCACTGGAATCGTCAGATCCAGAAATTTCCTACATAAGGCTACAGAATAGGTTGAAAAAACTAAAATCCTTACCGTTACCACCCAGCGTAGTTAGGTTACTGAAACCGTATGAAATCTCAGCAGAAGACGATTTTGTGGCAATAGAAAATGACGAAAATTTTGAAATTATTGAAGGACATACCGACAATGTAACAGAAATTCTTTCGTCAGATCAAGCTGAAGAATGTACATCAGAAAACAATTAAGTAAAATGGCATAATGTAATTTACTACTAGTGAAAGAAATTTCAATATAGGTTCAGTACAGAGATCGTTTCCTACAAACTTTACCTCTTTATAATATTAGATATAATAATTATGTAGATTATGTTCAAAAAATTCCAAATTAGTATGGCAGGATTGGCATGTCAAATGAAATTCATAGTTTTTTTTTTATTATCTAAGCACGTCTAGGAAAACTGGGCTAAACCATAGCTCGATCCAAAAATGAAATAAATTTTTTTTTTTTTTTTGTTTTTCTGTTCATTTAAAAACTATTTTTCTGTGTAAATAAAGTGTTCCGATGCACACGCCCCAACCTCCAGTTAATATATTATTTACGAATAAAAAGTTATGGTAACTTTTTACAATAAATTCTATTTAGAAATATTGACAACCCTAAAATCATAATTACCATAGAAAACTTTAGAAGCTTCTAAGTTCGATATCCTTCAATATTTGGATCTGATTTTTTTTTCATGGATTCATTCACTTTTTTCTAACAATTCTATAGAAAAATAGAATCCAAATAATTAAAAATACGACCATAAAAAAATAAAATAAAAAAAACATTAATTGTAAATAAATCTCTGAAAACTCGTTTAACAAATATATAAATCAATCAGTATTATGTGTCTTAAGATTATTGTTTATCAGGAAAAACAAGAAGATAATTCGTGAAATATTTCAAAAGTTAATGGTGATTTACAATTTTATCATAAAAAATAATTAAGTGGTTTTTTTTGGTCATAATGAGAAATAGGCGCTTGTGAGTTCTATTCATTAATTTTATAAAACATTACAAACAAAGTTATCACATAAAAAAGACATGTCCGAAATTTTGGCCAAAAAATATACTGTGGGTAGGTACATAAAGGCTCATTTATAAAGCTCTTCTATTTTCCAGATCATGTCAGGAAGTGTCTTAGCACTTGCGCCGGCGCAGAGTTCCAAAAAAATACGCGATTGGGAACCAGCAACAGGGAAATTCTCGATACCCTCTAACAATCCACTCTCCTGGCCATGCTTATTATAAAACGTGCGGAACTTTTTACTCTGCACATCTGTAAACTGTGATTTTTTTGTTTTTATTTCCTTCATTCATAGATGTATTATAATTTAAAAGGATTAACGACCCATATTTTTTAATCCATAATTTCTCAAGCATGAATTATAATTTGTCAGAGGTCGCACTAAAATTTTCTCCAATCGAGTCTATTTTTAAATGAAGATTTATTATTAGCATGGTTCTAGAATGCGTGTCATTGTACTTTCAGTTTGTAGACTTGACAATGAAAGAATATTCTAGGACAGAATATTCTATTACTAAACCGCTAGCTTTTGCCCGCGGCTTTGCCCGTGTGAGGGTCTGAAATTCTCCCACGGGAACGTACTAACCGGTAAAAAGTATTCTAAGTCTGACCCAGCGGGTTAATTGCGTAACACACTTAACGTAGCATAGGATTTCCGTACAATGAGAGGTCAGCTTATACTGGAAATGTATAGCTTGATATGTAGCCGTGCGTACATACATCCTATACTATTAAATGAGCAATATTTGTATATATATTTATTTGTTTGTATATAGTTTTCTACTCATGTTCTCGAAATCCGCTTTAACGGTTTCGATGAAAGTTGCAATATAAGGGTTTACGGGGGCGAAAAAATCGATCTAGCTAGGTAGATCTCATATCTGGGAAAAATTAGTTTACTCCGTATTTTCACCCGAGCAGAGCTCGGTCGTCCAAAGTTTAGAACAAGATAATGAATAATGACATGACATTATTGACATTAGAATAATGATCCTGGCAGCATGGAATTAGTGAGTACCTACTATCATGGCAGTATGGAATTAGTAGGTACTATCCTATCAAAAGAGCATTTTCTAATTTCACCAGAGCGGAGCTCGGTCGCCCAGGTACTATTTCTTACTATGGTACATACGCATACCTCATTTCTAATTGCTAGCTCTACTCGCTCCTCGGTGGGACAGGTGCGTGAGGTAGATACCTCCATTATCGACTGTATTGAACATAATATCAATATCTTTCAAGCTGTGACGGCGCAGTTATTTCGGACTTTTATTCTTTTTTCATAGAAGCGCTCACTTGAAGAACTGTTACAGCAGAAAACGGTACTTGGCATAGTGACGGTGAATCTCTGCCCGGTCTAAAAAGTAGGTCTGTTTTTTTAATAGTAAGTAGTAACAAGCTGACTTTTATCATCGACGCAATTTCAGAATTGGGCCCGTAATAAACGTTGTTAATCGTGAGTAAAATAATCTCTGAAAATTGTAGAGAAAATTCAAAAATGAGCCTGTAAGGTCGTGCGTACTTTGGACGCGTGTTGGTACGAATTTTAATCGTACGAACACATACGAACACGCACGACCGATCTCGACCTTCCAAGTACAAAGGGAGCGCGCAGACTGAGTGCGAGTTAGTCGTACGTATAGTTCCGACGTCCGAAAACAATCCGAACTTGTTGGGATTTTTCGTGCGTTCAATGCGAGGTCACCGGAACACTACCTATTTGACGTAGAAAAACTTATTCAGTGTGCGCACTCAATTCGTACTACCACGACCGTATACGTACGATACAAATTCGTGTCCAAAGTGCATGCGGCCTTAATCGTACTCGAGTTTTTTTGGTTCATCGTGAACTAATAGATACATACACACATAAACTCACGCTTTCTTCCCATGGGGGTAGAAACAACAGAACGTCACCTCCTATGATCCTTACATACTCGTTTTGCTTTGGAATTCGTTTTACTTAATAGTTTTACTTTTATCTAGAAAGATTTATCAGAATAATGTATTCACCTAGGTAAATGCCAATATTTATAGATTTGGTACTTAGGAAACAATCCAATAATTAAATAACTTACCTTTTGGAAACCGACTTTGGACGGTGTATGACAAATTCCGAAACTCCAAATCCATCTTGGATCGGCTGAAACAATGAAAATCACTCTATTAAAATTATATCACTCATTTTATTTATAACGTATAATATAGGGAAAATAAACGTTTACACATTACAGTTTTATACAAAATTTTAGCTACAGAGTGAGTAAATTTATATATGACCCACGACAGTTTCCACATATTATAAAGACAAGATAACTAATTAATAATAATAATAATAATCATTTATTACAAGTAACAAGACTCATAGTGTTAGTAACAATAATACTTATAAACTATGTTAGTAAAACTATCACAGAGACAAAAACCAGACATAAAAACATAAACAACGCAGATGATGACTACTGCAAGGTTACAGGCTCAGCCGAAACCTTGCAGCAGTGGTTTACAAAAACACAATCCAACCTACTTGCTATCATAGACAGGATGCTGTTGGCACTGCCCCGCACCCTACGGACCAAGGATGCACATCGCTTTCGCATCGTCGCGAAAAAGCAGTTTACGCGAGCTTCAGCAAACATCCCTGATGCGCTGCAGTATCGGGGCAACCCCATCAGTACCCTGAATGAATTATTATACTGGACGCGAAGGGCGCCGTATGATTTTTGAGTATAATGTACCCACAGTGCACAAGTGTAAAAAGACGTGCAATACGCACTAAATATAGTGCGCTTGACCTCCTTAGAGGCACACTAAATAATGAACACTAAAGAATTTTTGGAACGAAGTTCTTTAACGCGGCTTGTAAACTTTCAGAAATCGTCACGCTAAAAAGTGTTAATACTTGCGAGTGTCTTCTTCTAAAGGCTAGTGCAAACTGGCGCGATATCGCGGGCGCTACAGGCAGCGCGACCCTTGTAGCACTCGCAATATCCTTTATATCAAGCCTTAATTCAAAGAGAAACAGAGAGAGAGAGAATGCCAGCAGAAAAAAAAACAAAAGAAAATAGGATAAAATTATACGTAGGATAAAATTATACACATTGGCCCAAGTACACTGCATGTGGAGAGAGAAAGTGTGAATTTGGTCAATAATAAATAGTTTTTAAATGTTTATTATAAAAATTGATTGTATTCTAAATATTGAAATTTTTGTTAATTTGTATGTAATATCGATTTTAAATTCTTATATTGTCAAATAGTGTATCTAATGGGTAGTTTTTTTAGTTACCATAACCTAACTCTAAGACCTACTGTATCACCAAACATTACACTAATAAATACTTTGACATTGAAAATATAAAACTAATGCGATATACGCGTACATTTTGATAACTACAATAAAATTAAATAATGTTCTAAATAAAACTAAACACTAAAGAGGCATGCAAATAAAAAAAGGAAACGAAATTATAAAGATTCGGTTTGAGTTAAAAAAAATCTCATGGAAAGAACCAGCGCGATATCGCGGGCGCTACAGGCAGCGCGACCCTTGTAGCGTCCACGATGTCGCGCTGGTCTGCACGAGCTTTTACTCATACTAAGTTAAATAGAACACTCTACAAAATAATCTAGTTTTTTTTGTTGATAGTTGCATTTTGAATAAGCGAAAACAACACGAGAAATATATACCGATGATACTTATTCGTTCTTTGTTCTTTTTTATTATCATTCACCCAGAATAATTAAACAGCTATGTATTAAGACCAGGCACTCGAAAGACAATTTCCACGCAAACTCTGACCCAATGCACTATATGCCAAACGCTAACTCATCAGTAATAAAGTTGAATATTGCGTGCGCTCTTTGGTCGTGTGCACGGAACTAAATGTCGTAAGTCTCAATTGTTATTTCGTTTATAATTAAACTAATAATTGATCTAGAGAAAAAACATCTTATATTTGGATAATAAACTATATTTCCTTACTGTCAATAATTATTTTAGACATAAAAGCCGAGTAATCTTGTTTTTATTTAAAATTATCTTTAAAAAAGATTTTCAAAATAAAAAATGGATCGAGCGAAAATGTTCCAATGACGTAACTATCTTATATTTGGAAATAAAAGATCCAATAAATTATATACTACAGTTCCATTTTGATTGTATGCGTGATTTTTTCAGAATATTAATGCAAATAAACATACAATTATTTATCATCATGAAAAAATAAATTAAGTGTTCAGTACAACAAAGTATCCATTTACAATATGTTAGGTCAATCACGTATTACAATGTCAACAATAATAATTTTCTTCTTTTTTGCATCCGTGTCGAGAGTTCAGTGTCGTTCATTACATTGAACCTAATTATTATTGTAACATATATTTAAAGTAATTAACATTGGACATTATGATAAAGATCGATATTTCCTGAATTAACAACGTGGGTCTGGTTTAAGCCGACGACGTTTGCATGGACCTAATAAAATCACGGCGATTTTTATATTTAGCATTTTTTAGGCGATTCTTTGATTCTTTTCTTTTTCCATATTGGTTTAAGCAATTTACTTTGCACTCGTAAAGAAACTTCGCACAAACAGGAACTGAGAGATTCCGCCTAAGCTAAACCGTGTTAGGCCGCATTGCAGCAATGAGCCAAAGAACATTAGGAGCCGTGGTGAGTGCACCGCAACGCAATAATTGGTTCAGAGAGATTCAAATTTCGAATTAGAATTTGAACTGTGTCCAGTGCGATGAGGCTGCGCACAAAAGAGCGGGCCGCGTCATGCAATAAGTTGCGATGCGGCGCGACCCGCCAAAATGTACGCGAGTCTTATAAATCTAAATACATGTGAAGTTGGTCAGTTGTCAATGTTCTCAGAAGCTAGTGAAAGTATACAGCTAACACATTTTTTATGGAGTATAAAAAAACGCAAACACTGTTTTGTTTGCGCAGTTTCGTAGCGTTTGAAAGCCCTCACTTTTTTAAATTAATATTATATTCTGTTTGGTCAACCACTTACCATCTTGAATAATTCCCTCTTATGAAAACCAGTTGTATTCTTAGACGGTTTTCAAATGTGTTTTAAACTGGTTCTAGCAAAACACAATCTTGGGTTATTTTTTTTCTATTAATTAATATGCTCATACGAGGTATTTAATTAAACCTCTTTCATTCAGTTAACGTTGACTTGTCATATTGTTAAGTTAGAAAAATATTACCAGGATACCGAAGAATATTTTTTTTTTTTATATTCGGCTTGGCTTAAGTTACTATACCTATTATATAACTCCTTACTTAGAAATAATTATAAAAAGCATAATGAATAGTTGTTGAAACTTTAACATAAATATGATGTGTCATGGAATATAGTTGCCATAAGCTAAGATTTTGGAACTAGAAATAAGCATAAAACGCGATATTAAAAACTTAGCAAAGGATTAACAACAGCTTTATAAAATTACCAAATTATGTTTCGAAGACAATGGGAAAATGGGACAATGGGATTCGAGCAAAATTTCAAATAATTTAAATAATGTCAAAATAAAAAATAGCTCTTAAAAAGTTAAAAGTAAATATCATAAAAAGTGTAGGAACACTCTCTAAAGTCTAAAAGCTGTGGTAGTACTCGAATAACAAAAGTCTTTTTTTTTTTGTAAAAATGGGCATATTTGCATTAAAAAAAAATCACGCTTTATGTAAGTAAACAAAGAACCACATCATTGTTAGTCAATATAGTGCAAAACAAGTACTTTAAAGTGACCCACTTGGCACTCTCCAGCATGTTTTTATAGCCAGTTCAGTCATAAAGAGATACCAACGTACATGCGAGTATCACTCGACCGCAGGCCTAATGAATCAACACACCGAGATGCTGAAAACAAGATAGGCGTATCAGCAAAAAGGCAAATAACAAAAAGCTACAGTGATATTGAGGTAGGTTACTATGAGAACAAAAAGTATGTAGATGATCAAGTATATTTAATCCTATCATCATGTTTATATACATTAATAGATACGTGGCTTTTACGAAGCCTCTACGCGATGTAGTGCTGCTACTACGTGGCGTAGTGCTTCGACTACGTGGCGTAGCGCTGCAACTACGCGGCTTAATGCTGCACATACGCGGCGTAGCGCTGCAACTACGCGGCGTAGCGCAGCGGCTACACGCCGCGTCGTCAGCGTCGACTCTGCGTCAACTCGGTGTCTACAATATGTCTACGCTTACCTACGCGACAGTGACAAAAACTTAGCCTGATAAGGTGAATGTAATAATTACGAACCTGGTCCAGACATTATGATTTATCATAAAAGGAAATTAATCATGCAACCCCAGACTAAGGAAACTGGAATCGAAATTTTGCACCTACGCAGCCTTTGTCAGATGATTGATTCATGCAATTTAAATTGTTTATATCCAGAAATTTTATTTATTTCGAATTCTATGGCATTTTAGGTAAGAAAGTTACGTACCTAACCCTTGGACAAGGACTGAATAGACGTTCTAAAATCTGAAAAACTATAAGGCAGTGTTCTAAGTTCATGTTTTTAATTTTATTGCTTACAAAGTACATAGTATTAAATTCCTAATAGCAATAATAGCGGTGTCACACCAGATAACATGGCCTATTAATATAGTCGCTCATAAATATTAATAAATTCCCCATAATGGTGCGCATAAGGAAAATAATAAATATTGTATTATATTGTTAGCAGAAAGAGTTAAAACAATGTATTGACACTTCGTCACATTACCAATCACATAAGATTATGTCACATGTAATCTATCTTATATTTACGAGAATCATAATATCGTTACGATTATTGTTACAACTTTTAAATGGAACTTAATGCAACATGATTCTTTTATTGAATATTATATTCAATAAATAATATATTGTAATTCTTTTATATGTATATATTAGCTTGATTATTAATTTATTATGGCATCGTTGAAAATATATTTTTATAGTTAAACGACTGTCATTTCTAGCTGTTCCCACAGGATTGTGACAACTCAAATTAATAATAAAAATGCCAATTTGAACTGTATGTGTAAAGAATTTAATTTTAAAATGCAAGGCACGATACTTAGCCGTACCTTAGACTTGATTATTATCGAGATAAGGGTACCTAGAACATTAACAAAATGTCACAATCAACGTACAGTTGACGTCAATACAGTTTTCGTTTTGTAGTTTAAGGCGATCGTAGAAAAGTAGTACCTATCATTAAATTCTTTTTTTTGTTTGTTTTAAAGGCAGCTAAGAAATTCCAAGGTTAGATTGGATCCAGACATTGTGATTTTCCTCTCGTTAAGTGAATATAAGATACCTTCGCTGTCGTTCCCAGTTTGTTGGGATTCACAAGGCAACTACAACAGGTAACAATCACAGTATATAGTAGTGTACTAGGTTCACATTATAGGTTTCGATCACCCAAAGCATAATCGCACAACATGACTAGCAACAAAAATAATAATGATGACAACTACAGTAAAAAACTTTGTTCACAACTATGACAGCTACAAGGTCTGTGCGTCTATCTTCTGACACAGTTCTACTTAGGCAGGAAATGTGTAGGAGACCAAACTCGCCAGCTACAGTAAAAAATTGTTATAAAGTTATATTAGTTAAAGAAATTCGGAATAGAATTCTGATTATATAGGTAACTAACGGGGGTTACATTGCATGTAACCCAAGTCTTCGAATTCTTTCCGAAACAAAAAGAACAGCAGTTTACAAAAACAAAAAATAGTGGCACTCCGGGAGTGCCGATAGAAGTGAAATCTTGAACAAAATCGCCTTGCTGGAAGAAAAATACTTGTATAGAACATTGGTCCGTAACCTTTTCTAAATAAAGAGCACAATCGCGTTTACAAAACTGAGGTGTCGTCATGGTGTCGCGAAGTCCCATCTCAAAAATGCCCAATGCGCCTAAAGAAATTTTTCACTATAAAAAAAAATTGAAACTGCAAAATGCAATTTCAAGATTCCTGACTCCACAGAAGTTAAAACATAATGAATAATTATTGAGATAGCTGGCTAATAAATAAAAGTAATCCATTGAAGTATAGTCACAACGAATGCCCAATTACTTTCATGAACGAGAACATAAAAATAAAAGAAGCAAACACAAAGCGAGTGAAAGTAAGTACGATGCTCAGTTTTCACATGCATGACCTCAAACAAATCAATGCTTCACAGTTTTACAACTAAATGACAACACGGCAGGAAACACAATCGTATACAACCGCTAATTGTCTTGATACTTGGATAAACCGAGTTTCTCAACCATCGGGTCAAGAGCGAACGTTGACTGTCAGTCGGTATTATCGACTCTATTACTCCGGAACTTTTACTTCCTAATTCCTGTCGTGAGTCTGTCGACATTTTAGTTTAATGGCTTCCATTTAATGGAGGCTTTTACGTTTATTACGCGTTAACTTAATAGGTGCTTTGCTCGTAAACGTTAACTTGCAAGTTACTGAAATCGTGAAATCACTCTTGGAATGTTTTGGTTTGTTTTGTTATCGTTACCCTTTATACTTCAATTCAAATTCAGGGATAGTTTGTGTTGTGTAAACGGTGACACGGCCCATACCACCATTTGTTCTTTCTTAGTTTTCTAATGAAATACTCAATATTCAATACTCAATATCTTTATTGCTTTACCATAATGTGTACTTAGGTAGTAATTATATAATGTAAGATCATTATGGACCCTGTAGGGCACAGTAAAAAGGGTAGGAGAGAGGAAGCACTGTTTAAGGAGATCATTAAGTTGTTTTTATGGGAACAAGTTTTAACTTACATTTATTATCAAAGTCAGGAGATCGTGAATAAGATACTAACATTTCGCTTAAATATTATGCTGTTCGTAGGTAAGCGAGTCACTTGCGAACGGCTGGATCGATTTTGCTATCTTTTGTTTTAAAATGTTCGTAGTAGTCCGAATAAGGTTTTTAAGGAAATGTTTGCCGAAAAATTTTCAAATTCGGGAAAATCTTAACGTCCTTTTTTCTATGGGATTTTTGTAAGAAATATTGAAATTAGGACAGAACAACATCTGTCGGGGTCAACAGTTAGTTTTTAATATTGTTAAGACAGTGGCGTCGACAAGTGAAAACAATTTTGATACTTTTAAAAATAACATAGCATCACTCCTGTAATCCCCGAAGGGTAAGGCAGACGTGTATCTATAGTACACCCACATTTCGCCAGTTATATTTAAGTCCCATGTAATAGAAAAATAGACAAATTCATAATGGACAATCCCAATAACACTTTGCCCGATCTGGGAATCGAAACCTAGACCTCGCTCAGCAGTAGCGCTTGCGGCCACTAGACTAACGAGGCAGACAAACAATTCTCGTAGAAAACTGCAATAAACAGGTATTTAACCTTGATCGCCGACCTAAAAACACACTCCAGAAAAAAATATGATGGCGATAAAATTCTACAGACAAAAGTTATATAAAAAGTCATTCATAAAAAGTAACACCATATATTATTTAAAAGACTATAAAGATTCAATCCAAGGTGAGGTGAGTTGGTGGCGACAATATTCCGATGCATGTAGGTAGATACTTTCTTGTGATAGTGATCTTGAGATGCAGGCGAGATCATTGCCAATGAAGCTTTCTCTTGTAGCGTGGGTAGTTTATCTACGTATCTACCGACCGGTTCATGGCAACTTAACCACGAAAGTATATGCTCGCGGCTTCGCCAGAGTGGAAATCGGAAATTATTCCACGGAAACTTACTACTGAGACAAAAATTATTCTATGTCCTAATCCAAGTCATGGTCTATCGTTTTGCTGTTTATTCTTTATTCTTATTATTTTTTTAAATCTATAAGTAGGATATCGGAATCACTTTTACTTGTCATATTAAAAAATATTATAATATATATAAGTATATACATTTGTACTCACGTTCTCGAAATCGGCTCTAATGATTTCGATGAAAGTTGCAATATAGGGCTTTACGGGGGCGAAAAATCGATCTAACTAGGTCTCATATCTGGAAAAAATCATTTTCTCCGTATTTTTACCCGAGCAGAGCTCGATCGCCCAAAGTTTAGAACATAGTTTACAAAGATATTGAATAATGACATGGCAGCATGGAATTAGTAAATACCTACTATCATGACAGCATGGAATAAGTAGGTACTATACATTACGGATTAGTATGAACTTTCCTATACTATTAAATGAGCATTCTCCATTTTCACCACAGCAGAGCTCGGTCGCCCAGGTACTATTATATAAAAGGACAAAACAAACTCAGAGGTCGCATGAAATTTCGTTCAACCATTTAGGCATAAAAAGGTAACAGACACACCGATAGACAGACGCACAGACAGACAGAGATACTTTCACATTTATATGTATATACTTCCGTATGGATATTGCGGTATTAATGTTTTTTTATACATTCGCTATCGATGTCTTTTGGATGACTTAATAAATGCATACTTATCATTATTATAATGTGCATATTATGTAAAATTGATTTTGTAAATATTATTCGTTTTTTTATCTGTTAATGCGTCAGAAACACGTTTTAGTCGCTTTTACAAGACAGAAATAGTCAATTGTTATTAATATGCATTTATAATAAAAATTCGACGATCATAATAGAATATATATTTTATAAATGTGTTTAGAGAATATTTTAGCAATAAATATAGCTTGTACATTTTTATCTTATCCAAAGTATCAAATATGTACCTAATTAAGTTAAATAATAATAATATTCTATTGTGAATTTATTTTATAATAATCTATTTGTACTTAACTATGGCATTAGGACAACCTGTAAAAATAGATTTAAGGGGATATATATAATAAATAAACATTTATTTGCGTACAACATAGTATACAAAGGTGGTATAATGATTACATTCACAGATCATGCATGAGCATGCAAACTTGTAGATGTTATAATTTATTTTCAAGAAACTCCTCAATGAAATTATTTAAATAATAATAAACCATTTATTTTTCAGACAAAGTCCATAAAAATATTACATTATATTTAAATTAAAACATGAAGTTGATATAAAAATCACAAAGACACAATAAAGCTAAAGCAAAAGTTAAAGCTTCCGTACTAAGACAAATACTCTGACTAAGATCATAATTTCCTATAAAAAAAGATGTTTAAAAGCGAGTAGTTACCTAACATAACAAAAATATTGAATGTTCAGTACACAGATACAACAAAAGCTGCACGGGTTTCGCTTCTTATTTACCGAGGTCAAATAAGTACCGAGTACGTAACTCTAAGTCATCAACGGACCACAATTGTTTGTGGTCGCGCATACCGTGACAAACTGGTAGAAAACGTACTACGGCCCAGTTTAATGGTATGTACTTATATACCTCAGCTTTCGTTTGCTTTAAAAAATGATGTTTTTCCTCTATTTTAAGCCATCTTCTCCTTAGCATTTCAATAACAATAAAAATAGACTCGGCCCAGAATTCTTCTACGTGTTTGGTGCCATCACTAGCGTCCATCCAGTTCCTGTAATGTGCAGCTGACAGGACACGCAGGACATGAAATTGAGTGTCCCATCGTTTGTGGAACACAAACAGGGTATAGTAATTTTATTCTAGGTGCATCGTTTTTCAAACTATTGTAAAATATTTTAAAAGAGTAACGGTGGAGTTTCTTGCCCATTCTTCTCTATACGAAAGCTACCTTTTGGAAGGGGCGACTAGAATCAATTATATTATTTTGTAAATTTTGACGTTCAAAAGTGCCTGAGTATTTGAAATAAATGATTTGACTTTGACTTTGACTTTGAACAGCACTACATTTACACTCCAAGGCGAAGTCGTCTATGAATCTCCACCTGAACAGATTTTAGTTGTTTCGGCCAACCTGGGTCCGGAGACTGTTTGAAGACTTCCAGGTTACCAAAGGCAACTCGTGTCCAGGTGGAAGGAATGTTTCGGGTAAGGAAGCACTGTCTCGACACAGCTTCAGTTTTTCTTTTGACCATTTTAAGCCATAGTGGGGTCTTAATAAGATGAAATTTTGATTAGATACTATTAAACGGGCAATATTTGTATGTATTTGTTTGTATATATATTTGTACTCACGTTCTCGAAATCGGCTCTCAACGATTTCGATGAAAGTTGTAATTTAGGGGTTTACGGGGGCGAAAAATCGATCTATCTAGGTCTCATATCTGGGAAAATTCGATTTTTTCCGTATTTTCACCCGAGCAGAGCTCGATCGCCCAAAGTTTAGAACAAGATAATGAATAATGACATGACATTATTGACAGTAGAATAATGATCATGGCAGCATGGAATTAGTAAGTACTTCATATCATGGCAGTATGGAATTAGTAGGTACTATCCTATACTATTAAATGAGCATTCTTTATTTTCACTCGAGCAGAGCTCGGTCGTCCAGGTTCTTAGATATTAAAAGTATGAGTAAGATGAAATGTAGAGCATGTTGCTCTAAGAAGGAAAGAAAGTCCTGATGTATGAATATGAACGTGAATTGCATTCATTTTGTACTCACGTGACATAAGAGGAAGTTGGGCAAAAAAAAACTTGTATTAAAAAAAACGTAAAGCAATTCAGAATTAATTATTCGAATACTCCAGCACTGAGTACGTCGGATTTCTAAGTAAGACGCAAAATAAGTTATGATTGTTTAACATAATTTTTGAGATTCTGAAGCCACGTCGTAGGTATAATTTATAGGGTTACTTCATTAACGTTTTAGGGTTTCGGACAGATTGACGAGGAAGGAGCGCCGTCAAGCTTTAAAGAAGTCGGGCAAAGGCTCCCGCAACAAACAGGCCACTGTCGCTAGCACAGTCAAACCGACAGTTGGCCAGCTAAACTTCTCCGCCGGTAAGCGGTCACAGGCAGAGGCCGGCACAAGCCGACCAGCGCCCAGTCAACCGCCAACCAGCGCTCCGGTGAAACCCAAAAGTGACACTACACAGCGACCCTATTGGAAGGATCAGGCCGCGGCCAAGCGAGCTCTCAACGAAACCTTGACACCTCGGGGAGAGCATAAGCGGCCGCGTCTTGATCAATCCAATAGGGTCGACCAACGAAGCTACGCCCAAGCTGCCAGCGCAACCCTAGACGTCGCCATCACCTGCGACCGCACGGGGATCCTCAGCAAGGACGCGTCGGACCAGGTTCTCGCTGCTATCCAGAAGCAGATCATCCTCGAGGCCTGCTCCCCCAAACAGGACACCCCAGGGCCGACTTTCAACGCCAAGCCGCTGTTCGCCGGGGGTATCCTTAAACTGTGGTGCGGTAATGACCACACCTTAGCCTGGCTAAGGAAGACAGTCTCCGGCTTGACTCTTTCAACTAGCACCTCGTTAGTCGTTATGAGCCAGTCGGAGATCCAGAAGCGTGCACGGTGTGGCATCGTGATCCCGGACGAGCAGGGGGTCTACGGAGAGTCGACTATGATTGGTCGTACTCTCAGCTACCAAAACTCTTGGGTAGACATCAAGAGGTGGGTACTGCTGCACGCTGACAAACAAGCCGCGGCGTGGTTCGTGGTGGTCGGTGTCCCTGTGGACCAAATCCCGACTCTGATGGAGGCCGGACGCCGCCTCTCAATTGGATTAGGGGCGGTGTACGTGAAGTTCCAGGGTCGGAACGGTAGGTTCACCGACGTTCCACAGGGATGGGACCCCGCCACGGGAACCGTCTGCGAGGCGCTGGAACAGCTGTCGCAAGCAACAGCAGGGGAGTCCACTCCCCCTTCACACAACCCGGAAGCATCCGCGGCTGAGCCTGCTACTGCAGAGTCAGCCGCCCCTGCCGCCGCCACCGTGGATGTCGTTCCCTCATCGGGCGGGGAGCTGGACGACATGATCCTGTCTCCGGCTTCGGGCTCGGGGGAGGACGGTTTCGACGAGGGCGACCTGTTTGCCGGGCTTAGACTTGGGGGGGACGACGAGGGTTCGACCAGTAATGGCGTCCCTTTCGTCGGTCTGTAGAGTCCTCCAAGCAAACCTCCACCACAGTCAGACCGCGACGGCTCAGCTTCGCAAGTGGCTGGAGGTACAACACACGGCCATTGCCTTAATACAGGAGCCGTGGATTAGGGCGGGTCGCATACAAGGACTCTCCAATCTTGGCGGTAAGCTCCTAGTCACCTCAGATCATGATCATCCCAGATCGTGCATCTATGTCACAGGTAACCTTAAAACACAGCTCTTAACTGACTTCTGTTGCAGAGATATCTCTGCAGCTAGGCTGCTTATACAGCGCGACGATGCCACAGAGATGGTGATCGTTTTCGCCTCGGTCTATATGCCCGAAGCGGAGGCGCCGCCTCCTAACGGACTCGCCCGCCTCGTGAACCATTGCGAGAGCTGCGGGTTTGAGGTTGTCGTCGGGGCCGATGCCAATGCTCATCACCAACTGTGGGGTATGGACACGCAAAACGAGAGGGGTAAGGCTTTGGTTGACTACTTATTCTCGACTAACCTATCCCTACTAAACACTGGCTCCGAACCAACATTCGTAACCAGGCGAAGCCGCACAATCATAGATCTCACTCTGGCATCAGAGGGCGTGGCGGAAATCACCACTGGGTGGCAGGTCTCCAAGGAGGCCTCCTGCTCCGATCACAGGTGGATCCGCTTCGACATTCAGGTCTGTGTTCCATCGATACCACCACGGCGTTATCCGCGTAAAACGGATCGTGCCACCTACACACGCAACCTTGATTCCAAGCTAGCGATGCTAAGCGATCCGGTGACATATGCGGACACGACACAGATTGAGGCACAAGTAAGCCATCTTACAGAATCAATCATAGACAGCTACAAAACCGCCTGCACAGAGACCACGCCGCGCAACATACCGGGTAAACAACCCTGGTGGGGCGCTGATCTGGAGCGCAAGCGCAGCAAGGTAAGAACAGCTCTGAATAGAGCCATGAACACATGTGCGGATGAGGACTGGGATAACTACTACGCGGCCAAATCTAGCTACAAAAAATGCATCAGATTCAGGAGCACCTCGGGATGGCGCAAATTCTGTGGTAGCATTGAATCTTGTCAGCAAGCAAACAGGGTAAGGAAAGTACTGGCGCAACAGAATACACCTGGGCCCGCCACCCTCCGCAAACCTGATAACACACTCACGTCGTCGCCTGAGGAAACAAGACGCATCCTAATTGAAACTCACTTCCCTGGTAGCGTCTTCGCGCAGGTAATCGACTGGCAAGATGAAACCCAAACACCAGCTGACACTGACTGGAGTTACGCACGCAGGGTGATCACGTTGGAGAAACTCCAATGGGCCATCCGGAGCTTCCATCCTTTTAAGGCAGCTGGTCCTGATGGAGTGTTCCCCGCTTTACTACAGTGGGGGGGTGCTTCTGTCGCAATAAGACTGGTGCCTTTAATGAGGGCGTGCCTGGCCTTTAGATACGTTCCTAAAGGATGGAGGGAAGTGAAAGTAATATTCATCCCTAAGCCAGGTAAGGGCGACTACACAAACGCCAAATCCCACCGACCAATCAGCCTGACCTCCTTTCTCCTAAAAACTCTGGAAAGGCTATGTGATAGAGAGCTGAGGGATGGCGCTCTGAAAAACATACCGCTACATGGTAATCAACACGCATACAGCTCAGGTAAGTCGACCGAATCTGCTCTCCATCTAGTGGTCAGTCAGATAGAGGACGTGATTCATCAAAAAGGCACCTGCCTGGGTACTTTTATAGACATCGAAGGAGCTTTCGACAAAACCAACTTCTCCAGCATCAGAAGCGCCCTCTCCAGGCATGGAGTAGAACAGGTACTTACGGACTGGATTACAAACATGTTAAGCAAACGGGTGGTTCGCCTTGAGGGTGAGCGGCAGTTGGCCATGATAGCCAGAGGCTGCCCCCAGGGAGGGGTTCTGTCCCCCCTTCTATGGAATCTGGTAATTAATGACCTCATTACCAAACTCAATGCCAACCGCTATTACACAATAGGGTATGCAGATGACCTCGCAATCCTTGTATCGGGGAAGGTGACGGGTACGATCTGTAACCTCACTCAGCAAGCACTACGTATCGTAGAAAGTTGGTGCAGGGAATTTGAACTGTCAGTGAACCCCACTAAAACTGAACTAGTCATGTTTACCCAAAAACGAGCATTAGGTCCTTTCCGCCTACCCAAACTGTTCGATACTGAACTTCAGTTGGCCAACGAAGTCAAGTACCTCGGGGTCATTCTAGACAGTAAGTTAAACTGGAGTAGTCATGTAGACAACAAGCTAAACAGGGCCTGCATTACCTTCTGGCAGTGCAGGAGAATGATAGGTAAGAAGTGGGGCCTATCCCCCAAAATCATACTGTGGCTGTACACAGCAGTGATCCGCCCTATGATCGCGTACGGGGCCGTGGTTTGGTGGCCCCGCACTCAGCTGGTTACAGCTTGCAACAAACTACAACGCATGCAAAGACTAGCCTGCGTGGCAACCACGGGCTGCATGAGGACTACTCCGACTGCAGCAATCGAAGCCATGCTGGGACTGCCCCCACTCCACCTGTTCATACAGCAGGAAGCGACAATGGCGGCGGTGCGTCTTAATGCAATTGATCTCTGGGGTAAGAGAGTCACACAACACACCGCGCTGCTTGAGGGACTCAACAATGAGTTCCCTATTACGAAAGCGGTAAATGACCGGGTGCCCAAACAATTTATCTTCGATAAAAAATACAGAATCCAACTCCACGAGGACCGCAGATGCGAGGGTTTGCGCCCCGCAGAGCTGCGAATCTTCACCGACGGATCCAAAACAGGTAGTGGCACAGGTGCTGGAATCTTCTCGGAGGACTTCAACATACACATAGCCACACCATTGGGTGTCCATAACACAGTGTTCCAGGCCGAATGCATGGGTATATCTCTTGCCGCTTCAGCCATCATGGCCAGGGAAGTTAAGGACCACTCGATAAGAATACTCTCAGACAGTATGGCTGTTCTGCAAGCGCTAAACAGTCACACTGTTGATTCTGGGCTGATATACGAGTGCCACCAACGCCTCAACCAGGTGGGTGACCTCAATAATATAACCATTCAATGGATCAAGGGACACAGCGGTTCGCGGGGCAATGACGCAGCCGACGAACTTGCCAGAAGGGGGTCGAGCATGGCACCAGTGGGGCCTGAACCCATCACGCCACTCCCCTTCGGGTACCTACGCTCTCTGGTAAGGAAACGAACCAGGGAACAACATCACAAAATATGGGTGGACCACGGTGAGTGCAGGCAGGCTAAGGAGGCTCTCCCTACAATCGACGGCCGCCTCACGAAACAGGTTCTCCGATTAACAAAACAGCAGCTGCGCACAGTTACAGCTGCCCTAACTGGCCATGGGTCATTTAATAAACACCTCTTTGTCATAGGAGTCACAGACAGTCCGCTGTGCAGAGCTTGCATGGAGGACGACGAGACAGCAGCCCATGTGCTGTTAAACTGCCCGGTGGTCGCCACATACAGGGCCAAGTACTTCGGTAACCCAGGTACCCTACGTGAGATTGTCAGTGACACCAAGGCGTTGCTGGCCTTCTTTGAGGAGCTGGGGTGGATCGAATAACAGATTTTCCCACCCGTACGCAAAATACGCGCTTTGACGTGGAGTTGCGGATACCAGCCCGTATTACCTATTATTACCTATTAGGGTTTCGTACCCGAAAGATGCGAAACGAAACCCTATTACTAAGCCTCCGCTGTCCGTCCGGCTGTCTGTCAGCGGGCTGTATCTCATAAACGATAATTTTAATTCAAATCGAAAGAATCGAATCGTATTTGAAATTTTTACACATTGTGTTTCTATTACCGCTATAACAACAAGTAATCAAAATAAATAAAGTTAATAATTAAAGGACCTCCTTTAATTGTACAAATAAGTGTGTGTTTTATTCGGCGTTTTTTACTAAATTTTGTACGGTAGTACGGAACCCTTCGTGTGCGAGTCGCACCCGTTTTCTTTTTTTTTTTTGCTACTTTTTGCAGACTCTTCTTTCAGGCTAAGATTTTATTATATTAACCGTCTACAGTTTTAACTATACTCCTAAAGACACGCATTTAATTTTTGACACCCTTTATTATCATTAATTATCATATAAACAACATTAAGTTTTTAAAACATGGAAAGATACAATATAAACCGGCCATTAAATTATATAATCTTCACAATTATATCATTCAATTGCCTGTTTATTGCCTGTTTGCATGCATTTGTGAAACCTTTTTAGGGTTCGAAAAACAAATGCACGTCGGTCATTGGGCTATAGATAGTGCCACCCACGAAGACGCGCCCCATTTAGCTCCGCTCCGTATAAAGTATAGCTTACAGAGGCCCTAGCGCGAATTTCTTCAAACCCTCTCGACTTACACATCGACCGCGTTCGGCGCTCCCATTGGCCCTTCACTGGCCTTCACTGGCCTTCACTGGTGAAGAGCAAGGCTCGGAACCGGTTTAAAAAATACCGGTGAAAACCAGTTTATTTGGGTGTTACTCCGAACTTTTCTTAAGAACGTGAACGTTTTAAGAACTTTATTTTAACCTAAATTAACCGGTTTCTACGACGAGCGGCATGTCGGTAAACGCGTTGCAACTTATGAATACTTGTAAGGATGCCGCGCTGACTAAAAACTAAACAAAAAACCGGTTAATATTGTTCTAACCCGTTTAATCCGAAAAAACCATTATAAATATAAAGACTCTTCCAAAACCGGTAAAAAAAACTGTTTTACGAGCAAAACCGAATGTAAAGGTTTTTGCGTCAAGTACGTAATAACGGTTTGAAAATTTAACCGGTATCCGAGCCTTGGTGAAGAGCCAATCGGAGCGCCGAACGCCGTCGATGCGTAAAGTCGAGATGGTTAGAGGAAACTCGCACTAGGGCCTCAGTACAGTAATCGCGGAGTGGGGCGCGTCTTCGTGGATAGACTATGTATACTGTTTTTTTTTATTGTACCTAAATATATTTTTTATTACATGACTAGCGACCCGCCCCTGCTTCGCACGGTTTTTACAACTTCAAAAAACATTGTGTTTTCTATGTAAGTTATTAATGTATTGTACACATAAACCTTCCGGAATAAATTCTCTAAATTATGGTAAAAAGCGCATCAAAATCCTTTGCGTGGTTTAAAAGAACAACGCGGTCATACAGACAGACGAAAAGTGACTTTAATTTATAATAATAATATGTACCTATATAGGATGGTAAAAAAATAATCTGCTGTTTCATAGAAACATGCAAAAAAAAATTACCGACGTAAAATTTCAACGCGCGGTGCGGAATCACGTACTGTCCAAAATGACATACGATTTTGTTTTTGAATCATATATTTTTATTTAACATACTTACAATCAGTGTTTAATTTGAATAATCATCTTTGGTTCATTAGTTGTAACCTAGATAAACTTGTAATTCAATAGGAACCATTTAAAAAATATAATTTAAATTAATCACAACCTCTAAGGAAATTAATTTTATCCATATAGTACGGACAAAATGGCATACATATTATTAAACACGAAAACTGTGAAGTACATATTAAACAGATGAAGTTGTGGTCTTCTTGGGTACATCAGTACATGATGTTTGAGCCCAAAGAGAACAATTGTTGCACCGTGGCCAGCTTGGAAAGAAAAGAGGTCGATACAGTAAATGCATGTGCAGTAAACGCCGACACCATTCGACGCAGCTGTAAAATCTTCTACATCAGAGTCCTCATCGTAATGAGTCTTCTGTACCTGTCTTCTTCATTTTTCTGTCTGTTTTTTGGGATCATTACCGTAGTCTGAGCCATCAACGTATGTCATTTTGCCCCAAATTGAAGTATATCATTTTGCCCCACAGGTTATCAAAACAATAAATAAGTCATAATTTCTATAATATATAAATAACGCTGTATTACACTAATTCAATTTACATTAAAATATGTAATAAGAACCACGTAAAAGTCATCAAAAACAGGACGAAATAAAAACAATAAACTTTTATGCGCACAAATCACGTTCGTACTAGTTACAGAGGCATGACTGAGTCTATGGCGCTAACAACTTGACAGGTATGCCAACATGGCCGTCGTCACATGTTATTAAGATAACTGCAGCATGGTAGCCCGCCAATTTCAAAAATGGCCAGTGTCATTTTGTCCGTATTTCCCCTGTAGATAGAGAAGTAAATTTTTTATTTCATAAATTACAATTAAACAGTCATTAAAGTAATAAATCACTCGAGTTGTAACCCTTAATTGTTTTATATATTGTAATTACTTTTTTTTAGTTATAAGCCTAGACATTTACATAAATGTTTATTTATTTATTTAATACTTCAAGCACACAAATGTTCAGAGGTGGACTTAATGCCACAGGCATTTTCTTCCAGTCAGCTTTTACATGATACAGAGAAAAACAATGGTAGGTGCAATAGCGACAATTGATTTATTTTGGCGTCGGGTTCCAGTCTAACCGTATGCAGCTGTATACCAGTATTTTACATGGAGCGACTGCCTATCTGACCTCCACAACCCAGTAACTAGGTAATACGATACCCCTTGGTAAGACTGGTTGTCAAACTTACGGGCTTCTGACGATCCGTAACGACTGTCAAAAGATCCACGAATGACAGCCGGGACCAACGGTCTAACGTTCTTTCCGAGGCATAGAGTAGTCTCGGTATGTAAAGATCACCCATCCACGGACCAACCCCGGCAAGCGTACCTAGCTTATCTGATGGATCGACCCATGCGGCTGTTATTACTTAACCACGAGCAAATAAAAACATTTATTTTTTTAATTATAAAGATATACATATCTATACCTATCCACATCCCAGCACTGATTTTCTGAATTCGTTTTCTCTACCGATCGTTATTTATCCTGACAATGTTTATTCTGTTTATATGTATGTATGTATGTATATATCAATGTATTTATTCTTGAATTTTATAGTTATTTTTATGTTCTCAATCTCCGCCATGTTTCCTCTCTGGATCACCCTAATGTTGAATGATAAAAAAATATTCAGGCATTAAGTTCGACTTTGTACGGTATTTTTTTAAGTGTATAAATTAATTAATTAATTAAACCTTTCTTCTTAATACTTTAACAATTAACGCTCATCTTCCTACACACCATTTTTTTTGTTAAAAACAAGTATTGGAGAACCGGCGTTAAAAAATGTTCTTTTTGAATAATTAGCAAATTATTCAAAAATATAAAAAGAATAAAACTCTTAGCTCTTATAACTGTAGTCTTAAAAGGCAACAAAAAATCTGGCTAGATAAGAATCTAAGAAAGTTGTCTAAACGACTCCGATGTGAATCTCATTAATTTAACTAAGCCGAAGAAATTTACTATAACTGTTCTTATTTTAATTTTATCTTAAACTAGCGGTCCACCCAATGTGCAATGGCGACATGAATGTCAAAACCACAATAAATTTTCTGAATGATGGTGAAAACCACATCAAACTCCACTGTGTAGTTTAGAAAAACTAATCTATAACACGATTAGTTTTACTAAACTACACAGTGGCGTTTGATACCAATGCAAAAAAAAATACAAAAACACAATCGGTGCAGCCGTTTGGGAGCTACGATGGCGCAGACAGACACACAGATACACACGTTAAACTTGGAACACCGCTTTTTTCCGTTGGGATTAAAAATAAAAACAAAAAGATTTAATGTTTTTTTTTCGGGGGGGAGCAACGACCGCAGTTATTGCTGTTAAGGGTCTTTCAAACAGGCGCGACAAGCGACGCGACACAAAGACACCGCTCGTCGCGCGAAGAGCGGTGTCTTTGTGTCTTTACTCGAAGTATGAGCTGAGAAAATAGTTTTAATTTTGTTTTATCGTGTTAAGACATTTTTTTTTATTTAGTTCTATAAACTGATATTTCAAGTGACTACACTAAACGCGGTCGATGACCCCACAAAAAAACATCATCAAATTAATGTCTTTTTTGTTTTATCATCAGTGAAAATAAATAAACATAATATCGTTCAGGTATACCAACGTTGTATCACATTCCCGAGGTTGCGAAAATAGAGAAAACGAATTTTCCCAGATATAAGACTTAGCTAGATTGATTTTTGACCTCCGTTAACCCCTATATTGCAACTTACATTGAAATCGTTAGAGCCGTTCGTCGTTCGAGGACGTGATTACATATATATTTATATTAAAATATTGTTCATTTAATAGTATTAATAATAGTATAGGATTAGAAATCGATACCCATCACTTCTGTGAAGTTTTGCTAGCTAAATTTATTTGACCCTGTATTATAGGTTATACCTGTTTTCTCAGTAGCTATAGGATAAATAGGATTTCTTTATACAAACAGGAAATCTGTATGAACCATTACGTTTGCTTCACTGTGTGTTCTGGTGATTCCAGATCTTTATACGAGATAAGTAGAATGCAGTTTTCCTCACGACATTTTCCTTTAACTTACAAAGTTTTAAATTAATTAAAAAAGGCATGAAACCTCCGCCATTTTAAAGATAATTTAATTATTGATCTTTTAGTATACGTGTTTTATTCAAATATCTTTTGTTTTATAGCGCTTCTTGATGGGCGAGTCCTATTACTGGCTGGACGTAGGACGCGTTGCGTGAGCTCAGCACAGAACACGTAAGCTAACCACTTAAGGTCACTGGCATATGTCTGCGTCTTCAGCTGGCCTAGCATAGTACAAAGATTCAATAAAATAATGCTCGGTTCCTACAAACAAAAACGAATCGCTTTGCTGCGCGAAAAATAAGCTTGATCGATTTTGCGTAATTCTCAGTTTTTTATCCGCGTTAGACATAACTTTACAAATTAATTTCATTTGTAATATTAACATAATCTAAAATATTACTATATTAAGTTATTAAGAAAATTCTCTAATTTAACATATATTTTTATCAAATCGTTAACACTACTCGTTTAGACGTGATTTTCAGAATAAAATCATTAAAATTTGGTTATCGTCGCTTGCACATTACCTTCAAGCGACGGGCGGCCTACTGTACCGCTTCTCAACCACAGAGCTCTCTCAAACATTACTCGCTTTCACAAGCTAGTACAGTACATACTAAACAGTTAACTGACTTAGTACACACATACCCAAATATGTTTGGTAACCATAGCAACGATTTCCATAGATCGGAGAGCGACAACCACACCTCAAGGGTATGCCAACAATTCTAATTACAGTACAAATAGATTTGTTTCGCACTGAAACTTCTTGCTAACTTTGGTAACAAAGATTACAGGTTAAATAACTGAATGGAAATGAGAAGAAAACGTATAGGTAGGATAAGATTTTTGTTCGCATTCAGTTGCTTCAAAAACGGTGAAGGAAAACGTCGTGAGGAAACCGGCATGCCTGAGAGATATTTCTCGACGGCATGTGAAGCCAAGTCAGAGGCCCACGGGCGCCATAAAAACTCGGACTCCAGGTTAGTTACTAACCACACGAAAAGAAAAGAAGAGGAGTGAAAATACATGTATTTTTATTAGGATACATTACATTACTGTAAGGCGCTTTGTACACGGTACGGTTTCTTTACGGCACGGCGCATAAACCGCGCTGTAGAAAAAACGTGGCTATCGACAAGCTTCCATAGCCCATATAACAGACGACCGTGCCTATACATGGCGTATAAAGGCTCGTGCAGACCAGCGCGATACCGCGGGCGCGACAGGCATTAGGCAGCGTGACCTGTGTCACGCCCGCGATATCCCGCTGGTCTGGACGATCCTTAAACCGTGCCGTAAAAAAACGTGTCTGTCAAAAAGCTTCCATAGTGATCCATACAACACTGACGACCGTGGCTACACACGGCGAATAAACCGTAATTTTTCACGGCAAGAAAAACGTGTATGTTCAAAGGGCCTAAAAGTTCTAACCTTGTCTGGCATTGCACAAGTAGGTACCTAGTAGATTTCATGATACGCCATGCTACGCTGCTAAAACTTGCCTCATAATAATATACTTTTAAAGATAGAGCTGCAATAATGGCTATCTTGATTAAGCTGGCCAGTGAACATTTCACACAAGAGTTAATTTAATTTAAGTGGAGTACTTAAATGTCAAGTTTTTTTATGCTGGAATAAGTAGTAAGTGTGGACTTATTACTTACTTCATTATAAAAACTTGATATTTATAAATCCATATCTAATAAACTAATATGATAAAGAGATTATTTTTGTATGTTTGTTTGTTACGCTTTTACGCTTAAGCGGCAGAACGGATTTGGATGACATTTGGCACATGGGTAGACCATGACCTGGGTTAGGACGAAAAATACTTTTTATCCCGATATTCTCACGGGATCAAGACTGTAAGATTTCTATTTTTTATTGTAATAAATATTTGAACACCTATTAAGGTAGGATATGGTTTAAAGATCTTCTGTTGTATGTATCACCTCATGAGGACATACTACCTACCCATATTCAAGCAAATAAATTATTTGAATTTAAACATATTTCAATCAAATTTGGCACCTGCACCCTAATTGCGTAACACTTTCAATTACAATCCGAGGGTTTTGAAGGAAATTCTTAATCCATTCATAGCTTAGAAAAATTCGTCTGCTCAACAACGTAAATAACGCAATTAAAGTGGCTGAACTGTCAAAATGAAAGGCATTGCGATTAACTGCTATGTCAATTAACCCGCTGGGTCAGGACTTAGGATACTTTTTACCGGGTAGTACGTTCCCGTGGGAGAATTTCCGAACCTCACACGGGCAAAGCCGCGGGTAAAAGCTAGAGGTTTAGTAATAGAATATTCTGTACTAGAATATTCTATCATTGTCAAGTCTACAAAGTGAAAGTACAATGACACGCATTCTAGAACCATGCTAATAATAAATCTTGATTTAAAAATAGACTCGATTGGAGAAAATTTTAGTGCGACCTCTGACAAATTAGAATTCATGCTTGAGATTAACTGCCGTTTTATATGTGTTACGCAATTAACCCCCTGGTTTAGAACATATGATACTTCTTAACGGGTAGTACGTTTCCGTGGGAGCATCTCCGACCCTCACACGGGCAAAGCCGCAGGCAAAAGCTAGAGGTTTAGTAATAGAATATTCTGTCATTGTCAAGTCTACAAAGTGAAAGTAAAATAGACTATGACACGCATTCTAGAACCATGCTAGGAAATCTTGATTTAAAAATAGACTCGAGTGGAAAAAAAAATAGTGCGACCTCTGACAAATTAGAAATCATGCTTGAGAAATTATGAATGAAAAAATATGGGTCGTTAATCCACTCTTTTAAATTATAATACATCTATGAATGAAAGAAATAAAAACAAAAAAATCACAGGTTACAGATGTGCAGAGTAAAAAGTTCCGCACGTTTTATAATAAGCATGGCCAGGAGAGTGGATTGTTAGAGGGTATCGAGAATTTCCCTGTTGCTGGTTCCCAATCGCGTATTTTTTGGAACTCGGCGCCGGCGCCGGCTGCTAAGACACTTCCTGACATGATCTGGAAAATAGAAGAGCTTTATAAATGAGCCTTTATGTACCTACCTAATGTATGAACGCACTCGGCACTTCCTATTATATGATAATTATCATAAAAACTAATATCTTGCACTTTGACTTAAGCAACTTTTTATGTAATCAACTAATCATGTAGGTAATAATAATAATATACAATGATTAATGTATTTTTTTTTTCATAAATGAATTAACAAATAAAAAAAACATAGTATAAAAAGGTTGTAAGTACCTATATTTTTCCAGGCAATGATTCTTCAATAAAGAGAATTTAATTGACGATCGTCATATTGTGTAGTGTCGAAAGAAATCATGGTCAAACAGTTTGTAATGATTTATTTTTATTTATTAGTTGATCAACGATTGCCGAAGGTTCGTACAACGAGAGGTTGCAAGCAGTTTTTGAGTAACACCGTACAAACATACAAACATTGCTCAAGTTCTGTCAGTTCCCACAATGAAAGCCTTCGGTCGCAATCTAAACAATATTACGAAAACCTATTGATAAAGCAATTTACACAAGTATTTACTGCAATTAACTTTTGTATTAGGCAGGGTATATAAAGCGGCAACTGCAGGTGACGTGTCGCCGCGACACGACTGGTCTAAAGTCTGACAACCAGTCGTACCAAGGTGTATCGTGTTACCCAGTAACTGGGTTATGGAGGTCAGATAGGCAGTCGTTCCTTGTAAAATACTGGTATTCAGCTGCATCCTATTAGTATGGACGCCGACCTCAACATAGTTGGGAAAAGACTAGGCTAGATGATGAACGAAATTAAAAAAACACTTTTTTTTTATCAATCTATGTAAAGTCCCATCGTTCGTACTGGGCCGACTATGGATTTTGGCGATCCGCGAGTAGCTATAGTGACTTAACTATTTGATAGGTATGTGTGATTGAATTTTCGTATGTAGACTAAAAACATCATTAGATTTATGCAGTTTAATTTATTATCGTAGTGTCGTCTCCACCTTGAACTGTGAACAGTGAGCTTTGAAGGTTAATTTTTGAGAAAACAGACTATATTCTCTTCTTGTACAGAAAGTTTATTTAACTATCTACTGAAAGATGAGACCATAAATTGTTTTTCTTGAGTAAGGTCGGTTATATGGTTTTAAATTGACTATAAAACCAGGTAGCTTTGCAAGGAGTCAAGGACATGCGACAAAAACTACTTAAGAAACTGATAATTGTTTAGCAATAAATAATAATTCTTAATCTGATGTTTTTATTTCAAGGATTCAGGTAGATAATGACGATAAAAAATTTGATTAAAAAGTTATAAGACGATGTTTTTTTTTTTTTTGTAAAATATAAAATCAGCTTTAACTTTTATGCATCTCCATATATTTGTCCGTAATTCAATTTATGTTGATCCTCCTCATAAATCTTTATTTATTCTGTTATTTTTATAACTTCATATTATGTGCCTTGGTTGTCTGAAAATATATTTTTTAAAATATTAATTTAATCATTCTTCCTAATAACTAAATGCCAAATTAGTTTACTAACCTGGTGCTTGTCTATAACTGCATTCAAAATAACAAAACTCATGCTTAAGTATATGCTTTTTTCATGTGTCCAATCAAAAAACCAGTGTTACTAAAATATAAAAATAGCAATTATTTATAAACTTTCACCTACCACAGAGTCGACGAATATAAACTATTTGATAATACTTAAGTGTGCACCAGGGTTAATAGGTGAGTTTAAAAAATTAGATATCTTAAAAACGAAACGTTTCAATATAAGACATCGGGGTCAGTAAAATTAATAGTTCCATAGGATTCTTAGTGCTTACTGCAGCAGTGTGGGCCATAAATAATTAATTGCAGCTATAAATATCAAGTTTTTAAGACTATTTTTTTTTAAATACCGTTACACTCAATAGAATGTAACGGCATCAAAAGTATATAAGTTTTATAAAGCATTTTGTTGATTAATAATATAAAAAGGCATTAAAGGCTTGTACTGCAGACCAGCGCGATATCGCGGGCGCGACACGGGTCGCGATGCCTGTCGCGCCTGCGATATCGCGCTGGTCTGTACAAGCCTTTAGGCTGCATAACTCATGTAACACCTATTCCTAATTAAGTTAGTGTACTTTTTCTTAACTTTATTGCATAAAATTCAAAATGTGCATTGACAATTGCTTAATTAGGCAATTGTGCCTAATAAGTATTTCTGGAGTTGTCTGTTGTGTGACAACTCCAGAAATCAATTTAATGAATTTATTTGTGGGCTAAAGCACACAAATAAATTTACTTCGTGCGAATCAGTTCAAGTTTTTTTTTTATTATTTAAAAGTGTCAATTTGCCTGTTTCGGGCGAGTGAATTTGCGCGACCAATAAGCCAATAGTGGCTTTGACCTCAGAACCTCAGGCCGGGTTAGGGGGCAGCTCGGCCACTCCAAACTGGGCCCACGGACCACTTGCCTCATTACATACTTTGGTAAAAATAAGACGGCTAATTACACTCAAAGTTAGGTGGTGACTAACCATAGTTTCCCAGTAATACCTATTTGACACGTCCCACACATTCCTCAAGCGATATCAAATGCTTATTTTGATACACACAGAGCACATGGCATTCCGATCACCCCATTATGGAAAGAAACATGCCATCTTTCCATATTAGACAAGTGTTATACTCCGTTAGTACACCCGTACACTGAAACAGATGTATAAAGCTAAATACAGCAGGAAAATATAAACAAAACGTTCATATCAAAATAATAAAACATTGTCCATAAACGAGACTTGTTTTTTTTTTTATATCATAAAATTCTGCTTGGCTCTGACCGAGAACCCTATTTGCCCTTGTTTCATAAAAAAGGTTCCCGCTGACAGGCATGACGCGACAGTACGCCGCGATTCTGCGATATATATGTACAGACAAACATAATATAACATAACATCACGCCTGTAATCCCCGAAGGGTTAGGCACAGGTGCACCCACAGTACACCCACATTCCGCTAATTATGTCTAAGTCCCATGTAATAGGGTAGGGGGCGAGCCTATAACAGACAAACTATGTTCTTATTGTCCCTCGGTAAACCTCGTGTTTCGTCAGTCGTCGGATTTCTATCAGTTGCCCTTTGCACTTGGTGCAGACCGGACGCTCTCAATCGACTTGGAAGTACATAGAGTTGTTAATACTCTTTTAACTTAATGTAATTTTTTTTTAATGGGAGGAAAGCCGCTAAAGTCGCAGGCACGACAGATAGGAAAATAGTTTTACAGCTCTATATAGTTCACACGGAAATCAAAGCAACACGATAAATCTAATAATTGATTTAGCATTTCTTTGTACTCGGAAATCCGATGATACCCGAGTGACATTAAAAAAATGGAAATACTGTACCTATATTTATTATGTCCGTAGAACAATTCGACAGATTGCGACGCGCGTTTTCATAACTATAACGTCGTGCGTGTAAGTACTTGTCCGCTGGTCTTATTACAAAATCGCTAAACTGAAAAGGATTAATACAGTCTTGCATACATGACACCTGTCAGTTGAACGATACACATATTCGTCAGTATGAAACTGACAGATGTCATGAACGCATTCTCTCGACGACTGGACTTATTTAAATGAACCAAACTGAACAGTGGTGGATAGTTACTTATAAAAATCGAAATTGGTTCAGCCGTTTGGCAGTAACAGTTTTCGCGTCGATGTCTCTGCCACCTTGTACTAATAACCCGTGTCTTGATAGCAAAAAAATCTTACGATTACGTTAAAACTGAACAAATGCCAAGTAATGAGCAAAACAATACGGATATTTGTGTAATTAATACTAACGAATGCAAATAAACAACATGTGTATTAAATAAAGTATTATTTGTATAAAAAGGGCCAACAATGAATTTGTTACGAATGACATCATTGTGGTTTGGATCTATATGGAACTAAAAACAAAGGCCGTCAGCTGTACCTTTACTATGTACAGGCGAGAAATAAAATGCCGAAATAGATCAGAGACCTGCCACTAAACTAATTAAAAAAAAAACTTAAGAAATGTCTTTTCCACATAATAAGTGAATTCTTAAATTATTTTTAAAATTATAAGCAAAGTTCCAAATATGATCTCACTGGTAATATAAATTATATATTGTAATTTTAAAGATTTTATTTTTATTTTTTACCACATGATCTCAATAGTAACAATTAAAGTGTTTTTTTGTATAAATTATTTTATTTTAAGGGATATTTTGCATGCTGAATATATGCTTATTATAAGTAAGCAAAATATATGGAATTACTTTTATTTATATTTAAGACCTTTTATGTACCATATGTTATGCAAAATAAAGATATTATTATTTAATAAGTATAGGTCTTTTTTTTTTAAATTTAACTTGCTCCGTGCATGAAAGTTATAATAATTATTAACTTTTTTTGCCAACATTACTTTTATAAACGAATATGACAGTTCAAAAAGTGTCATATGCCCGTTTTAAGGAAAACGAATGTGTTTTTAAATTGCTTAACATTTTCGTTCTTCGAGTGCGCATTATTGCAATATCAAAACAACAGGCAAGTGTACGTCGCAGATAGATCACGAATTTATAATATTGTAACATTATTTTATCAACAATCAGTGTCACAATATGACTGTGATTACAATATTGAACTGTGACACGCTTGAATAATAATGATACGCAAAAACGTCACCTTGAACTAAAATACGATACGCCTTATGGATGCAATAACTCAGATGTGCTAACCGTCGTATTTTCGCGAAGCTTATTTTGCGAAAATACTGGCACCCGCGGACCACAATCGTATCAATCTTATGAAAGGTCAGCCACACGTCGTAGTAACACTTGAACTACGAAAATTAGCCCTACCGCTATGAAATAAAAGCGCTGTCAAAGTCAAACTGTCACCATGTACGAACGGTTGACTGTGCGTCATGTAAGATGCTTTTTGTTTATCTTGACGTGTCTTGAAATGCTGATTTGATTGCAACGCGATCACAATACCTATTGTATGGTCTCAAGCTTGACATTCCGATGACATTAACAACTTGACAGCTCATTTGAGAATCCTACTCTCAGATGAGAGGGGCAGTTCCCGTAATTTTACGATTGTTTACAATCTGATCCGTAAAAAATACCTCTAATTTCCTTACATTTTTGACAAATTTTTGCCATTTATCATCGCTGAGATAAGATTGCGACTTTTTTTTTCGATGTTTTTTTTTTTTATTCAATAATTGTTTTATTATATCCTAACCTAACTAAAACTATTAGACTAAAACTAAACTAAAATATGGCGTCGAAAAAAGATTGCGACTAGATTTTGTACGTTGTTAATTACGGGATTTGGTCTTCAGATATTCAGAAAATTGGTTCATTTGGCACATTCTGTTCCTATCGAATTTCGCAACGTCCTGTTAATCTCAATGCGTTTAGTTACTGGAACGTTTTACAATATTAATTATAGACACTGTTACTGATTGCAATTAATTAAATGCAGCTGCAATTAAAATGTGAATCAATCCTTATAATAAAATTTATCGGTACTTTTAGTTTTATTTGTATGATATTCTAGTCCAATCCTAGACTTTGAACAATGAGTCAATAATGACCTAAATAATGTAATAGGTAGGTATGATCCCTGGGTAAAAAAATAAATTCTATTTAGTCCGTCAGTCAGACAATAAAAAAAATATTACACACAATTTTTTTTTGTTTAACATTTTATTAAAAAATGATAGGAGTGGGGGCTCGCTACGTCACAACTCAGTATAAATCTACAAAGGCGTTACGTCATGCCACATTTTAACTGAATGTATCGCCGTAATCTAATGATTACGTAAAAAAAGAAAAATACGTGTCGATTACTTTTTAATAATTAACCAAACGGACAATAAAAAAAGTTTTGTCATCATCCCTATTATTAGACATTTTCTTCACGTAAAGATAAAGCTTTTCACACTTAGTTATTACTTATCTATAATTCTATACCATACCAACATTATAATAAAGCTGAAGAGTTTGTTTGTTTGAACGCTCTAATCTCTGGAACTAACATTTGGATTTGAAACATTCCTTTTGCATTTGATAGCTCAATTCTTGAGGAAGGTTATAGGCTATTTAACATCACGCTGTGACCCTTAAAGGCCGAGCAAAAATAAATAAAAAGTCAGAAAGAACCCTAAGCGAAAACGAAGTAACAGCGCGGGCGGGCGATGCGATGCGACGCGGCAGTGTCACATCGCATCGTCGGTAAATTCAAGCGGACAAATTCACGGGCAGAAGACGGTTGTTAAATGTTAAAGGTTATTAAATGATGATTTCCAATTCAATTTCATATGGAAATTGTACAAGAAGAAATAGAGTCTGAAAAAAAAGATTGTGTGTTTTGTAGCGGATGTTATTAAAATAATTTAACCTATAATCAATCTTTTTTATTCAAGTTCTGTATGCAAATCGAACCAACAAAAAATATTCTACAGCGATAAAATTATCTATCACACAAAGCAAAAAAAAAACCTGTTTTTTTACTGCTAACTGTCGCCTTTACATTTTTATAAATAGACCAAACTAGATTATTATCCAGTTATTTTTATCTAGGCATAGGTAGAAGAAGTATTTAAAACTATCCATACTAATACTATAAATTAATATGAAAGTCATTAGGCCTGTTTGTCGGTCTGTTCGGCACGTTTCCACACCTTAACGGCTGAACGGATGGCACACGATAAACCATGACCATTAGGCCTAACATATTTAATAGTGTGATCACAATCTATATGATTTTGAAGGATATTGCTAATCCATTGCTTCATATGTTCGAAAATATTGTCTGCTCATCAACGTATATATAACGCAATGAATGTTGTTGAACTGTCAAAATGAAAGCTATTGCTACTCTAATTGTGGGTTAAAACATAGGTTACTTGTTCCCCGGTAGTGCCATCGAAGAAACGCATATCTATGTACCGTAAGAACTATTTCTGCTTGCAGCGCTCGGCCGATATAATAACGCTCACCAACGAAAAAAAAGAGTCGTGTGCACGGGATTTTGTTTTCAAACTCTTCGATAGTACGTTCCCGAACAGAACACCATGTGGGCGAAGTCGCAGGCAAAAGCTAGTATTTTTTTTTTACTAGCCTACCGTGTTTCACTCCTGGACAAAGGCCTCCCTCCACTCCATTCACCCTTCGCGAGCGGGGCGCGTCCTCCTTCCAGTTTTGACGGAACTCATCCAGCTCGGCCCGCCATCTCCTTCGTAGTCTGCCGCGACCCCGCCTCAATATCTCAGGGCACCAGTTCTGTGCTATTTGGGCCCACAGTTTGTCCGGCATGTGGCAGACACGTCCTTCCAGTCCCATTTAAGTTGGGCAGCCTTTTGAGCAACGTCAGCTATTTTTGTTTTGGAGCGCAGTTTCGAACACGATCCGTTAAGACCAGACACTCCAAAAACAATTTCCACGCAAACTCCGCCCCAATGCACCCCACCACTCCACTATGTGCTAAACGCTAACACATCAGTAATAAAGTTGAATATCGCGTGCGCTCTTTAGTCGTATTCAAGAACGGAACTAAATATCGTAAGTCTCAATTCTTATTTCGTTTATAACTGAAGTAATAATTGATCTAGAAAAAAAATCTTATATTTGAATAATAAACTATATTTCCTTACAGAAAATAATTATTTTATACACAAATGCCGAGTAATCTTGTTTTTGTTTCAAATAATCTTTAAAAAAAGGCATGATTTTCGAATAAAAATGGATCGAGCGAAAATGTTCCAATAACGTAACTGTCTTATATTTGGAAAGAAAAAGATCCAATAAATCATATACTAAAGTTCTGTTTTGATTGTATGCGTGACTTTTTCAGAATATTAATGCAAATTAACATACAGTTTAGGGAGCCTCCTCTTAATTTAACGCCTAGTATACTGCGCTCTATTTCTCGTTGGCAGACCTTGAGTTTGGAGTTCTGGATGTTAGTCAAAGACCAAGTCTGTGCACCATAGATTAAGACGGGAAGAATACACATGTGCATGAGCCTACGTTTTAGTGCCATAGACAACTCATACTTGAATAATTCCTTCTTGGACCAATAGCTCTATACATGTATATATTGTGCATGTATTAAGGTGGCCATTAAGGAAGAGACTATAGAAACACGTAATAACAATATCTTTCCACAATTACGCATTTAAAATACATTGAAATAGTGACAATAAGGTACCGCGGATGTTAACCTAGCCGTGTAACCTCTGGAATAGCTGTTAATGTAAATACTGAAATAAATAAATACCAAAGGCCACAAGAACATATAAAATTCTATAGTCGATTACTTTGGCCACTAGCGACAACGTTGAAAGGTTAGTTCCTGTAATTTTTCCGTTCTTACCAAAACACAGATTTTCTCGTCTGCATATGCAATATGTACCTAAGAAAGAGGATTTTGATTTAAGAGAGTGTGCGTGGAGTTTCTTACCCGTTCTTCTCCATAGGAACCTACTACGCTTTGGAATGAGCAACTAGCTTCATATATTTCAGACTGACCGACTCCTTAAGAATTCAAAAGTGGCTGAAATAGGTTTAATTGAAATAAATGGTTTGAGTTTTTGAGTCTAATCCTGATTATTAGTCACTGTAGGTACGAATTGAAGCATTACTGTTTATTTCTGACACGTTCCAGGTAAATGTAATTTCCTTCGGATCTAAATCCTGGCCCTCGCTATCTTGCACAATTTCAAACGAGCTCTCGGTACACACCTTCCGTTTCCACACTAATTATCGTGTCAAATCGTATAAAATTGCAAAATGTCTTGAGCAATTTTCTTGAATCGGAAGTATAAAATGTGGGGCTAGTGTCCTTAACTGGATTCCTAGGAAGGAAGGTGTGGAGAGGCTATAAAAATAAATACTTCGGATTAAGGCAAACTTGCACACATCACTAACTGTATCAAAACGCAGTTAGTGATGCGTGCTGCAAGTGTGCGATTAGTTTCGTTCGGAGCTAACTCCAAACGAATTTAAAACATCATTCTATTTATCAATCGTTTGAAGATGACAGTTATAGACTGATAATTTAAATGAGTTTAGCGTTAAATGCATTAGTTATTATTTGTGTGCAAGAGGGCCCTAACTAGACTATAACAAGATGCCTAGGTATAGTGGACCGGCTAATTTCTTTAACACTTTTGCCCAAAATTAAATAAATGAATTTTGAATATAGGTGTCACTTTTGGGGGCAAACCAGAAGATTTAAAAAAAAAGTTTTGCTAACAGTACTGTGTGTATACCTTTGTACCTTATTGTGTGCAAGAAGTTTAAATAAATTCTATGATAGCGTAACGGATAGGGTAGAATGGAAGAAGAAAACGCAACATGGGACCAGGGAATGGAGATGATGATGACCTTAGGAAACTAAGGTAGGGTAGATTTATCATCAATGAGTCTATCTGTACCAAAACGAGATGACTTTAGCAAGCGGCAACATAACACTAAGACAGAACCAAAAAGAGAAACTAAAAATGCAACTGTCATCGACATCCGATACTAAAAATAGACATACTATCACTGACGTTAGTAATTATAATAAACTAGCTGTTGCCTTCCTCAAGTATTGGGTTATCCAATGCAAAAATATTTTTGAAATCCGACTGGTAGTTCCGGAGATTACCCCCTACATACAAACGTACAAATAAATTTTACCTCTTTATAATATTAGTATAAATAAATAATTATATAACAAGCCAAAACATACATTTTAAATGACTATTTCTACCACCAAAAGTTTTAATCAAAATACTGTACTAAGTATTAAAGCAATGGCATTATAATGGCTCGTGCCGACCAGCGCGATATCGCGGGCGCTACAAGGGTCGCGCTGCCTGTAGCGCCCGCGATATCGCGTTGGTCTGCACGAGCCTTAAAACAGTGACTCGAAATTAAATCACAATCTGTTATAAATATTATGACATTTGCAGAATATCTATTTTATTAAACATCTTGCGTCATTGCCGTTGCGCAACGCACTTCATAGTCAATGCTACGAGTTACATCTTCTCTCTTCAGTATTCTAAACTGAAGAATATAGAAACGAAAGACATGTTGTTTTTTTAATGTGTTTTTTTCTTGCAATATGTTGACGACATGACGTCACCCATTGCGTCTCACGGCTTCGCTACGCGCTACGGTGACGAAATATGCGTAGCAATATGGCGTCATAGAGTCTCATACCGCGTAACACAGTTCAATGCAAAATTGCAGTCAGGCAAACAATCATTGATTATCCGGTCTGTCCTGATTTGACATACAATTGTACAACAAACCAACCCCTATCGCAGTCCACTGCTGGATATATGCCTCTCCCAGGCTGTGTGCCACAATACCCTGTCCTTCGCCTTCCGCATCTAGTCTGTCCCAGCCAACTTTTTAAAGTCGTCGGTCCATTTAATTGGGGGGCGTCCCACACTACGCTTGCTGATACACAGTCTCCACTCCAAGACTTGTCGGCTCCACCGGCCATCGGTACTTCGACAAACATGGCCAGCTATGTTGGTAATTCCGGTTATTTTCCGGTTATTTTCATTTCTGATTTTACCTTCAAAGAAACTCAGAGCATAGCCCCCGCTCCATAACGCGCTGAGCGACCTTGAATTTGTGGACCAGTCCGACTGTCAGTGTCCACATTTCGGCACCGTATGTCATAACAGCCAGGACGCACAGATTTGTACACATTTGTTTTATTGGCACATTAGATAAAATAATAGAACTTACAACACTCGAGAACCTATGAAGGGTTATTATAGAAAATAGGTACTAGGGCTATATTAAAACTAGTGTAACATTTTTCTCGTTTTTTTAACACAGAGATGTGATTGTATTAATGGCTTCGCAATCACTACGTGAAAATGTCATGGTCTATAAAAAAGCACATGTGACGGACATTAAATAAAAGTTATACTCTGAGTGCGCCTAAAATAGAGTAGTTTATATTTTTTCATCAACTAGCAACAACAGCCCAACACTTCTAAACTCTTACTCTCTTCTACTAAAGCTGTTACTGTTTTACCTGAATTTTCCAATTTTCTCAATGTTTCCGTAGTTTGTTTTCCTAAAAACCTTAAGGCTCGTGCAGACCCGCGCGATATCGCGGGCGCTACAGGCTGCGCGACCCTTGTAGCGCCCGCGATATCGCACCAGTTTGCACGAGCCTTTACAAACATTTAAAACCATATCTATGAACTGACAGTGTAAGTTAAGTAAGTACATAATGTAACTATTTATTTTTTGTTCCACAATATACCTCAGCAAAGTACGTCAATTTAAAAAGTAATTTTACTACTACTTTTTTATTACTTATAAAATCATTATATTTATATTTTATACTTTTCTATACAAAAAAGAACATTACAATCAGTTTGGTGTTTCCAAACGAATTGTACTAAAACTTTAAAGCGCAAGCCACACTGATAACGAAGCGAAACAAACTATGAAGTGCGTTTAGCTTCACTCTTACTACCGCGTCTTTTCATACCTCGGTTCGCAATGTAAACTCCTTTAAAGTTCATCACAACGTTAATGTTTTCCCATTGTTTGTCTTATTTGATTTAGTATATTCATGTTTTTATGTATATTTAATTGTGCTTATTTTTATATATATAATTAGGCATATATATTATATTTATTGTTTGTAATAGGAATATGTGTATCTTGATATTTGAATATTTTGTAATCCTCAATTTTTTCGTAATTGCACCTACCACTGTTTGTCTCTGCATCACCCAAAGGTTGACTGGTAAAAAATGCCTATGGCATTAAGTCCGCCTATGTACGTTTCTGTGCTTGAAGTATTAAATAAATAAATAAACTACATAGCGAAGCTAAACGAACTTAGCTTCGTTTCGCTTCTTTCTCAGTGTGGCCTGCGCTTTATTGTTATTAATAGAAATAAAATAAAAACGATGATCATCATGAATAACTAACTATCGTCCAAGTATTAGTTAAGTTATACGAACGTAAAAACTAAGTTACATAACCGGAATCTTAGACAATTATTATACCATTAGTTAGTATTTTTTATTCAAATTAAGTAAAGTTTTTGTTTTTATTATATAAATATAAAAGCAAACTGGATTTGATTAAGCTTTCGAAAATATTTAGGGCCTAAAGGCTCGTGCAGACCAGCGCGATATCGCGGGCGCTGCAGGCAGCGCAACTCTTGTAGCGCCCACGATATCGCGCTGGTCTGCACAAGCCTTAATGCTATAAAAAGGCTCGTACAGACCAGCGCAATATCGCGGGCGCGACAAAAAGCGCGACCCGTGTCGCGTTCCTTACCTAACCTTAATGCGCAATGAAAACGCGGGGAAAATACCTTAAATTAAAAATTCAGAAAAAAAATTAAGATCGCAATATACGGATACAATTTAAGTAGCCAAGGTCGCAGATTCAACAGTGTTATAATTTGACTTTTATAGAAAGGAAACTAGACGGTATAATATTATCAATGGCCTTGACCGACAGTCCGACACACGGCACACGGCTAGAGCGAGTCAATGAACTTTCTATGACTTGCGCAACACAGCTGAGCGCTAGGCATAACGGAATCAAGTTTTTTTTTTTTTTTTTACTCCGACACGTGGATTATTTTTAATATAATTTAATTTGTTCATTTAATTATATTTAAAAAATTAAATATTTCTTAAATATAAAAGAAATGTGTCGTCGGCCAGTTTGCTTTATTTGCTTGCATAATGTTTATAATTCGATTTATTTTTTATAATGTGTGCAAACTATACTATGCATGACAAAAGTATTTTGACTGTAGAATTCAATTTTTTTATGGAATTTATAAGCCGGAGCATCGAACTAATAGGCGAAGGTAACTACTATAACTATAAAAATATTGATTTGTAGATATCATTTTATTAAGGGCGTGTATTCTGAAAGTGGGCAACGTCGCAAGTAAATGCTAAATATTTCGCTGTTTCGATTAATTTGGCAATATTACTGTAAGGAAATATAAAATGTGGCTAACTAGTGAACTAAATTATTCATTATGAAACGCAATAATTAATATCGTAACACCTTTCGTTTTAGATGTATAAAAAAGTATTAGGAAACTTTCCAAATGCCTTTTTGATACCTAAAACGTTTAGGTATATATTAGAGAATATTAATAATAACACTGAATTTGATTAAGGTTTGTTACCATTAACACCTTCAAATAATATACATTATGTAAACTATATTATTATACAAATATCTTTTACACTATGTGGTAAACTAAATTATAACTACTCACATATATACAAAAACAAAAAGGACACTGAGGGTGAATCTCAATATGTCAATATTACACAACAATATACAAATAGTTTATTTTTCTCAACAAGCTTTATATTACATAGCTTGTGATAGCTAGTAAAGAAATGGTGTGACTGACAGATCTTGAACGCGGTTTAGACATGCAGATCTCGTTCAGTTTCATCGGTAAAATTCGCCCTTAGAGAGAGGCAAAGTTCGCGCCCTCACGCGTCTAATCGCTGCAGGAGACGAGGCCGATTCCCGGCCACCTTGCGGCACGGGCTTGCGGATGGTGAGCAATGGGTAGCTCGCCTTCCGATATGGACCGCCCGGGTCGACGGCGCGTTGTGTTCCACGCGCGCCTCAAAGAGATGTCAGCAGAACAGTATATTATCTGTGGCAGAACTGACGGGGTCCGATAGGGCCTGCCTGCCGGGGGTGCGGTTATTGTCCGAAAGGGTTACCATGGCCCCTGGCAATATAGGCAAATGAAAGAACACGGGTGGGTTTTAGTCAGTAAGAGTCTGACACGCCCTCCCGCTCCACCCAGAGCAGGAGAAGTTATTTGATAATTTCCCAACCAAAAAAAGGCGCCTAAGTACGCCTCCACATCGCTGTCATCCAAAAACGTGTTTCAACAATAATGGATCAGGTTTTTAATTTTAGCCTCCGACTTTTGCAGATTTTAAATTATAATTAAAATTAATACAAGTTACTTAGCAGGCCATGTTTGTTCAAACTTTTTGTCATTACATTTTTTAATGTAATCAATCATTTGTTAATTGAATAAAGTGTACATTAACTAACTCGGTCCAAATCTAATAGGTACCGTGGAAGTCAAGGAGAAATACACTTTTTTTTGATAACTACTGGTTTCTAACCGGTCTGTTTTAAGTAAATATACTTAAAACAGACTGGATTTAAAAGTCGAGATTTAATGAACTTGACCTGAAAAAATGATGCAGGTTTAATGACCTTGACCTGTAAAAATGATCAAGTGTAATGACCTTGACCTTTAAAATTCCAGTCTTTTGTCATATTATTCACTGATTCATAATAAAATTTTATTGGCATTAAATAATAATGAATGATAATATTAAGAGTACGTAAGTACTGATACACGTAAACGATATGTACATTACTATTACTGTACATACCAACACAAATACATATTAGTAGGTATTCGGTATAATCAGATGTCCGCTCTAAGACCTGAGGGGTAATTTCCATATTTTTAAGAACGAACGTTTGCTTTATTCTCGTGTCAATCCGTCAAGTTTCAGACTTTGATTGCCGCTAAGTTGAGATTATGACTAGTTTTTGAACGGATTATTTACGGGAATCGACCTTTTGATTCCGATTTTGTCATATCCACCAACTACCAAGACCCTTCCTCTCACAAATCTTTGAAATTTGGCACAGTTAAAGCTAATATGTTTATATAATATACATTAAAAATAAATAAAATTAATAAATTAAACATTACACATACTACCATGCGTTTGACACAAACATACTCTTTTGTTTATTGTTAAAGATAGCTTAGAATAATGACACGGCAGCATGGAATTAGTATGTACTATATACATGGAATTAGTATGTACCATACATGGAATTAGTTTGTACCATACATGGAATTAATATGTACTATACATCGAATTAGTATGTACTATAGATGGATTTAGTATGAACTACCCTATCAAACTTAAACTTTTAATGAATTATGGTCGAATTTCGACCACTAGTAACTATAATTAGCTGATTATCCTATACTAGAAATCCACCCTTAACACGGTTTTTACGACTTGACTAAACATTGAAATTTCTTTATTGTATTATATGTATCGTTTACTATTTATCTATTCTTTAGTAAACATTCCAGAATACATTCTTTAAATTATAGTGAAAACTGCATCAAAATTCGTTGCGTAGTTTAGAAAAAAATTGCGTTTACACAGAGTGACACGAAAAGCGACTTTCATTTATAATATACTAGCCTAGCCTTTTTTTTTGTTATACACCTTTTCCGGCGCGCACTCAACCACTTACCAAAGTTTCATAGCAATTGGTCAAGCCGTTTTCGAGTTTTTGCGAGAGTATACGCACGGCATTTCGGTTTCAGTCCGAACAAAATGTTGTACTAGTTGAACAAAGATTGTTCGAAACGTTTTAAAAACGTTATTTAAAATAACATTTCGAAGCCCTGATATAGGGCTGGTCCTAAATACTTTAAACGTCCGCGACGATATTCGCTTCCTTTAATTGGATAACGTTATCAGTGAGCCTTGGCCCATATATGTCGCATTTAATTAAATAATACAAAATAACTATATATTTGCGAACAAAGTTCAATTCACATGGCTCTAACGTGCCAGATATGACTATCTTTGTCCATATTTTATTTCTTCCTTATAAAATTAAATCGATTTGTATAATTCAAATTAATAATACCGGTAGTTAAAAGGTATTAAGTTAATACAAATAATATAAATAAAGGAGTTCTTCGAGTCTCCATTTTATTAGTACTTAGTTATCAAGCAATTAAAATGAAGTTTACCAACAAAAAAATAATAATTATGTTCTGAATACATTCAAATCTCACATAAATTTTTTCTATGCAGCCACATAATTATTACCTGTTTGTTCATTAAAATATGCGGTCGCAAATATACTGACAAATATTGCTAGGCCATAACATGACATCATAATACAAACGAATTCCATGCATGAAATGAATACGGAACTAAAAAAAATTGAACAGCGTTCTTTATTTGTGCAAAAAAAAATCATAATTAGCATCAACTTCTATTATCTATTATTATATTAATTTAGAAGGCAGTCAACTTATTAAGATTGAGTTACAAAAAATTGAAACATGATGTTACAAATTATATGATTAGATCGGGTTTTGTCAGATCGAATTAATTTTACCTGCGTTTTTATTAATTTAATAACATATTATTAGGTAACAAACGAGAAGTTATAGACAAAAACTCATTACGAAAAAGTTATATCTGTTTAAAGAAGACTGAATACCTAGATACGTATAATAAGACACTAGACTATCGATATTTAAAAAACCTTTTTTTAGGGTTCCGTAGCTGAAAAATAAAAAACGGAACCCTTATAGGTCTGACAGACTGAAAAACGGAACTCGTGTATCTGTCTGTCTGTCACAGCAAAATTGCTCCGAATTTAATGGACCGATTAAGTTGAAATTTGGTACACATATGTAATTTTGAAACTCAAACACGGACGTGTAACGTAAATAAATGAATTTTGAATATGTAGGTCAGTTTTGGGGTGCAAATAAGAAAATTTAAAAAAAGTTTTGCGAAAATACCTCGAAATAAGATTAGGATTGATATGTCACATGTACCATGTGGCATATCAATCCTAATCTTATTTCGAGGTATTTTTTTTATAATTTTGAAATACTTTTAAAGATATTTAAGAAAATTGATGAAAATTGCTTATGTTTATAGATTACAGGAAAACCTATAGGAAGTCTATGGTCTTAAAATAACATGGTAAATCACTCAATATTGTGCGTACAAACTTACATTTGCAGTTGAAATGTATGGGGGAACATGTTTTTCAAATACAATGGTAAGTTTGTTCTTGGGATGAATTCATCCCAACTACGGAACTCTTCATGGTCCGACACGCACTTGGCCGGATTTTTTTGCTGGAACGAAGTTCCTTATTGTAATACTCTGCACAATTGGCGAATGAGAGCTAGACCGAAAAAAGTGTAACATTTTGACCGTCACGACACTTTTATTAGGTGCAAAAGCGAAAGGAACTATAAAGAAAAGATGGAACGACCAGGAACGTTCAATTGGCTGTGTCAAAGATAAGATAAGATAATTTTAGTTTGCAAATATGGGTAACAGCAAATGATGACAAAAAATAAAAGCTCAGCCATATTTTACCACGTAGGCATGCAAAAGATTTAAAACATTCAACTTATAACTAAATAATTAAATACAATTCTAAAATTACACAATGAACTAAGTACAAAAAAGAATATATACGTAAACACTAGCTTCAAAATTCTTTCTCAGTTAGGAACTCCTTAATATTATAATATGCTTTCGCCACTAAAAAACTTTGGAGTTTCTTTTTAAATAATGAAAGCGGAATCTCTTTCCATGTCTTTGGCAATTTGTTACAAATGACTGGAGGCATGCAGTAGATACTTTTGCGCATAAGTGCTGTCTTGGCTGACTCCAGACATAGCACACTATGTCTGGAGTCAGCCAAGACTAGCAAACTAATCATCATTGCCAATTTTCCTTCTTTTAAACTCTCTAATTTCAGAGGAAAAGTAGTTATAGTTGCACATATGTTTATCGTTTCTATAAAGGCTGGTTGCCTATTTAAATAGACAATAGACTCTCTACATCGTCTGAGCTTGTTTATTGAATATAATTGATGCAACATCTGGTTTGCAGCATCGCAATCCATTGGTATTCATTAAAGCAATTTAGGTTATTAACAACTGCATAGTACGCATAGACAAAGAGATTGTTTATCTTCTCTACAAAACAAAAAATTGCCACTGAACATTATATAATGCGTTCCCAACAACCACCCTAAAAAAATGTTGAAAACATTTGTGCATCAACATATTAAAGAGTATTTGTCACAGAAACACGTGCACACACAAATATCAGTTGGCTCGAATATTATAGAAATAAAAAAACGGCCAAGTGCGTATCGGACTGCGCACAATGAAAGGTTCCATAGTTGGGATGAATTTATGCCCAATACAAATTTAACATGGTAGTTGAAATATATGCTCTCCCATACACTCCAACTGCTTATGTAAGTTTGTACGCACAATATTGAAAGATTTATCAGGTTAGTTTAAGAGCATAGACTTCTTATAGATTTTTCTGTGATCTATGAGTAAAGAGCCACACTATGTATTTTTTTCAAAATTTTAGGTCCATGTGTTTCGGAGATAAGAGGAGGAAATGGTCGATTTTCGTTCAATTTCTTAAATATCTTTAAAAGCATTTATTTTAAAATTATATTTAAAAAACAACATTTATTTGATATGTCACACGGTATTGTTAACAAAACTTTTTTTTTCTTTTTTGCCTCCAAAAGTGACCCCTATATTCAAAATTCACTTATTTACGTTACACGTTCGTGTTTGGGTCACAGAAATATATATGTGTACCAAATTTCAACTTAATCGGTCCATTAGATTCGGAGCAAATTGGCTGTGACAGTCGGACAGACAGACAGACAAACGAGTGATCCTATAAGGGTTCCGTTTTTCCTTTTGAGGTAAGGAACCCTAAAAACTTCTAATATATATTTATATATCTATGGATAACGTGGTTGGTTGCCATTTGTGTAACTCCTCATGTTCTATTTATTTCTCTATACTATTATTATAAAAAGATAATGTTTGTTTGTTCGTAAGTTTGTATGTAGGGCGTAATCTCCGGAACTACCAGTCGGATTTGAAAAAATATTTTTGCATTGGATAGCCCAATTCTTGAGGAAGATTTATAGGATATAATTTATCTAATGTATAATAATTGTTGGTTCTTCTGAAATAATAAGTAATACATAAAAAATAGTCCATAAAATTCCAAGCTATACATTTTGCAGTCCCAGCAAGTCCCTAGGACATGTTCTCATACAAGTTAGGTATTGTACTGACCTACCCTAATTGTGTAACACAATACAATCACAATCTGTTTAGATTTGAAACAGATTGCTAATCCATTGCTTCATAAGTTGGAAAAAAAAATCTGCTCTACAACGTAAATAACGCAATGAATGTTGTTGAACTGTCAAAATGAAACAAATTAGGCATAATTGTTTACGAAAATAAGTTACACAATTAGGGTACTGTTTGGAATGGACCATACCTACAAATGTGGTTCGCGGACGCTTCACGGTCACCATTTGCGAAACACATGTGGGTCCGAAGTCACTGTTCATTGAAATGGTTCCCGTCACGCAATACATCAACACAGATTATATAATATTAGTAATCAGATCTAATCAGTTCCGAAAACTCGTAGTAACTAATAATCCCAAACCCAAATCCTCTTCCTTTACCGAAGCAATCATAATTATTTCTCATTCTCAAAACTACCAAATTATAAAGGCAGATTTTAAGAACGGAACGTTTCGTGGAATAATACTTCAACGTTTCGTGGAATAATACTTCAAATCAAATTATCTATACATACTTATATGTGGTCCAAGCAAAATGGTCCAGTGGTCGCATTTAGTTTCCGAGATTTACGCAGTTTGTAAAGTCGGGTGAAAAAAAACATTTCGCGATTAAAATTGATTATTAATTAATGCTCAATAATTATCTAGCAGTTCATTAAAGTAAATGACTTTATATGATGTTTCTAAATAGCAAATTTTATGAGAGAAAAGTTTAGTAACAAAAAGTTACCAGTCGTCTAAATATTTGGAATAAAATACGTTTTAATACTGTGTACTGTTCTGTATTCTATAGAAAAAAAGAAAGAAAGAAAAAACGTTTATTTGTGGTAAACATGACGCAAAAAAAAAGTTTTAAATACATAAATGAGAAAAGGTTGGGGAAGCATGCGTCACATCCACGCAAATCGGCTATCGCTCAGCATTATGCTACGACCCTATGCAAGACAGAGCCCCAGCGCTGGTTTTCAGCGACAGCCGGCGCCGACGTAATGACGTCGACCGGTGCAGCAAACAAATATTTAGACGGTGTACCAGTACAGCGTACTTAAAGAAAAATAATTTATTAAAATTAAAATGTGATTCAATATATTAAATAGATGTAAAAAACAAAAAGAAATTGACATACTTTATTTTAAGTTACGAGAATATCATCCTCAAAAAAGTTCCTGTACTACTCGCAAGGGAGAAAATGTAATCATTTCAAAGCTACATTTTTTTTATTTCCATATAGGGAAAAAGATGTCACGAATGTATAATTGTGCTGGACAAAATAAAAACAACTTTGTTTTACACTATGCAACATGGTGGGTTTTAACAGGATTGAAGTTTCTGCTCTCTTTTCTTCCCGTGGGTCATAACAAGTTTGCTCCAGACATGTATTTTGATCTATTAAAAAAAAGTTTAAAGAAATGGGTATATAATTATTTGGATGTTATTGCAACCGCTGTTCAGGCTTGTCCGTAAAAAAAATAGTAGTTGTTCTTACAGCACGCGTAGCATAATCACCATAAAAATAAGTTTTGTCGACGGAAGAATAGAAAAAATGACAGATTGTGATTGTAAAATTGTCATTTTGTCTATTCTTCCGTCGACAAAATCCGTTTCTATGCTACGCGAGCTGGAGATGAGAGAGGAGAAACTTCAGTGAAAACTTACGACTGGGCAAATTTTTAAACGTGATTCTGTGACTATCGACCATCTTCTGCGTTTGTCATTTTGAAACGAATGAAAATAATAGAGGGCATATGTTTTGTCATAAAAAATACTGATAGTCAACCAACTGTAGCAAAAGTTTTGAACCCATATATACGGCTTTCCTTCAGAAAAATGCCCTTCACGCATAACTTTCAAAAGAAAATGGAATCTTTATAACAAAATTCATGAATGTGTTAGTGAATAATCTAAAGATATTTTATGCCCGAAACCCGTTACAAATAGTAACGAACCAAATTCGTCTACCATTTCTAAAGATCAGGGCCAACATCTGTTCGGAATCGAACTACTGAAAAGAGTAGGTACTCGACAAAAATCAAGATGTTCGAATAAAAAACAAGTTGGTCATAGTAATCAGGAGGAATTTATTTTTGTCAAAAACGTAAGTTAAAATAATTAGTAATAAAAATTGTTCTAGCTTCTACTGCCAAATATTTTATACCAGCAGCCTATGGGATAACCATACCCTAAAAGCAGGCAATGCCCTGCGCATTAAATATAACAATGCCTTCAGAGCGCTGTTGAGGCTTCCACCGTACTGCGTCAGGTATGTTCGCTGATGCGCACACTGACGACTACTTTGCGATAATGCGGAAGAAAGTTGCCTCAGTAATATCCCGAGTGAGGGGGAGCAGCAACAGCAATCTGAAGGTTTTTGCAGAGAGGCTGTGCCTACCATCGGGAGGTTTACCAAGCTACATGTTGGCAACAAAGCTTGTTAAACCTTCCTGTGATTATGATTTTCTTTTTCTATCTTTTTGTGTTCCTGCATGTTACTAATATAGTTTTTAACTAAAATGTAATAATAATACCCGATGGGCCTTGATGCCTGAGAATAAAATATTCTTATTTCATTATTTAGAATCTTCTAAGTAAGATTCTAAGCTAGAACAATTTTTATGTCTAACTTTGGCTAGGTACTGGTACTTTTTATGTAATTTGTAATGATTCGGTTATGGTTTGTTCAAATAATAATAAAAATAATCTCGTCTTTATATTTTGTTAGTTCAAGTAAGTATACATAATTTTAGTTTTTTATTGCATTATGTTGTTGTATTTACTGACTCTGTTTTTAAAAATAATAAAAAGGTCCACTTGTGTTTAAGTGGACCTTTTTATTAAACGATGTATCAATATTCTTCATAGATTGTAATTAGGTCCTTATCTTATAACGTAACAAATAAATTATAAGCTGATTTCATTGAGAATATCTTGACCTACATTAATAAATCAAAATCTATGTAACAAACAAGTAGAACTGTGTTTTTTTTTCCTCAAAACTAGGGTTTTCAGAATTTCAAATTTGAATGTCTGATAAATAAAAATTCTATGCCTTTTTTTGGATATTTTTCAAAATTCCGAATCTAATCTTAACTCAACCCCACCCCTGGACCCTTTTTGCTTGGACGTCATACATATAATAAAATAGTAACGAAGAATTTTTGTCCGTTTGTTTGTTTGTCTGGATGTATGTTCCAGATTGGCGCAAAAATGGCTGAACGGATTTGGATGAAACTTCGCACACAGGTAGTTTTTATCATAGATTAACACATAAGGTCAATAAACAGAGCTCAAAAAGATATGTTTGTTTGTGTGTCAAGCTAGTGACTGCAAAATCATCGACAGTTGCCGTGGACAAAACTTTACTAAACTGCATAAAAATAAAAACCACAGGTTTAAGTTAAGTTACATTCCTAACATTGACCGTCTGCTTAGGTCCTCACGAAATACTTACAGAAATGGTAGCCACGAAATTATTTAAATTTCTACAGACATTATCGTAAAACGAATACCATTCAATAAATCAAAGGCCAAAACCTAATCAGTATTGTTAGCCACGATTCTGATTTTATTAGAAATTATGAGCGACAGCTGATCACGGCATAAATTTTAAAAAAAACACAGCTTTCAGTTAACTTACAAAACCTACTAAAATGACGGTACGCTTAGGCTTTAACTAAATACTTACAAAAATGGTAGACACGAAATTAAATCCATCAACTCAGCTTATCGCAATCCAGTACTGGGCATAGGCCTCTCCCAGGCTACGTCACCTCCGCCTTCGGTATCCAATCTGTCCCAGTCACGTTTTAAAAGTCGTCGCTCTATTTATTTCTAGAACGGTCGCACACTAAAATAAATAACACTCAATAATCAAAGGCCAAAAAAAACCGGTATTTTATCGGTATTGTTAGCAACGATTCGGATTAATGTTAGAACTAGTTTTATTATGAGAGAGAGCTGGATTGATTCTAGCTACTTCAAAAATTTTCGCCCCACTGCGTTATTACGATTCGCTTTTTTTTGCAATGTTAATTTTTTACTCGAAAATTTGTTTTTGTGAACCTTATGTTTTATTCCGTGTTTTTTTTTATTTATTTTTTTTATAATTTATTTATTTTAAAAAATACAAACAAAATACGTTATATACAAAATACGTTAGTAAAACCTATGTAAAGTTTTTATTAATTTATTCGTAGTGTCATCAAATCCATCCACAATTTAAAATGATCTCATTGATATGATTACCTAATCTGTAGTGTTCGTAAATATACCTTACGCAATTTATAAACTATTAATTACTGTTATGTAGCGCCATAAATTATTCCTAAACAATTTGTTAAAATCCTAACCTCAATTAATATTATAAATGCGAAAGTGAGTTTGTTTGTTTGTTACGCTTTCACGCTAAAACGGCTAAACGGATTTTGATGCACACTAACTTATTAGTATTACTTGTTAACATTTTAGGAATATCCTAGATATACTTTTACAATGTTTGTAAATATATGAACATTATGTATCTATCACATAATTAATTTATCTGTCATTGCTTCATTTTTAATTCTATTTACCTTTTGTGGTATAGTAATCTTATTCCAGGTGCAACGTCTTCACATATAAAATATATAATTAATCTATACAAAATATTGTAAAACATTTTAAAAGAGTAACGGTGGAGTTTTTTGCCCATTCTTCTCCATACGCAAAGTACCTTTTGGAAGAGGCGACTAGAATCAATTCTATTTTTTGTAAATTTTGAGGTTCTAAAGTGCCTTTTATGTGCCTAATTGAAATAAATTATTTGACTTTGACTTTGATGAAATTTGACACAAGGGTAGACCATGACCTGGAGAAGGATACTTATAGGCAACTTTTCATCCTGGATCGTAGACGAAGTCGTGGGCAACAGCTAGTATGAATTACAAACCTGTCTAAAACAAAAGATTTTATTTATTATTTTACCCAAAACATGACCTACACCATAGAATTGCACTATATTTCGATACAATAACCGGAAAACGCCAAATACGTAAAGAGAGACCTAAGCCCTCCTATACCTATACTAGCCTTGCCTTTAAAGTGCCTTTGCAGGCAGAATTGACCTTGGTGGTTTACAACCGTGTAGATGGTGGTTTACGACCAAATTTCAAACAGCTCTGCCTGTCGCCAACCAAAGTCACCTCTGTCGGGAAACGCGGTTGGCAGCCGAGTAGCAGGCACTTAACTCTGCCGGCCAACTCTTTGCATTTTAATGCTGGGGCCACACCAGCGGGAAACGCCGTTGATTATCGCGATGACGGACGGCGTTTCCCGTTGGTGTGGCTGAGCAAACAGGCGCGACGCGACACCAATAATTATTATACCGTGAGGTTTTCTTAGAAATTGTTTTATAAGAGTCGCGTCGACGCGCTGTCGCGATACGCCTAGCTTTTAATTGTGACCGTGTATTTAAAACAAAATTCGGTCAGCGAGTCATATTATAGGGCACACACTAGGAAATAATAATTTCTAGGGATCGCCGTCATCGAAATCGATAAGGAGAACACAATTCAAACAATTTCGTGTATCTAATTAATTACTAATGTACTTACGTTTCTAGCAACAATTTCGTACGTAATTATAAATTACAATGGTTATCTTTTAATCGTACATTAAATTACACCCAAAGAATTTCATAATTCTTTTTAGAAGGAAATTTAACAGGTACTTACAATGCCATCAAAATAAAAAATAAAACAAATGTATGATTAACCTTGAATTGGGTTGTAGTAATCTCACATTCAACGCATTCTATTCAAATTTTGCCTAACATGACGTGACGCAACTGAAGTTAGTTTTACGTCAAAATTATTTAATCATTTGCGAAAATCACAATTTAATTCTAATTTTCTATTTTTATAGAAATATCTTTTTTATAATAATTATTAGTACAGATGAAACCTTGTTATATAAGCGAGTGTAAAGAATGTTAATGTTAATAACCATTGAGAATTTAAAAATTTAATTTAATGGTAACTAACGTTAAAACATTTCAATTATTTCCTATGTTTCTAGCCATAATAGAACGTTTATGATCAGAAATGTAGTTAAAACTCTAAGTATTTCACTGTTATTCACATCTTAGATTATCATTCTACAAGCCATGACCTCAATCTATGCCGATACTTCACTTCTTGTACATCAAAGAAAAATTACACACTTTCTAATTGTCAACACGTTATACTATGCATTCACTAAGTGTGAAATTTTGAAGTGAAATTTTGGTTAGATGGATACACGTGCAATGAAAAAGAAATTGAATTTTATGTCGATATTTTTGGAACGAAGTCCTGAGCAGACGATGGACAATTTGTCTGCGGGCAATTTGGTATCGTATATTTAGTCAGCGTGCGCGTTAGATTTCCATACGATTCCAAATTGTCCGCGGACAATTTGTCCATCGTCTTCGCTTTCGTAACGCTTTATCGCACGTTATCATAATCTGCATACTTTGCGAATGAGAGCTGCCAGACCGAAAAAAAGTGTACATGTAGCCATACACGTTACGATATACTTGCGCTAGGACTTTGCGCAAAAATCTTCCAACATACGTTACTCTATACTTGCGCAAGTCTAAACTCGCGCAAGTATATCGTCACACACAACACAACATTTTGATATATTATGGTTATATTTTTTTTTTTCATTTATGTATTATTTTATTTATTTTAATTTATTTAATTGTACCTCTTATCGAATACCTGAATAAATAGTATACATTGAAAGGAACTTTGTACCAACCGGTTCCAAATCTCGACTTTTTATTTACTTACCTAAAAAAAGAACTATGAATTATTTTGTCCTCCTCTATTATATGTACAAGTGACTAATTGACGACATTGTTGAATTGAAACAATATTGTAAGTGATAATTAGATATTATGATAAAAAAAATAAAAACAAATATTTTGCGGAAGAAAGAAATGTTTTTGTTTAATTATAATTTATATTAATTTTATAAATCAATTCGATCACAATACATGCGCATACGCAGTAGGAACATCATTTATTATTTATGTATTATCCCTCTTGGTCACTGGCCTTCTTTGAACTAAGTATCACCAGGTTACGCAGATAATTACATTAAAATATATTCAGCTCTTTAATGTTTTAAAAGTTCTTTTGTTAAGGCAAAATATAATTCTTTCTACATTTCTTGTACCTACTTATTTTGAAAAATACATACAGAAGAATTGAGAACCTCCTTCTCTTTTGATGTCTGTTAAAAATATTTAAATATTATAATAGAAAGCGTATATCCAAGCCCTTCAATTCTACCATGAAACCATAGACAGTTATTATCTATAGTTTTTAGGGTTCCGTACCCAAAGGGTAAAACGGGACCCTATTACTAAGACTCCGCTGTCCGTCCGTCTGTCATCAGGCTGTATCTCATGAACCGTGATAGTTAGACAGTTGAAATTTTCACGGATGATGTATTTCTGTTGCCGTTACAACAACAAATACTAAAAAACAAAATAAAATAAATATTTAAGGGGGCGTTCGTTTTTATAGTTAATTGTACGGAACCCTTCGTGCGCGAGTCCGAAGCGTACTTGGCTAATTTTATGATTAGAGTTAATTATTTCTTCTCTCTATGAGAGCATCTGCCATCTTATCTCTTCACCACCCTTGGTTGACTGGAAAGAATGCCTAAGGCGACTTTGTACATTATGTTTTTATGGTGTGCGAGAATTTTAAATAAAAAATTACTGCAGTAGTTAAAATAGCCCAGTTGGTGATAAACTGGGTTATTTTAATCACTGCAGTAATTTTTTATTTATTTCACATCCACAAAAAAGCTACAAAACTCACGCAAATTGTATTAGTTTCCAGTGTTTCAAACCGCAGTATGCCATTTATGTAGATCTACTAGTTCTTTGGCACCTACTTACATAAAGAAAAGTAGAGCATAGCTTTTCTCAAAAAATAAAGAACAGCAAAGGTAAATATTTTTCAGTAAATAACTAAGGAGATTTTCTTCCATGAAGTATACATTCAATTCGTAAACGATTATGAGTAATTTATTTAATTTTGACAGTTCAACAAAATTCATTGCGTTATTTACGTGGTTGAGCAGATTTTTTTTTTCCAGCTTAAGAAACAGTGGATTATCAATCTGTTTCGATTGTGGAGGTTCTGGGCTGTGGAGGTCAACCAAGGCGTCCACAACCCAGTTATTGGGTAACAAGATACTCTTTGGTAAGACTGGCTGTCAGACTTTTGGCTTCTAAATACCCGTAACGACTGTCAAAGATCTATGAATGACAGCCGGGACCCTTCGATCGACTCGTGCAGCTGTCGATCGAAGATTATTATTCATTTATTTTAATTCTTATTATTCATTTGAATTATATTCCAGTGACGATATAGTAATGAAAGGTGAAACTTAATAAGGTTACTCTAGTGCTAAAAACAAAATAATTGATTAATGTCACCGCTGTAGCTACTTTAACAGATTTGTGTTTATTTTGAATGGGTCTATTTATTTTATTTTCTTAATTCCTAAGCAAATTTGAAAAGTAAGTAGGTAACTACATATTATTAAACAAAAAAATGTTTTTTTTTTTTTGTTGTTAAAGGTGACCTATAATTTACATTTCTCACATAATAAATAATTATACGATTATAAATCAGTGTAAATTGGTAATAGTTTAATTGTAAATAATGCATAATTTCAATGACATGACAGCGCACAAACTGTACCCATCACTGAAAATTTATTTCAGTCAACCATCACTCTACAAGACAGTAATAAATAAATAAAAAATATATTAAATGCACTCTTACCTTTCTCAATGTAACTTTTCAAGATAAAACAATCACTGTCAATAATTTTGCACAAACAACAATTAAGTAGGTAATATCTAACACTGTCAAATACTACACTCAAAAACCACTGCGATTTTAAATTCGTATTTGGAATTTATTTTATTTCTAAGCGCCCAGAGCAATGACATTCATAGACGATCGATTATATGTTTTTTATTTGAATTTTCATTGACTGTTTCGCGCTCGATGGCTTGTTGCCAGCCAGTATCGCGCACAGCCGGCGCTTGTTGGCGCGAAGCGATGTACTGAGACTGGCCGAACGCAACACAAACACCGAATATAACAACGAAGTCGGGAGCGCCTGCCGTCAGCTGTCGGCACTCAAACGTTTTTAGGGATCCGTCAGAAAGACAAATATGTATGGTGCTGGTGATAGTTGGTGTTCGGATTTCCTCTTTTTTCACTTGGTTCACTCCAAGCCTTGGTTTAGAAGAAAAATAAACGTTTACGTATCTACCTATTAATAGTAACGACTTTCGTATTCATGTCACTTTTTTTAACCAGTAAAAAGTCTACTTTGACAGCATATACCTACATTTATTCAAAATTTCTTATCGTAGCATTGCCTACTTAATTATTATTTTCAAATTATTTTTTCAATTAAAATTAAGTATCCAATAAATTTAATTCTATCACGTTGAAGTCCGCCTAAATAATTTATTTTAGCAATCATTTACTGTCTCACTTATTCTATAAATATAAATAAATCTATGGGCAATATCATTATTTATTATGTATATTTAATATGTATTAGAAAATCGGCAGTTTTTCGATACCATAAGAGAATGAAAACTGTACTTTAATCCAATTTCTATAGATTATAATATTATATTAATAAAAATAAAAACGATTTAGGTAATAAGAGAAGAAAAACAGCTTTATAAAATGTATAAAATAAATAAAAAAAAATTCTCAATATGGCAGAAAGTCAAAAACCAATCAACGGAACCACCATCACCAAAAACTTACGTACTTCACAAGGGTGTTGACTCATGCGCGAGACCGATGCATAAAGGGCGCATGCGTTCCCCTCCGAATTCTAAACATAGAACAGCGTACACACTTATACAGCGAAACTACTATAGACTACGACGTAATTCACCACGGTTACCATGGTTACGTGAAAACAAAAGCAAAATCCATGTACAACGAGTAATTGACATGATTCGATTTATTAATTATTTTGTAGTGTTCGATTTTTGATTCTAATAATGGTCGGTTACAGTATTGGTTTGATATTCGAATGTTGGTCACTGAAAAGTTGTATGGGCATGTGATGCGTAGGAATGAGGAAAATGTTGTGTGGAAAGTTTTTAGTATTAATGTGAATGGCTATAAGTAAGAGGAAGACCATATATACGAAGGACGGACTGTGTAAAAGACGATATGGCTAGAAAGGGAGTGCCTACTGAGATGACGATTATAATAGAGAAGTCTGGAAAAAAAAATTGTTTCGCTGACCCCAAATAACTTGGGACTAGGACAAGAAAACGATTTTTGGATGACCCGCATTACTTACTACCAACTAACGTTAAAACTGGACTTGTTACCTATTATGTCTACGCATATGCGTGGCTCAACTACGGTGTAATATTGTGGGGAAACAACACAAATGCACCGACACTTTTCAAATTGCAAAAAAACACTTCTAAGGATTCGAGTAAATATAGAAGACTCCGACAATTGCAAACCTCATTTCCAAGAACATAAAATATTAACCCTCCCCTGCCTATACATTCTAGAAATATGCAAATTCGTTCGAAATTCCAACATTTTTACACGACAAAAGAAAAAATATAGTCAAAGTACACATTACGCCATAAAAATAGGTTAAACCAAGCTCTAAGTTAAAAATGTACTCAACAAGTACACTAGTCATGTCAATTAAAATATTATAATAAATTACTTAGGTACCAGAAATAATTAAAAAAGAAAAAAAATTGAACACATTCATATATAAATTAAAATAATTTCTATTGTCTTAATGCTATTATAATATCAATGACAAATTTTAAATTACAAGTTTTATTTAATAATTACAATTATAGAATAACAACGAAGTAGTCAAATAAAAGCTCTCTTCCTCTCTCCTACTCTTGCTGTGCCCGACAGGGCTCACAATTATAATAATACAAAAATATTTATTTTTGTAAAACCTAACCTAACTTCACATGTCGAAGCCTCAGACGAAATAAAAAGACATAGCGCTGTCAACCGTGAAGCCGGTTTCATAAAAATGTGTGCACTTAGTAAGGTGTAGTTTCATTGTAGTTTCATTGTAAATGTGTGCGTGTGCGGGTATGCACAGAGTGGAGGTGTAGCTTTAGCATGCTTCACTGTATTTTTCGCAGCGCTGTCTTTTTTTTTTGGGTGGGAATTTATCAAATAACTTCTCCCGCTCTGGGCGGAGCAAGGGGGCGTGTCATACTCTTACTGACTAAAACCCACCCGTGTTCCTTCAGTTGCCATGTTGCTGGGGGTCACGATCTCCAGCGCTATATTTTTTAATTGGTCTGAGGTGGAAGCAATAAATATCTTGAGTATTGAGTACTTTTACCTCATTCAAAAAGAAATTCAACCAACAGCACCTCTTCGCATTTAATTATTTATTGCAGTACCTACAAATTAATCCTGTTACTAGGTATACCATGAATCCTATCCTATACTATTAAACGAGCAATATTTGTATATATATTGTATATACAAGTTCTCGAAATCGGCTCTAACGATTTCGATGAAAGTTGCAATATAGTGGGTTACGGAGACGAAATCGATCTAGCTAGGTCTCACGTCTGGGAAAATTCGTTTTCTCCGTATTTTCACCCGAGCAGAGCTCGGTCGGCTAAAGTTTAGAACAAGATATTGAATAATGACATGAGAATTATGACATTAGAATAATGACATGGCAGTTTGGAATAAGTAAATACTATACTTACATGGATTAGTATGAACTTTCCTATACTATTCAATGAGCATTCTCTATTTTCACCAGGACAGAGCTCGATCGCCCAGGTACTGTGATCTATACGTCTTATTTCAGTAAATTAGATTCGCCATTCACCGTCGAACTGATTTAGGAAAATAAATACCTACATACATAAAATCACGACTTTTTTCCCATGGGGGTAGAAAGAAACTACTAGGTAACTCAGACCAAATAAAAAACCAGTACATAGCGCTGTGAACAATACGGTGAAACATGCCAAAACTACACCTCCGCTCTGGGCATCCACGCTCTCACGCACACATTTACAACTGATTACAATGAAACTACAATCAAACTACACCTCACTAAGTGCACACATGTTTACGAAACCGACTTCACCGTTGACAGCGCTATGTTTTGGTTTTTTATTTGGTCTGAGCTTGGTAAAAAAAAAACGGAAGCATAGAAAAGCCATTTTTATTCGAAAAAACCCATACGAAGCCATTATGTGCTGTTTAAATTAACTATTAATATGCATCCGCCACCTACCGTTATTTGTATAGGAGAAATGTGCAGAAATCGTTCTCAGGTTGCATACACAATACACATTAATGTTGTTGTAAGAGCAAGCGTGATGAATGGATGTTAATGTTGCAATGAATAAAATAATGAGCACAATATAGAGCATTTATTGCACACATATAAGAAGAAAAAAATATTTCTAAATGGTTAGGAGTCATCAACAAAAGTCGATTAACACTTAGTTTTCTAAATCCTAATTATTGAGGAAAATATTTTCTTCAAATTGGACCACTATAGTGACCAGTGAAATAAGTTATGCAACATCTGAAAAAAACTGCGATTAAGCAAATGCCGACAAATCTATAATTAGTTCTTGAGGAAGGGAAATGAATTTGAATGCTAATGAAATGCTATAAAAGCTGATTATCGAATCATTTTGTATGTATTTAGATGATGCATAAAAGAAGCAGTGTTAATCGACTTATTGCTGACGATACCGACTACTCGTATCGAAGAAGCCAAAATATAGAATCGAAAAATGAAATCTATAATTCTGATGCGCACATCGATCTTTAAAGGAACTTGAGGCAACAGTGTCGGTCCAGGGCTGTTAAGCCACCATTTTTTTTATTTGCACCATGTACACTCAGTTACAGGCTAGGTAAAAACTGAGTACCTGACCCTGTTAGGGCGCAACAAGTGCGTGCGTGGGCGTGGAGACCTTGAAGATATCATAGTTTTCTTTCAAAGTTCCAGTGGAGATCCCGGAGCAAGAACATAAATATAAATAGGGATAGCCAAAAAGTTTAAGTCGGAGGAAACTAGATGATGGAGTAGGTTCAAACCAGGGGCATAGCTACCGTGGTATCAGCCGTATCAATGATACGGGCTCCCCAAGCTACAGGGGCCCAAGCGCGGTCTAATTCTCAAGCTCTTGGATTTATTTAGTAAAATCACACATAAAATCTAACCTATCCAAGTCATGGTGCTCCAATTTTCGAGCTCGCTTCGCTTGCTCTTACATTTTTACTTTAGTAGTATACGTTGTTACTAAAGTCATAATAACAGAACCTAGTATAAAGTCAGGATGCTCCAATTTTATAGTTCATTTCGGTCGCTCTTCACAGTGAAAACATAACCTATCCTGGACCAAAAGGCTCGAATTATAGAGCTGGCTTCATTCGCTCTTCGCTGAACCGGATCAGAGTCAGGTTGCTCAACATTTCTTGCTCGATTTTCTCGCATCGCATTCGCTTTTTAAGACAATGACTTATATATATTTATTAAATAAAGCAAGTGAAAATAATTTGTAAGGTTCATTTATTTGAGAGATTACCACAGACTAGAGTTTATAATAGCATTACTAGTGAAGTACGTTCAGTTATATTCTATGGTAGTGATGTAACCATTGATAAAGAAGAAAGCTCTAAAATTTATAACTACAACGACCCCAAACAAATTTTAATACAAGGCCCATTTAGAAGCAGCTATGCCACTGGTTCACATGACTGGAATGGTAAAAACATGAAGATGAATTAGTAGAATAACAATACCCAGCAACCTAATTATTGAACAGATTTTTTTCCAACTTATGAAGCAATGGATTAGCAATCTGTTTCAAATCGAAACAAATTGTGATTGATCGTGCATTACGCAATTGGGGAACTGGTCTTCATAAACCCCGATGCTGTCGTAAATCACAGTATTCTTGACATAATCGTCCTATTATTTGACATTATACCTATACCTACAATTTAATTTCATCTCTTTATTAATGGCTTTTGGGGACTTGACATAATTATTCAGATTAATTACATTTAGCACCATGCCATTTCGTTTAAAATAGATTTTTGTTTTTATTAATTTATTTATCTTTTAGATTCTTTTCTATTTTGTGTTTGTGAGAACGCTGTAGGCTTAGTGGACTGTAGATTTGCTGACCATTTTCTATTTTGTTAAGTACCTGGTACTTGTTGAAAGACCTACACTGTCCTCTCATACCTATTAACACTATTATTTGAAAACTGACCTCCACCTCTCCTTTAGTCCAATACCCCTTGGTAAGGTGTTAAGTAAGTACCTAGTTAGTACCTACTTAGTATAATTTAATTAGGTAGGTACCCTTCTTTTTTTTGGGTGGGAAATTATCAACTAACTTCTCCCGCTCCGGGCGGAGCGGGAGGCCGTATCAGACTCTTACTGAACTAAAACCCACCCGTGCTCCTTTAGTTGCCTGTATGTTGCCAGGGACCACGGTAGCCCTTTCGGACAAACCCACAACCCCGGCAGGCATCGGCCCTAGCGGACCCCTTCAGCTGTGCTGACATCTCTTTGAAGCGCGCGTGGAACACAACGCGCCATCGACCCGGGCTTGGTCCTTATCGGACGGCGAGCTACCCATCGCTCACCGTCCGCAAGCCCGCGCCTATGGTGGCCTAGAATAGGCCTGCAACTCCCGACGTACGCCTAGAGTGTCTCCTGCGGCTAGGTAGGTACGCTGACATTTTAAATAATTGTAAAGGTAAGCATTGTCTTTTCCGTTTGATTTAATATACCTATATTTAATACCACCATACCTTACCCTTTTAAACAAATTATACTTAAATTATAAATTGAGGAAGTATAGTCTCAAAATCTCACATGCTCGCTCGTAAATGTATTGTCAGTATCAGAAACACGAGCATTTACTTTATAAAATTCAAGAAATGGTATCTTGCGCGGAATTGTTGACAACAATGCTCGTGAGGAAATGCCAAGGCGATGATTGTAGGCGGTCTTGATTCGATGAGGAAAGTTTAAAATAACAAGTAATTTAAATACTTTCCATTGTTGTTACTTTAAATGGCATCTGTCGTATTTAGCATAGACAGGCTGACAAGATACAAGGAAGACAGCTCTGCATCAACACTCTCATGGGCTTGCGCCCACTGGCGGCACGGCACTGCAAGGGATTTTTATGCGACGAGTAGGAATATAACTTAAAATAAAATTGAAATTTCAATGACACGGCATGCCTTATCATACCGCCGCAGCTTTGTTTTTCTACGACGATGATTATCATAGAAATTTCAATTTTATATGTTATACATATTCCTCCTATTCGTCGCATAAAAATCCCTTACCGTGCTGTGCCACCAATGGGCGCAGGCCCTCAAGCTTCCTCATAAAGCATTAATTGTATTTTGTCATAAATTAAAAAAAAAACTGTTTAAAAAAATCACAATAAAACGAATACCTGTGTGTAAGGGGTGCCTCCGCTGCCAGTACCGGCTCCCAAAAATAATGCCATTGGGAACCGGCATGACATTACTGCCGGCAGCCGAGATTAAAAACATCGGCTGACGGCATATTACATACTCTGTGGCCCGCCGGCTTCAATAATGGACACCGGCGCGCGGCGGGGCGCGGCGTTTATGGAAACCCTTCCAGTATTCAGAAATCCAACTAACTAACCATAACTAAAGTATTTTTTTCTAAATATTCTAGTCGTTTTTGGCACTCGCCGGCCGCTGCCGCGGCACCGCTCGCTACGTTCGCTGGGCTCGTGCGTAGGAGGTCACAGTTCTCACCTAACCTTTTTTGCGAGTAAAAATCCTAACCAGTTCCTAATCCGGGTAGGATTAGGAACCCTAACCCTAATGTAACTAGTTCGGTTCCGGATACCTACTTAGTACTTGATTACTGGAATATGGAAATCATTGACTATGGAAATATAATACTGAAAAAGTGATGCTTTATTACATGTCTTTTAAATTATGCCTACCCTGCCTATCTACTCAAATATGCCAATCCCGTTTCCCGCTTTTTTTTCCATTCTCAGCGCCGGCAGCCATTTCAGCAACCGGTGCCGGCAGTAATTCAGCAGCCGGCGCCGACAGCGGAGGCACTCCTAATAATAAAATACTAGGGCTGATCAAAAAGTTATGATATCGTTTCATATTTTCTATACTAATAATATAGCTGAAGAGTTTTTTTGTATGTTTGAACGTGCCAATCTCTGGAACTACCAGTCAGATTTTGAAAAAATCTTTTTGCATTTGATAGCCCAATTCTTGAGGAAGGCTACAGGCTATTTAACATTACGCTAGGACCCATAGGCGCCGAGCAAAAAGAAAAATAACCGATTATTATTACTTTTTGATCAACCCTAGTAAATACCAAAATAAAATAAAATACCTAAAATAAATACAAATTAAAATGCCTACAAAAAAATACAGAAAAAATTAAATTACACAGCAAAAACCGAATACTTCAACCAATGAGTTCAAAGTTTCCATTAACTACAAAAACAACAAAAAGCTCCTTTTGTCCTTTTACACTTGATAGACAGGTATGCTCCCAAACGGATCTTAAATCGCCGAAACTATTATTACCTATCTGTATTTTATATACACACACATACATATATTATCTAGTTTTTGTCCGCGGTTTAGCCCACGCGGGAAAAAACCTATAAATATCTTCTCCATGAAAAAATACATAGGTATGTCTATACATACCTATGTATTTTTTCATGGGTACCTCTGTACCCACCTTTGTACGAATATTTTAAAGATCATCACGTACATCCTACTAATCCGACTATAATAATGTAATATTATATTATAATGTATACATATTATAAAATAAAGTCGCTTTTCGCGTTTGTACGTCTGTATGTCCACGTTGTACTTCTAAAATACGCAACGGATTTTGATGAAGTTTTTAACATAATTTAGAGAATGTATTCAGGAAGGTTTATGTGTATAATACATTAATATTAAATTTATAGATAATTAAGAAATCTAGATGTTTTGTTAAGTCGTAAAAACCTTGCGAAGCAGGGGCAGGTCGCTAGTAACCCTACTTATCCTTACATATTATAAAACAAAATACCCCGCCGCGTCTGTCTGTCTGTCGGTATGTCTGTCTGAACGCGATAAACTCAATAACTACCAAACGGATTTTCAAATGGTTTTCAGCAATGGACGGAGTGACTCGTGCGGAAGGTTTAAATGTATAATTCACTAAGGTTTTGTGTAAATTGGCTGTTTGACGATTATTGTTGAAGATGTCGGATAAAATCATGCCGACTGATAACTTTAATGGTGTGCGTCGCGGAAATCGTAAGTTACATAAAATGTATGTTCTACAGTATTGTTCATCTTAAAAAGTTCAACAAAAAGTCCACGATGGCATATATCTATCTTTTAAGGATGACCCACAATAATTTTTACCTTTCAGAATTTGATAAAAATTTCATTGTTATTTCCGAAGCTATTTTGACCGGTATTATATTAATCCTTACCCAATAAACTATGTTACTTAAATTGAACATTTAATTTAGATTAAAATATGCCTTGACATCATTTCATTTAAATGAATGGTTTAAAAGATATCACAGATTCAAAATTACGCGTAACAAAATAATTATGGTTGAGGCAACGCGGGCGCAGCGGTAGGAATCAATGACCTTTTCCGCGGCTATTAGGTATGTAATCCCGGTATCAAATGTACATTCCCGTGAGATATTTTACGACATCCACGCAGGCGAAACCGCGGGCAAAAGCTAGTAATATTATAAATGCGAAAGTTTGGATGTTTGTTTGTTACTCTTTCACACAAAAACGACTGAACGGATTTGGATGAAATTTGGCACACAGATGGTTTATAATGTAACGTAAACGAAAGTGTGAACGGGTCCGCAGCAGCAGGTGACGTTATGTAGTTTCTGCCTACCCTCATGGGAAGAAGGCGTGAGTTTATGCATGTACAAGCAACGCCCCGCGGTTCCACCCGCATAGGTCTGGATCCCTTGAGAATACCAGAATAAAAAGTATTCTATGTATTAATTCAGGTTATAAAATATCTGTGTGCCAAATTTCATCCAAATCTGTTCTGTAGTTTTTGCGTGAAAGAGTAACAAACATCCATCCATCCATCCAACCATCCATCCTCACAAACTTTCGCCTTTATAATATTACTAGCAGTGCCCCGCGGTTTCACCCGCATTAGTCTCGATCCCGTGGGAATATCGGGATAAACGTATGATATGTCTTAATCCAAATTATAAACTATCGGTGTGCCAAATGTCATCTAAATCCGTTCAGTAGTTTTTGCGTGAAAGAGTAGAAAACATCCATGCATCCTCACAAACTTTCGCATTTATAAATATTAGTAGGATAATGTAATATAATTATAATATATATAGTAGGATGTGAAACCTCATATTTAGTTTAGGTAACTAGTTTTATGTTTATGCCCTTGTGTGTTACAAGCACAAGGGCAATAATACCATATAAGCAGCTACCTACATTTCCTTGAAGCCAGTAAGCACCCCACTTTCTAAATAAAATATATAATTCAACAATTTCGAAATAAATTGGAGATATAGTAATTAAGATAGTAAGATGAGATATTTGGGATATTAGTTCATCCATTTGTGAGCTACAATCCACATCCGGCTGGCAAAAAGTGAAAAAATCAAGGTTCCTTTTTCTTCGAAGGTAAAAAAATATTAACGTCTTGACCTTCATCATCTGCCTAGCCTTTTACCAACTATGTTGCAGTCGGCTTCCAATTTAACCAAATTCAGCTGAATGCCAATATTTTACATGGAGCGTCTAATTCCTCCTCAACCCAGTAAATGATCCAATTACACGATACCCTTTGGCAAAAATTCGTAATTTTGACAACAAGCGCCTTTTTTAAACTACATACATTCATAAATTCAATATTATACAGAACAAAATGATGATGTGGATATATTTAGTAACCTTCTCCGCTCAGCTATTTCTAAAGAGTCCCGAAAAGACCCCGGAAGAAACCGACACGTGCTTCACCCCTCAACGAGGCATCCCCAGGACGACGACTAACCCGTCGCGAACTCGAACACGGCGCGCCGCCACACCAAGCACCGAGCGCGAAGCTCAGTGCTTGGTTACCAAATACATCCACATCATCATTTTATAATGGATTTCCGCAAGGTCACGCCTGAATCAATTAACTATATTATACAGAACGCCTATTTTTTTTTTTGTATTTTTTGTTAATGGCGTCTCGTAGTTGACCTCTGAGGATCGTAACTACACTCGAGAGCAATGAATCCGGGTCACTTAAAGAATGTTAAAAATCTCGGAAACTAAAAATGATAGGTTAATGCAATAAATTGTATTTAATAGACAATGTAATACTCCTTAAATGAAAGTAAAAAAAATATGAGTCACCATACATTTTATTAACACAAAATTACATAAAGAAAAAAACTGCTGATCTCTCCTTAAAACAAAAATAGGAAACATGAAATTTTTGAACTTTATTACGATTTTCTTGAATTTTAATACTTCGTATTGCCTCCTCGTGCTTCCATTACTGCGTTTACGTGGTTTGGCATGCTGTACACCAAGTTCCTTATACGATTTTGGGGAATATTCTCCCATTCCTCTGTGAGAGCAATTTTGAGCTCACGAAGCGTGATTGGGGGAGGGTTTCGTTGTTTTACGCATCTGCCTAGCTCGTCCCAAGCATGCTCGATCGGGTTGATATCCGGGCTGCGCGCTGGCCACTCCATACTAGTAATGTTCATCTCTTGAAGGTAGTCATTCACAATCCTACCTGTATGAGGTCGGGCATTGTCATGCATAAATATAGCATCCTCACCTAAATTGACCATAAATGGACCAACGTGATCATTGAGGATTTCTTCCACATATCTTACGCTAGTTAAAGAGCCGTTTTCTATGATCACCAGCTCTGTGCGACTTTCAGAAGAAATTCCGGCCCACACAAGTACAGACCCACCACCGTAGGCTACTTTTTCTTCGATGCATGCTTGCTTGAATCTTTCCCTTGGTCTTCGATACACTCTGTGTCTTCCATCGTGCTTGTAGAGCATAAATTTTGATTCGTCGGAGAACATAACTTTTGACCAATCTTCAATACTCCAATTTACGTGGCTCTGGGCATATCTTAGTCTTGAAATACGATGCCCACGCTCCAGTTTAGGGCTGTTTGCAGGTCTAAGGGGTTTTAAGTTAGATTCAGCAAGCCGACGTCTTACTGTCCATGCACTTGGGTTACTTCCTCCGAGGCGTCGAAACTGATTTGTGAGTTCAGTTCCTGTGAGAAAGCGATTTCGAAGCATGGTGTTCACCAAGTATCGGTCTTCTCGTGCTGTGGTACACCTGGTTCTGCCCGTTCCTGGTCTGCGTAGGTTAGAACCAGTTTCTTCGTAACTTCGGAGAACTCTTTGTACTGTTGACAGCGACACACCGACAGTCCTGGCTGTATCGCGCTGACTCCGGCCGGTTTCCAGCATTGTAAGTATTCTGGTGCATTCTTCAGGCGTAAGCGACATAATTTCAGCTTGAATAATGAATATAGAGCACTATCAACATGGTTTATGTACCCACATAAATGACAGATTACAAACAAAAGCAAAACCAAATGCTGTAATTTCGTAGTTCCATCTTCGAAAGTGGCCCTTTTTCAAATTTGATTTTTTTATGATATAACTTTACAATAACTAAGAAGTTTTAATACCTTCATTTAAGGAGTATTACATTGTCTATTAAATACAATTTATTGCATTAACCTAGCATTTTTAGTTTCCGAGATTTTTAGGATTCTTTAAGTGACCCGGATTCATTGCTCTCGAGTGTACTTAACCAGGCTGTCCTGTGGCTGCCTTAAGCTACTAACTTAAAGCTATAACTTATATACTAGGCGAATACTCGCTAAGGGACCTGTGGGGTACGAACCTCGGCTTAGGGCGTCGCTGGGGAGAGCACAGCAAGATGGGACAGGCTGGATCACGAGTGGGTAATTATTATTAATCGGGGAGTTTAAAGCTACAGGCTCAGCTTCGGTGTGGGCTGGCGCTTCATCAAGCAAAACTCAGAGGGGAAATACAGAACGCCACCTGCTACGATCCTTATATATTTCTTTTGCTTCGTTCGTTTCTTAAAAATAAAAAACACAAATTTTCACAGATTTAAGCTGTGTTATGCGTAGGTAAATTCTTTTAACTCTTTCGTAACATTGTACCAATTCTACACAATGAGAGGTACCTACTCAACTTCACCATTACTCGCGATCCCGATCAATCTTTCCTGAACATTCAACTCAATATACAGGCACACACATACAAACTCATACACAAACACACACACACCCTCGCACACTACTCGTATACATACAATCACCATTACAGGCTACTTCTAACCATTTTTTATTGTTTTGTATTATTTTAGTATTTTTTATTTTCTCCTTTGTTAATCTTATTGCATAAGTTTTCAATTGTATTTCCTCCCGGGAGAGGACACTAGCTAATTTAACACAGGTTAACCACCTAGCACAAGTGTCAGGGACTTCACACAATTTGCTACCACTTCGTATGTAATAAAGATTATTATTAGGTATGTAAATTTATTACAGACCCTTTTTCATAAAAGACGAACGTTTTATCAATAGCACTAAGATATTCGCATTAAACGGTGACTGTAAAACTTACCGGTTGTAGTAATTACGGAGACTAGGCTCCACAGCTAGGCTTACTAGAAATTCTATGCATTCTCCCGGTTCTTGACCTGTAGGAATATCAGGTTTTAACCTAGGCGTTGTACAGGTTCTAAGCAAGGTAACGTGTTCTAAGTACTTAGGTTTCTAAGGCCATGACTAGAGAAATCAGTGAAACGTGATCAAAACTACATTACAAGGTATGAGTAAAAAGTTCACAATGAGCTTATAGAGGTATGTGAGGAGAGGTAACAGGGTGTAAAGTTTACTCATCGTCTATAGAAAAGGGAGGATCCTCCGATCAGACGAGGTTTTTGTCTGGTGGGCAACTGCCCTACGATTGATGTCGGGAAGTTATAAATATGTTGACGGTAAACTCTTCTTGCGCGATTTAGGATTTGTGTGACGTCAGTGTAGATGCCACCACAAGCTAATGTCAGAAAGATATGAAATTAGTGTAATGTTATGGGCAAGTGATTAGGCAGAGGTTTACCTATAATACACCCACATTTCCCCAGTTATATTTAATTCCGATGTAGAATAGAATAAAATAGAATACTCTTTATTTTGTACAACACATAAATTACAGATGAAACGTGGGTGAAGTCGACGGTGACCCAGAAGTCGTCAAATTATCTAAAAACATCAATATCTTTTTCTACTTAACATTAAACTGCACAAAAAAAAAAAAAAAAATTATGATGTGGATATATGTAGTAACCTTTTCCGCTTAGCTCCACATCATCATTTTATTATGGATTTCCGCAAGGTCACGCCTGAATCAATTAACTATATTAAACTGCACGATTTTTATGGCAACATATCTTAAGATAACTTCTATTGGTACCTAAAAGTTCCTACTTGACTCAGAACTCGTAATTTTAAGTACTATTGTGAATTTGTGACGATTACTGCACAGGACACGCTCAATAGATGCCTCTAAACTCATCATGTTGAAGATATTTTTGTGTTTCATGCCACAAAATGCAAATATTATCTATTATCGGGACCGTTACATAGTTTTTAACTCTCTTATACAAACATATAATTACTTATATTATAAGGTTTGGACGACATTTGACGATAAAACTGGCGTTTTCTTAATCTGCGGGGTAATTGTGTTACACACATAAAATGACAATTGATCGCAATGGGTTTCATTTTGACAGTTCCTCCACGTTCATTGCGTTTTCACGTTGTTGAGGAAACAAAATTTTCAAACCTATGAAGCAATGGATTAGCAATATCCTTCAAAACTCTCGGTTTGTGATTTAAAGTGTGTTACGCAATTAGGGTGCTGTTTTAGCTTCGCTCGCACGGTTCGTAAAAAGTATACTCAGTTCTAACTTAACCTGCCTTGCCGAGGAAGATATAACCGAGCTGTAATAATCCCTGGGTAATCATTGGTGCTAGCTTTTCACTAGTAACTGCCGCGATATGCTCGCTTCGCTCACTCAGATTGAGCGTGCATGTTAACCCAGGTTCGCGCGGGCGATTTTTTCCTGAGGCGATTTTTTTGTTTTACACACTGTATTTTCAACGCTCTGCTGCGTTGAGAATTGAAAATCCAACCGTGTGTCTTTTCGACGCGCTGAGAGGGAGGACGCATAAGGCTTGAAAATCCAGTGCGCGATAAAATCCCGCCGCGATATTATTATGTCCGTGCGTCCGTCGGCTTACAGGAACAATATAACTCTCACCTATATGTATAGGGGTATGATATAAGCAATTTCGACCAAATTTACAGCCGATATGAGGCGATTTTTATTTTATTTTATAGGCTTTTATAAAAAAAAATCTTACGGTTTCCGATACTGCCATATCCAATGTATTTACTCGACAGTGGACTAAGTAGGCTCATTGAATTCCATAAGAAGTCAACCTTTCACCGTATGTGATATGTTTCAGTTCTAAGCATATTTACGGCCGGTATGAGACGACATCTTAAAGTTATTTGCTACTTACTACAGATTTTCTTTTGATTTCTGACACTGGAGTAGCTATTGTATTTGCTCGGCGCTGCACTTTTAAGGCTCTTTGAATTCCCTATAAGGCAAGCATACCTACTTCGATTTTCGATTATTTTGCTGTTGTCAAATTGAAATAATAATGTTAACCCTATTTCGGTCAATATTTCTGTTAGTTGTCTTTTCTGTCGTTGATTTTGCTAGTGCTGTTTCAACTCTTGATAATGTCACAGAATCATCGTTCTAAAGACGTTTTTGCGCTAAAAGAATTGGAACATCGATACACAGTGAAAAATAGAGGGTCGCGCGCATGCGCCTGCACTCGTGATGTCACGTCATAGGGAAATAATATTCTGCTTCAAAATTGGTACAAATATGACGTATCTTTTGAATGTTCAACCATTACTCTAGCATTCAAATTCTATAGCTAATATATTCTATAGCATTCAAATTCCCTTTATTAGCGGTTGAAATCTTACATGTTTACAAATTGATCCTGATAAAAACAGATCTCTAAATTTTTTAAGCAAAAAATATATTGGAATTTCTATCTATTTCAATTTTTTATTTTTATTTGTTGTTTTTATTACGTCTGTCTGCTCTGCCTTTAGTAATTTATTGGGATTTGGTCTCTACTTACTTTTTGTTATATCAAAGACAATCACAATTTTTTTATGTGCTCTTTTCTTGTTCATATTAGCATCAAAAATTTTCGACTTCGGGTCTATTCGATGAGTACAGATCTGACGACTGTTGGTACAAATCGCTCGTTCATTTACAGTTTGCTCTTTGTATAATTTAAACTAACCTATTTATTTTTAGTTTTGTATTTTTACAATGGTTACATTCAATTGCAAATCCTACTAATATTATAAGCGCGAATGAATGGATTAATGAATGTTTGTTAGGTACTCTTTCACGCAAAAAATACTGAACCGATACATTTGGCACAAAGCTAGTTTATAACCTAGATTAACACATAGGATAGGATAGTTTTTATCCCGATATTCCCACGGGATTGAGACGTATGCGAGTGAAACCGCGGGGCGCTGCTAGTTAATAGATATTGCTAAGTGGCAAAGTGGACAAGTATCCTAACACAAGTAATTCCTGTTTTTAAAAGGTGATCTCCAAATCATGTATGTAAATGCACTATATAATTGAAATAAAAAAAAAATATTTTTTAAATCGCTCTTTTGCCGTCACGCTGCACCGCACGTGAGCGCGAAAGGCGCGATGGCTAGGGTTCCCACCTCTCCCGGAATTCAGCTAAGACATTTTAAATCTCCCGGCTACCGGAAGTAATTTCAAATTAACAAAATTTTTCCGGTATTTATAATTCACGCGCGCTGGCGGAATAATTGACATACAACATGTAGAATTATTGTATATTTATTTTATTTTAATATCTTATTAATCTCATTGTATGCTGCACCGGTCGACGTCATATTGTCAACGCCGGCTATCGTTAAAAACTAGCGCTGGGGCTCTGTCTTGCATAGAATTGCAGCATTATACTGATCAATAGCCGTTTTGCGTGGATGTGACGCATATTTAACCCCAACTTCTTCTTTTTTGATTTTGTGTTTTTTCTTAGCGTCATTTTTACCGCAAATAAGCGTATTTTCTTTCTTTTTCTTTAATCAGTGGCGAAAATTGTACGACCGCGCCCGGTAATACGCTACTGGCCAATGTAGTCGACACTCGAAATTACTTTTTGTCCATATCTTTATCAAACGCCGTCTGCGATCGTGTTTTTATCAGTATTCGATATTATGGACATAAGAAAGAACCCGCTGAAATGACGAACATATCCATATGCCAAACTTTTTTAGTTTAAAAATGGACTACAATGAGTTTTTTAATGTTAGTTCAAGACCAGATATTTTGAAATCTGTACGTTCAAATGGAAAATATAAATTCAAAATAAAATAAAACGTGAAAAAGAAAAATATTTTTTTACTCCCGGATTTAGACTAACAAGAGGTGGCAGCCCTAGCGATGGCGCGGCGCGGCGGCGGTGCGGTAGCACTAGCACCAAAAGCTGTCACTCAGAATCAACACAAAGATATGTCACGGTCGAACTTATTTCCTAGCGACAACCGCTTTTTATTTTTACTTGTATACATATACATTCTAAATATGCAAATACTACTCATTATTAATATTTTCGGATCTATTATTATCATGTCTGTCTGTTGGGTATCATCTCAGACGAAAACTCTCTGGGAAATAGGTCTCAACGATGCCTAGAGTACCACAGACATTAAAGGCATAGACAAGTAACTGATGCTACGTCGGGTGCAGACACGCGGACTACTTATATTTAATTTTTTAAAGTATTTCACACATCTATTTTTTATTTTATTTAATATTTATTTCTGTATCTATCTATCCGTGACATCACTGCGGGCCCTATCAGAATACTAGCGCTGCAACATTTTCTTTTTTTTATTGTTGCAGCATATACTGAGATAAGAGCCTTTTGGCCTCGTACAGGACTTTCTGTTATTTTTTTAATTTGTTTTTTAATTTTTTATTAATGTTTTAATGAGTGTGTTTTAGTTTAATTTGTGATTTCCTGTGCGAGTCTCAATAAATACTTTTTCTTTCTTTCTTTCTAAAACCTAGACATAGTGCTGTCAACAATGACGTGAACCCGGTTTCGTAAACATGAGTGTGTACTTAGTAAGGTGTAGTTTGATTGTAGTGACATTGTAAATGTATACGTGTGAACGTCTATGCACAGAGCGGAGGTGTAGTTTTGGCATGCTTCACTATTATATTGTTCACAGCGTCTTGATTTTTTATTTGGTCTGATGGTGCCACATAGATTAGCGTTAAACCAAATATATGCGAAAAACAGTAGATATCTTTTTGTCACTCACTACATAGTGGCTTTCCTTATATACCAAGATAATGATTAATTATTGATGTGACTTGCTGTTTAAGTACCTAGTAGGTGAGTATTTTTTTACCGTGAAGTAAGGAACTGCGGTACTACATCCAGCAAGTGTAGAATGATTATAATATGAACACATACCCATAAATGAATGTTTGCGTGATTTTGGGCATAGCCAAGAGAGACCAACTCAACTCAGTTCAAGTGTAATTTAAAGGGGACATAATTATTGACATTCTATTTTTGGCCACTTAAAATATCAGCTATCTGCGAGTGAAAGTCCTGACAAAACGCGGTCCTGCCTTTTCGGAGATTAACCGAAACAAAAAGACAGACAGACAATTTTTTTTTTCGTATTTGGTACCGTATTTACTTTCATATGAATTTAGTAAAAATCTTTAATTTTATTTTATTAACTTCAAACAGACATAACAATCAGACACTTCAATTTAATTTAATTTTATGTACATAGTATATACAGGGTGGCAGGGACATCGACGCGAAAACTGTTACCATGGATTCAGTAAGTACATGATTTTGAACCCCCCTGAGTTGAAATTTTTCAGTGGTTATTTAAAAAACATCTGCTGTTCCATACATTTTGAGCGGCTAGGTATTGCACTTATCTATGCAAGCAGATAAAAAAAAAATAACCGACAAAAAAATTCAATGCTTTTATTACGTCCGTGCGAACGTCGGTTAAGGGCGAATTTCACCAATGAAACTGAACGCAATTAGCACATCTAAAATGCGTTCAACAGCTGTCAGTTTCAATATTCCACTACAATGATGAACAGACGGCTCTTGAACGATGGCACAGATAATATACTAGACGATGGTTTAGATGTGCTGATCGCGTTCAGTTTCATTGGTGAAATCTGCTGTAAATAGTTACACTGACAACTTAAAGCTGGAAACGGTGAAAACAGTAGTGTGTAGAAGTACCTAATTAAATTCTTTGAAGTAGTCATGATCGTATTTGCAGCTCAGAATAACTTAGTTTATTTACCTGGAATCACAGAGTATTGCGAGCGGCTTTTGGCTGTCAGGAAATAGGAGTGGAAAGACACGCTTTTCCTACGCTGAAAGTCGGTATCAGTATCAAATTGTAGTTCGCTGCCGTTCGTTAATTGTGTTATAGGTAGGTACTAATAAAAACAAACCTCCGGAAGCTGTTGACAACAATAGCTCTAAAAGTTTCTTGACACAATTTGCATTCCAATTACTGTTGCAAAAAAAGTATCGTCAGCGCTCTAGACTATGTATATTCATACTTCCACGTTACAGTGACTGAAAACTTGATTATTGTTATGAAGACGAAATAAACCGGTGAAATTTATAAACAAGTTAAATTGTTGTATTGTTTTTTGTTTGTCCAATTTGTATATTATTTTAATTGATATCATCCGTTACCCGATACTATTTGAAACCTTCGAGATCATCTCTGAACGAATAGATGTTACAGTCACCTTTACAGCCAATTAAATGGTTGATAATAAAAATAAAGGTATGCGATATTATTAGTGGGCGTACCTCGAAGTCCGCCCGAACAAACTTGCGTTTTTTCTTCATGTCAGTAAAGTTCATCTTTATCTATTACTAATTAACACACGAAAACAGCACGAGCAGTGGTGGCCAAGTGGTAACGGCCGCGACTTACGAGTTGTAAGTCATAGATTCGAACCCAGACAGGCGCTTGTATAAATTAGTTCATCAACAGTGTTCTCAAAACGGTGAAGGAAATCAGAGGAACATGGCATGTCCTAGAACCAAAAATTCGAAAACATGGTGACGTCTACCGATTCGCACTGGGATTACGACACACTCCCTCTCACCGAAGGGATGTGTCCCAGCAATGGGAACATTATTGGCTGATTATGTTACACGAAAACCTATTTATAGCTTCTTGCTTCACAACAGTAACAAGTAAATGCACTTATCTAACATCACGGCAGCACAATGTGTAAAAAAAAACCCTGTCCGATCCGAAAAGAGCACATAGACACTGCAACATTACCAAAAAGTAATAAAAAATCTTATTATTATTGAAAATAAAAAAGTTATAGCTATTTAAAATTCACGTTTTTAGTACGAAAGTTATCCCAATTCCATTAAAAATTAGCAAATTTTCAACAGGGGTCATAAGTTATGAATTGTAGACACCCGGTAAAATCCCCCTTGGAAAAAAAATACGGGGTATTACTTTTTTATTTTTTCCTGAAAATTACCAAATAAATACACTCTCAATACGATACTTAAAAAAACCCTCATCGGACGGGGTTTGTTTTACATGTTGTATGTGATTGTGCATAGTAAACTAACATTGTCAGTGTAATAGCGGGCAAGGCAAGGCTTTTCCGTCTAAGTTGGAGTCAACATCTTACCTGCAAGACCTGCCGATCTATTCTGTAAAATCTCACCGTGAAAATTTAGGTGAAGAAAGCTTGAAGTGAGCTGTCACTCCACCTGATGATAACCGATCTATTCTGTAAAAATTAAGGTGTAGAGAACTTGTAATGAGCTGTCACTCCACCTGATGCTAACCGATCTATTCTGTAAACACTTAGGTGAAGAGAGCTTAAAGTGAGCTGTCACTCCACCTGATACTAACCGATCTATTCTGTAAAAACTTAGGTGAAGAGAACTTGAAATGAGCTGTCACTCCACCTTATGCTAACCGATCTATTCTGTAAAAACTTAGGTCAAGAGAACTTGAAATGAGCTGTCACTCCACCTTATGCTAACCGATCTATTCTGTAAAATTTTACCAACACAACCCAACTCAACGTCCCAACCACCAACCAAGACTTTCGGGCTTCTGACGAACCGTAATGATTGCCAAACATCAAAATAACAAAATAAAAATTCACTTAAACCTACATGGCCACTTAAGAAATGTCGGAAGCTAGGTGCACGGCTCCAAGTTGTCGTTTCCTATGGAGAAGAGCCGGCAAGAAACTCCACGATTACTCTTAAAAATAATTGGTTTTTACAATACTTTCAAATAACAGTGCGACTAGCCATAGCTAGTATTTAAACTACACTGTCCTATCATAATAGGACAGTGTAGTTCATTCAATAAGTACCAGGTCCTTAAAAAATAGAAAATGGTCAACAGATCTACAGTCCACTAAGCCTAAAGCGTTCTCACTTTCACAAAATAGAAAAGAATCTATATAAAAGATAAATTAATTAATACAAATTAAAACCTATTTTAATTAAACGCAATCCACGAATGATAGCCGGGAAATACCAGATTCTACAGACCAACCCCGCCAAGCGTAGCTTAACCTGATGGATCGACCCGCGGCTGTTATTACTTAACCACGATCTCGCCTTACCCCTATACCAGTAAATAGACCAATATCTTTTTATAAAATAAACAATTAATTAATTGAAAAGATCATAGCGTTAAAGCCTCTTATATTAGCATTATAAAACATGTAAGAATGCCAGTTGAATAGCACTATTTTTAATTATACTAGTTTTTAATTAAACTCCTATCATATTATTATGTATGTGTAGGTAGGTGTAGCAGGTCACCCACCTGCTACACCTACCTACAGATACATAGTGGGTAGGTGATCCAGAATCACTAATTCATTGGTTGACTGGTTCACTACTACTATGGCTATGTACCTAACCTTTACATGTAAAAGGTGGCCTTATGTCGTATGTCTGTTAGAAAAATAAGTCTAGTTGCATTCGATCATTCAAGCGATTAATTTTAATTAAACATTAATAGGTTTTTGTTAAAGAAAAAGCGACAATGTTAAAATAGACGCGTAGAAGACTCCATTTTTAGATTTATATTATATTTATTTTATATTTGTAATCATATTACAAATATAAAATAAATATAATATAAATCTATGAAATATTAAGGATAGGTAGGTAGGTACCTACTATACAGGGTTCTAATAAAAACTTCGATCAAAATAAAAACTATACTTTTTGTTTACCAATTCACTTATAAATACATTTACAATATCAACAAAATCTAAATGTAAACACGTCAGTCGCCATCTTTGAATAGTGCACCACAGACCTAATCGTGCGTTTTTTAGAATGATCATTCCGGCGCGAATCGTTTTCGGATGTTTGACATGACTGTGATGTTGTATGCCTTTCCTTATCTTTTCCCTACACTCTGTGTAGGTTAGAGCAGGAAGGTATAGTTTGAACAGGCAATTTGGCGCGTTTTTTCGACCCGGAATACGCAGACTCAATGAGTCTGTTGACCGACACGCAGTTTTTGACGTCGACTCAATGAGTTGTTAGGGAACATTAAAGAAATATAATATGGGATGTCATAACTTAGCCCACCGTTTGTTCAAGCACGATTTTGTCCTAAAGTTCTACCCCTGTCAAAAATCAAAGAATACTAATGAGAAACAATACATTATTATCTAATGTTCGCATCTCAAATAATTTCAGAAACTTCATATCGTCATCGGCCTCAATATTTGATGATGCAAAAAAAAATATAACGTTTTCCCTCATCGAGATTACTTATTATGGCAAAAACTGTGGTATGGTCATCATAGTACAGCGACCAGGAACATGGCGCTTGCTCTTAATGACTATATACTACTGTCGACAATTTTTTTACTCTAATTCACGTATGCTTTCCTAATATTATGCATAAGTGTCGTCTGATTGCTCGTGAAAGATGCATTTGTAATTGTCACTCAAGTGCTAATTAAAGTAACACACGTAATCTAAAGCATGATCTCGAAACAAACAAAAAAGCATCCTCATGTCGAAAGCATTTCTTGGCAAAAATATTTTTTAAATATGTTCTACTCAATAATCTTAAATTATTCATTCAATGACCGACAACGCACAGCCTTAGCCGTTGGTTCTAGAATCATGACATTTTGACTTAGGTGTAACAAAGGTAAGCACTAAGGATTTTTGAAAATTTCAATATAATAGAAAATCAAAATCATCAAAAATTCATCCCCTAAAAGGGTTAAATAGGGGATGAAAGTTTTTATGGAAGTTCGTAATTTCTGCTGATGGGAAATCAATCGGGCACATGGCCTGTATAACAAGAAAAGTAAGCGCTTCGGAAATTTTCTTCCATTTCCAACCGACTTCTAAAAGGAGGAGGTTCTCAATTCAACTGTATGTTATTATTCTGTTTTGTTTGGTAGGTCATACTTCAGAGTGGTCCCATATAAATTTTATTAACTTTGCTTGGCTAGTTTTTCAATTAGCTTCAATAACACGTAGTTATTTTTCCCTCTTAGCGTATTTGGATTATATGATGATAAGTTACTGTCACTGTTATTTACATAGCACGAAGTGGTATTCGAATATGTGTGGGGTAGATACAATCGCGGTAACGCATATCTAATCAGTTTGAAAACAAAATCCCGTGCACACGATCCTTTTTTTCGTAGGTAAGCGTTACTATAGCGGCCAAGCGCTGCAAGCAAGAATAGTCCTTACAGTGTACAGATATGCGTTTCTTCGATAGTACTACAACTAAAAAGTGAAAAATAAAAACTTTCTCCAATGATTTTTATAAGTTTTTGGGAAATACGAACGCGCGATAATGATATCTAAAGTGCCTGCTACACGGTCGCCAACCGCGTCCCGACGGAGGTGAACTTAGTGGTGAGATGATGATGTTGGTTTACGACCAAATTTCAAACAGCGCTGGCTGTCGCCAACCACGGCCACGTCTTTCGGGGACACGGTTTGCAGCTGTGTAATGGCACTTAATGTAGACTGTAACATCCATGGAAGTAGGTAGGTATTTGCCTATTTTTGTATCAACATGATTACAAAGTTACAGATTGAGAGCAGCCAACCCGTCATACTTTTCATACAAACGCTCGTAGGTAAGTGATTACGGCGTTGTAACACATCTTCCTTTATTTTTTTAAACTAATAGGTATTTTGTGCACTAAATCTAAGTTTCTATGAAAGCAAAAAATTAAAATTTGGAGAAATAAATTCAGTAAAAGACTCCAAAAATCTGCTTTTTACACAAATTTTACCTGAACTTTGACCTTTCATAATGTACTCATAAATTGTAAAAGTAAAGAAAACAACTTTATAAAAACCTTGCACAATGGAGATTCTAAATGACAAACATTTATTTCACAAACTTGTAAGGCGTATTCAAAAACACGTATTTCCTGAAACAAGTTATTTTTCGTACAATGTTATCGCGTTCTCACTTGCTTGTTAGCAGTTCTCACTTGCGCTGGATGAAACAACAAGCTTTTCGACGATCACGACGAGACCGGGAAGGGCCCTCTTAAAAACCGTTTGCAATTAAGCAGGTGACGGAAAGAGGTACACACCTACTGGTGTGTACCTCTTTTCATTTTCAGAAATTAATGGAATCGCGGGTGCATCCATCACTGAAACAAAACTAAAAATGTCTCTTGATCGGTAATTACCCGGATTTACCGCACCCATAGGCCCCAAACCGGAACATTGCTACTCAAGACTCTTCTATACCAGGAACGTGAAAAAACGCGCTAATAACATGCTCCGGAAATGATTAGTCATACTTAACAAAACTGTCGGAGTTTGTATCTAATTATAAATTAACGAATTAGCGTCCTTAGACTTTGTTAGTTACCTTGATTTCAGCATGATAAGTTAGTTAGTTATCATTTGTTATTCTAAAACAAAAATACTATCTAGTGACGTGAACCAAGTTCTAATATCTCTACGCAAATACTAGCACGCGTAGCATGATAACCATAGAAACGGGTTTTCTACGGGTTTTGTCGTCGGAAGAATAGACAAAATGACAGTTTGTGATAGTTTATCGGTCATTTTGTCTATTCTTCCGTCGACAAAACCCGTTTCTATTGTGGTCACGCTAAGCGTGCAGTAGGCAGTTAGATAAAATTATTCGGACATAGAAAAAGATTGTAATTGTTTTCAAAGGCTTTGTCGTTACATAGGTTAAAACATTCTTCAGTTAAAGCCGTTATAGTTGTTATAGTGTGACGGTCCTTTTATAACCAAAAACTATGTTCTTGTTCTTTTCGTGTGGTTAGTGACTAACCTGATGTCAGAGTTTTAAAGCCGCCCATGAGCCTCTGACTTGGCTTCACATGCCGTCGAGAAATATCTCTCAGGCATGCCGGTTCCCTCACGATGTTTTTCCTTCACCGTTTTCGAAGCAAGTGATAATCATACAATACGGACATGAATCCGAAAAGTCAAAAATGCGTGGCTTGGGTTCGAATTCGAGACCTATGACTTGGCAGTCTGAATGTCACACCACTAGGCTATCTCTGCTACTATGCTAACAATGTTAAGTAAACAGAAATGCAGGGACCTCAAAATTTCGTCGTAATAACCGGTACCTTGTTTTAAGCGATGTCGTAATAAACTGTTTTGACTGTAGACTTTTTTCTCTTGTTCTTGGGTGGTCATCAGGCAGGCGACCGTCCTTATGGTGTAGGTCACCTCTGCCTATGGATATCTATATGTTATCCCAAAGGTATCTCAGATGGGTTGTCAGACCGGAAAAACTTGTCCAAAAAAAAGAAATTATTTTGATCTTTTTGTCTTAATTACACCGGCGCCATAACTACCTATGTTACTCATCAAACCGGAATACAGCAATCCTGCGTGACAGCAGAAATTTATTTATTTATTTTTATTGGTTCAGCAACAATCCTTCATACAAGTTCCATGCTAAAGGTAACATGCGAAAGTGTGTATGCAACAGTGCAACAATCACTTACAGGCAAACTCCGCATAAAGAATAGAAAGAAAATAAATTTATTTGGCATACATAAAGAAGTTGTACAAAAAATAATTATTAATCTAGTTTTCAATTACTTTTATGAAAGTGTAAGTTCACTTAGTAATGGACTAATGGTGGCAATTTCTTTCAAGGATGGACTCCATCATAAAGAGCTCAAGTAAGTTTAAAATTTAATCCATTTGCATCTATATTCTATGTTTACTTCTGCCCGCAACTTCGTCCACTGGTAATTTTTTGTTCCACCTTCCCAACTCGTCGCATCGCATCGCCCGCTGGAAATTTCTTGTTACACCGTCCCACCTTGTCGCCTCGCATCGCCCGCTGGAAATTTCTTGTTCCACCGTCCCACCTTGTCGCATCGCATCGTCCGCTGGAAATTTCTTGTTCCACCGTCCCAACTTGTCGAATCGCATAAGCCGCTGGAAATTTCTTGTTCCACCATCCCACCTTGTCACATCACATCGCCCGCTAGAAATTTCTTGTTCCACTGTCCCACCTTTTCGCATCACATCGCCCTCTGGAAATCGATCCCGTGGAAATATGAGGGTAAAAGGTATCCTATGTCCTAATCGAGGTCATGGTCTACCCATGTGCCAAATTTCATCCAAATCCATTCAGCCGTTTTAGCGTGAAAGCGTAAAATAAAAACAAAAAAAACAAATCGTTTTTCTTTATCATATTAGTTTAGATAAATAGATAAAACCTCAATAATAACTGATGCACTGGCCTATTTTTAGTACAAATATTTCACTATTCACACAAATAATTTATGTGGAAGGTTATAGAATAATTAGCACGTTCCAACAGACTGCCAAAACGTTATCAAATGCCTACTAATTGCAAGAAAACAGAATGAGATCTGTTTAATTATATTTAATTAATGTTATTGTACCAAAAATAACTTTTGTAAACAGCTGTTTATATTATCACAGTTGTCCATGACAACAACCCATTGCCACGTTTATCGTTAATATTATTATCTTTATTATGTCTGATTATGGTAATGGCAGGTGGAGCAGACCCCTAACGGTATAGTTGTCGAGAAACTGTGGAAGGAGCATTGTGGGCAGACCAATAGCCGGGTGGACGACATACAGAAGATCGCGGGAAAGACCTGTACCCTTATTGCGTAACTTATTTTCGTAAACAATAATGCCTAATTTGTTTCATTTTGACAGTTCAACAACATTGATTGCGTTACTTACACTGTGGAGCAGATTTTTTTTTTTCCAACTTTATGAAGCAATAGATTAGAAATCTATTTCAAATCGAAACGGATTGTGTTCTATTACGCAATTAGGATACTGGAGGAGACTCGCACAGACCAAAGAATCATGGCATAAAAGGGACGAGGCCTATGCTCAGCAGTGGGTGGAACAAAGCTGGTAATGCTTATAATGTAGATGATAATACAGTGTGCAGTGTGTGTCTTTGTAATGTGCACATATCGAAATGAGGAAATCGATGCTTAATTTTATCGACGGAAAAATATTTAAAAACTCATTTTTTTTTTAAGAATTAATATTTTTTTTAACAAATCGGTGTCACTTTTACACTTTTTATCTATCGCGATGACACAAACTCCATAATTATTGAAAGTAATTAAGCGTTCTCATAAAATGAAAATTGTGGAAAAAAACTAACCTAAAAAAAGAGATTTTAGCAAAAATCCGTTTTTTTTTTTTTTCATAAATTTTTACAATAATCGTAAATTTTTTCAATAAGACGCAATACAGAAAACAAATATTAGATTTTTTCCGTCGATAAAATTAAGCATCAAGGAATCATTTCGATATGTGCACATTATAAAGACTCACACTGTATATACCTATCACTAGTTACTACGCCACTACGACAAAATAGTCTAGTAGTAACCATTCATATCAGTACCCTAATGGCGAAACTTATTTTCGTAAACAATTTTTCACCTCAGCACCTCAAACAAGCAGGTTTTGCTGTGTATAGACAGTGAGCAAAATTCGATTTTGCTGCGAGCGTGAGACAAAAATCTTTTTAATTATTTATTTTTTTACGCCGAGAGCTGTGTTAGGTGTACTCACAAAATTCGAAAGATATGAACAAAGCTGGTAATGCTTATAATGTAGATGATAATACAGTGTGCAGTGTGTGTCTTTGTAATGTGCACATATCGAAATGAGGAAATCGATGCTTAATTTTATCGACGGAAAAATATTTAAAAACTCATTATTTTTTTTAAGAATTAATAATTTTTTTAACAAATCGGTGTCACTTTTATACTTTTAATCTATCGCGATGACACAAACTCTATAATTATTGAAAGTAATTAAGCGTTCTCATAAAATGAAAATTGTGGAAAAAAACTAACCTAAAAAAAGAGATTTTAGCAAAAATCCGTTTTTTTTTTTTTCATAATTTTTTATAATAATCGTAAAATTTTTCAATAAGACGCAATACAGAAAACAAATATTAGATTTTTTCCGTCGATAAAATTAAGCATCAAGGAATCATTTCGATATGTGCACATTATAAAGACTCACACTGTATATACCTATCACTAGTTACTACGCCACTACGACAAAATAGTCTAGTAGTAACCATTCATATCAGTACCCTAATGGCGAAACTTATTTTCGTAAACAATTTTTCACCTCAGCACCTCAAACAAGCAGGTTTTGCTGTGTATAGACAGTGAGCAAAATTCGATTTTGCTGCGAGCGTGAGACAAAAATTTTTTTAATTATTTATTTTTTTACGCCGAGAACTGTGTTAGGTCTAGTATATTATCTGTGGTTAGGTGTACTCACAAAATTCGAAAGATATGAACTTTACTTTGTTCTGTCACTTTCACTTGCAGATAGAAACAAGTCGAATCGAATTCTATTTTAAAATTGCATACCTAATAGACCCAAAAAAGAAACAAACAATAAAACGTTCGGATACACATAAAACCGTAAAATTGCAAATCACTTATTAAGGTTTTATTTAAATGCTGTTATTATATTTTTTGGAACGAAGTTCTTTAACGCGGCTTGCAGTAGCAGTGCACTGGCAGAAATCGTCACGCGAAAAGGCGCTTGCGGCTGTGTTCTTCTAACTCAAAGAGAAATAAAGAAAGAGAGAGAAATATAGTGTGAATTTTGGTCAAAAAGCAAATCTAAGATAGCGAAAATTTTCACATTTTTCGTCATGGGTGTTGTTTTCATAGTTTTCGAGGGTGCTTCAGTCGATAGAGAGGTCAAAATCCAAGATGGCGGCTGCGAGAATTTTGTTTCTTTTTAAATCATACGTGAGATTGAACTTCGTTCCGAAGAAAAATACGAAGTTTATATCGTATTTTTTACCATGTTCTCGCTGCTGAGGTGAAAAGTGATATGTGTTACACGAGACCAAAGTTATTTGCATCACGTGTCTTTGAATCCCTCGCGATTCAACATCAACACTCGCAGCAAAAACCAACTTTACTCTCTCGTCGCACAAATAACGATTGCCTAATTTGTTTCATTTTGACAGTTCAACAACATTCATTGCGTTATTTACGTTGTTGAGCAGATTTTTTTTTCCGACTTCTGCAGCAATGGATTAGCAATCAGTTTCAAATCGAAACAGATTGTGTTGTATTACGTAATTAGGCTACTGGACCAACATCTGAATTTAAATGTTTACCTCGAAGAACGAGGTGTATAATTAGGATATCAATATTCTACCAGTTAGGTATGTTTAGTCCCATGCAAAAAAAGGCGAACCCATTGTCATTTACCGGTCACAAATCCGGATTTATCAGATACTTTTTTTCTCTTTGTAATTTATACTTTATTTCTCTTTGGAAATATTTCAACAAATTACACAAGTAATGTGTTTATATACAGTAAGTAGATGCAATTGAAATGACATTTTCTCCAAATGTCTGGGCACAGATTGAGTGCGTGTAAGCAGTTATCTCACAAATACTTTGCATTATCCTCGCAAACTATCGGCAAATCAAAAATAAAAAACCAACTGATTGGTTTCTAGTAGCTTCCGTACGAAACCACTACTACGCGCGACGGAGGAGAGGAGAATTTGGAAGTCCATTTTCAGCAATAAACGCTGTCTTGAGCAAAACCTGATATCAAACAAATAGCAAAGTATGTTTGGAACATTTTCACAGCATGAATCAAACAGATCTTTCAGTAATAGGTACAACAAATAGGTTAAAAAACACTACTGTGAATAACAAAACCTACATTGTGCCTCTATGTTTTGAATCTTCAAAGTGGAACAACGACTTGCACCGAGACTCCACATCCGCAAACATTGCTAGCCCACATTCTAGACAAAAATAATATACCTACTAAACTCATCACTATTCAAAACGTCTTACTTTTTATTATACCTACACTTCTTCACATCACGCCCGGAATCTCGAAGGGCTAGGCAGAGGTGTTCCTAAAGTAAGTATACCTAACTTTCGCCAGTTACTTTCAAGTCCCATTTACCAAATAGGTAGCGAGCCATTTGCTATCAAGCGGGCACAAATCCAGACTCCAGGCTGCTACAGAGAAATTCCTGATAGGAATTATATTTAAAACCTATTATATTTATTATGAATAAAGTTTCAGTTCGGACGTTTCACTCGGATATTTTCAACTGAAAATATACCTAGTTCATTGTCTTCTGTATAATAATTAATAAGTGCGGCATTTGTTTGTTACGGAAATAGAAACTAATCAATTTACGTAGTTACTAAACTACTTCCTCATAAGAATAACACGAGTAAGTCTGCATTTACAGAAGATCTACTATTAATATTTACAAAAAAATATATAAAGTTTCCACGAAGAAAGAATCGATCGACACCAACCAGAAACGCAAAAAGATGGAATGTTCCAAAATGTTACTAACCGCTTGTTTTTGTCGTGTAACTATAATATGAAATAATGAGGTTACGATTTGAATTTGTCAACAATGGAACTCATTAAAAACGTAATCAGTAGTATAGCAAACAACACGTCTAAATATATAACGCATGCGTGCAAAAACATTCAACACATTGATACGATGAGCGGGCGGCGTTTACGATCGCTGCCCGCAGCTGGTCCATGAAAGAGATGCTAATGAAGGTCGAATTACGTCCGAACTGGATGAAAGCTTATAAAAAGATTCGTTTCATATTTAATTTGCTAACTTTTTATAACTTTAAGTTAAAAATAAAACTTCTAAGGGTGGCAATAGGGTGGTTATTGGCAGACGCACGTGACTACAATAAACAAACTTAAGTTACACAAGTTTTTATATAGAGATTTAAGAGCCATAGGTCATCCATTTAGTAAGATAATAATGTAGAAACGATAAACTATGTTCGGGTTATTTATAAAAACATGTTTACGGTTCAATTTCGGTGGTAGCTAATAAGCTCATTCATGTTTAGTGAGCGATCACCCTGTGTCAAAAATACAAGATACGCGCGGAATTTAATGAGTTGGTTTTATGTGAGGAATAATTATAATTAGTTAGAAAAGTTTATGTGCGTAGAAAATTGTTTACGCACCTGGAATTTTATTAGGGACTTGTTTACCGGCTCCGAGTCGAGTATAAAAAGGCTGGAGCTATTAATTTTTCAACCATTAGATGAGGATACATCTACGGAGTGTTATTATATTGAAACGTTCCCGAGATTCCGAGAAGTCATTAGGTGAGTCGTATATTTTTTTACTTTGTTTTCCGTCTCCTATTTTCATCTGTATTTTTTGTAATAGTTCGTTGGATTCTTTACGCATGAGCAAAAATAGTAAAAAGAGAGTTGCTCTAGCCGTTTCTGTTACTTGGTCAAGCAAAAACCCTTCCAAAATTTTACTTATCTCAATATTGTTATTCTTCTCACTTTTCCGTGCATGACGTGCCTAACCGGGAGCGCTTACAAAAAGGATTTTCACAATCACGAACACCAAAAGAAAAATTCAGATCATTCGAAATTATAATCCCGGAACTAGGGACTGTTCAAAATTAAAGCACGACGATTGTCTACTTCACTACATCAGTAGTTATAGATCATAGTTGGGGGGTTCAATTCCGGTACTAAACAGAGATTTGATTTGAAGTCCTACAGACCTACAGATCATTATTACGGGTGTACCTGGACAGGTCCACTCAGATCCGTCTCTATTTACATGTTCCTCACATGTTCTGACCAAGATTATGTCTGGACTTTAAAAGAGACTTTGATCCCAGAGTTTGTTTTGCCATTTCTTCTCCGGCAGTTTTATAGGAAATGTCGACTCGACCTAGCTTATTTTTCTTTTTTAATATGACGTTCAAAACTGATTCCAATATCCTACTAACAGAATGAAATTTTTTATTTCATTTGTGTCTGTAAACTCACCCACAATACAGAAGAAATTCGTAGTGCAGGGCAACAGTTTAAAACAATCAGTCACAAAAGTTTTGGTTTTTAAATGTTTCTGTTTTGTTTCAGCTCACCAACAAAATGCAAGGCAAATACTTCCTTTTGATAACGTTAGTCCTGATGATAACTTTGAGCGAGCACATGGCTTCATGCCACATCCTGACATCAGCAAACAGTGATGTGTCCGTACCCACTTGTATGAAAATGCTGACTTACGCCGTTATTGACGTCTTGTGCCCCAGATACGGCGCATATGGCGACTATTCTTCCGGTAAGTAATTATCTTATATAATATAAGGGTGTTAATGTGGTGTAGACAGATGTGATGTGTTTGTGCAATGGACCTAGTTTGGCGTCGATTATTAAATGTCGTAGAGATGCGAGTGAAGAATGACTGATTGTGATTATGTCCGTGTTTTGCTTTCATAGTAAACCATCAATTTTTTCCCTACATACACAGATGAAGAATCATCGCAAAACATAACGGGTAAACAAAAGGGAATAAAAAGACGCTTAACGAAGCGAGAGTCATTTGTTCTTCCTATCATTGTGATCATTTCTTTGTACTGTACCATACCTAGGAACCTTCTGGTTAAGGAGTTATTGAAGGCCAAAGTTTCCACTTTTTTCGAGGTTTTTTTTTTTTAAATTAAATAAGTTCACGGACTGCCCCCGTTCCGTTGCAAAAGCCTATCCATAAGCACATTGTTTTACGTGCCTAACTGCCTACAATGCGCGCTACCGTAAAAAAAAAAGCGAGCGAGCTTTGCAGTAGTCACATAAGATGTGTAACATCTGACATCTCACCTTGGTAATAATAATATAAACTTATGGTACTTATGGTAGCTATCGATTTGGTAGGAACGCTGATTCAGTATTTGGTGGGTGTAGGGCCCTACTCTGGTGACAATAGTGACGGTCTGCCCGCATGAGGTCGGCCAAGTGTCCATCTATGGCCGCTCAGAGACGAGTTATTGTTACCAAAAATGAACAATAACTAGGAAGGCTGATACTAATACGGCATTATAATATGAGTAGTACCTGTGTGAACAGTATAAAAACTTACGATATTGATCGGCCGGTTCACTAGATATGGCCGCTCAAAGACGTGTTATGGTTACCAAAAATGAACGATCACTAGGAAGACGACGTTATTTAGTACTCAATATTTTGATATGTTGAATTGGCTATAGCTCCTGAACCGGCCGACCAATATCGCCAGTTTTTATACTGTTCACATAGGTACTGCGGATACTTTAATACAATACAAGTATCAGCCTTCATTTTTGGTAACCATAACACGTCTTTGAGCGGCCATATCTAGTGAACCGGCCGATGAATATCATAAGTTTTTATACTGTTCACACAGGTACTACTCATATTATGATACCGTACTAGTATCAGCCTTCCTAGTAATTGTTCATTTTTGATAACAATAACTCGTCTTTGAGCGGCCATAGATAGTCACTTGGCCGACCGCATGTGGGCAGACCGTCACCATTGTCACCAGAGGAAGACTACATCCACTAAATACTGAATCAGCCTTCCTAGCGATAGTTACCAAAAGTATGGCTATCTCTTGGAATATAAGCAACATTAAAGGGGCGGGGCCTCGTCAAGAAAATTTCTGACCAACTCTAGCACCGCACGTGCTCATTAGTCAAATCAAATAGCGCGCGCTTCCCCGGCTTCCTGTTACACACTTCCGTCTCTTTTCACGAAACTTAAAAACTTGAACTGAAATGATCGTAGCAAATCACAGCAAAGCGAGCATATTGCTTAAATCAATAAATCGACATAACTACGAATCAGGCGCTTTATGGACACGTATATAATTATTATACAAATCGAAGGTTTTCCTTTGAAATTATATTCCTTGAAATATCACTTCATAAGAGGGCTCAAGAAATGTGAAGTGTCGTGACACAGCAATATGATAAAGTTAATTGCAAGCACCTGCTTACATTAATTTATCTTATATCACTAACTAACGACCCTCTGCTTCGCCCGGATTTTACGACTTGACAAAACATCGAAATTTCTTAATTATAAGTATGTTAGTTTAATATTAACGTGGCTAAGCTGCTTGTGGCTAAGTAATAACAGCCGCACGAGTCTATCGATCAGGTTAAGCTACGCTTGCCGCGGTTGGTCTGTGGATGGGTGACCATCTTAACAAACCAAGACCTCTCCGGCTGTCAGTTTTAGATCTTTGACGGTTGTTACGGGTAGTTAGAAGCCCAATAGTCTGACAACAGTATCGTGTTACCTAGTAACTAGGTTGTGGAGGTCAGATAGGCAGTCGCTCCATGTAAAATACTGGTATTTAGCTGCATCCAGTTAGACTGAAAGCCGACCCTTAAATAGTTGGGAAAAGGCTAGGCAGATTAGTTTAATATTATTGTATTATACACATTAATCTTCAGGAAAAAACAGACACCCTGGGAGCCAAAATCAAAGTCAAATAATTTATTTCAATAAGGAACATAAAAGGTACTTTTGAACGACAAAATTTACAATAAATAGAATTGATTCTAGTCGCCCCTTCCAATAGGTAGTTTTCGTATGGCAAGAAACTTCACCATGACTCTTTTAAAATGTTCTACAATGTTTTGTATACATTAATTATATAATTATATGTAAAGACGATGCACCTGGAATATGATTACTATACCACAATATGTAAAAAGTATTAAAAATGAAGGAATGACAGAAAAAATAATAATGTGATGGATACATGGTGTTCACATATTAACAAGCATTGCAAAAGTACAAAAATGTACAAGTAAAACTAGTAAATCAGTGTGTGAGTTCAAATAATCACAGAATGTAAAATCAATGTTACAATAATTAATCGTACAATTAAATTAGCAACCAGTTTGATTTTGTCTAGACTCTAAATTGTCCTATGGAGCTAGACCAGCATGTTTCCAAGCATTATTATCTTGGATATAATCCAGAATGCCGACAGAAGTGAAAACATGAAAAAAAATCGGCATCGCGGTAATCAACGCGTTTTTGTCTTTTTAATGGTCAAAAGCTGGTGTCGTCACAGTGTCGCGAAATTAATGGTTTAGTCCCATCTCAAAAATGCCCAACGCGCCTAAAGAAGTTTTCACTTCAATATTTTTTTTAAACGATAGTGAAAACCGCATCAAAATATGTGGCGTAGTTTTGAAGAACAACGCAGTCACACAGACAGACACGAAAAGCGACATCAATTTATAATATGTAGATATAGATAGATATGCTAAGTACTTCACTATGAATAGAAACAAATTCTAGGATTTATATTGTAGTTTGTAGGTCAGTACCTTGAGTGCGATGATTTAATCTAGATTTTCTGTGATGAATAGTTACAGCGAGTGCACAAAGCAATACAATAATGTTAGCTTTAATTGCTGTAAAGGAATAAAATGATATAACTGCAAATCATGTTTTATGTAGCTATTCGATAAGTAGGTTCAGAATTCAATAAAAAAATATTTTTACAAAAAAAATAACTGAAGAACATACATAACAAAAAAATATAAATACAGACGAATATATAACCGCCTCCTTTTTTGCAGTCGGTTAAAAAATAAATTCGAGTTACCAATTACTAATGTCCGGGAAATTATACGTAAAAAATACCAAAAAAGTTTTCGTAGACCGACCTACGTCTTTAACCTATTTTCTGCGATTTTTGGTTCCCAAGGGCTTTCTTATAACACGTTATGACTACCTAATTTCGTTTTGGTGCAAGGAGAGCCATTTTGGGGAGAGAGGGAGTGGTAGTTATAGACTATGTAAAAAAAATCCTTTTCATATTAAAAAAGAAACAAATATTATGAAAATAAAACATGAAAACAAACAACGATGAGTAATCTGCACGCTAACAGCTGTTAGTCAAAGCACATAGCAGGTAGTCACAAAAAAGGTTTAGCAGGTAGAATTTAGCGATAACTCTCTAATTTTTTTAAATAATCTAATTTGTACTTAGTGTTGTAAGTTAATAATTATATAATTATACTCTCTAATTATCGTTATCACTTATTTCTTCCTCTTCTGATGAATTATCAGCAGTACAGTCCTGCAGCTGAATGTTAACATTGGGTCTAGGGATTTGAACAGGATTTATTATTAAATTTAACACTGCAGAAGGCAGGCCACCCGTTCTTTTTTTTTTTTAGAAATCTTAGGCTGTTTATTAAAGGGTCAGATGTGATCAACAATTTTACTTAGCAGATCGTCAACTCTCCTCCTTTTCGTTTTATCACTGGAATGTCAAACTCTTTGACGTCCAGCAGTTGAAAGTGCAGTGGAAGGAGATGGCTGTGCATGATGTGACCTTAATTAAACTCGAAATCTTTTGACATCCATTCTTAATAGTTTTGCCAAAAAAACAGCGGCCCTTTTTGTGAGTGTACCATTATTTGTTTTTCTTCCAAATTTGCGCTAAATGCGCTGATTGACTTCTTCAGAGCCCTGGAAGAATCTTTAGTGATACCGGATAGGTCGTATTTTGAAGATAGTAGACCAAACAGTCCGCTATTCCAGTTTTCTTTGCCTAAGAGGAAGGTTTTCTTTGTTTAAGCCACTCCTCAAAAAGTTCTAATCTTGAGATTGAGAAGAGGTGTTCTAGAAAAAAAAGCTGGGTAGTTCCACAGCAGTCCACAAGCTAGATTTATTATTTGAAAGAAGAGAGTTCAAGCTACCGTATATGTAAGTTTTAGGTCTGTGACACGCGTTGGCAACGCTTTCTGTGTCCAAAACATATAAGAAAATAGGGAAAAAAAAAAAAAATTGGAATTTGATTTAAAATAATTAAAAAACCATATGTAACTTGCTTTTTTTGTTTTTTTTTTTTTTATCGTATATAACTTCAATAATCATCACTAAATTAAACCAAAACATCTTTTAAAATCGTTTTCATAACTATTCGAGTCGAAGGCAAAATTCCTAAAGATAATCAGTTTACTTACCTTTTTCTTGATTCTTAATGAGCGCAACCCCAGGTGCATTATAATTCTTGGAATTGGAGGTTCGTGGGTATTGTCTATGATACTAGAAAATAATTTTCAGCATATTCGATATCTAATTTTGTGCAGCTAGCATGTTCTAGAGCTAGTCGAACCATAGTGCGTCGTAGCAAACGGAGTTAGGTTTAGCATCGAACGAGAGCCTCTTAAAAACTGCCACTTAATAATAACAAACTGTAAGCACCAATAAATCTACTATAAATCGTCCTTCTGTATGCTAATGCACTCAACAGGACGATTTATAGTAAGGGAAATTAAGTGTTAAATAAATTGACACACTACGTCAATTCGTGTTTTAGCCATTTTATACAACTGTCAAATAATGACAGCTGTGATTTGAATATACGGACAATTTAAGTTATTAGTTAATCTGGCTTTACCTTATCCATATCTTATCTCTTTTAAGAGCTTCGGCCCCCTTTTTACAACATTTACGGCTAGGTTTGACTAAAATATTCAATTTTTTTTTTCTTTTCTTTTTCAGAGGAAGTCAACGAGCCGTCTATTTCCAGAGAAATGATTGTAAAGAAATGGGAACATAGAGAGAATTCAATAGAAAGATGTTGCACGAAACCATGTTCCGTATCAGAACTAATGCAAATATGTTAATTTACTCGATTACCCACATGCTGTGTGCACGATGGGATTCCCCATCGGCAACTTCTCAGGAGCCTAAGGAGATGAGTTTCTAAATAACGATGTACAACTAACTTTTAATTATAATCAAAAAAGTCGTACCAACTTACATGTTTTGAACTTCAAAAATGACGAACTTCCATAAAAACTTTCATCCCCTATTTAACCCCCTTAGGAGATGAGTTTCCAAAAGACGATGATACAACAACGTTTTACTTATAAGCAGAAGTCTAAGTAGTAACTTCCAAGTTTTTACAACTTAAAAATGGCGAACTTCCATAGAAACTTTCATCCCCTATTTAACCCCCTTAGAGGATGAGTTTCCAAAAGACGATGATACAACAACGTTTTACTTATAAGCAGAAGTCTAAGTAGTAACTTCCACGTTTTTACAACGTAAAAAGACGAACTTTCATACAAACTTTCATCCCAAATTTAACCCCATTTTTCGGAAATTTCAATTTCTTGTTCAATTTCTTGTCAAATTCTTTAGCGGAATTTTCAAAAATCCTTTCTCAGTTTCATCTTCGCTATTAAGAAACTCTCCTAGGTTATAAGGCTGTGCGTTGTCTGTCAGTGATTTTAAGATTTTTATTAAGTAGATTTAATTAATTTAGCGACAAAGTATTGCGTATTAGTTAAATTATTTATTTTAGTAGGGCCTAGGTACAGTTAGTGAAAAATGAAGCTCGAAAATCTTTTTGGAAAATTGGACAGAAACTTAGGCAGGTACACACGGCTACAGATCAAGCTATACATTTCCAGTATAAGCTGACCTCGCATTGTACGGAAATCCTATACAATGCGAGATCAGCATAAACTGGAACAGTATAGCTTGATGTGTAGCCGTGTGTACCTATTGGTGTATTGAAAAATAAATTTGTGTTTTCTACTTAGTACCTTACGTCAGCAACTTTATGTTTATATCCAAGTAATATATCTAATTGTCAAATTGTTTAGCTTTAACGCGTAAAGGTTCTTTCAAACAGGCGCGACGTGCGACGCGACACAAAGACACCGCTTTGTGTCGCGTCGCGTGTCGCGCCTGTTTGAAAGACCCTTTACAAGCGCGCTCGCACACGGCATACTTTTTGTAGGTCCTACAAAATTTATGTCACCAAATGTACCCAAATGTACCTGTCAGATTATTTCGCCCTACGTTATTTAGACCTACGTTTTGTAGGAAGTGTGCGTTGATACATTAGATCTCTGTTTCATGTAACTGCTAGAAAAATCGACCACCGATTATAGGTATGCCGTCTGCGAACGCTTCAAGTCGGATTTTCACTGGAGAAAACTATTGTGTGGGATATTTTTTAAATGTCGTCGGTTTGCAGAACGAATCCACATTGACTGTCTCTTTGTATTACAAGCTTTATTTATAATGTTTAATACCCCTCCTTGTTAAGTTTTTTACCCGTGAAAATACTGCTTTAAATTACATTACCCACCAATTTTAATATTTATATAAATTAATTTATAGATGACTAATTATAAATGTTTTATGTTTAATTATTAAGCTTATTATAAATAATGTTTACTTTTAGTTTTACAGCTATTGCGCATTATATTATATTGTGATTATATTATTTAAACTGGTTTTATTTAAGGCTTGCCTAAGCAACCTATGGGCTGGGAAACGCTCTTAAGAGTCCGTGCACAAAATCGACTGATTTTGATCAATTTTGTTCATTAGTTCCCTGAAAGGGAAACAGAATTTGTGATTAAAAATTATTTGTGATTTGAAAAGGCGAATTATTTGTCTTGTAAATAGCTGAAAGGGATTTTTCAAATAAATTAAGGATTCGTGGAAAATCACTAAAATTCGCTACAAGTTTTCCAAAAAAATACGCGAGACTGACTTATGATCGTTTCGTTAGAAGAAACTACTTTTGATTTTACTTTTGAACAACATCATTATATGGTCTATTTGTACATACGGGAACCACTTTTTTCAACTTCCATACAAAATATAGCAGAAAAAAAAATGTTGAAATAACATAATTTTCTAAAAACTTCAAGACAAATAAGTACTTTTTTCGAATACTTACAACTTTTTTAAGAAATTTTAAAAATTATAAATTAGTCTTAGTTAATCATTTAATAGATTCTATATTTTATTTTATAAATAAACAATTACTTAATTTTGGAAATAAATGGTAAAGTGAACTATATTAACGACCGCGGAAAACCCATCCCGTCAGTAGCGACCGGTATCCTGAAACACAATCACAATCTGTTTCGATTTAAAACAGATTGCTAAGAAGGAACGAAAATAAGTTACGCAATTAGGGTACTGGCCGTCCCAGCATGAAGATGTATCACTTTGTTTCGTAGCTCGCACACACGCACGGACGTGTGCGATGTTAACATACTCCAGAAATTATATGTCGACTACCACATTTTGATACGCATATTATTTTAAGTACTTTGATGGTTTTTGAAGAACATAAAATTTTTGTAAACCTGGCAATAAATTAAATACCGGTGTACGTGTGTTCGTAATTCTTCTTATCTTAAACGGCTTGACTGTTTTTGATGTTTAAAAAAGAAACTTTTTGTGTCACTTGGATTGTTATTAGCTATAGTTGGACACGGGTGGCGCTGTTGTCGCAGGATAATGTCTGCCTGCCGGGTCCGCTAGTTATATTTTGACTGTAGGTTTCATAGTTTTTGAAGTTAAAACTTCTTTAGGCGCGTTGGGCATTTTTGAAATGGAAAAAAACAATTGAACTCGCGATACCGTTATCGACACCTCATTTTTGTAAACGCGATTGTGCCCTTTATTTATATTACGTTACGGATCAATTTTCCATGCAAGTATTTTCTTGTACAAGTTTTCACTTCTGTCGGCACTCCCGGAGTGCCACTGTTTTTTTTAAGTGAAAACTTCTTTAACCGCGTTGAGTGATTTTTGGTAGAGGAAAAACTTATGATTTCGCGTCACCGACATGCCCGCACCACTAGGCTGTAGTAGCAATAAGTGAGTATTTTTTGGAACGAAGTTCTCTAACGCTACTGAAGATCACTTTAAATCAAAATAAGAATCAAGATGGCGGCTGCGAACGTTTTGTAAATTTTCATCATAGATGTCGTTTTAATAGTTTTTGAGGATTCTAAAGCCGATTTTGATGTCAAAATGTAAATCTAAGATGGCGGTTGCGAAAATTTTCACATTTTTTCATAACATTACGCCATCAATTTCAAAGTGTTGGGCCCATTAAAATTGATGGCGTGGTGTTATGAAGAAATCTCATTTCTGCAACTTTTTCGCGCAAGTGGGTTCGCGCAAGTGTATTTTGCGGAAATATCTTTCGCGCAAGTGTCCCAGATCCATTTATGGATGCTGGTGCCAATTCTCTTGTCACAAATGCCTCTAAACTAGAGTAAAAATCACCAAAATTTTGTTTATTCCTGTCAAACGACGATTTCCCATTCTGAAATAGACTAAAGTGACACAACTTAACTATGGAAATTTTCTTCTGAAATAAAATGATTATTATTATTATTTTATTGACTTTGTTTTAGTTTGACAGCACTAAGATGGCACTGAGTTATTAATTTAGTGAAAATGGCAATTTTTCTGCATTTGATGTTTTTCACCTAAAATTTTGATCGTGTAACTAAATCTGATTATTTTAAATAGCGATTAAAAAGGTGTGGAATAAAATTAGTTATCATGAACTAAAACTCCAAAATTGACTTCAGGTGCAAAAACAGTACTGTTTCTTTTTTCTGTTCTTTTGCTTATATCTCGAAAATGGTGTATCCTATCGCAAAAATAGTAAAAATTTCGACCCCTTCTATGAAAGCCATAAAACTCTGCATGTAGGTAATAATTGTTCATATTTTCCATACAAAAAGTGAAAAATTCCATATTCAAAACGTTGAGGCTGCCCCCCGTGCACACCTCCGGCTCTAAAAAATATTCAAGGCGTAGGGAAAACAAGTACCACGTGGAGTCACGATTGTCAAATTCGATCTTAGTTATGTCAAAATTATTTTTAAATTTAGATTTTTATTTTTCGCAGAATAGCTTTAAGATTCTCATAGCCAAAAGTAAGGAATTTCAGTGATTGTATAGTTAGTTCAGTTCGATGTACAAGACAATCAGCACCACTACTCGTACATACATACATAAACTCACGCCTTCTTCCCATTGGGGTAGGCAGAAACTACAGAACGCCACCTGCTACGATCCTTATATACCCCTTTTGCCTCGTATACGTTCATAAATCTGGTTATACACGCACGCCGGTTGCGAGTACTACGCACCTAGCCTTTCTAAAGAACATCACCAATAAGGTCAGTATGTCTTCCTAGGACGTCCCCGCCCGGCCTTTTCTTTCACATCTACCTTGTAAATACATTTTTTTAATCGCCTTTCATTCATCCTCTCAACATGACCAAACCATCACAATATACCCTTTTCAATTTTTGTCACTACATCTTCTTTTAAATCACACCGCTATCTTATCACATCATTCTTCAGCCTATCATTCATAGTCAGACCACACATGCTTCGCAAGTAACGCATTTCCACAGCATTTATTCTACTTTCATGCTTCTTTTGCCACACCCTACATTCACTTACATATATAAGCGTGGGCACCAGCATATCATTGTGAACAGCCACCACTCACACCACTACTTGTATTTATGTAAAACGCTTACCTCAATGCATCTAACACCAAATTGTAGCATTTTATTGTTGAATGTTATAAATATACTAAACGAATATACCCAAACACTCCAGACTTATTTCTCATCCGTACCTACGTAACTTAATAAAATGTCATCTACAGGACCAAAACTGTTTAAGCGATCACTACGCTCGATCTTTAGGCGTTTGTGCGTGAACGGTGCACACAAACATAGCATCGCAATGAATTTACCTAAATACAATCGAGTAAATTTTGTGCACGGACTCTTAAATCCAAGATCTCTAGGAAATGGAGCTATTTTTATCTAATCTTTAATTTCAACCTTGGTTTGTCAGTGAAACGACATCTACATAATTATATTGATACCTATAAAAAACATTCTGAATTTAATAGATACCTATTTGGTAACGATCACCAGCAAACTATAAAAACATGAGAATAATATTCTTATCACTTGTTTTGGTAGATATACTTAAAAACTCTGTTGGTACCTATACGTTATCTCTTAATATCCCTGAGACAATCATATTAAGTGGTAGATAGATACTGCGCAAAACACAGATTGCCCCTTCTGGAGGACCGATAAAACCTTTACAATGTAGGCCTACATTGTGAAGCTTTTGCGTAAAAATATTTCCTCCTTCTGGGCCATCGGGTAAAAATAGCTAAATAATACCTATTTTATCTATTGTCCCACCACAGGGCAAAGGCCGACACGCTTATACAAGACGGGTTGGTTGGTTCAAACTTATATTAAGTACTAGCTTCTGCCCGCGACTTCGTTCGCGAGCCTATATAATATAACTTTCCTCAAGAAGTGGACTATCCAATGCAAAAAGAATTTTTCAAATCCGACTGGTAGTTGCCGAGATTACCATACCAAGTTACTAACAAATTTCTTAATAATATCAAGTATAGATAAGTCTAGGGAGTTGCAGTCTCGACATATATAGCGATCGCTTTACGACAAAATTCGGTTGAAAAGTACGAAAAAATCGTGAAGCGCGTGCGCCTGAATTATTCCGATCTGTCACCCCGCTTTGTCCCCTTAGGGTGACAGACAGGAAAAAAAGTTTGATCTGTCCCCCTGTTAGCAATGAGGAGACAGTTCGAACTTTATTCACTCCTTTTAACGGTTTCATCTGTCCCCCTATCATTGATTGATAACGTGTAGAATTACTTTTAAGAATTAAATTAAGTAAAATTCTGTGGGGGACAAACAGGAATAAAAAGTTAACCATTAAGGAGTGAATAAAGTTCGAACTGTCCCCTCATTGCTAACAGGGGGACAGATCAAACTTTTTTTTCCTATCTGTCACCCTAAGGAGACAAAGCGGGGTGACAGATCGGAATAATTCGTGCGCTTTCGGGCTAATTTGACCGTATAGGGCCTAGGACACCTAGGGAGGCATTGGGACTTTGCGGACGAATTCTGTTGTAAAGCGATCGCTATCTATGACGACATTGCAACTCCTAGTTTCTTCAGGGTGTTTTCCTTCACTGCTATCAAGAATAGCTTATCCTTGACACTAGTATATTATCTGTGCCTTGACTAATTCAAACTTAAAATGTTTTGAGAGGAATCTACATGAATTATGGCGACCACCGTCCTGCATTATAGCAGTTGAATTTTTATAATGGTGTTCGTCAGTAGGACATAAGTATCTAGGAACAAATGCTCGAAATAAGTGTAATCTATTGTAGGGAAGTATCTACTTCGAATCTTAATCCAATCTTGAAAAACCGTGACTCATCCAGAATGTTTTTAAAAACAAGTACGTGGTAAAAACATGTCTCCTGTTATTTACCTATTGAGCATCAAAACATAAGATAAGTTGAATTGCTTACTAGTAGATATTGATTGAAAAAATACCTACAGTCAAAGATCTTCGTCTTTTCGTGTGATTAGTGACTAACCTGGTGTCAGAGTTTTAAAACCGCCCATGAGCCTCTGAATTAGCTACACATGTCGAGTAATATCTCTCAGGCATGTCGGTTTCCTCACGATATTTTTCTTCACCGTTTTTGAAGCAAGTGATAAGTATACAATACGCACATAAATCCGAAAAGTCAGAGGTGCGTGCCTTAGGTTCGAACTCGAGACCAAGACTTGGCAGTCTGACGGTCACACCAGTAGGCTAACACTGCTCGTCGACGATGACTTTGTGAAAAAATACTTTTGAAAATGGTAGCTCGTTTCTGTGCCGAGTCGATTGAACAAATATTTTTTATAATCATAATTCCTAATATAGCAAAAATTTAACAACACTTAGGTGAGTGTTTTGTCCTATACCATGCAACTAAGTAGGTACTCTATGCCTACCCCTTGCGATGGTTGCTTCATACACCTCTGCCTAACCCTTCGGGGCATAGAACGTGATGTTATTTTATGTTACGTCACTATTTGGCACGTGACCCGGTTACGCGTAACAAGATGGAACATATTTTTCTAGCTGATAACCTGTTACTACGACGGATGGACTTTTTTATCATAGTAATGTGATTTTTAATAGGCATTAGACTCTTTTAGTAAACAGATGATTAGAACAGGAAAGTTTTTTTCTTTTTCATAATTCTATTCAAAATATTTTTATTCTACATAAACCTACATGGGCACTTATGATACGTCAGAAGCTAGGTGCACAGTTCTAAGTGGTCGTTTCCTATGGAGAAGAGCAGCCAAGAAACTCCACGGTTATTCTTTTAAAAATAATTGGCTTTTACAATTCTTTCAAATAACAGTGTGACTAGGTATGGGAGGACAGAAGGAATTATTGCCAAACTTCCTTGTCTTCAACATAGTCTTTAATTATATAATTTGCTGTCTTGATAAGCCGTTTAATGTGGGTTTTGAAGTTCCCATCGCTAAGTTCTGTAACCGACTTTAGCAACTTGTTATAAAAGCGAATACTGCAAGAAATGACTTGCTTGTTTTAGCTAATCTTAATTTGGTAATTTTCTCACGTGTTTAGGTACCTACCTACCCACTTAAAACACAAACCCGTACTGACTCATTACAAAACGAGTTCTAGCTTTGGTACAAGCCAATTTTTTTTTATTCATATTTTATTGTGACAGAGGTAAAGTTCTAAATACATAATTTACTTTTTTGCAATAAGACCGGAATAGAGTTCGAAAATCAACAAAAATGACTCAGTAGTTTAGACCTAATACAATTTCTTTCATCCTTCGCAATAAGGCGGCTAAGTGTGGAAGCCAAGACTTTTTGTATGATGTTGCAAAAGTTGAGCGAGAAAAATGTGCACGGCCTCAACATAGTAGGGAAAAGGCTAGGCAGATGATGATGTAAAATGTGCCTACTCGAATTTGGCGGGGTACACTGCTGTAGTGCTGTTCCCCAAGATCTGTGGTATTCCACGGCATGCCATTAAAATGAGACAAGCTTTCATCACCATATAGTTTGCGTAGAAAACAACACCAACATTTATATTATGCATCTGAAATTATTATGACACAAAGCCAGGCCCGATGGGTGGAGGCGCAACGGTGTCCTAACCTTCGGCCTGCCGCAGGTCTTCACCGGACACGGTTGTTTCGGGAGGTTCCTGTTCAGGATAAGGCGGGAGGAAACGCCCGGGTGTCACCATTGTGTGGATCGCCCGGAGGACTCGGTGGAGCATACGGTGTAGGTGTGCCCGGCTTGGGCGGAGCATCGCCGTGTCTTCGTAGAGGCGATCGGCCGCGGTGATCTCTCGCGTCCGGACCTGGACCAGGTCCTGGTACGGAGCGAGAGGGCATGGGAGGCCGTCACGCCCTTCTGCGAAGCAGTAATGCTCGCAAAGGAGGAGGCGGAACGCGAGAGGGAGAAGCAAAGTTCGCGCCCTCACGCGCCTAATTGCCGCAGGAGAAACCCGGCCACCGTAGGCGCGGGCTTGCGGACGGTGAACAATGGGTAGCTCGCCGTTCGATAAAGACCAGGCCCTGATCGACGGCGCGTTGTGTTCCACGCGCGCCTCAAAGAGATGTCAGCAGAACTGACGGGGTCCGCTAGGACCGATGCCTGCCGGGGTTGCGGGAAAGTCCGAAAGGGATACCGTGGTCCCTGGCAACATGGCAACTGAAGGAACACGGGTGGATTTTAGTCAGTAAGAGTCTGACACGCCCTCCCGCTTCACCCAGAGATTTTTTTCCCATCGGCAAAAATTACGAACTTCCATACAAACTTTTATCCCCTATTTAACCCCTTGAGGATTTTTGTAAATAATACACCCCGAATGTACAAAAACTGAAAAATCGTTCCTAGCTCTGGTGTAATTGTCCTAACTAATATTATAAATGCGAAAGTGAGTTTGTTTGTTACGCTTTCACGCTAAAACAGCTGAACGGATTTGGATGAAATTTGGCACATGGGTAGACCATGACCTGGAAAAGGACATAGAATACTTTTTATCCCGATATTCCCACGAGATCGAGATGTACGCGGGTGAAACCGCGGGGTGCAGCGAGTAGTATACATAATAAGGAACTCTTGTAGAAAATATCAAGCTTCTAGAGTTCTCGACCTAAGGCCGGCTAAGGCTGTGCGTTGTTTGTCAGTGAACGAATGGATGAATGAATTTTGCCTGTATTCCCGTAGGGTTGTGCAAAGGTGTACCTAAAGTTAGTGTTAGTGTGTGTTGTGTTATTATGTGTGTGTTAGTTGGTGTTTATTATGTAGATACACAAAATCTACAAGTCCGTGAAAAGGGTGAAAAGGCCTGTCGTAATGTATGGATCGGAATGCTGGGCTGTGAAGAAGACGGATTAAAAAAGATTGCATGGAGCGGAGATAAGAATGTTGAGATAGGTGTGTGGAGTCATGAAAATTGATAAAGTAAGAAATGAGTATTTATCGGGATGTTTGAAAATGGCACCAGTGGCAGAAAAGTTGAAAGGAAATCGTTTGACTTGGTATGGGCAAGTGATGAGGAGACGCATGTGACTAAAAGAGTGATGAAAAAGTTTATGGATGAAAAGGGAGAGGAAGGCCAAAGAAAAGATGAATGGAATGTGTGAGGAGTTAAGGCACGGTTGGCGCAGTGGTTAAGCGATTCGACTGCTGCGTTGCGCTTCGCGGGTTCCATTCCGGCACGGAACAATTATTTGTATGACCTACAAGTAGTTGTTCCGGGTCTGGTTGTTTGTGAGAGTTTAAATGTTTATAAAAGCACCCACAATACAGGAGAAATTCCTAGTTTGGGGGAACGTTTAAAAAAAAATTGAAATGAAAGAGAAGGGAATTAAGTGACAGTTGACAGTGGAGAATGGAAGAAGAAATCGTGTCGTGCACGTCTCAGGTACAATACCGCTGATATAACTTAGCAGTTCCGAACTTCGCACAGAAAGCTGCGCAATAACATTTTTTGGAACCAAATGGTCTTCTTCTTCTTTTCGTGTGGTTAGTAACTAGCCTGTACCCTAATTGCGTAATACACGATACATCACTATTTGTTTCGATTTAAAACATATTGCTATCCATTGCTTCATAAGTTGGAAAAAAATCTGCTCAACAACGTAAATAACGCAATGAATGTTGTTGAACTGTCAAAGTGAAACAAATTAGTCATAATTGTTTACGAAAATAAGTTACGCAATTATCAAGAGTTTTAAAGTCGTCCATGGGCCTCTGATTGGCTTCACATGCCGTCGAGAAATATCTCTCAGGCATGCCGGTTTCCTCACGATGTTTTCCTTCACCGAAAAGTCAGAGGTGAGTGCCTTGGGTTCGAACTCGAAACCTATGACTTGGCAGTCTGACGGTCACACCACTAGGCTATCACATCTTAAACCAAAGGGGCGATTGTGACTAAGAGAACATGCGATGCACGAAAGTTCGTAGTACCTATTTTCAGAACTGCCAAGTGATATCGGCCGTATTGTACCTAACATGGAACAAAGGTAGGAAGATGATTATTAGTCTGCAACGAGCTTGATTGATGTGACAGTTTAGTTCGTTATGTCCAATAACCCAAACACAGATTTAATTTTTCACGGGCCAGTTACTTTGCGTAAATAAAAGATAATTTGTCACGTTTTAAATCATAATAATCAGTGGTTTAAAGTGTAGTATTGTTTTTGTGAATCCAGTACGTATTCACCTACCGTAAATATACATAGATAGGTAGGTTGTTTTTCTGGTTATTTCAGAAGTTATTCAACATAGTTATTTAACATTTTTGACAAATATAGATAATGCAGTTCGGACTTTGTAGATATAAAGATTGTAGCGAATCGACACTGATCAGTTTATTGAACCTGTGCACCTTTATAGATCAAAAAACCAGATTCTAAATGCCAAAAAGGTAATAAACGAGGCTTTCCATTTCTTGTAGGGGGGCATTCAAGTATTACGTAAGCACCAAAGGGGAATCTTGGATTTGCTTATTTTTTAAGACATGGAGGACGGGGTGGTCATGAATGGTGATTACGACAGCAATATTGGATAGTTAATTGATTCAGGCGTGACCTTGCGGAAATCCATTATAAAATGATGATGTGGAAATATTTAGTAACCTGTTCCGCTTAGCTATTTCTAAAGAGTCTTGAAAAGACCCTGGCAGAAATCGACACGTTTCACCTCTCAACGAGGCATCCTCAGGATGACGATTAGCTTGTCGCGAACTCGAACACGGCGTGTTGCCACACCAAGCACCGAGCGCAGACTGACAATTTCTCTAAGCATAGGAGGTAAGAGCTTTGCTTACTTTTGCTGAAAAGGGAGAGAGGGGGGGATTAAAAATTACTAAAATTCTGCTTACTTAATAATTGAATGGCCCCTAGATCGCGAGAGTTCTTGATTGATATCTAGAATCTATATAAATTAAAATGAAATGTTGTTCGTTGGTAACACATCACTTGAGAACGGCTAGACCGATTTCGCTAGGTATTTTTTTTTTAATATTCGTAATGGTTCGAATTAGGTTTTTAGGGACAAAAATTTTTAATAAGTTTCCCGGAAACTTTCAAATTGGGGAAAATCTGAACGCCCTTTTCTCTATAAGATTTGTATCGGGTCAGCTAATTGTAAATAAAATAACAAGATCACAAACATTTCAATCAATTTATTTATCCATAATTACTACCTAAACATAATATTTACAAACTTAGAAAGCGAGGCTAAAAAGTAGCGTTAAAACTTACGGAACTGGATATACCAATTATTTATTTCGCCTCTCTGCGTGATAAAAATTTTAGTGACTATCGTTTCCTTAAAGTTATCAAACACCTTTTGGTTAAACTTATTGTTATTTATAAAATTTATGATCTGTGGCAGTGCATTCTATTGTCTTTTCTACAAAATTTCGTTGTAGCAATTAAACTTTGAATATGGAACGTGACGAGATACACAGTACAACTTTTCAGTATTGCTGTCTCACTCTTTCACGAGGAACGCAATGGTTTACTCTGCCTAGCGATCATTAAAATATAATTGACCTATAACAGTCTTATAACTCGCTACAAAAGCCCCTCCATTTCTTTCATAAACTGCATGTAAGCGTCATCTTTGCTCGGCAGTTGTTTAGGTATATCAGCCGTCCTCTGAATAGCCCCGGATTTGATTCCCGGCTTAGCCTTTTTGTCCTCGCGTTTGACTCGTAATGCTGAAGGCACGAATCTTGTGACGTCCGCTGAAAGGTTTCGTATCTGTGGTTTGGCACTGATTGTTGCACCTAGAAAAAAAAATTAAGAACTTCGTTAAATTCTGTTAATGAAATTCATCACCGGGAGCAAATAGGAGACGATAAGAATTATACCGAATTTGTAGCAATAACATTTACCGTCATTACTTTCACATCACTTTTGAACGTCAAAATTTTCAAAAGGTTAGACCTGATCTAAGGAATAAAAGATCGGATCTAACCTTTTGAAAACCCACTACACTATTATATCTATAATGATTTCGACATACTGGGCGTGGACATTAGTGGGTCAAAGTACAATACCCTAAAGATGACACTTCCAGTTTTCGAATTGGCGGCTGTACACTCTTGCCGAGGTATACCGAGACGGACCGAGTGCGGGAATGTAGAAGAGAGCGCTCGGCCCGCCTCGGTGTACCTCGGCGTTCTTCGCTCGCTCTTCGTCCCGTGTCGGTAATTTGTGCCTGAGTCAAAGGATCTCGCGGCAGTTGCGAGTACGTCGCTGTACACTTTCGTGTGTTGCTTGCGCCGATTGACAGAGAAGCTAGTTCAATGTCTGCGTCCATCCTCTCAGGGTTCACAACTTCAACTGAACTAGGCGAGAGTATACATGGCCGCACTTGGGATGAAGCCCCTCGCTCGAGACTTTTCGCGAGACCACTCGGAATGCAGTGTACAGACGCCAAAGTTAGACTGTAAACAACCGTCGGTTTTTTCCACTCAAGCTTGTATGACGGTCACAATAGCTCGATTTATGTTATATTTACATACAGGTTATTTACTTAGGAATTAACATAAGATCTGATGATGATAAGTTAAGATCTCACCTGTACCAACACCAATGTATTTTTAGCAAATAAACGTAAGATTTGAAAAATTCACATGCTCGTGCATCCACTTTGGGAAGCTTTGGCAGTATTTGTTGAACAACAAAGCCGATCCGAAGCAAGCAATTACTACACAAATTCAGTCTTCGTTCGTCATCAAATTCTGTTTGGTATCTACCATCTACCCTTGCTGAATCATGTTCGAGTTAGTTCGGTACTATTCAAGCTAAACCGAGAGGCTTTTTTCAGTACATATCTACATAATATATTCGATTTTGCTACTCGACTGTGCCGAATCATGTCGATTCGAATGAGCATCACGTCTAAGTCCCTCAGTCGTTTTGTGAACATTTTCCTCGTAAGTTCGTCTTTCTTTCTTTATCGTGTGGTTAGTGACTAACCTGGTGTCAGAGTTTTTATGCCTCTGACTTGGCTTCACATGCCGGTTTTCCTTCACCGTTTTTGAAGCTAGTGATAATTTGCATATGCACATGAATCCGAAAAGTCAGAGGTCTTGAATTCGAACTAGAGACCTATGACTTGGCAGTCCGATGGTCAGACCACTAGGCTATCAGTCCTAAAGCTGCTGCCAGTACTCAAGATATTATCAAAAACACCGACCTTGTTGCGCGTCCTTCTTCGAGATGAGCTGTGGCGCGGCCTGCAGCACGGACAGCTGCGGGTGCGGCTTGGGCGGCGGCGGCGGCGCGAGCGCGCGCAGCAGGCGCGGCGGCGCGCCCGGCGGCGGGCCCGGCGGCCGCAGCATGGCGCGCGCCAGCCCCGCCAGCCCTGCCGCCAGTCGACAACGTTATTAGGGCTGATTTTTCCAACGCCATATCTTTATCTCAGGAAATATCCATACAATAAATGTGAAACGTCAATTTTATTCTACGGTTAAACAGTAAGAAAATACACTCAAATAACTACAATAATTGTCTTTGGTGTTTCAGCACGACACATTAAGGTGGTTCTAGACCAAACGGACACACGAGAGCATTATTTTCTTGATATTCTTGTAATTTTATTTATTTATTTAACAATTTATGCACACACATATAAACAGACAAGAAGAAAGGAACTGAAAAATACGTACAAAGGTGATGCTTATTTCTAAAGAAATCTCTTCCAGCATACAACGTGTGTAAGAGTAAAGATAAATCAAAATACACATACTCAACAAAAAAAAAAATAGTGGCACTCCAGGAGTGCCGACAAAAGTGAAAACTTGAAAACAAAAAAAGGCATCGCGGTAATCAACGCGTTGATGTCTTTTTAGTGGTCAAAAGCTGGTGTCGTCACAGTGTCGCGAAATCAATGATTTAGTCCATCACAAAAATGCCCAACGCGCCTAAAGAAGTTTTCACTTCAAAAACTATTCACTAATTTAAATATAAACATACAATATGGATAGAAGAACGAAATAATGCGCTATCCCTGTTTACATAACGAGAATTTGGTAGAATGTGGATAGAATATTTATCCGCTCGTTTGGTTTAGGCGATTCGCACACTGTACCGCATCACGCTGCGTGGCCCGGGGCAGCCATAGCAAATAATCTGCGCGCGGGAACGCGTCGCGCAAACAGATTGTGTTTTCTATACAAACTGGTACTATGTTAAATCTGCTGCCCCGCGCCACGCTGCGTGATGCGGTGCAGTGTGCCAATCGCCTTAGACCGACCTTTAGAACTTTTTGTTTTGTCGTGGAGAAAACTCTGCCTTTCCTATCTTGGGTTAAGGCCTGTTTTTTATTTATTACCTATACACGCGGAGAAGTTAAGGTACGCTTTGAAAACTGGGTTGAATTTATTTACCGACCTCATGTAATGTACCATCACAGAAATTCATAACTAACCACTTTAAAAACAAAATCCCGTGCACACGATGAAATCTGTTACCACCCGGTTCTATAGCGGCCGAGCGCTGCAAGCAAGAATAGTACTTACGGTGGTTAGTTATGACTTTCTGCGATGGTACCATCACGCGGATAAATTACTATCATGTGATCATTTGTTTTAGAACCAAAGTCTAATTAATACCATCCACTCAGCACGGTATTAAGACGACACTTCAGGATCTCCAGTGGTCTTTCCCTCCTATGCTTCATCTGCATTTTATGAACATACTCGTAATTAACTTTAATTAAGAAAAATAAGCTTGAAGACAAGCAGGTCCCAGAAGTTTTACCTGAAGGTGGTCCAGGCGGACCTGGCGGAGGGCCCGGTGGCCCCGGTGGAGGTCCGGGCGGGATCAGGCGCATTGGCGGGGCTAGCGGCGCGCGGAGAGGCGGGGGGCGGAGGCCTGGAAAGGTAAATTTGGTTATTGAATGGAATATCAAATACAGTTTTTGAAGGGTTTTTAAGTAATTTGGTCCTATAATTACCAAAATTTACCAGAATAATATATTTACCAGGATTTTTGTTTTATATTTACTAGGTTTTGGAGGTCAGATCGGCAGTCGCTCCATGTAAATACTGGTATTTAGCTGCATCCGGTAAGACTCGAAGCCGACCCCAATATAGTTGGGTAAAGGCTTGGCAGATGGTGATGATGAACTTGAAATTGTAATAATTAAGTACCAGGAGGTAATAACGGCGGCGGCATCTGCCTCATCTCAGCGCCAGGAGGCTCCAACGTGAAGTCAGGAGGCCCGCCGAGCGACATCAGTGGTGGATGCCCTTCATTGTCACTGTCTGAGTCACTGTCGCGCCCTCCGCCTGGTCGTTTTAAGGCACTTAACCTGAGAATAAATATTAAGTGTAATCAGAAAATTTAAAAAACTGGATGGAACGTTCATTAGGTTGGGTTTAGTCGATATATTTTTCCGAGGAGAAAACGCGCGCGATTGTGAACACAACCGTAGTGTTTTACTACCGCCAGCGTAGTTCTACTTCTTATATTATTCTTCAAACAAAAAAGTGAAATGTTCGAGAGCACTCGTTCCACCGAAGACCTCAAGCACCACCCTACCACGACTACTAGACTAGACTGGACAAGCTATACCAAGCGATTATGAGGTCGAGAGCGAAAACATACGGTAATGAAAAAAAGCTCTTGCGTCTTAACTCAACTTGGTACTGAATTAAAAATTCCACAAGAATAATTATGACCACCAATATACCGTTGCTGGCTTTTCGCACGTTTCTTTTGCAGCAACCCCTGGCTTTTTCCAAAGACAACGGCAACTTAACGAATCTCAAAAAACAATAAACCATACCTAGCATTCAGATCTGCAGCTCTATCCCTCTCCCTCTTTCTGTGGACTTCTTCCATCTCTTTCATAAAGTCGTCAATGTTCTGCCCAGACAGTGCCAACATGCGTTGCTGTAAGGACGTCGGTTTGGGTGCCTGCGTTGCTGCTACCCCTTGAGGGGGGGGAGTGTCTTCGTCCACAGCTTCTCCGTCTATGTTTTCTAAAGGAGGTGGCTTTGATGCTTGGACTTTCGGTAATGGTGCCTGCAAAATTAATGAAGCAATATCTGGTTACTATTGAATCTGTCTTAACTTAGGTCTTTATAAAATTATAATTGTTAAAGCAGTTAGAAGATTTAATGTAGATTTATAAACAATTACAAAAATTAAATACAAAATAATAAGCACATCGCCTGTATTTCCCCGAAGGGTTAGGCAGAGGTGTACCCATAAGTACATCGACATTCGATTCGTATTTTTTCGAAATCAAAGAATAAAAAGACTGTCTACATACACATTCTCCAGGCGGTCCTTCATCAGCCATGTCGGAGAACCTCAGCACCTTATTGCTGGTCTTGTCAACCACCTTCTCTTTTTCCAGCACTAGGAACTGGAAGTCACACGGCGGACCGGGAGGTACACCGGGGGGTTCCACACCAACTGGGCGCTCCTAGAATGATAGGGTACTGTGCAACCGTAAACTGTGGGGGTCTGTTGCCAGAAATGATTGTGTTTTGTTTTAAGTATCAAGTAGGTATGCAAGCTAACTTGTGTTTATAAGCATGTGTCCTTATATCAAAAAAAAAAATTGTCTTTCTTTCTAAAAAGATTAAAAGATAATTTTGTTCATGAATTTGGGCACTTATTAGTGTTTAGGCAGCCCTGGTCAATAACCACCCACAGGGCATGTTTGTAGATAATATTTCTCAAATCTTTATGTATCTTGCAAACTGTTTGAAGCTGTTTGTGTATGTGAATTTTAAATGTTTGTAAATGCACTCACAATACAGGAGAAATTCCTTGTGTGGGGCAACTTTTTTTTTTTTTTAATGAAACAAAGAATAACTCTTATGATTCTGTAAACAGAAGAGCGCTTCAAAGTTTTTCTCCACAAACTGCTATACGTTTGACATGATATTTGCAGTTATTTGTTTAGCTTTAACATTTCCCCCTTTATTTATAAACGTTGCATAAATTTAAGTGACGTTTAAACGTCAAAAATGTATGGTTAAACAGTAGCCAATCAATACTTTACACTTAACTTTAAGCAACATTTATAAATAAACCCCTTTTTGTAAATAAGAGACAATTATTTTTCGAGAGTATTTTTTAATATTGAAACTCAGTTCAAAGAATGTTATTTGATTTGCTGGATCTTTTATATTGAAAGATCTTCTACTTACTTTATAAGCCGAATCTTTCTTCAGTATAGGTTTGACAACCACAGGATGCACCGCGTCGGCCGGCAGAGGTATTTGAGAAGGGACATTGCTAAATATGAGGTTGTCTGGTACCTGCAATTAAAATAACGATTTTAAAGAAAATAAATATACTTCATCTTCAGTCAGAAAATGTAGAAAAAAATGTAAAACCTGCATTCATCTTCTTAATAAATTATACCTTAAATGATGAAAACATTCAATTTCATTCAAAATCTGTCTATCCTCAAAATAAAAGTAATTAAATACATAGAAACTTGCGAGTTTATAGTTTTTTGTACTTCATTTTCTCTTCTACTCTCACATACTATTGCTTCTACTGTCTACATAGCTCTTTTTTATCTATTCTCTTATCGCAGGTATGCTGGAAGAGATATCTTTAGAAATATTCATCAACTTTGTACGTATTTTTCTGTTTCGTTCTTCTTGTACGTTTATATGTGTGTACAAAACTGTGAAGGAAAAAAAACGCGCAAACGCTAAACATGGCTTCCACACAATAGGCATAACGGACAGTCCTCTGTGCAGGGCATGCATGGAGGCTGAGGAAACCGTTGCGCATGTGTTTTTTGAATGCACAGGCGTCACCCAGATTAGAACTGAAACCCTCTGGTCACCCAGATCTTTCACAGATGTTCTGAACAGGCCAGGAGGACTCAACTTCTGGAGGGAGATGAACTGGTTGAAATAACCACCGACGGCCGCCATGGCCCACGCAGAAAGGTTCACCTGAAGGACTAAGTGCAGAAACCAAACCCTATAACATAGAACTGATAAACTTACTTGTAATGTAGGCAACGGGATATCGTCTACTTGAACTGACTGGGCATGCTTCACTGATTCATAGTATGATATTAAATGTGCCCGTCTTTTTTCATATTCCATTTCTTGACGTTTAAGGTCCACCCATTTTTCTGGATCATCTTTGTCCTAGAATAAATAATGGAACTTATTAAAAACATGTAAAAGTTGTATAATAAGGGCCGCTTGCACCACAAATCACTTAATATGTTTAGTGGTAAACGAAATTAAAACATTGTTCTGTTTCCATCAATCGTTTGAAAATTACAGAGACATCCTAAACTATTAAATGAGCAATATTTGTTTATATAAGTATATCTGTCACGTTGTCGAAAACGGTTCAACAGTTTCGATGAAAGTTGTAAAATATAGAGGGTTTACGGGGGCGAAAAATCGATTTAGCTACGTTTCATATCTGGGAAAATTTCTTTTCTCTATTTTCACCAGAGCTGAGCTCAGTCGCCCAGGTACTACTCTTAAATGAGCTATATTTGTTTGTAAGTAATCACGTTCTCGAAAAAGGCTCTAACGATTTCGATGAAAGTTGCAATATAGGGGCTTACGGGGGGCGAACAATCGATTTAGCTAGGTCTCATATCTATGAAAATTCGTTTTCTCTATTTTCAACCGAGCAGAGCTCGGTGGCCAGGTACTAATGTTTTAAATAGGTTTTGCGCTAAACGCATTTAGTGAGTTGTGGTGTCAGTGGGAAAAAAATATAGGGATACAGTACGTATTAGTGTCTTCTTACTGAGCGTACATTTAACGTAGGCGTTGAAGCTGCGTAGATTAATACATTGCGCTAGCTTCGCGTAGACGTAATAGTTTCGAAACTATACATTGCATAGACATATCTTTAGCTTCAAGCTGTACTCTGGAGAATGTCTGTTCAGACATAAGCAAAGTATTCATAAAGCTCCGAATCTACGCTAGATTCGAAGATGCATGAATAGTTTGCTTGTCTGAACAGACGTTCGAGTGGGCATAGTTTTTACAGAAACGTTTCATTTGTGAGACGACGCGCTGACATGATTTTTTAATCCCATATTAAAATAATTTTATCACCTTTGCAAAACGTATATTATGATTATATTTTTAAGCAAGACACTAAACCCGTACTTAGATTTAGATACAACCATTACTATACTCGTATATGGCGGCTCTTGTTTCAAAATGTTGAGAAATATTGTGCAATAGTTGTATCCATTCTCTTTAGTAATTAATATTCAGACACAAAAATAAAATAGGTCCATTATCATAATAATAGACTTTCAGACATTCTAATATTATCATTATCAATATAAATAAAATTTCATACTTAGTTTAGTACTTACATACATCTTGAGAACTCGATCAAAAGTCTCTCTTAACTTTTTTCTCTTTTCTTTTAATACTTTTTCATTCAGGGGTGATGGTTGTAACACGTTGTATTCTAGAAAGTACATTTGTTACAGTAAAAAATATAATGTGATTGTATTTAATTTTTTTATTTAAATATGGTTTGTTGAGAAGTGTTTGTTTTTATAATATGTTGATCATTGGTTCTTAATCTTTTTAGAGTACTGTCAGTGTAAAAGTGGGATGTTTTGCTTGTACCACAGATGAATACAGATGGTTCACTTCACATTTTAGATATGAAGCTACAAGTACGTGGCGGGCCCGTCCTGTCGGGCCAATTCAGTAAATGTAACATAGTCAGAACAACTTCTAGGTGAATATAACTGTAGGTAATTAGTGCTGTCATCTTCAAAGCGATGTTGATTTTGTATATTCCAAATTTTGAAAAAAAATCTGGTACTTCTGATGCTGATCGTACCACATAACATTGTTATCAGCTGTTATATCAATTTGATAAGAGCAATTATGACTACAATAGTATGCATAGAACTTCTAGTTAAAATAAATTTAGCTAAAGTGAGTATTTCCACTGTATTGGGGCTTGACTCCATTCAAGCTCATCACATAAATGTATGTATGGCATAGGTGTCATCTGTAATAATAAAAAACCGGCCAAGTACGAGTCGGACTCGTGCACTAAAGGTTCCATACCATTATATATAAAAACGAGCAAAAAAAAATCACGTTTCTTGTATGGGAGCCCCCTTAAATATTTATTTTATTCTGTTTTTTAGTATTTGTTGTCATAACGGTTACAGAAATACATCATCTGTGATAATTTCAACTGTCTAACTATCACGGTTCATGAGATAGACAGATATACGGATGGACAGCGGAGTCTTAGTAATAGCATCCCGTTTTACCCTTTGGGTATGGAATACGTTTTTATTAACATTATCATGATACAGAAAGAACAACTGGGCTAGTAGCGATAGTAGACCAATAATTAAAATGGTCATGTTACAGTGGAAATGATTCCTTAGTAGGATATCTTGATATTGATCACCTACCCATTTCATCAATTTTCTGCAACTCCTCTAAGATCTGGTTAGGATCCTTCATCTTAAGTACTGCAGCCCTCACCATCTGCCTTTGTCGTTTGTTCTTTTTCAGTTCCTTTTTCCTTGCTTCTTTTCCTGTTTTTTTTTAATAGTTGTTTTGTATTAGACTATAAATTCATATATACTGACTTTTAAATGAAACTTTCCAAATAGAGCTAATCAATGTTTGAAAATATAGATGAAAGTTTTGAAAATACCAAACAGATATACCGCATAATCAGTATTTAATGTTTCTAATGCTGGGACACAGGCCTCTCGGAGAGAGTAATACCCGTTTTCAATTTCACTGAGTGACACTTAAATGAATCCCTAAATAAAAGTGCACTGTTGGATTTTCAACGCTAGGCTCAGCGCTGACTGCTGGGGTTGCGAAGAAAACCGAAAGGGAGATCGTGGCCCCCAGCGACAGGGCAACCGAAGGAACACGGGTGGGTTTTAGTCAGTAAGAGTCTGACACGCCCTCCCGCTCCGCCCAGAGCGGGAGAAGTTATTTGATGATTTCCCACCGTCAAAAAAAAAATAAAAAAAAGGCTCAACGCTGAGAGTTGAAAATCCAAAAATGCACTTTTATTTAGGGATTCATTTGAGTGTCACTTAGTTGTTGGTGAAAACGGACATCAGTGGAATAAATACAAAATGAATTTTCAGTTTACTTTCATCAATCTATACTTATACTTAATATACTTATGATATAATTAATATTATAAAGAGGTAAAATTTGTTTGTATGTAGGGGGTAATCTCCGGAACTAACAGACAGATTTGAAAAATTGGGTTAAAAACAGGTTATAGGCTATGTAACATCATGCTATGACCCTTAGGAGCCGTGCAAAAAGAGAAATAGTCAGAAAGAACGTTACGCGAAAACAAAGTAATAGTGTGGGTGAGCCATTGCCCACCCACACTATTACTCTCCGATATCAGACTCCGACCCTCTGTTTCACATTCCATTGAATGTGAAACAGTGGGTCGGAGTCTGAAATTTCACGCAGACGAAGTCGCAGGCAGAATCTAGTTTAAAATAAAAGGTATTTCAACAACTTTGTGCTTGTTTTTCTTTGACAAAAGTTTTCCATGCTTTAGGATGCAAGGGAAAACTTTGTTATGTGAACGGAAGGGAGTAGATCTAATTTACTTTTTAAGAAAAATGTTTTACATATTCCTTGAAATTAAATTCAGTAAAATATGTTATTGAAGCAAATCTATACTGTCTTTGCAATGGATGAGAACGGTTTGTGAAATACATCTTCATTATTTTGACATAGCACAAGTGTTTTGTGTTGAGATATTAAATATTTCAGCAGTTAAGTAGATAATTTATATTGGTCATGCATCTAATGCATTAATAATTATAGAGTTGATTACGAATAGGTTATAATGCCAAGAGTTAGTTGTCATCCAGACGACCCTCTGACTCTCTGACCCATCCGCGCCTACTCCAATATTCAGGATTGGTTAATTTCTTAACATAAAATTACAGACACTAGCTTTGGTCTAGGTTGGCGTATAAGGACAATTTGAACAGCATGTACTACAAATAATGTAAGCATCCCGGCGCGCCGCTTAAAAATATACAAAAATAAAATATAACCAATACTCACTAGCTTGATCGGTGGGATTCATATATTTACCACTTTTAGTGGTATTTATTGATCGACGTCCCATGTTTGCTGATTTTTATTGAGTTAAAACTAAATAATTATTTTCTAACTTAAAGATAATAGTGAAATTATCGAAAAATACAACGAAAGCGAACCCAAACGAGCAAACGCTTTATCGATATTTTGACACATAGATTGTAGGTGTTGCCACCACATGAATGTAAAATCTCCCAAAAAATAAAGAATAAATGAGCCCTTCCTTTGTTTTATTATGACTAATTACTGCAAAAAACTGACTGTGTCCCTTACTGATCATAGTATTACGAATCACAATAAAATAAATTCTTCGATTATTTAAGCGAATCTCCTCAGAATAAATCATTTTGGCAAACGGTGCCAAGTCTTTCTACGTTGATTTTTTTACGTTGTGCATTTTGTATATTTTGTTCAATCTCAACTGCGAACTGCTATAGAAAATTAATCGAATGTTATGTTTGTTGTATACTTGAAACAAAAAAACTTTCACCCGTCATTTAAGGGGTAAACCCCAATCTGGCAGCCTCAAAAACAACACTGTGACATATTGATTTTTTAATATATTTTTTATTCGGAATTGTAGTATTTTTACCTATTACAATGAAGTTTAGTATTATAAACACAAATGAAATTGTTAAAAAATATGTATTATTAATCGTCACTTCGTATTTTTATTACATTAAAATGCATATTTTTAAAGCAATAATTTTCATTTCATTGCGATTCAGTTTCTTTGGACAGGACTCTTGCCTTTTTGCTACTAAAAAAAAAAAAAAACAAAAAAAAACTAGTGATCAACATCCCGAGTCATCTATAGTATTATTATCCTATTTAAAATTAATCTAATAAACCGCAACATATTCTTTCAAAAGTAGAATAAAGTAAAGCCACAGTGTAAGTAAAGCAATAAAAATACTTACTCGATAACTCGTGTCAATGCAATCTTTTTCTTTAAAAGTTATAAATATCTACCAAAGAGTATAGTAATATATAGGGAAATATCTACGCTACGGCCTACTTAGAGCAGGAATAACAAGAATAATAAAATGATTGCTGTTAGATGCATTACCTTATTACTATGTTAGGTATATTGCAAGTATGTTCAAGCAATCAACGCAAACAAAAGATAAAAACACATGAGTGCTGTTTTTTTAAACCTCTCCTTCTATCCCTTAAAACTCTTACGGCTGAATACCTACATCATTACAGGAGACGGGAACAAGCCTCCTGCTGAGTTCTGTTTCCGCAAAAAGTATCGTCATCCAAGGGAAAACGTAGGTGATCTACTTTTAACCTGCGGGGTAATTGCGTAAAACACCAATAACAATGGCTTTCATTTTGACAGTTGATGCACTATTCATTGCGTTATTTACCTACATTGTCGACAAATTCGAACTGGATTAGTAATATCCTTCAAAATCATTCAGATTGTGATTGAAAGTATTTCACGAAATTAGTGTGCAGGCTGAAGTACACAGGAAACACAAAGAATACATCCAAATGTAGAGTTTTTGTAATTATGTAATTGCCCACTTAGTTATTTCAAATACCGATTGTACCTCGGTAGGTAGGTCGTAGGTATCAGGTTGACCGGAATTTATTAGAATGTTTTGTTTTTTAAATTTTATTATTACTCAATAAAATAATTGTCTAACAGACCAATATTTTTTTACAACAGCAAGAACTGAAACCTAAGCTTACCTAATTTAAAAATACTGAAAGTCTGAAATCTATTTCTAAAGACAGATCAAGATACCTACTCAAAGTGACCTGACCGGAAATGAAACAACATACCTATCTAACCATTCACATTATCGTCTATGAATGGTACCTACCTATATACCTATTCTATAAATTGGAAGAATGTAAGCGCATTTACCAATGCTATCTGGCTGATTCGCAAAACAATGACCGACCAGCATAATCACACGGCCACGTTACGAGTACCGTATCGTATCGTACCTTCTTATTTAGTTATGCGAAGAGTAATTTATAGCCAGACTCGTACTTATTACCTAGGTGCCTACCCAGTATTTACACGTATTTACGCGAGACGGGCGCTTGCTTGTATTCGCGTCGCATGATCGCATCACGTACCTACTACGCTATACACACACACAAACGGATTTTACGAGTATCCACTACCATCCACTACACACTGGTTTCATTCATATACCGAAACTAGACATCTCTTTCTATCTCATTCATGCTAACCGAACGTAAATGTGTGTGAATGCAATGGCATTCCTCACCTACGAAATGGCGTTTGTTGAACCGATTCGCCGCGCGTCGGTCGAAGTCTCGCTCGCTCCCTCGCGCAGTGGCAGAGAACGCGTACGCGTTCGTTCGAGGCGTTCGACTTTCGAGCGGCGACGTACGCTAGCGTGTATGTCTTCATTATTGATGCAAAAGTTCCACGATGGTAGATCATAACCAGAAATTGTTACAGGAGTTGCAAAAGAAAAGTGGAAATAATGTTTGTGCCGATTGTGGAAATCCGGGTATGTTGTTATTAGTGATTCTTAACAATTTTAGTGATAGTGTTTTCCTTGTGCGTGGTATTTTCATGGGGTGGTGAATAGGCGGGGGGCGTAAATGCGTCCATGCTTTGGAGTTCAGTGACCTCGACGTAAAATGCATTCAATGAAAACAAATCATCGACCAGCGCATTTTACGATGATTCAAAACATGCAGATAAGTCAATAGTAAGGATACATCGGTGATGTTTGTGCGAAGTCACACGTATGAAATGTATCAACGCTACTTAATTGAAAATTAATTTCATGTGACCACCAAATTACAAACACCAAATTATTCGTCTTATGTCACAAAAATGCTTAATTCACGTTGTATAATTGATTGATAAGAAATAAAAACAAAACAATTTTAGCCTGGGATCATAACATTTTGGCAAGTTGGCAAGAGTAAAATTAATGAAGACTAAGTTATCAGCATGAACATTCACTTGTTTAAAATTATTGTTTTCATTTAAGATAGTGTACAGATCCGAACATAACAGTGCCATGCCCAGGTACATATTATACGTATGTTTTAAAATAAATACCTAAGCACGTACTTAAATAGCTGGCTATAGCATACCTAGTATGAGTCATAGGTTCGGCCCTAGGTAGCTCCGTATCGTATCCTTGACATGCAAAGCTATAATTTCTCCGATATTTGCAAAACTTTTTCCTGATTTCGTATCTACCAACTAACCAACCGCAAGGATTTCCCTTTATGTTATAATTTGTTTATCGTTATGGTGGTACCTATAAATCTATCCTAAGGAATTAGGATGTGAGCGTCCGCGTTCGTGTGAGGTGACCTAATTTTATATTTCAATGTCTGTCTATACTGCGCGGCGTATGTCCAAACTCCATCATTCGAACTCGCAAATACGCTCTGAGATCGTATAGGGTTTTTACAATGGTTAAATTTAATTATTTTGCACATTTCGAGGTAGTGATGATAATAATATACACTATCAGTATTACCAATATATTTCAAGCCAAGAAATATATTTTTGGCGCCTTGTTTTATTGATGGAATCATAGTAGAGTACAGAAAAAAGATATAACGATAACAGATTTAGGTAACATTAAAATAACACAAACTTTAATGATGGTATGTATTTGGATGTCTTAAAAAACAAAACCAGCCAATTGCGTGTCGGACCACGCACAATGAAGGGTTCCGTAGTTGGGATGAATTTTAGCCCAAAAACAAACTTAACACTGTTGGTGCAAATGTAAGTTTTACGGAACAATATTGACAGATTTACCATGTTATTTTAAAACCAAGACTTCTTATACTGTTGACGCTTTTCCTGTAATCAATGAGTAAAGCTGCGTGCTGAAACACAGGCTATAAACCTAGTTTGGCAGCAGATGCTAATAATTGGACACAATTGTTACTAAATTACTTTAAAACTTTTAAGCATAAAATTTTAAGTAGTTAAATCAAATTGTGTTACATGTTTACTATTTCTGGTCGAAAAAAAACCTTTTTTTCAAAATTGTAGGCTCAGTTTTTTCGGAGATAAAGGTGGTATGGATACATTTTTATAAATTTTCTTAAATATCTTTAAAAGTATTATTTATTTTATAATTATTGAAAAATATATATTTGAGATCCTCGCAACAAGCCCTTTTTATACGTCACACGGTACAGTTTGCAAAATTTACTTGCCCACAAAAGTGACCCCCGTATTCAAAAATCATTTATTTACGTTATACTTCCGTATTTAGGTCACAGAAATACATAAATTGGTCCATTAGATTCGGAGCAAATAAGCTGTGACAGTCGGACAGACAGACACACGAGTGATCCTATAAGGGTGCCGTTTTTTTTTTTCCTTTTGAGGTACGGAACATTAAAAAGAATGTTAAACTACTGTCGTTGCCGACCGTACCGACCTTGAATTTTAACATATTTAAAAAATGTTTAGGTATCCCTAGTCCCTACCACTAAGTTTCACAGTCAGCAACGAAACTAAATAGACATTAAATTTATAAACCATCAATAAAATTAAGTAAGTACCAATTTTTTTACCGTTTTTCTTAACCGATTTTGCAAATTGAAAATTATAGGTACCTACTTAATAAGTTTTAAGTAGGGAACTGGGATGTAGAGGTCAGATAGGCAGTCGCTCCAAGTAAAAATACTGGGGTATTCGGTTAGACTGGAAGCTGACCCCAACATAGGGAAAACGCTACGCAGATGATGATGATTATTTAATAACTTTGAACTAATAGGTATAATTATGAAACTTTAAACAGCATTGGATCGAATAATTTTGTTTCAATTTAAATCATGAATGTACAATATTGGTAGTTCACTGCTAATTTACTTTCATTGCTGACCGTACCCCTACTGAAAAGATCTTTTTTAGATGAAATAAGATTTTGATCAAAAATAATATGAAGCAATTTCCATGATCAATGTATTTTATTTTCACAATACAAGAAAGTAGCTTGTGCAATTGCAATTGACCTGCACCCAAATGCATAATTTTATTTAAAAAAAAGGCTTCACTTCATCTTCTTTTCTTCTTCTTTCTTTTCTATTGATTATGATTAATTCAAATTATTTTAGGAAACATTATTTGTTAATTTACTGAATGTTATTTCACATAACAACTGACAATTCATGATATTAATTTGACCATAAAAATCCTACATGGTTTCAGCATCGCATGTTTGCAAAATAAATCGACCATCAGTCCATCGTAGCCTCGACAGGGCGATATTCTGTGTTTGTTTTTTGTTCTCGTAACTTGGTATCCTAAATACGATTTGAAACAAGGAAAATTTCGTGATTTCATGAAAAAAATGGATTTCGAAAAATCGACACATTTAATCGCAACTTCACAAGCTATAAAGCTTAGGAGTCTTCTTAGTGAAACATTTCACAGCTACATTTTATACTCCACTCCACTTCAACTGTACATAGTTCCTTATTGTCTGAAATATACAGGTGCTGTGAATTGTAAGTTATTATCGGAACCAATTTTTTAAAATTCTTTTTGCTACGGAAACTGATAGTTGTTCTGGAAGAAGGGGCTCCATTTCATGCATTAAAGCCTAATTAATGAGACCGGTTCTAGCAGAACTCGAATTAGAACGAACGAAAGGTAATATTATTTTTGGCCAATGACAAATTCTGCTGCGGAGTGAGTGAAATGAAACAAAAAACGATTTAAGGTTAGGCGAATTTTATTCAGAACATAATTTAATAACAGTGAAAAAAGTTTAACTTATTATTCACTAATTAGTAGTCGATAATGTGCACTCTCGAAGTGTTAAAACTCTTTTCACTAGCATTAATTATTTATTTATTGATACAACAAAATCAGTTAAAAAATTGATAAATAACACAAGCAAGTATGATATGCGCTTATTTTAACATAAATATAAACTTTATTACTTAAGTAATATAACGATAACCTTGATTGATTAATGAGCGTTGAGACAAGTCCATAAGCTGTAAATAGATAGCACGTAAGTATATTTACGCTTCTCTGCTTGAGAGGGCGATGCAGGCTAAGTGGGTGATTACCTGTTAAATGGGCAATTTCTCTACGCTAAAGTAAACGTTAATTACAAGTATGAAACAAAGGTGATTTGTATCTAACAGGTATCCCAAGTCTTGTGACATCGCGTTATGTTATTTACGAGTGGCGCAGAGGCCAAATGTGGATGTGTGAGTGCGGCCGCGTGACGTCGAGTCGGTGTGTTGGGTATGCTTATAAACACGGATGTGATGCGAAGCTAAAACGTGAAAACGCCTATTTCTACAAAAAAAAAAGCTTTTTACAATTAACAATCCAAACTTTAAGTTTTATAGCGCCCACACTCGGCAACTTTGCGGGGATCAAGTTCTATTTAAAGTTTGACCATCGCGAAGTACGGTTTTAGTGGTGGGGACTTCGCAGAGAGAGGTACGCGACACGTAATCAATTCATTCATAGGTGATTTCGCATATGTTGGCAAATGTCGCTATGTGATGAATTTAGGTAGCTATTTAGGTACCGATAAAGGGGTTGGTCCTAATCGATACTTACAAGTTATTTTAAGAGTGCAAGTTCTCGATATTAAGCATCACTCACGGACACAAATAATAGCTTGTTATGCTGTTATGCACAACGCATATACGTCATTGGGCTCAATCTATGGTGTGACGACTTTCAGAATTCTTATCGTATCGGCGCGGCATCAGCGTTTACGTATATTGTGTTGATAACTAAAAATATTCTACTTATATAAAATCGTAGAGGAGCGTAACCAAAAATAAAAAAAAGTTACCATTTTGTTTTTTCCTCAAAAAAAAAAAAAACAAACTATTAAAAAAATAACCATTTACCTATTGTCGTCAAAATTATCACACATACATTTTTAAAGAGTTAAGTAACAATCTTGTCTTCTTAATATTGTAATATATTATTAAATTGAGCTTTGTAAAATGTACCATAGGGTTACCATTTTGGTACATTTAAGTTAAATATTATTTAGAAATTGTACCTTAAAAATTGTACAATACAAGTTGTAGGTACAATTTCGTAGTCGACTGCAGGCAGCAGCGGCGGGCGATATGTCGACGCGACACTCTGGTTTCTATTGTATTTCTATAAAATCGAATTTCTATAAAGTCGCCTGCTTCTGCTGCCTGCAGTCGGCTACGGTATTGTACCTTTACGCCAATCCTATCAAATAGGTTTACATAGATAGTGAACCATGCAAGCTCATGCACTAAAACTGTACCCTAATTGCGTAATACAACACAATCAGTTTCGATTCGAAACAGATTGCTTATCAATTGCTTCATAAGTTGGAAAAAAAAAACTGCTCAACAACGTAAATAACGCAATGAATGTTGTTGAACTGTCAAAATGAAACAAATTAGGCATAATTGTTTACGAAAATAAGTTACGCAATTAGGGCACCGAACAGCACAACAATTATTGTACCTAAATTACGGTTTTCAGCTATGAAAAAATACGGTTATTAACAGTTGATACTACTAATTTTCATCGAAATGAAATGAGCGTAACACACGCACAATTTCAATGCCCATTCTTCTTGACAATTCAACAATATTTCATTGCGATAAATTATAAACTAATACTAATAATATATTTTGTCGAGCAGACGAATTTTTCAAAGATGAAGCAATGGTTTTGGAAGAGGATTTTGAAGGAAATTCGTAAATGTCCTTTAAAATCCTTCGGATTTGTGATAAAGAGTGTGTTACGTAATTGAGGCGCAGGGAATTACTGGTAGGAAAATCAAAGGCAACGCTACACTAGGATTAGACTATACAGGGTGGCAGGGACATCGACGCGAAAACTGATACCATGCATTCAGTACATGATTCTGAAACCCCCTGTGTTGAAAATTTTCGTCGGTTATTTAAAAAAAAACTGCAAGTCGATTCTGTTCCTTAGATTTTAGTCTGTCCTGCACGTGTAGCATGACCACAGTAGAAACGGGTTTTGGCGACGGAAGAATAGACAAACTGTCAGATTGTGATTAAATTATCTGTCATTTTGTCTATTCTTCTGTCGACAAAACCCGTTTCTACGGTGGTCATGCTACGCGTGCTGTGGCCTGCGGGGTAATTACAACTACATTTTGACATCCATAGGTTAGAAAAAGTCGTCTCCTCAACAACGTTCTTAATTACCGCAATGAACGTGGTTGAACTGAACGACGAAAGAATAGACAAAAATTACAGATAAACAATCACAATCTGTCATTTATTTTTGTCTATTCTTTCGTCGACAAAACCCGTTTCTACGGTGGTCATGCTACGTGTGCAGGACAGACTAACATCTAAGGAACAGAAGCTATTTGCAGATGGCTAGAGCGTTACCCATTTTTACCCGACTGCGCTACCGCAAACACAGGGTTATGTTTTTACATATATATATCCATGTATCTTTGTATGTGGTTCTTTATATCCTCGAAACATCTTTAAAGAGATTTTAATAAATAAAATAATACAAACAAATCTCCGTTACAACTAAAATAATTGCCACCAACTACGTCAGACTGCTTGAAAAGTGATATTTTTCTGAACTTTTTAGTTGCAGTCGGGTTTTTGATATTTTTAGAGTTCCGCAATCCGTAATCAACAAGGAACCCTTAAGTTTCGCTATGTTTGTCTGTCTGTCTGTCCGCGGCTTAGCTCAGAGGCTATTAGTACCTATTAGAAAGCTGTAATTTGGCATGGATATAAATATTAATCACGCCGATAAAGTGGTAAAATAGAATCAAGAAAAACACGTCTTTGGGTACCTCCCCTACACGTACAGTGGGGATTTTTTTTCTCGCTCCTACTGGCTCCGACGTAGTCAATTTATAAACACAAAATGTAGTATACCTTGTTTGTTTACCTTTAAGAACTGTTACAGTGAAAGTCATTCACCCGTACAGTTTCAAGAGTGACGTTTGCAAACAGACAAACAATGTGAAACTGTTTTAGCCGTTTCCACGTATTTCGTAGTCTATTTAAATTTTAAACATATAGGCTAGGGTATGTTTTTATTACATTCGATGAGGTGGTCTGTAGAACAATATTTTCATGTGGCGTATGATGTTTAGCTCTGGAATATGAAGAGCTGTGGCCATTGTTGAGATTCATTTAAAAAAAAAAAACGCGCTTCTAAGATGACCCTTCTAAAGTGTATGGTCATCAACGAAAGTCGAAAGTTTTAAAATCATAAACCCTTCACTGTTACATGATTGATGAATTCAAATCATTTCTAGTTTAATGATACAAAACAAACATGAACCTGTATCTTGACTGAACGCATAAAAAAAATGAAATGCTGAAAAACAGTGGGGACCAAATAATTTTGTGTCCATTTAAAATGTTAAAAGTAAGTAACATGTGAATCGTCTTTTGTAGCTGGCCGTACAAATAAACAAAATAAATGCAGAGCATTGCTGTTTAATTTACGTAATACATGAACGTTTATCTTATCTGTTTCCGTATTATCTTGTCATAGCAAGTAGAAATAAAAGTCCATATAAGGTTGTAAACATCATTGACATGTTTTAAAATAATGAAGTCGAAGTGTAAAAGTGATATCCTTAATATCACTTTTACACTTCGACTTCATTATTTTAGATTTTTAAATATTGAAACGATTCGACGTGTGAAAATGTTTGTATGTACCTACATAAAAGATAAACAAAAAATACATGTATCACTATTCACTTATCAATGGCAATGTGATATTTTACGGGTTTTTTTATTACAGACCCTGATTGGGCTTCATACAACATCGGCATTTTCATATGCATGCGATGTGCCAGTGTCCATCGCAGCATGGGGGCACACATAAGCAAAGTAAAGCACCTGAAGTTAGATCGTTGGGAGGATTCTCAGCTGCAAAGAATGAAAGAGGTCGGTAACAATGCCGCCAAGAATAAATACGAGGAAAGAGTACCACCTTGCTACAGAAGACCTAATAGGAATGATCCACCGTAAGTAAAAAGGAATTTTTTGACAGGTACTCGTTCGTTCGTATAACGTTATATTGTTTTTTAAAGTCTTTCATTAAGAAATTTAGCAATTGTATAGGTTTAATTGATTGAGCCAAATTTTAGTAAGTAATAAATGTTTTTTTTTAATAAAAAACGGCCTGACCTGTATTTTCAATGTAGTTGTCCCGCAAAACCGGAAATCAGATCTGGTCACCCTAGCTAAACGGTTCTTTTGGCGCGTGGACAAACTTGGAACCAGCACCGCCATCTAGCTTTTCAATACATTTCACCCATGGAATTAGGGTGTACTATAAAATTTTACCATGGAATTAGTATGTACTATAGGTACCAAATAGCATTTTACAAAACATAATTGCTCCATGTTTACCAACGGAGCGCCCGTGTCAACGACATTCGAGTGTCCAAAAGATCCTAGTAGTAGCGTAATGTAAACTCACGTCGTGTTCCCAAGGGGTTTGTCAAAAAACAATAGTTCACCACCAGCACGCTTAGCATGACCACAATAGAAACGGGTTTTGTCGACGGAAGAATAGATAAAATGACAGATAAACAATCACAATCTGTCATTTTGTCTATTTTTCCGTCGACAAAACCCGTAGAGAACCCGTTTCTACGGTTGTCATGCTACGCGTGCTGCTACCTACGATTCTTATTTATTTATTTTCCAACTTACATCTATCATTATAGCATCCTATTGTATTGAAACCTACATTTACGAATAAATTTGATTTGATTACCGGGCTTATGTCATGTAACCGTGTCGTTATGCTACGATTTTTGAAAATATGCTACCGATTCTCTGCTCATGATGAATTAATTTATCTCTAAGTACCTATACTTTTTCGGGATCTTGAATTTTTTCCTAAGATATAAGTAATTTTTATTCATTCTCATATTTAAAACATATAAATTAAATAACGTTATGTTATTTAATTTATATGTACTACTTACTGTAACTACTATTTAATTAATTACAATAGGTATCTATAATAGATTCTATTGCGGTTCTGCTAAAAATAGTCGGCTATCAGATTACTTATGTAGGTCTAATGACCCAATAAGTACTGTATTTATTTATTTCAAAATAAAACAACATTGACGGCATATTTTGCCTTAATTGTGTATGAAACACGCCGCAAAAAATACTCACAAAAGTAATGACTAAATTACTCTTTAGCAATTCCCATTCTAATAAATGCTGGAACCCGTAATAAAAAAATAATGGTATGGTGAAACAGTGTTTTTAGATTATGGACTTTTGTACAGGTCGTGCCATTAAAGATGAGACTTGACGCACCACGTGGTTTGACTTGCACAGTAGACGATTTATGGGTCTCTTTAGCGGTATGAGGTCCCCGCTGGGGCGTCATCGGGGCGGGGGAAAGAGCGGCGGGAGGCGCGGTCAAGTCTCATCTTTAATGGCACGACCTGTACCTAGAAAACACATATTTCTAATTAATTGGTTATGGTATTTGACCCCATGAGAAGTAAGCACAGACACCTAAACGGTTTTTTTTTTTCTTTCTTTATTTTCTTTCTTTCTTTCACAATATAATAAAATATACTTTACTAGCTTTTGTCCGCGGTTTCGCCCGTGTCAGAAATTATCCCACAGGAACGTAATACTGGGATAAAAAGTATCATATGTCCCATGTATGGTCTACCTACGTGCCAAATTTCATCCAAATTCGTTCAGCTGTTTTAGCGTGAAAGCGTAACAAACAAACAAATCACTTTCGCATTTATAGTAATTATATTACTAGCTGTGCCCTGCGGTTTCACCCGAATCAGTCTCGAACCCGTGGGAGTATGGGGATAAAAAGTATCCTATGTTCTAAACCAAGTCATGGTTTACCCATATGCCAAATTTAATTCAAATCCGTTCAGCTGTTTTTGAGTGAAAGCGTAACAAACAAACACACAAAAACTCTTTTTTTTCTCTTTATAATATTAAGTTTGGGGATAAAAAGTACTTTATTTCCTAACCCAGGTCATGGTTTACCCATACGCCAAATTTCATTCAAATCTATTCTGCCGTTTAAGCGTGATAGCGTAACAAACATACAAAAAATCTTTTTTATTTTTCTTTTTATATTATTAAGTTTAGATAAATAGTATTATGCTGTGCCTGCTGGTACTGGTACCAAAATGATTTTTCTTATACTACAATAAAGTAATTTGCTTATCAATTTTTCCACCGATATTCTTCTCAGTTCATCTCATAATCATACATTCACAATCACACGTATGGGCAAGCAAGCCACTAACTATTACCAGGCGCTATGCTTTTTGATACAACCGCGAAAATAGCACAAGTAAAATCACCAAAAAATATGCGCCATTTCTGTCTATCACTTCAAAGAATATAGGCGTAACCGTTCCGTTATATATTTTATCTCTACATAGGCCATATTATTGCCAAGAATCGTAAATCATAACATGACTTATCAATAATATCAAAACTTGACCTACATAGTTTTATCTCCCTCCCATAATATAAATGATAGGCCGGAAATAAATTGTTTACAAAATGTTTATTCTGGACTTGAAAAAACAGTTTCGAATTTTTTAAATTTGATATTTTTTTTAGAAAGTGGGGTGCTTACTGGCTTCATGGAAATGTAGGTGGCTGCTTATATGGGATATATATATTATAATTATATTATATTTTATCCTACTAATATTATTAACGCGAAAGTTTGTGAGGATGGATGGATGTTTGTTACTCTTTCACGCAAAAACTACTGAACGGATTTGGATGAAATTTGGCACACAGATAGTTTATATATCAGATACACAGATAGTTTATATATCACGATTAACACATACTTTTTATCTCGATATTCCCACGGGATCGAGATTTATGCGGTTGAAGCCGCGGGGCGCAGCTAGTTATTTATATTATTTTGGTTTTCCTATACCCAGATTGCGTAACTTATTTTCGTAAACAATTTTGCCTAATTTGTTTCATTTGACAGTTCAACAACATTCATTGCGTTATTTACGTTGTTGAACAGATTTTTTTTCCAACTTATAAAGCAATGGATTAGTCTGTCTAATAATCTGTTTCAAATCGAAACTGATTGTGTTGTATTACGCAATTAGGGTACTGATCCAAAGTACACCAAACATTTTACGTATAAATCGGACTCGTCATTCTCTTGCCTTTATCCTAATTTATTTAGGGTTGGCGATGCATGTCTTCTTTCATACTTTTACTTAGGTACCTATTTGTCTATTAGTCGTCATCTCAGCAGTCACCCCCTTTCTAGCCATATCATCATTTACACAATTCATCCATCATTTCTACGGTATTTCCCGTACAAATCGCATTCCACATTTCTACGCATAAATCGGACTATTACCCAAAATATTGTCAATATTTTTCAGAGTACTGATTGAGCAGTGGATCCGAGCAAAATATGAACGTGAAGAATTTTGCCACCCAGAACGTCAAAGTTATCTATCTGGCACTATGGAAGGGTTCCTCATGAAGCGGGGCAAAGAGGACAGCCGCTACCAGCTGAGGAAGTTCGTCTTAAGTGAGAATGAGGACACCCTTAAGTGAGTCAAAATGTATCGTTAACTGAACATAATGACACAATTACATTTGGTCGTTGGCCGCATTCGAACATCGATTCGCCGAAACACTTAACCCTGCTCATGCTAACGCTGTTGCTCGCGTTCACTGGTTTCAAATAAGGACGCATTACATCGCGCATCCAGTTACGTTATATTCTAGATGTCGACAGAATGCGGTCAAAATGACCAAGTGCAATCCCCATGTTTACTATAAAAGCTTTATGTGAAAGATAACCAGTTTCGTCGCATTTTGTTACTAATTACGCTCGTGAACGTCATCAATTCAATAATCATAATGTCATTCGTGCTGGTCACATTTTTGTTCGAATAACGATTTCTATACATATCTACTTAATAATATTGGTCATAACGCTTACACATTGGCTTATAATCATTGTCAGAATCGAAATCTTTATTCATTGTAAGTTCGTTCAAACTCAACACATCTCTTCCCTCATAAATCATTCAACGGTAATATTTAAATCACTCTTCTCATAATAGGTACTGTATTCTGTCTTAACCGGAAAATCGATGCAATTAAAATTGTTATCAAAACAGGAAAATGAATGGCCATGTAGTCGTCAGGCAGGACCACAAAAATGAAAACATTTATTAATACTTATGTGACCATTCGTCATTATTTTCCTATTAGTTGTCTAGTAGCAAACAGTCAACAGGATTTTTGAGTCGAGGTGTTGTAAGTTATCGATAGCCTTTATCTACTATATGAAAGCTATTTATTTTATTCAGTAAAGGCTATTTCAGTATGTGCCTTTATTTTTCCTCTTACCTACTTTACAATTTAAAAGTTTTCCTAATTAGGTGGGTGTATTTCATCAAACAAAGCTGATAAACCATTCCCAAATAACGTCGTTTCAGGACAAAAGTTACTTTTCATAAATAGCTATTTGCCTCGACTCTTAAATGACGCAAAATCTAATTACATAGTAATGATATAATGAGCTATTTTTGTACTTGTTATGCACAATACGTTATTTGTAAATGCGTTAAATTGTTACATATGAAACAACATAATAAAACTGTCACTGGTTGATGAAATACTTAAAGAAAATGTCCCAATTCGGTGACGGCGCGCTTCTTTATCTCGAGATAGACGATAAAGTGAGATAAAAAGAGTTTTGTAGAAAAATTGTGGTAAATTTGTGACGTACTTACACACACACGAAAAGTTCCACACCTCTTATTGGAATCCTACGTCAAGTCTTAAACAAATGTTGACCCACTACGTAATTATGAAATTACCAAATTGTTTGCCACGTTGACTGTTCTCCCGCATTTTCACACTCCAGATATAATTTCCAAGGCAAACACTATTGTGATATTAGTTATGAATTTAGCATAGTTCCATGATTGTGTGACGTAGCTCTTAAGAAGCTCTGCCTTATTTAATGGACAGATACCATGTCGTGATCAAGCTTCACGTCACTGAACATTGACATTGTGATGAAACATATTCTTCACCTTGCATTATTAGGTTATTGGACTTCGCTAGGTTGTTTGTTAGCGCCCGAGTACTTAAACGATTTGTATATAATGAGATGATAAAAATTAGAGATATAATTGGACGTAGATTAAATTAAATAAAACTACTTGTCCGTGTATCTAGATGATTCGAGAAAATTTTAACTATTCATACAGACGCAGGAATGGTAAAAACCTTAGTAAAATGAAACCCATGATGATTTGGTCATAATAGGAAAAACACTTATAAATACAGATTGAAAGTACCTACATTAAGTATTACACTAAAATCGTGTAATTTACCTCGTTACTCGATTTATATTCAGCTGACTTATCACATTCCTTTGCTACAATCGACGGCGGGTAATTCCCTGACGCTTGTTTACACTAAAAAAATATTACAACAGTAATCTAATTAATAAGTAATGATGTCGAGGATAGAGCGAAGTAGATGAGAAAGACCAGGAAGGCTGACCCCACCACCATGTGGGATTATACATAGCCAGGAAGAGAGAGAGAGAGAGAGGATCTAATTAATTAGTAAATATGTGTAAGTTTCAATAATCGACCAAATAAAATGATTATTCACTACGGGAAGAAAAAATATTGTGACAAATACCTATTAAAAATGTCACTAATATTTGGAATTAAACAGTAGACTCTACCTAAGTATTTTTCCGAGTTTGATGCAGTTTATCCCTTATAGTTACGAGCACTACCTAAAGCTAGTTTTTTCGAAGTAGTTTAGCTTAAACATATCCGGACTGGTTCTTAGGTATCATCCCGCTACTGACGGCTGCGGCCGTACAACTGGTTGTCTCGATCGTTTAATCGATCGTCTCCGCGTCAAAAACTTTGGTCCTTTGAGGTAAGAACGAAAGCGAAATTTAAACGAAAAATCCATTATTCAAAAGTTTACGTCAGTCTCGAATGTAGGCAAGAGTTGTTACATAAACGTCAATCTCTATCACCCCATGTTAAGGCCATTTTCATGTGCAGAATTACCATCAAATCCGTACCATATCTATGTTGCATGTAGTCATATTCTGTTTTTCATGGTTGGAAATCAACAACGGCGACATAAATATGTGTATATTTTTCTGATATAAAGATACATCTATGCACGTGGATAGTATCTATTTGTTATAATTGATAAATATTGAATGCCTGCCTTTTCTGTGTCTAACTATGTGTGCTTGTTGCAAAACATTCGTTTCCGATTTTTTCGTCGACAAAATTTTGAAAAGTATTTTCGTTGCCGAAAATTTTCGGCTGTAGCAGTTGCTGGGTTGAAACGGAAAGTTCAAGGCGAGAATATATTCGGCCTTTATTGCACCACATTGTGTTACCGTAAAAAAGTGACGTGTTTTCAGTGTTTTTACTGAAGAAAAACCATGTTTTGGTACATTAACATGTACATAGAGTGACGTAGTTCTATTATAAATGTTTGCAAGACTAATAATTACTGGATTAGCCTAGTGTAGGTGGATACGATGGTTAGAAGTAAACAAGTCGAACAAACCAACGTCACGGCACGTCATTTGGTTACAAAGTTCATTAGGTTGATTTGCGAATGCCGTTATTTTGTAAACAGTTAATTGATTAAATGGTAAGATGGTCATCTTACGATATCTTTAGCGAAGAAATGCCACAAACGGGAATTAATTTTTTAAAAAGTTTTTTTTTTTAACTAGCTGAAAAATTTATTTAAAAAAAAAACTGGTTAATAAAAATATTGGTGTTTAAGAATAAATATAAAACAGTGATAGGTGGTGGCAATAAACTTTAGTCACAGCACTACAATCCTACAGTGATGCATGCCGAATCTCTTCCCGCCTTCAGAATATTAATTCTTTTTTAAAGTATAAGTTTCACAGGTGAAAGAAAATCAGATTGATTTTGTGACTAAACTTCGATTAACTTTCTACCTTGTGTAACATATTTCATACACTCTTTTTCTATCGAAAAGGTTTCGTGATTGAGGAGAATTAAACTTAAGGGGGATGCGCTAAGGTAGTCTGCGAAAGACAAATTTTCTTACGTTTTTTGCAATTTGCAATGTCAGTTAAATATGATTCGTGACCGTAACAAATATGGCTTTACAGAATTATAATCATTGGAATCAGCAATGCAACTCTTTATGTTAGAATAATTCTGAAATGTCATGTTTTCATGAAATAGTCATTCAATAGGATTATATGCACTTAGATAGGTGTATTGATGATTTTTATGATTATATTTCTATAAATATTTGATTCGGTCGCGAATCATATTTCAATCAACCAACCTGATGCTGAATTGCAAAAAAACTTAAGAAAATTTGAATTTTGCGAGCTACCCCGACGCTTTCGCCTTAAGCTATGAAACGTCAAGCCCAGGTCTATAAATTGGGTCTTAGATAAATTCTTGTAGGCGTCTTCAAGCACCTATGTGTTTAATAAAGAGGGAATTGAATATTTACTGCAACAAAATCCTAAAATTATGTTACGATAATATTTTTCTTATCTCCAGATATCACGTAAGAGAGAACAAGGAACCTAAGGGTGTGCTCAAACTGTCGGAACTAAACGTTGCGTTCGCACCGTCTAAGATCGGACACATGAACTCGATGCAATTGACGTTTATTAAGGACGGGTCTACACGGCATATTTACGTGTATCATGAGGATCCTGAAGTTATTAGCAATTGGTAAGCTATTTTTTGTTTCTTATAATCTATCTTTAACTTTATTTTTACAAAGTTATTTTTTTTTCCTATGGTGTTGGTGGTGTACAGCAATATCTGAGTTTCCCAACATTTGTAATGCCAAAATGCAGACTACGTTTCAAATAAGAGCACTCACATCTAGCGTGATTTTGCAAAGGGTGCCTAATTGAATATTAATCATGTTTCATAAATTGGCAAACTTAACTAGAAGATAAAGGTAACCTTTAAATGTTAGTAAAATTATGTTAGTTAATTAAGAGAAAGCGTAAATTTACACTAAGCGTGAGTAAATGGACACAAAATCTGGATTAAATAATAAAAAGTTACATCAATTGATCCATAAACAAAAACAAAACAAAAAAACGAAACCTTAAATAGAATATTTAAATAATTATGGAAATTCACTCCAGCCTTGAGAAAGTACTTCAAGGAATTCCCATAAATTTTTATGATCTTGATATGTAAATAAAGTAAACGTTACTAATAGTTACCATAAATTATCCATTTTGCGCAACCAGGTACGTACAGATATCTATTACCACAGTAATATAATTATCATAATAAGTAATCGTACACAAAAAAGCTTGTTATGAAAGCATAAAAACATTTAGAATGTGTATTTGCATGCGCATATATTATTTTTATTTGTTTATAATAATAATTAAGGCCTTCCACCTGTAAAGATGAACTTTAAACTTGAAAACACAAACCACCACAAAATAGTTGTAGCGTTTTGCCATGGCAAAAGCGGTCATTAGTAGGTGGGCTACATATTGTAGCTTTTTTTTAACTGCATTTAAGTCCGTTAACGTTCTGAATCAATAACAAAACATGTACACACACAACATAACAAAAAACAAAATGTACGAAACATGTTCCATGTTCCGATGTTCGGTTTATGGGGTTCCTAGGAGAGTTATTAGGAAAAGGGCAATGACCGCTATTGCCATGCTAAAAGGCGACAACTATAGCATCTCACCTCTTTGTTCAGAACTTTTATTTTCATCCACTAGCTTTGCCAGTCAAAGGTTTATCTAACTAGACCCAGCCTTACCATTTGGGCAGAGAAAATTAACTCCTGCGGGCGAATGGCTTTATTTTTCAACACCTAGGTATTTGGGAAATCATGATTATGTGAATATCTAATATGATCAGGATTATTTGACTTAAGTTTATTGCTTGTAAAACCTTAAACCAACCTTCATGGAGTTCTAATAAAATGGAGCAAAGAATTCCATCATCAGTGAGCACCATGTATCAATCACATAATTAATTTATCTGTCGTTGCTTCATTTTAAATTCTTTTTACTTAATTTTATTCTAGGTGCATCGTCTTCACATATAATTATTTAACTAATGTACCACTACAAAATATTGTTAAACATTTTAAAAGAGTAACGGTGGAGTTTCTTGTCCATTTTTCTCCATGCGAAAACTACCTTTTGGAAGGGGCGACAAGAATCAATTCTATTTTTTTGTAGATTTTGACGTTCAAAAGTGCCTTATTTGAAATAAATTATTTGACTTTGACCATCTACATTTGGACCCATACAATTTGCAAAAAATTATTAACTTACGGTATCTTGAACATCCTTTAATCATTAAGTTAGGTATCTGCTGGTGAATTCAGAAAAGGTATCTAAAACTGTACGTAATTTTTATAAGTTTTAGTGAGTAAATGTTTGAACTGCCATAAATCAATAAATAAAAGAGATAAGTAAACAATAAAACCTCTGCATTACTATTCATTACTTATTTTCCCTCATCCACAGGTACACAGCAATCCGCTGCGCCCAATTGCATCTCCTCCAGGTAGCGTTCCCTTCAATGCCACAATCGGACCTGGTTCTCCGTCTCCCCAAAGACTTCGCGCGTGAAGGCTGGCTATGGAAGACTGGTCCAAGACCCTCGGACGCTCATAGGCGCCGTTGGTTCACGTTGGATAATAGGAAGCTGATGTACCATGATGAAGCACTCGACGCTTATCCGAAGGGCGAGATTTTTGTTGGTAAGAACTTTTTATATTGCTTTTGTTGTGAGCAATATAAATCGAGGGATCAACCAGATTAGATACCATGGAAGTAAACGGACGGAGTCGGTGCGTTCTAGCTTAAACTTGCAAACACAAACCGAATACTTAACTATAGTAACATTAAGGATCTTTAGTAACATAAAGGAACTATACTAACATTAAGGATCAATAGTAACATTAAGGAACTATAGTAACATTAAGGAACTATGGTAACATTAAGGAACTAGATACTTCCGCAAGTTTCTCAAACGTGTCGGTTGTCTCTTTTTTAAACCTCTGTGTTTTGCATCAGGTACATGTAAACTGATCTATTTTTTTTAGAATTAGACTTAACTTAACCATACCTACTTTACCTTCCACAGGTCATGAATCCAACGGCTACTGCATCAAAGTATCCAACACAGGCAACGGTTGCAAGGACGCGCGGTTCCCCTTCCAGCTGGTGACTCCTGACAGGACGTACTGCCTCGCCGCCACCACGCACGAGGACCGCGACGGCTGGCTCGCTGTCATACAACAGACTATCAAGAGGCCGCTCACGCCGCAGGATTCTACCAGTGAGTGTCTGTTACCTTACATCTAGAGACAAGGTTCCCGGATCCAGCTGGTGACTCCTGATAGGACGTATTGCCTCGCCGCCACCACGCACGGAAACCAAAATGTTTATAAGAATGTCAAATGTGAACGAGTTCAATCTTGTTACGGTGAGTATTTTTGTATGGGGTACCTTGATTCATTATTCCCGGAACGGTGATCATCAGTGATTGGAGTAGGTAGATTGATTTTATGTACACACGGCTACACATCGAGCTATAAATTTCCAGTATAAGCTGACCTCGCATTGTACGGAAATCCTATACAATGCGAGATCAGCATAAACTGGATATGTATAGCTTGATGTGTAGCCGTGTGTACTCGCATCATGAATAGTCATAGAAATCATAACATGGATTAGCCTTTTTTCTGGGATTTCATTTTGGTACTTACGGGATTGAATCAAATATTGTAAAAGTAAGGATTTTTAAACTACTACATTATAGAATGGATAAACATTTAAAATTGTTTTTTTTTTCTTATTTATCAAGTAATAAATAGAATTTTACTGTTGTGCGTCCATTCGAAACTTACATAATATGACTAATTTAGTAGTTATTTCTTGTAAGTATATTATCTGCTGCTTGTAATTGTTACTATTCTTGAATAAATAAATAAAAATATAATTTTATACTTCTTAATATTTTTTCGCATTCAATGCAATAACAGCAAAAGGGTTAAACATTTCTTATTGATATTGATGTGTTCTTTATTCTACACATTACAACATTGGAAATTCCTTAAAAAAATCTTAATAATTTCAAAATCCCGGAATCCCGGAGGCATATTCATACTAATATATAAGTGCCAATTCATTGACCCCAAATCAATCTACCTACTCCAATCACTGGTGATCATTAATATTCCAAAGATATGGACTGCATATTGTGGTGATAATAATTATGCTCAGAAAAGTGAGTATTTTTACACACAAAAACAAGGTTTCTTCTATTAAGCCGTTGACAAGACGCAAATGTTCGAAGTCTTTAAATAAAAAAATGCCAAATCTATATAGTTTTTGGTAGCGGAAAATATATTATGTTAATCTTGAACATAATAATATTTCTCAAAACTTGGTTGTTACTAAAACAAGTTTTGAAAAACAAAAAACACGATACAAATTAACGGTAAACTAATCTTTTACCTTGAGTTCTAATCCAAAATATCTGTAAAAAATATCAACGCACGTTGGTATTTAATTAATAACAAGAACGTCTTATTTGAATGCAGAACTTTTTTGTTTTTATTTTCGATTACTCAACTCCTTTTTGAGTAAATAGATAATTACTTTTTTTTGTCGATAGGGGCATCTTATAGCTGACCTCTGAGGTCATGACTATTTACCCGGTCAATCCTGTGGTTGCCTTAAGCTGCTACACTCAAAGTCTCCAGCCAGGGGCATACAAACTAAGCTAAAAAGCTAGGTGAACGCTCGCTAAGGGCACCCCCTGTGGGGTACGAGCCTCGGCTTAGGGCATCACCGGAGGGAGGATATCAAAGATGGGACGGGCTGGGATAATTACTTTATATTTTGCAATAAGTTATAAGCATTATCTCATCGCGCTTCTCTTTCTTTTCGATGCAGTCCGACAGCGACGGCGCTTTAGCTGTTGACAGCGTCTTAAGCCTTTAATCTTAGGGCGTGCCTTGATGTATGAATAAAGTCACTATCTCACAATTAAAACATTATTGTTTATAAAACCAATAGGTTCCAAAGTCTGCATAATTATAATTGGCCAAAAATAAATGCTTGAAAAAAATTAGCACCGCGGCAATCAACGCGTTGATGTCTTTTACTCCACGGTGTCGGTAATTTCCTTCATAGTGTCGCGAAATAAATGGTTTAGTCCCATCTCAAAAATGCCCAACGCGCCTAAAGAAGTTTTCACTTCAAAAATAGAAAAACAACTGTTGAGGAGAACTTTGAAACTTCGATATATGGATGAAGAATCATGTTATTAACACATCAATCTACCAAACGTAACATCACGCCTTGTCTCCCCGAAGGGTTGGGCAGAGGTGTCCCTGTAGCAGGTTCACCAACATTTCGTCAGTTATGTTTTAAGTCCCATGTAATAGGGGGCAAGCCTATTGCCATCAACCGGGCACAAATCCAGACTGCTACTGAGAAATTTCAGATAGAAAAACCCAATAACACTTTGCCCGACCTGGGAAGCGCTACTGCTGAGCATGAGGTCCTGGGACCTCATGCTCAGCAGTAGAGCTTGCGACCACTAGACCAACGAGGCAGTCAAACAATCAACCAAACATTGTGCAAATTCCAAAGGCCACATATAATTGGCCTGAGTTAAAAATAAATATAATTATTAAAATAGAAAAAAAACACTACTACGTAGGTACAGTCAAGGGCAAAAATATAACATGATTTTCTCCAAAAATATTGATTGAAGCTATGGGTTGTTGTGCATATAATAATCATTTAAATCGATAGTGTACTCTACTCTACGAGAACTCTCGATTTTGGATTTTGCTAGGTGTAAATTAAGTATATTTTTTGGCTTCACGATCCCGTAAATGCTGATAACATGTTACTAGTTATGCAATATTGTGATATTTCAAAACAAATAATAGATACTCGTCACTGTTGAGCGTGACGTAGTAATGAAGAAGCACATTTAAACTATTTTTTTGGTACAAATATTTGTTATGAAATCACTTAATTTCGATTGCAATTTTTAATCAGCTCAAATCTATTACTAGCCTATCATTTAAATCGAAAATTTGTTACCACGTTTGGCAAACAGTTTTGAAAAGATGCTACTGCCCAACTTTTTGGTGTAATGTCCTGTGCGAGTCCCAATAAATACTTTTTCTTTCTTCTTTCTTTCTAAATAGAAGATATACCTACCCTTTACAGCACGCGTAGCATGACCACCGTCGAAATGGGTTTTGTCGACGGAAGAATAGACAAAATGGCAGATAAACAATCACAATCTGTCATTTTATCTATTCTTCCGTCGACAAAACCCGTTTCTACGGTGGTCATGCTACGCGTGCTGGAATACATTTTCTATGCCTGAAACTACATTCTCAACCCTCAAGACACCGACCATTTCAATTACTGTCTGGCTACTAGTAGTATAATGTAAGCAACTTCATTCAATATAGAAACCAGCAGCCACTTTGAACAGAATCACTATGTGTCATTACAAAACAGGTAAAGCTACGTAAGATGTTGCTAAGGAGGCGTGGTGGCAACCATTTCATGTAGCTTACGTCCTTCTACGTCACAACCGAACGTGCCCTACAATGATGTCAGATCACGTCTATCCCATTAACCTGTAGGTGCTGTTAGCACAGGTACCTACCTCCCATGACATATTTGTTAAATGTTGCTAAGGAGGCGTGGTGGTAATTATTTTACACCTACGTCACATTCTACGTCACTGCTGAACGCGACCTACAATCATGATGGATCACGTCTAGTCTATTAATTAACCTGTAAGTGCTGTTAACATACCTCGGATAGCTAGAGTAAATAGAATCTCATGACGTCACTGCCTACAATCACTGCGAGTCATCTCCAAATTCCATTACCATTAATTTTCTCCATTACCTTTTCTCAACTACCTCACTTGAAACAACTAACTGTCTAAGTACCGGCTGAATATCAGTAAATATTTTTTCAACGCACTTGTTCATAAGTGCTTCTTATTGCACCGCTACGTTCATAATCCAGTATATTAAACACACGTTCTTTTGACATTATATCACCGCACTAGTGCGGTAATGTGCGCCACAGTTAACAAATATATTAGTAAGAGATATGCGGTCCTTTTTTTAAATCTCAGTAAAGAGACACACCACGCGCAGCTTTATCTCCAGAATTGATCGATCCGCATAGCAGTTGTTTAATGGCTGCCTAGCCACGAGTCCACTCAATTGACTCTTGTCTCGAAATTCCATTATCATCAGATTCATCAGATTAAAATTTGGCAGGCCCAATGCTGATGGGGACCAGGCGCACTCTCTGGTCCAAGCACTTGACTACAACGCCTAGACGCTTATTACAGCCTCCACAGGAAGCGATGGATTATTATTAGCCAGGAATAACTTGGAGTAAGTTATGGTATTCAATTTTGGAAAAGGTGGCTAAAGGTTATGTCAGTAAGGTGTGCAGTAGCTTTTATAATGTCATACTGCGGTCCGTTTGCCAAGCGTGGGGATGTGGGGATTATGTAATTAATTATCATTATGCCGAAAAGGAAGCAACATTTGTCTAGTTCTCTGTCCATCGGATACGGTGAACGGTGGTGGCTATAGGTACTATAAAGCTGATGTTTATTTATGGGTTCATATAATCATGAATGGGATAATTTCATTGCTATTTTTTTGCTACAATGTTTTTTTTTTTTTTTTTCTTTCCAGCCGAGGCCACGCTGGTCCGCAAGCGCACCGCGTCGAACTCGATCAGCATATTCTCGGGCAGGTAGTCGGTATCCGTCGCAGCATGCAACCCCTACCATTTCTAGCTTACACGAGAGTAAGTCCGACGGTACCCACGTCGCGTCGTCGCCCGCTTTACACGCTGCGTTACGGATAAGTCTTACGACTGCTAAATAATTATAATTAAATTATTATTATTAAAAACCCTCTAGAATTATTTTAATAATTAGGACTTAGGTATTTTATGACGACTCTTGTAAATACAATTTATTATTATTTTTATTAAATGATTTTAATCTGTTTATCCATTATTTAATTACGTAATGCTGATGCAACGTTTTAATTATTATACAATTATTATTAGGATTTGAGCGATGTAATCTAAAACGTATACAATTTCTTTTTTTTATTTATTGTATTTAATGCAATGAAGGATTTGAATCGATAATTTAAGTCATATTAAATTATATCATTAATTTATGTTTATTTTGTAAGTTAATAAAGTGTGTTTTTTCATTTGACGTTCTTTTATATCATGGCGGTACGCACAAAATATCAATGTAATAACCAATAATATAGTTATGATAACTTGTAGCTTGTAAAAAACTAAATATATCAATACATTTGTAATTCACTTTAGTGTAACGTTGAAAATCACAACAAAGCTCTCTTAATCATGGTAAAAGACATTCTACAGGGACTTTATATATGGTGTGTTAGTGTAAACAAGTACTGTAATGGAATACCACAAGTAACATAAATATATTTTACAATAAACTAAATCCACATTACTTTGATAGTATTCAGTTTTAAGGTTCAAACACACTGAGACGAATCCCGAACGGGATTTGTCTCTGTTCTCTGGGGGTCTGTTCAACCATTACCCTGTGGCCGATACTTATAGTAACAAGGGTAAAAAAAAAATAGCAATTTTTTTCAATAACATTATTTTACTCCTATTTCTTGTGGTATTCCCATCACATAAACTTTTAAGAAACGTATATATGACTTGCATCGTATATTGCATTTATGAATAAGTTTTAACGGGGTACATTATAGGTACTCTGTATTTGTTCGCCTCGTATGCTATGACGTACATAGCGTACATAATTATGTATATTGATACTCCGTAAGCGACACAAGCGATGGGTGACACTGTATGTTGTACAAGAAGACATGACGAGAGATGTCTTTAACTGTAATATTATAAAATAATTTAGGTTCAAAGCATATTCTTTCAAGAGCAATAGAGAAATGCACCCATTACATGATTTTTAAATACTTATCATTGTAAACAATAAATTATGTTTCAACTTTGGAATTACGCACCGAAAGTCATTGAATTGACATTAATAAGATAATCGAGGAAATCACAAAAAGTGGTTGAAGTCGACAAAACATGGTGAAGTCGAATGGATTGTGCTTTGAACCTAACCGACTATGTATTATTACTAAATGTTATTGTTCTAACAACATACAGACGATGATATTTTTATTTCCTAAGATTATTTTTTCTACAAGTTGTGCAGTTTGTAAACGATTTGCTCAATATAGACGTAATTGCGCGTAAAATTGTAGGAATGTCTTGACTATTTAGAATTATTTGTCGAAGCTCATTTTGTCGCACTGTACAGATAAATCCATCTTAAGGAATTGTGTCGCGATATCCAATATTTATAATTATTAAGGTTCAGTCACACTGGTTCTGTGTCTGTGTATTGCGATCTGAGAAAATCTCGCAAGCAAGATGAACCATATATAATATTCTTACATAAAATATGAATTATATCGTATAACTCAAAAAAAAAGCGAATAACATACAACAATATTATAGTATGTAATGCAACTAGCAATGCAATAACGTGAGAAAAGTATAGCGTTTAGGCTTAACGAATACTCTGATGTATGTTCTTATATATATTTTTCTATAATGGTAGTCTCGGAAACGATAGGCTTTGAGCGGAGTTGTGAATGTGTTAGAAAAGTTTTTGTGTGAAATAATTGGTATAATTACCTATGTAAGCAGTGCTGTTTATAAAACATTCGTTATTTGCAGAAAAAAAAAAACTAGTTGCATACTGTAATAATTATCATTCGTCTGGCTATTTCAACATGAAATAAGTTAATTCGACTTAAAAGTAAGTGTGGACATATCTCAATAGAAAAATTAGACAATTTCAGCCGCTTAGACGGAGGATAATGAGGTAACGAATTTTACAGATAAAATATTATTTCTAAGAAGTAACTTTTTTAAAGAAAAAGCTGGTGAAATTGAATTTTACACAATTATGATAAAATGTTTAGTTAAAATCAATTAGAATCAATTCGAAACCAACAGGACTCTCGTAACGAAGGCCTTCTCATATGAATTAATTAGTAAAATCATAATTAGTCTGATGTTCTAAGAAAACCAATGTTTGCAAAACGTTGGCTTTCTAGAAAAGTTTAAATAAATATAATTTTATTGGTACTCAAACTTGTCAAAACAAGATAATACATTTAGTTACATACCTACTCATATTGTTAAGGGACCCTTTCCAAAGTCAAGCTACCTGCTTGATTAGAGTAACATTAAAAATTAAAAAAAAAAAATATTTTTATGAAATTAGGCATAAATTACGATTGAGGATCGGAACACTTCGAAAGGAGTGTTATGAAAATTGAACTTGAAAAGTTTTAGTTTAAATTTAGCGTGAATTCAAAGCTAGGAGGCTACCAAAAATATGGTAGAGATAATATTTTATTGTAATGTATACTAAATGTGACTATCATTACAGGCGAAAATGCTTTAGTATAGTTAATGCGAGGAATGAATATAATTCATCTTCATGCGTGTTGCGTGCGAGTGTAGTGCGAGTGTCTGACTAGGACTAAAGTTAGAATTAGGATACTTATCAGAATCACTATCATGTAATCGTGTTCTACCATTTATTGACACGTAAGCTAATGTCCAAAACATTAATTTAATGAGCAAATAACTTAGACTACTTTCGATACTGAATCGTGTGTAATTTATACTATCGTATAACAATTTTCTTATCAGGATAGCCGTAGATTTAGTAATAATTTAGTTAATTGATTCAGGCGTGACCTTGCGGAAATCCATCATAAAATAATGATGTGGATATATTTAGTAACCTGTTCCGCTTAGCTATTTCTAAGGAGTCTTAAAAAGACCCTGGAAGAAATCGACACGTGTTTCATCTCTCAACGAGGCATCCTCAGGATGACGATTGACTTGTCGCGAACTCGAACACGGCGTGTTGCCACACCAAGCACCGAGAGCAGACAAGCTTGTCTGCGCTCGGTGCTTGGTGTGGTGTAAGACTCTTTAGAAATAGCTAAGCGGAAAAGGTTACTAAATATATCCACTTCATCATTTTAGTAATAATTTATAGAAAAACGGAAGCGTTAAATGAATTAGAGAATAATCAGCCACAAAAAGCAATTTAAATGTTTCCTATATAATGTACAATTTTATTTTAATTTATGTTATAGCTTTGTAAGCTAATCGATGTGTTACTGCCACTTACCCATATGTACGTAAGTTATAATATTTTAAAGATCATTTTAAATCAATTACATATTCGCTTTAGTTGTAAATTTAGTGTAATTATTTCAACAAATTTTACCAAAACATGCCTCGCTTAAGTTTTACATTTATTTTGTTGTAAATAAATAAAACGATAATATTTGTAGTGTGCTCTGGCATAATACATACCTACCTATGAATACTTACAAAATAAACTTTTCACCTGCTAAAGTTGACTTTCATTAACCTGCACAAATCACAGAAAAATAATAAATACTGGGGAAGTTTACTATTCGCCTTAGTGTGTTTGTACCTTATATTATTTTAAAGTTATTTTTAGTTAAAAATAAATCCATCAAGAATATGTTTTTACAATTATTAAAACTTTTTGCATCATTTTATGAAATTGGTACAAATACTTTCACATATTCTTTCATAAAATCAAAAGCAAAAACCACAAGCGGTTTCCGCATGGAAATATTTTTTCTGGCAGCGACTATTTTCGTGTTTGTTTTCTCAGGTTCGAAGCGATGTCGCTCTCGACGTCTTCTTAGTTCAATATCAGGTTACCACTTTACCTCAAATAACGAACGCGTTCCGGTTTTGAACTAGTGTAACTGATGCATTTTATTTGTAACAGAAAACTAATTTTGAATATTTACCTACGACACCAATTTACTTTAACTAAGACAATACACTTTAATAATTAATAAAGTTGGGTATGGTAAGGAAAGGATGGGGTCTTAGGACTTTTTGTGGCTACTATTTTGTATTTTATTATAAATATGTAAAAATCGCGTTTTCACCTTTCCTTGGTTTCGCCCTCCAAATAGGACATCAAATAAAAATCGGTACAGTCAGCCTCTAAAGATTTATAATATTTGTTCCATAATATTCAAATACTGTAGAACAAATATTATAAATCTTTCATTTTTCAATCTTTCTTTTTTTCTTCTTTCTTTTATTCTCTAGACATTCATATGTGTAGCCGCAAAAACACATAGGTACTTACTTAATTTAGAAAACGGGCATAAGTGTAAGAATCCCATTTACGCGGAGTGCAAACTTCCCAAATAGCAAAATATGTTCTTATAACTATCTTCAAGACTATTTTTTTAACGCTCATAAAATACTTATAGCTTGCTACAACCCTGGATTTGGGCACACTTATAGGAGCATTTTTTTTAAATCGTATAATCAACTTACAGAATGTTATTAACTCCGATGATGCACTTGTAATTGCATTAGAGAAGTATAATGAGTCCTACAATTATAGACACACAATCATTAAGAATGATAACTTTTATAAGCGTCTGATATAAAGTCTTTACCAAATAAATCTTGTTTACAATGTGCTAGTAATGTATTTTTGTTGTTGGTTTATAAGTATATTTCCTAAAACTTGAATTATATGTTTTTGTTTAGGGTTTGCTTCGTGAGTGATCGTTGAAATTAAATAATTTATATCATAAGTGTTACTTATTACTATTTATGGTATGTGAGAATGTGAATATACCGTGTGAAATCATTGGGAAATAATATTCAATGTTAAAATTTGCTGATTCTATTTTTTTTTAAAGCGCCTCTAAAAGTTGAACGTTACTCAATTATTTAATAAATTTATAAAAATCAAATTTATCTAATATCTGCCATATTTAAAAAATATTTTGACTGAGAGTGTGACTATGATACGCATAATAGCGCTTATTTCTATTATAAATATGAACTATTCGCCTCCATATTAATATAAAGTTATATTGATCTCACAGCGGTCTAATTTAGTACTTTTACTCTTATAATAATTCTGATCAAGACTATATTTTTACGAGCTTATTAAGGTCTCCCCAAAGTACGTCATTAAATCTTTTACTTTCACTAAATGCTACTACAGGAGCAGAAACTTTACACAGACTATTAGTCTTGTTACATGCACTTATGTCCTACAACTGTCTAATAACTTAATTTTGTAGTGAACTTAGTCACCTTAGCTAACTTTAGTCATGAGATCAAGTGATCTTGAGTATTATTAGACTTATAACTTAATCCTGTTTTGTAATAAAAGCCTAAATTATAAGAACAAGTGATCGTGAGTATATCAAAGCTTGCGGAACGGTATTAAAAAAAATGTAAGTCTGTACCAGTGCTAGTATAAGAGTTTTATTAGTCTTGGCAGTCCTATAATTTTCATTATAGGAATTTTTTTGCTAGTTGGGTTATATTCTACCCGCGCGGCGGATAAAACCCGTGACATTCACAAAAGTTCTGTTTTGCAGTGTAAGCTGATACGCTTATGACACATAATCCTTTTGAATTCACTTTGAAGTTCGCAGTGATGAGTGTGTTAATTTCTTAATTTAACATCATTAATTAATTTTATGATTTCTAAGAATATGATTTACTGTCTCATTTGATATGACAAAACTTGATGAATTACATCATGTTAACAACTTGGAATATTCCAAATTTATGTAAAATTAGAAACGGTAATTAGCATTAGGGTTTCTTTCATTTTAATAACATAAATGCCTAAATTAATTAAAGTAGATCGAATGCGTTTGTTTATTAAATACATTCATATAAAAAATCCCATTCAATTAAATAAGTAATCTTCCACCATACCTAAAAACACGTACAGAAATAATTAATAAAAAATTCTTTGGTCAAAAGTCTCTCCTATAATTTAAAATTAATTCATCATACTATTTGATGCATAAGAATTCCTCATGTCATTTCTCATATCATAATAATTATCCTTGTACCCATAATTGCAGTACTGCATAGGTGCGCAAGATTCGTTCGTGGTCATTTCTTCATAACACCGTTCCTCATATTCATTGTCTGGGTACTCTTGGTAACCTTCGCAGTTGTTATGACTATCTTGCACGTTTTCTCTAGGAGGCTGGGCGTTACGGCAGGTCGAAGAGTCGTTATTTGGCGGGTTAACGTTCCATCGTTGTGATATTGCGCAGCTGAGTGTACCACCGTGCTGGAAGGCGAAGGGCCAAGCCTGGAAATAAGAGTGGGTGCTATTATAAGTTGGTAATTTGTTTGATTATGTACCTACCCAAAGAAAACTCAAGTAGGTACTCGACTTTCTAGACGTAGACGTTCAGTAAGCATAATATAGACACACATACATCGTGAGAAAACCGGCATGTCAGAGATATTTATCGACGGCATGTGAAGCTAAGTTAGAGGCCCATGGGCGGCATTAAAACTCAGACACCGGGTTATTCACTAACCACACGAAAATAATAAGTAAGCATAATAAAATGAAAATCAAAATCATTTATTCAAATTAATTTGGGAATCGGTACTTTTTGAGCGTTAAAATTACATAAGGCATTCCCCCAAAACGCTGGGAAGAAGAAGTGGCGCAACAAACTCCCCAGCAATATTTATACATTTTGATCACCCACATGAACGATGTTACCCGTAAATGAGATGCCTCCACCAATTGGAATCCCCAGCATAGAAAACGGAACTCTTAACAAGGAACATTAGCTTTAATCAGCACAGCCACTAAGCTCAATGTCCAATGAAGTCTACAAGACCATTTGTAGACCACCCATTTAGCAAAACACTGAAACAAGTAGGTATGATGATCCGCTTATTGCGAGATCATAACTCGACCACACTTTTTATGTTCGAACAAACAAAGTTGGGTCTTAGACGAACACATGCATCGACCCAACAAAAAAAACCCCGTTGCAATTTCATATGGATAGTGGAACATACCTAAGAATGAGTCTTATCCTGAAGATTTTATAAAAACAATAGAGCATCATCCAGGAATGGAAGCCGACCCCAATATAGTTTGGAAAAGGCTAGATGTTGTTCATCAATAATAATAGGAGATGAGACTAAAGTTCTCTTAACAAATAACATTTATTGGCGATGGCGAAGAAATCATGTAAAATGTAACTTTCTGAAATATAGAACATGCATGTAAAACACAACCTCCTTATGTTCGTAATGAAGCAGTAAATAAGACAAAGGAACAGCCAGGGAACAATAAAACTGGAGCATCTCTTTAACGTCCGGAGATAAACTTTATTTATACTCGTAACAGCTGCAAACTTTTGGTCAGCTCGTGTGCGCAGCGTAAAACTCTCCTGTTTATTGTTATAACCTTTTTGTTTCTATGTTTCTTCGTTCCACTTGTACCGATATACTTTTTTGTTGTTTATGTACCGACGGAAGGGTCGGAAAAGTGATTCTTGGATTTTTTTTGTCAAAAAAGTATTTATTTTACATGTCCTCTATGGAACACACACGAAGATTGTACCGCTACAAATGCAAATCTTAAACAAATTTAACTAAACAAGCAATTTTTGTTTTTTTCATAGATCCTGATCTTAGCATTACGAGCCTATTAAAAGCACATAAAATAGCCCAGACCGCTTTTACAAAAGTAGAGTTAGTTAGTTTATCAGACCCACCTAACAGAGCACAAATTAGAGCAATATTGTTTCTCGTTTGTTTCAATAATTCTTATTTTGAAAAATGTTTTATCTTTAACGATGCGTTCACAAACCGTTAATCCGGCTATCGATCAAGCATGCGACCTTCGTGGAACGTGTCACTAATCCTTCGACGACAGTGCTCGCGCTCGCGCTTCGGCGTTTGGCAAATTCCCTTTAGGCCCGTGAGCCCGTCAGTAATTCATTGAGGCAGAGTCTCGTGCCCTGCACGATTAAGGGGATGACAGCCGTGACAGGGAATAAATTGTGAACAATTATGAGATTCACGCCTCTCTGATAAATGGACGGGTGCTAACTTTTTGTAGTCTCAACTTGTCGCCACAACAACGCTGATGAATGTTGAGGTGGTTTGTTGTTTGGCTGTTCCGTTGTGTTTTTGAAGAAACATAAAATAAAACAGACATATAGTCGATAGGTAAATAATTGTTAGTGTAATATGAATACCTAAATAAAGCATCTCTGCGACGTTCCCACTACTGCACCTACGAAATATACGCGAGTAGTGGAGAATTTTTACAAGTAATATAAGACTTTTTGTAACATTCCCACCTATCCAATCACATATCTCTCATATTAAGATCATTTGAAGACGATAAACATTTGCTAAAAATAAAGATGCGTGAGTGAGTTGAATATCTTACTACTAACGCAAAATGCACAGGTGGGAAATGTCGGCACAAGAACGCCAGCAGTTACATGTTCAATTTAAACACTTTTGTGTTCTAAAACAGTCATGTCATGTCTTTTTCTATGCTTCAGAGAAAACTAACACGTGAACACGCAGGTCGTGAATTTGCTTAAAAAAGATAGGGCGTTAAAGTTTTCTCTAGGTATTGTGCCGAATGTTAAGGGTGGCTCGTGTTCGCAGTTTTATAATAATTATGCTATGTCTTTTGCGGTAGATTCAGATCAGTAGCTATAGCTGCTTTAGGTACCTTCATATTATAATATAATTTAATGTCATTTAATTAATCAGAAATAAGGTACTAAGCGATTACAATATTCGGAGCAAGTCTCGTAGATGTGCTACGAATGGGTACTACGCATATCTACGACGAAGGTTCCGACTCCTCTACCCCATATTCATACAGGTAGGAGGTATCTCCTCTATTCATATCATATTTTGTTAAACACTGTAATTTTATTATAGTTTCTGAACGGGCTGAGTGAAAGCGGTGAATATGCGGGTTATGCAAGATCACGGGTCGCGCAGCATATCGTAGAGGTGCTACGAATTTATTCAACGAGAACGTCATGACACTCCATACTGCAGTGCGTCCATATTATGATACTGTCAACTAATGAGTATTTCCAATGGACGGTTATTAGTTGATTTTGGTCGGTTTTAAAAATAAAAACGAAATATACTTGGGTAATTTAAAAGTCAAGCGCACATTACGCCAGGGCGGGTCACATCGAAACGCATTTCAATCCAAAAAGCTCGGTATAGCCTGCCTGCAATGTGCGACGGTTGATACAAAATGAAATGTACGAAAGTGATGTAGGGGGCATTCTGCCTTCAGGTGCGGCCTGCCAGAATGTGCGCCAGCCTTTAGGGCCTTACCAGGCTAAGTGGATGCGGCGGCGTGTGCGCTGATCTCGGCTCGTGTAACAAAGCCCGTAGGTGCGCTATGTATGACGCTGCTAGTCGTAGCGTGTCCAGTTTAGACAGCTTTGTGTCCGCTGGTACCCAGGGTAGTGTGGTTTTCAGTCTGAAGAAGAAATGTCTGTTACTGATTTGATAGAAAACCAGGTTTATATTAAAAGATATTCCAAATTTTACTTTATTTTGAGAGATGTTATTATAATGTTTTTGCAAAACTACCCGCCGCATCCTAGGGGTCTTGCATTGGTGCCTCCTTCTTACGACAGATAACCTACCTATTTAGCAGAGGCCTTATTCATTTTTTTGAATGAAGCTCACGAAGCTGTGTTATCACTTATCAGTGAGATATTAAAAGTTGGTTGATTTGATCCCCCACAAAGAGTTGATGTCGTAATTAATCTTGATGTTATTACCTGCAAAATGCTTTTGAGAGGACTCTCATTCTTGCTCGCTCCCGTGCATTGGCGGCATTTCTGTGTTGTGGCTCTTGTGAACTCCGACCTGCGAAAAAATTATGTTTTTACCTTCTATTGTAAATAACATTGAAGTTGGTTAGGGTCGTCAGCAATATGAAATCCACATGTCGTTCATTAACGTCGCTTTTAGCGACTATGAACCTTGTATGTACCGGTTATCACCCTTTCGTTATTTCGATATAAACGTATGGATTTTATACTCCATTATTTCCCGATAAGTACAAACCAATGTAATTTATTTACCATTTACATTAAAAATATAATTCTAAAGTGCAGTAATTTCAATATTATTACACAATAACTGTCCTTATTTAGCCATTATTTGTCTAATGCTAATAAATAGAGTTTAGTAATATGCCAAAACTTGGGCCACGAGAGACTTTATGTCCCAAAAATTGTAGGTAAAATGTACCTACCTACTTCGTTTTGTACCACAAAAGGAAAAACGGAAGCTTTATAGGATCACTCGTGTGTCTGTCTGTCCGTCTGTCACAGTCAATTTGCTCCGAATCTACAGGACCGATTAAGTTGAAATTTGGTACACATATGTATTTCTGTGATCCAAATACGAACGTATAACGTAAATAAATAAATGAATTTTGAATATAGGGGTCACTTTTGGGGGGCAATATAAAAAAATGAAAAAAAAAATTGCTGACAGTACCGTATGACATGTCAAATGAAAAGGCTTGTTGCGAGGATCTTAAACATATTTTTTATATAATTTTAAAATAAATACGTTTAATGATATATAAGAAATTCGATGAAAATTGGCCTTATATCCGAAACTACTGGACTTAAAATTTTGAAAAAATACATAGTATAAATCTTTACTCATAGATTACAGGAAAACTTATAAGAAGTCTATAGTTTTAAAAAATAACATGGTAAATCTCTAAATATGCGTACAAACTTACATTTGCAGTTGGAATGTATAGGAGAACATATATTTCAACTAAAATTTTAAGTTTGCATTTGGGACAAATTCATCCTAACTACGGAACCCTTCATTATGCGTAGTTTAAGACGCACTTGGCCGGTTTTTTTTTTTAATAATCAATTCTGCACCAATATTTTTGCACTTAGAATATTCAGTACAGGACCTAGGTATCTCCATCCTAATAAATATGGGTCTCATTTAGTTACCTACCTACCGACCAAGTGCTGAGCATGCTAACTTTATAACTGTACCGTTGAAATTTTCAAAGTCAGTGAAAGTCGTTGCTTTAATTGTTTTAATTAGGTATGAGTCCTAATGAGGATGGTGACGCTGCCTCCTATGCTTGAAAAATATGAATTGAAAGTAGTAATAAAAATGGTAGATAACTTATTTTCCGAAGAAAGAAAAAAATATAGTATCCTGAAACGCCCAATAGGTTAGTTATATTTTGTTGTATTTATATTTATTTAATAAAAATCCATTAACCTGAGTTTGATTGAGTATCATCAAAAAAGAAATCGTCGTCATCCGCATCGTCTGCCCGTTTTTCAACCGGCGGGGACCGATTCACTCGTTTTCTAGGCATTTTTAATATTGCACTAATTTATATCACTTTCACTACAACACTAGCACATTTTTTTTTAAATTTCGAACTATGAACAGTTTTTTTTTAATATTTATTGAAAGAGTTTGGACAACATGACATGAAGAATTTTTAAGGGTGGTTTGTGCTCTCTTGTCTTCCGGCGTGACGTTGAGCATTTGAGCGGCGCGGGCGCAAGGCGGGCGGCATGGCTCGTTGGGCGGCGCCAACACTCGCCCCTCCCGAAGAAACTTCAGTATTACTCCTCGACTAATGAACGATGGTTTACGCAAGAAATACATAGCTCTTCGTTTTGGTATGTTTTTGTATACTTCTAAATAGCCCATGGTTGTGAAACACTGACTTTATTGAGCGGGTGAATTTTTTATTTATTTAAAAGTCTAGAGAACGCAAGGGAGTCACCTAGATTGCCTAGATACCTAGATAGTCGAGATTTTAACTTATAAATTGTATTTAAGTAAGTACTTTTAAGTTGGTAATATGGCTACAGGAATTTTTTGTGGCTATGTAGAGTAAGAGTTCCTTGTAATAGAGTTTCTATCATCCCCATCATCTGTAGTAATTAAGCTGCATCTTGTTGGAGTGTCGGCATCTTTAGGAACAGGGACATCAGGCCTATACTCGTAGATAGGTTTATCTTGGAAGCATCTAAGTAAGGTTCAAATCACGTGGGCCAGTTTCATGCGACGGTACCAGAGATGCTTGTACAATTAGATCCATAAATTAGATGGATCTAATTGTACAGGCATCTCCGGTATATAACTCCATCGCTTTTCAAATAAGAATAAAGTCTTACAAAACCACTTAAAATTCAAAAAACTTCTTCCTAAAATGACATGAAATCAAACCCACAAAAGTGTGAAGCAATTAGCGTCGAAGTGTTCGTAGAAAAAGTGTGACAGAAAGCCGCGCGGGTCACACTTCCGCGACACTTTATACTTTCCGAACAACTCCACCATGTCACACACACGTGCTACGCAGATACACCCTGGAATGAACCCTTGCGTCATTTTACAATAACTTTACTTTTGTTTTTGGTAAGTTTAGTAAGATAAGATAATTGAGAAGAAATAATAGTAAATGACACATGGGACCTCAAACATACCTGGCGAAATGTGTGTGTACAGGTACATCTCTACCCAACCCTCCGAGGAATAGTAAATAGCTGCTGGAGATTAGCGAAGCAAGCAGAACCCTGGAAGGCTTTTGATTACCGTATAAGTCTTTGCATACCAATATTGGTATATATAATTCAGGATAACACCTGAACCACTAGGTGTTATCTGATATAATTAACACCTGTGTTCCACTGCGCATGCAGTATATAGGAACCTACCTACTTATATCCCAGACATCTACTCAAACTGTTTTGGAACCAGTTAAGAGCCCATATTACGTCAGCTCAAATTAACTTTTCATCTCGTTCGTACCATGAGAGCGAGACGGAGTGGGGTGCTGGCGGCTCCAAGGCGCGAATAGTTTAGGTAATTGCTTTATACGGCAAACATAATGGTAATTTAAAAAAATAAACGACACGAGCTTCTTAATAGTTAGTTCAGTTATTATTCAAAGTTTCATGATCTAATTTGAAGTATTTTTTTTATACCAGCGGTTAATTGTTCGGTTTGGAGGTACCTAACTTTGGTTTTTTTTTTCCATCGAGATACTTTTATGAAATCGTGTTTTCGTCAAACATTGTACTTAATATTAATCTTCAACTTTAACTTATATTTATTCATTTATTTATATATATTAATGCTGCAGAATTTTCGATATAAACGAGGACCGTGCTAAGCAATTTGAGTTACTATAGGCCCTTAAGTAGATAAATAAGAAAAAAATTACATGAAATATGTGCAACCGTGTCCAGTGTGTCCGTGTCCGTGACCGTGTACAATGTTCAATATCCCGCCTCAAAAGAAATGAATGTGTAGGAGCAGACATCCGATGATGATGTTGTTATCTCTAATTTAGGGTAGTATTTAATATTAGTTCAAGCTTGTCTGTCAGCCCTAATTGTGGAGATGATCGGCGGCGGCTTCCAACTGCGAGGTGTTAGACGAATTGCTGCAAATAGGATGTAAATAGGGTTGCTAGTTATTACGTTGGTATGCAACAGGATTTCTAAAGAGCACAAATAAAATAAAATTATGTTCTCTTATACAATCTACGATTATATATTGATCGAGAAAAATATGTAACTTTATCCTAACTTGTAATTTTATAAATGCGAAAGTGAGTATTTTTTTGTTTGTTACGCTTTCACGCTAAAACGGCTGAACGGATTTGGTTGAAATTTTGCACATGGGTAGACCATGACCTGGGTTAGGACGTTAAATCCTTTTTATCCCGATATTTCCACGGGATCGAGACCTTAGCGGGTGAAACCGCGGAGCGCAGCTAATATAAAATTAATTGAGATTGTTGTGTTGATTTTAAAATGATGTGGATATATTTAGTAACCTGTTCCGCTTGTGTTGATTTTGTTAGACGGCAGTTTTTTTTTTAAAGTAGGTAATTAAAATATTAACCTGATGTATTTTCGCGGTATTGGAACACCCTGGATAAACTGTAACGCCGCTAAAGAAGGGGGATTCCCTGAAATATTTTTTGAGTTTGTACAAATTCACATTTTAGGTAGATAGGTAGCAGGTAAAAATAATTGATATACACATACCTACCTAATAATATACATATTAAAGTTTCACATGAAAGACGAAGCAAGCTTAGAATTATTTTGTTAAATTCGTTCTACATTATCTCGGCAACAACCCTACGAGTCCAGGTGGCGGATATCAAAGCATTGAATTTAACCGCTCCGACGAAAAGTGATTCGTTTTAAGCTCCATACAGTGTGACTTACGATGCTACTGTTTACTCAACTAATATTATTCATTGTTCCACTTACACGCGTACAATTAATATACCAAACGAAATCTCTGAAAGAAAATTGTGAAGAATTTAAGTGTTGGTTGATACCTAAACAAAGATCTAAGTTATCGAAGGTAAGCAAGTGGGTAACTTTACCTGCCCATAAACCTCATCTTATATAAGTAGAACAAAAATGAAATCCTGTTCGTTGGTAAGCGTATCACTTCAGAACGGCTGGACCCATTTGGGAAATTTTTGTTTTAAAATGTTCATCTGAATCAGGTTTTAACGGAAAGAAAAATTCGGCAAAACTGGAACTGAATTTTCTATGGGAATTTTGTTTGAATTATTGTTTGGGCAGGACAACGTCTGTCGGGTCAGCTAGTCATGAATAATTTGAAATCAGCTGGAATGTACCTACAGTTTCTTCAGTTCTTACTTTCCTAAATGTTTATAATTGTTTTAGCTCCTTGCCAAGCGTAATTGAAAAAGCTATGATAGAATTAAACTATCCGAGGAGGCTGAGAAAAAAGTCCTGAGTTCCATTGCCAGATTTGGCTATTTTATAATCTACCCTTGTATTAGCTTCATGTACATAAATATCTAATATGTGCATTCGATATTTATGTAGAAACTGTCATAAGCTAGCTAGCGCTAGCCCGTTTTATCTGGTTCGGCTATAAAATTCGTGGCCATAATGTTTTGGCTCCAGCTGCTCTCACGTGATTACGTAAGCATGGACAAAAGGACATCATAAACAACGAAGAAGTTTCAAGTTTTTCATGCTTAAGTACCATAGAAACAAAGTTAGACATTTCCATTCTAATTTCTAAGCTGACCTCTCATTGTACGGTAAACCTAATCAATGCGAGGTCAGCTTCTACTGGCAATGTACATCTTGATGTGTCGTTGTATGTAAGGTTGAAAGGTTTTTGACCCACCAACACCAAACTTAGATTACTTAAAGTTTAGACCATGGTCACGGTCATGGACAGTACTCACCGCAAAACTGAAATATTCTAAATGCCACATGAAAAAACTAATCGCTATAAATAAATATGGCAATAGACTAGTTTAAACGTCAAATTTGACAATCCTGAGAGCTGACATTCGGGTTGGGCGTGGATCGTTGGATTATATTGCCGATGTCGATACATCTCATCGAGCGATATAAAAGTTCGAACCATTCGTTGGCAAAACAAACATACCTTTCCGACCCAGATGACCCCGTTACACTCCTCCAGGAGAAGAATAGGGCCACCAGTACAGTGCACAAACACAGACGCCTCCCGTCATTCCGACCTCGCCGTCGAGGTCCTTTGCGATCGCGACCGTGTCCCCGAGTAAATGATACTTCTCCCCGACCCTTGCTCGAAAACGAGGTGCCAGCAGTTGTTACAGCTGAGCATATAGCTTTAAATACCCCGCCTAATAATCATGATGTTAACCAAATTTTGATCCAGCCTGTCCCTTCTTGCTGTTAATTTAGAATAGTTTACTTGCTCCTGGCTGGGGGCTCTAAGTGTAGCAGCTTAAGGCACCCACAGGAAAGTCCGGTTAAGCAGCCAAGACCTTAGCGGTCAAAACTGCGAGTTGCCATTTAAATAAAAAATATAAAAAAAGTTGGCAAAACATAACAATGGATGGCTGTTAATAGAGCTGTTAAATAGGGCTGTTAAATAGTATGGAGATACCATCAAAATGTAAAAATTAAAATTCAATTAAAAACATAGGTACACCCATTTCTTATGAATAGAGTCAAGTAAAAATATTAAAATATTATCGGCAATTATTTAAATGTAGATAGATGTACATCACTAGTTCTCATTATCATCGAATACGAAACAAACTAGTTTATCGCGTATTGGTTTTTGTGTATTTGTGTGTTTATAAAATCTAACAAAGATATTCGAACTTGTGACTATGCTACGTGAGAAACTAGAGATGGGTTTACTTTAGTGGTTTCATTAATTATTGCGAAACAATCCGCTTGTTTGCAAATTAAAAATGTTGCCGGGAATTGGGGTTTTTGGAACTGGAGCTATCGCTAAGGTATTAGTACCATTTTTAAGAGAAAAAGGATTTCCAGTGGAAGCGATATGGGGAGTTACTCTGCAGGAAGCTGAAATAGCCGCTAAGGAGCTCAAGATCCCGTTTTTCACCAACAAAATCGATGACGTTTTGTTGAAGAAGAATGTGAGCCTAGTGTTTATTGTATGTGCGCCCAACTTACACGCCCAGATATCCGTTAAGGCACTGGGCATAGGCAAGCATGTTGTTTGCGACAAGCCCGCTGGGCTCTGTCAAGCTGAAGCCTTGAAAATGGTGCGTGCTGCTCAGTACTACCCAACTCTGATATCCATAGTAAATCATTCCTTGCGGTTCTTGCCAGCTTTTAGTCATATGAAGAAGTCTATCCAAGACGGCTACTTGGGCAACCCTGATGAATTGACTTTAGTAGATGTAAGAGTTCAGATGGGTCCGCTGATAAGTGACACCTACAACTGGTTATGTGACGATACCATGGGAGGAGGAACACTTACGTTAGTTGGTAGTCATGTCATAGATCTAGTATCATTCCTGACTGGACAGAAAGTTGTCAAAGTACATGGAGTATTGAGGACTTTTGTAGAAGAAACAAGCAAAGTGAATGGAATAAGGAAGATTACTGCCCCAGATTTTTGTACTTTCCAATTACAAATGGATAAAGGTTTGTTAGTAACAGCTACATTGAACAATCACTTACCTGGACCTTGCTTTAACCAAGAGATTTATGTGTGTAGCAAGAAAGGATACCTGGTTGTGAAGGGAGGAGACCTGCATGGTAAATTACATAAACCTAATGCTAAGCCTACAGAGGACGAAGGAAAGAGGCCTCAAGATAAAGAAGAAGTAATTTATGTTGATGTTGAAGATTTGAGTTGTGCCTCCAGTGTTGTGCCTAAACCATACATAAAAGGGCTCTGTAAGATGATTAGTGCCTTGAAGGAAGCTTTCTTACCAGTCAAAGAACAAATGGACTGGGTAAAGGAACCTGTAAAGGCTGCAGCAACATTTGAAGATGGGCAAAGAGTCCAAGCAACCATGGAGGCTTTACGTCAGTCTAATGAGGATGGCTGTTGGACATCAGTCCAGCTTTTGACAGAGCCTCCAGATCCAAACCCGGCATTGTCTGCTGCAGTGAGACGCACAGCCATATCTTTACAATAGATTATGCATTTTAATGATGTACTGATATGCCATTATAATGTACCTTTTTTGTTGTAAGCATGCTATGTTGCATATAAATAAGTCAAATAAGTACCTAGTTATTATGCTATTGACTGCACCAGTTGGATTAATACAACAAATGTTTTCCTGCCTGTGCCACCTCAGAAAACTTATGTTTGTGTTTTGTTGTATATTTCATTGCATCACCTGATATGAGCTGAGCTGGGTGCTGGGGGCATGGCAATTGATATAAAAGCAAGCGGTCAATAGGTTAAGATTTGATATCTGAAATTAACTCAGTATTAACTCTTTCTCGCAGTGGTTTGTCAAGACATTAAGACATAACCAATATGCTTAGCAGTGTACGTATTAACATGTTATTTTAAAGCTTGCCATGATAAAAATGTATTCACTCATTGTTCTAGTGCTGCACTCAAGTCTCAGTTTTGTGTTTTAAACAAAGTGATTAATTTAAACAAATAAACCATTTCGATGAACAATTAGATAATCTTGATCTTCTACTACATTATCATTATAGTATCCTAATAAAATAAATAAACAATCTTCTCATGTAAACTGGCTGTCCAGATACGGTATTTACTGTGATTTAAATTTAGTAGAAAATGTATTCAGGTTGTACAAAAGATGTGACTTGTTCGAAATATATTTTATTTTATACTACCAGTTGTATCATTTTGATTTATAACAAAATTATTATTAGGCAAGTTATTCAGGAGCCATAAATAATACTTATCAAGAGGCTGTATGAATACAAAGCCTTGAAGTTATGTAACTTCATACAGAAGTTTTGAGGATGGGTGTGTGAACAAAATATATGAAATAGCAAACCATTTTTTTTTCTTCTCTATTTGCATTTGTACTGTTAAGTAAAATACTATAAGTAATGCAATTTTCTCTTATAATATGAAATATGCAGTTGTTATAATTCTCTAAAGTAGGTGTCTGCATAGTTTAGCTTCATATCAGTAACCTTGTGTGTACCTGTATATCTTACTGCAGGCACCTTCATAATTGAATATAAACTGCAAGTAGGTCATTGCCAATCATAAGATTTACAATTCCCAGTTTTCCATATATTATAACATTGTATTGATTGATTTGGTAATCACTCTTATCAGCTTTTGATTAGATCCTATGTAATCTCAAAAGGCAATATGCACTTTGTTCCAGGTGTAGAACTGTGACAAATTAGGTAATAGTACCTTTTGTCACAGTTATCAATAGATATTAATTTGTTCAGGTTATGTAAACTTGAACACGGAATGGGTAGGGCATTTGCAAAGCTTAACATTTATAGGTTATGTGTGAAGTGAATGATGAAATATGATTTATTTTAAAATGAAAAGCTAGTTTTCTGTAACAAATTTATAATAAGAAATGCAAAGGAGATAACACTCTGTACCCCATCTCACAACAGTAGCATATTACACAATCACAAAATGTCCATTCACTACATGTTCTAATGTAAAACTAACAAGTAAACAGAATCAGAATCATAGAATTAATAAAACTAGCACTAAATTCAGTGGTCGATCTTCGCCAGAATGTCGGACTCTCTGAAGAGGTGGTACTCCTTTTCATCATTTTCTAGGGATACTTTGGTACCACCGTATTCTGGAAGGAGTACTTTGTCGCCAACCTTGACTAATATAGGAATGAAGTCACCATTGTCTTTTCTGGAGCCAGGACCCACAGCAACAACTTCTCCATGAAGGACTTTGGTCTGCGCCTTCTCTGGGATGACGATGCCGCCAGCGGTTTTTGTAATTGCTTCAGCCCTTTTGATAAGGACGCGGTCGAGCAGAGGAATCAGGCGTTTTACTACGTTGGTCATGTTGTCTGCTGTCAGAAATTGCTCCGAAACAAATGAAGAAATTGGTTGTGATGCCTCACAGATTCTAATCTAGAATATTCGAGAGCTCGAACCGACCGGCGACCGTACAATTTTGACAGTAGTTCATTCATCTCATTTTAGCCATGTGTTTACGGGGTTGCCTAACTTAAAAAAAAAAGTTTGTATTTGAATTTCGATTGATTTTACATTTATAAAATTAATCTAATATTAAATGAGTGCATCTACTAATCCCAAAATTAATTATGATCAATAATTTAATACGGAGTTGTAATAATTTTATTTAAATGATATAAAATATTTTTAACGTTAAAGCAGTGACCTCTAGTGACGAATAGAAATACCAATTAAACAGTACATGATTTTTAATACACTGAACTAAAAGTAGATGGCGGTTACAGAAATAACAATAAATACCTCAACAATTTACAAACAACCTCTCACCTTTTTTCAAATAAAAATAACTACCATTTAGTTTGGAGGCATAAACAAAATTTGGAGGTGGGCTTATTGACACAGGCATACCTGTAACCAGTTGTGCTGCAGTCTACATAGGCAAAGGGCCAATAGATATAACAGTACCTTTAACTTCATTCTGATTATTTTCGTTACCCGCCTATTACCTTAACAGTTATCAGCAGCTGGCGGCAGCTCTACTGTCCGGTAGATACTACATTACAAATTTACTCAAAATAGGTAGCTATTATGTACCCATTAGATCTTCCTTTCACTATAGTAGGTAGGTAACACATATCTTACCTAATGAATAACCAGTTATATAAACAAAACAAAAATGGCTAGTCATTCGATTAAGTACCTATAAGTTAAAATGAGCGAAGCTGATATGCGTTTTTATGATGATAAAAATCAACAAAAATTCAAAAACGCCCGTCATTTCCGTAACTTAAAGCAAAACTTTAGAACGGTTGTTATCTAATCATTTAGCCAGTTCAAAATTATTTCAAGATGGCTTGATGGCACAGTATCACGATTGTTTCAACGCAGTATTCATGGATGGAAAAGAAACATTCCTCACTAAAAGGACAAAGAGATGGGTGGTTAATTAATGACTGAACATATACAATACCTTAATTCTGGTAAATAAATCAACATGCGACAAATTAATCTATCTATGATATTTTAGCGTAATTTTTTCGAATATAGGTATTCGTTCTCCGCCGTAGTTGGAACACAAGGACAGATCCTTGTTTATCACCATAAAGAACTGCTCACGAGTGCTGTAGGGAGGCCAGTACACTGGAAGGAGGGAGCTGGTGATCGGGGTAGGATTTCTGAAAAAAATAAAATACAAATTAGCAAACCAGGCAATACCGAAGTACTCAACTTTATTCAATAATGTGATGGCGATGGTGACATACATAAGAGTTAGATTTCGTACAGGAAAACGAGGCAATAATCAATAAATAATCAATAATAATCCATGTCATCTACAAAGGCTATGAAGGGATGACACGATTTTCTTAAACAATTTGTACAACAACACAACAACAAACAACAACAATTTGTGTATTTTTGTTGTATTTAATATTAAAGTATTGGTAATCTAAATGTGGACTCACGAAGTTTTGGCGAAATTGGTCCACATCGTTGAAATTCTGTCTCTTACTGTAATATCATATTGTGTAAGATTTCGAAGCGGTTCTATTTGTATTACATAAGCTGTATCATCCGCATGAGCTGCACCTTTCTTATTGACACGGCTTGCAGCTTTTATAAGGTTCAGGGTACCGTCATATGAAAATTCATACATATACAAAGGTACTGCGATCTTGACCATTAATTTTGAGCTAGTAATTATACCTCCGACAAATTCAAAGTCTCCAAAAAAGTCGATAGCAGGCCTATCGGTGTCATTTCCATTGTAACTGTTGTAAGCATTTCGCAGTATTTCGTTGTAATAATATGCATCAGTACTATTTAATGGGAATCTCCAATAATCAGCATACTTCTTGGACGAAGTTATTTCTTTGATATCCTGAGGTTTTAAACCCGCTATGATGAATCCTTCAGAATCTGTAAATCCTCTGAGAACCGGAACCTTGTTGAATCTTCCGGATTTTAATAATTCGTATGGGATTTCTGTCAAAAATGCATTTTCTGTCCCGAAATCCCTTTCAATGGTGGGAACAAAACCGTAGTATAGTCCTTTGGCCATTATTAGTTCAGGTATTTTGTAAGTGGCTAATACTATGTATTCAGCTGGAGTGTTCATCAGATGGTTATGTATCGCTCGAAAATCATTTGGTGCTCCCTGATATCTGAGTTCTCGTGCCAGTTTCCAAGCAAGTTCTTTAATCCTATCCGGAGTCTCTATCGCCCAAGGATTAAGAACTGATCCCGATTGCATGATAGCTTTATGAAAGAGGCCATTGCTTAATTGAGAGAGCATGTGATATTCTACGGAGGCGGCTCCTGCACCAATTCCGAAAATAGTGACATCATTCCTGTCCCCTCCAAATTCTTCAATGTTTTCTTGAACCCATCTCAACGCCATGGTCTGATCTTTCAATCCCATATTCCCAGCTGCTTCGGGTATATCTAGAGCGAGAAATCCCAAGGCACTGAGTCTGTAGTTCAAAGTTACAACCACCACATTATGTTCTATTAGGTAGTCTGGGCCATTTTCAAACTTTGCGAGACCGTTGCCGAAAAAGAAACCTCCGCCATGGATGAATACCATCACAGGAAGAAGGTGCAATAGTAGTCCGGCTGTGGATACCTTCGGTGTGGAGACATTGACGTAAAGGCAGTCCTCACTGCCTCGATGTTTTTTCTTGAATAGATCAAACTGTATGCAGAGGTTCGACTCATTGTATATCGTGCTATTTCTTTCTCCGATCCATGGTTCAGGTGGTTGGGGACTCTGAAAACAATGTAAATATATTTATAAAAAAATATAATTTGAACACTGCTTATTTATTATTATTACTACTGAATTTGAATTATAACTACGTAAATCATTTCACCTTAAATCGTAGATCTCCCACTGGAGGTTTGGCGTAAGGAATATTAAGAAAATCATCATATTCGAAACCGTTTTGAGTTTTCCTTCTCGCGCCTAAAAGCACACCTTGTTTTATTTGCACTTTAGTCGTCATGGTTCCAATTTATTAAAGAACGTTATTACGTGTGACGTGATGGGCAAAGTTCTGATACGAACATGTACAAATTCGCACTTTTATATTAAGTGCTTAGCCGAAATGTTCAGCTATCCTCAAACTTTTGATTCATGGGCATACTTAAAAAAAAAATATATATACATATACAACGGATTACACATACTTATAGGCTAATACTTGGGAGTATATAACATGGGAGCATAACCGAACTAAGACGACTGTATCTCGATCGGCATACAGCCTCATAATCCAATTAGCCAAAAATACATGCAAAAAGATGCATCGATGAATGATCTTAAACAAACAATAAAACTGAAACAGTACAAAAATGAGTGTGTGTCTGTGCGTATGTGTATTTATTTATTTAATACTTTAAGCACATAAAAGAATAAATTATTTTAATTGTTGTTAACAAAGATATAGATAGGTACCGAGTATGACAAATTTTTTATATAAAAAAATCCGAATACAGGCCAATTTAAGTCCTCACTTAACTTTTCCAAAGGTTTTCCTAAGTTATTTTCAGGAATGATAAGTTGCTGTATATAAAATCGAAATCGGTCAAGTGCGTGTCGGGCACGTGCGTCTCCGTAATTGGGATGAATTTATCCCAAATACAAACTTAACATGTTGAGGGACACTAAACGCCCATAGACGTAAAAACAATAAAACTTCTATTGTGTCTCGTTCAGTGTCCTTGAATGCGTTAACATTAAGTCGAAAAACATGTTCTCCTATACATTCCAACTACAAATGTAAGTTTGTACGCACAATATGGAGAGATTTACCATGTTATTTTAAGACCATAGACTTCTTATAGTTTAGAAAAACTTATAAGAAAAGAACAATTAGGTATCTGTACTTTTTTCAAAATTTTAGGCTCAGTTGTTTCTATTTTCTTAAATATCTTTAAATTATTTTTATTTTAAATTACAATAAATAATATTTAAGATCTTCGCAATAAGCTCTTTCATTTGATATATCACACGGTACAGTTCGCAAAACTTTTTATTTTTTATTTCCTTTTTGCCTCCCAAAAGTGACCCCCATATTCAAAATTCATTTATTTACGTTACATGTCCGTATTTGTGTCACAGAAATACATATGTGTACCAAATTTCAACTCAATCGGTCCATTCGAGTCGGAGCAAATTGGCTGTGACAAAGGGACAGACAAACAGGCAGACACACGAGTGACACGGAACCCATGTTTTTTAAAATCTATGAGTAGATAATATACTTGCACGCATCATGCTGTAATGTTTCATAGTAAAGTTCGGAAAGTTTGAGAAACACTTTATGTAACTAAAATAACAAAAAAGTAAGTTGAATAGGTTGAGTATGCAATGTTATTGCTATTACGAAACTAAGTAATGATGGTACACGTAAGTACATTATAAGTGAAGATGCTTTTATATCCCACTGTATTCGACACATAGCTACGGTCGGTCATTTCGGTATCTATTATATTGTAGGTACTTATTTGTTTTTTCTGAAACGTTTCGTTACACATTCTATAAAAATATTTGTGTTATGTATGGTGTCGACTCTGAATGCAAAAAAGGAGGCCTTTACAGTGGAATAATATGGCTTAATAAATGTGATGATGATGTAAACTCCAAAAAAGTTGAGTAGTTATGTGAAATAATAATATTAAAAGTTTAATTACTAAATGAGAAGGCAATTAATTTTCAGAATCATTTATTACATCAGCCTAAATTGGCTTAGTACCTAATTCAAACTATCGGTGATACTTTCTCATAATTTCCTCAAATATTGGTATTCTTTCTCCACCGTAGTTGGCTTGGATGTGCAGGTCCTTGTCTATCACCAAGTAGAACTGTTCGCTACTGCTGAAGGGGGGCCAGTATAGTGGCAGTAGGGGGCTTGTGTTCGGAGTAGGGTTCCTGTAACAATAAACGAGGCAAAAAATAAAAACGATGACGAAACGATGTTGGGTCAGCTTCCAATCAAAACAATTGCAACAATCAAAATGATGTCATAGATCTTGCCAAATTACACAAGTCATGAGTATGACGATACTTTTCCGTTGCCACTCTCTTGAAGAATACAAGGAAAACGACCGTTACTTTAAAATATTTTTTTTAGACACAATTGCCCTGCCAAAAAACGAACTAAAAAGTAATAAACAAATTGTATTAGAGTGACTTTTCGCTTTGTATATTTACTCTGTATATACAAAGCAAAAAGTCACTCATTTACTCGCTGATTAAACAGATTGTGTTTTTAAATTTCTAATTTTTATTTTATACATTTTAGTGTCAAGTTTTATTTTAATTTTAAAAACTTTCATGCTAGGCGGCTTTAATATTTAAGTTCTAATGGTGATTTTATACTCTCACGGCGAAGCGAGCCAAGGGGTGGATGGCGTGGGGATGAAATGTTTTTTTTTTTTTTTAAGTACACTCTACCTATGTAAAATGTATGTCAATAAATGTTATAGTTTTGGAATGTGCTCATCAAGGCCTTCAATTGGATACCTATATTGTAATAAATGAAGAAATTATTTTATTTACACATTTGAATATGGAGCCATACGGCCACCATTATGTTTTTGTTTTTTTAATAAAGCCTATGTCACTCGGGATGATGTAAGAATTCTAACAATACCCCATACATCCAAATGTATCCAGGCATTTAAAAGTTATGGTGCCACAAAGAAACTCACGTACATTCATGAGCTCTGAAAACATTACACTCTTTTTTGGGCAGTCGTATAATAAATGAGGTAGTCCGCAATATTTAAGTATAATAATCATGTGAGTACTTACGCTGTTTTGGCGAAATTGGTCCACATCTTGGAAATTCTGTTTCTAACAACAATATCGTCTTGTGTGAGTTTCGGAACCGGCTCAATTTGTATTGTGTAAGCTGTATCGTCACCATGAGCTGCTCCAGTTTTGTTCACTCGGTTTAAAGCTTTAAGCAAATTAAGGGAACCATCATAGGTAAATTCGTATAAGTATAACGGCACACCATGTTTGACCAACAATTTAGAGCTTTCGATGATACCGCTTACAAAGTCAAAATCTCCAAAGAAGTCAATAGCAGGTCTTTCGATGTCGTTCCCCGTGTAACTGTCGTAAACATATCGTAACCTTTCATTATAATAGAATGCATCAGTAGCATTCAACGGATATCTCCAAAAATTTGCGTAGTTCTTAAACGTAGTAACTTCTTTAATATCATGAGGTTTAATGCCAGCTTCTATAAATCCTTCAGAATCAGTAAATCCCCTGAGAACAGGAACTTTGCTGAATTTTCCAGATTTTAATAATTCGTATGGAAGTTCTGTTAAAAATGCATCCCCAGTTCCTAAATCCTTTTCAATGGTTGGTCCAAATCCATAGTAAACTCCTTTTACCATAAGAGGGTTGGGAACTTTGTACGCCGCAAATTTTATATATTCTGCTGGAGCATTCATTAAATGATTGTAAATTGCACGATAATCGTTCAATGGCCCTCGATATTGGAGTTCTTGTGCCAGTTTTAAAGCAAGATCTTTGAGATTTTCTGGAGTGTCCATAGCCCAGGGATTTAGAACTGATCCTGATTGCATGATCGCCTTGTGGAATAGACCTTTACTTAATGAAGAGAGCATGTGATACTCCACAGAGGCCGCTCCTGCGCTGATTCCGAAAATAGTGACATCATTCTTGTTCCCTCCAAAGTTTTCAATGTTATCTTGAACCCATTTCAAAGCCATGACTTGATCTTTAAGTCCCATGTTTCCTGCTGCTTCAGGTATATCAAGGGATAGGAATCCAAATGCGCTGAGTCTGTAGTTCATGGTGACGACGACAACGTTCTGTTCAATTAGATAGTCAGGGCCATTTTCGAATTTTGCAAGTCCATTTCCAAATACAAATCCTCCTCCATGTATGAATACCATCACTGGTAATAGCTGCATTAATAACCCTGCTACAGGTACCTTTGGTGTGGAGACGTTGACGTAAAGGCAGTCCTCACTACCGCGATTTTTTCTCTTGAATATATCGTACTGAATGCAAAGATTGGATTCGTTGTATATTGTGGCATCTCTTTCTCCAATCCATGGCTCTGATGGCTGAGGACTCTGGAATAAATTCAAACGTTTTCTGTTAAAAGTATTTTCTTGCAAAGATATTATTGAAGCTATAAAAAAAATAAAAAGGATTTTATTACCATTCAGTTGTACAAAAACACAATCTAAAAACTATGCAGCGTTAAAACTAAGGGCAAGATATGTTTCGATGAACTCTGGCACCCAAAGTAAGATTTAACTTGTGTTTAGGGTGCCAGCGTCCTCGCCTATACTTTGAACATATGTAAATCAGTAGTTTAGGACGAGCACAGTTATTATTATTTAGATAAATACTTACTAGTAAATGCATATATGATGTGACGTATTAAAGTACCTATGTGGGGGGTATGTGTAAGTATTGAGAAAGAGATAAATATGGTCAAAACTTGTGTTTATGTCAGTCTGTGTAAATATAATTATAAATATATGACTTTATTAACTACATTAGGTTAAGCGATTGATACATGTAGTAAATCTTCAGTCTTTTCGTAACTCAGTGTCATTAGCCACTGTATGACCTTGGTCTTACATCCATTTGGGCACATGGGAGCTATGGTGCATAGAGACGCTGGGCAACCCCGTTCTACAACCCCGAGTTGAGCAAACTTCGATGAATCTACGCTTTTTAGCTGCATTCGGCTTGTATACCACAGAGGGGTGTTTGCGCAGAATAGTGCCAAGAACAAAAAGCTGTCTCACAGTGAGGATCCGACAGAGAGAGCCGAAGTGGGATATCTAAACGGCATCACGGTTATAACCTTGAGGACAGCTCTCTGCGCTCATTCCAGAGGCAGTAGGGTTGTCTTTGGAGTCCCGCCTCACACTGTGATGCAGTAGTTTCTTATGCTCTAACACAGGGCAGAAGAGAGATTACTAAGGTGAGGTTTCCAGCTCAAAGAACTATCAACATAGACTCTAAGATACTTAACATACTCGCACCTTGTGAGTTGTGGACAGCCGCATTGTGTAGAGGATAGACCGAGTGAGCAAGAATGAGTTCTAATCACCATTGGAATATGGTGGGAGGTTTGTGGAAAGAAAGGAGAGAGGTAAGTATACTGTTTTCTTAAGATTTAAGGTTAGGATGTTATGATAGCCATTTCATCACTGAGTTTAGAGCAAGTTCCGCGTATTTTACGGTTTCAGGCCAGTCAGTACCGTGAAGAAGCAAGGCCGTATCATCTGCGTAAGTGTAAATTGAACAAATCATTAGAAACATTTTGCATAAGTTATTAAGAGTCCTATTACACGTTTTACGTAAATTCATGATTTTTGACGTTGTAATTTTCAGCAAAAGTAAGGTATTTTAATAATTTGATTATGAATAACGATGGTGCCATTCTCTTTCTTGTAAGTAGGAGTTACACATAAAAAAATCTTTCCGTTTAATTTACTATAAATATTTTGCGAACTCTGTTTACAAGAAAATCCGTGGGCGATGAAACTTTGACGCTCAAATTCACATTGTTCCATTCAATTCTAATAAAAGCTAAAATTATTCAAAGATAATATGAATGTGTTGCTTGTTTATTGGAGTTCTAGAATTTCTTTAAATTCCTTGAGTTTTCACGGAAAAAATCGTAAAGAAAAGCAATGAATGTCTTGATTCAGCGTCCATTATATTCCAAATATACAAAATTTTATGAAATAAACTAATAAGATATAAAACTTCTATTTACAATCAATACATTCATTCGGTTTCGTTTCTCAATATAATAAGACAAAATAATAATACCAAAAATAAAATTAAAGTATATATTCCGCGTCAATTCAGCAAACAAGTGATTTGCTGAATTGACGCGGAATATATACTTTAAAGAATGTGTAACTCCAACTTACAAGAAAGAGAATGGCACTATCGTTATTATAATCAAATAATTAAAATATCTTATTGTTGCTGAAAATTACAACGTCATAAATCATGAAATTCTGTAAAAAAAAATGTAATAGGACTCTTAATATAAATAAGAAACAGGGTAGGCCCCAATATTGAGCCCTGAGTTATGATAAGTGTTAATGAAGGTTGTAAAAGTTCTAATAAATCAAGTTGATTCTTACCCTAAAACGTAGATCTCCTACAGGGGGTTTGGCGTAAGGAATATTAAGAAAATCATCGTATTCGAAACCACTTTGAGTTTTTCTTCTTGCGCCAACTAAGACGCCTTGCTTCGTCCTCACTCTTGTCGTCATTTTATTTTACAGTCACTTGGTGGTATACGTCCGTATTTATAGACATGAATTTGTATACGGTTATGTATAGTTTAAGTGTTTTATATAAAAGGTGAGACGCTCAGCACTACTCCGTTAGGTCAGTTATTACGCAATTTGTGTTCAGTTCCTTGTTTTTTGCCATACTTTCGTTGGCATATGCTTTATCCGTAGCTATTCATAATAAATCAAAACATATGTGCTAATAGTCATTTTATTTGGTTGGTTTATGAATGGTAGATCATCCAAACCATGAGCATTCCAGTGTCTGTATCTTTCCAGCAAAAATAGGTACTACGTAGGTATATGATTTCAATCACAGTTTCAATCTTTAAAATTAAAAACGTAACTTTATATTGTGTTTCATTCCGTTTTATTTATAAATTCATAAAATTTACTAAGATTTAACTTCGATTTAAGCTCGGTTGGTACTCACTTCTTTATGTCTATCAATAGTGAATGTCGTATCAAATGTAGTAAATAAGCCTAATAAGTTTGAGGAAACCTTAACATGTAGTTGTACGCAATTTTAGGATTAATTATTTTATTTTAATATTTATTCTGCTTGAAATAGAATAATGACGAAACTATTTTTTGCGTCAATTAGCGCCATCTGCAATCACACGTAATGCTGAGAACTAAGCAGTGGGGAGTAAGTCCACATTGAGTGGATAGATGGCGTTAACAGTTCTAGTATTCTTAAACTTGTCTTGGTTTAAAGCAAGTACCAATCTCTCTCTATCTCTGTACGTGGCTGCTCTGTCCATTGTCTTGCTATCGTTTAGTAGCACTGCAGTTTAATGATACGCATTTTCATTCCTTCTTTAACATCATTATCAATGCCATTGTGGTTTCTTGATTTGGACTCAGATTACAAACATTGCCTCCTTGCTGCACAGATCATGATCCTTCATTTTTTTTTATATGGTCTGTGCCTACCATACACAGAAAGAATAAATCGCGATCTGTCAAACCAACCCGGAGTTGTTTAATATTTATTGTGATTCTAACTACATTTATGATTAACAATGAGCTTCAGTGATTACGCACAGAATTTATATCGAATACTTTAGACGTTAGTGTCATTTGGGAACGCGCATGAGTCGTGTCCGCAATCATCAAGTACGCACTCGCCGCGGCGCCGTGACCGCCGGAGGAATGTGCGCCGGCGCCGGCCAGTCTCGGACACACCTGCGCGCGCACCAATTGTGCACACTATCACGCCGCATCACCCACACACGTCTGCCAAGACCTGTGCGCATGGGGAATAAACTTACTCCACACAAAAGAAGCTGGGCAGCGCTTGCGCATCGCGATTTATGGCCGCCTCCGCGCTTGCGCGGTTACATGAAAGCACAGACCAGCCTTGCCGCCATTGTCCAACGCGAATACAGTTTGACAGCTCTTGAATACTTAATTGACACTTAATCACGCAACACGTACGATACGGTATGAATTACTAAAGAAAATGCCCGCGTAGATACCTGAGAAAAAATACTGACGTTTTATGGAAGAAGACATGAAGGAGGCTAGCCGCTAGACTACAATGAGCTTTTATATAATGCTTATGTGCTGAATTGAGTTACTTAACATTTAACGTCCTATGTACGAAAAAAAAATGAAAGGTACTCCTATAGGTTTCACCACTTATTACGTTGTATGAATAACTTTTACATACTGCTGCTACGTCTTTATAGCCGCCAAATCATTAAATCTAATATTGATCAGTACCCTAATTGCGTAATACACGAACAATCACAATTTTTTCGATTTGGTACAGATTGCTAATCCATTGCATCATAAGTTGGAAAAAAAATCTGATCAACAACGTAAACACGGTAATATTATAATAATGTAAATAACGCAATGAATGTTATTGAACTGTCAAAATGAAACAAATTTGTCAGAATCGATTAGTCAGATTTGAATAGTCTTCCAAATAACCCAGCAGTCGTTTCCTATAGGTTTTCAGGTTATTCGAACGTGCAAAAAACATAATATAATTTCACTACTATAAGTGGATAAACATGCTAACTCTTTAGGTTTTTTCTTCCAAAATAAAAAAGCTTAAAGGCACCGATATTTTCACACACATTAATTGTAGTGGCATGTACAACAAATAGATAAAATTGGCTCAAAGGATTCCGGGTATCTACAGAGGCTGATTCAATGAATTTTAATTCAAACACTTTTTGCCGGTCTGGAAAACCGTAAAAAGATCGTGATCGGGTTCACACGAAGCACACAGCATTTCGCAAACTATTCACGTGTGCAGGGTGTGTGTAGGGTGTCTGTTTTATATTGCCGAAAATACAAGATATGAATTGGGAAATGAATATTAGTATTCTTCTGGAGGATTTTTATATACGATATCTACTATGAATAAAATTGACAGAAATATTTTCATTGTTCTTATACTTATTTTTGTAAACCCATTGAGATTTTTTTAAAGCATACGATCCTGCAGCGCTTGCTAACAGCAGTTGATATCAGGCTAAAATGATTTCCTTTTAAACTCAGAATGCGCTCGGGAATTACTTCCACTTACTATCGCTATGCTAAACTTTTCTTGAGTAAAATTAAATCATCTATGTAGTAGTACGCTTTTCTTCTAAGTGTGACTTTCATTGTGCTTTAAGAAAATTGTTAGAGCTCAACTCAAAAAATTAAATTATGATATGCTTCCTCAAACGTGGTTAAACTACGATAAAAAGTTGCGATAATAGCGCGGATGTTAAAAGCGTACAAAATAACACAACAAACATGGCACAACAGGGAACTCTGTATGGCCTTATATGAACTTGGCCACGTTAAGTTTGTAGATTATAAAATTTGTAGATCTTTATGAACAGGGCGTAAGGTTTAAAATTGTTTGAAATGTTGGAGATGAGGATAATAAAGGGGTTTGCGTCAGAGATCGTGGTCGGTTCTCACGACACGACTACGGAACACAGGTGCGCATCCGGCTATCTCGCCTGCGCGGGATTCGAATCAGTTTAGTGAAGCGTTTTAATTGTGGTGCCGAAACAAAGATCAATGATTTGAGCAAATGTTCGTTGGAACTCTTTGATAACTGGTTTGAATCATTACTTTAAAAGATACAGTTTGTAATGGCTCCGATAGTTATTGTTGTCGATGTAAATTCAGGTAGAGATAAATAGCACAGCAGATAAATATTGTATTTTTTTTAAAAGATGAGTGTAAGTAATTTAGCGTTGATAGATTTTGTTGTTTTATTTTAACAATATCTTATACTGTTACCAAAGACTATTTACTTAAGTTTAAGTATAATTTTAGATACCTACTTTATTGATATTTGAACGCAATCAACAGCATAATGGCGTTAAACATTTTATACATATTTCATTTATATCACCCACCTATGTTTTACAAACAAATACTTTGACTTTGAAAAAGTAGGAAATGGGCAAGGTAAGGTAAAATGGACTTATGATAATTAAAACGTATAAACGCCACTTGGTAAAATGTTTTTTAATATAATTTGAGGTAAAACTGTACTATTGTACAAACAAGGTCCTGAAATATCGATAACTATTTGGCACATTTCTGCAGTTCCAACTGGACGACTACCACAGTGAAGTCAGCTATGTTTTCATACAGCACCATCCGAGGGATTACCCGCGGCGCCTTTCTTAGTTTTAATTAAAATAGTTATTTGTGTAAATATCAAGGGTTAAATTAATTGGGGTTATTTTAATTACCACTTCACCATCTACTTAGTTTTCGAGCACCATCTACTTTGATTCCTAGATTACGGTAAAGGTGACAGGGCAGGCCAGGATTAGGTTTAGGCTAACACTGGTTGGTCATTCTTGCATAATATGTAAATAGCATATTTTTATTGCAAGCAAAATACCTACGCTGGTTTAAATTCAGTAATCTTATATTCGAAATAATAGTCCTTATGGGGAAACCACTACAACAAACCTGATAAAACGCCATCTAGCTTTAAAGTTACGAATTAAATTCAATGTTGGAAAGTGAAGAATGCTGGGGCTGCCCGGTAGGGCTGAGTGACTGTCTGCAAACGTCAGGTTTGAGGTTATAATGTCGGTAGCAGTTGTGCAAACAGTGTTGTTTTAATAGTTTATTGTGTTCATTTACCATAAATAATGATGGAACAACTGGTAGTGGAAATTGAACAGGGTAAAATAAAAGGGGAGGTGCTGAAGAATTTCGATGATTTCGAGTATTGTAGTTTCAAGGGGATTCCTTATGCGAAACCGCCTATTGGCGAATTGAGATTCTGTGTAAGTAGTTCTGTTTGTTTGATGTGACACTATCGATTATGTTAACATAAAATTAGCCTTGCCTTGGCCAATTAAGTGATATTACTTTGATTTATTGCGATTATGCTGTTGATAAATGATTTCAAGAGAGTGATTTAATGATCGTAATTTGAATACTTTTGGTTTATCTTTAACTATATTCTCCTCATAGTTAAACAAATTACTTCCTCGTTCATGCAAGGTAAAGTGAATGTAGGTAAAAACCTACTGAACTTGGATCGGTCTAATCAACTTACCTTGATGCTTGTAACTAGTGTTGCTCTGAATAATAACTTAGTTATGTAAATATTGATAAAGAAACCAAATGAAGATGAAGTAAAGGAAGAAGAATATGAGATTGTATTATCTCATAAGTATAGATATGCACGTAAATAAGAAAGATCTTAATCATGAAAGCCTCATGTTCAAATATCTATTTGGAAAACAGCTTGTCTTATAATTATTTCCGCCATTTACTAGAGGCTAATAAATTCTTCTTGGTATGTCACTGCAGTCAGCTGATAAAACTAATAAAAGAATACATTTCTAGGTATATAATAATTTCCGTAAACAAGTAGTCATCTTATTTCATTTGCTAGTTATTGATCAGTGCTTGTTTAGATAAAAGTAAGCGAATAGCTCAGAGCCATAATGGGGGCCTGCAGGCCGCAAGATGTAGCAGAAAGGGTAGAAAACGAACGTCATCAGTTTCAATAAAATCCAATTGTGCTCCTATAAGAGACGAGGCATTCTATGTTAACGGTGGCCAACATTATCTCATCATTTTTATTTTACGTAAATGCGTATGATGCAAGTAATTCATAGAGAGTTTTCATTGTTTGAAGGTGCCCCAACCACCGGATTCATGGGAAGGAATCAGAGATGGGACCAGAGACTGTAACATTTGTGCACAGTTTGACAAAGAAGAAAAAGGCATAAAAGGAGATGAGGATTGCTTATATTTAAATGTGTACACACCGAAGTCTTTTACAAGTGGTGAATCATTGCCAGTGATGGTCTTTCTACACGGAGGCGGTTTTCTCTTTGGTAATGGTACAGATGATTCGGCTCACGGTCCAGATTATCTCATTCATAAAAAAGTAGTGATTGTCAGCATTAACTACCGACTCGGGATACTTGGTTTTCTGGCATTAAATCTAAAAGAGGCTCCAGGAAACATGGGCTTGAGAGATCAAGTTCAAGCATTAAAATGGGTTCAGAGAAATATAATGCACTTCGGTGGAGACCCAAAAAGTGTGACTATTTTCGGAATCAGCGCCGGCGCTGCGAGCGTCGAGTATCTCCTGTTGTCGCCTATGGCTAAAGGTTTATTCCATAAAGCCATTGCTCAGTCGGGTTCATCTCTATTGCACTGGGCTCACGAACATACTGCGAACATTCGTTTATTAGCCTCAAAGATACCGGTGCTCCATGGTCAAGTTATTAAAGACAACTACCAGCTGTTGCAATACTTAAAAAAAATGTCGACGAAAGATTTAATAACTGACTCCATGATGGTTTTGTCGAATGTTAAACAGCGAGGAGGTCTTTATTTCGGCTTTGTGCCAACTGTAGAACCACCTGGTGATTGGGAACTATTTTTAAGTAAGCCACCGTATGAGTTGTTAACTAAAGGAGAATTCCACAAAGTGCCTTATATCACAGGATTTTGCTCACGAGAGGGGCTTCTAATGACATCACACAGCAAACCAACTCTGGAAAAGTTCATACAGGAAAAAGTTTTCATAAACTATTTTCCGTTTACTCTTGATCATTCGGAAAGAATTGCTACAGAACAGAGACTAAAGACAAATTATTTGGAAGCAGAGAAATTGTACCCAGATCAGGATGCTTATGCCATAGAGTTCTTTTCGGATGTCGACTTTATCGGTGGTATTTATGTTGCTGCTACATTAATGGCCAAACACAATGCTCCCGTGTTTATGTATGAATTCTCTTACGATGGAGGTTTAAATTACATCAAGAAGTGCTTCAACATCGACCGCCCGGGGGCGTGTCACGGCGACGACGGCGGCTACATAGTGAAGAGCGACAAATTGACTGGACCCTTCACTGACTTAGACAGAGTGGTGCGGAATACTATGAACCAAATGTGGGCGAATTTCGCTAGCTATGGGTGAGTAAAATTCCAAGTCTGCATTGTACTGACATTGCTTTCTGTCTTTAAAATAAAAGAAGGCACTAGGATAAACAACAGTAATTTGTATCCATATGCGTTCTATCCCTACATAGCTTATAATGATAATCATGCAATTAGGAAAACTTTAAATTATAGTGTATCGAAATTTTTATTCATATTTCTTTTTTTTTCTATAAATTTCAGTAACCCATCGCCGCGAGTGGACTTTTTGGTGACAACGAAATGGGAACCTATGACAGACACAAGAGTAGCATGTTTAGTGATAGATCGGAAGTTTAAAATGAAGTATGAAGTCTATCCTCAGAGGATGAAAGTCTTTGAAGAGATTTATAAAAAGAAAGAAATAACTATGAACTAAATTATTATCCTCTAATTTATTTTAAACTATTTACATTATATATAATACTACCTGTATTATATATGGACATTATACTGGCTACTTATTATAAGATATACATACTTTACACTATACCGTAATATATTAAAGTTTTGTAAGGATTTGTTGATTTATTTTGAAAGGTTACGATTTCCGATGTCCTAAAAGAGTACTAAGAGTTGATTTCAAAAGAAGGACAGCACACAGCAGGAGCAGCACAGATTATGTTAGACCCAGGAACCACAAACCCTTAACGAGTGGTATTTTTTTTTTCCATTCGTTCGCAGTTGTGCCTACTTGAGTTGAGAAACCCAAATGCAAGTTTGGTCTGCTAATGCGGGATAATGTCAATGACTGTTAAAAAATAATGCAATATCACGTTGCAACTATTTCAATCAAATATCTCAGTGTCCGGTCACGTGGGCAGCTGTAAAGGGCCTGTGATGCAATGATAATGGCAAATCATTTTCAGTATCCATTTAGTTGTTATATAGTAGATGTAACATAAGCTGGTTGCGGGGGCGCTCTCGACCAGCATTCAGCCGAGTCTCGGTGCTCGCTCGGAATGCACTAATACCATTATGGACCACGACACCACTCGCTGCGAGTGGGTGGTACCGCTTTACAACGGATAGACCTGCCTTTATTATTAAAGAATCTTTTTTCATGAGGTTGAAGGTACATTTATGCGATAAGCATGTCGATACGATGAGCAGATCGTCAGTCAAAATTGAGGAGATAGTTCAGAACTATCTCTTCAATTTGAGATAGGTTCATTTTTATTAGGAACTTTTTCTCCTAATCAAAATAATAGAACGGGAAGAATAGAACTAAATAAGGTACTAAGTAGGCATGTGTTCTTTAATCATTAGACTGCAGTCACATATTGTTTCATTGCTTCGCCAGACGACCTTGTTAACCATGATTGTGTTAAGTAATTTGCCTAGATTTATTAATTTTTTTCAACTTGCGTGTCCTTAAATTGGGCAGAGAACAATAACTGTTGACCCTCATGTCAATATTATATTTAATTGAAAATTTAAAACATGACCCACTAAATGTATCGACGGGCAACCATTTGCAAGGTCTCTTATAAATAAACAGTCTACTTCCGCTGTTCCACTTGAGTGTCTCTGAACTTGCAGTTCCACTACCTTAATATTTTTTAATAGTTTCTCAGATAGTTATTATTCAGTATAAGTTACCTCTTTCACTTCATCTTAAGAAATTAAGCACATGAATCTTGAATTAACGGTACCTTTCATAATATTCTCATCATCCATAATTTCAATATCTTCATTTACTTCGATTTTTGCTCGTCTACGACTTCCTGCGTCTACGCAGCCGGGTCACAGACTATAGTAGACTGGCCGTCGGCGCCAGCGAGTCGCGGTGTGAAATACTCAGGTGCATCCGAACCTGCCCACGGATTTTGTACAGCGTGCTCTTTTTATGTTCTAAATAGGCCGTCGGTAATTTATTGGTATAGAACACAAGGAGAGTGCAAAGCAAGTCTAGCTATACTTTGTTTTGTATCTATTAAGTTTTCTCTCTTTTCTTGTATGTTTTTTTCCTTTTTGTCTTTTCTGTGGAGTGCAAAATTATCATGCGTTGAGTGATTTTTCCAATTTCCATTTTATTATTTTTGTTATGGAAAAATGTAACTACACTATTAGACTAAAATTTTAGGGATTGTTCATGATCACTAAGTTGAGGAATATTTCGATCCTACCACTATATTTCCGTAATTATGGTGTTAAATTCTTCTTGTTTAATCTCATTTCATACTAATTAGCCAATGCATTTTCACAAACAAATATGTATATGACTACTCTTGTCCTCATGTCTCCACTCTTTTCCTTTAATATTTTCTCTTGCTATTGTTCATCATTTGGATTTTGCACCTTTACTTAGATACTTCTAATTTCTTAAATTCCAAAGTTATCACATAGCAAAAGTAATCACGCTGTATTAGAGCCAGTCGTCCCGGTATCCTTTCACAGCGGTGCGCGTGAGTCGTGATTTGATTCCCACAGAGCGAGACCAACATTAGCTCTTTTACTTTTCGGCGGGCGTTTTACTTATTGTTGTATTTTATGTCAATATCATTTGTCTACAATTTTGACCTTTTTTCGTCATTTTTTTTTCAATAGCAACTTGAATACAATAACACTTTGGAGATTTATTTCTCAGGTATTGGTTAGGTTCTTTAGAGAACAACTAAAACTATAATATATATTTGCAACTAGAGTTTTTTTATTCGTGCTATTTTTTCAATTACCCGTTTTAATGCGTTTCTAAATACTTCGTTATGGAAGACCTTTGCCTAATAAATAAGTTTGTCAAATCCATATGTACTGATGAGAGTTTATCGGAGGCCCTCCGATAGTCCTACTCTTTAGTTTCCATATTATACCCCATTTCTGATTTGGCAGTACTTTTACTTTCATTTTCAGCCTTGTAGCAAGATTGTTTGAAATTATGATGTTGATGGGATCTTGCGCCAATTAGCCAACCCACAAACTGTAGCTATTTACATTCCATTCATGATTCTGCGATTATTTGTCATTCACGGCGGCTGAACTAAGGTGACGCAGTCACTGATCCACACTGGACATTTGCCAGTAACTAAAAAGCTTCTATTTGACCCTCCCGAAATAATAACAACAACAACAATAAGTAGGTAATATAATAACAACTTGAATAAAACTTTTTCGTTATCTTTTTTGCACGCAGTTATGCGTGTAAACACGAACGTTGTGTGCAAAAGAAGCAGGTTTTGTGCAAATTTGCACACCACGAGATCTGCGACGCGGATATGATCATTGTCAAAACAAGATTGAATATACCTACTACATATGATTAGATATTATACATGAATATGAAGTTAACTCCAAAAATAAGGTTTTATTAAATAATTATGGTCAAGCATGGCAAATAAATAATAACTTTGCTATGATCCCTGAAGGGTATAAGGACCTCGCCCAGGCTTTTTTTAAAGAAAATGAAAGATTTGACGTTAGTTTTAAAACCTGAAAATCCAAAATGGTGATTTTCCTTATTGTAAAATGCGAGTAAGTAGCGTGTGCAAACATAAAATAAGCAACTTAATGTCTACGTGATGACTTTGCAAAACGAAAGATTACAACGCAATCAAAACAATAAAGATATATTATATAGGTCTGATTATACGTTTTGCTTTACGTCACGTAACACCCGCCCCCACCCCCAACACCTCCAGGTATTGTAAAAATACTTGAAGGTAATTAATTTCTGAATATTAGAGCTGAAACGCACTAGCGGCAGGCCGTGACGCGGCGTGCCGATGCCGTTGCGGTTGGCCGCACTTCAATTTTTATATGAAACCGCTTGATACCAACGCACTGACTTGCAGCCAGCCGTCAACCGCTCCGGTTGTCTTGGAGCTGCGGTGGGCCACACCGGTGGAAAGTAGCGGCGCACCGCACCCCCTCCACGTACTCGGCGCGGTGTCCCGCAAGCGCTTACCGCGCTCCTCGCTACCGGCCAGTCTTTGCTACCATGTCGTGTCTCCAGTAGAGGGTATATCCAAAATCGATGTTTATTTTTACGACGACGTTTTCCACGATAATTTAAATAAATAACTACAGCAACTTCTTCTACGTCCACATGACCCACATTTCTAGAAGCACTGACGACGAAATGCGGCGGACCGCTACAGAACCGACGCGGACGCAACGGCACGTCGCGTCACGGCCTGCCGCTAGTGCGTTTCAGCCCTAAGTTAACTTTGATCTGACTTCTAGACTGTTTTCGTACCAGGTACCACTGATCCTAAAAATGAAGCAATAAAGATGGACAAAAATAAACGGTTTGAAGGTCATATCTACAAAGCAGATAATAGGAGGTTGTTGCCCGATCAGGCGGTCACCCATCAAGAACAGCTTGATAACCTGTCACCTACAATTGAATGATGAACTTTGTTTATAGAAGAAGCGTATCGTATGAAATAACAATATATTTGTGTGAATATATTTGAAGTAATTTGCTACTGCAAGACAGCTACAGGAAAGTGAGTTATGTCTGACGTTATTACTGCCAGTGTTGAGGGTTTTTATTCTTTCTTTCTTCCTTTATTCATTCATAATTTCTGTTCAAAATGTTTTCTTGCTGGTTTACGCTAGGTAGGTTCTCATCTAAGCGTTATGAACAGTGTCATGCAATGCGAAGATCAAGCGAAACTAAGAAATGCTTGCAGCAAAAGCAGCAAAAATTATCATTTGGTAGGCCTAAAAATTAAAGACCATAAAGGAAAACAATCGTAGAAAGCATTTCCACTAAGATTCTATAGGGTATATAACTATACAAATACTATATTCGTAACATAGAGTACACATTTATTTCCTCCGTACTTTACATTTGCTCTTAAATCACGAACTCTTAGCTAGAACAGTATTGCCAGCTACGGTAACATTTCTTGCTGTACCATATAAGTGTAACTGATTAGCACTGACTTGAACTTTATTCAATAACAAGTTACGATATTTGCTGTAACTATTTACTTAAATTACGACACTATTTCCTTATTACGAAAATGGTACCTATTCGACACTTACGCAGTCGCTCGTTAACTTATTAATGAGAAATTGAAAGTATTAGGAATAATTTTCATCGACCATTTTGGCGTGAACTTACGCGTTAATTATTTTCTCTGAATAGTTTTGTCATTTTGTGTCTGTGATTACTGTGACTAGCGGTAATTTATTGAAATGATTGTAATATTGCAGGAGCTGGCCTTACATGTGGATTGGCGTTATAATAATATTTATATTTCCGTACTTTTCTACCTAATGTTATGCTATACTTTTCAATTTAAAGATTCAAGAAGGCTAGATGTTTTGCTTGATACAAAATTAAGTTTAGCCTAATTCCGTGTCCGTATCATTTAATGTAGCGTGTAATACAAGTCACGATCTATGCTGCGTCGGTGAGCGCGAGTGCTCGGAATGCGAGCGCGGTCTGCATTGTATGCGCAAGCGCTCCTGCACCTGCGCCCGTGGGAATCCGACATTTTCGGACTCGAATTAGACTTGTATAATAATTGGGTGTCCTTGCAGGGCTATTGAAGGATTGTTTTTTTTTTGACGTTGTTAGTAAGTGATGTTAGGTAACAGAGACGTTGGTGGTCTCTATAGAGAATTTTAAACGTCTTTGGATTAGAATGGCGGGCGATATGATTGTGAGTGCGATGTCGTTGCTACTACTTTTATGATATTACAAATGCCTTTTCTCCGGTTACTTTTGTAGATACAAGTACTATGTCAACCCACCAAATTACATAGGTACAAATCTATTTTATAAAAATTAAATGAACTGCTGACTTATTAATTATATTATCATTTCAAATAATGGTAGATCCATAATTCGTTTAAAAAATCAGTAGTTTTAAAATGAATACAAAAGATGTAAGTACTTCATCTGGTGGGTCTGTCATTGGTCAAGTAGCCCAATGTGATACGAGCAATAAGACTTGAGTGTCTAAATTTTATATTCAAACGGTACTTATTCAGTTTAACAATGAAAAACGCATTTGTTCTCATCTGTAACTGTAGCAGACAATACTATTGTATTTCTCTGTATGATAATAATTACCAATGATGACCCCATCCCTCGAATACACACTAAGCCCAGTGACCTTAATTTTTTTTAATGAGTTTTTGCCATGACGATGATTTGACGATGTCTCTTATCTGTACGCAATCACACTTTGTCTTGATTTTAACAATATGAATAGTTGAGTTGGTATAAAATTATGTTTTTTTTTTTTTGTGTAAGTACATTTTTTAGAACGAAATTAAAGTAAGCTATTTTTTTATATCAACCACAAAAACTTATGTTCTTCCACTTAATCTTTTCTATTGAAGCAATGTCATATTGATGCTGATTACGGTTTCCAATTTACATAAATAGGTTTCTTCATAGTTAATGTTTATTAAGAATTATTAAAGAGTTTTCAGCTGAAAAAATAACCGAATACCCACCAGACTTTTAGCAAATATTTTTAACGTTGCTACTAAAAATTGTTATTATCGTGACATTTGGTCACCAAACTCGCCATATTTTCCAATCTCGATTGATGTCTCAATTAGCTAACAGCCGACATTTGGCGTTACTTGCCTCCGCCAAATAAAATAATGTATTGCATTGTTCGCAATTGTACCCGTATTTGATAACAATAGACCCTATTCGCGTGACATCTGCACAGAACACTGACTTACATTTATAATTTAGGGTTCTATGGTACTACTGTTAAGATATGTTTTTCTCTGATGCCTAGCATCATTGGGTTAGTAAAAATCAGCAAAGAAAAATGCACTTTAGTGATCAATGTTAGAGTTCGCTTTTTATTTTTACCAAATTGTCGATTGTTGAATGTCCCCGGATTGCCACTTGTGAGTTAATCGCTCGGTTGTCAAAGGCTAACAGCTATTTGTACTTTTTGTGTGTTTTGCCAGTTGTTGTGATGTGGCGCCCGCGCAACATAACGACATGCAATGTTTATAGCCAAGCTAGCTAATTAAGTTCGTGATTATCAAACGACTGCATTATAAACGACAAAGTGGAACCAAAACTCAATTAGTATAGTCTTAATAGAATTAAAGCGTTGTAGGTAGATAAGTAGATCATGAAACGGTCGTTATCAAGAGGCTGATTAGATGATATGTTAGATCTACCTACCCACTCAGCAACGTCAATCATCACATAGTTTCCTGATGGATACGGTCTTCCTCAAATTGCGCAATAACATAGTAACACCATAGGGTAGATATATATCTATAGATTAGAATACTGATTATCTTTAATATTTTTATTATACGGCAATTGACTAATAAAATTACAATAGGTACCTACAAGGCTACAAGAAAATTGAGTCGCCGTACAATGAACTAGAAACTATCGACTGAAATTTTATTTCAGTAATATCGACAATATTTTCCTCGTTTCACTTGGAACACTTGCACTACACTTAATTTTATTGTTCGAATATTTTTATCCACGTGTTTAAAGCGAACGATAAATGTTGATTGTCAAACAGCCAGATGAATTAAATTGCTACCGTTATTAACACCAAATCGTTTAGTTTAAAACTAAAGCAAAGAATCGCACAGCTGCGGATAGACTTTGACTGATAACAATTATACATTCATAACTATTATCGTCACTTCTTAATGAAGATGTAAATAAACTTCGAGCCTTGAATTTCAACTAGTAGGGAGTCAGTCGGAATATTAATCGCGTCTCGTTAGCGTGGTGCACACATCGGGCAAATAGCTTTGCGCTCGTCTCGACACAAGTCGGCCGCGGCGCACACGGCGTCGCGTGCACACGGGCCGCGATCTCCGAGCCGCATATAACAACCGCACCGCAGCCGAACAACTCAGTATCCAACCGATATCTGAATAATTCAAAGTGCTTCATACAAACCTACAACCAACTGTGCAACATGGTTCCCATCGCTAAGAACGATCCCATCAAGTACGAAGAGAACGAAATCAAGACATCAGCCCTCGAATTAATTGGCAACACACCCATCGTGGCACTGGACCGTGTTTATACTGGACCTGGACGTATATTGGCGAAATGTGAATTCATGAATCCCGGTGCATCGATTAAATGCCGCTCATCATTGAGCATGATTACCCGAGCTCTTAAATCTGGTGAGCTGACACCTGGTGCACCGGTGGTTGAGGTGACGTCTGGTAACCAAGGCTGCGGGCTGGCTGTGGTGTGCGCCGTACTGGGACATCCCCTAACACTCACTATGTCTAAAGGTAATAGTGCTCAGAGGGCTATCCATATGGAGGCGCTGGGCGCGAAATGTATTAGAGTAGATCAAGTGGAAGGAACTTACGGCAACGTAACACTCGCTGACGTAAAAGCTGTAGAACAAGTTGGCTTGAAGGTAGTCGCCGAGCAAAACGCATACTACGTCAACCAGTTCAATAACGATGCTAATGCTGATGCGCATTACGAGAGCACAGGACCTGAGATCTGGAAGCAGACTGGACATCACGTGGACGCCTTCGTCGCGACAGTGGGCACCGCGGGCACGTTCGTTGGCACCGCTCGATATTTGAAGGAGCAGAACCCTGACATTAAGACGTATGTCGTAGAACCTGCTGGAGCCGAGCCTATCAAGGGTGACAAGATCACGAAGCCTCTTCACTTGCTGCAGGGCTCGGGCTACGGATGTATTCCCAGTTTGTTTAAATTCGATATCATGGACGGCACGTTGGCAGTGACTGATGAGGAGTCTGTAAGGTACAAGGATTTGATTGGTGAGAAGGAGGGTCTGTACGTGGGGTACACCAGCGGGGCCAATGTGGCGGCTGCTGTCAAACTGCTGGAGTCAGGGCTGATCCCCGAGGACTCGTGGGTCGTCACCTTACTCAACGACACGGGTCTCAAGTACACTCCTGTGCCCGATGAGCTAGTAAAATAAACAGTATTAATTTTAGTGCAATTGTTTACGTTTTTTGATTATTCTGTAGAGTGTATGTTTAATTGTGTTTAATAATATTTTTCTGATGTACATGTATTTGGAATTACTGTTTATTTAAACAATTAAATTGTGATTATTTGTGATTTAAAGGACGGAGTCGTCGTAGTTGTAAGGTATTGATTATTTCTTGTTGAATTCATGGGCTTTAAATTGGAAATGTAATTATTGCTGTGATGTCTATCATCGCATAATGCAATGGGGGAAAATATCAATGATATTAAAATCCTCAATTTAAGTGTATACGACTGTTTGTGGTGCAATAGCATTAGGATAAGTTAATAATGTAATTATGTAATAATTATATGGTTAAGTATATTTTTATATTTCTTGATAATAATAAATTATTATTTTACTGTATGTATGACTTCTCTTTTTTCTCCTTGGCAAAGTAAACCGACAACACAATTAAAATTAACACAATCAGCAAAACTAATCTTGTTCTCCATTGAAAAAACGAGTTCAATTTAGTTCGAACACTATCATTATTTCATTTAAAAAAGAAAAAATGATTAAAGTCGTAAGTCTTATCAGTAGATAGATGTCAAGGTTGCATCATTGAAAAGGTTATTGGACACAGTACTTAACATGGCAAACAGGTTCCTATTGTGTGCAAGAGCGATAAATATTCAATTTGTCATTAATCTCTTTTTATTAGCGTACAGAATTGCTCTGTTATCCTTAAAACGCACTCTGGTTTAGATTTATAGACGATTCCAAATTCCAACCTACTCTAGAAAGGAATTGTCAAATGGCAATGTGTGCAGTTCCGCAAACGGTCGAACATCCCTTTTAACATTATGTGCTACGTGCCCTAATACCTGCAGAATGAAAGAACTTATAGCCGTAATAAAAACTCGTTGGTAGCTAAGTTCTGGACTAAAGGCAGATTTTTCAATAGCCTTTTGTTTTGTATGTTTTCAATTAATTTTTGTCTGAAAAATAAATATGACAAATCGACATTATATTTTTGATATAAAAGCTGTCAATAATACCTTTTTATTCCTCAAATCAAAGTTTTTTCCGCACGTGTGATTAGCTGGTCATTAACTGCCATTTTGTTAAATAAATCTAGAATATTAACTAATTAATTTCTCCTAAATGTGAACCTCATATAACCCCTAATTATTATAAAACATGAATGGGTGAGCTTAAAAAACAAAACCAATCTCTAATTCAAGTTCAGGTGCAAAGACGTGACCTACTACATAATTATTTATGTATGTAGCCGAAAAAATATATGATTAGCTCGTCATGTTGGCAAACAGTGCACCTCTTCCAAGAAAAACAGCATACATAAATAATAACGTGGGTAATAAATTGTGCATTTTTAGGCTCCTGTCCCACCGCCGGCGATTAACGACAAGCGAGTAAAGCTAGCTACTAAAAACGAGCACCAAAAATCCGAATCCACGGATGTTAAAAAATCTGCATCCACAACATGCGTGTCCCTCAGCGAGTGTTCTGCCCACGAAGCGAGCGTCGCCGAACAAGTACTGAGTACTTAGCCGTTTTCGACCGGTAACGTGATGATTTCCATTGGTTGCTGAAGGATTTCGGCTTTCGTGCTGATGTCGGCTGTGCGCACGATGTCATTCGGACTTGTATTGGACAAGTGGCGCGGATGCACCTTCTGGCCCACGCGTTGGCTGCGCAGGCACGATGTTCGAGTAAATACTCTCTTTGATAGCTCTTGTCGTTGCGAAAAACGAGTACTCGCCTGCCGTCGCGGTGTTAACCGTCAGCGATATGTATCTCTTTTACTTACACGGGACCTAAAAACTTTTGTACGTTTCTTTAGCGACAAGATCGGTGATATCTAGTCGCTTTTTCGTCATGTAGCGGTGGGACAGTTGCCTAAGTATGAAATTATGAATGACCTCTATCTAACGTTCAAAGACCTTAAAAATAAAAATTTCCTATCATAATGACTAATGATGCCAAAACGTAGTAGTAGTAGTTTGTACCAATGATGTAAAAAGTATTATTTTAGCGCTGCATCATAAATTCTTCATTATAATTTTTTTGCTAATATATACCTACCTTAGTTGATTTTTTACGGTTATTTTGTTGGCATATGAATGATGTGACAGTTAGAAGTATTTTTGTCAATAAAATTACGTCTATCCCATGGATATCTTATCGGTAATAGATAGGCTAATACTTCCTACAATGTTTGGGATAAAGCCTGATTATGTCATCTCTACTGTATGATGATTCCGACAAGACAATGTACTTACTATAGCTGTTAAGGCGACGATAACCGACTTTTAATGATTTTATACTGAAGATCACGTCTAAACGAGTAGTGTGACGATTTGAAAAAAATATGCGTTAAATAAGAGCATTTTTTTTATAAGAGCATTTTCATGAATATTTTAGATTGTTTATATTACATAGTGTAATTAATTTGTAAGGTTATGTCTAACGCGGATAAAAAACTGAAAATCACACAAAAACTATCTGAACTATCCTTAGATATCATTTCAAATTCCAATTCAAAAGTCATTTATTCAAACTAGGCTGAGAATCAGCACTTTTCGAACGTCAAAATTACATAAGACAGTACCCCAAAACGCCCATCCTTCACCACTTCCTAGTGTCTTTAGCTGGGAAGAAGAAGTGGCGAAACAAACTGGCAGCGGCACAGCTGTCTGTTCAAGTAAGTAATTTATATTCTATACAATAGTATGCAAAATAATTAAATTATGCAAGCACAAAAAATAATTTAAATGATTAAATATTGACCATAATATATGTCAGCGAGTATACACCAATATACCAACCAAAAACATCGAGAACTATACTCAAGCAGGAAAAAAATACCAAACGTAAATCAGATATTTAGTTCTGACTAAATATCTCCTTTTTTAACCCCCACAGAAATAGGAGCCCCGCTAATTAAATCCTCCTAATAATTAATTATATCCTAAATTAGGATAGGTTAGGTTAGAATCTAACCTATCCGAGTCGGGGTGCCCCAAGTACCGAGCTCGCTTCGCTCGCTCTTATAGCCTAAGTTGTCATTCGACTTTAATTCGACACTTAATTTTCGATGTTCAAATATAAAATTTATGGATAGTATAACGTCTATTTTTACATTTTCGTTGAAATTAAATACAATGGAAAAATATACCGAACAAACAATATTCGTTAAAAAAATATTCTACTGTTTGATAAGTTTGTTAAATAAAAAAATTTGGTTATAAAATTCATCATAATGTATTGTCATTCATTATGTTCATGAACTTCATTAAATAAAATATTCATAGCTAACCAAAATCTTCCTTCTGACAATGCGTTCCTATAAAGTACAGAACCAATTATGGCACAAGCAAAATCAGAGGACCCTGACTGGGTCTAACTTCCTTTTCATATTGTTTGAATATTAATTCATTGCATACATGTATGTAAATGTTAAAACTTAGTCGGTATAGGTATGTATGTGTCGCAAATGGATTGTTTAATTAGCTGTTTTACATAACTGCTAACTGTTTTACAAAACAGCTCCGTTACGTAAAACAGCTGATCGACTACGTTTAGTGGTTTTTGATAATTACTGAACCTTAACACGCAGAAATGCATAAACGATTTGCATTTATCAATGCAGCGGATCAACGATTAGAGATTATTGTAACACAGCGTAAAATGAAATCTCAGATGGTAGATTTTAATTCTGAATTTTGTCGCTCGTGGGTCTGTGTGTAACAACAATAATGGCGTCCGAAAGAGAAATAAATAAAACGAGCAATATGAGTGAAAATGTAAACCCTAACTCAAGCAAAAACAGTAATTTTAAGAACAATTTTATTAAAAAGTTATAAGAATTGTACCCCTTGGTACCCTAATTTAGTTACTGCGACCAACTGTGAGAAAAAGTCAGATAGTTAAAAAATCAATTATTTAAAAAAGTTTGCTTCATTAGAAGCACACTGATTGTGACTAATTCCGCTATAAGGCATTCTGCATTATGCCATAACACAAGTTTTGTTAAACGTACCGTAAAGGCAATATGTTTATGGTATGTTTAAATAGCGGAGATGTTTTGTAAAACAACTAACGGTTTTGTAAAACAGCCGATTCGGCAATCCGTCTGCGACATATGTACTGAGTCAATCAATAATAGTAATGTTTTTCAGTAAACTGATAAACAGTGGTAAGAATACATTGAGAGACTCCCTAAATTGTATCTTATTTTGCATTAATATTCTGAAAAAGTCACGCATCGCATACAATCAAAACGGAACTTTAGTACATGATTTATTGAATCTGTTTCTTTCCAAGTATAAGACAGTTACGTAATTGGAACATTTTTGCTCGATCCATTTTTTATTCGAAAATCATATCTTTTTTAAAGATTATTTGAAACAAAAACAAGATTACTCGGAATTTATGTCTAAAATAATTATTGACAGTAAGGAAATATAGTTTATTATCCAAATATAAGGTATTTTTATCTAGATCAATTATTAATTTAGTTATAAACGAAATAAGCCTCTACCTTAAGAAGCGTATTTAATCGACTTATTGCTGACCCACACGAATTAACTCGCCCGATTGCGGGTGAAGCGACCATCTTAATAAATATTAGTTTTATTTGAGGCGATTCGCACGAATTCAATTTATTTGTGAACGAATCGACAACTCCAGCAATACGTAGTAGTAAAATACACTGGCGCACAGAAGTGATTAGGGTAAAATATTTTTAAATAAGATGAAACACGTAAATCTTTATTAAAATATAATTTTAAGATAACAATGCGTAAATTGTACATCTTGCTCAGAGAGTTATAGATTACAAATACGCATAAATCAAGATAGATGAATGTTGAATTTACTTTAGAAACTTTAAGAGGCACTTAAGACCATTGAAATGAATAATTTTTACTATGGGACCAACTTTGAAATTGCGAAACCAGGGGTAGGTAGGTTGGGCACGCCACAGTCGCGCCGATAAGACCCCTCTTTGAGGAATGGCTAGATAGGTACCACGGCGTCCTCAACTTCCGCCTGACGCAGGTCATCACCAGACACGGCTGTTTCGGGAGGTTCCTGTTCAGGATAAGGCGGGAGGAAACGCCCAGTTACTATTGTGTGGATCGCCCGGAGGACACGGTGGAGCATACAGTGGAGGTCTGCCCGACTTGGGCGGAGCATCGCCGTTTCCTCGTGGAGGTGATCGGCGGCGGTGATCTCTCGCGTCTGGCCCTGGTTCAGGCCATGGTAAGGACCGAGAGGAAATGGGAGTCCGTCACCTCCTTCTGCGAAGCGGTAATGCTCGTGAAGGAGGAGGTGGAACGCGTGAGGGAGAGGCAAATTTTGCGCCCTCATATCCCTAAACACCGTAGGAGGAGACGCCCAGGGCGTCGGGAGTCGCAGGCCGATACCCGGTCACTTTAGGCGCGGGCTTGCGGACGGTGAGCAATGGGTAGCTCGCCTTCCGATAAGGACCAGGCCCGAGTTGACGGCGCGTTGTGTTCACGGTGTCACTAATAAGCCATTTATCTTTATAAATAAAAACCAATTGCTGTATGTATGAAAGATCATCACTTCGATATTTATAACGCTTCGACCAATTTGGGATATTTTTTTCTTCATTATTGTCAGGAGCAGGATAAGGTTTTCTTTGGAAAATCCACCGCAAAAGTCGGAAATTCACCTGGGTGACGCCGGGCACGAACAGCTTATAAGATATACAATTGATGGTGGAGAGTGTACGAATACACTGAATACGTTGAAAAAAAAATTGAATTGCTAGTTTCAAAATAGACATTAATAAAAACGGAAGATGGAAGAGAATTGTGTGATCGCTATTGGCGATCGATTTCCTTTGCAACCTAGTAAGGGATTCGGAGACAGGTGTTTCTTCGTATACCTTAAATGGTATACCTGACCAAGCTTCAAAGAACAATCATCATCCAACGTTATCGGCATGTCTTTGAAACCCGTGACTCTTCCGAAACTGTAATTTAGCGTCGTTGATTTTCACAACAGAACATTAACGATTATGTTTGTCTGTCCAATTTGGATGTGTGATCCATCTTGGCAACAGTGATTGTCTAGTAAAACGTCTGCGCTTGTTATGTGGGCGTTACTCAAAGTTTTTTCTTAACTAAACGCTGTTCGGTGTTTTTGGTAAACGGTGCCAAATTGTATAATTTTGACATCGGCTATTCGGCTCTAGGCGAGGGCAGACAGATAACGGATGAAATTGGTCAGTTTTTTTGTACAAATTATTAAGGATAAATGATTCAAGGATGTACTTTAATTTAAGGAAACCAAATAAATGATTTGCAAAAAAAGGGTCTAGATACTATTTGTGTTCGGTCCAATGTTTGTTTTGGCAGAATATCTGTTGACCAGTGACGTCGTATAATGGGTATTTTCATCGATTGTACAAATGTTTGTGATCGTGCCCGAAGCACCTCCCCAGAGTTTAGCGGAGATACCGCCATTACGTTAAGTCGTCTGCAAATATATTCACTGACTATTTATTTTATAAATATCATTGTTTTGCTAGCGTATGGTAGATAAAATAATTAGCACGATTAGCACGTGTGAGATTTATTAGCGTGTTTACCTACCTTAGTAAACTATAAAGTCTCTACTAAAAATAATGTTTATTTGAAATGACGTAACGTAACTATAAGTAATGTGTTCATATGAATTCCGGGTACCGTCAAATGCCCTAACTTCGCCTGGCGACCTCTGCTTGCCTGTAATGAAAAAGATGAAAGATCTTTTTTATTTTACGTGTATTGTACTCGAAACTTAAAGCTCTCTGTGAAAACTCAGTTTCGATTGTCATAAAAGTAAAATGAAAAAGATATTACAGCTTTTTCATTACAGGCAAACAGAGGACGCCAGGCGAAGTTAGGGTGACCGGTACACTAAATTACTTTCCTTGAGCCTGCGACCCTGCTTGTGTTGTGTTTGTTGAAACTATTCCATATAACTCCAAATTTGCTTTATTTTCTATTTCTACATTGAATTACATTACCATGGCATACTCTTTTTACCCACCACTAGTATTTTCAATACATTTATTCTCCTTTTTGCTTCGTTCTTCTCTGCTCAGGGGAGCAGAGAAGAACGAAGCAAAAAGGAGTCCCGGCGAGCTAAGGGGAAAAACGCACTATGATTCAATGCAGTTGCATCGAGGTTTCACCCACTTTCCTGTGCAGGTAGGAACTTCATGAAAAAAATATTTACATGTAAAATAGACTTGCAATTAGTTGTTAGCGCGAGTCATCATCCGTGGCCTACTTTTGCATAGTAGGTACAGTCGGCTTTAAAAGATGACTGACTTATTAATTAAAAAATTATGAAAATCGTCTACCTACTTTTACAATGTTTGTCAATATGTGAGCAGCATGTCTATCACATAATTAAATTACCTGTCGTTGCTTGATTTTTAATTCTTTTTACCTATTGCGATTTAGTAATTTTTTTCTAGGTGCATCGTCTACCTATTGCGGTATAGTAATTTTATTTTAGGTGCATCGTCTTCACATATAATTATTTAACTAATTTACGTACCTATACACACTATTGTAAAACATTTGAAAAGAGTAACGGTGGAGTTTCTTGCCCATTCTTCTCCATATGAATACTACTTTTTGGAAGGGGCGACTAGAATCAATTCTATTATTTTGTAAATTTTGACGTTTTTAAAGTGCCATACATGGGCCTATTTGAAATAAATGATTTGACTTTAACTTTGATGTATAAACATAGACACGAATTTATTTGATTTTGTACAATGTGTAGCTACAATTAAGTATCCAATGTGTAACATGTTTTATGGTTGCACATTGATACAAAATTATGAAACAAAGATTGTACACAATTAAATGTCGATGAAAAAAATGTCGATGTATATATAGTTTCGAGGCTGACTGTACCTCTTCACATAACATTTTCCTGAAACGCATAGTGCGTGACTTGCACAATATGGTATTGTTTTTTGCTTTCCCGTATATTTTATTATTGAGGTGCTGTAACTATGTGTTCAATGTTTTATGTCTGTGTAAAACTTGAGGTAAACAACAAGTTTGCTAATGAGTCGTCGATGTAACCCTTATTATGTTGTACCTTATATAAATATGTACTGACCATATCCCATAAATACACAGGATAATTGAAAAAATCGAATATTTGCGAAAGGCCCAGGATTTTTACAAAGGATCGGATTATTGGAAACATTAAAAAAATATTTTGTGTTAATACGAGCTAGTTAAAGGATTTTTGTAAAAACCCTAGGACTTTCGCAAAGATTCGATTTTTCTAATTATCCTGTGTATTTATGGGATATGGTCAGTACATATTTATATAAGGTACAACATAAATAAAAAAGACATCGACGACTCATTTGCAAACTGCACAAGCGACATGTTTGTATAAATCTCTTCATCACCCCAATTATTGGTAATAATAGTCAAAAATGCTTCTTAAAACTAATTGTCTTTTTCTTAGGTTCTTTACCTAGGACTTGAGTTCAATAACGACAAAGGTTGTTGGTGCGCCTGCGCCGCGGTTGACGTAAGATAGCGGACATCCAGGGAATTGATTTAATCTGTGTCAATATTGACGCGGAGGCGTTGTGGGAACCGCACAGTGTGCACAGGTGGGCTTTCTTAACTCACCTACAGGATGATCGAAAATCAAAGCTGGTCTCAGACGTTTCAATCGAGTGAATGTTCATTTTTGTTCCACGCTCTCACGACACTGACGAAATTACATAGAAATGAACGTTCATGTGCTCATTGATTTTGTGTTCAGACGTTTCTCTCCAGTAAAATACGCCGAATGAAAGTCAAAAGCTTACGTACAGTATTGGGAGATTTACCATTACTTCTTATAGGTTTTCCTGTAATCTATAAGTATCAGAACTATTTTCCGTATTTTTATAAAAATAAAAAATGTTTGAGATCCTCACAATTATTTCCATTTGATATGTCACACGGTACAGTTTGAAAAACTTTTTCTTTTTAATTTTTAATTGCCCCCAAAAGTTAGCCCCATATTCAAAATTCATTTATTTACGTTACACGTCCGTGTTTGGGTCACAGAAGTCATACATGTACCAAATTTCAACTAAATTGGTCCACTACATTCGGAGCAAATTGACTGTGGCAGACGAACAGACAGCCAGTCAGACAGACACACAAGTGATCCACCGTTTTTTCATTCGGAAGTACGGAGTCCTAGAATTTACAAAAACTGAAGCATCCGATATCAGCTTAATTCCAGAATGTTGTAATTTCCTGCCAGGAATAACATTTTGAATTTTGAAAGTTTTATCCGTTCAAGTCGACTGTCAAATGACAAGTTATTATTATGCTATTTAGATGACCTTTCGCTGTTAAGCTTTAACTTGATTATGGAGTAGATTCTAATTGATAAGGTTTTTTGAATCGGAGTTTAGAGAGGTCACTTGTTACTTGTTTGATATTAGAGCTCAATAAATACCGGATGCCATTTGCCATTCAAAGTTATGATTCAAGTTTCTGGATAAAATACAGTTTAAATGAAATTCACTAAACTATAACCAAATGAAATATTGTATATATAATATATGTACATATTTTGTTGATAACTTTGTAATGTTATTTATTTATGTTCCTATTTTTATTTTACCTACTACATAATGGCCTGTTTAAAGAGTTATAATCGTAGGTCAAGTCATCGAGTTATTTCTTTACATTACACTGATATAAGTATACTTGTACCTTCTTGTATCATTGCGTCATTAAATATTTATTATCAATATGTCTTGTCAGATTATTTGGAGGTATGGGTACTTATTGTACGTGTTCAGTGAAATAACAGATTGCGAATATAAACTATATTTTACACTAATTTCTCTTAATTCTCTCTCTTTTCTCTCCGGAATGTACGACTAATCGATATTAGTCAGTTAGTTATAGTGTGGTAACAAGTACCTATGTATCTCACCACAATTAACGGTAAGAAAAAGAGTATACAATCAACATTTATATGAACACATCGGTCCTTGGACATGGACACAAATGGCTCTAAATCCAATTTTAACGTTAAAAATAAAGACCACCCTGTAAACACGCTCGCTGTTAAAAAGGTTAAAAATAAAATAAACACGTAATGTACACGAAATACCTGAATTTAAAGTTTATTGGCCACTTACAGGAAACACCTGCGAACATTCTGGTATATTCTCATAGAAGAATAATATCTCAGGAGAACATCTAAGTTGAACGTCGTAAATACGAAATAGTAGTAGTAGTACCAAAGATGACTGACACAATCAACACTGATTAGTATTGATTCTGTCAGTGATATGACTGTTGTTTTTGTTGTCAACTAGAATTTTTTTGACAAATATCGCTTGTATCTACATACAAAGATGCTATCAGTTTTGCACGCGTTTAAAACAGCCTTGCGTGAGGAGTGAAAAAACTATTGGCAAAATTTGCTTTGCCTACGGCCTGTTTGCACACCACTTAACCATAAACTTCTTTGTGATTACTGAATAATCATTCACACACATACGATTATTTAGAAGGAAGTTACTTTGAATACGATAAATAAGAGCCAAGGAGAAAAAGAGCCAGAATTGAAAACGACGAGAATGAATTAGTCATTGCAGCATAGGATCTTTTTTTCCCATCTATTCATCCGAATGATATATTCTGAAAGAGAAATACTAACAAAAATACCTTTGCTCATCTTAGAACGGATGTAAGTGACATGAAGCTATATAAGTTACAATTTCATATATTTTAAACGCTGTCGGCGAGGCAGCGCGAGTGGGCGGCGCGGGCGCATGTCTCGAGAAAATTGTCATTTTCCTGCCGGCAGGTGGCGTACGTTGCAAATTTTCTACGTCTAATGAGCACACCTGCCCACTTTATTACAAGCCCAAGTACTGATTTAACAACAGTTTTTGCATCATAATAACATCGAGGATTTCCTGCCGTAGAGACAAAGTTAATGACTAACGTATTCGCATAAGATTAAATTTATTGATATTGGTATTTGTACCGTATTAAGACTCTTTCAAACAGGCGCGACACGCGACGCGACACAAAGACATCGCTCGTTGCGCGACGAGCTTTTTATCCATTTCTTATTACCACGATAAATATCCAGATTTATACTATGTTATCTGTGGCTGAGTGGATTTTTATTTACATTACTAATGAGTGCTGTTAATTACGAAATCTGTCTTAATTCCTCTTTTTTCACAATAATACTTGTATTGCGTAATTCTTTAAATTATTTACGTCTACGTTGATCAACGAAAGTGTAAAAGAAATTAATATAAGTACATACTTTGAAATCAAATCAGTTTGGAGCGACACATAAAATTTGTAACAGCTTATTTAAACCCAATCGGCAATCCATTAAAGACATTCCAAATTCAAAAGTGACACGTGTATCCTATGTGTTATTACGTTATATTTAATGAACGGCCAATGATTGTCATTGGAGGAGTGAGGCAGGTGGCCGGCGAGGCCACTCCGGTCTCCACATTTCCTATTAGAATCGTGTTAGAGCCTCCATTCCGTAATTATTGGACGGCAGGTGGCTCGAGGTACTTTCTTATCTACTCGCTAGGAGATAACGGATACCCATATATTTTTGTTTCACTGTAATTTAGTATCTGTTCCGCGCTTAAATGATTTCATGTTCGGTTAGATAACGTTTTGAGTTATTGTTTTCGGTAAATTTGAGGCCTATGTGTGTGTGGCGGTATTTTTTACAAATGAATGTTTAAATCGGCTGATATGATGATGCTTGTCAAAATGTCTCAGGTATCTTATCTTATCGAAGTGAAGAACAAATAGGGAAATAGAATAATAAATGTAAAGAAGTAGTTTGTAGGTATTGCTCCCGAAAATAAAAGAGCTATGTATTAAGAAAAATGGATTTTGAAACTATTTTTAAGTTCAAATAGAAATAATAAACACATAACATCACGCCTTGTTTCCCCGAAGGGTTGGGCAGAGGTGTCCCTGTAGCAGGTTCACCCACATTTCGCAAGTTATGTTTTAAGTCCCATGTAATAGGGGGCGAGCCTCAACCAGGCACAAATCCAGACTCCGGGCTGCCACTGAGAAATTTCAGATAGAAAAACCCAATAACAAAATAATAAATTGAAAATCAAAACTTAAATCTTATAATTAACTTGTAAAACAATGCAAATACGACGCCGATACCTCATTTTTAAAAGTGCCTTGACGTAAAACGCTGCAAAATGTATCACTACGCATATTTGCTCTGCGTTGAAAACACATTAAATTTTATCTTACAGCGCCTTTGGGTTATTGTTTTTCATTTTATTAAAATTATGACCAGGCTTAGAAGACACTAAACCTGGCACAATACGCAAAAATACACCTAGTCTAGAACTAATCCAATATCGTTAGGCTTTTAAAGAAACATAACATCAAAAGAAAGCCCATAGTGCTATTATCTTAGAGTTCGTTTTTTACTTCCGTAGACTAATTTGACAGGTGCAAATGTCAAACAAACAACAATTATTTGAAATGTCAAATTAATCTACGGGTTTAAAAAATGAACTTTATGTGAAGTGAACCGGCAACAGTGTCAATCCCTAGCATCAGTTGGAATGATTCACTTCAAGCTCACTTCACATAAGTTTTCAATTTTTCACGGGTAGATTTTTACAGAATAAAAAGGGCAGAAAGCCAAGCTTACTTAGTTATTTATTTAACCACAAATTCATATGTACTTTACATATCTTTTCAAATTCTCAAATTCTTTATTGCGTACCATAATGTATATAGTTGGTAGGGAAGTAATTATATTAGTCACCATTATGGACCCTGTTGTCTTCATATTACTCTGTTCACAGTTGGTTACATTTGTCTCAATTTTTATTATACATCACATCGCCGGGTCCGCGCAGGTGTTGGATGTAACACTTGAGTTGACTGCTCGAGAGGCTTGCGGCTTGATGCAGCACTTTTGATGTTATGTTTTTGCCTAACAAATCATATACAGGGTCGCACCTATATAGGCAAATGTTTTAGGAATTTATTTCTAGTGTTTCTTTCACAAAGGGTTCAACCAGTCTCCCACAAATGAACATTGTCCTACATCATAATTATTTTTTTTCCGTTTTTAAGTTATAGTTAATAAGTGTTATTTGTGGAAGAAAATAAACATTTTTATTATTATTATATTATTAATGACTGGCAAAAAAATCTGTTATATACATACAGAAACTATGTAATTACACAGGTATTTACTTTAATTTAATTAATAATTTATTTATTTATTTAAAAGGCAACTTTTTGGTCCACAGTAGGTGTTAGTAGTACACGTAATATATATTTAAAAACTAAAACTATTCACACATAATATTGAAAATACTATAAAATCAACAATAGTCATAAATTAAAATATTCAATACAATGTCACATTTTCAATAAAACTTTAAATAATCAATAATTAACTTAATAATTATATTAAAATTTATAGAATCACATTACAATCATAAAAATAAATAAATCTCAAATATTAAACTTGCTTTCAAACAGAACCCTTGTAGCATAATTTCATATAAATATGTTATAAAAAATAAATAAATAACTAATACTTTACATGAGATCAATAAATTAACACATGCTAGTTAGCATTCATTAGAACCCAAGTTTTCATGCATTTCTGCTGTTTATTATAAAACCTTGTTTTCGTAGAGATCCCGTAGCACTTTCGTAGCAACCTTTGACATTGTTGAAAATTAATTGAGCGGTCTAATCGTAGTTTAAACTGCACGCATGCATCTTTTGCATTACATAAATGGTCATTTTAGGATACCAGGGAACATGACGTCGTCACTCTACCCTGACAACACAATATTCCTAGGTATCATTAATCGTTCGGAAAATGCTGAAAATGTAGTAACTATTTTCACTAAACCTCGCCATTCAAGCTAATTAAGCTCCATTTTTTTAACCAGTCCAATAATAATTTCTTCAATAGTTCCTGGCTGCTCATTTAAATCCAACAGTACCTTCCTGGGCGAAAATAGAGAAAAAACAGAAAAAACGAATTTTCCCTTTTTTTGAGACCAAGCTAGATCGATTTTTCGCCCCCGTAAAGTCAATATATATCCCAAGTAGTACCTAAGATATTTAACTAACTTTTTATCTTATTTTACATTCTTTTTCACCACGATCACGCAAATGAATTAATTTCATCGGTTATTTGTTGTTGTAATATTGTATGTAGACTATGCTGACCTGACAGAGAGGCAGTAAATAATGTGAATAGAAAAAACACTGTATTAAAAAAAAAGTTTTTTTTTTTTGAACGGTCATAATGTCTAGTATATTATGCTATTTATTACAAGGTTATCCATTCTTAACCGGACACCCTGTATATATATACAAATATTGCTCTCTCTTTTCTTTGCTAGAATTTTCGCACCTCCGTCTTGCACTCATTTATCCTCGCAATTCTTCCACCGCAAGATCTAACGCCTACTATAGGAACATAATGCGTATCAAATACCAGCACATAGTAAATGATTGGTAGCATGAAGCCTGTAGCTAACGCGGTTCTAACACCTGGTGTCAGCTGGCGTAGCTTTTTAATCTTGTTACTCACCATACCTTATATGCGTCCGTCTAGAATTACGCTATTATACCCAACATAGACTTTGTAGCTACCAGAAGTGTTCTTTTGAAAAAAGTTTTTTCTTTTTAAGTTTAAGTTTATTAGTACATAAACAAACAACAACACAGTATAAAGCATATATTATGGACACAGAGGGTTGTACTACAAAGTTTAAAATAATAGTCAGCTTTCCGGGCTCCTAAACTAGGTACGCAAACTTGTATCTTAGGAGTCGGTGATTTTGCGGATTCAATTTATAAAATACAACCGTAGCATTCCTGTTTGTTTGCAGTGGTGTAGTCAATTTTACTTATAATATCTTTGGGTGTAGTAGTAGTAGTAGATCCTCTGGAGAGGATTTTTTTATAGCTATTATCTTAGATACAAGAAAAGAGAGGTCTATGCCCAGTTTGTGGTTGAAGTCGGGCTGTTGTGGGCGAAGATGATGGTTGTGATGATAACCTTTGAGTAATCAATAAGAGTATTAGGAGTCCTTGGAGTAGTAATTGGTGTTACTAAGAAGAAGCTGGATTTTCAAAAAAAAATCGGAGCCATCTATACTATCATAATCGGCCTATAATGTTCCCATTGCTGGAACACAGGACTCCTCTCAGTGAGACGGATTCGGCCGTAATCCACCACACGGGCCCAGTGCGGGTTGGTGAACTATGTTTTCACCAACCCGCACAGGTGGATCTGTACTATATTTGTCATCATTTCAGCCAAAAGACGTCCACTGCTAGACAATGACCTACCCCAACAGTTGCCACTGCGACCGGTTCTGCACTACCAAACAGTACTTTAAAAAGTTTTGACATGATAAATTATGACTATGCAACATCCATCACGCTATAACTCGGTGAGATCTCGATCTGCTATATTTCAGGTGTCGTTTGCAAATCCGATAAAATTTCACGGTAAGTCTTAAAATTAATATTAAACTATTGCGTTCATTTACGTTGAAGATTTCTTTATTTTTAGCATTGTTATAACTACTTGGTGATTATGTTATTATCTCCTCGCAACTTTACGTATATTGCAATTGCAAGAATATCTGAAAGGCTCATGTTAAACAGCGGTCGAATTCATGAATTCAATTCTCAGGTTGTTTCAATATCAAGAGACGTCCTAGGCATCGGGAATCGCAGGCCGATTCCCGGCCACCGTAGGTGCGGGTTTGCGGGCGGAAGGGGTCCGCTAGGGCCGATGCCTGCTGGGGTTGCGGGTTTGTCCGAAAGGGTTGCCGTGGCCCCTAGCAACATACAGGCAACTGAAGGAACACGGGTGGATTTTAGTCAGTAAGAGTCTAACACGCCCTCTCGCTCTGTTCAGAGCGGGATAAGTTATTTGAATAATTTCACAACCAAAAAAAAGAAAAAAGACAAGGTTTTTCAACATTTTAACATTTTTTTATTGAATCGATCTGGTGATCTGTCCGGAATTTCCGATTGCTTTGACTTACTTGCCGAAATGTCAGCTTTTCCAAAGATACATTGATATAGATACTGTTGATTTATCTAAATGAAATCTGGCGATAATGCGCGTATTGCACGGGTATTGTAACACACAGAGGTTGCTTGCAAGTTCACACATTGCAAATAACCCGGTTGCTCGGTCCTTTAAGACTTTGCCTAGTCTATAGCCTCGTGTGCGTATGGTCGGTCATAGTCCTGCGGTTAATGGACGTGATTTGAGCGCTCTAACGCTGCGGGCATAGAGCATAGAGCGGTGTGCGAGTACGTACGTGAACACGCCCGTCCTGTCACCTGCCGCTGCATTCCTAGCACTGATTACACCGCGCACCTGTACGAACGTACTGCCGTCTAATACTTCGTGTTTACTTTGAGTTTTATCACAGGAAAAGGATCATACATGTGTTCCTGATGAGTAGAGATAAAATTCAGTTTCGTGTCCACTTTTTCTTTTAAATTTTGGACGTGATAAATGCTTCTTTATACAACAAATTTGTTTCGAGTCTCCAGTTTTTCGGTTTATTCATGAACGTATTGATCGTCTCGATCAGGTTATAAATTATCGACTAATATGTTAAATGCCTTCTCAGTTCTATTAAGGAATGTAATGCATCTATAATGTTTTTCGATTAGGTGCGACTTAAGGGTCGGTGCGTGAGATTCAGGATTATCCCGGATTATTTTAATTGTGTATTACGTGAGGAGGTTTTTAAATTATGCATACTTAGCACCTACGTGTGGTGCATGCGTGTAAAGATCAGTAAGAAACGGTGTTGAGACGAGTTCCAATAATGCATAATTTTGTGTTCATATCTGAAATTGTATTACGGTATGGAAGTTCTTACTATTTTTCATAATGATATGCTTTTGGAGACAAAAATTCAAAATGTGCACGTTTCAAAAGTTCATGGACATTCCTCATCACAGACGTTGCGTATCCTACAGAGGATAGGGAGTGCCTCTTATCGCAGTCCGAGCGATTTAAACGACCATATCTATTTGCATTCGAGCCATAACTACTAAGTCAATATTTGCGTCATTGAATACAAATCGAATGATTTAACATCAATTTATATCTTATCTGAAGATTCCTGCGATAGCCTTACATTTCTGTTACTAGTCCAATAACGAAAATCGAATGTTAATCATGCAAATATTTGCGTTTACGTCATCGTTGGCAGAGTTTTAAATAGGTAGTGCATCGTGTAAAAATAGCGGTTAATAGTATAGAGGTAATTACAAATCGTAGATAAGTGTCGGGTAGGTAGCAACGCGACACTTCTACATCCTGGCGTCGGGCTGCGCAAGCGCCGCACACTGAATCTAATTAGACGTTAATTCGCACAGATCTACATAGAGTTGCATTTATGCATTGCGTTGGAATATCGTTCACATTTTCCTCGTTTTTTTTTTTTTAATGCTCGTGTGAAATATTAATGATTTAATTGTAATGCTCTCGGTAATTATAAAAAAAAGGAATAAAAAAAATCTAATTCATGACGACATTAGTTTGAAACTTTTCCTCAATATCAACATTATCTTGATGGGGTGTCAGAAGAACGCAACTGAACAAGTTTCTTTGTTATCAATATTGAAAGTTTCTTTGCTTTCCAGGCCTACTATAAAGATTATGAAAAACTAACTACGGAAAAAGGAAAATCCAACTGCAAACCTTCAAGTGTTTCAGCAAGCATTCTAGTTAACTTCACACATGACTTATGTGTACACTCTAAAGAAAGTGACTTACCACTCTATGTAGTTCTTCATATCTAAATCTTAGCTAATGGTTGAGCTGCCGGCGATTATAGCGTCATTTGAATATTATCGTTATGGTGGCAACACTGGCAACTGGCAGGAATGTTCATGGCGTCCTGATTTGCCTGCGAGTGCACCTTCTGTATCTTTGATTGAGACACGAGTGGACTGGACAGTGACGAAACAACGTTATATCTATGTAATGCGTGGGTGGACTGCTTTTCATTGTAGTGTACAAACCTCAAGCAGCTTTTAGTTCGTAGTTACACGTTGGGTTAGGCAAAAGTGTTACCATATATAGATTTTGGAAACCGGCCTATCCTGAAAAGTGACCTCGATAGACATCTGCAACAGAAAAGGTTTGCCGAAGTGTAGTTTACCTTGTTGGCAAAGTTACCTATAACATCTTCTGCGCCTAAACATAACAGTGGCACCTGCTATATCAATAAAATAGAACGCAGTAATGAATAACGGTAGAAATTGTATTACTGTTTCTTGGATAAGCATTTATACGAGTAGGAAATAAATGGTTTTTAATTTGGTTTTCTCACATTCTCAAATTCCCGACTAGGCTTCCACAGTGTTTAACTCAAGTTAAAGAGATCACAGGTTATAGTGACATGCAGTTTGTAAATCTATTAAAAACTTCATTTTCACACCCAATAAAGTAATTATCTACACCCATGCTATAAATCCTCCATAAAAGTTTCTGAAACAACTTATCGCCAACATTAAAATAACCAGTGTCATAGTAACCATAATATCATCCAAACGAGTGTTATAAATTTGTTGTACTAAATTTCATTATGCAACTCGAATTTCAAAAAGAAAATTGTCATGCCGCGCGTTTCACTACCACAGCGCCGCCCGCCGCCGTAATAAAAAAAACTTATAGGTTATTCGAATTCACGTTGTATCCCGCCATTTTTGTTCGATATTAGTATTGCAAAAATGTATTACTTTATTGTTTACAAAAATGAGTGCTACAAGCTTTGATAACATAATGTAGCAAAGGACATTTCTAACCAATTATTATCAGAAAAGTCGAGAAAACAGTGTTGTGGAAAAAACAAAAAATAGTTCTAAAATTAAAGGGTTTTGACCCTATGGTTTCAGAACTTTTTTTTTGAGGATTCATATCATGGGTCTAAGATAAAGTCTTGTATGCAAGTGTACATAATTTAGATATTACTCGTGTGATACTAGCCCCACATTCGTGTTTTAATAACCCTTATTATACAACAGTTGCATAAATTACTATTATTATACATAAATGCAGTCGTTTACAGTTCAGGGAAAATGGAACCAATGATTTTGTGTAACTGTCGGAAACCACACATAAATAGCAGAGAGTTGTAAAATATAAATTGTTTAAGTAAGATGACATTTCTGCATTACTTGTTATAATTTGCGAGTCATCCTTATTTATTATTTATTTATTTTATTATTTGTATACACACAGTAAAATACATTTAGATACAACATAATTATAATTTGAGTACAAAGGTACTGTTTATTTCTTAAGCAATTTCTCCATTCCATTTCTCTTTTTTTTTCTCTTTTTTCATCCTTATTTTAATCGAAATTCGTTCCTGACCGTGTCTGCATAACTATCGGTTTAAGTCATCTATTTATATTATAACATAATATAACTTCAAACCTGTACTCCCCGAAGGGTTAGAGATAGAGGTATACCCATAGTACATACACATTTCGCCAGTCCCATGTAATAGGAGCGAGCCTATCGCCATCAATTCCACATATCCAGATATTCGGAGTTATGTTTTACAGCACTTTAACTACTTCAAGCATTTAAACCGAAGTTGAATGCTTGCGAATAGATACGAATCTACTTGTATCTATGTGAAATGTTTATCCACCATGTTTTGACGTTTAAAGTTTTATTGTTTCTAACTAAAAGAATGTATGATTCATGTTCTTAGCAAGTAATTTTATTCGTGATAAAATAAAATTGGATGACTGTGCAAAATGTTTTATGAATCAACATGTTTTGCAGGTGAGATTTTTTGTACTGCTTGAAAAACCTGTAAGCTGTTTTAATTGGATTAATCCTCGTGTTGAAAACATCTTTATTTAAAATTAAGAACTTACAAAATAAATGTACATATTATGCACATTTTAAAAGCGGTGTTTTCAAAGATAAAACACGGCTAATCTGAAAATTTCTAATGTGTTGAACATTAAGGTTTTATTTCTGGGAACGGCGGAGTCAAAGGGCGGGGTATGCGCCGGCGCAGGCTCACCGGATTATAGCGCCAACATCACACGTAATAACGGCTGATTAAAGGCCAATTTGTGTAATGTTATTAGTGTGTAGACTAAATTATATATTAACGGTGGATGTTTAATGTGCGGGGTTACTTGTTTGCTTTGTTTTTTTGTTGGAAACGCTAATGATGTGTGAAAAAAGTTATGTGAATAAAGTTGTTTACTCGTGGTTGGCCTTGCGCATATTATAGATGAGGTGAGAGGGCAATGTTTAGAGTGACCAACGGACTCAATTGTGTTGGACAAACAACAACAATGTGTGAGGTGACTAGAATCAATTCAATTTTTTTGTAAATTTTGATGTTCAAAACTGCATTCTATGTGCCTATTTGAAATAAATTATTTGACTTTGACTTGAAACAGTTCTGTTTCGTTACTAAATAGCTTCCAGAAGAATATGAAAAAGATCATAATAATTCTGACTAATACAGGGCTACATTTCTGAACATATCCGCGAATTCCACAAGAATGACCACAAATTAATTCAGCTAACATGACGCAATCCATTTAATTCAAATAACACAATTATTTTAAACGAACGACTATTCACATGAATTTCACTGCTTTTACTCGCAGTAAGATAGCGATTTAATGCTGTAAGATTGCTCTGTACATGTACAGTCGGGACAATAATTCAGTGAACGCGTAAAATAAATTAAAATGTTATACGAGGTGCGGCCGCGGTGTCATTTCCCACCTGCGACATGTAATTTGTCGTGTCAGTCCACGGTTCCACACGCGATGCACTAACTACCGTCCCTGTGAAATAAAGATGCGTTACTTTAAGAGGTACGAGGTATCGGTGATCTCACATGTTTCGTTTTTCGTTCGAGTTTAAAAGCTTTGGAAATGCGTACTTAGTTTCGCGAAACGATTAAGATTGCGCTCTGCTCGTTTGTCTTGCTTTAGACTTTTGAACAGTGCTATAAATTGAGAAGGGCACTTTCTTTATCTGGTGGATTGAGGTAATTAAAATACTTTTGCAAAAATATAAGTGTTGCAGCTGTTGATTTATTCTGGCCCTGGTGAATGGAAATCAGTGAACCAGTTCTATGATAAGTTGGACAGCATTTCCCTAAGAGATGCTGGAATCATTTACAAAGTAAAACACTATAGTTAGAGGAACCGGTCAATCGTGTGCTAATGAGTATATGACTGGTTCCTAAGCCTAAGCTAAACAGGCCATAGACCATGCTCATGGGCAGGCTAAACGACAGGATGGTGAAAAAGATAAAACACCAGCTTGTTTAAAGGAATAAATATCACCGTCAAGCCGTATATCTCCTAGAATTAAACGCAGGGAAGTGGGAAAAAACAATTTATGTATACTATACATTATTGATTAAACAAATTAGTATTCCATGAGCGTTGTTTCCATTCACTAAGACGGTCTGAAAGCACTTAGCGCTTTGATTGTACAAATTATTTGGATATTGACGTATTCCGATGCATGTTTACCACGGCATTCTTCGATTTCTGCACACCTTCGACTTGACTGGACTTAAAAGGAACCTGCAGAGTACCTAAACTAGGTAGCTTTCTTGTTATTAAAATCTTTAAAAGTTATGACATAACAGCAGCAGTAATAGCAAGTTGAATGTGTACTCTTGTTGTGCTTTAATGAGTTAATTCTATATGCTAATTTCCTCTTAGCTGACTGACGATGAGAATTTGCATGCAATATTACCGAAGGCTATTACTTCAGATCTTCAGGTTTTTTAAATAGGATATTTCTGTCTGAAAGAATACAACGTAGCATTCATTTTTTAGGTTATAATCGTGCATTTATTTTTAACTGAAGAATTCTTTTGGCGTGTTGGGCATTTTTGAGATGAGACTAAACCATTGATTTCGCGACACTGTGATGACACCAGCTTTTGACCATTAAAAAGACATCAACGCGTTGATTTCGCGGTGCCGATTTTTTTTCAAGTTTTCGCTTTTGTCGGCACTCCCGGAGTGCCACTGTTTTTTTTTTTTTTGTAGGAACCATTCTAATCTGAAGTCAAGTTTATCTTATTTTCAGCATACAGAAACTTCATCACTGAGATACTATGTAAGTGCATTATCGACACCCCACAGTTTTATAACAACATTCGCGGGGCTCTTAATTTAATGAAGAAAAGACATAACTTAACGACGGCAGCCATTACCTCTCCGCGTGCAATCACACCTGTAGTGGAGTTATGAACGTGCTCGAAACATTCTACTGGTTTGTAGTGGCTAGTGTCATAGTGTGGACAGTTTATTAGCTGAAGAAAGTCTTGTTTCATCGATGTGTTTGTGGAATTTAAACTTCAGTTTCTACAGATATTTCTTTTGTGTACGGCGTAGGTAAATGCTGTTTATACGGGTCTTTACAGGTGTGTTAGGTTTTTAGTTAAACGGGGGAGGGGACATACTTTAAGGGAGTGTAATACTCATGTAAAATATTATCATTTTATCATGGCATAATTTTTATCATAGGACCAACATTGGAGCATGAAAAACACTTGACTGTTCCGGGTTCCCTAGAACATGCCACGCACACTACGCGATCAAAATATAGGCAATTGCAGATTTTTTTGCACCTGGTAAACTAATCAGTTTAGATCGTATGTGCAATTATTTCGATATCTATGTAATGATACTATGCTTATCATTGTCAGCCTCTTCAAACTCAAACTCAAAGCATTTATTTCAATTAAACCATTTATAGGCACTTTTGAATTGTCAAGGAATCGGTCAGTCAGAAATATGAAGCTAGTTGCCCATTCCAAAGCGTAGTAGGTACCTATGGAGAAGAACGGGCAAGAAACTACACGGACACTCTTTTAAATAAAAAATTCTTACAAAATATTGGTTCCATCATTCATTCTTAACATCCGCTGCTCAAGTGCTCACATCATGGTCCACACACTGATTCTAGCGAGCAACGGATAACCCATAGGGCCTAGACGGACATTCTATCAGCGATAACGTTAATGGAAAAGTCAATAATTGGTATACCATAGGGCTGACTTAAGCTACCGAACAGTTTATGTCAATCCTGTTGAACGTCTTTGTAGACATACGAAACGCTTTGAAAGCGATTGTCCCTTGCCTAGGCCCTTATGTTCGCAGTGTTGTTTTATCAACAATCAAAGATACATGTTGCCCATAATTAACGCCTGATTTTGGACGGTTTGGGAATCGCAGATCACTATGTAATTATTTATGCATACAACACCACCCTTCACTAAGTCAACATATCAAATTAAGCTAAGCTCAACTGAAAAAACCGGCCGACCGTTTCGTACCACCGTACAATATTGATAGCAAAAAACGCTGAGAAAAACACGTTTCTTTAATTTTTTTATTATTTGTTGTTGTTAGAGCGCCAATAGAAATACACATTCCAGGAAAATTTTAACTGTCTACCTATTACGGTTCATCAGATGCTGTCCGCTGACAGACGGACGGACAGCGGAGGCTTAGTAATGGGGTTCCGTTTGGCACCCTTCGGGCATGGAACCCTAAAAATATCCTACAGCTCATCGAGTTACCGATCCGTTAAATGTAACCTAAATCGTGAGCAAGTCAAGTTGTTATCTATAATTTGTTGTTGTCCAAAAACCGACATAGGTGTATGGTGATAGCTTATCGGTTCGCTTATCACAAAACCCGGTTATTTAATGTTTTATGGGCGTTGGTTAGCAACCTGTTCCTGTTTGGATGGCCAGGTAGGTTGTATTGCAAGTTTTTTTTCTAAATTGGTTAGTAAAATGCATGAGCTTTTAAAAGCTCTTGTGGTTTACTGACACATCCTAAACGGGTTGTCTAAGCTGTTGCACTTTCGAATGCGTAGGTATCTAGATTTATTATATTTCTAGGAATTTCCTGGAACTTTTTTTTTCTTAAAACCTCCGAGTTGTTCAATAGGAAGTTTTTCAAGCTTTTTTAAAATAAAATCGGGTAAGCTAAAGTAAGTACATATTTTAAACATGTGTTCTATTTTAATTCACAGATTATGAATGAATAAATGGTGGCAACAGTGAAATGGCTGCAGTAGTCAGTACTGGTTAACATTTGGCTCTGGGGCCAAGACGCCATCATCAGAAGTTGTTGCTGTTGAAGAAATAGCTTGAGACTTTACACGTATATAATTATACTGAGCTGTCTAGACGTGATTTTCACTTAGTTTCCGAAATTTATAAAAAAATGTTGAACATTCCTTGTTACTATATTATAATGACTGGTATTTTTTTACAACCAAATTGCTCTTTTATACTTAGGTAAGTACTTGTTTTTTCGTCAGTTGTCTTTTAGGTACTTGTGTAAATAATAAAAAAAACTTGTACCAGCAATACGATTGGTAGAATATACTATTAATTATTCTCTGTCACATGGACACGGAATAACATGCCTACCTATAATAAATAGCTTGGCGCCACAACTATTTTGGTAAAAATTTTGGCCGTCGAGGACAGCGTTTGGGTTTTTCCATAGTGACTGGTTCGTGAGTTGTGCAAAAACAACGATCGGAATTCATCGCTAGAGGCTTCAAGTTCCGCATTTGTTGTTCACTAGACTGTTGCTAAGTCTCCACATTTCTAAGGAATTTTCTGATTTGAAAAATGTCGTTTTAGAGAGTTTAGTTAAAAAAGATATATTGTTATCATCAGAAGATCCACGAACAACCCATTAAAAATCTGAAAAACATAAGTAACGCTAACAAGATTTAAAACATATTTTGCTGTAATAAATCTGTTGAACATGAGTAGGCATAGGTCCTACTTTGTCCTTAGGTACCATAAAATTATGTTCTTTAGATTGACTGTATGATCTGGCCCGGACTTAGACCCAGGGCCCCTAGGCACTTCAACTTTTGAGGTTATTCCGAAGTCATTTTGGAAATGTTGTCAATAAAATGCACTAATACATGAAATAAAATTAAAAAATCTTTTCGTGTAATTTTCTTCTGACTTTAATTAATTTCTATAAATAATCATCAGAAATGCTAAGTATGTCACTATAGTCAAGCTACCTGGTCGGGGTAGCTGGGTGGGTGGGACCCCTAGGCTGGCTGGGCCCCTAGGCCAGTGCTTTGTGTGCCTAGGCGTAAATCCGAGGCCGTAGACCGTGTGTGACTCTAATGACAAACGAAAAAAAAACAAAAGAAGCTAAAGAAAATAATATCACTGACAAGAAGAAATATTGATAATCCCATCAAAAGCTTTCTGAAAGCTCTATCAACTTTAAACGTCGCCGCGTCGTCTAATTCAAACAAGATGTCAACATGTTCAAATTGTACCCCAATCGTTTACATTACACGCTATAACTGCCGTATCACATTAACAGCTACTTGAATTACCGTAACAATTCGACATCCGGATCCCAAAATCGGTCTCATGATAGTTGGCAACACTACGGCGGAGAGCGCGAGTTGCCGGCCGGCGCAGGAATGCAGCTAACCTGCATTAATTCACCCGTGATTTATGTGGACCCAGCCTTATCTACTATTTGCTCAGACAAAACGCTCCGCTATCGACGGCTTTATTTATATTGCAAATTAAATACCTAATGGCTGTTTCGCATTCCAGTCTTTTATTCCGTTTCAGGTTTGTTTTATGAGTTTTGATCGGAAGATTAAATTATTTGGTGCTTCATTAACTTTTGTATAAGGCTGCCTGTCCACTGGAGCGGAGCGAGGCAGCGGAGCGGAGAAATGTGCCAATATTAAACAATAGGAGCGGAGCTCTGAAGTGGAGTTTAGATTCCATTGGTTAATATTGGCACATTTCTCCGCTCCGCTGGCTCGCTCCGCTCCAGTGGATAGGCAGCCTTAGTTTGGGTTTTACTGAATTGGAGTCAAAAAGTTCACAGTTAATTAAGTACTTTTCTGTTTCCGAGAACTAGGTATGATGTATATTTAAAGCACTTATCCATCTTATTGCCTATTACTGTAGCAAGTGGCAAAGATCTGCTTAGCAATGTGTCAACAAAAACAGAATTCGTAACAAAATATATTTTGTAGGAACGTCGCTTCATTTACAATGAAATTGACTAAACTCTGGTAGTTCAAAATTCAGGTCAACATGATGGCGCTAAAACACTGTTTGTAAAAAAAAAAAATCAATGAATTAATTACTAATTAAATGCTTATTTTATAATTTCACTAATTCGCTAACATAAAACGCCTGTTACAATACTCTGAGCAATTATTATCGTATGCATATTTTGGTTAAAGATGTTTATAAATAACTTAACAAAGATTTATATGAATTTAATATTTCCAAAGATATTGCTAACTTTCCTGAGAAAATGAATTACTTTAGATATAGTTAGTGTAAAAAAAAAAACATGTAAATTAAGTTTTGAACAGGTAATCAATTATTGTCTTTTAGGGAGTATAAATGCGATAAGTAAATTAATAATTATTTCACAGCTTTTTGTCTACGGTCATTATTTTTTTCAAAATTAATTATTTCAAGTTGCAAAAAATAATGCCAACACAATGGACATCTAAACTAAATGTATGGCGTGTCGGTCAACGCAAGCAAATTAATAAATGAATACCATATCCGAGAGCAGTAGCCGCGGCGACGACCAGGCGGCCGCACACCTGCGTCTGCGCATCTCAGCCAACACAACTCAATACACGCCTTATTCCTGCGACACAAGTTTCAGAATCCAGTGAGACAACTCAAATCCCTCATTACGAATCACGGATGTAACAAACAAACTATACAAAATACTGTAGAGACTACCTTTACAGCAAAGTTGGATTTTACGGTCAATGCATGACTATAAAGATTCCTTTGCCGGAGAAATATGGTCATTTTTTATTAAAGTAAAAGTTAACGAGAAACCAACCAACTTAAACAAAGGAGTCTTTATTCTTTTTGAGGCCTTATTAACTAAGAAACTCAAGTATACATAATACGTTTATAATATCGACGTATAAAAATAGAATTCGTAGTTTTAGAAGTCATACTAAATACAATACAACTTTTTGTTGAGAACATTAGTGTTGGGAGTACTAACTAGATGGCGCTGTCGGTTGAAATGATTCGCTTCAAGTTATTTTATTGAGTTGCCGGTGAAACTTTAATGCTATGTACTGTAGATATACATTTTCACGATGTTTGAACTTTTATAAAAAAAATATTTCATAAGAATGAGTATATTATAAACGTGATTATGAAGTTATCAAGAAAAGTCCTAAATCGCGTTATTAAAGTTTTCTGTGAACTAAGCATATGGTTGAAAATTCGTGTTAATTAGTGAGGGTTCCGACCAGTTCAGTCGTCGGGGTTACATACGAGTTCTTTGTAACTCACTTCACCCTGTGGAAAGTCCCCGGAGATAGGGCGGAAAGCGCCACACCGTGATGGTGGAGGCCGGGTCGGCCTCGTAGGGGAGGTAACCTGCACGCGGCCGCACTCGTAGCGTTGCTCAGAGCAAAGAGAATATTGACAAGGCTCAGCCTAACCAAATGGGGCTTACTCGGTCTGGAACCTCCTCTTTTACCAGTCATACATAAAAGTTCTTTTATTAACTGGCTTCATTGAATAATTACCTTTTCTGCGAGATTAAAATTTTCACTTGAAATGAATTAACATTTTTATGAATCTCTGCCCATTTAATCACAAAAGGCAATAGTTGCACAAACAGAAGGAATTCATTATAATTTTTATCATCCTTATTTCGCAGATTAGAATTAATTTGCGTAATAAAACGTTGTTATTATTACCATAATTAGGTGCAAATGAGTTTTTTACCTGAAATGTTTAAATTATGGCCAAATATAAAAATGCCTCCAGAGAGATTTGAACTCTCGACCCCTGGTTTACAAGACCAGTGCTCTAACCCCTGAGCTATGGAGGCTACGGCGAGGTGCTCGTAATTTGCGTTTGCATTCACATATAAGGCAGTGGGTACAATTGTGTACACAATGCTTGTCTGTTTTAAGTTCTTATTAATTACAAAGGAAAAGGAAGGTCTACTGCTTTTATCAGCTGTGGTAATAAAGTTGTAGCTTTGTACGTTACTGAAAGAAAACTGATTATAACTATACCTAGGTGTTAAGGTGTAACTTTGAAGACATCTACATTCTTTACAAAAAGGTGCATTAAATTTGTTCTTCCAGGACTTAGTTTTACCGTGGCTATACCTTTACATGACTGATTGAAAACTTGTAAATAGGTGACTATAATTATTTGAAATGATTAGCTCCAGTCTGCATATAAAACATTAGTAATTTCCTTGAATAATTACATCGCGATAAGTTGCCAATGGGTGATGATGTAGTTTGTCGAATGTAACCAAAATTACGCGCTTACGCATACTGTTGAAAATACAAATCTATTTGTTATGCAAATCTTCTTACAACGAGATACGCCACTAGATATTAGAATTTAGCCTTCTGGGTTATCGAGCAATCCTTAGGTAGGTATTTAATAGCTAATAGCATAAAGGTTAAGCCGCGGCAGAGTAATTAACAGTAATTATCGCAACAACGTCGTCCTGGATTTCGAGTCTAATAAAACATAGAGTTATATAAAGTCTTATTTCACTATTCGTTGCAACGAATCAGTAATTAATTTAAGTACGATTAGTCGTGACTGTACTTACAAAAATATTTAATCATGTAGATATGATTCGATGTGTATCAGTCAGTCTTTAATCGGATGATTAGGATCTATCTGTTTATCAGGAATTAAATAATGACGACACATTTACGTTTGTCAAACGGAAATTTCCATACAGCATACCACGTCATTTCCTGAGAGAAAATCTGAAAGTAATAGCAGTTACTCAGGAATTATAAAAAATTGTATAAAAAAGGTGTAAGGATTCTCAAATCTGGCCATTACATAGCTTATGCATAAACGTCCAAATTCTTTAAGTGCCTAAAATCGTATTATTGTGGTTAAAGGCCTCGATGCACCCACATTACACCGTAGGCACATGCCCACTTACCCAGTATTTAAAAACGTTAATTAACACTTCCTGCAAACTCTCACATTACCAAAGGATACATACAAAAAAGGGGCAAAACTGTGTTAAATCCGTTCAGGTGAGGTTTGGAACACATGTGAGCTTGTCGCCGGTGGCATTTACCAGATCGCCAGATGTCGGGCGGATCGACGGACACGGGCCAAATGCGGTGAACTGGAGCAGGCGACGCCGAACCGAGGTATAACCACTTTGCATACCGCCACCTAAAACGGCAAGCACTAGCTGAGTCCCCTACTAGTCGACAATTTATGAACTAGATTCAAAGATTATAAAAAAAAAACTTCTGTTCTGTTGCCCAATGCAACAAGACCAGCTGAATTTTCTTTACCTTTTCCTCGTATCTCACTTTCATTTAAATAAAATAAATTTAAAAAAAAAATGTTCGTTTCGTTCTGACTGTTAGACGGCGGACATCATTTGTATGCAGGCTGCACACTGCTGACATCATTCAAAGAGCAAATATCAGGTAACCTGCTATTTATATATGTATAATTAATGATGGCATCGGACCTCTTCTACCTACATCTCAATCAAGAGCCATTCGAAGGCCAAGGACGTCAAAGTTTAAAGCCTCCCGCAAAAAAAGTTAACAATCAACTTAAGGCTCCCGTAGTAAGGTGCGACGCGAAGGTGTAACGCGATTCTGATATAACAATTTCCCTGAAGTTTTCATAGGAACTGTTTTACGAGAGCCGCGTCGCGCTGGCGCATCGCGCTATCGCGTCGCGCCTGTCTGCGGCAGCCTTAAGTTGATTGTAAACTTTTTTAAGGGTTCCGTACCTCAAAAGCAAAAAACGGAACCCTTATAGGATCACTCGTGTGTCTGTCTGTCTGTCCGTCTGTCACAGCGCATTTGCTCCGAACCCAATGGACCGATTAAGTTGAAATTTGGTACACATATCTATTTCTGTGACCCAAACACGGACGTGTAACGAAAATAAATTAATTTAGAAAATGGGGGTCACTTTTGGGGGACAAACAATAATTTTTTTAAAATGTTTTGCAAACTGTACCGTGTGACTTATCAAATGAAAGGGCTTATTGTGAGGATGTCAAACATTGTTTTAAAATTTTAAAATAAATACTTTGAAAGATTTTTAAGAAAGTCGATGCTTTACCATTCCCCAGCCAAAAATTTTGAAAAAAAAAAAACACAGAGGATGGTTCTTCACTCATAGATTACAGGAAAACTATAAGTCTATGGTCTTAAAATAACATGGTAAATCTCTCAATATTGTGCGTGCAAACTTACTTTTGCAGTTGGAATGTATGGGAGAACATGTATTTCAACTACAATGTTAATTTTGTATTTGAGATAAATTCATCCCAACCACGGAACCCTTCATTGTGCGTAGTCTGACACGCACTTGGCCGGTTTTTTTAAATCAATAACTTTGTTGAGGATATAAACTAGTGTTAATCAATAATGAAACCCCGTAGTAATTCAACCCAGTCAACTATCAAGAGACAGGAAAATCAAAGATATAACCATCAGTTGACTTTTCATTAATCTTGCCTTACATGGGTAGCAGCAAATCACTGACTAGCTGTTCTTTACTTTATAAAAAAGGCAATAGAGCATTAAAAACATCTGTGGTCCTGAAGCCACACTATTATATTGATTATTGTTGATGCCATACAAGGGAATAAGTAATGTCGAACAGTTTTTCATTTGTCAAACTATGGAAGGCTGTAATGGACGGAGCTAGTTTACCGACACGACGAAAACCGAAGTTACGAACGGTTATGGTTCTGATGATATTTACTTCAACATCGATCAATCTTGAGAGGTAATCAGTTTGAATTAATTCGATGTTTGGTACATACCATATAACATGAATGTACTTGATAAATTATGTCTATAATACAGAACGGATCGGTCCACTAACATCGTAACAATTTGATGTGTTAAAAAAGGTAAGGTTGCGTTACGAGCAAGGTCTTCTGAAACGATGCTGAAGGTTGTACCTGTAGGTGACAGTTCTTAGCTATAAGAACTATTGAAATTAAGTTTCTGCTCAACTGTCGGTAAGAAATTGTCTGGAATAACCCAATAATTCAATAATTTGACCCCAAAACTGCGGGGTAATGCAGTAAAACACTTAAATTGGCAATGCTTTTCATTTTGACAATTCAAAAACGTTCATTGCGTGATTTGCGCTGTCGAGTAGATGAATTTAGTCAAACATATGAAGTAATGGATTAGCAATTTCCTTCAAAATAACGGATTTTTTATTGAAAGTGTATTACGCAATTGGAGTGCTGGGCCACCATCTTAAAATCATGGTCTTCGTTCAGAAGCCTGCAATTTTTTGGATGACCCCTCACCCGTAAAAACCTCAAAAACGAAGGGTAACCAATTATAGCAGGTGTCCGGAAATGAATGTGAATGTACAAAAAGTATTTTCCCCAATCATATTACCAAGATGTTACTTACGGTAAATCGCGTGCACTGATGCTGCGCGGGCGCCGCTACTAGCATCTACCTAATTGCTAAATTGTTCCCATCTTTCACAATCCCATCTTAATTATTGCCCACTGTAATTATGCGTGTAATCGCAAATTGCCAATAAAAATAAAAGAAACTCGTTTCAACGAAATAAACATTTTTGGTAACTGTGGTACGAGCAAGTGGTGAGAGGTCAAAGCTACTTCAGTAGTCGTTTGATGCTCGGTTTTACCAAATTGGAAATCTGAATATGCGTAATTCCTTTATTGAATTAATTTTATGTCTCACATAAAATTACTGCAACGCTTAGAAATGGTATCTCCAGTAATGGCCAAACACCGTTAGATGTACACCAACACATATTAAAAATTTTAGGTCGATATATAAAATCAATAAATCGTAATAAACTTACTTAAACGGCCACACATCGATTTATTTAACTATTTCGTTTAGTATAACTTATCTAAGCGTCAAATATTTACGTAAACCCCATAAATTTTTCAATTTTGTTTATTGCAGATTTTACGGCGCCATCAAACTATTTCTTCAGCGATATCTTTAACGACAATGGGGACCATCTAAAGAATATAAAAGTACCGGCAAAAGTTTCGTGAAAATTGGTAGCAAACAGAGCTTTCTCCAGTAAGGTACAGCACAAAGTTAATAAAACACCTATCGGTAAATTGCGTCGGTTCGGAAATTGGCCATCATTACGTTGACCGCTTACGGCTGCGTCTGCGCCGCCGGCACGTACAGTGTACCGCAAACCAATAATTTACTATAACGCACCGGTAATGTACCCGGTGCTCTTGATTTTTAAGGTTCACTGGCCTGTGCTATACTGTTTTTATCTCGAGTCTGTGCCTAAAGGGGGACACGCATCACGGTACAAATTAAGTGAAGCTTTCTGTGAAACCGAAGCGTATACTTTGCAAGTTGTAGATCACAAAAAGTATCTTTAAGTAGTACTTCTCCAACGTATCGCAAAACGAACTCATATTACGACAGAACTGTACTGTTCTTTTCTCCAACCACTTATTTGCAGGTCGTAATTTAATTGGAGCGGTGAATGGGTTTCTGAACTCTCGAGCGTTCAGTTACGCGATTAACTGTAATGTCGCCATCGCTTAATGTATCTCCACTAACGTGAAATTGAAATTTAATACTAATATTAACTTTAGGTACGTACATTAGCCAATATTATCTTTCATACTAGGTATTTAATATGCAATTTAATGTGCGTTCTGACCGACTTTTGTTGGTTGGAATATTTGTACATGTAGACTTTAGAGTAATGTGCTACTTGCAAAGATATTTAGAAAAGGATTTATTAATGTGCAATTAATCTCTTCTAAGTAAGTAAGCGATCTGAAGTAATGTTCAAGCTTCTAGTAAATTAGTAATCTGTGGAAAATGTGGTGAGTACTTAGTTAGTTTATTTTTAACCTACTTCCAAAGAGAAGGAGGTTCTATGTTCGTCTGTATGCCTTTTTTTTTGTGTATTTCCATCGATATTTTCGTCAATTGTGGACCGATTTTGAAAATTCTTCATTAATTTTGCTGTGGTAGTTGTTGAGTTACCTTCAATAATACGTATTTTTCCCGTTTAGTCTCTCCGGATAACTGTTATAATAGTTCCTGTCACTGTTATTTACATAGCAGATAGTGGTATTCGAATTTGTGTGGGATAGGCACCACAACCAAAATCTGAAAACCACAAACTTTTTATAAAAAAAACAACCAACTTCAAATAAAACTAAGTAAGATATTTCTACATAACATAACATAACATCACGCCTGTAAACCCCGAAGGGTTAGGCAGAGGTGTACCTATAGTACACCCACATTTCGCCAGTTATGTTTAAGTCCCATGTAATAGGCGGCGAGTCTATTGCCATCAACCGGGCACAAATCCAGACTCCGGGCTGCTACTGTCAAATTCCAGATGGAAAAACCGATCTGCCCGACCTGGGAATCGAACCCAGGACCTCATACTCAGCAGTAGCAATTGCGACCACTAGACCAACGAGGCAACCAAAGAAGCCCTTAAGACATTTCTATTTTGTCTTAATAGATAAGTATGTTGCTCTGCTGTATGTACTACCCACAGTTTTGCGTATTGAAATAAGTAAATAAAAATAACCTACATATTAGAGGTGGCTCACTCAGCATTTGAGCAATCACCCCTTATTCAATTAGACAAATAATAAGGTCCGTTCGTTTTCCGAGTCGAAACGTGTAAATAACGTTAGATATAGGCTAGGTATCATTTGCTATTACTTCGTACAAAACTCTACTTGTAAGAGTCCGGTTTACTAAACACAGGAAATGCCCTGTTTAATAAGGAAGCACTTAATGTCGTTAAGTTGAAACATTTACTGCTGTTAACGTAGCTATCATTATCCTCATATACTTTGTAGGTGCGTATAATATTTGAGAGAGACCTACAAAAATGAGTCGAAATTATTAACTTTTATAACATAACATAACATCACGCATTGTTTCCCCGAAGGGTTGAGCAGAGGTGTCCCTGTAGCAGATTCACCCACATTTCGCCAATTATGTTTTAAGTCCCATGTAATACGGGGCGAGCCTATTGCCATCAACCGGGCACAAATCCAGACTGCTACTGAGATATTTCAGATAGAAAAATCCAATAACACTTTGCCCGACCCGGGAATCGAACCCAGGACCTCATGCTCAGCAGTAGCGCTTGCGACCACTAGACCAACGAGGTGTCAATATTAATTTTTTTTAATGAAACTTTTATATTTTCATTAAAAAACAATTAATATCTAGAGCAACAACTTTAATTAACATTTCTTAGGTAGGTACCTATTAATTAATAATACACTGCTATTAAAAGATTACTTTTACAACTTCAACGTAACTCAATCTGCCTAGCGTTTTCCCGTTGGGATTGGCTTCCAGTCTAACTGGATGCAGCTGAATACCAGTATTTTACATGGAGCGACTGCCTATCTGACCTCCACAACCCAGTAATTGGATAATACTGGGTTGTGGAGGTTGGTTGTCAGACTTTCGGGCTTCCGAAGACCCGTAACGACTGTCTAAAATCCACGAATGACAGCCGTGCTTTTCGAAGCACGGAGGAGTCTCGGTATGTAAAGATGGTCATCCATCCATGGACCAGCCCCAGCAAGCTTAGCTTAACCTGATGGATCGACCCGTGTGGCTGTTATTAATTGGCCACGAGCGCCTTACAACTTCAACATAACTATAAAAGTTTAATAAGTAACGATAATTAATGTTATTTATTGATTTAATCGAATCAGTGCTCATTATAGCGATTTAAGTTTTTACTACTATTCCGCAGCCCATTTTGTAAGTAGGTACACTTGTACAGTGTATTTTTCCTTAGATGACTTATTAGTAAACAAACATGCCACGTAAATCACAACAAGTAGAATTTGAATTGCATATAAATTCTGCATCTTAACAATTCATTTTTAACCGACTTCAAAAAAACCGACTTTAAGTGAGGTTCTCAGTTCGACGGAATATTTTTAGTTATGTATGTTCCCCGATTACTCAAAGACGGCTGGACCGATTTGAAAAATTCTTTTTTTGTTTGAAAGGGTATACTTTCAAGTTGGTTCCATTGGCATGATCTGATGATGGGATCTTGGAGAAATCGAGGGAAATCTTTAAATATTATTTATTTATTTATTTACTTACTATACTCGCTTACATTTGTTGCCATTATAGGCACATCTATAGAGATTTGGGTATTTTGATAAGCAGTTGACATTAGGCTATTATAACTAAGATAAATTATAAACCAACCCACTAAAAAGTGAAAAAAAAAACTTTTTACGAAAAATACAACCGACTTCCAAACTACAAAGTGAAAAATAAATCTAATTTCGGAAGTCGGTGTCTTTGGATCAGTATTTTAATTTTATTGACATCGACTTCCGAAATTAGATTTATTTTTTAAAAGTTTTTATATCTCGTAAACACTCAAAATCTCAGTACCTACGCCATACCTTTTTGTTTAACAGACTAATCAGACTAGTCAACAAATACTATATGTACTTACATATCGGCTATGTTGTCTATCTAGGATAAATGTGTCTACGTTAGAGTAATGTCGTGCACACAAGGAAGCAATATCTTACCTGGTTTGACGTGTAACTAAATACGTAAGCGATTGTATACTTTGCGTGCTGGTTAACTGACGGAATCGATAGGTCGATGTGATCGCTAATTATTTTAGTTCGATCGCGGTCGGTCGCTACTGTGCTTTGGCTTTAATCTGTTCGGATAAATCAATGACAGGGAAATTACTAAGAATGTCTAAGTAACTGGTATGTTAAGGAGTTCTTATTCTATTCAAGAGCGTATAGAAATTAATGCTTTATTATTTTTTAAGGAGACAAGCCAAGTGTGCCCGATGGGATTTCCAATCAGCAAAAATATCTAACTTTCATCTCCAGATCAACATTGGCAAAAATATCGAACTTTCATCCTCAGTTTCAAAAATCCTTCCTAAAGTAAAGTAAACATTTATTTGCATAGACTATGCGTGCGTGTTACGCAATTAGGGTTCCGATAAAGAAAAATCTTTCCTTAAAATTGCGTAGGTAGTACCTAACTTAACTTCGGTAAGTGATGTAATATGCATTGTTGATGAAAAGACAAATACAACTAAGTTGAAAAGCTTTGAGTTATACTGAAAGGCAAGACATTATTAGTTAAATTCTACATCAAATTGAAACTTCGAAATTGAAAGGCGCATAGCTAGTGTCGAAGTCCGTCTAGACGGGGCGCCCGTCATAATTTATTTAAATGCCTGCATTTGCATCAATAAAGCCACGATAAATCTGTTCGTACCTACACATAAGTGCGACTTTTCGTGATGTAAGATAAATTGAATTAACTGATTGCGTACATGTGTATTATCATTTGACTGCCAAAGACATGTTGAACGTCGAATGTTTGCCCTCCTCTCGTTTGTTTATGTGATAAACAAGTTTAGGAATTTATTGTGGATTCGTAGTTGAATAAAATAGGATTGTCGTGATATTTATTAAGAATGTCATATTAACAAAGATTATATGATAGATAAAGATCCAATCAAATTATTGACAGAGCTTTAAAAGACCGTATACAATGAATCATTCTACTTTGCCCCACCAGGCCGCCCCACTGGTGGGGCAAAGTGGAATGGCTAAACATTTTCAGTGGAATCTGCCCCAGTAGCAGATTCCACTAGTCTAAAATCTTGATGGATTCTGCCCCCCTAGGGTTGGCACCTCAGAATTTATGTATGTAGGTATTTTAATGATAATTGCTCGTATTTTATAATTGTTTGGAAAAAACGAAATGTATATCTAAGTAAACTATAACTAGGACTGGAAACGTTAGACTTTTTTATACATACCTAGGTAGTGATTTAAATAAAAGTTCAAAAATACTTGTTTGGTCATTTTTATTTATTTTTGTTTCTTGAAGGAATCGGGTCGTAAATTACAAATTAATTACTCGATTTATTTCAAATAAAATAAAATCTTAGTAAATATAACTAAAGCAAACCTTAGTTTAAAATCACATTTATACAATTATTTGTTCTTATTGGTTCATTAAAGTGTTTTACTGAAACTTTTGTACTGAAAAATAGGCATCCACTTTGCCCCACCAGTAGGGCGGCCTGGTGGGGCAAAGTGGAAGGATTCGTAGACAGTCGCTTCCTAGTTTATACTACAGGCTTCACCGATTGCTGAAGGACAGAATTGACGTTATTGTTATAGGTTCAGAGTTTAGACAATTATTTTTATGTAGATCGCAGGTGTAATTATTGCAATACATGGAAGTTCAAACCCCCGATTAAGTTGTACTAAAGCGGGGGTTTGAAGGTTCAAACCTCCACTTTAGTTGCAGACCGTCTTAAAATAAGTTCAAAAACATCCAATATTGGTCAAGGTGTGCTAAAGATTTGCTATCACTTGACACCAAATCAAGTACTTGCTGTCGAGGCCTCGGCGGTCTGTCCGTCTGTCCAGCAGAGCGCAGCTCGCGCCAAGACATGTGCTCCGAGCGTGAGGGCCGCGGCTCGGTTACCGCCTGACGCCGGATAGGATTACCCGCTCTCTCTACGTCCTACACTTGATATGCTCAGACGCATGCCGTGATAATTTTGCGACGCATCGCGAAACAATACTGCTAAAACGCTTTGTAGTTGGCATAAAAGCCGCCATGTAATTTTGCACCTTTTCTCTTTTTCGACCAGTATTTTGCATCTAAGTATCAGTTCCAACAGGCGGCGGCCGACTTAGCGACACGCGGGGTTGCGACAATCGTCGACAGAATCCGGCAGTTGGGACTCGAGATGGCCTTGCACAAGTCCGAGGCCATGGGTTTTCATGGACCTCGGAATGCGCCACCGTCGGGTTCCCAGGTGGTGGCGGGAGGGGTTCACATCGGCGTCGAGTCGACGATGAAGTATCTAGGACTCGTCCTCGACAGTCGGTGGAATTTCGTCGAACACTTCCGACGTTTGGCTCCCAGACTGGAGCGGGCCGGGGCTGCGTTGAAGCGGCTCCTGCCCAATCTAGGGGAGCCAAACGCCTCCTGCCGGAGGCTTTACGCGGGGGTCGTGCGGTCCATGGCCCTTTACGGAGCGCCGGTGTGGGCGCGTTCACTAAGGCTGCAGCCAGCCCGCCGGTTGAACGCGTCCCAGAGGGTCATGGCCATCCGGCTGGCCCGAGGATACCGCACGGTCTCCTGCGAGGCGGCGTGCCTCCTTGCCGGATTACCGCCATGGGATCTTGAGGCAAAGGTCCTCGCGCACATGTGGGAGTTGCGCGAGGAGGCGAAACGCCGGGGCTTAACTCCGCTGCCGCGAGAAATCACGGCACGGCGGACAGAGCTCCGGCGGGATCTCATGGGGTCATGGAGAGTGCGATTGTCGCAACCCAGCGCTGGGCACGCCACAATTGCGGCGATAAGACCCCTCTTTGAGGAGTGGCTAGAGAGGCGCTACGGCGTCCTCACCTTCCACCTGACGCAGGTCCTCACCGGACACGGCTGTTTCGGGAGGTTCCTGCACAGGATAAGGCGGGAGGAAACGCCCGGGTGTCATCATTGTGTGGATCGCCCGGAGGACACGGTGGAGCATACGGTGGAGGTCTGCCCAGCTTGGGCGGAGCATCGCCGTGTCCTCGTGGAGGCGATCGGTGGCGGTGATCTCTCGCGTCCGGCCCTGGTTCAGGCCATGGTACGGAGCGAGAGGAAATGGGAGGCCGTCACCTCCTTCTGCGAAGCGGTAATGCTCGCGAAGGAGGAGGCGGAACGCGTGAGGGAGAGGCAAATTTCGCGCCCTCACGCCCCTAACCGCCGCAGGAGGAGACGCCCAGGGCGTCGGGAGTCGCAAGCCGATTTCCGGCCACCGTAGGCGCGGGCTTGCGGACTGTGAGCAATGGGTAGCTCACCGTTCGATAAGGACCAGGCCCGGGTCGACGGCGCGTTGTGTTCCACGCGCGCCTCAAAGAGATGTCAGCATAATTGACGGGGTCCGCTAGGGCCGATGCCTGCCGGGGTTGCGAAGAAAACCGAAAGGGAGATCGTGGCCCCCGGCAACAGGGCAACCGAAGGAACACGGGTGGGTTTTAGTCAGTAAGAGTCTGACACGCCCTCCCGCTTCGCCCAGAGCGGGAGAAGTTATTTGATAATTTCCCAACCAAAAAAAAAAAAAAAAAAAACAAAAGTATCAGTTCCAATAAGACTACATCGGTTACGAATCTCTCAATATTGTGCGTACAAACTTACGTTTGCAGTTGAAATGTATGGGAGAATATGTTTTTCAACTACAAAGTTAAGTTTGTTCTTGGGATAAATTCATCCCAACTACGGAACCCTTCCTTGTGCGTGGTCCGACACGCACTTGGCTGGTCTTTTCTTTAGCAATAGCTTCATACATTTAAATCATGCAATGCACCAAGCTGCCCAGCACGCATAGCATGACAGCCATAGAATCGCGTTTTCTACGGGTTTTGATAAACAATCACAATCTGTCATTTTGTCTATTCTTCCGTCGACAGAACCCGTTTCTCATTCCAAAGCAAAGCAAGTAACAGACGCCATACAAAAGCAAATAGGTCAGAACAGACATAACTTGGAATTGACTATAAAATATCAATAAACATATCAAGACGATTCGCAGACCAACTCGGTTTCACATATCAAACGAAAGTCGTAACTAATTAAACGATTCGATGCAATGATTGTTCCAAACGCTGCGCCTGCGCATTATTGATGCGCGTTATACGATTTATCCTACCTGAGCATGAGAAATACTTCGCATATAAGATGCCAATAAGAATAGTGAGCAAAGTAATTGCTGTGTATTTAAACTTTTTTAAGATAGCTTTAAAACTGCGATTATAGGTTAGTAGGTAGTAAAACGAATGTAAATAGGTACGTGCGGTATAAAATGATCATTATTTTGCGATAGACAATGTTGCCTGCATCCGGCTATACTGGAAGCCGACCCCAACATGGGCAGATGATGACGAGACAGTATGTTAGCTTCATTGCTGGAATTCATTCAAACTACAAAGTCTACTTCTATATAGTTATGAAACTGGCCACCATTCACGTTTATTTCCCCATTCAAATTGGGAACGCATCGTGCACATAAGACAAAGCAATGCTCCACTATTTCGGAATTAGAATAGTTTTCACGCATCACCGCGGCTTCCGGCCGGCCATTCACACGGCGACACCCCCACAAACAATTGGAGCGGCCGTGGGACTGATTTTATGGTAATTTCCGTATTGAACAAGGGTGACTTTGTTTCATTATTGATTTGACTTTGTAATTGCAATCAAAGCCCGGACACGCTTCCTCTATCATGTGAAATTAAAATTCCATTACATTTGGGTCCTTTCATTTTATTTCCAAATGACTGTGAATCTTTTGTGGTAATGATCAGTAAAGGTTTGATAGCAATTTGAAGCGTCAGTAAATTTTATGTTGATATCGAGACTCAATTTTACTATCTGAAGATTTAACTTTAATGTTTCCTCTACGAGTCCTTTATGGTAATGTGGGTGCAAACATTAAGCCTATCAGTGAAGCCTGTTCAAATGATCTGTAAGCATCGGTCGATCAGGTCCGCTAAAACGAGCATGCAGTTACATTAACGGCACTTTTAATGGAGGAACTGGTTTCACGATTGTCGTCCTGCGGAGGCGTGAGAATGGCAAGTCGCGGGATATTCTCATGGCCGAGTGACGTCACGTGCACCTGCACCTCATCTCACCGCGACAAAAGGACAATGTCGTTAAAGTGCTTATCCAATTGCGGGCTCAAGTTCGAACAAGTTGAGCTGTGTCTGCGTCTCAAGGTTGCGTTGTTTGTGCAGCGAGCAGCGCTGGCAGGCGGCTTCAGTCTCCACTTTGATATTTCCGATAAATTCTGATCAACTTTGTCATTTTGTGAATTTAACATTCTTACGGGTTTGAGAAAATACAGCAAAAATAAAAAACTTTTGAACCAACCTAGGGCAGCATTGCAATGTTGCTCTTTAAATCCAACCAAATCCGGTGGTTACCTGTGGTCTACTTTCTCACATTGGAAATGATTGGCGTATTAAGAAATAAAATTGGACTACTTCTGTAAGTTGAACCAGTCCGTTCGGTGTCAAATCAGTCGGTACTCGGTAGCGTTCTGAGATTTCAGAAAGTAATAAAATCTCCATTTACACTTAATAACTGCTTTCTTTCGCTTCAACCAGTCGTATTCGCAACACTGTAAAGATAACAAGATATTTGTAAAAAAAAATGCACATTACATTTGCAGGTACTCATTACATTTACAGGTTCGCGGCCGCCTAAAGAAAAAATATAGCAAAATTAAGTATAATTTACATTGGTGCTTGTAAGAAAATAAATGGTTACTACTCGAAGCGGACATAATCAGATTATTCTCATGAAGTGTAGGTAATTAACTTTTAAGTGAGCTTCACGCATTGATAGCGTCGCAAAAACTCATTTGCGACGGAGTCGAGTCTTTAATTACTTATGTCGTGGACATTGTACTGACCGTACCATGAAAATCAATTACAAAGTACTCTATCTATCTGACGGAGCAAATTAGTCTATGGAGCCTTCGATAATAAATCCGCTTGTTACAGCTGAATGCATTATTGAGTATTTGATACCTTGTTGACTTAACGATCAAGTCGCTCTAAGTGATTGGTTAGATTGTTATACTGGTTTAGATAATGTGAATATGATTGAGTTTCCTGCACAGCAGCATTAGCACCACCTACAGCTGTAGCAAATGAGTCATTTATAGGTGCTTGTTTAATTTAGGCATGCTGTGTCATTATGTACCGACGCAATGTATGCACCTGTGCCGTAGGAACATAAATTGAGGAAGTTAGTAGTTACATTTCTAGTTGAGTGATTGGATTTCGTAACACTTTTAGCAAAAAGTAAATGCTCACCTAAAAATCTTAGAAATCGCCGATCTAATTATAAACTGCTGTACCATGTATGCAACTGCAAAAAAAGACAATTAATTCATGGTATCTTTTTCTTCCCAGACAAAGTGTAAAACGAACGTGATGATACAGCCTGCCACCATTACATTAAGTGGTTAAGTTGGACAGAGCAGGCCCATAATCTCCAGATCCATTGATCGTGAGAATCTTGGACAGGTGTAAGGAACCGTCGCTAACTACGCGCCTTGAATCATTGAGACGGACGGAGAGCAACTGATGGATAAATTTCCAATCACAATTATATTGCGGCGCATAATCATTTGTATACTGCGCCTGCGACGTAATTATAGCTCGATTGTTGATCATTTTACGAGTTAAGAATATTAATTTTGTCGTCAGTAAAAGTGGAGCTTTTAGCTAATAAGATTATGATTATTTTGTGGTTTGTTGATTTGCATTTCGATTCTAATGCAGCCAGATTGTATGTGCCTGTATTTATGAATGAACTAATATTGTGGAGGATTACTCTCATCCCAAGCTCATCCCCTAGATTTGGTAGTACCTACCTCTGGTTCGATTTCAATATTAGGTATTTAAAACTGGAAAGTGGCCATGTAAATAAAGTGCAGGGAGACGTTTCGACAATTGAACGAAATAATCTACTTACACGTAACTATCTGAAAAGCCGACCCTAACATAGTTGGAAAAGGCTAAGCAGATGATAATGACCTGTCAGAAATGGACACTCTCTGTCACCGCAGCTGCAAAAAACACTTATCATATACTGTTGGAATCAGATCAACGCTCATTACTCGGTTGTTGTCGTCAGCCTCAATGCCTCAATATTAGCCACATCCTCGCTCGTATAAAAACATCGCGAACGGATAAAAAACTTGCTCATTGTGTAACAGACGTGTGGGAACGCCGGACAGGTGCGGGCTTCGCTTAGCCTCAGGAAATCACTACCAACCAGCTCCTGCGTACCTGGTACTAGTAGCCATGATTATTTATTACGATCGTATTACTGGACATATTATATCTATTTATAAGTATTTTATAGTTGGGTGTCGTGACTTTTTCTATAGTTTGTTTACTTGCAGGATGCATTTTTATGCTGAGAGGCTTAGTTGAGTTAACAACAACAAAACATAACATCACTCCTTGTTTCCCCGAAGGGTTGGGCAGAAGTGTCCCTATAGCAGGTTCGCCCACATTTCGCCAGTTATGTTTTTTAAGTCCCATGTAATAGGGGGCGAGCCTATTGCCATCAACCGGGCACAAATCCTGACTCCAGGCTGCTACTGAGAAATTTCAGATAGAAAAACGTAACGTTAACGTTTTCAATATTTTTTTCATGAATACTTGGGTATTTGTTAAACACAGCTTAACATTGTCCATGCAATGTCTAGACAGAGTAAATTCAAGATTTCATTTGGAAACAGAGAGACAAGCACAAGAAATCTGCTGTGTAGTATTTAGATAAGTATGGTCAGCTCACGTAATCTAATTTGACATAAAATTATTCGACACATTGTATATCAGCATTTAATATAATAGCTAAGAGTCAATATTATTCTAATTTTACTTCCGTTCAGTTTTTAAATAAATAGTTTGCTCAATAATAATAATAATTATTATTTTTATATCATGGTCCCAAGATAGGTATGTAAACAATACCTATCTTGGGACCATGTCCCGGTCTTTTGGAAGGCGTGCGAGGGGCCGAAGCCAACTCGCAGAAACCCCTTAAACAATTACATATTATTAAAGCCTGTGATGTCCCACTGCAGGTTCCTGTTTTCTTTTTACTTCTCTCTATTTTTAAAGCTGCTAAGGACCAGTTCTTTTTGAAGGAGTCCAGCTCATCCCGCCGTCTGAACCTACCAGGATTTCGCTTCCCATTAAGAGGGGCCCGTTGGGTCGTAAATTTGGCCCATTGGTTGTTTGAGATGCGGCTGATGTGTCCAGCCCAATTATATTTTAACGTGGCAGCTTTCCAAGTTATATTTGTGATGGAACTGATGGAATAATTAAGATTAAAAAAACTGAAGTATTATCGTCTTTGGTCGCCAACTATAGTATCTACACTGAAATAATTTTCATAATCACTTTATATTCTTGTAGTGATACGGACAGATTAAGATCATTAACACAGAGTAGCATTGCATTACACATCCAGTTTGATATCTAAGTTCCCATAATTATGTATGTAAGATTCTTGATGAAGTAAGAGATATGTTGAACTTGTTAGTTAGCAATGCCACTAATAACAACTTGTTGGTAACTTACCACATAATGATGTAGGTACAGGTGAAACATGAGTGCTTGCAAACTGTGTAGGTTCAGGACCATTGATTGGCTCCATAGTAAAAACTGGGGTTAATTTGGCCTCTAGAGTGAAAACATAATAACAGTACTGGAAAAAGTGCTGAAGAGCTCTGGAAAATTCAAGCAAAATAATAACAACCATCATTCACAAACACTGTAGCCATACAGTCAGAACTCGACTCCATTGTCAAAGCTGGTGGCTACTTTGTCCGACAAAGGTATTTTTACATAATATTATTACAAAAGGTATGTTTCTCCACCACATAAATAAATAAGGCCGGGCGGGGACGCTCTAGGAAGACATATTCTGACCTTATTGGTGATGTTCTTCAGAAAGGCCAGGTGCGTAGTACTCGCAACCGGCGTGCGTGTATGACCAGATGGTTGAACGTAAACGAGGCAAAAGGAGTGTGTAAGGATCGTAGCAGGTGGCGTTCTGTAGTTTCTGCCTACCCCAATGGAAAGACGGAAGAAGATGTGAGTTCATGTATTTTATGTATGTATAAATAAATAATAAATAAATTAAAATCTTTAATGCAGACCACATGATCCATAAAAAAACACTATGTAAAAAAAAATGTAAATACAAAATAAAACAGGCCTACACACACACAAACATAAACTCACGCCTTTCTTCTCCTGCACATTAAAATAAAACATTTACGCAGCTATTTCAAATCACCACTTGAAGGTCTTGTAGGAAACCAAGTTTTATACAAATAAAGCTGAAAATAAGAATAACAATCATTTATTTGCAGAAAATACAGGTGTTACCAGTTGTAAAAAGTTGGTGGTTTAATGCACAGTCCATATTATGCTTGTTTAGGGCAAATTAATGTTACATTAATACCTAATAGGTACCTACTTATTTTAATAAGATACAGGTACAGACAAATACCTATGTTCTAATAGAGTTTTTAAAATTAAGATACATTTTAAGTTACAAATAAATGTAAGTACACACATAACAAAACTGAACCTAAAATTAGCATCTTATGTAACGGCAATACTTTAAATGAAACAAAACACGCCACAAAACAATAGGAAACTTATTATAAATAAGTTCTTTATGTTGCAGAAATTCTTGTTAACTATAAAAAACAATTTTCTATTAACCATCTACGTAGTTTAATTTTAAAATATTTAACTACACTACTATTAAGCTACACGGACGTCTGTGATAAATTATGTGTCTAAGATACTAAAGATCTTGTAGTTGTTCTACAGATTGTTACACAAGCAATGATCTTTAAACTTCCTCGTGACTTCTCAACACCAAACACCATGATGACGTAAATTAACAGTTACATTAAACAAACTATTGACAACAAAAGCTTATTGTTTCACAAATCAATGCTTATTTAAAGACTAAAAAATAGATGATTCCCGTGATTACCAATGAAACAGAAGATATCGTGGGAACATTACGCAGGTGTATCATGTATGTGAGGAATTATAAAATAATACTTTTTGTTTATCTCCTCCTTCGTGATGAGCGGTAAGTGACACGTCTACTTAAGAACATTCTTACTGTCGTATGCTGTACCGATTAATGACAACAATTAAGTGCAAGCACCTATTAAGCAAGATAACTGAGAAAATGATTGTGCCATTGGAAATATACTGGGTGATCGGTATTTATTAAGTTAGCCACATTACAAAAGAAAATGTAGTCACATTAATTTCAATAATGATTTGTAAATGCAAACGTCGAAAGAATGTCCTACCTGTCAAAGTCAAATTCAAATCATTTATTTCAAATAGGCACATAAATGGCACTTTTTAACGTCAAAATTTACAGAAAAATATAATTGATTCTATTTACCCAATAAAATTATTCATTGAGCAGTTGACATATTATTTGACGTCTCTATACTAAACTGATTCTCTTACGAAGCTACCTACTATATACCCCATAATAACTATAGGTACGACAGAGCTAATCTACATAAGTACATAATTATCATGATTTCACAGGTGAATCCGTTGAAAAACCGCAGGCGCAACCGCGAGAGGAAGGATAGTGTAGTGTGGAGACCGCAAGGATGGATGAGTCACCGTGGGAAGCTGCGCAGGTGACGGGTGCCTCCACCTTATGTATGTTACCTAGACTGTAATCACAGCGGTGACCATACTCCACTGAAACTGAGACATAATTACCGTAAATGAGGAAAGGTGACAGAAGTGGAAAGTGAAGGATATACCTATTAGGTCACCGGGTGACGGGCGCCGCCACCTTAATATTATGTAGGTATAGCAACTTAGACTGTAATCAAAGCGGTGGCCATACTCCACTGAAAATGAAGAAAGGCGATAGAAGTGAAAGATAAAGAATTTACCTATTAAGTCACCGTGGGAAGCTATAATAATAATATAGCCCTTTATCAGGCGGAAATAAGGTGCATGCCTTTAACGGTTGGGTCATGCCGGTCTTGATGTATTCTTTCGGCATACTCAAATGGACTCAGACGGAACTTGACGCTCTGGATAGGAAGGTCCGCACATTGCTGACGGCAAATCAGATGCATCACCCACGGTCATCAGTGATGAGACTGTACATCCCGCGGAAGTGCGGGTGTCGAGGTTTCCTAAATGCTAAAACCCTCCACAACCGCGAGATTTACAGTCTCAGGGAATATTTCCTTGCACCGCAGATGTGGTCGCAGTGGACAAGGGCCTCACCCCGCTCTCTTGGCAAAAGAGAACTGGCGCAAACCTGCAGTACTTGATACTAACGATCGTAAGGAAATATGGCAGGGCAAACAACTACACGGACGCTTTTTCCGGGCCCTCCACGGGCCTGATGTAGACTTTTTGACATCTGTATCCTGGTTGCGTTTTGGCGACCTCTTCGGGGAAACCGAAGGTTTTGTCTGTGCGATTATGGATGAAGTTATCATGACGAATAATTATCGGAAATACATTGTCAAGGATGGTACGGTTGACATCTTTCGGGCATGCCACCACCCCGGTGAATCAATCCGACATATTATTTCCGGTTGTTCTCGTCTTGCTAACGGCGAGTACTTGCATAGACACAATCTAGTAGCTAGGATTATCCACCAGCAACTTGCCTTGCAGTACAACCTTATAGAGTCCGAAGTACCATACTACAGGTATGTGCCCGACCCAGTTCTCGAAAATGGTCACACCACATTGTACTGGGATCGATCTATCATCACTGACAGGACTATTGTAGCCAATAAGCCTGATATAGTGGTGATAGATCGACGAGAGCGCCGTGCAATGATTGTCGATATCGCTGTCCCTCATGACAAAAATCTCGTGAAAGCTGAGAAAGATAAAAAAATCAAGTATCTTGACTTAGCACACGAGGTTGTTGACATGTGGGATGTGGACTCTGCAATCATTGTACCGATAATCGTTACCATTAATGGCCTGATAGCGAAGAGCCTCGACCAACACCTCAGGAGGCTCTCATTGCGTGGCTGGATCAAGGGCCTGATTCAGAAAGCAGTACTTCTAGACACGGCACGTATAGTGAGGAGGTTCCTCTCTCTAGAGCCCTGACCACCGGCATCTTGGACCCTGTTCCTGATGCCGATGGGCCACTATTTTTCATATTTTTAAATGTTTTTTTTAATGATTTTTTTATAAAAATATTTAAAAATGTAAACAATATTTATTGAAAAGAAATAAATAAAAAAATAATAATAATAAAAATTGTTTATTTCTCACCACAAGCCAAAAAATACAAACAATATTTACATATAAGAAGTAGCCAACGATTTCTGGTTGCGGATCGCTGGTGCCTGTGGTAGGTAGTAACACCTGTAATACAGGTCACCAGGTCCCCACCTGTTTAAAGTTGCACATTTGATAGCTTACATCTGGTATCACAGCAAATAACAAAAAAATCAAACAATTAGTGAGCTTATTACAAAAACAGACAAGAGAGTATTAGAGTAATATAAGTAAAACAATTAAAAAGTACAAACGTTGGTGGTTTTTATGAATGTAAGTTTGTGTGTGCGTGAGTGTATGTGTGTGTGTGTGTGTTGGAGAGAGTGTTAGAGGATGAGTCTGATTAGACTAATACGTTAAAGAGAGATTCTGTGGCAGTATATGTTTGGCTTTGTAGCCAGGCATGTAAAGTAATTTTACAGTTGTGCTTGTTTAATGAAAGAATTTGGTTTAATTTATTGTAACGATAAGGTCCGAGGAAAACAAAGAATCTTTGACTAAAAGGAGTCCTAAGAGGAGTAGCCAAGGCAACTATACGGTTACGGCGATTTGTTTGCTGTGAATAGTTAGACATAGAGTATTGCTTAATAGCAGTGGTCAGTATTATATACAATTGCCTAACCATAAGGACTTGACAATATTCATAGAGCTTGACGGTGGGATAAAGTCTTGGCTTGAAACAGCACACTTTAAGAACCGCTCTCTGCGCACGTTCAATCTGAATATAGTGGAATTTAGCTGCCCCGCCCCAGGACGAAATACAATAGACCAAAACTGATTGACAGTGCCTGATATGTCATTTTCATGACAACAGCATCTGCTGAATTGCGTAATTGCTTAAAAATGTACATCAGTTTGCGCACTCTAATTGATAGGTGCATTATGTACTCTTTGAATGTAAGGTTGCAGTCAATCACGATGCCAAGATACATTATCGAAGTGACTCGGTCAATCTTACAGTGATCAAGGGTGCCACTGCCACCGCTACTACCGTTTGATAGTGTCAACTGGGCAGCAACATTTAGTGAGCTTGTAACTGACACCTTGATATTTCGAATCGAAAAATTGATTAGTTTTGTTTTCGATATGTTTAGGGTAAGCAAATTGTTCTTCAGCCATTTACTGACTGTATCGAAACCCTTCTGAGCAATGCGACATGCCTCTTCCCAGTTGTCCGACGCAAATACGAGTGCTGTATCGTCCGCATAGGAAAATATTCTACCGCTTTCTAGGTTGAGGCAACACAGGTCATTCATGTAAATTAAAAATAAACTGGGGCCAAGAATACTGCCCTGTGGCACACCAAAAACTACATTTAGATTGTGTGCTGCCTAGGTGATGGGCGCCGCCACCTTAATATTATGAGTATGCTACTGAGATAGGTATACCTAAGTTGGAAGTCTACCGGCTATAAAGGAAGTTGTTAGACGCAAGGATGTAGGAAGGAATTAACACTTTGGGAAGGCGGATAGGTGAAGCGGCGCCCGCGCTCTGGCGGCGCTTGCGCAGATTTGATTATTCAAATCTATTCAACCAGTTTTCTGAGCTACTAGGAAATATGGATTTTAATTTAATGTTTCTTACTCTATATCATACAAATAACTACATAGAAAACAACGATATTGCACCAAATATTAGTCGGATTTATTAATTTAATGCCTTTAGCTTAATCTTCTCCAATGTTTAGAAGTGAGTGTTGGCCTTGAAATACATTGCTCACCGTACTCATCATTAAAGCTACATCTAAACTGCGTGAATTTCCATTTTCCACACCTTTGGTCACCCTACATATACATGCATACATAAGAAAGTTACTTACATATTCAGGTTCTGGTGCTGCAGGAACTGTCATAACTTTTTTACTGTGATTCATATCGTTAAAATGTCCGATCTTGGTGCCATTAAATACCTATTCAGCCATTATGACTAATATAATTTATTGCGAGATTTTTTTATAATTACTGATCTAACTTAAAGCATTTAATTGGTTCCCACCTACATGGGTTTTCTAAGAATACTTGTCAAGAAGTTGCTAGTATATTACTTGATGTATTTTTCTTTTAAGGCTTTGATTAGTTTGCATTTAGGTTCTACTCTCTGTCAGTCGTATCGTCGGCAATTTAGAATCTTCGTGGTCGCCTTGAATTCTTGATAAATTGGTCAAGATAAGCTTTTATTCTTTAGAAACGTTTATAGTTGGGAAATAATGTTATAGTTTATAGTTACCCCGCGTCCTAACCAAAAGCAAAAGTCGCGCGAGCACGCGGTCGATGTGATCTTGATTTATCGCGCGAATATGATTTATAATATAAAAGAACGCGAATACGTGACAAAAAGTGTGCACAAAAAGTGACACATAAACGCGACAATCGCTTTTGGTTAGGACGCGGCCTTAGGCTACATATTTTATTGCTTACAAAATAAAGCATCTTTTCCGATCTGTATTTGGAACCGGTCTTTAGCATAACCTCTAATAACTCCAAGAGACAAATTAGGAACATAAAATCATCATAATGATCAATACGTTTCACACCGCAGTATCCCAAACTTTTGCAACAAGATTAATGTCTCACATCAAGAACACATTTAAGTACATACGTATACCTCTAGACACGAGTAATTGCGTTATAATATAACGTGGTTTTAATGGACGCCGCTAACTTTGAGCAATCGTGTTATAAATATTGTGCACCTGAAACTTATTAGTGCGAACATTTTTATCGTCATCATATTGATGTACCGAAATACCGACATTCTGAATTTCGCTTAAACGATTATAAATTAATCAAATTACAAGATTATATCGCAGAATTCTGCACAGGTTTTTATAATAGCAGTCCTCTGGCAGGTATTCTTCGGTGATTAATTCAGTATCTTCTTTTTAGCATGTGGATGGCAATCTAAATGAACTCGGCCCAGAATTCGGCCACGTGTTTGACGCCATCACTAGCGTCCATCATTACGGAAATCAGTATGTAAAGACGCGTCAGCTATGCTAATTTTTCAGCTTAAGCAACATAGACCAAGTCACAAACAATGGAAAAGGCTATAAACATGACGAACATTCACAATAGCCTTTGCTCTTCATCTGGAGAATAAAGCTTCGGCCACACGCAGCGCATGCAGCCGCGGTCTGTGTATTGTTACCTCTCCTATTAATACTTGCTTGGAACTTAGTACAAACGATTTTCACGGCGCAGGCGCATGCGTCCACGCTTAATTTCCATAGCTTCACAGTTTAAACACTATTTATTTGTTCTGAAAATACATTGACTTGGTCTGACGTCTGATCGAACTGTTTTAACTGCGGAAAAACATGTGTGTTACGAATTACATGGCAGCAGATCAAGTTTAACTTTTGGTGGGCGTTTTACTCTTATGTGGTTTAATTGTAATTGTAACGATGTTTGAACAGGCATTTGAAGTATCTATTTATTTAACCATTTATGCACACACATATAAACAGACAAGAAGAAAGGAACAGAAAAATACGTACAAAGGCAATGCTTATTTCTAAAGAAATCTCTTCCAGCATACCTGCGACAGGAAATTATACAAAATGAGATGTAGACAACGTGTGTAACCGTAGAAGATAAAACAAAAACATAAATCAAAGAAGAAAAAAATATTACAATTTACTATTTACACAAACTATTTACAATATAAGAATATACTTACATACGTACTTCTAAAATAAATAACACTACAATATCCATCTAACGGTTGAATCAGTTAAACTTAGTTTAACATGAAATAACAACATGTTTACGAAACTATGACATTGTACATCCACATCTAATACCTAGTGTTACCACTAACCATACAACCACTAACTGCTACTTCGTAGTTAGAAAGCGGTGTCATGAACAGTTTTCTTTTATTTTCCAACGCACAGTGGAAAATCTCTAATAAAGTATGATTATATTTAATCGAAAATCGATACGAGTAGCTTCACTTTTGTGGAATAATTTATAGACAACGAGGCAATCACATGGTTGAATGGTGCCACAAATCGAGCGTTTTGAGGAGTCGATGTCATGGTCAGGAAAGAGGATATCCTTCTATTGGTACCCCTGAACAAGGTCGTGGGAATGCTAATACACACATCAAAAGTGTCTAGGGATCAACATATATTTTTGCAATAACTTTTCTCCTGATTGATATTAATTAAAATTTTCTTCAAGGATTCATCAAATAAAGTGTTTTCGTTTGTCACAGTAACGATAAACCAAGTCACCTTTGCATTAATAAAGAAATTTGCCATTTTCCTAATAAAGGGATTTTTGACATTTGAACCACTAATATTAAAGTTCGAAAAAAAGACTGAAATAACAGTTTTCTTTAAAATTTTATTGGGTAACTTAAACAATTAATAATCCGTGTTTCTACCGCGAACACTAACAACACAAGAACATCGGTTTGGCATACTCAAAATGAGTTCATCCAAATCACGCTGTGGAATGGCCGCCCATGTTCGTTGCAACAACAAAAAAAGGTCTTCTTGCGACTGGATACCCTCCATATTCGGCAGAGCTCTTCTCTGTAGCATATCCCATGCATGCTCAATCGGGTTCAAGTCTGGCGACTGAGCAGGCCAGAGCAGGACATTGATGTTAGCTGCGGCGAGAGTCTGTCTTACAACTCTTGCGGTGTGCGGTCGTGCATTATCATGCATTAACTGAAATAAGGGACCGATTTGCACTTGTAGAGGAACGATGACGTCAGATACAATCGTCTCAGCATAAATTTGAGCGTTGAGGTTGCCTCTGATCCAAATCAACTCAGTTCTTCCGCCGATCCAAATACCCGCCCATACCATGATGGTTCCACCGCTATAAGGATGGACTTCCTGGCAGGATTTTAATCGCTGTTGGCGTCCAGGGGTTCTCCAGTGTCGTATACGTCTTGTATCCGGTCTCATACCAAAACGAGACTCATCAGAAAAGCACACGAAACGCCATTGTTCTTCTGCCCAATTTCTGTGTTCAAGAGCCCATTGATATCGAATCCTACGATTGTGCATTGCTATAGGTGGTACCCGTAGCGGTCTTCGGGAATGAAGGTTCACTTCATGCAAGCGGTTTCTGACTGTTTGGTCGCTAATTAAGTTCCCTGAAGAGTGATGAAGCCTCATGGCTAACATCATGGCGGTTATTGTTGGAGCTCTTCGAGTTAAGATTTGAATGTATCGGTCTTGTCTCCGTGTGGTGCAGCGATACCGTCCTCCATGGCGCTCAGCCACGGTACCAGTGCTTCGGTAACGTGTCCAAAGTCGACTGATAACACTCTGACTTGTATTCAGAGCTAAAGCCACAGTACGTTGCCGGGAACCAGCTTCTATCATTCCCACGGCTCTGAGCATTTCTTCCCTGCTTAAATGACGTCGCCGCTCCATAATAACGTTGGTTTTAATCAGTAGTAGGGAAACAGTAGCACTAATAATGTCTTCAATGCGTTGTATGTTTTTATAGGGAAAATATTGACAGCTGATTTTCATCTTTTACTCGAATTTGATTAACAGTTCCTGTTTCAAATTATGAAATGCACCAAAAAGGATCCATATAAATTTATATAATCATAAATTTATTACAAAGCCACATCTCAATCTCAAGAAATCCGCATAAAAATGCTTGATCCCTAGACACTTTTGATGTGTGTATGTACTCAAGCGTGGTATATGAATTACTTTTGTTTTGTATGAGTGAACATTATAGTGGAATCTGACCTAACCACTGAAATAGTGTAGAGGAGTACCACATCAAAGCTACAGTAAAATTGTTTTGTGTGGGTTTCTGTAACTGCTACAACAGTTTGAAGAACGTTTGAAGTTTGGGAAATAATATTGTGTTACGTGGTACTGGTTACCTAATTCATTTTGTAGTTTACAGTTTGTTTTATTTGCATATAGATATCTGGGCCCTGAAATAATAAAATTTAATGACTATGACTAGGACTCACAATAATAAATATGTCATCGCATCAAAAATCCTGAAAATAAACTTTTTCAAGTATGCCGTAAATATTTTATTAACTCTTCTGTTCTCAGTTCATTAAAATTGGTCTGTTCAGCCTTAATGTTCTCCACAGACCACACATAACTTGAAAAGAAACGGAAAGTAACTCCAGTAAATAATAAGGGCAATGAAATCATCGTCGGTTACAATCTACGTTCAGTCACGACTGAGCTGGCAAAGCGCATCGAAGCAGCACTGCGCAGGAGTCGAAGGAGTATAGCAATCACTGTGCTCACCCCGTGACCGACTTGTATGAGGGTGCGTTATGCTTTTTGCTTATAGACACAAAGCTACACAAGCCGTTGTGTCCACTGACCGCAGTTCCTTCGGAGGTTCCTTTTTAAATAGATTTATGTTTTTTTTTTCTTGTGATCTAGGTGCCTGTAAAAAGGATAATAATTGTCGTAACCTTTATTATGTGTTGGTTGCGTTATTGCCATAAAGAGAGTTTGTTAGATGTGCAGAATGTAAGACGTTTGATATAAATTGACTAACTTTGTGTGGAATATAAAGGTTCCATAATTTTTTTTTCAAGATACAGTTAGGTATACCATCACTGTAATAGTCAAAACGTGAATGTTGAAAAATCTTAGAGCTCTAATAAGATTTTTATGATTGATTACCTAATCAATCATTTGTATTGCTTTGTGATCATGACAATCGAAATAACATCTAAGTACGATAGAACATCAAAAACAATTACTTGGGATTGTTCTTCGCATAGTTACTCAGCATTACCGTTAATGGTAAGCTGGCATTGTGTGTGGTGTGCATGATAATGATTTATAGTACACTCGAGAGCAATGAATCCGGGTCACTTAAAGAATCCTAAAAATCTCGGAAACTAAAAATGCTAGGTTAATGCAATAAATTGTATTTAATAGACAATGTAATACTCCTTAAATGAAAGTAAAAAAAATATGAGTCACCATACATTTTATTAACACAAAATTACATAAAGAAAAAAACTGCTGATCTCTCCTTAAAACAAAAATAGGAAACATGAAATTTTTGAACTTTATTACGATTTTCTTGAATTTTAATACTTCGTATTGCCTCCTCGTGCTTCCATTACTGCGTTTACGCGGTTTGGCATGCTGTACACCAAGTTCCTTATACGATTTTGGGGAATATTCTCCCATTCCTCTGTGAGAGCAATTTTGAGCTCACGAAGCGTGATTGGGGGAGGGTTTCGTTGTTTTACGCATCTGCCTAGCTCGATCGGGTTGATATCCGGGCTGCGCGCTGGCCACTCCATACTAGTAATGTTCATCTCTTGAAGGTAGTCATTCACAATCCTACCTGTATGAGGTCGGGCATTGTCATGCATAAATATAGCATCCTCACCTAAATTGACCATAAATGGACCAACGTGATCATTGAGGATTTCTTCCACATATCTTACGCTAGTTAAAGAGCCGTTTTCTATGATCACCAGCTCTGTGCGACTTTCAGAAGAAATTCCGGCCCACACAAGTACAGACCCACCACCGTAGGCTACTTTTTCTTCGATGCATGCTTGCTTGAATCTTTCCCCTGGTCTTCGATACACTCTGTGTCTTCCATCGTGCTTGTAGAGCATAAATTTTGATTCGTCGGACAACATAACTTTTGACCAATCTTCAATACTCCAATTTACGTGGCTCTGGGCATATCTTAGTCTTAAAATACGATGCCCACGCTCCAGTTTAGGGCCGTTTGCAGGTCTAAAGGGTTTTAAGTTAGATTCAGCAAGCCGACGTCTTACTGTCCATGCACTTGGGTTACTTCCTCCGAGGCGTCGAAACTGATTTGTGAGTTCAGTTCCTGTGAGAAAGCGATTTCGAAGCATGGTGTTCACCAAGTATCGGTCTTCTCGTGCTGTGGTACACCTGGTTCTGCCCGTTCCTGGTCTGCGTAGGTTAGAACCAGTTTCTTCGTAACGTCGGAGAACTCTTTGTACTGTTGACAGCGACACACCGACAGTCCTGGCTGTATCACGCTGACTCCGGCCGGTTTCCAGCATTGTAAGTATTCTGGTGCATTCTTCAGGCGTAAGCGACATAATTTCAGCTTGAATAATGAATATAGAGCACTATCAACATGGTTTATGTACCCACATAAATGACAGATTACAAACAAAGGCAAAACCAAATGCTGTAATTTCGTAGTTCCATCTTCGAAAGTGGCCCTTTTTCAAATTTGATTTTTTTATGATATAACTTTACAATAACTAAGAAGTTTTAATACCTTCATTTAAGGAGTATTACATTGTCTATTAAATACAATTTATTGCATTAACCTAGCATTTTTAGTTTCCGAGATTTTTAGGATTCTTTAAGTGACCCGGATTCATTGCTCTCGAGTGTAGTTAGGTAAACCTACTTATGTACAGCTTCGCAAACTTACTTGCTCATTTCATACAGAATTCAGGCTGATCTTAAAACAACTGAATTACAAACCACATACAGTTTCTTGAAATTAAATTATAGGAGGAACAATGACATGTAATATGCACTTACGCAGCACAGTAAATCTCGCTCACGACATCAGTACAGTAATCACACAAATTGGACTTCCTGCGAGGGGTGACCATACATAACCTCAGTACCTACAGACGATTTCGCCCAATTGCAACGTACATTACCGACCAGCTCCTTACTGTGATTATCTTCAAGTCGTTACCTTCGACTAGGGTGTCTACACAGCGTGATTCCTCGACGCACCTTTTTATTCATAATTCTTCGTTTTGCTCTGATGCGCTTTGGTGAATGACCGGCGAGAGTTGAAAAAGTGAATCACAGGAATCACGGTGTCTAACCACGACACAACGGCTAACTGATTTTCTTCAACTGTCAGATTTTGAGGGTGCTATTATAAATCACTTACCGAAGTCCCTCCACGTGTTGTATTATTAACTCCGAATTTGAAATTAGATCGAGTTCGAATATTCATTTTTCAACGGCAAGTGTGGAGGTTCACATAACATTTATATCGGCCAATCAGCGAACAATTTCTGTAAATGACGTCCAATTACACGAAGGCGTCTCGGTATGCACCAATTAGGTGTCGCGGCGCGCGCACCTGGCTCACGATTCCTATAGTCACGCGCGTACTTTGATCGTAAATCGTTTCGATGTAAAAGCACATTGTTGTTATTATTACGTAAATTTCTAACGATTGAGGTCATTGTTAATAGCGTATTGCGAAATATGGCAGTGAACGCATATGTTTCCACTTTAATGCTACAGTATAACATGTCGTATATGGGCACTCTGCCAACTTGATTGACTGTCTAAGTTATAAACAAATTAACGAACTCCGAATATGAACTTGATAGATTATAAAACCCACATTTTAATTACTTTATGTATATTCTTATTTGGCATATAACCTTATTTTGATTTTGGAAAGGTGGTTACTTGTTTACAATTTGATAACATAATAAATTGTGAAGAGGACTAATAAAAAGATATTGCAAGTAGCACAACTCTGAATGTCCTTATGTAGAAAGAAGGGAAGGGTTGGTCAAGCCCTTCTAAACCTGGATAACTTGACTATAACGCAGTGCGTTTGACTGGCGAAACATTCACATAAAACATGTTGAAATCTCTATTTTCTGACAATGTTCGATACAATGTTTGACCGAAAATAGAGATTTCAACATGTTTTTATGTTTACTTTGCGTTAACTTTGCGTTTGCCAAAGTTAGAATGACAAAATACCTACAAAAAAGTTAAACTCAGCATGTAAACTGAGTTATTTGTCGTACGATGTTAGCGGAAGCGGCGATTACTGGCTGCTAATTAGGAAGTAGTAGTTGTGGCGACTGGGGACTGGTTGATGGCTGGTAATCCTGTGCAGGATATGTGTCGTTGCGCTGCGTGTGTTCTATTAGACAAACAAAGGGATCCGAAAGCAAAGAATGGTAGATTATTGGTCTTATTTAGTTGATGGACCTTGGATCATTTGCTAACTTCCGTGGAGTTCTAAAACGGTCAAAGAAAGCTGATGTTTCTACTTACACAATTTGTTTGAATGCGACAGGAATTGAACAAGACTAACATATTTAAACATGTTGAAATACATTTGCAATGTCTATTAAATGAAAGGGGTACTTACTTACGAGATTATGCCATCTTGCCCAATCGTAACAGTTAAAAACACCTTAAAGTAACTGGCTGCTCAATTGTTTGCCTTCCTACTTTGAATAAAGACGAAAAATTCTACGCATATTAAATAGCAACGGTCATCCGTGGTCTGACGGTCTGTGGAAGACGTGGCCACCGACCCGTCTCGCTGGGAACACCTTGACCTTAATCAAGGGACACCTGTGCGAGGGTTCCTTAAGGAATCTTAATCATGGGAATCGTGCCAGTTGGCTTAGGGGACAATGTTTATAAGAAAGAACCGTTTCTTGAAAAGGGAAATTTGCATTGTAGGGTTGATAAAGTTCAATGGGCAAAAAAGTATAAAAAAAGACATCTCAGGGTAGTTAATAAATAGAAATTAGGGGAATATTAATTGTTTAAGTTTGGAAAACTTTACCTACACATCCTATGATAAATCGTCAAGAGCCCAAAACTGGCACACACAAAGTTTGTAACCAATATCTCCACTCGTCAACAGACAACCAAACCTCGTTGACCCGTCAGAGTAAACAACCCTTTTGTGCGCGCCGTAATCCCGACAAAATTGCGCGCCAAATGTCAAACATTTGTCAATGGAGTGGCCAACAATGGGCCATTGATGTCGGGCACCTGTAGAGGGGTTCCCCACACGTGGCTACATATGCACAGCAACTGTGCTGGCTCACCTGGTGGTGGAACTCTCGCCCCTCATCTACGAGGGGTAGTTGGTGAGTTGTTTTACTCACACATGTCACCGGCGGCTGCTACTGACAGATGCTAAAATACGTTGGTGCTGACATCGATTTTTATTGTTACGTTCATTGAATGCGCTGAAAGATTTTTATTAGTTTAGTAACTTTTACTCGCGGATTTACTTGTGTAGGCATGTTTTATTAGAGCTCGCTCTGCTGGGTCTGTGAGGAACAATTTATGAATAAACAGACGTCATAACTTCATACATAATAGTTTTATTACGTGTGGAAATATTATGTTACATTATCGAACAGAGCAATTTCTGTTCTACTTCAGTAAAAAATATTGTAATTACCAATTTCTTTCTCGCTAATTGAACACTACTTTTGCTGACCTAAAACATTGTAAACGTCGATTTTCTTTTGAGATTTCATTAAATTATTTGAAACATTAATAATAATGACTGAATGCCAATATTAACCCAGTATCGTTGACCTCCAGGTGTACTCGGGAGCGCTCATGACATCTGCGTGCGTGCACCGCATCGCGCAATCTCCATTGTTACTGTGTACTGTTATTGTTGGTTATTGTATTGTATTAAACATAATGGATAACTGCTCATCTCCAAATAATGAACATTTTCATTCATTCATAATAATAATAAAAAATGTCAACTTAAACGAAAAGCATATATAGACAAATTACAGTAATGCTGTTGTAAGTATGTGGTACCTTCATATTTTGTTGTACTTCTCTCGTTCAGAGCCATTCATAATGAAATACGTCATGCCTATGTTATTGACTACCACATAGATAAATCTACAGTAGGTAAAGAACTCGTATACACCACCATATTATATACTTACTTATTTCATCAGGTACGTTCTCCTTCCCATCATCAAAACCTCCATCATATTTAATTCTTTACTATTAAAATCATAATTTTCTTGTCGTCAAATTATTTATGAGACACGGGCCATATGAGACGCGTGTGTCCTAAGTTTCAACATATGGAATGGGTATGTTTTATATTCGGGTCCTTTTAGTGAGGTTTAAACGACCAGTCAACAGTCTATTAAACTTAAAAGGTGGCCTCTTATTAATTATAGTACCTGGACGACCGAGCTCTGCTCTGGTGAAAATACAGAATGCTCATTTAATAGTATAGGATAGTTTATACTAATCCCATGTATAGTCATACTAATTCCATGCTGCCATGTCATTATTCTCATGTCATTATCTTGTTAACTTTAGGCGATCGAGCTCTGCTCAGGCGAAAATACGGAGAAAACGATTTTTTCCAGATATGAGACCTAGCTAGATCAATTTTTCGCCCCCGTTAACCCATAATGCAACTTTTATCGAAATCGTTAGGGCCGTTTTCGAGAACGTGATCACAAATATATAATTATACTGATATTGCTCGTTTAAAAGTATAAGAGTTAGGTTGTTCCTACACTAAACTTAATAACATGTTATATTATTTTACTAGCTGAGTTGTACACACGGCTACACATCAAACTAAACAATTCCAGTTTATGCAGATCTCGCATTGTATAGGATTTCCGAACAATGCGGGGTCAGCTTATACTGGAATAGTATAGCTTGATGTGTAGCCGTGTGTACTTGAGGTCACACTACATTGTCCAATAAACACACATTGAAATAACACTGTAAAACTGTTTCTATAGCTTTTCACGAAAATTTATACTCGCAGTATTTACTGAATATAAATAAAACGCAAATGAACTTACATTAACCATTTATATTTCACTAAACTTTAAAGACTAACAACCTTCACAGTTTGCTGTTGCGCGGCGGTCGCAGAATCCATCTCCTTCTGTATCTCTTTCTGGATGCACTTAATACACTGGCTTCTCAGCCGCTTCAGAATATATATTCCCGCAAAGAAAAGCATAATCACAAGTAATATAAGCACGATTATATCAGATGCCGTAAGTACCACGTCCATTATTTCGTCATGTGCGTGGCCACCCATTATCCCTACAAATCCGTGTTTAAAATCGTAATTTCTGTAAATAATGAAATATTCAATAGGAGCAATAGTGCTGTACTACATAAAACACGAGGTGTCAGCAAATTATTCGGAATCTGTTGCACAGTGCACGATCAAGCGAAGCGATAGCGTTGAAATTAATTCAACAAATTTTGTTTAAAGTTAATAAAAATTGTTTTTTTTTTAAAGTTCAGCTGTCAAAACCTGAGATAAGGAGGTACTTCAAAGACATACCTACGTGTCACAATATTTATTGAGCTACTAGCTTTCCTTTTTCTTTTTTTCTGGGTGGGCAATTATCAAATAACTTCTCCCGCTCTGGACGGAGAGGAAGGGCGTGTCAGATTCTTATTGACTAAAACTCACCCATGTTCATTCAGTCGCCTGTATTGCCAGGGGCCACGGTATCCTTTTCGGACTTTCCCGCGACCTTGGCAGATTGACGATTGATTGTCAATAGTTCATACAAAAATCTTATAGGAAAAAGGACGACTTAGTTTTTCTCGAATTAGACAATTTTCCGGGATTTTTTTTCCAATTTATCTTCCCATAAAAATCGAATTCGGGCTATTACGAATGTTTTTGCCGAATCCGTCCAGCCGTTCTCAAGTGATGCGCTTACCAAAGAACAGCATTTCATTTTTATTTATGTGGATTACTAATTAAAGGTCTTTTGTTTTTTTTAATAATAAAAGATTCAGGTACTCTTAGGAATTGTACCTACCTACGTTGTATATGCGTAGGAACTCTCTATTTCTATAGCTTAGTATGTCGTTGTAGGACATCGACGTATACATAACGAACGGGTGTCGTATTCATAGATGATTCAACAATACATGCTCCGTTTACACAGGAGCTGTTATTCATTGTAAGTGGCTGTGCCCAATACGGTTGCGGCAAGAATTATAACATACGTAGCATTGCTATCGGGTCGCGACGCCGGCGCCGGCGGCGGAGCGGTGCAACTCACGCGCATGCAGAAATGTGAAGCCGCGCTTTAACAACATCGCATTGTTTAAAATGACATATTACGTGAATACGTGCAGGGAATGATACCTTTTATTGTTTCACGTCTCTAATAAGCTCCACAAGACTGGTGTTGACTTTAAAAAGACCTGATTTTAATAATGATGTAATAGTATTGATAATATCTATATTTAGTTGAGACGAACGCATATTGCACTCGTGAGTGATGTCACCTACTTATCTCTTAAGCAGATCCTGTTATTATCTTTTGCTGATGTGAACAACAGGAAGCTATTATCAGGGACACAGTTAACTGACAAATAGATATCAATGGAATATTAGCGAGTGTGTTGTGCAAAGCCAGCTGCGGTCCATTGATCGCGGCGTGCGCAGCTGTGCTGACCCGCGATAACCCGCGAGGCGCCAGCCCGCCACGTCCGCGCCTGCGCGCTACGCTCCCCATTCATCTCATATTATTGCGATACCTAATAACAGCTGTTAGCTGCGCTTGCGACGCGATTAGTCTTAATTGTGCGCTATCACGCGTTTCTATGAACGTTCGCTTATGCAATAAGACCTTAATAAAGATAGTGTTACTGTTAGCGCTGAGTTTAATTGCTAGCCCGAGTGACAATAACATTAATTGTTGTAAATCTATGGCTCAGTGTGTAGAATTATAATGAATTTCTTGTATAAATTATTATTCTCACAGTTTCACAATTAAGTCCATGAATATTCTTAGTAATTATCATAAATACAACGGCCTGCTTGATTAGTCACATCGCAATTAACTCTTGATCACCGTTTTGTTAATTAATTTACGTCTATTTTATGGATGTAAAATAGTGTCTAACGCAGACTGTTGTTAATGAAGTCTGGAGTAGTAGGTCAATATCGAAATACAGAATCAAAAACTTAGAATCGAATAATGAATAAAACAATATATGAAATGGTACGAGGTGGTGTTATTTAGGTGCGCCTGTAAAAACTTTAAACAGTTAATTTTGTTCGAAAGAAGCAAATGAAATCGACGTGTGTTCAAACAAAAAACAACTCGTAAAATCGCTACACATCACTACCGAAATTCAGAAATCAAAAGTTTAATTTAACGTTTCTTTTACAACACATAACTATAAACTTTATAACCCAAGCTTCTCTATAGGTACGAAAGGTACCCGAGATCAAATACCCGTTGAAACATTAAGATCGCATTCGCAGCCAAAGACCAAACAAACATTTAGAATTCAGGTTTCGAAACTTCTAATCAAATCGACTCCAGGCCAATAAAGCATACACGCGCTAATCAGATTTCACCAAACAATCCATTCGATTGGTTATAGAATTCCGCAATACAACACCGGGGCTGGATACGTGGAACCCAACAAAGGCTTTTGTTTCCACGGCAGCGGCAGCGACCCTGCAGTTTATACTTTTTCGCTTATAATACTTTTTCTCTTGTTGCATTCCCAAAGTGCTGACCGGAGCGCTTAGACTTTAAAAAACTGGTTTCCAGACCACTCTGGCCTTAAACGGAACGACTTTGTAAAATTGTGTGACTCACAAAATGCTTCTAATAAAGGAGATCTGGAATTCACCATCAATGATGTAAACGACAATGTGTATCGCTACGAGTAAATGTAGGAAACAGCCAAATATAGATTGCACAATTACATGAACGAAGCGCTACTGACAGACTGAATTTGAACCCCGTTCAAACAATTCTCTCACAATTAAAAGGTTAGACTATTTCGTAGGAGTTGAAAAATGAATGAATTTATTTCCCGTTCGGCTAGATGGAACATCTAACACATAGGTGCACGTTCTAGCACAATAAGCAGGTCAAGTTTCTCGACAGGATGGCGCCAAAACAAGCGCACAGCTGCGCCAGCGCAACTATTTGCGGAAACGAATATCGGATCGCGTAAATACGCGGCACTAGACATCAGTCGTGCAATACTTGCGCTACCGTTAAACTGTCCTCTTGACCGAGTTTGAAGACGAGACAAATATGCCTTAACTGCTTTTGAAATACCTTCATAACTACGATAAATACAAACATATTTAATCGTAGTTAGCGTTCAGAAGCAAAAGTAACAAGTGACAACGATCTTCTTATGTCGGATTTCGTTACAAACATTCCACAACAAAATTTATCAGTTCCAGCTAATCAGTAGGGGTATCTGAACAACAGGAAGTGTTGGTTATTATAATTAAACTACAATGGCTGTCACCGGCAAGGATCAAGAGACAGCGGCGATCGCAGATCGGCACCCGCGCAGCAGCTACATGTACAAACGAGATAAACAGAAGCTTTACTTTATACAAGGCACGGAAACAAGATTATGTGATGCTGGAAACAAAAATATCTTGAAAGGACACGGCTGTAATAATTATATTATTTTTTATAGATTTCTCGTAGCACCTTCGTAGTACTTGCTACGCGCTGACGAAAATTTCTAGAAATCGAAGATAACGCATCAAGTATTGAAATTGATTTTATTTTGTTCATCACCGTCAATTATCTAAGGAATTCAGTTGTCCTGAAAAATACATGCCAATTAGCCGTTTATATTGCTACATATTTCTTAGAGGCTCTAACCGAAACGATGACTACGAAATATATCAGACTGCTGACGCCGTCTCATTCTTGTTTTGGGTTGTAAAATTCGCATAGACCGTAAACTGCCGATTCTGGAATGTTTGGATTAGTAAACACTTGTAAGTTCAACACGAATTCTAATAGCACAGAAGATAGAAGCGGATATTCTGTCCCTCATTATTTAGTGGACTGGCTCCATCAAAACGAATTGTTTACTGGAACCCTGCACGTGTTCACGTTCGCAGACACTAGTTAATAATTGTGGGATATTTATTCCGTACATTCCGCTTATTATGCCTTTATTGTGACTGTTAAGATGTGATAAATACTTCTCAAATGGTCCGAGATATTCACGATGGTGATAATGTATCTAGGCGGCACTGCCGTTTAATTTGAATAGAAATTATGGAATTATCAATTAGTTAATTGTTTAGTGCTGATTGAGGGGTTAATGCAAGGCAATCACGTATTTAAACTAAATTTAAGAATAGTCACAGTAGATTGAGAAAGAGATTAAAATCTAAAGCATCTTCACCGTAACTCATTTTGATAATTTACTTAAAACACATATAATATTCAACATTGAAATTAATGGATCTATTCCGTGGAATGTTCTCATTATAAATAGTATTTGTCATGTTCATAATACGTTTTTGTGAGCATTCCAGTTTTTATTAACTAATTACAGAATTATTCGGCCTTGCAAGGCTGGTCAAACCAGTAACCACATTGTACTTACTGAAACCAACGACCAACGCGCAATGTTCTAAGTTCTTAGGTTTCGATAACGAGTTTCTAATTTCAAACATTATTTTAATCGATTACGATAAATCGATGAAGTTCGATTTATATTCGCATTTACGTTTTCAAAGCAGATATGGAGGTAATGGCGTTGGTTACTATGTTGTTACCAGCGTAATTGCTTTTAGAAATGCCTACCTTCTTACAACGCTGTTTCAATATTAAACTACGATAAACTATTTCCTACCAACATAACTTTAGAAAAAAGTATATATAAGTACCAAAATAGGTATATTTTTGTAAGGGACATACATACCTTCGCAGTTTCAAATTTTATTTTATAAATCGATACGTTTTGCAAATAAAACAAGACAGTAGGTATCTTTTTGTTTATTTTGCTTAAACCCAAGGAACCTTGAAAGATATTTATAAATGTAATTTAGAGTATCAAGATGTTATCAGTGTTAATAATTCCCCGATTAAAGTTAAAGAGCCGTATAGATAGGTCAGTGCGATAATGATGCTTTAGTGATATTGCACCAGCTGCAAAAGCATTATGTAGTTAAAAACGCACTTCCAAGCATAGGTATTCATATTCTGTAACGCTTTAGGTCCTTGAATGTACTACAAAAATACGTGAACATTTTACAATACTTATCTAGATAAATAATTTTATACTTTTCAGTACACTCGATATATGACTTTCATTTCGTGTTATTTAGTTAGGTATGCTGCAACTAATACATAATTGAGGAGAATCAGAGAGTCTTTGATTCTGTATCGAAATCATAAATGTCAAATTGACGGTAACAGTTCAAGTAGTAACATTTGAAAAGCCGGCTGGTGACCGTAGAGCTAAGTAATGACACTGAAGCTTGCAACCAACCGTAGGGCATGAATCCTATTCTAAAAATAGCTTAGATAAAAGAAAAACAACGTATAAATAAAGATCTCCTTAGCAACCACGAAAATAAACTAATTAATTCAATCAAATAGGTATAATATACGTAACAAATAAGTTTGAAACGGTTCGGAACGGCCTTGCCATGTAACTGTTTTGCGGTTGTTCGGAATAACCCGAGTCATTATGTAAATCAAAGTACATTTCGTGAATCTCATCTATGCCAGCTGTTTCGTTATACATAGGTATCTATTTTGTTTATCAATAAAATATTTTGCAACTTTAATGTGTTTTCGTGGATACCTCAGCTGTGCCAATGTCCAATTTGTACGCGGATGTGGTCGAGATGAGAACAAGTCTTGTGTTTACGTGCGAATGTTAGTTTTACGAGCACTTAGTGCACTCGGCAACGATTATATCTTGATGTCGTGCTTACAAATGACACGATGATTAAGACTCTCGATGAATATCTTGGCTTTATGATTTAGATATGCAAAACTTATGAGAAGGGATTCTCGTTTCTGGGAAATGCTAAGGTCTTACAGTATTTTATTTTTCCAGAATCTATTTGATTCAATTACACCACACATGTAATAGCATAATAATCGTTGCCTTCAAAATAAGTATCTTCAATTCTGAACTTTTACAAATGTTGTTGGAAACCAATAAAATTAAATAGGATGGTAGTTTATCACAATACCAAGTTAACATTAAGGATTAAATTAAAACTGCAATTTATGGCGTAAGGTCAAACATCAACGAATAACAAATACCGCGGACCCAGGTGTTAATCTGTCCTAAGGATCTACGAAGAATACCTGCTCCATATAGGTACATCTAGAATTTATAATCAAATTCTAATTTAAATTCACATAAAACAGGCCGGATTGAACAGATAGCGCAAATACTCAGGTGTGAAGATTTGGGCGGATCGAGTTCGGAGGATCATGTGATTAAATTATAGCTTTATGAAGCGGAATCCGTCTAATGAATAATGGAAATAGAATTAATCAGGTCACATATTTGTTCCTCGTCTGTGGCCTTGCATAGTGGCGTCTTGCTGGCGCTATCTCGGTCACTTGTCACTAGCACCCGGAACTGGCCTCATCACTAGCACTAGTGCTTAACTTTTACAGCCTCCGCGCAACGCCTTCATATTTTTACCGTACTACATTATTGCCGTTGTGTAGAAAGTTAACTTTTTCGGCACATGACTTGCATGGGTATGCAGCTGAATATAATACGAGACTTTAAATCTCGCTGTTATTGTCTCTGAGAATGTTGATTTAAGGATCGTCTTTCGACTTATCAAGAACAAGAGATCGTTTAAGACAAGAATGATTTATCTTTAGAAGAACTTAAATTATGGAATGTGTGCATCCGTATTCACAAATAAAATTATTATAAATGATAAAATACACTTTGAATTAAAAGAGAAATATAACATTTTAGGAAATCCCCAAATTACGAAACCATACAACTTGTGGTTGTGGTCATAACAATCAATTACGTACTAAAACAACATTGTTAGAAGTAATAAAATGAGGTGCTACTTATGTTATTTCGTTTGCTTTGTAGCTGCTTTGTTTGTGCAGTTAATTTATTTAAATAAGCTTTGATGATTTATGCTGATAGCTTATGATTTCTTAGTAGATTTTGCATGTATTAGTGAATCTTGTCAACGAAGCTAACTTATTTCGTAAGCGCGACTTTGCTATGAAAGTATAAGATTCGTACATTTACCTACATGTAAAACAGTTATATGATTAAGTAAGTGACTGCCTGCCAGACAAAGCACAAAGTCATGGAAAATGCACCCACACACACACACGCTCACACAGGATCTTGAAAACTACCGGAGTGTTCGGAAAATCTGAATTGCTGTTTCGAAAATTCACGTGAAAGAGAGGTTGTGTGCAAAAGCTAGTTTTAAATATCTCGAACTAAAAGACATGAACATTTATTAACAGAGTCTGTTCAATGTGCATGCCAGTGCATGTTGTGTCAATAAGATCTGGGTTCTTCTTGCGCACAGTGCTAATCTTTGACCCTACATTCTACATTATGTTCCCAGCCTGGTATGCGAAAGCCACAACCTATGCGCCTTGCGTACCGTTCATCTAAATAATGTCAGTAATACTGTTGTTTCTTTGCGTAAGTATAATAAAATAAACAATTCCGTAAATTAGTTTTGCATATTTTTTTTGGTGCATTTTTGCCAAGTTTTGGAAGTTCATGAAGCTCAACAGTTACACAATTTGATTATATCAGCTTACTATATAAATGGTTTCTCTTGAATATGAATTACTGTTACATAACATCATAACATCACGCCTGTAATCCCCGAAGGGTTAGGCAGAGGTGTACCTATAGTACACCCACATAATAATTTTACACCACATAATTTCCCACATAATTTCTGTTATGTTCAGAAATACTGCTTAGGGAGTTAATTTAACGAAACAAAAAATCGTTACGATCTTTTTAGGGTTACAAAGGGTAAAACGGGACCCTATTACATATTAAGACTCCGCTGTCCGTCCGTCTGTCTGTCTATCCGTCTGTCACCAGGCTGTATCTCATGAACCGTGATAGTAGACAGTTGCAGATGATGTATTTCTGTTGCCGCTTTAACAACAAATACTAAAAAACGGAATAAAATAAATATTTAAGGGGGCTCCCATACAACAAACGTGATTTTTTTTGCTCGTTTTTATAAATAATGTTATGAAACCCTTAGTGCGCGAGTCCGATTCGCACTTGGCCGGTTTTTTCTTCATCCTAAATTATAATAACAGGCAAATACTTTCTTATAAATTTCTACATAAATATTTTCTCCGTAGCTACTTATTCGTTATAGCCTGTTTTCCTTGTTTTCTTGCTAAATGATGTAAAACATTTATTCGCATTTATTGTTAAATATTAATTTAAGGTAAGCTCTTATCTCGACACAAATAAAAATGTGCCCAGCAACAGTTTTATTACTTTCGTAAGTTCTCTTATCTTAAAGAGTTGAGACTATTTATGAACAAAACTTCGTATCGCATCGATTCACTTTAATTAGAACAAAACAAGGCTAGTTTTTGTCGAAACATTTCATGAAACCCATAGAAGTTATTTAGTCCTAATATTCTCTTGCACATTCGTACCAAGGGGGATACCCTTCCACAACCCAGTTACTGGGTAATACGATAGTTTTACCCATTAACTAAGTTGTGGACATCAGATAGGCAGTCGCTCCATGTAAATACTGATATTCAGCTGCATCTGGTAAGACTGGAAGCCAACCCCAGCATAGTTGGGAAAAGGCTAGGCAGATGATGATTCTCTTGCACATTTTCCATAACCTCACATAGAAATTTGTCAACAACAACATGATGTCTTTTCAACCCAATTTTACATAAAACATCAAGAGATTACAAAACACCATAATAGGGTTTTGTAATAATTAAGTATAGAAAATAAACTGGCACAAAACGACACGAGTAACATAATATAAATACATACAAGGGATACAATTATGAGTGTAGTTAAATACCTGACCTTACATATGACTAAGTTAATCCCACCGCCGATGTTTCCGATCGTAAAAACTTGCAACAACGCGCTCTGTCATACACAACCTAATTTATGAAGCTGGCAGACCTAATTACCACAAATTTTCCGCTGAAAAACAATTATTCAAAGGATTTTCATCCTTATAAACAGAAAACTAAAGATAATCCTATGTTTTTGGACAGTAAAAAGGTTGGCAAAGATTTAAGAGCGACACACTCCTCTCGAATAAGTTTGATGGTTATTTTACTACCCTGTTCTAATTACGAGGTTTCCTCTCGGAGACTAGGACACGACGAGCCGATTGTTTGTGGCCACATTAAAATGGTGTTCATACAAAAACTTTATGGGTGTTCCTTGTATTAACTCTTTGTTATAGAATTAGTTTCGCGACCGTTTTTCAGCTTGTTTGGGTAGTAAAAATTGTTCGTAGTAATTAACTGCTTTAGTCTACACTAGGACAGTGCACTTGATTGTGCTTATTGGTAAATATATCAAAATCTGTATTTTTATCAGATACTAGCTAATGCCCGGCAATGCGTTCCAATGCCTTTTACATTATTTTTTTTGTTAGTCCTTCTCCGGTACACACACAACCACTTACCAAGGTTTCATCACAATCGGTCGACCCATTTTTGAGTTTTTGCGAGACTAACGCACGGTAATTGATTTTTATATATATAGTTACGAAGCATTTACTGCATATAGGGTACTGGGTAGCTCTGTTAACAGATTTTCTGTTAAACTTTGCTAACTTTCAAACTCATCCAGAGATAAAACACGTTTAATACTTTTGGTTAGTTACTTCTGAAATAGATTATTGTGCAATCGAAAACTCAAATCCCATAACCATGATACCACAAATTAAACGTATATACAGTCTTGGCAGCAAGTTGGGTAATTTAGCGACGATTTTATCGTATCTGTAACAATTTATATAATTAATTTATTGAGAACTGTGCAGTATTACAATCAGTGTAAGTCATTTGTCGTAATTTTAGCTGTCAGTCCTTGTCGCCAATTAATTAGTTGTCGAACTAATTAAATTAACGGGTCGTCTAATCTGTGGTGATATTTCGGCCCGGCAACTGCATTCCGTTTAAAATTCAATATATTTTGCCATAAATATCCGATTTTACGAGCCAACATCCAGACACATGTCAAACAAATTGTTGACACATTCAAAATGTGACGAAGCATAAGCAACTTAAATAAAAGATTACTTTTACACGAGAGCTGTTTGGTGTGAGAATTTCTCGTCCAACTTGCTCTGATATTTTTTTTACTATGTATTGGAACGACTTTTTTTCCTTGAGGAGTTCCTGATACTTAAGGAGAAATTTGTTGTGCCGAGTTTGAATGCGACGATATGATACTGAAAACACAACAAGTTTTTCGAACCTGATTTAATGCACTCCAATGTTTTCAAAGGCAGAAACCCAGGTTCAATCAATCAATGTTTTTGCCTAAGTAAATCAATATCTCCCGAATCTCAATAAGTAGGTATCCAGTGACATTTCAATGACAATAAATTGGATCAGCAGTGGACAGTGCAGCTGCGTACACGTGCGATGGTCACGACCGAGACATGGTCCCTCACGCAGTTGATATCACGACACTCGTTAATATTCAGCGGTTGCTTTACTTTTTTAAGGGAATCGTGTATTCAGATCTTGTGTAATAAAAAAGTCAGGATACATGATATTGCCTGGTGACGTACATGGCAACTGATATGATCGTTTAGGAAAAAAGCAGACGTATACATATTATCATTATGGAATAATTTTACATTTCATGTATGCAAATAGCCAAGGGCAATTGGAAGACTTTGGTGAACCTCGCTACAAACCATAACCATTTTACAATTTCTCGAAAGGAACATTACAATGGTGTTCAAAACATGTGAATGGTTTATGATAATTTCTCTTAAGTCAGGCAAGTCATTATTAATGAATGGTTAAAAATGCTTTTACTTTCTAGACACAACAACAGTATCGCAAAAACATTCCACATCAATATCATTAGGTAGCACGTTTAACAGCGCTGCGCGGGCGCAGGTCGGAGGTTGGGGCCGCGCGGCGCCTGCGTCACTCTATCAACTTGCTAATTCATGCCACTCTGGCCAGCTGGCCGCGCGCAAAACAACCGTGGCCCTTTTTTATCCGGAATAATACACACATTTGAATATCACACCTATTCATACACGGTACATTTACATACATTTACCACCTGACGAAATATTTATTTATTATATTCAATCTGATTATGAAATCAGAGCGAAAACATTCCAAAGGAATTCAAATTGGAACCTAAGCATGAAAATAAAATAATAATAAAAAGATAAAAGAAATAAAAAGATAAACATAAAAGTTCCCTTAAATACAAAGCTTGGAAATGTCAATCATAAATTGATACAGTAACACAATATAATATATATTATCGTCGCTCGGCATTCAATACCGCGAATATGACATTTTTGACGAAAATCAGATTTTTGTTTTATTTCAATCTACACGTCAATTACGTGATCCTGCATTTAAAAATGATTTTCGTCAAAAATGTAACATTCGCGGTATTGTATGCCGAGCGATGATATGATACTGAAAACACAACAACAGAGAGCGGTCAGAAACTCTATCTTACTCTCATGTCAAATAGTCAATGACCAAGAATATTTCAGTCTGTAAAACAAGTACAGTGACTGCACCAGATGTTTACAAACATTGACAGTACATCCGAGGGCTGCGTCTGCGTGGCTTCAGGGCACGTGTGCTGACATCCCTAACAGTAACCAGAACTACTATTTATGTTCAGCGGTTATTTGTTACCTTGCAATTGTGATGGAAGTCTAAATAACGTGTATCTGTTAAAAACAGCTTACTCATTTAAGCTAAGATATAAAATTGACATAAAGCTTTTCGCTGTTCATTTTCCACTACCATTTAAGTAACTGTAAAGTTTTGTATTTTCAATTCGATCTCGATCTTGGAAATCGATCAACTTTAGCAAACATTAATTTGTATAATTATGGACAATGCAGAGTACGTAGATCCATAGATGTTGGATTGTTACGTAACTACCGCCTTTTCGTCTACAACAAAAATCTATTGTCTTCAAGTCCATGTTCGCCGTGAACTTCCAAGTATGTACAGCAACACTTATAAAAAGTAGCTACCTAGTTAATTTGCACGCCATCAGACCTTGGCCCCGGAAGCACGTTTCCTCCTTTGCATACAACAATGGTGGATCATTGTTCAGTTGGACGATTGCGTCATCGACACTAGTTTTTTGGTTCCAGGTGTTAACAGATTTAAAGCTTTTAAATATAACGAAACAGCGCCTTAATATAGCCTTTAGCGTTTCGTATTTGATTAAATCTACTAATGGGCCTTACCATCCTAGTTTCTGGATCTGCTGTGTGGGCTGTATTAAACGATGTGCATAGTTACATCAATAGAAAGAAGAACTAATGAATAACACTGTTATTCATAACGTAATCAAATAAATATGCGCACTTTATTAATTCCACGTTATCTTGAGTGGACCTATCCTCTTAAGGCCATTGTTGCGCCTGATACCGATATTTCTGAATAAAGAAACTGTAATGGTAGTACGCCATTTTGTTTAATCACTTTTCAAAGTGATTTGCGATAAAACGACGGACCTTAATGGTTTTGTACGATGAAGCCAAGAGGTTAACTTCAAAATACCATTTTTATGGTAGAATTGGTATATGTGAATATTATGTAAAATATTCATATGCTAGTGTACAATTGAATCCAGTGTATTGTTAGCATCTGTTAGAATTGCCAGTTTACGGTCGGCGAGTACAAAGGGCCAGTATCGCGGCATCAAGCGACGCCATTGTCTCCGTACGCGATGCGCGTGCGCTATCTGCGATTGCTTGTTACTCGACGTGACGTAGATCGCAAGATTACTCCGGTGACGTCATCATTGTCCGATCAGCTTTTTTTATAAAGCTTTCGGCATGTAAAATGAAGACACCAATGTGATAGGGAGTCCGTAAGTTGTTATAATATATGCACCTATAGAAATCGCTTCTATAAAAACTGGTCGATCGCTAAAACTAAACCATTTCAGACACTAAAGTGTTTGTAATGTTATGATTTCCATCTAGTTACTATATTTAATGATACGATATTGAAAGCGTTTGTATATTTTATAGAAAACGTTTAGTTAATAGTAGCATTAATATCTCCGCAGGCACATTTCAGATTATGGCAGTACCGGTTCTAAATTCAATGACCATAAAGACTTGCTTTATGTTCACTTTACTGACTTTCCAATTTTCTTTTTGATCTCCTTCAATTTATTTATTTATTTATTTATTTGGGACAAACAAACAGTAACACATTATATCTGCGCAAATGATATAAACAATGATATTATATAAATGTGAAACTCACACCGTTATCCACAGCATATACGATTCATATTATTCAATTTGTAAAGAGTATATTAAATGTGACATATTTGTAGAATTATTGAATATTTTCAATCATCACCATTAATCATTATCATCATCATTAACTTTTTCTATTTTAATTTTATTTGTAAATGTATATGCCTATTCTTATAATAATATGAGTCTATGTTACTGGAATTAAATGATTGGAATTTTGAATTATCCTCCTGCCCTTTGGCGTAGCCCTGTCGACGCATCATCAGCATTCTCGTTTCTCGTTCACATTCCTATCGGTCGACATTTCACTATCCACCCTCTCTGTGCCCATATCATCATTTCCACAATAGTTTTCAATCATCTCAGCATCAATTCAAGACTTCCTCTGTAACAACGATTTCTTCGTTGTTTCCTTTCGAATGCCTTTTTGTTACGATATAATAAAGTCTAGTGCTTTATTACTCACATGACCTGAAACAACATAATAAATAGCGAATCAAAGCAAACACTAGACAGTGCTCGTATGTTCAGAGTGTGAGCACATGTGATGATCAATCTGTACAGCACGTGGCTCCACAGCGGTGTCGCTGTCGCCGCCTGCGCCTAACTCAATGCGCCCTTGTCTTGCACACACATGCGATGCCCACATGCGCCAATATTTTGGTACTTCGAAATGAAGATTTGTAAATATATGCTCCTTGGTCTATAACAAATGATGCACGCAAATATTATTTACGAGTTTACGACGGCCATTTAGATGGCCTGTGATAACTGAAGGATATAAATCTCAAGAACCATTAACTTTTTAACTGCATGATGAATCATAACCATGTCAAACAAATACCACACCGAAGTATATGGGCGGTTTAGTCATAGATATTGTTAAGTAACTTGAGTACGTAGTAAAACAAGGATGTACGCACATTAAATAAAGAAAAACGAGTTAACATTTACATGATTAGTATGTGGCTGCAGCACACAATGATGTCCGACATCTCTTATAAAAAATAAAACAAATTCGCGAGTCACGACACTGTTATGCAAACTGGACACGCATCCAACACAAAGCGCGGGTTCGTCCGGCCGGATGTAAATGAATATCATTATATACCAAATGAATGATTATTTTTAACGACAATAGACGCCCATAAATATACTTGACATTACCATACGAATGTCATACTTTATGACGAAGTGTTCTCGCTAAAACAAATAGACGTGAAGCTAATAAAAATTCTAATCCGTACAATTCAATCTCAGATTGCTAATTTATTGATATTAGTTTTTTTGTTCAATAAATACATCAGCATTTAGAATCAGGTGCGTTGATAGTAACGATATATACTGCGCATTAGATATTAATGAGGCTAATGAGGATTTAGATTAATTAACTTACATAATAAAAACGCAATTTGGATGCACGTCTCGTAATATTGCAAATGAGAAAGTATCAAGCTAGCTTGACACCTCAGAAGTCTATTTAAAACGTGTAAAAACTGTCCAGTTTGTCACGGCGATACGTCCAGTCCCGGTGATAGGTGTAAAGTTACGCCTTGTCGCTCCGTCTGCGTCTTCACGACGACGCCGTCTCGACAACGCTAATTCCGACGTTTTTAGGTGAACTCGAAAATATGATTGGATGTATGTATTTATAGGTGGCCAGCGACACTTTAGCTATTTTTCATAATTAGCTGGAAAATTTATTAGCTGGAAAGCGCTTTACCTTTTAATGGGTGGTTCGGAATTCAAAGAATTAATTTAATTTTGTAATAGATTGCCCTACATATTTCATATTTCAAACGACTGAAACTCATGAAGTTTTGTTCTTTATATTAAAAATGACAAAAGGCAGCTTAGTCTTCGGCATTCAGACAGAGTGGTTAGTCACATGAGAACAATTTACAGTACATTCAATTTCGAAATTACTGGAACTCAAAACTTTTAACGAGCCGCCCCCGTCACCATGTGCAAAGCAGATTCTTGGTGTTCCATGACGATTGCCCAAAATCCTGCAGTCCACATGGACGTGAGAACCCAAGAAACATTTGTTGGTGAAAGAAACACTCGTTTATATTACGATACGCACCTACTACGGAAACATATGGGGGATTTGTAGCGGAGCTTATTGGGCATTTCCAATTGTTTTACAAATAAGCGCTTGTAAAGTCAAATGGCTTTATTGCTAAACATCTGCTTTTTCGAAATGTAAAATATGTTAGAGTTGAAAAGTTTTGTTTTGATGATCGCAGTTTTTTTCTTCAGTGGGAATACTTTGAGCATTAGATATTGTAATTTTGAACTCATATGTGATATTCGAACTATTTTTAGACAGTAAAAAACCCACACTCTCCTGCCATTGAATAATCACATAATAAGTTGTATATTTTAGTCCCAAACGAATACATATAGAACTACGAAGCCACCTGGGTAGATGCGTAGGATTCACCAGATGATACACAGCACACGTGCTCGCAGCTGTACGCACGATCGCACGTGTGGGTCTCAACATATCCTTGAATGTATGCGCTCCTAGTACAATATGCCTTATTGTTAAACGTTTTATTGTTCGCCAAAAGACGATTATCTGTCCTCGATTTTGCAAGTCTTAATCGGTTCAGGTAAATCTATGTTAAGGAACTTTCTGTCCAAATTACAAATAATTTTAATCCGTTACTCATTCAAAAATTATGAAAAATACACAACTTTCGATAAAAAATCGCATGAATAATGTCCACTAACGGATCTGTAGAAGGAAATATATCGTGAATGGATTACAACTCCACATCTAAATCTTATCGCTATTCACAATTTAGTACATTATGCAGTTGTGGTCGCGAAACTAGAGCATTTCCTTATTATATTCAATAAACTAAAATCCACGTTCATGTTAGTTATTACGTAACAAGTGCACTAAGTTGTTGTTACGGGCACCTAATAACAACATCTAATCAATATGCCCCGGGATTAACTAGCCACATAATTAGGCACAAGAGCTACCTGCACAGATTGATAACGTTTGGAGTACTGTTTCAACACCATGGTATAGCAATTACAGCAGCGTATCGCGACAGTTGCGATTCTTATTACGTTGATACGCTATCGCAGCACATCTGTCGACTCGGCTCATGGTTATTACACCGGAGGATAAAGGCAATGTATGCGATTTTGATGCGTCATCTAATAGTGTTGTAGGCCATGTGTCATGTTTGTATAGAGAGAGCCTAGTATGTCAGTTCAGTGACCTTAGTTTTCCATTGGAGGGATTTCCTCATTAGTCGAATCGGCGTATTGGTGAATCGGAATCGAGTTTTCTGTTTAAAAAATAGAATGTGTTATTTAGTTAGCAACCTTTGTTTATTTACTTAGATTAGGTAGTACGATTATTAACCACCAGTGGAACACTGATACTTTTGTATAATTTTGCTGCATAGAGGTGAGTGTCATCATTCGGGATGATGTTGTATTTCACACAGACAAAAAAAAACAGTGGCACTCCGGGAGTGCCGACAAAAGCGAAAACTTAAAAAAAAAACTGCACCGCGGTAATCAACGCGTTGATGTCTTTTTAATGATCAAAGGATGGTGTCATCACGGTGTCGCAAAATCAATGGTTTAGTCCCATCACAAAGATGCCCAACGCGCCAAAAGAAGTTTTCACTTCAAACATTTGATTAATAGATAAATAGATGAAGTCAATTCATGAAGTCTAACATTTATAGTTTATTTTAATTTAATTCTACAGTCAAATTTAATGAAGTTCATCCCCCTGAATATTCATTATTCGGGTGGAAGAACTAAACTGGAACTGCTTAACATAGTACATAATATTATTGATAGTACAAGTTCCTGGATCAACTGCCGTACCTAGGTATAACTACTTTCCTAATAAATGTCGTGGCGCAGGCTTCATTGAAGAAAACTTAGATCAGTAAGTCAACTTTGTAATGTACTTAATAAATAATTCAAAATGCACTAAACAATAATGTACTAAATTACCTACAAGTGATTGACCTTATTCTTATCATTAAAAAAAATCGCAAAACATCATTATTACGCAGAAAAAACATAATTACCTTATTAAGCAGGTGCAAGTGATGACACATTTGGTACATAATTCGTACCTAGTATCACACGTGGTGCTAGATAACAATGATTTACTCATTAGATTAGCTTATTATCTTAAGCCTGATTAACAACAATAGGCACAATATGCGGTGCACCTGAATGTACTGACGAATTCGGGTCACATGGTGCGAGCCTCGGGACATTAGCCCACGTAGTTTACGATTACGACCGGTACATTCGATAAAAATAATTAGATAAGGTTATTGTTTGAAAATATGAACATTAATTTACGATAGTCGATTATTTTCGTTAGTTATGAAAATAACGCTTTAGCAGTGCATCAGGTATGTTTGCGAAGGCCAGTACGGACGGCTTTAGGGCAATAGTAAGAAAAAGAGTTGCCTGTCTGATGCGCCGCGTGCGGGGCAGTACCAACAGCCTTCTGAATACTATATTGGAAAGGGTTGATTGGGTCACGGATCTGGAGGTGTCTTATATGATATTAAATAGCGCAATTACAAAATAATAATTCATAACATCACGCCTGTAATCCCCGAAGGATTAGGCAGAGGTGTACCTATAGTACACCCACATTTCGCCAGTTATGTTTAAGGCCCATGTAATAGGGGGCGAGCCTATTGCCATCAACCGGGCACAAATCCAGACTCCGGGCTGCTACTGAGAAATTCTAGATGGAAAAACCCAATAACACTTTGCCCGACCCGGGAATCGAACCCAGGACTTCATACTCAGCGGTAGCGATTTGCGACCACTAGACCAACGAGGCAGTCAAAAAATAATAATAGTGAATAAATAAATAATTAATAATTTACTAACATAGTTTTATAACTAAGTACTATTTACAAACAATGTATGGAATGTTTTATTCTTAAAATAAATGATTAATAATAATAATATTAAATAACGGATTTTCCAACCTGTACGTTTTTAGTTACGCCTAAGTACGTTACAGATGTAATTGTTTTTACTACCTAATAGGAAACTCCTAGTACAATAATAAAATTTCCCAAGTGCACCAAACAATATTCATAAAAACGATACAGAAGCTCAACTGAAATCAGAGGATTGAAAGCTAAAGCTTCTGCTACCACAAACAAACCTTCACAATGTTATCACCGCTCCCCATGTGCGACAGTTCTCTGATAACTGCGCCAATGTGTCGCACAGATTTGCGAACTAGCTTCCTTACACGTGCACCGGTATGGGAACAGAACCCTGCAGTTGCAGCGCACATGGCGAGATAACGACTGTTTTATGAAATGTTTTACAACTAGCGCTTATAGCTTTCTAAAGAAAGGTGATCGCCAAATGTGGCCAGCGTTTCCGTCAAACGGAACAGCGCGGGCGGCCACCAATAAACTGGAGTCATAAATGTCTTATTGTTTCCTTATTCCTCATAATTGCTAGATGGCCATAATTATTTGCATCTGCGCAGTGTGCACACGTGTGTCTAGATTCTAGTACATTTGGTACGCGGATGTCTTTGTCTGTGGATGGTAGATCTTTGTAATGACCACAACCTCCGCTCAGGTGTTCAACACAGTAAAATCTATTAAATTTTCTATTAAAAACATTAACTCTTACTTGTGTTAAGGATTAGACGGGAAAATATGGCAGTGTGAAAAACGCTAAGAAACAGAATAAATGCGAGCTTTCACCAAATCACAACCCAGTGTGGTAAACTGCAACTAAATAACAATTTATGTGAAACCCTTGTCATCAACCGGCTAACGAAAGATCCTAATTTATATCTCAATTGGGAATATTTCCGTACGGCATAAAAACTTCCTCAGGTTACTCAATCATCTGCCGGGGGTGCGAAGAAAACCGAATGGGAGATCGTGGCCCCCGGCAACAGGGCAACCAAAGGTTTTAGTCAGTAAGAGTCACGCCCTCCCGCTCCGCCCAGAGCGGGAGAAGTTATTAGATAATTTCCCACCCAAAAAAAAAAAGGTTCACTCAATCATTCAGACTTGTTATTGAACTGAAAAAGAAAACTTATAATAGATTGAAAATGTGGAGCGCGTGTAAAATGAGCTGGTCGGAAATAACAGTCGTTTGACGCGAACAAATGAGTGGAGAGACAGGAGGCTGTGGCCGGACACTTGCGCGGGAGTTGGTCACACGTGACACCACGCGCAGTAACGAATGTTCGCGACGTCATTACAGCGCCTTCACTTGCTTATTAGTGAGTCCATAGTAAATGACCGCGCACCGCTAATCGTAGTTCTGTCAGGTTTAAGTATCAATCTTCGATAATAGCATGAGTTACGAAAATCTTTCGAAAGACCTCGTTCAAAAGTTTGCTTTTCAATTTGAACGTATAATCATGATCGCTGTTCACACAGTACTAAATGTCAACAATAATAAAACATCGTATTAACATGCTGTATAATAAATGTATGTACCTATTACATATCTACAAGGTCCATGAATGACATTAACGAAATGACTCCTAAAAATAAGACGCAGATAAATGACAAACTTTCCAGACATAATAAATGGAAAGCAAAGGTGATCTCCCTAATCAAGTGTTGTACAAAAGGCATACAAAGTATTCCCGCGGTCCGGTTCGTATCGCACGTATTAAATTATGCAAGTAATAAAATCCTATTCTCTGTCCGCTACAAAGCTGTCCCTCTCAAGCACGCAATTTCTCAAAACATTGTCGCGTCATTTTTCATTGCATCAATCAGCCCGCTTATGTGGACCACTCTTACGATGTCTAGGGATGGCGCGCGCGCAGAAATCTAACTAATTTGTTTTTGTAGTTTTATATATTTGCACCGGTTATGTACTGAGCTCTTGCTCAGGTATGTAAGCTGGTATTAAAAACAAACGAATAAATCATAATGTTATCTATGATTCAAGTCTTCAAAATATTTACCTATTGATAACTCAAACCAACGACGACAACGACGTCTTAATGATATTCTGATTATAGAGATAAGACGTATAACGACTGAGTTTTATGTGTAATGTTTCCTCCTTCAAATTTTAGAAGTCAAAATGAATCCTTAAAGTTATTTATTTCCGAGACACTTGTTATGCAAACAAGGCACGGTGTACAGTTGGATAGCATCTCCAGTTCTCCACGTAGACCAGTAAAACTGTATGTACGTGTTTAGTATTGTGAGTTTCAAGAAAAACTATCTGGCACATCCTTGACAAATCTCGCAGGGTTGTCTCATCAACTGTTAAATAGAGTGTGAGCCAATGAATATTTTTATTGACGCGCCTGACGAGTTTACATCGGGATCTTGACGTCTGCGTCGCATCTTGGACTTGCAAGCACTTATTCTAGTTTGAATCTTACTGGACCAAATTAAGAATCGTATTCAATCACTCGAGTGAAAAACTAATTTGGCAAATAAAATTGGGAGTTACTGGCACCGAAATAGAATTCAAAATCCACAATGACTATAAACTTATACGTAATTCAACACGAAAGTCATCAAATGTACGCAAGCGCGATCTGCGGGATGATAAGTTCCTTTCTTGTCCGTTTCTTATGCAAATATTGACACAGTGTTGCTATCATTAATCAGGCGAAATGCCGGGGGTCCGACAATGAGCCCTGAATGTGCCCAGATATGAAATGTTTCACGTGCTTACTTTGTTAGGTGATATCAATCAAGACATTTATAGTCCAACTTCTTGTTCGTTAGAATTTTATTATTTAGGAAAATATTAGTAGGGAAGGGGAGTAGGGGTTACGCAACACCAGGCATAAAGTTACTTCAAAAACTGAAACGTTGCCCTGAATCTTGCAAATCCTAAGGCAACTTCTGGATGGCCACGATGGAATCTTTTCAATAACATGATTTATACAATATTTTAGGCAATAAAATAAAAACCAGTAAGTACCTACTACACCTGTCAAGTACATTATACTATATCATAATTCAAGCGGAATTCATTTCAGCAATAAAAGCTTATCAGATTCGCACATAACGCATGCTCATATCCTTATTCTTACATATTATAAAACAAAGTCCCCCGCTGCGACTGTCTGTCTGTTTGTCTGTCTGCCTGAACGCGATAAACTCAAAAACTACCAAACAGATTTTCAAACGGTTTCACCAATGGACGCAGTAATTCATGCGGAAGGATTTAGTGTATAATTCATTAAAGGTTTTGTGTAAACTGGCTGAAATTTGACGATTATTGTTGAAAATTTCGGAAAAAATCATGCCAATATATAAAATTGATGTTCTACAATATTGTTCATCTTAAAAAGTTTAACAAAAAAGTCCACGATGGCATACTATCTTCTAAGGATGACCCACAACAACCATTCTTATCTTTCAGAATTTGATAAAAAAATCATTTTTATTTTCGAAGCTACACCGGTGTTATAGTAATCCTTATCCAATAAACTATGCTACTCATTTCATTTAAATGAATGGTTTAAAAGATATCACAGATTCAAAATTATGCGTAGCAAAATAATTTTGGTTGACGGCAACGCGGGCGCAGCGGTAGGAGTCAATGACCTTTTCCTCGGTTATTAAGTATGTAATCCCGGTATGGGTAGTACGTTCCCGTTGGATATTTTCCGACATCCTCGCGGGCGAAAGCTAGTTTTACATAAACACATTTCAAATATCTACATTAAGGATTATTTTACACAAAATCTCTCTTTCTAAGTCCTTATGACACTTGTTTCAGTAGTAAAAATCCGCTACCATAACTAACAAGCCATACTTTAGCAAAGGAATCACAATATTTACGGATTATGGATATAAAAAAACATCGAAGAGAGCGCATGTGTGTCGCAGATTTACATTTGTTAAGTCGCTCCACTGTTCTGCTGAGTTATCTTTAGTCAAATCTCCATTCTAAGCAGGCAAGTCAAATGTTTCAGTATAGTTGGTTTCAAAGAATATATTATTACTAGCTTTTTCCGGTTATACTCTACGGTCTTTTATATAACCTGCCGCAGCGTATGTATGTGGTCTACGATGCTAAAGCCTTATCGGTATCCGGCTTGTTTGGGAGGCTGGAAGTCGTCAAACCTGCGCGCGAAACGGTTCGTAATAACTCTTGAAAACAGCTTGTAGACATGGCTTAGAAGTGTGATGGGCCTATAGTTCTTAAGCAGGGCATTGTCGCCCTTTTTAAAGAAGAGTACCACCACACTTCTGTTCCATGCCTGTGGCGTTTGACCCTCGAATATGACAGAATCGAAAAGTTCCGGAGGCCTTAAGAAAGGCTTTTCCACCGGCCTTCAGGAGTTCGGCCGTAATTCTATCATCACCCGGCGCCTTGTTGTTTTTAAACTGCTTCAGAGCCATCCTAATCTCGTACAAGCTGACGTCCGGGATGTCTTCGGTATAGTGTCGGGTCTATCTAGCTCTTGGGTCGTTTGCTAGATTCGTATTATTAATAATAATAGTCATTATTAATATTTATTTGTCTTTGACACATCTCGGGACCCTAGGGTCCCGGACCTTTGGAAGGCGTACGAGGGGCCGAAGCCAACTCGCAGTGGCCCGTTAGACGTTTCGAATGAAATGGCCCCACCAACCGACAGTTATCCCCGTTCGCGCTATGCAAGTGCACCAAAGTATTATTATCTCCATTAATTTGTAATACCTACTCAAGTGCCGCCATTGAACATATACCTACAAGTTAGAAAGATTAGTTTATGGCTTTAAATTGTAGTAACTTATGACAGCGATGCAGAGTGGGCCAATTTTAATGAAATAAGGACTTTAATTGAACATACGGACTATGACCATATTTCCAATCCCTTAAATCTGTTGAAAAGAAGACACAAAAAAAACAATATAACATGTGAATTTTAAAATCAACCCCTTTTTTACCCCTTTGGGTGATAATTTTACAAAAACGCTGAAATGCGTAATTCTTTATTTCTTATCAAAAGCATAAATTTGAATTTTCATATTCCTATCTTAAGAAATGCTGAATTTCCTGTACAAACTTCCATCCCCTATATAATAATTTATAATAAGCCTAAGGATAATCTTTGAGACAATAGTACCCTATTTCCTTCTATCTCCTTGCGAAATTCTATTGAAATCAGTTCAGTGGTTTAACCGTGAAAAGGTAACATACAGACAAACAGAGTTACTTTCAAATTTATAATATTAGTATGGATATGGATTTCCTTTTATGATATTTTTTTACACAATATTTATTTAACTTCGAAATTAACTGAGAGCCCTGTTGCCAGCCTGCGCCAATTGAATCCTGTTTTTTATTGTGATCTTTTTTTTAGAAATTCTATTAAATCGTAGCATTTTTCTGTATATTCATATCGTATAAAGGCTCTTTCAAACAGGCGCGACACGCGACGCGACACAAAGACACCGCTCGTCGCGCGACGAGCGGTGTCTTTGTGTCGCGTCGCGTGTCGCGCCTGTTTGAAAGAGCCTTAACTCATGTTACCATTGTAACCACTTTGGTTAATAACGATGTAAACCTGAACCTTATTAAAACATGGCTCTACTCTACCGTTGAAAAATAACGCTATAAACACTGGCCACATTTAATTACATTTGAAATTAGAATCTATTTTTGATATATTTTGATCCAAAGACAACAACTCGTAGAGCCGCTATAAAATTATATGATCGTGATCACCTTTACGACATTGTATGGAAGTGCAGTATGTGGTTATAAGATTGTAACTGATAAAAATAAACTAAACTTTTTAATTAGGATCCGTTTTCAGTGGTAATTATAATTATCAGTTGCTTGTAATTTTTTTTTACAATTTTTTTTATTTTAGCCTGTACTGCTGAACAAAGGCGTTTATTAATTTAAATAATTTTATTTCAAAAGACTAAGTTCAGAATTTATTTTTCGAAGGACAATACAACCGATACATCGATTTATCCAAAATTTTAAGACGGTCGTTAAAGCAGCTTACACGAAGAAATAAAACGTCATCTTCAACCATATCGCTTCTACTACTTCAAAAATGATGTATCTTACAAAAGAGTCAAGTCTTATTTTCATGTAGGGATCATACGTAAGGGCGGGCCGCCCTGCGCAGGCGCCACGTGCGCGCACAGATATAGCTCAACAACGGAGCTCTGTCATCTGCGTCTGCAACCAGCCATGTGGACCTCGTCCGAGCGGCACATGCCCCGCAGCTGAACACATTCGCTTCAGATACTATTTAATGTGCTCATCTGTGATTCTGCACTGCTGTCGAGATAAAGACTTGACAGCAATGAGAGTGGTCAATTTTCCTTTGTTTAGAATGAAAAGTTATTATTCCCGATACTAATTTTAGGTTTCCAAAGAGTCATCAGATGACCATGCAGTAGCATTTTAAAGATGTTCCGAAGAGGCTCCGGTCATACGTATGCGACAAAGTATGCATCAAACCGACAAAACGCATTTTCAGTCCTGAATAATAGTAAAACATAGTTAGTAAGCGATAGTTCCATGGGAACACGACAATACGACACACGTTGCACTTTCTCAACGTCTTCCATTCTTTAAGCACGGGAGGCGTCTTATCTATCGGGATTAGCACTGTAATCTACGAGGTCATAATACGCCCATAGTGCGCCAAGTAATAAAAAGTGTTAGTTTATTAGGGCGTTTGCATACAAACGCGACGGCAGCTGTACGCGCGACTGTCCATCGCAGCTGCGATTTGCCGCGCGGTGTGAAAAGCAACGCACCGCGATTCACATACAGACCAACTGGGCTGGTGATTTTATAGGGGAGCTGCGCTAGCACCTTGCCATTTTTTGGTGTTTTCTGCAGATGTAAAAAGTAAAACAATGGCTAACATTTCGAGAACTAAGAAGCAATTAAAACCTATATTCCGTAGTACCTATACCAGTCATTTAACTACTGTATTTTTTCGACGCAGCCAACGCCTAGCGCGCACCTTCTTAGTGGTATACAATATTTTTAGATCTACATTACCTAAGCAAAGACAAGGCAACAAAACGGGCTATCAAACTGATCAGAAATATAAGTGGTCTACTGTTGTTTGGCGGCTACATGAACGCCCATCATGTATATGATGACCCAAGATGACCCATACAAACTTTTGTCTACATAACACTACTAGTAGTCCAATAACAAGATATCGTTAAGACCGCGCTAAACATAAAAGAAGGATAGACTTATGTCATACAATTATAATCATTGCTAATTGTACCCAAAACTGAGATAAATTGGTGACTCACACAACAAGTAAGACAATTAATGAATGGAGCTATATACTATTTTTAGTTCACATCTTCAGCTGGCCAATTTATTAGGCTCAATGATTTTCAAGTACCTATGATGTCATTCATAACAATCCGTAGATGTCTACAATGATGTGATCGTCGGCCTTTTCTGAAGACATATTATAAGGTTTCGGTTTTTTACATAAATGGTATTATGTGAGCAGTCCTAATAAACTTGAATGAACTGAAGGTCACTTTACCATGTCCTTCAACACCAGAAAAGTCGAAGAAGAAGACTCAGTGGCTTGGTGTTGATGCATTAATTAAAAACTGCTCAAAAGTATTTCCCAAAACGATTCAAAAGCCAGCATTTAGTAACGAACATCTGTTCAATAGACCAACATGAGAAAACAACGTTACAACAATGTGGGTAACGTCTAAAGAAGTCAATAATAGCAAACAAAGTTAAAAACCCCAAACAACTGCTTTACACAGCAGCCAAGGATGAAAAAAAAGCTCCTCAAACAACGAAATAGCGCCGTCAACTACATCACAATACAGCATATCACATCATCTGCAATTAGGGTCACGAATAATTGACGCCAAAGGTTTAAGGGCGGTTTTTTCACAAAAAAAAACCGACATTCATAAAGCCCTCATAAGTGAATCAAGATATCGTACCCTGATACACCTGGCTTTCACCCCGGGACTGGCCTATTCTATTATCGCGTTTAAAGGTGCTCGAAAATTTCAATAATACTTTCCACGGCTCATTTGTTTTGTGAATGGGGCATAGTCTTGTGAACACGTCGACGTGTATTGCGATTTTTTTATTGTTTACGCAGCAATATGATAAAACATTGATAGCGATCTTTAGTTGTTTTGTTAAAACCTCTATGCGTAATCTAGAGTGAGATCTCACGTTTGCAAAACGAAATTAATTAATTAATGCTACCATATATATATCGAACGAAAAATCGTTAACTTGAGCAATTACAACATCATACGCTTATGTAATCGCGGCAGTACAAATCTACTGCTAACTTAGACAATAAATAGGTACATAAAACGCAACAACAGATTAACTTATCATATTCGCCAACATTAATCTTGCCCAGTCGAGTTGCTTTCGTTCCAGCGTCGTGCCTCCATCGAAATCTCTTTACGTATCATAATCCAATGTCCATTCATCAGCGACAAGGAATGAGCAAAACGAATCCGGCTAATGGTCCTATAGTTCCTTTATCAGAGTTAAGTACCTTCACAATAGAGGCGGCTCCCACGCCATGTCAAAACACCCCATACGAACATTGCAGCCCCACCAGCTAACTTAGACCTCTCACTCTTCTAGCTTCGTAGAGTGTCATTTTATGTAATTGGGGGTTTCCGTAAATTGGTTTTGATTCGCGGGGTGACGTCAGTCCAAGCGCACAGGGTGATCCAATCCGTTTGTTCCCCAGCATTCATTATAACAACGATTGTGGGAAAATCGACACAGTTTTTGTTATAAATCTGTGGGAGTTTCGTTTTGACATCGCTATGTGGGTTCTTTGTTTAATGGTTCACGTACAGTTGCGATTTCGCAGTGGGGAACAATTGTGTTTCTAGTCTAGGCATGTAGTCTCATAACATAATACATAAAGAACGTCAACATTCGGTGAAAATTGTAATCATTCTTACATACCACCCCCAAGTCTGTTGTCTTTTTAAAGAAAGGACGAATTTATTTTTAACTTAAACCTGAAGCCGTTAAAGATCATTTACGTCATGCTTGTATAACAGGAAAACAAGGAAATAGGGCTATTTTGGATTTCTGACGTAGCCGAAAACTTTATTAGGTAATCGAAAAGCAACGTTCGAATTTATTTCAACCTGTTTCGAAATAAAAGTTTAGGTCTGATTATTATTCACATTGGGAAATACAGATGGTCACCATCATTCTCAGGCCCCTATCCCAATTTATTTGGGGTCACCGATGCATGTCTTCAACTTCTTCTATACTTCAGAAATAGCTTCAAGAAGGCTCCTATTCGAATTGACCTTTCTATTAAACTCGAAAGATGCACCGGCCAATCCGTTTAATATTTTTTACTTTCAATTCTATAACCCATTTCATTACTTTAACAATAACTTTCGCTATCAATTTTGTGTAATGTTGTCTTTTAATCAGTGGAAATGTTACAAAAAACCGAATGTAAATCACCCCGAGCGGCGGGCAGCGGTAATGTAAAACTGTCACGTGGCAGCCACGCGTCCCCCCTCTCCGCCACCTACTCCTCACCCCCGCGCCTTCATTACTACGATTGCTAGGTATTTGTTCACAATGCACGCACGTGGACGGACGTCTGCATTATTAAATGCCTTTTACGCTTATTGCGAATTAAAACCCCTAGTCTATGTGGGAGCCATGTTATTAATCTCTAGACAGGGTTGTTAAGCGAGACGGCTATATCAAATTGATGTAACCATTGATTTATAAAAGAGCAGTTTTAAACCGAAATTATACCCCTGAACTAGGGTAGTTGTTAAGATCGGATTAATAAATCTTGTATAACCGTAGACTTGTTGAAAAATGATATTAATAGCATTTGAATCCTGGACCATAGTTGAAGGCGCTACAATGCGTGTTAGCGGACATTAAATTCAGTCGGCTCGTAATTCTTGGCTCATTACCAATATTAAGTCGTGGTATATTTTACTCATGTTCGTGTATGTTCGTGACCTCTCGGTGCGTCTCTCACGGGTCGGTTCACACAGGAACACCTACAATCTCACGGACCGCGCTCGCGCTTACTCGCAACTAAATTATGCCGCGATTTACTTTGGGAACACCATCAGTCTCACGACTGTAGCATTCCTATGTAATTCTCGTTTAATAGATGATATTTATATTTTATAAGACTTTACAGACGAAAGCTCACTGGGGAAATAAATCCACTACTATGCGTACCATGACCACCGTAGAAATGGAAGAAACGAAAGACAAAATGACAGATTGTAGAAAGATTTCTATAGCGCTATGTCAAAAATTAAGAAAAGAAATGTCACTTTATCTTCGTAGAGTAGAAGTAGAAGTGGTCATCATGATAAATTTCTTATTCAACTTTTGTTAGTTGGAGGTTATTGAAGGAATTAACTAAATTGGTGACCACGCTCCCAAATTACAGGTAGGCACGACATCAAAGGAAATACGCACCTAACCAACGAAAGTCATTGGTCTCCTCTGCCCAGCATCAAAACTCCAATAGCATACTTAACAATACCCAATAATTATATCTACAATCAGCAGTACGATGATCATCCTTGCACCCCGTAGAGTTGCGCGTGCGTCGAACGCTCGGCTTCGCTCGTAATTATCCCGACCTGTGACCCGAGCCACCCGAGCCAACCGAGCCACAGACCGACCTTCCCACGCCGCACTGTTCACACGAGAAATCACCGCTTCCCATCGGAACTTTGAATTTTCCAACCTTATTCGGAATTTTGTGGCTTCGGTTCAAGCGACGTGAGAAGCGGAGTGAGTCAGACTGTGAACTGGTAGTTATATCAAGATTTTTGGGACTTGAAAAAAAATACCCTCTAGTTACTGTGAAATTATATGTGCCAAATGAATCAAGGTGTATGAAGTTTGAAAGAACAATGTACCCTACTCATGTCCTGTACATAAAATCATTCCAAAGACCTGCTCAAGAATCATAACAAGAATGTAAGATAGAGTTCACTATTTAAGTTATTTAACAATAGTCTAGGAAAGATATCTTATCCGCCTATATACCACAAACAGGCGCCAGCACATATATAATATACAACATTCAACCATTAATCTACGTCGATCAAAGTAATATTCTAAGTGCGTGCAACGCATTCGACCTAAAACTAAAGTCGGTATGTGCGCAGTGCACGCGCCGCCACGTGTCGGAAAAACGCGTAATGAGCCCGCACCTGCACTGTCCGAATTAAGGGATTTCTCGCGCCCTCCCGTGGGAGCCGAGGGTATCACACGAATCGAACTGTTTGTTCTGTCAATAAGCACACGCTGAGGAACAATAACGGCTAGCCAATATTGGATGAGGGTTCATTATAGCCTCTGGCGAGGATATTGGGTTTCGTAGCTTGCAATTTATTGACACGAGACGCAAGTAAATACGTATTCCGGTTATTTTAGTTAGCTTAATAATCAACTAAAGAATTGTATTGTTTCTGTAACTCCATCCAATCTGTTACTGAATATACGAATTTGATTACTAAAAATCTTGACGTAGCCCTCATTATAATTATACTACAACAAAAGGGGTTTATAGAGCGCTCGAAACTATTGTTTTGAATAGCACTTAACCGCATGTACACAATGAGTGTACTAATATCAGTAATATCGTAACAAATAACACTGATCAATCGGGACCGGGGTGTATCGCGTGATGGGAGCGGCACGCGCCCGGCACTCCCACGACACGCGCGGGGGTAAACGCTCCACCCCGACCTAATGCGCAGACCTTAATGGAAACACTCCAACAAAATGAACAATGATGTCAAATAAATGGAATGCTAGACTGACGTTTATTGAGAAACATAGTTAACAATATCTTCTATTTACTTCATCTATCAATAATTTATAGCTGCCTAATCCAAGGTTATGAACATAAGAAAATGAACGTCAACTGTGTAATTGAATTCTTCAAGTGCATACTAGATTTTTAGGTTCGCTCGACGTTTACTGTTGCATTGAAAATTCAGCTCCAAACGTTGTATTGCTTCCAATATTCATACCAGTTACATGTAGCCTTCATTATATGACACACCCAATTTTAAAAGCTCTACATATTTTAGTTAGATGTTTAAAAACGACAAATGAAAGTTATTAATCCGATCTCAACTTGAAATAAACCTATGTAATTAACTCCAAAGCTCTACAGTACTGTCTAGAGGGCGTGGACAAATGACAATCATATTCAAAGCGTTACGTATTTCTACCACGTCTTCCAACATAAGCTTTTCGGTAGCTTCTGTCAGTCCCATACATTTGAAATTTTCCATCACTGGTGGAACGTTTTTTTTTTTAAGTGTAAACTTCTTTAGGCGCGTTGGTCATTTTTGAGATGGGACTAAACCTTCATTGATTTCGCGACACTGTGACGACACCTCAGTTTTGTAAATGCGATTGTGCTATAGAACATTGATCCGTAACGTAATATAAATATATTACATTATGGATCAATGTTCTACGCAAGTATTTTTACTTTAAAGGTTTCGGAAGTTTTATTTTGCGAACGCGATTATACTCTTTATTAAGACAAGGTTACGGACCAATGTTCTATACAAGTATTTTTCTTCCGCCAAGGCGATCTTGTTCAAGTTTTCACTTCTGTCGACACTCCTGGAGTACTACTGTTTTTTTTTATTTTTCTGTAGGGCATCTCATAGCTGACCTCTGAGGTCATGACTATTTAAGACCAGGCACTCCAAACACAATTTCCACGCAAACTCCGCCCCAATGCACCCCACCACTCCACTTTGTGCTAAACGCTAACACATCAGTAATAAAGTTGAATATCGCGTGCGCTCTTTGATCGTGTTCAAGCACGGAACTACATGTCGTAAGTCTCAATTCTTATTTCGTCTATAACTAAAGTAATAATTGATCTAGAGAAAAAATATCCTATATTCGGATAATAAACTATATTTACTTACTGTCAATAATTATTTTAGACATAAAAGCCGAGTAATCTTGTTTATGTTTCAAATAATCTTTAAAAAAGACATGATTTTCGAATAAAAAATGGATCGAGCGAAAATGTTCCAATTATGTAACTGTCTTTTAATTGGAAAGAAAGAGGTCCAATAAATCATATACTAAAGTTCCATTCTGATTGTATGTGTGACTTTTTCAGAATATAAATGCAAATTAACATACAATTTAGGGAGCCTCCTCTTAACCGGGCTTTCCTATGGCTGCCTTAGTAGAAACTCTATTTGCCCTATGATTGTTATAAAGCACCTCCACAGTTGCCATGGGAACCTAATACCAGGGGGTCACTAGTGTCTACACCACCTCAATAGACTGTTTCGCTTCCAATTAAAAGGTAAACCTACAAGAACACAAATAGCTTTTGTGTTGCCACTTTTGTCGTCGACGACACTGTAGAGAAATATCATTACAGAACCATGCATTTCCGTTATTACTAATTTCACGCCTCGATATTTAAAATATGTTCATGAGAATACACGACACCTGCAAACAAAGCCTGTTGACGATTTTTTTTTGTTTCGGGCACTTCATATTTACAGAGTCATAAAAACGCTTTACGCATTGTCATAGTTTTGGACTTGAGGTGTTTATGTTCGTGGACTCTTGTACTGTTTTTTCTACGTTTCGAGGTTTTGGATTCCGCATTTTGGTTGCAAAATCCAAAACCCCATTTTGGTTGGGAACAATTTTGATCTGAAATCCTGAAAATCAACTTTACTTCATGTTTCAGCAACCGTTCATGATTAAAAAAACTCTCTCAGATAGTCCTACATCTCTCGATGATGAGATGTGATAAAATTACTACAGTTACAAAAATAAAGGGAGATGGGGATTAAGTGGCTTTGTGTTGGCCTCGGATTCTGTAACACAAAGTAATCAGTCACATAATGTTGGTTATAAAATTAATTATCTTGTAATTTAAGAGCCAAATCAACGGAACCCTTAGCCCCAAAGCTGATCAGCCTGGAACATGAGGATTTTTTTTCTAAAACCTTTTTTTTTTTGATAATCCCATAAAAGATACCTGTAAAATTAAAACAATATTCTGTCAATTGCACGGCAAGGTGCCTAATGCAGTCAAAATGAAAATTGGCCAGCGCCCAGTGGACAATAGTCCGAAACGTGAGGACACAATACGCCCGCCGCGGCCGCCGGCACAAATAAATTTCTTCGTCGCGACGACTAATTTCACAGGTAACCGTGACGACACGTTTACGTGCTATTGATTATCTTAACACAGTAAATCAGTTTATGTTTTTAGAAGTAACTTTATCTTGGTGAGAAATTGAAAACGCGTCGATCAGTTTAGTTTCAATGAGATAATAGGGATGTTTGATTAGGACCGATACATTTTTGACAGTAAGCGAAAATCAATTTAAAAATACCTATTTGAGCTCTTTGTACAATTCATTTCGTTATCATCATCAACCTATTTTACGTAATAAAACCTCAGTAACAAACGAGGCTCTTTTCAATGGCCATCAAAAACTCAACAACAATACATTTACTGTTCGTCACGTCCAAGTGTACGTTCCAATTTATCGAATCACATTATAACGTTAAATGGCGGTCCAAATAACTCAAAATGAAGCAATTCACTACCTGAGTTCCTTACTCCCGCCTCCAAGGTGACTCGTTGCTTTTTACCGCGTCGTTTTTTATACCCAGTGTTATTGCGATTTGGACCTCTGGGCTCTGTGTGGTCGAACGATAAAGCGGTTATATAAATACCTAAGCCATTAATAGCACCGTAAGTTAATTAATCTGTAGTAAACATAAATCTTGCACCATTACTTATAGTCGTTTACGTCGGGGTTGTGACAAACTTCGCTTCAGGTCATCAATTTCAGTAAAAAATTCTCGATGTCAGCGTGAAATGGTTCGACGTAAATAAAATGTAAATGTTCTTTATTTAAATGAGTCTGAAGAACTTTTTATATTTACTGAATGTTTAATTTATTAGGTGACTTTTATTGATAAAATTGTAAACTTTTTCATAATACTTATATTATTATATTATCTATGTACTTATGTCACAGTAGGTATGACAACAACAAAAACTCAATTAGGTACCATGAGCACAAAAAGTAATTATTTTATTTACAACTTTTGTGTTTTTGCATTATATTTTTATACTAAATATTTTAATACTGCACCATCATTATATTATATGAATAAGAACACCTACCTATCCTATAAAATTTCACCTCAAACTGGTAGAGCTGCTTAGTGCATATTTTTTACATAATTAATCGGCGCATGGCGTTTATAAAATATTATTCGTAAATTAAAAACGTATTGATTAATTTACTCGTGTCTATTTATTACCTCGTCAAGCAGGATCTGTTTTACGTAAAAAAAAAAACGACATTCTTTTATTTCTCGTCGCTACGTTTATTTTTTAATTTGTACTTGTGACGGTTTTATGATTTGTCTTTTTTTATTTACGTGCTAAGTCGAGTAAGGGTTTACCCTTAGTTATCTATGAAAACTAATAAAACTAAAATTTAATATCTCTGTCACCTTACAAACTATCTACCCATCTTCCACCTGAATATAAAATTAGAATTACACAATTTTACACCTCACTTCCTTCAAAATTCAAAAAACAATTACATAGAAGCTCTTATTTAATAAAAACTCAATTTATGTTTTTACAATTCAAATTGAAAGGCTCAAAAGGTGTTTTTTTGCGCAGACGCAGCCTCCGGGACCTGTCGCCGTGGGAGCGCGACAAGTGGATGCCTTCACGTTCTCCCATTGTTCGTCACCCCTGCAGCCTATTCCCCCCCCCCTACCCCGTTCGTCACATGGTCATAAACACCTCCCTTAACCTGAACGATACTAATGTATGTATGATATACTTACTCAGGCTGAAATCTATTGAATTTTGGTAAGACAATGGTGTGAGAGGAGGCTCTACGGTGTAGTGCGTAAACCATGCCTGAATACAACATATCGTCTATTTACACGATGTATATTTAAAGTTAACATTCACTTTCTTTTGAGACTATCAAATAAATATTTTACTTTAAGGTGTGAAATATACAATACCTAGCATGTCTTGCTTTATGAATGATTCCAGCTAACAACTTATGAAGGCTCTAAAAGTTATTTATCTAATATGTGTAGAATCTAACCAAAATAAACAAACAACATAATAATTAAGAACCCAGAAATAAACAAGATTACAGACAGGACAAAGTGCATGTCACGAGCGCAACGGCCTTACTCAGGGCCGCCCAGCGCGGCAGACGCGGCGCCCACCGCCCGCCATGGGAAAAATCAGGCTTCGCCGCCCCCGCCCCCGCCCCGCGCGCCCATTGGGCCGCCCGGCACCGCCCCGCGCCCCACCAGCGCCCATAAATACTAGGTCGCTCCGCGCATCTCCTCATTCCTCGCTCGCAATCCGCGCCCGACGCACGTCCGCGCCCGTGTTTAGTTCCAACCCAGTGTTCGTGTTCAGTGACAGCCACAATGAAAGCGATAACAGCAGTGTGCGCAACCGGCGCCTCCGTGCCCGCCATCGCCAGCGGCCGTGTGCAGCGGCACCGCGACGGCGAGAACGCCGAGATCCAGATGTACCTGTCCAAGTTGCAGGACCTGGTGCCCTTTATGCCGAAGAACAGGAAGATCTCTAAGCTGGAAGTGATCCAGCATGTGATTGACTACATCTGCGACCTGCAGTCAGCGCTGGAGAACCACCCGGCCATGGACCAGTTCGACGCCGAGGGCGCGCTGGCGACCCCGGCGTGTGCGGCGCCCGTGCGCCCACTCCGGCGCCCGCTTGGGCCGCGCGCCGCGCCTAACACCATCCTGCGCAAAACAGCCCCCAGTCAAGACACGCAACACAGACCTCAAACCGTAAGTTTCTTTTTCTGTAAACTCCCTAACTCTAGTAGTCGATCTAAAACTATTTTACGACAATTTCGCTAACTCCAACAGTTCCCAATTAACCCTAACATACCACGTAATCATTAAATGGGTAATTACGACATCTGCTAACTAACTAATCATTCAAATAATAGTCTACTAAAATAAATCTAAGCCCGCTGTATTGTAAAACAAACGACTAACGCTTTAACTTAATCGTTATTTCTAAAGTAGAAAGTTAGCTCACAATAACAAATGCATCTAAATCAAACATCACGTGCGGTTATTAGCGGCTTTCAGCGGAGATAATGTAGCCGTGCACTAGTTAGTACGAGAGATACCTACTATTGCATAAAAAGTAAATGAAATCGGCCATGTCGGTGTTTTTGCGGCGCGCGCGCACCTGCGTGTTTCGCAAGCGCGGGAAGGTAAAAGCGGAGATGCAGAGTTTCACAACACACCGGCACGCATCACCATCACAATGATTATTGCATACATTAATATAAATTGTCACTACTGCGCCATTGCCAACTGTAGAACATGCCGCTAATATATCGATTCTAAAATCAGCTGTAAACCTTTCATCTCACAATCAATTTTTAATCACTTCAGAATGTTTATTGCGGCCATAGTTATCTATTTTCATAGGTACATTATGAAATCATAGATTCGGTAAATAAGCAGTCTCAGTGTAAACCGCTGTTCACGCATGCGTGACTGCTGTTTTGAATTTCAGCCTTGAAGCGCGGCCACCTGCGCCGGCGCCGCGTAAACGACCGTGTACTGACATACAATCTGAATATTCAACACATATTTATCTTGCTCGTTTAACATTCCGCCTGACACCTGTGTGTGATTGCCATTTCGTCATTCCCATTTACCTCGACAGAACATTAACAAAGTTGGTCGCGACTAATGTCTGAGTACGCAATTAGACGTTTGTCGCTGTACGACAACAAAAAATGCTGCAGGTCGCATGAGCGTGTTGTGTCTGATCGCGGCACGCGGCAGGTGCATCTCGCAGGATTTATTCGAGCGCTTTGCGATTACGAGCCCCAGGCGCAATGCGCGCTCGTTAATACTTGGTCGCGCCACGTAAATTTTAATCACTGCCAGTTGTTGGAACCGAGGGAAATGTTCAAAACAAGCGTGATTTAAGAGACGCAACGTGCCTGCTGTATTTACAGCGACGAAAGTGCCACGTAGAAGACGACAACTGCGCTACGGCTTTTAATATGTACAGCTATAAACACGGCCAGGTACCTACCCACTCGTGACATACAACACTCGTACAAAACCATACATTTGGCGTGTCTAATGTACAAGCACGTTTACATGCTTAGAGGTGTAAAACTTCGCAATACGTCGTGATTTTCGACGACCATAAAAGATAATCTCTCTTTTTATATAACATTATCATGGCATTACGATGCGGTGGAGCCGAGAGTTCATTTAGCAATTAATAAACATGATACTTTCTTTGGACAGTAATCTTGAACACAAAGATCATCGTTAAACAGCAATAAACAACTTATCAGCAAAGCAGGAACAACAAACAACATCTATTAATGAGTGTCGGGCGCCAGTAGTATCGCGATATCCACAGATATTTACTAATATACCGCCTACTAAAATATTGGAATGTCGACTAATCGGGCCGCATTCTTGAATATAAAATGTAGAATATTCGTTCGCACAAGGATATTTATCACAAACAACTCGATCGTCGTTTCCTAAAACACGAATGAGTGGTTCACAAGCCTAGTAAGAATAGCGCGGCTCGGGGCGATCGTGCTGGAATTTGTATCTCCACCGTGGTCGTCGTGACGCGGCATTTCACGACGGTATCTCGCGGGCCATCGGGCGCCGTGTGCCACAAACCTCCGTCACGAGCATACGCCACGCTCTACTCGGCGACCGTAATTGTAACCTGCAGCTGCCGCCCGCCGGCACTCGAAAGGCCGTGAGATCAATCCACTCTGCTCTTTTGATACTGCTCTCTAAAATCACTGTTATTATCATTGTCTGAGTCAGAGTTCCCTGTTGTATCAACCAAGTTACCCCATTTGCCCTTTTGTTCTTGTTTGACTTTACACTTCAACCATAATAAGCTGCTAAGTACCGTAATGACGATTGTTAGGCGTGTAATCCGCTGCGGTGGCACCCCCGCTTTATTTCATATAAAGGGCGCAACCCTATTCATAATAATCATATCTGATACAACATAAAGGAACACATCATCAATGGGTCGTCTCATTCCTTGTTTACGAGAGAAGACATTTCTCCTAGTCTCTGAACTATAGTTTGTCAATATCACTTAATCATCCAATTACTGGCCCGCATGTTGCCTTTTGTTACCAATTTAAGGACCCCTACCGTTAATCGACGCAAACCAAGCAAGTTATTGAACATTCATACTTATCTTGTACCTTAAGCCAATTTAAAGTAAGTAAATAATAATTGCATATTACGAACAAGTGTTCTCGCTTGTGGTACAAGCTAGCTAAATGACGTGTGGATGCAAGCCGGCGTCGCCCACGCACGGCGCGGCGCGGCGGCGGCGGCCGGCCGGTTCATCCGACAGGCGACACTAACGAGCCGCCAGGTGTCCGCGGCTCACGGCTGCCCACGCTTGCCCGCTCCTCTGAATATCTTTGTCTCCGCGCACCTCGCGCATAAATCGCGCACGTGAAAGTTTTACGAGCACCTTTACGCTTCTCCGAACTAATAAACCGCACAGCGTCGGCGAGTAGACAATGCAACTTCACCGCGAAATGTCTCGCCAGCGCCTGCACACGTGCACGATTTCGCCGATCGCTTGGATTCCATCGACGACGGATCGATCGAGGGCATTGTGCGGGTAACGGTCGCTCGCAGCTGCGTGTGAACACACGTGACGGCGCCGGTGGCCGGATAGCTAAATAAATGCTACGAACACTGAACATACCTATTCATTATCCGGCCGACAATGCTCGTCTCATAAAGGGATTTCACGTGTGCGCACTCGCGAAGTCCCGATCCGTTCGGGACATGTGTGCTCTCCCTTCGGTATGTGTCCGTAAATAGGGTGTGGCCACGTGCGGCCGTTCAGCTGTGTCGCGGATGTGCACGGACGGGAAGCCGTAATCTAACACTCGCTGATACTCGGAAAGTCACATCACTGAAACTGCCACCGTCCTCCATGTGCTGGAAAAAGTCAAACTCAGCTAACTGTACCTTCCGTGTTTCATGCATTTTTAAAACTCAACTTTCCCTAACATACTGCTCTCACATACGTTTACATTAAAATAGCCAAATAACAGGAGGCCCATTGTCCGGGCACTAATGAATTAAAACAGTGTTGAAACGAGCGCATATGCGGTGACAGATGGCCGGACGCGGGCGCGCGGGATGCGCATGTGCCACACGATACTATTTGTCGCAATCACTAATAACACTAAAACGACGAGGGAGACTTTATTGGACGTAATAAATAAAAATTGTTCCTATCGCTTACATATAATAACTCTACTAAACAAGCTTTAGTTTTCATATCATAATTATTGCGCTGCGATCGTGTCAGATGTTAGGGGTACATGTGCGCGCGCATCTGTGCAATGATTGGTAGGTGCACCCCCGCTAGTGATTACATGGGCTATCCTTCTGTTCTCATATCAAATTGACTCTTAAACCGTACGCAGATTTTGATGCATTGGCAAAACTTTACTCATCTGTTTTCTCTTTTTGTTACAGACGCCAGAAAAGCAGAATCAGCTTGACAGGCCCTCATGCTAAGTGTTGTTAAGTTAAGAGAGACAATATAATTTATGGTAATGTTAATATACCTCGAGTGGCGACGGAGGTCGCCGCGGGAGGCAGCCCGCGCCCTGTGCGCAGGCGCCCCCGCCCCAGTTCCAGTGAACATCATCACGACGATGATATCCTATTCACGATCTCGTTACGATCAGTAAACTACTTTAATGTAATTGTTTTGTGGCATTACACGCAGAAGACTTGAGCATTGCAATGCAATCACCGCGGCTCCCGGAGCGCCGGCGCCGCGGATTGTTTTGTTATAATGTTCTGTGTAAAAAGCTTTACTAGGTAGTTAGAAGTGTAATGAATGTAAATTTTCCATGTTTGTAAATAGTATGTTGAATGGTTTTGTGGTACACCCAAGGGACACCCTGTCTGAGGACAGATGATATATTTTGTAATAAATAGATTCTTATTACTGTTCAGAACACTTCACGTACAAAATGCCGTAGTCTTTCAATTTTGTAAAAATCCTTTTTCTTAGAAAATGTCACTACTATCTTTTAGTTATAAAACTAATGCTTCCATTTATATCAAAGAAGTGGGCCGATTGAAAGTTGGTCCACGTATATAATTTTATTATTTTAAGTTATTTCATGAGTGTGATTTTGCATGGCGATTTTGTTTCTAATAAAATATTATTTTGTGAGTGCTTCACGCAAATTTTCTATTATTAACTTATGATTTGTGTTTAGCACATTACTATATGTAAATAATGTATGTAATAAAAACTAAATGAATATAAAATTTAACTGAAAATTATCGATTTGATACATTTTATGATTTTATTTCGATTATAAGGTGAAGATGCTTTAATTATCTTTATATACATAATGATTACTTATGGTGTATTATAATTTTAAATAGACTGTTATAGTTTTAGTTGAGGTGCGTTAATAATGATCAAATATGCGTTGTTGGTAGATGTGGTGCGTTGTGTGCTGATTGTTACTACAAGAATCTGACCCATGGCGGCCGCTCGCCTCAGGCAGCTAAAGTTACAACTTTGTGTCACAAATTGTATCTGTCTTGATTGCATTTCACGATGTTAATCACCCACAATTTCCTTTATTATTTAGTTTTATAAATTGTGCACTGATTTTTTATTAAGTACCAGTACAATGAAACGGAAAATAAAAAAATATTAAGACTATGAACTCTTTTATTTACCTAAAAAGAAATACAACAGTATTTGTTTACAAAGAAATTAAGATTGGTTCTGGTTTCAAGAGATCTGTGTTGAATACAAAACACAACGAAATTAATAGTTCTTAACTTATGAGTTATTACGGAACCATAAACTTACACATTTTTTAAAGCGAAAAAAGCACGACTTACTTTACATGTCATCTACATGTCACTCACCCATCAGTTTCAAGTGGATATAACGGTCAAATATTTGATCTAATCGTTACAAATACACGCGTATGCGCGCGTAGGCCGCTGCTACGAACAATTCTTTGTCTATTAGAGCATAATCATTCCACCTGGCAAACAGTCTAGACTTCCAGAGAGATGATAATCGCTTAAATATGGAGACTTTAGTTGGCGAATAGTGTCCGGCTATTTGTAATCGATAAGTGCCCTAAACAAATGTGCTACGCCATAATCCCTAAATTTCGTAGCAGGTTATGGGGCGCCTACGCGCTGATTTATGAGTAGTGATTTTTTCGCAAGATTAGATTTGGGATTTATATATTTAAAAAACATAAAAGTCTGCATTATACGATAAAATATGATTTTACTAAATGTGGTTATGGTTTGCCGGATATAGGGGAAAAGGAATGGGCGCCTAAGTATGTAAGAACCTACCTCACTACCTTAGTGTTAGGATTTTTAGGGCGAATGCGATACGGAAACTTATGAAACCTTTAAAAAGGAAACCAATGATATAATTAAACACATTATTACTAATCTGCATGTGGCTTAATCTACATAAAAAACATTGGTTTTACCGGATGAAAAATAATCCTTATCTACTAATTCAAGTTGACTCAGAAACATGCTTGTAAGACGAAATGCTCCTTTTATCTCAGTAAAATAGTTTCAATGACAACGTTTACTTACACTTTTATAAAAAGTTTCATTCCAGCACGGATCCGGCAAGATCACGCGATTGCATCACGACCAATTATCGCAACTACAATATTTGGTCAGCTGCGTACATAATGTACTATGAACTTTAACAACAAACGTTAACCACACGAAATTGTACTCTTTGAGTTGAAAACATAGCTGAAATTCCTTTGGCTACAAGTCTACGTTATTAACAAAGCAATTTGTACCGTGATGCGATAGCAGTAAGTTGAATACGGTACACTGAAAACACAATACATAATTGGTTTCGTGAGCGTTTGTCCGCAAACATTAGCTCGATGTCGTCACACAATCAATACGACTAATTACTAACGCGAGGTAAACAGGCAAAAATATACAACAAACAAAAATGATTAGCTGCGACCCTGCCAGGATTCGAACCTGGAATCTTCTGATCCGTAGTCAGACGCGTTATCCGTTGCGCCACAGGGCCTGTTGGTGGAGCGAATGAAATAGAATATTCGGTTGCGAACTGTTTGCTACACCTATTTTTGCCCACACCTATTTTTGTTTATCGAACAACAAAAAAAACAGTGGCACTCCGAGAGTGCCGACAGAAGTGAAAAAATGAGGTTTCGGTTATGGTAACAGTAACAGTGTCGCGAGTTCAATTGTTTTTCCCATTTCAAAAATGCCCAACGCGCAAAAACAAGCTTTCCATTCAAAAAAAGTTGTAGAAGAAATATATGCTTATAAACTTTTTTCCCGTACAAACTGTAACACGTCGTAATCCAAGAATAAGCAATATTTACTCACATAGGTATTTATATACCTACAAAGTAAGTGCATCGGCGGTATTCGCAGTCACGTCCAACACTTAAGCCGTGTACTGTGTAGGCAGTCACTAAGGTCAGAGATCACAGCTGCACCGTGACAGGTTGTTAGCTAAGTAACAAGCCGAGCTAAGGAAATGCCCTAACTCGGTGTATGCCGTGGGAGGACGTTACAGCGCGCGGCCAACTAATAGCGTACTGTATGTACACACGGCTACACATCAAGCTGTACATTTCCAGTTTACGCTGTACGGAAATCCTATACAATGCGAGATCAGCTTATACTGGATATGTATAGCTTGACGTGTAGCCATGTGTACCACACGTCTCACGATTACCTACACTAAAAACATAGGTAGACTTATGTATATGGTTGTACTTTTATAATGCAAATAAAGTTATTATTATTATAAGTCTTTGACGTTTCTCAGGACCCTGGGGTCCCGGAACCTTTGGAAGGCGTACGAGGGGCCGAAGCCAATATTATTATTATTTTTTGACTACAGGAACACGCATTGGTTTCACATCGTCCGGATATGGTAAAAAACTGGATAAGTGAGAGTTGAACTCGCGTGGTGAGGGTTTCGTACGATAAATATTTTATCTACCATGTTTTTATTTTTTTACCATGTTTTCATTATCCCAAGATAATAATTTATCCCAAGAACAAACTTAACATTGTAGTTGAAAAACATGTTCTCCCAAACATTCCAACTTCAAATGTAATTTTGTAAGCACAATATTGGGTAATTTACCATGTTGTTTTTTAAGACCATAGACTTCTTATAGGTTTTCCTGTAATCTATATGTAACATTTCTGTTTTTTTTATTTTTTATTTCATGCTCAGTAGTTTCGCAGATAAGGGGATATAAGAGGGAGGCGAGATAAGATCAATGGTAAATTTTCATCTATTTGATTAAACATCTTTAAAACTATTAATTTAAAATTAATAATAAAAATACATTTGGGATTATCACAACAATCCTTATTTGATTTTTAACATTAAATTTTTTAAATTTTTAATTTGTCCCCGAAAAGTGATATGCAAAATTCATTTATTTACGTAACATGTCCGTGTTTGGCTCACAGAAATTCATATGTACCATATTGATCCAATAGATTCGGAGCAAATTGGCTGTGACAGACGGACAGTACGTCTGTGTATCTATATAGATAGACAGACATACAGACAGACTCAAGTGATCCTATAAAAGTTCCGTTTTTTCATTCGGTTATACGGAACCCTAAAATGTACTCAATTAACTAATCAGAGTTAATGAAAAACGCCAGAACAATTTTTTATTCTTTTTCAGGGTAGGGAAAGTTTTGTCTAAGTACCTACATACTTATTAGTAGTTTCGAAAGAGCCGAGGTAAGTGAGTATTTTTCTCATTAAAATTCTCAATAACCATTTTCAGTAATCTACCTATAAGTACTGTGATTAGGAAAAAAGAGCATGTGCTACTGTCACTCTATTATATTTTCCGTTATTTTTGTAAAAAAAGACACTCATTGGAGAAGATTGAGAAGAATAAACATAATGAAAATGTTATCTACGTAAATCAACACGTTGGATTACAAGAATAAAATAAACAGACAATGTGCCGTGTCAATTTAGAAGACGATTCCGACGTAAATAAGACGCGACAGTAATGAGACATCCAATTTGTCTTTCAACATTATTAAGCTTATTTCAAACGATAGTTTTTCCACAAATGCCGCTAGAATTCGTCACCAACGTGCCTATAGTTATCGCGAGGTTCCGTTAACGGGTTTTTCAGGCGACGCGCTATCACGTCGATAACAGATTGGCGATTATTCACGCAGGTGCGCCTGCGCCGATGACGGCGACCTTCCCTAGGTGCACGAGTATTGTCTTCAGTGCAACCCATGACAACTATCTTTGTTGGGCCAGAAAAAAATGAGTGTCAGTGAGTGAGTTTCAGTGACTCATGATTTAAAAGGAATAAGCTCTCCGTAAGAAGAAGAAAAACGGTTCATGTAAAAATCTATCATTTTAATATATTTTTGAAACATCAAAAAAATACTGTAGCTCATTTAGGTACTTTATGAATCGCGTATTATTAATAACTTTTTTGAAATACCTTTATCGTTAAGGAGGGTCTGTCGTGGTAGCCCATAAAATTCAAATGTTCTTACGTTTTTTGCAATTTGCAGGTCAGTGTCAGGTTGTTCTTGATCAATATATAATTCGCGACTATAAAAAATATGTATTTACAGAAATAGAATCATTATACATCTCTCTAAATTAGATTTGTTCCAAAAAAACAAAAATCTCTTATGGAAAAGTTTTTATGGAACAAATCTAACTTAAAGAGTGTATTAACGATTCTAATGACCAAAATGTAAAATTATGATCAAATGAGATGGTTTTCCACTGCTTAGACATCCTTTTTGTAAACTTTCTAAGAAAGAAATCTTTCTTTCTCTTTGTAATAACATAGAAAAGTTACACAAAATCAGGATCTAATCCTTAAGGGGGTGATATAGCCTCAAAGAGATGTCAGCAGAATCGACGGGGTCCCCTAGGGCCGATGCCTGCCGGGGTTGCGAAGAAAACCGAAAGGGAGATAGTGGCCCCCGGCAACAGGGCAACCGAAGGAACACGGGTGGGTTTTAGTCAGTAAGAGTCTGACACGCCCTCCCGCTCCACCCAGAGCGGTAGAATTTATTTGATGATTTCCCACCAAAAAAAAAAAGGGGGTTGATATAGGGGATGAAAGTTTATATGGGAAGCCCAGCATTTCTTAAGTTAGGGATATAAAAATTCAAATATATGCTTTTGGTAAGAAATAAAGAATAACGCGTTTCAGCATTTTTGTAAAATCATCCCCGAAAGGATAAAATAGGGGTTGATTTTAAAATTCACATGTAATATTGATTTTTTTGTGTCTTCTTTTCAAGAGATTTAAGGGATTGGAAATATAGTCATAGTCCGTACCTTACATTAACATTTAGTCAGTATTTAATTAAAATCGGCCTACCCTGCCAAAAGTTATGGCAATTTTAGTCATAAAAAATAACCTTTCTAATATGTAGGTATCGTCGTGGTCAATGGCGGCACTGAATAGGTATTACAAATTAATTGTGATAATAATAGTAAAATGAATAATTAGTATTTTAAGGAATTTAGAATCATATAAACCTGTTTTATTTATTTGAAAAACCGGAGTGTGAGTAGGACTTGCGCCCTAAGTGTTCCGTCAAAAAATTATGCTTGCTCGGCTGGCCGAATTTCCAAATCCAGATTGAAGGACAAACTTAACTTTTCAATTGAAAAATAACATTTAATAGATTGGAGAGTACCGATTTGAATCAAATACAGACTAAATTTCACGACACGGCCTATGAATTATTGATTTTAGATTGAAGAACAACCTTCATTTTGCAGTTCATATATATATAACTATTAATTACTAATTTACAAATATTCCTCTTTACTTGACCTTGTTTCTCGCCAAACTTCATGCTGCTGTGCCGACGGGAAGTACCAAATAGGCTTTGGTTTATTTGCGAGTGTTAAAATATGTGGTATAAAAACCGTTTTTTTTTTTATTGCATTAACCTAGATGTTTTTGTTACAAGATCCAAGGGACTAAGTTCATCTAAGTAGATCTTAGTTTTTGATATCTATTTCAACTTAATGCCTTCACGCGTTCCTGAGAAAAAGGTTCTTGATAGACAACGATGTCGTTCTTCAAGGGCTTGAATTTTTCATTTTGTGGTACGCAACCCTAAAATCTGCCTGTTACCTACTCATGCCGTAACGACTGAACAGATTTACTTGAAAGGCATAAGGATAGGCCATCACCTGGGTTAGGACAAAGGGTTACTCTGAATCCCCAGGTACGTCCCTGTGGGATATTTTCCGACCTTTACACAAGCGAAGTCGCGGGCAAAAATTATATAAAGAGAAAGGATTTGATTTTCTGTATGTTTATTTGTTACGCTTTCAAGTTAAAACGGCTGAACAAATTTGAATTAAATTTTTTCCAAACTTTTTATCTCGATGTTCCCACGGGATCGAGACTTGACTTGGTGAAACCGCGGGGCGCAGCTAGTCGTTTATAATTTGCCATCATTGAATAATACCGCACTAGCGGCTGAAAAATAATAAGTAGGTAATTTATATACCTTAAATATTCCTAAAGTTTTATTGACATTGATTACCCACCTCTATCACTCATTTTTTTTAGCCCAACTTATATTTCACTTAACCATTTTTCCGCCATTTTCTCTTCTGAATAAGTCCTAAATCGTAACAGAAAACTTTTAAATATCGAACATAAAAGAAAATGGCGTTGGAGCACTGACTTGAGGTGAACGTTTGTTGATTAGTGCACAGCTGTATGAAGCCGTGGAAAACGTTGTTACACGCATTTCCGTCGGGAATCTACCGTGCGAAGCATAGCTCAGGCTTTGATAACGACCATGTACTGCGCATATTGTTTCTTATTGGTAATTTAATCTTCAGAAATAATCAACATTTATTTTTATTAGCCTATTTTTATTGTTAAGTAGGTATTATATACTGTTCTTTACTTAGGTATCAAGAGAAAATTCTGTGAGGAGTAGGTGCTTTATTTATGGAGACGTTGTGTTCGACGATTGTTGTTTCTCAAAAATTAAACAAAATCGAGATTGAATAATATTGAATGAAATTATGTAATAGTAAAGTCATTACGATTTTAGCTGAACCTTTCATTACCTAATTGCGACGCAAAACAAAGTCCATTAAATAAAATCGTTAACATTCCTTTAGATTCAGAATTCTAATTACGCTACGAAATTCAGAGAATATGAATCGCGTATTATTAATAAACCGAGCTTAATATTAAATAATCAAAACTTAAAATAGTGCGCGTAACTGGCGCGTTGCAATTCTTTAAACAAGATACACTTAATACACGGAAATAATATAAAGGTATGAAGTGATTAGGTACGTGTGATAATCTGATAGGTATCATATCACAATCAATGATAGTCTGTGACAGGTGGGCGTGCAGGTGTTTGCACTTGCTCGGTGTGCCCGCACCGCGCTGATAAGAATACCGATAACACACTTAATCACGCTGAAGCACCGTAACGTGCTAATGTACGAATGTTCGGCTAATCCGTTACACTCTGGTATCGTTTCTTACTATATAGAGGATCGTAAAAAATGGTAAATTCTGAATTTATTCTGCAGACACTTGGCTCTGCTAACCGCGTTGTAAAATGGATTACAAAAGAAAATCACACGGAAAAACAATTCACATGTATCATATGAACATCATTTAGTTGTGTTTTACGTTTTAAAAGCATAATGTACATGTATGTTTAGGTACACGCGGCTACACATCAAGCTATGTATTTCCAGTATAAGCTGGTCTCGCATTGTATAGGATTTTCCTACGGAGAGAGGGCAGCTTTTACTGGAAATGTATAGCTTGGTATGTAGCCGTGTGTACCTAAGTGTCGGTAGACTAAAACTAAAATAAAACCTTATTTCGATATTGAATTGATGTTATTGAATCTCGTAAAGATATAAAAGTGTTTGCTGTTGCGTACATTTCACTACCTAATAGAGACCGACTCGAAACTTTTTACTGAAATTCAATATCTGCAACAAATGTCTGCCTAAATTATGATTGCCAACAAACAAAGGCGAGAATAAAGACAGATTTTAAGCTTTGTCCTTAATATTTATTGACTCGCGGCTGTGTTATATGACCAATCAAACAAAATTCCTGCAGTGTGCCTAGCGGTGTAAACAAGTCAACACAAAGACTGCTTGTCGCGTCAAATTGTTTTAGGTATTCGTTATTGCAAACTAATAGCAGTAACTGTACAAATGAAAATCACTTCTATTTTAAGGAGGATAAGGTTTTCGCGTTACGAATCAACAATATGGTTTGTTGCCAGCAAAATACCGCACGAACCGCGAATTATTACAACAAGAGGCGTAACTAGGCAACGCGGTTATGCTAACCATAACAATAAGCCGTTGTTAGCCGACGATACGGTCGGCTACATAAGTTACGATACGGTCGGCTACAGAAGTTTACACACGCAATCTGTGGCCAAACAATACTCCGTAATACCGAGAGTGCGTCGTCGTCGTAACGGCCAAACATCTTGCACAATGTTGATTTACAACGTAGAATTTACGTCCTACACGTCTTGGAAGAACAAAGAACTTGATTGTCCACTTTATACATCAATGTCAAAGCGGCTCATCAATTCGAATCGACCTCGAGGTAACATACCGGAGCCGTTATTATGAGCCGCTTTTTCCTCGCGATTGGACTGTAAATGACCGCCGCAATCCGAAGTCGATATCACGAGTAACAATAAAATTATAACATTATACAGCCATACCCGTGTTTCTTGTAAGATGATCCTAATACTGATTAGAAAGTCTCATTAGTTTTTTTCACAAATATTGGACTTTAGAAATCCGCTTTATCCGTTTTTCATCCGGTTTGGTAAGAAGAATTCTGGGTATTTGCATAAAAAAATCAGGAAAACCTAATCCCGGATTTCGCGAAACGAAGAGACTATAAAACCACAATTCTCAATTGGTTGCTATCAGCAATGACTGTGCCAATAATGAGACATTTGCACGTAGACAACAATACATATTTAACCATACCTACGGCTAGCGATGTAAATATAGCACATCTCGAACAAACCACTAAGTCATTTTCCTCAGTTGAGTGTTACAACTCACACAAGTAGATAAGCACTTCACGTACGCCATTTTATGTGTTTGTTTGCCGACATGAAATATCTAGAATATTCTTCTATTTAGGTACTTATCGTGGAAAGTTTACATAGGTACTTACCCAAAAGTTACCGTATTCTGCTTTTTGGCTGATATACCTACTATGCTGGAAATAAACCATATTCAATCAATTAATCTACTTTATCAAACTTGTCCATACTTCAATGCAATAAAATATTGCTGCAATTTTATTTTTATCATGTGATTTGTCAGTATCAGTGTCAGTGCTATAAGTTTTACATTATTATTTTTTCTCGTTGGCTCTAACTGTACTTCCTGTAAATTTTCCTCGGGATAAGTTATTATTATTGCAGTGTTCTGTAAGTACGGGTACTTCAGCAGGTGTTTCAGCCGTCAGCGATGCCTACAGACACGTGTTACAATAATATCCTGCATAAGTTCTACTTGCAGCTAATTAACTTATATTCATGAACAATTTACTGGTAATCTATACATATTATAAATTAAAGTCATTTTTCGTGTTTGTCTGTATGATCGCGTTGTTCTTCTAAACCACGCAACAGATTTTGATGAGGTTTTCACCATCGTTTAGAGTATTTATTCCGGAAGGTTTATGTATATAATACGTTAGTATTAAAGTTACATATAACTATGAAATCTCGATGTTTTGTCAAATCGTAAAAACCGTGCGAAGTAGGAGCGGGTTGCTAGTGGTGTTATAAACGGAAAGGCAGCCAATAAAGCCAAATACATTTTTATAATAAAAAGGGAAATGATATGAAGGTACTCTGGTCTTCAGTAATTTCCCGTACTGTGTGTACTTACTCATTAAAATCAAATATTAAACACGAAAAGTGTGTTGGAAATTGATGCAAGTACTTCTTTTACGTTAATATTTAATAAAAAAAATGATGTTGCTCATCTGATGCTACCGGATAAACTGTAAACTGTTTCTTTAAATACGAAAAACAAACTGCATTGTGTGTCATCCCATACAAAAGCGGTATTTTATAAAATACAGCTTTTATAAGCTCTACGTACATCTTTCTTTTAAATTATCTTTTTTAATTATCTTGGTTTATTTGTAAGTAGTGAACTGCTTCAATAAAATCAGATTGCCGTAAAATTAAACGTTATCTCTCGATATCACGGCACTTAGTAAAATACTTCGGCAAAGTCCGCATACGATAGCGTGATAAGGGTTATCGGTCTACAGGTGTTTGAACCGAACTCGCACTTGATGCACTGGAACTGACAAGCCAAAATAACATGAACATATTGAAAATATAAGCCTAAAGTTGCAGGTATAAAGCTCTGGCCAAACTCAAGCGAGCGAGCGAACAGGATTCACGCAACTATTGGCGACCATTTGAACAACTTACAAGATAAGGGCACCAATGAAAATGAACGCGATCAGCACGTCTAAACCCCGTTCAAGAGCTATCAGTGTTAATATTCCCCAATAATGATGACACTGACAGCTCTTGAACGCGGTTTCGATGTGCTGATTGTGTTCAGTTTCATTGGCGCAATTGACACAATCGGCGCGAGCGAATTTCGTCCTACATCCCGCTCGCTGGCTCGCATCAGTTTGGCCAGAGCTTGAGTGATAAACCAACAAGTGATGTCTGAAGAACATGAAAATATTCAAGAAACTTGTTTACGCGCTGCAAATACAGACAGCAAACAAATAAAAGATAATTTCAGCTAGTTATGGTGAATTTTATGGATAGGAGCAGTGTGGCCCAGTGGTAGCGAGCGTGACTTACGAGTTGAGATCGTAGGTTCGAACCCTGAGAGACGCTTTACTTTGTGTAAATTATTTCATCACCACTGCTCTCAAACCGGTGAAGGAAAACTTCGTGAGGAAACCGCCATGTCCTAGAAAAAAATTCGAAGACATGTAACAACTACCAACCCGCACTGGGTCCGCGTGGTGGATTACGGCCTACTCCCTCTCACAGAGAGGAGGCCTGTGTCCCAGCAGTGGGAACATTATAGGCTGATTATGCTTATGGATAGGTACGCCACATTTTATGTCATTAGTGCTTTACGAATTACTATAGGTAAAATAATATCATACAAATGCCTAGGTATCAATATAAGTCAATGTGTTAAAGATTAATAAAGGATTATCATTACTATCTGTTGATTACTTTATAGGTAAACAATTAGAAAAACAAAGCTTCTACGCAAAAAAACACAAAAACAATAACAATTATCAGATTATTTTAAGTACACTAATTATCCAAGTTATTAAAATATATATATATATATTTGCTATATTATCCCGCTTATAATAACGCAACCACTGCGTTTTCTTTTATTCCATAACTGGCCAACTCGCAAAGAGAACAATAACGTTTCAGTCACCCATAAAACTGAACACTTGGGGCACAAAATATTCGTACATTTTGTATTGGTACCGAACAGTCGGCGAGGGCACGACAACTCGTTAACCTTTCACGAACACCCGACATCATATATTATTCATGCCATAATTGAAATAAACTGACGAATTCTTCAAAATAGAGCCCAAAGAATACAGGTGCCATTTAATAGCACATTCACCTAGGATACTGAGGGATGATTACCATACATTTCAATGATAGTAAGCCGGAACAACAGATATTTGTATAAACTTATAAATGTTTCATGAAAAATTGAACTGTTAAACAGAGGCCCATAAGTTTAGGACACTATTCTACATAACATGTTAAATATCAAACAACATCTGGCAGATTAATGAATTATGTAATGAGTTTTTCATCGTGTTTTCCTACTTTTACGGCGTAGCGTATTCTCGGGTCCCATATTCTTGTTTTCAACTTTTCTTATACAGAAAAATCTTCAAAAAAAATATTCGCAGTATCATGTTTCCAAATCACAAAATGTACAAGTTCTTATTGAAATGTACCAATAATCCTTCAACTGTAACCAATGTACTTGATAATCTACTGCACCGAGGCAATCTTTCAAGGCAATGAAAGCATATATAAAATTAGTAGCTATGAGTACACTGCAATCAGCACAATTGCGTTAATCAATAAACATAATTGAAGATTATAAAACGGAAAAGATTAAAATTCTTGTATAAATCATAATTTAATTTAATTTGTTCATTCAGTGAGATAGGTAAGCTGATGTTGCTTCTTAAAATTTAAATGAAAAACAGGTGTCAATCGTCACGAAACCTCTTGAGATTTTAGCCAATAAAAACTAAACATTTAGATTGTCTTTTCGTAATTGAGGACTTTGGGCATGTATGTGTAAAACGATGGGCTTAAGAATTATTTTTATGCAAAATAAATTGATTGTAAACAGCTTTTCTGGAGCTTCTTTTCTTCAGCATAAAATTCATCATAACCATTCCACGAGTCTACATAAGAAACGTTCTAACAAAGCAGTAATGTTCCACGTAACTCCCGGGGGTCAGACGTGAATGAAATTGACGGAGACTTTAAATATTCAAAGGGTGTAAAGGGCAACATTGCGCATATTTCCCTAGGGTTGCCCGTATTTACCCCTCAGTTTTCATTTCATAACTTCATACCTACTGTGTGCAGTGCCTACGCCGCGCCGCCTGCTTCTTCAAAGCATAATTTGAGTATATTTGGCTCAGCGTAGACTGAATTAAGAGTGAAGGCTGTTCGATGACTGAGTTAAGAAATCTGTCTATTAGACAAAGACATAATTAAATAATAAAACAATGATGGTACAGTCTATGTCAGTGGTGACAGTCTATGGTCAAAGTTATAAAAATGAGCTGAAAAATCTGTTGTGACCACAACACAAAACTGTTCTATCGATGAACTGTCTATGAACACTGTTTTGTTGTGTAGTGCGTGCAGGTGCACTGACTTAATCTACGTCGACTATACATGGAATCGAATCATATATTACATAATGTATGAACAATCACGTATAGTGTGTGCCACACACTAAGAATTCCAGACCTATCAAAGCCTTCCCATAAAACGTCAAGAAAGCAAACCCTGTCACACCTGCAGCGTGAACATGGACATTGTACAATATTCCTTCCACATTGCGAAAATTCTATAGGTAACGGGTATACTTTATAATACGTGTGCATTATATTATACTGTGGCTTAGTTACCATACAAGTGCATAGCCTGCCTATCTTGTCGCGTTGCGCTCTGCAGCGGAAGTGCTGGCCCAGTCACCTCGTGCATTGTGTACCAAATACCCACGCCACCGGCCCTGGGTATAGTGCCTTCTCTGACATAGTATTCTATTTTTAGCTTATTCACGATAATGCTAAATGCAATTTGTAATTCTATTCAACGTCGTTTCGCTTCTCTATTGTGAATAGTGAACGCTGACGTCACTCGCTGATACTTGTGTAGTTCAGTAATCGTAACGTTCACTATAAAATAGTAATTTAAATAACAATAAAATCGACTAGTTATGGTCCGGTAGTTAATTGAGGATGTAAAGGCACTTCAAACGTTTCTAATTAATGTATTGCTTGGTTTTTTTTTGTTTTCTATTTGAAGTTAAAAGACCGGGAACTATTAAACAAGTTTTAACTTTTTTGTAACATTAAATTCTACACTTGCCACTTTATATCACAATAGCACAAGTGCTAGCCACTCGCCATAATTTGCAAATAAACGACCACTCTGGGTGGTGCAAAGGACTTGAAGAAATTACTCTCCAATTTGGTCTTTCGTGTTAGCAGCCGAAAAAATTGTACTTTTAAACCATCTGCTTAGTTATTTGTGGCAGTAATTCGAAGATAATTCTATATTAGTAGGTCTATGAAATGTCCTTAATTTATCTGCTGAGAAAAAAGTAGGTTTCAAATCATTCCGTCATGCAAACTTACGTTGTTGCGTCAAAAAGTAAGTCGTGATGTGTCCTCAAGAAACAAGCAAATAAGATACAGGTGTTCATAAAGCAAATACACACAATCTATTAACATTTAACTCGCTGCATATCTTAATGTGGACATACTCAATGTGACACGCTGTGGCAATAGAGACACATCGCGACAATACGCGACAAAACGGTAATGGACGGCGTTAGCGGCCGCCCCGTCTAAATATAAAGCGCTTACTTAGCTCACGCTTCAGCATTGTCTCCCTGGTCTGCACAATGCACATGCACAATGCACAAGCAGTTTTAAATACGCATGCAAAAGAATGCAACTGTCTAGTAAAGCACACTCATTTGTATTCTAGGGCTGTCGCTGCAGCGAATAGACACATTCAACGCGTGTCAATGTCAAATTACATCGCTACTACGCTAATGACAATCATATTCTGTATTTGTAAGCCCGTTATACAAGTGTCTCTGATAGTCATTTTAATGTTAGGTACATAATGTCAGTTGCTTGGTTTCTGTCTTGTATTTGGTACGAGCGGTCAATAAAGGCTCCCACAGACAGATACGACGACACAACGGGACAGCGAAAAGCGACAGGACAACGCGACGCGACTCTAGTAGAACAAAGTCTATGAAAACTTCATAGAAACTGTTTTACCAGAATCGCGTCGCACTGTAGCATCGCGCCTGTCCGTGAGAGGCTTAACGCTGTGTATATATAAAAAATTCTCTAATGTTCTGTCTCATCCTTGCATACCCCGATTTATGAGATAAAAATACGCTTATTGTTCCAGCAATATGCGATGCGACAGAAGACATTCTCCTTAGAATAAGAACGTAGTAAGTGCTAAAAGGGATTTATCGTAATAAATCCAAAAATTAAGGAAATTTCACAACAAACACACATGATCAATATTTTTTTTTTAGATTGACAATTTTGCTTTCGATCCGCAGTAAATATTGGTAGTAACAGAGATTGTATTGTATTATTTATATGTGATTGATATAATAATTATTATCATAATTATTAAATATTATTATAATAATTATTAAATATTATTATAATAATTTAATATTTTATACTTCAAAGTTAATTTCACTTTTTCAGTATCAGCAAGTAAGGTCCTAACCATTTTTATCAGCCCATTGACTCATGCAACTTACAACTCACCTTTAATCATACAGTAATAGGTAATGATAACTGTAAATATAAAACCCTAATTCATACCTACTTAAACCTAACAAAATGCTTAAGAGCGTTTATTCTAAAAGTTGGCAACGTCGCGAATAGCTGTCAAATATTTACCTGTTTTGATTAATTTGATAATATTACTGCATGGAAATATGAAATATGGCAAACTAGTGAACAATCATGCAAAAATTCCCAGTTTTCCCTAAGTTTTGGCATCCCTAGACCGGTGTGCGCCGGTTCAGCACCGACTTTGTTTACGTCACGCTATGGCCACGATACTGTGACCACGTCAATGTGGTTGTTCGTGACAGATTACATTTACATGTTTTTGTTTCATATGTTTTATTCAACATCACAAAATTCATTAATACCGACGAACCTTGAGAAAAACTGTTGCATTCTACAACTTACATTCACAAAACCAGAAGGTTATTTCGGACGTACGTAAAATCTTTATTTATACTTACCACAGTTAAATTAAATGTTCGTTGCGTTAACTCCTCGACTTACAACAAAAAGGAATTCCGTATAAATAGAAGCATCAAACATTTTATATAACTAAGAGACTTAACGAAAGTTCCCTATTGTTACGCATAAAATAGTTAAAGCTGATGTTCACGAGCAATGATTAATTCGTGCTGTTTTACAAGCGCGTGCGCGCATCTCATAATCATAAAACCGCACTTGTGTTGTGAACAGACCGGGGATTTCTCGCTCCATTTATTTTGTTTTAGTGCCTGACTTACAGCTGAGTAAATAGGCGGGCACTACTACTGCACAATGATTCCACAAATAACTTCTACTTACTGCCACCGCTTCCGATTTAACTTTCAATTTGTAATCAGTTTATCTTTGTTTAATTAGGAATGCGGGTACGCTGAGTGTCTCGCTCTCTCCTCTTGTTATTCAAAGAACAGGGCGTCAGGATCCGTGATCTTTGTACAAGATAAGTGATGGGGAATAATCAATGCTAAATTGTTTAATTAAAAGCAGCTGCAAACGTTAATAAGATAGCTTACGAGGACCGAGTGCCTCACGCTTTATTTTATTTTTTGTCGTTTCTAATCTAGTTCAATTTGTTATAAAATGCTTCGGGTGACAAGACAGATAATTTCGTTCGTCCGACATGAGCAGTCGTGGCCGAGCGGTTAAGGCGTCTGACTAGAAATCAGATTCCCTCTGGGAGCGTAGGTTCGAATCCTACCGACTGCGGAAACCTTTTTGCATATTTGTGTAAGTAAACATGTGAACTTCATATAAAGGTCATTCAACTATAGACCTTCAAACGCTTATTTTATCCAACTTCTCTTCAAAAATTCAACGAAGAAGTCTTATCAAAAGCGGAAAATAAAAGCACCAGCAAAAAGGCTTTGTAAGTTGTAACCCCTCCTTAATTATCGCGGTCATTATTTTAAATCAGTATCCAGCATCGTGGAAAGTAACGAGCGTAAACATCGATCGGAAGATGGCTGGCAGGGTCTCATTAAGCGGAGTGCACGTGCGTCGCCGACGGCAGGCTCGACCGCTCGAGTGCTCTAGTCGCGATGCCGAGCTCGATCGCGCCAGGGTTGCGACACCAGCGATCGTGCAATCTCGATACCGACGCCATCGCCACAGTAAAACTAAAGATCATACCGATTGTATCACAGCGCAGCCTGCCGTAAAGCCTAGCCAAGGAAACAAGCATACAATGTTGTTCAAACATTGGATGTACAAAGATTAACAACAGGAAAATTGTACTTCGAGGTCGACTTTGCACGTCAAGGTTGTCTGCTACAAATTAAGTTTAAACTATGGGATTTTTGTGATTTTTTCTTAGCCTTATGTTCAATGAAATATTTGTGATATTTCGTCACTTTTGTTTACGTATTCTGACAACGATTTCTTAGTGATTGTTACGTAATCAGCTGACTTCATAAATAATAGAACACTCGGATGACTTCACCAGTTTATCTAAAGACGGCTCGAGAGTTAAGGTAAAACAACATTGAATAAATTTATTTATCTTTAGACTGCAGAACATCCGAGACTGCAGTTTGAAAGAATATAACTTTGCAGAAACCGACGAACATTACTTACTTAGCCTGGAGACTGGAGTCTCTCAATCAAGACACAGTATTCTTTTGAATCTAATAACTAAATGCAAATGGATTATGTATCTCTAACAAAATAAATATGTCAATAATTTATAAAGGAAGGATCATAAAAACCGTGAGCTTGACAATTTCTTACATCCATCCTCATTTCAGACTGCTCAAGTGCAAGTCCCAGAACAGTTGCAAAAGAGAGAAAAACAACCCGATGATTGTGTAAAAACACAATTTGCGCTGGAAATGAAACTCTAAACCGCATTAGGTGCGGCCAACTGGCGCGGGACACCCCTGCACTAACTTCTCGTCATGGGATTACGAGTCCGTACCAGGGATTTAAGGTTTCATTACTGGCTGCGGCCGTCTCCCTTGTCTCCTGCCTATAAAACTCTACTCGGGAAACTCGAAGCAAAAACAGCAATTACACAATCCCGATTTAAGAGTGAGGAAAAATTAAAAGTCATTGCAGAATGTTGCGGTTATAGAATACAAATGTAAAATTGCAAATATTACATTTATGATGATTCTGCGGCTTCAAATACTAAACAGCCGCAATTATGACGCCATTACGACGATAATCTATCTGTTAAATCTATAATTAATAATTATAAAACATAATTATTCTGATTTAAAAAAGTGCATTGACGTCACTTTTCTCTTCATTGACGATATATTGCTAGCGAAGTTAGACTTGACTATCCAGGAAATTATATCGTAAAAACTAGCTAAGCCGACTGCGTATATTTTCATGATGTCTGACAACATAGCCGTTTACCGATGGTAAGGGACATTTTCCCCTATAGAAAACTGAAGCTATAGAGTCAAACGAGAGAGCAATGGGGAGCGTAGCGAGCCGAGACCTCTAATGTACAAATATTGCGGAGGAAATGAATATATTCGACATTGTGTGCCCTCCGAGGGGGCTAGGGGCTCGGGGGCTCGCCAAGTGCACGTTTTGATTAAGTCGCCCCGCCATATGAATTTATGACTCGAATTCGTGTCGACGGCAGATATTGATGGATTAGGAGTTTTATTTCTTGTTAATTATGCAGTTGCAAACAAATGGTTAATATATTGTGCATGATTCGTTGTAAATAGTTGATTATGCATGTATGATTATTTATGAGGGTATTGCGACATCAATTAGTGTATGTAATGTAATTTGATGCAGATATTAGTTTGCCTGGGTCCTAAACTGCCAATGTCTGTACTGTCACCCAAAAACTTTTAAGAAATCTAAGTTCAACTTCTATCGATTCTTGCAGTTAGCCAAACAGCTTGGAGGATAACTCATAGGACATATGGAGATATTATAACATTAAGTCGCGAATGTAGCCAGTTGTTTCCATTCGAAGCAATCCCGCATCCAACTCCCAAGTGTCCCGCTAATACTCCATATGGCGCAACACCATGCGCAATGCATAAACAACCAAATATTCATGACCCCTAATATCACACACAACCCCTGTATCTAATATCACTTTCATAGAACCAGAAGAGGGCGAGGTAGGTCAAGGTATAATGGTCTATTATACTTAGTAGTTTAGGGCGGAAAAGCTGATACAACGACATATGCATGCATTAGGGATGATGAGACAATTCGGACATTAGTAGTTCAGTCACTTAATTTGTACAACTGCTCGTGCGCATGCTTTATAGTCCGTGCAATATGCGCAAGTATGTTCAGTAAACAATGACATTTATAACGAGGCCTAGGAACTAAGGACATAACATGATTATGTTGTTGTTAGTGTTTTTCTTGAGCATTGGCTTGAGTCATGTTAATAAATGATTAAGAAAGGAGCTGTTGAATATAGCCTGTTATAATCCCTGATAATTCCACTATACTGAGACACCCGGCTCTTTCCTCACACCATCTTCTCCATGCATTACCTACTTACAACCGAAGTTATACAACATACTAGTTAGACGAGAAAAATATTCAGTATGCAGCAATCATACATTTGCATTCATAATGCTATTCTTCAGAGTGTCGAGTGACAGTCTCAGGTTCGGAGTCAAAGCTTACCGTCCGTCTGGCGCCAGTCATTGACACCTTTCCACCGTTGTCGTGTTCCTAGAGATCGGCGTCATCATTACCTACTTTATTTGAAAGTTATTTGTATGATCAACAATGCAACGCGATCTTCTTGGAAACATCTGGTGTGAAACGAGGAGCACAGTTAGGTATGTATGGTGCTGTGGGATTTGCAATTTAAGTTCTAACCGAACTTAAATTTACTCGGTATTGAGTGGGTTCTAGTAATAGAAATAAAGCTGATCTGAATGATTTTGAAGGATATTGCTAATCCATTGCTTCAGATGTTCGAAAAATTTGTCTGCTCAACAACGTAAATAACGCAATGAATGTTGTTGAACTGTCAAAATAAAAGTCATTGCTGGTATATGATCATAATTTAAGTCGGAAACGATCACAAAAAAAGAAATGAAACTACAATTGTAAAGTAAATTGCTAAAATATTTTCGTATATAAAACATATCCAACAGTTTTCAGCGGCGGAGTATATCGTACCTAATAATCATACCAAAGATGTTTGCAAACAAACAAATCATTTGCGTGTGATGTCAACATGCCATGTTGACAGACATGATGAACAAACAAAAAGAAATGTGCACGATTTCAGAACGTTTTTAAAGAACAATATTGACACAGTTTTCCTTTTGGCATAAGTGCATCTTTATTTACGTAGAAGACGGTTCCGTAAATGAATGACTGGGTATCTGAAAAACCAAAACCCGACTACCTACTGAAAAATCACGCTCTAAAAAGTATGAAACAAGAAAATATTTTAAACGGAAATCAAGACATAGATACAAAAATGGTTAAGGTAACTCCGTGGTCGCATGCCATTATAATTTTGTAGGTGTACAGGCATGCGACCACGACTTTACCTTTACCATTTTTCAGTAGTCGGGTTTTAGTTTTTTCAGACTAGAGAGGTTCCTTTAGGGCAGGATTTTTCAAAACCACTAAAGCTTCTAGTTCAGGTTTCCTAGTAGAATGGTTCTGTCATATTACAACAGCCGTCATGAAAATCTGCCATTTTCACCAATCATCATCATCTGCCTAGCCTTTTCCCAACTATGTTCGGTCGGCTTCCAGTCCAATCAGATGCATCTGATATTGCTGCTACTTGCTGCTGCCAGATGCTCCTGGTATTTTACATGGGCCTAATATCTGGGTTCCACAACCAGTTACTGAGTAATACGATACCCCTTGCTAAGACTGGTCGTCAGACTTTCGGGCTTCTGACGACCCATAACGACTGTCAAAGATCCACGAAAAATGACAAACGGGACCAACGACTTAACGTGTTTTCCGATGCACAGAGGGGTCTTAATATGTAAAGATGGTCACCCATCTACGGACCAACTGCAGCAAGTGAAGCTTAACCTGATCGATCGACCCGTGCGGCTGTTATTACTTGCCCACCTCCTGTCCCCCAGCCAGTTTCACCAGTAGGTGTCAAAAAACGCACTGAATTTAGAGAGCTATTATTGTGTGACCGTTTACCGCTTTCTTAAGAAACCAAAGCCTTAGTAAATGGGTCTCGTGACCTACAGGACGCAGGAAAATTTGCAAAAAAATTTTTTTTATACTGTATCTACCCTCTTTTTTAAATAAGATTGGACATTTAATTAAACCCCTTTTACGTCTGTTCAACCGATTTTGACTTCTATTGCGTTGTTGGCATGACAAATGGACGCTGCAGTAAACAGTTGGTATTGTAACCACTTCTTTACTTTTAATGCCAACCTTATGCCTACGGTATAGAAGTCAAAATTTACCTAACCCAATTTACTTCATTATTTACTTTAGGTTCTGTCTCACTTCTAGACAACACTTATTAATTTAATCAGAGATTTTGTAAATATCTAACGTTAAACGTGAATGAACTGCTCTTTATGCAAGTTCTGAATGAGGTGTTTGAGTAAAATCAGTTTGTTTGCAGTTCCCACGGCCTGCCTGCTGTTAACACCTCGCTTCGAACACAAGACATGAACGTAGCCTTATTAGGACATTACCACACGCTTGTCCTGCGGAAACATAAATAAAAAGACGACCACTTGTAGGAGTCTTTACGTTTATATGCACATGCTTTTATGTTGGTGGATAAGGTGAACAAAAACATCACGCCACCGGTTGTCAATAACAAAACCATTTCAGAATCTTTGTTCAAGGCTCTTTCAGACCGCTATTGACCAGACGACAATTTAACAAAATTAAATTACAATATGTAAATTTTGCACACTACGACTAAATTAAAATGGTACAGTCAAGATGTGAACCACTCTTACTTATGACGTCACATATCCTATTGGTTTTTGCTTTCCTGAAAATATGAAGTTTCTAATACATATGTTGTTTGAGCTAAAATAAACAATATCATTATTTTTTAAACCGACCGGAGGCTTATATTGTTTCTCAACACTCCCGGAGAAACTAACTCATAGTAGGTCATATTTTTCAGTTAGACAAACAATTTCGCGTGATTTCATTTGAAATACATCGCGTACATATTTATAGCTTGTTATAAAGAGCGATGGGTGAGTGCGAAGTAGATATAGACGTCATCGAGCCAGCTTTATGAACGCTTGTTTATTTGAACGGAAGCGGATCGAGCTCGTTGATGTATGGGATTTACTCGCACCGCGGCACCGGCGCCCGCGCAACCGCTTTCAAAATACACGGTTATACATGACCGGCTAGACTTTTTTGTATTGTTGTCTGATTGTTGTAGTTTTGACAAATTTAAGCTGTGATTCGCCTTAATCATTAATTAATAACATTAGTTCGGTAAACTTCTAATTGGACGACGATATGTCACAGGACAGAAGATAGCCGAAAATCTTTGGTGTTGGTTTGGCGAGGTTAAAAAAAAATAGTAAAGGATCTGGATCCCTATTTATTATGACGTCCATCACCTAAAGATGTATTATATGTACTAATAGTCTGGTACCATTGACAGCAGAAACCATAAAGCCACAGATAATGACTGCGGTTTATATAAACGAAGTGTGTATATATCTACATACCTATCTACATAATGCACTATCTATGTACCTAACAAGGACTATATTGTGTTTATTAGCAATTTTCTGTTTTAAGTAGAAGCACCTGCACAGCGCACACACTGTAGCTATCACCTTATCTCAAGTGGTTGATTTAGATAAACGTAAGCAGGCCGTACTTCGTCTAAAAGCCCTCGCAGCGTTGAAATCACCTCTACAGACTGACGGTTGTTATCATTTCACACTCAACTCTTTACACTAATCATTAAACAGCTGCGAGTTGCGAGAAATTGCACAAGTGCTCAAGAATTGCTCGCTTTTTGTACAATATCACTGAGAGATACCTACCACATTAGAAATTTACACAAAAAACATAGTGTTACGTAAATCCATACAATTTGTGTTACACAATATTCAAAGTTATCTACAAACTGCTCTGCATATCATTAATATTCATGCATTTTTGAAATAGCCGTTTAGTTATTCATAATTCTAATTACACTTTTTACCATTTTTACATACATACATATGTTCAAATGTTATTTTCTCGTATTTTATCATTATATTTTAATTGTATAATAAAACTTCATAAAACCGCATTTTTATGAGGGAAGTGGAAACGGTAGTGTGTGGTTCAGTTGCGACAGAACAACCGACGAAGTGTTGATAGCCATAGGAACCTTGTCGCACTAATTTATATGCATAATGTTCCTCTTGAAATGTTTTATAGTATGAAAAATAGTCCAACGCCTTCACACGTGGAAGACGTGGAGCGACAAGGGAAATCGTAAAATGAAATGATATTAAAATTATATTCGTGTTAAATCTTTTTTTAGGGTCTATTCGTAAGTGTGATATTATATTTTGATGTTGATATGTAGTCTATAAAATATGCTTTTATTGATCCCATATTTTCATGTTATCCCACCTTAATAGAAATCTTCGTCGTAGAAATTAATTTGTTCTATATGAAAATTATGATTTATATGGACGCTTACATATTCAGTGTACATATTAATAAAGTTATAAACAATATATTATGATCAATACAAGATTGTTTATTATGCCTCTGCCATGTCGAATTAGAATAAAAATCAAATAAATGTTGCGTTGTGGAGCGTGCGCGCGCACAATGGCGCCGCCCCGCGGCTGTAGCGGGCACTAACGAGCACGCGGCCTGCACACGACCTCACTGTTAGCGTTAATTAGTAAAATGTTCACGTGTTCGCTATCTAATGAACCCTTTTATGTAACGATCAAAGAAATACAGCCAAAGTAATAAAAGCTCACTAATCACCTAAATGTATTAGAAAATATTAAGGATTGAGGAGATTGTAAAAAAAAAAACTAAATTAAAAAAGAATATTTTTTTTTAATATTTTTAACAAAACGCGTTTCATATTATGTATTATTTTTATGAGAACCTAATGTTTAATTTAACCTATTATACTATCTGGCCCTGTGGCGCAACGGATAACGCGTCTGACTACGGATCAGAAGATTCCAGGTTCGAATCCTGGCAGGGTCGCTAAAATTCCTATTTTTATTTTTCTTCTTTTTTTAATACTTATTCATTTTGTATTTCAAAATATAAAATATCTTCCTTTATTTAAACCAAATTACTTATTAGATATACATATGACTATCTGTATATTTCAAAGTAACTTTTTTTTCATCCTAACAAAAAAATTCTTAATCTTTATTTTCCCCTTCTAAGTAAGAAGTCTTTTTCATAATAATACCCTCCTTAGAGCGTTTTCCTTCGACTTGACTTATTGATCGACGTCCGTCTCGCGTCCCTCCGCGCAAGCCTACCTACCCGCGGTACGATGAGTAGTGAGTACATATAATGAGCCTCTTGTTATTCGCTTGACGACCTCCTCATGGAATATAACGATGTAAGTATTGCGTAGGATAATTAGAAATCATTTAATTGACCAAAATAAAACATTAGTGTTGCATATAAGTAAAACAATAGGTATCTTATGGTAAACAAATACTTTGAAATAATAAGTTTTTGATGAATAAATCAATCGTCCTTTTCTAACAAAACAACATAATGCGCTAAAATATTTTTGTTCCCTAATCAAAGTAAATAACAGAACTATAAATGATCCATGAGACGGTTCTGGCACTTAAATAAGCACAGAGAACCTATACCCCAAAACTTTCCAAAATAGAAAATCAATCATCATTAAAAGCAGATAACACGAACACCTGCAAGTTTTATAGCGGGAATATACACTGAAAATAACATAATATATTGGAAACAGAAAGAAAAATATTACGACAGCGCGCAAAAAGTTGAAGACGATAAAAGTCAGCCGTGTTAGTCGACGATGAGTTTACTGCGACACTGCTTATCTGCCGACAGCCGAGTGTCAAAATATTTGATGGGCTTAGCTTTAAACGATAGTCGAGCTCGAAATATAACCTACTTGACTCACACGTTTTATGGAGAATGTTTTTGCTACACTTGATGGTTTTTCTGGATTGTTTCGCACCTACTCGAGCAATATGAACTCTGGAAGAACTTCCCACATTGTGGCTACACTACTTTTCTATAACACCATGAGAAAAACATAAGGTTTTCAGTGCGGAGATTGGTTCAGCTCTTGAGCTTGAGGGCCTGTTAAAAATATTGTTTACAACTTAAAATGTAGAGTAAACCAACTTATCAGAACAGGCTTAGTTATCATTGCAGACCACTTTTACCATCGGGTAGTCCGAACTAGTCCATGCTACCTACCAAAAATTAAAAGGAAGCTTTCCTTGGGAAGATAATGTAAACAGGGTCAATGGTTTAAGAACAAAAAGAGCGCTCAAACAGTGAACTAACTTTAAAGCTATTCATAATATCTTATGTTCTTTAAGTTATGTCATACATTCAAAAATCATGAGTAATACTAATAACAGTTGAATTCGGTATTTTTTACCCGCAGTTCCCACAAGCGGACGTAGCATACGTTATCTACGGCCGAGCTATTTTAGTTGTAAGCTTTATCAATTCGGGGTCAAGAGCGCGCCTTCCGGCTGATAACAGCACACGATAAGCACAACCGAAATCGTCACAGCATCCCTAACATGTATTTATGACCTAATATAACAAAAAATAACCCATTCCATATCTGAGAGCATTCTGTCAGAACTGCTTTTTATATAGACACGATAAGATACTTTAGATTTACTTATTCGACATTCACTGTTAGCTCGTGTTGAGAAGATCAGATTTTTTTGTCGAATATTTGTCCGTGAAGTCTCCTTTTAAATATTTTCTTGGCTTTTAGTCGGACGGCGTTATATGTACGGCAAACATCCTGGCCATGTACAAACATTGGTTCATCTCGGCAGTTGTCAGTCTGTCACAATCCAACGGACATCGCGGACACGTGCTAAATAAGTACCTATCTTCTGTAAACTCGTGTGTTTGATTGAGGCTTACCTTTATCCTTCAGTTGTCAGTAGAAAATATTTGAAAGAAGCAAAAAAGACAACAAAAAAAACCTATTTAAAAGACCACCTTAAAATTAGAGCAACTGATGAAATTCAATATTAGCTGTTTGATATATGTTAATGCTTTCTAACTTAAAATTGTGAAGTATCTAACAAAAGAAACTACGACAGTAATTAACGCATTACCCACGATTTGTACCGGACAGATAATTGTCGTAGCATGTCGAATTGATAGCGAACAAGTGTTCAGAGGCGCAGGAGCAGAGCCACAGACGCACCCCAGATCAAGTGCCGATCAACTCTCAAGAGCGGCGATGCGCGAATCATTCGATTTGCATATATCCGTGACGAATGATAACTGATATTCATATACCTATGTATGAAAAAGGCGAAAAGTGGTTTAGTATGCTGGCATACTAATTTGCTGTTGAAAAATAAACATTCTTCTTACGCACAATCATTAATTGATTTTTCCATCAAAAGTCATCTCTTGGAGCTTCTACTCTAGTCACCGAAAAACATATAGACAATTCGTCTTCATTTAAAAAGTGAGAGTGCAAGTGAACATTATCGAAATATTGCCAGACAAGCACTCAATGAAAATATTCATCACGAGATGGCTTTCATAGCGTGTCGTCATTACCCACTGCACTCTCGTCGTGATTCGCTTCGCCCGCCCTGAGGGCCTTAGAACGGAAAACCGAGTAGGGAAGATAACACGACCACAGTAAAAAGACCCCCCATTCCTCTATAACTTATTACGAAATAGATTAGGAAGAGGGTCCTTCTTAATTTTGTCAGTGATCAAGGGGGATGAAACAGTAGTGGTGTGTATATCTGAGATTTGTTTTTGATGACTGGTTTTATGGCTGTGGCTTATATTACTATAAAGAGCAACAAAGGCATTGTAATAAAAATGGTTTTAATATGGAGGGAAAGCAATTTTGTACATATTAACATATAGCTATTCATGTTTACGATATTAAGGTTTGTCTTTTCATTAACGTCAAACTAGCTTTTTCCTGCGACTTCACCCGCTTGGAAGTTGGAAAATATCCCACGGGAACGTACAACCGGGATTAAAAGTACCCTTTGTAGGTATCCAGGTAAACAAAACCTTAATGAATTATTCATCTAAACCTTTCTCATGAATCACTCCTATTTCAATCCTCCTGTTTTCACTAATAGACATTAGTGAAAACAGTATGAAAATCTGTTCGGAAGTTTTTGAGTTTATCGCATTCATAATACGAAGTGATAAAGAAAGATTGCTGACTCATATTGGGAAGAAAATGAGAAAGACCGTGTACAAAGCGGAACTAACGATTAGACTACAGACTGACCCTAACATGAAAAACTAATAAGCTTCTCATGATTGAGATATGGATATTCCGTCACCAATTTGTGCAACCGATTCTTTGTGTCTTGCCCAATCTTAGCAGCATGTAATCGTCGGCATAAGCAACAACGACCCCGCTGGCTGTCGAAAGGTCGTGAGTCAAAATATGCGCACGACAGCGACACCGACAATAGGTCGGTTCAGATTATAAAAAGAAAAGATCGTTAAAGGTTGACACGAAGAACATACTTACAGTCTCGCTTTAAATCACAAATGTACCTCAGAGAAGGGCTTTATTATTAGTAAGAGTGAGGTCGTTAGATAGTCGCATTTTGCAAATGGCTGATTTCATGTGCTGCCTTTGAATAAACTGAAAATAATCGTGAAGTAGCCGCCTCTTACCTACTTATACACACTTAGCACAGTACTTTCAGCTTTTAGTGGTCAATTGGTATAACATTAATAGCGGCTTTATCTGACATTGTTCACAACAACATTATCTATCAAAGTTCCCAGAGGAACCGATCATTACAAGCACAATGTACAGGATAAGAACACAGTACGTGAATTCAACCCCTCAGTGCGGACACGTGCAGTACACGCTCACCGTTATCTTAGCACGTGGCTTCTTGCCTATCGATTTTGGAAGAAGCATTGTCAACCTTTTTTTTTTCCTTGTCCTAATACTGTTGTGCTTAGTTACGAAGTTACACAACAAAGCATTTGTTAATCGTCAACGGGACGACGAGATTTTCCCCAAATAAATATTGGTATATATACTTAGGTCACCCACCTATATTTAAATGGGGAAATCTCGTCAACGTGAGATATTAAATTTTGGCACTATAGTAGGTAGTAGTCAATGTCGTAATCAAATCACTCTGTACCTACGTGTAATTTAATTTAGATTTAATGCATTTATATCTGGTTATTATTTTTTATTGGTTATACTTTCGTTTGTCATCATTATATAGTTAATCATTATCGTCGATAAATCATTTTAAATGAAACAAAAATGTACAATTTTAACAACATAGTACATAACAATCACGACACATTATATACCTACCTACCAACAACAAACGCTCTGATTGCGATAGAGTGGAAACTGACGCAAGTTCCGTTGCGGCACGTGTACTTAGTTCCGGACTTCCGGTCTTGTGCCGAAAATAGACGGCGGGGGTGTAACGTGACTTGTGGGAAAAACTTATCGACTTTTGTAATCTTTTTGTGAGTGCCTATAAAATTCAGAAGCATATTTTATTGCCACATATTTCATTTTAATGTAAACGAGAAAATACTTCGAATAACACCTGTTTGATTTGTTAGAGTAGTTTTTCTGCTGTAAAACCACAACTTTGCCAATAGTTTATTTTACAAACAAAAATTATGACTAGTCTTGCGCTTGGTAAGAACAAATTCCTATGTAAATAATTACACTAGCACATGCTCAGTAGGTATAATGTCTCAGTAAAATATCAATTACAGAACTTTTTTCAGTGATATGACTATTATTATCAGGATTTGTATCTTACATAAAGGAAGTATCCTATTTTATCTATTTTCTTTATTTTAGACGGTGAGCTGTGAGTGCCAATAAAGCCAGAAAAAAAAACTATATAAAAACATGACATGTTTTCACATCATGTCCCTGTTTTAACACGGTAAAGTCAATGACGCTTACGATGGCCCGGGCGGGGCGAGGGTGTCCCCGGGGATGATCGTAGCAACAGAAGGGTTGATGAGTCGGCCTGATGTAAGCAAATGTTGCGAAGAATTCAACATAAATCTACGAGGAAGCCAAACAAACAAACACAGACACAATTTTTCATGGGCAGACGTTTTTGACGATTTAACTTTCTCATTTAAAAAAAGTAGGTACCTTTGTCCTAAATATTAGAATAGTGAATATTTATGTAATAGAACTGGAAATATGGGTGTGCACCTCTACCTAACCCTTCGAGGAAAACACGCGTGACGTTCTCTTACGTTATCTAATATTCCTAACACACAATTTCAAACAAATAAAAAATAACAATTGACTGATTCGTTATAAAGGATGTTGTTGTTTTAAAATACATTTACTTAAATAAACGCAATCAATCTGCTTAGCCTTTTCCCAACTATGTTGGGGTCGGTTTCCAGTCTAACCGGATGCAGCTGAATACCAGTATTTTACATGGAGCGAATGCCTATCTGACCTCCACAACCCAGTAACTGAGTAATACGATACCCCTTGGTAAGACTGGTTGTCAGACATTCGGGCTTCTGACGACTCGTAATGACTGTCAAAAATCCACGAATTACACCCGGGACAAACGGCTTAAAGTGCTTTCCGAAGCACGGAGCAGTCTCGTTATGTCAAGATGGTCACCCATCCACGGACCATCCTAGCATAGCTTAACCTGATGGATCGACCTGCCCGGCTGTTATTACTAAGCCACGAGCTCCTCTTACATGCACGCAAAAAACAAAAAATATTTACCTGATCCATAAACATTTTCCAAAACTTGTGTTGCCATAAAAACACAGCAATAAAAACATTACGTCAAGTCAGCCATTTTCCGTATCGTTCCAAATTGACACTTGGGTATTTGCGATCGTGCAATAATGGCGCATGAAATGCTTACAACGTTTTCCACTCGACCCGAGTCGGATCGCGTCGGGCCGACTCGGCTAAATTACGTGAAACGTGCTCGCAATTCACAAAATATCCGCTCTGCCCTTCCCTTCCCAGATTATACTAAAACACATTTATAGTACCCGTAAAATGTAACTACATATTCATTGAAAGAAAACAGTTACAACGTCGATACTTTTAAACCGAGTAAAATAAAGACTTAAATGTTTATGATACAATAAAAAAACCTTTTTATTTCTACTACTACTACTACAGTGAAGAAACATTGAGTAACCTTGTGCCAGGGGTATACAATTTTAATCCCAAAATCAATAACATAGCAAGTCTGTACCTATCACTTATTTGTAAGTATTCCGTATCGCCGATTCAATCAAGTAATTAATCTAATTTAAACGAATCAACGGCATAAATCATAGGGACGAGCCCGTACAACTTAGCCAGCTGTCTGCCTCGCCAATCCAATTTAATAAAAAGGTTTCTCATAGAGTACGTTGCTTAGTTTACAAATAACCCCCCTACCCCGCTTCCCTCGGCCGTTGTGTGACCGATGGAAATGCACGTGCGGCGTTATTGCGTACCTATAGCAATCGATGACGCGACCGCGACCGTGCGATACTACTTTCTTTGGTTTCACTTTGAGGCTGTAACAGCAGATTGTTTGTTACATATTGTGTTATCTTTGTTAAGACGGGTCAGTTTGTTATACTAATGTCTTCGATAACACTCCACTTATGTGGACGACTCACGAGTGACATGGTTTCAGTGCAGTGAAATGTGGAAAACTATTTAGGTACTTATAACTGGTATATTTTAAATCTGTAGCCTAAATACAAGTCAATCGTGAAACTTTATGAAGTGTAAACACGTTTCAAGTTATGTTATTTATTATGTGTACGTTATGAGTTCTTGTAAAATTACGTAACTAAAGTCACAAATAGTTTTTCATTTACATCTCGAAGAAAAACAAATGCAGTTCGTTAAACATTAAAGTCGAACAAAGACACCATATACTCTAATTTAGAGTTATGTACATGTTTTATAAAATATATCGAGGTATATTTCCCTATAAAGCTGGCTAGGGTGGGTAAAAGAAGGGTGCTGATTAAGTTACGTGACATGCGCGCGCCAATTTGTATCGAGACTTCGCCCTCCGAGAGCACACGACACCATCAGCGAAATTACATTACTAGCCGTAATTAAATAGTCCTTGTTTTTATAGGAAAACATGGCGTGTTTACTGTAAAGAAACACGCACGCTACAAGCAGCTCTAATGACATTGTAAATATTTGTTATGGACTGTGCCATTTAATGAAGCATGTTTTCGTGTTAGGTACAAAAACGTATATTTTCTTAACCTACGGGGTAATTGCGTAGGGCATAAGGCCCACTTGCGCGTTAACAGCTAACTCAGGGTGAAACCAATTCAGGTCCACTTGTGCGTTCATGGGTTAGCTAAATAACTCGGAATTAACAGCTAACTCAGGGTCAAACCAATTCAGGCCCACTTGTGCGTTCATGGGTTAGCTAAATAACTCGGAGTTAACAGCTAACTCAGGGTCAAACCAATTCAGGCCCACTTGTGCGTTCATGGGTTAGCTAAATAACTCGGAGTTAACAGCTAACTCAGGGTCAAACCAATTCAGGCCCACTTGTGCGTTCATGGGTTAGCTAAATAACTCGGAGTTAACAGCTAAATCAGGGTTAATCCAAAGAGAATTATTGAATTAACCCTGAATTAGCTGTTAACAGCTAACTAGGAGTTAACAACTAACTCGGAGTTAATAGCTTACTTAGGGTTATCCAATTAAGGCCTACTTGCGCGTTCATGGGTTAGCTTAATAACTCGGAATTAACAGCTAACTCGGGGTTAATCCAACGAGAATTACTGGTTTAACCCTGAGTTACCTGTTAACTCCGAGTTTTTAGCTAACCCATGAACGCGCAAGTCGGCCTAACAGTAGCAATGGCTTTCATTTTGACAGTTCAACAATATTCATTGCGTTACATACGTTGTTGAGCAGACAAATTTTTCGAGCATTTGAAACAATGGATTAGCAATATCCTTCAAAATCATTCATATTGTAATTGAAAGTTTATTACGCAATTAGAGTCCTAGTCTAAGTTTAACTCAGTTCAGATGATTTTGAAAATGGCTCCAATTCATATTCTTCCTGTCTAGATGAAAACAGAAAGATAAACAATCCACTAATAAAAATTGAAATCATGACGGAAAAATCGATAAAACAAAACTGTTTTGTAATCCAACGTTTATCCGTGGCGCCTTCTTCATTATCGATCATACTAAAAGCTTCTCTCTTCAGGCCGCTCCTAATACACTCCTTACTGTAAACAATAACATTGGAAACTTTTTAACACGTCATGGAACATACTCCCCGAGGCGAATAATTCAACGTGTTGTGAAAATATACACAAGCACGTGCAACGCTTGGTTCAAGTGAAAACTCTAATTTTATTTAGTTTACCAATTTAGACCGCGGTTGTCCGAAGAATGACGAATGCACCTCGTGAGGCTGCCAATTAACGCTCGAGAACAAAAAGTGGAACCCGAATTGGATATTTGTGGACCGGTATTTTATCAAGATGACTTTTAAAACTGCAGCTGTAATTAACGTCACCTTTTGTAACGAAACAATATTATTAGTGCTTGCGATAAAATGTACAGCATTCTAAATGCAGTTCGATCATTTCACAAATGTATAACGTGATATCATAATTTTTCCAACTTCCAATTTCCCTTAGCTTTGATTTAGTTTTAATGTAATTATGTCATTTACTAGTCAAATTCGTGGATTCAAATCACTCAAGCAATGAAACCATTCCACAGTTCTTAGAGCTGATTATAATAATAAAAAGTATCGTGTGTTTCATCTGTCAGTCAAGGTGCTCGTACCAAACGGTTAACCAAACAGAGAGGGCGTGCGGCGCCAGCCGCGAGATTATGATCGCGCGAGGACCGTGATTAATAGCGAACTAGCGCGTGCGCAGGACTCACACGCATGTGCGCCTGAAACTTGTGAAGATGGAGTATAATTAGAAGACAATCCGTATTGTCCTTTTCCCCAATGAAAACAATAAATAGAAAGTTTGTTTTTCATTTTTCGTAGAAGTGTCGTAGATCGTAGCGTAGCAGTTAGCAATGCAGATATAATTTCTGAACATTTTTAGAATTTTCTTTTTAGCGGTACGAAAACAAAATCTGATCAGTAAGGGATATGTCCTATTATAAAGTTACTTCGGTTTCATATTTTCAATAACTATTTTCCTTTAAACCACCTCAAAAATTGTTGACGAATCAATGACCTTTATGTAAAGCACCTACTTCAAGTACAGTTCTACAATTTCACATGTACCTGTGAGCAACACTATTGCTCATAGTAATGAATAACAAATGCGAGCGGCGCACAAGTTCCAAGTAAATAAATCACGGTGCCCGCGCAGCCGTGCGGCGTCGCCTCGGCGTCACCACGACGTACTCCGGAGACTGCCACACGTCCAAATGACTCACTCGCTTGACGAGCTGCAGATACTTAAGAATGTACTGATGATAATTACTGCTGCTGATATGATTCAGGTTACTGTATGGTTAATAGTCTACCTGTGACTGCTCTGTATGTGGACATGCGTAGGTAAATGAGCATTTATTTTTTCAGAAATATCGGATGTATGATTCATTTGATTATTTGATTACTACCTTTACGGCGACTGCACCTGTAGTCTATATTTTGTGCAAACGCGACGTAAACGTGGTACCTGAACATGAGACACCTACAAAGCTTATAGGTACTGCAAATACTAAAACAAAATGATTTATCTACAGCCGATCAGCTCAAAATAAACGATTCAACTTCTCATCTGTCACATTCACCTCTACAAGTCAATGCTCGCCAACTAATCAAACATTTCAATCAGACGAACATTCACGTCATTGATTTGATACTAATCCAACATTCAACCGCTCCATACTGATATGTAGCTTTATTTATGAACATGTAATGCTTAATTAACCAGCAAAGCCGTTGGATTTCCATGACTAATACCTACATTGGTACCATGACAGCGACATTTAGTAACAATTGTGTCCTTTATATTTGATAAGGAGAGATTCTAGTACTGCAAAGCTATAAGGTTTAGAGTTGAAGAGGAAACACGACTGATACTCGTTCTGCATCGTTTCGCGTATAAGGTATTGGCTACATCGTTTAGACATAGCGTTGAGTTGCTCTTCAACAAAACTATTCAATCCCTAGCATCAGGTGCAATGAGCTCACTTCAAGTTAACTTCAACTATTATAAATTTTCACGGCGAGTTTTTTACAGATAGGCAGGATGATATTATCGAAAGCACGATCCGTGAAGCTCTCGAAATGTATGTGTACTAGATTCTCCAACCGGGAAAACTGTGCAACTCATGAAAATATAAATAAAACTGAAAATAATTAAATTAATTTTTTTGTCATGAAAATGAGAAGCGAATTTTCTCTTAAAATTACTAATCTGAACATATTTTCTTCAATATATGTCAAAACTAAACTATTAAAAAGCATATACACTTGTATGACTAATCATGCATCGCGATAATATAGTTCAGACTGCGCAGGAGCAAACAGCAGCCTACGAAAATCGGGCGCTACTTTCGAAGCCGTGTCAAATTTCTGTCTGAGAAAACGTCCGGAACATTTTAATATATGCAATAGTTGTATCAGTAAACCGCGTTGCTCACGATCTATGTCCGCAGCTGAGCGCAAGTGGAACGCAGCTGTCGCGACGAGCAGACAACAGTTGTCCACCGCGTTTGTCTTCAATGCGCGCGCGCAACCCATCCAACCACCAGTACCAGATTAATCATTCGTAACTATTTTCTTTTAAACACGACATGAAAAAAGGTTTTAATTAAGTATGTTCAATTCTTGTTTAGTAGGTAGTTGGATATCTAAATTGAATCAGGAATGTCTACATTTTTCAGCGCTACGGGTGTCTGATAGTCGATTCCAAGTTTTTTCCTCAAAACAGTAGAGAACAATTTCCATTGAACGTAATTCAAAACTTCTCGTAATGAAAATTTATATTCAACAATAAATACATCTATTTATCTTATCACTAAGCTGTTTATAAAACTTACAATTTTAATGAAATGCGTTTACACAAAAATAATAAAAGCCAGCACAAAGGAAAACAACAACTTTTCAACTTTTCAGCGATATTTCAATTTTTTATATGAGAGCATTATATCTCTATAAGAAACCACCTTTGATGTTAATACCGCGTTGAAAAAGTCACCATTAATAAGTCGTAACGGTAATAAAAAGGATTGTATTAAATCATAAAAATATATCACAAAGAACTATTATCTGACATGTGAAAAATACCTATCTGGCGCATGTAAAAAGATTTATTGTCACTCACTAGGCAATATCACGCGGTAACAGAACTCTAAATAAAATAGACGAGTGTTAAAACATAACATGATTGTAACGAGACGCTTATACTCTTTGATGGATGGTTTCGGCGAGAGACGCATAAAATGATGCGATAACGCAAAAATTGTAGCGCAAGCGAACCGCCGCGCGCCGCCGCCGGCGCCGGCCGCCATCCATCATCCGGCGAAACGGGCAGTTTCCATGAAAATTGCTAGATGATTTGCATATAACTTTACAACAGAGAGATATACGCGAATGATTACAGTAACCACTGGCTCGCGAGCACACTTTAAATCCCAAATAATACTGATTTACAACAAGATTCGCACATAAATGAATCGTTTCGAGAAAATCCTGCCTCGACAATACCGATGTATAAAACGGACAGACAACATAGCATTAACCTAAAATATTATTAAATTATGAAAGTAAATAATATATAATTTACAAAATCTAGATTTTTTTATGTGTCGTAGCCTCAGCTAAGCGGCGCGGATGCGTTCAGTCATGTACTCAATTGTACAGTTTCCCGGCTGGCGGGCAGCGAGGCGGCGCGCGCGTTTTCCACCGGATGCATTATGCGTGTAACTACGTTACCCAACAAATGGTGTGATTTTTAAGGAAGAAAGGTCCAGATGAACGCTGTATCTTGTGACATGAACGAAAATAATTTGACGCAGCCGTTCGGCGGGCGACATACGGCGACACGTGGCAACGATATATTACACGCGAGCCGCGCACTAAAAATATTGTGTTGGCAAATTAATGGGCATTCCCGACGGTGGGTAGTGGGATGAAAGGAAGTGCCTTTTATATCTGAAACGTTGGTTTTGTATGAAAATGCGCGGCAGCCGGTCACACCTGTCCGCGTACATTGGAGCGGGCGGGCGAGCGCGCGCGCCGCCCAACACGCCAGGGCTGTTATACCGTTCACTCTGTGGAAAATCTTCATCGTAATTAAATAAATTATTTCGCACTGGCCACATAGAAAAGCTTGCTTGCACTTAAAAACAATGTCTCCTAAAAACCCTTTGAAGTGACAAATCTCAAAGTACGTTTAAGCCCACATGAAAAAGGAACTTCAAATTATGGCTTTCAACTACCATCGAATAAACAGCAGTTTAACACCGCATGGCCTGTCACCTGCACGCGTGAGAACCTAATGGCTGCATCAGCGAACGGTATTTGCGTTGCTGAGTTTCGGGCCAAGCAAATTTAAAAAATTAAGAACATCTTTTTTTTGTTATTTTTGCCATCGACACGATACGAAAAAGAACTGCAGTTTTTATATTCAGTTATTTCAATACTGAATCCTCTTAACTTTAGTAATGAAACGATGCTGTGATACTGTGTTAAATGTTACAACAAAAAATACCTTGTGATATATTACAATTAAAAATTACGACTGAAAGAAAATTTTAAACTCATATTAAAAGTACTCTTTGTATATACAAATATATATGTTTATAAATATATATGTTTATATATTTGCATATTACAAATTAGAGGATTATATCCAAGATAAGAGTGCTTGGAAACATGCTGGTCCTGCTCCATAGGACTGCTTAGAATCTAGACAAAATCAAACTGGTTGCTAATTTACCTAATTGTATAATTAATTATTATATTATTATTGTGATTACTTGATCTCACACACTGACTTATTAGTTTTACTTGTAAAATTTTTAGGAATATCGTGTAGGTACTTTTACAATGCTTGTAAATATGTGAACACCATGTATCTATCACATTATTATTTTTTCTGTCATTGCTTCATTTTTAATTATTTTTTTCTATTGTGGTTTAGTTATCTTATTCTTATTTTATTCTTATTCCTTATCTTCACATATAATTACATAATTAATATATACAAAATATTGTAAAACATTTTAAAAGAGTAACGGTGGAGTTTCTTCTCCATACGAAAACTACCTTTTGGAAGGGGCAACTAGAATTAATTATATTTTTTGTAAATTTTGACGTACAAAAGTGCCTTCTATGTGCCTAATTGAAATAAATATTTGACTTCGATTTTAATGAGTTTTAGTTAAGTACCAGAGGATAGTACTGGTAGTCTCGTACCCAACCATTCTTGTATCCAATATAGATAATAATTTAAAAATTAAGATGTAAGTACAAATTGCTGTTTTTGAATGAAAAATATTTTTTTTTCTGTGTACAGAAAATGTGGTTTCACGCCAGAAGGAAAGATGAAACATGAAATATGTACAGAAAATGGTGGAAAATTCATTGAAACTAGTAATTGGCAACCTTTGGAAAGATAAGACTGAAGAAACCGAATATCTGCCACCAACCTAAGAAGTTCAACGAAAACCATAAACATCACAAATTGAGAAAATTTTAGGTAAAATCCTAACGCTAGAAACTGAAGTGTCACCCCTACCTAGAACGGATGTGACAAAGAAGACGCACGTCGCCTTGTGCGTCAGTTTCATAATAATTGAGCAGATTAATAACCCCAGAGGGTGTTCATATTTCGCCGTCCGGCCGACTGTCGCTTCTTCCGACTCGTCATATCACACCCACGGACACAGCTGTCCTGGCTACGTTTTTAAATATAAATAGTGAAAAAGAAACAAAGTGTTTGGCCAGTAGCGGATGGGCTGTATTTGGTTACCGCAAGGAGTTCTTAAGAAGATTAGATTCACGATTTCTCCCGTAGCTGACAGAACAGAGGTTAGCTATTTTCAGAACTCTTATCTGCTTTTCTTGGCGCTTCTACTAAACAGCCCCTTGTCTCACTCATGGGTTTTCTTGCCTCATGTGTATTCTTTTTCATCTCTGACAGCTTTATTGAAAATTGCATCATCTCCTTAGTTAGATTTTACTTTACAATGAAGTATTATTACACTTCCAAGTGAATCAAAGTCAAAGTCAAATCATTTATTTCAAATAGGCCCATGTATGGCACTTTTGAACGTCAAAATTTATAAAATAATATAATTGATTCTAGTCGCCCCTTCCAAAAGGTAGTTTTCGTATGAAGAAGAATGGGCAAGAAACTCCACCGTTACTCTTTTAAAATGTTTTACAATAGTTTATATAAGTACGTACATTAGTTAAATAATTATATGTGAAGACGATGCACCTAGAATAAAATTACTATACCACAATAGGTAAAAAGAATTAAAAATGAAGCAACGACAATCGTCAACTGAAACTTTCAATGAGTCTTATTTTTAGAGCTGCTTACCTATCTACAAAACAGCTTGATTAGTACTTTACCAGTAAAGTCAGGCCACGAGACTAGATGAAGATTACCTGATTCAATGTTAAAATAGTTAAAAAGCTCATAATGAACCGCTTGCATCGAATTGACGGTCAAGAATACGCATCCTCGACTTAAGGGCGGGCGTCGCGGCGTCGTCGTCGGCGTCTCAGTATAAATACGAGGCACGTGCGCCGGCGCAGCTGCCCGCCACGTGGCCGCCTCTTTACGCGCCCAAGTAAAAATAGATCATTGTCTCGCGGACACGCCCACCCCAAAGATAAAACACCACATCAAACATTATATCGACAGTAAAATCGCTCGTTTATTTGTTAGTCCGCGGTGTCATAACATCTGGTCATCTGCCCAGAGCTGATGCCGGCACAACAATCAACATGACGCTTTCATGTTCACATTGCTGCCGTTGTGTAAATAAATCTCTGCTAATTCCGATATGCTAATAAATAATTTGATTGTAAGCCAATACGCGTGTATTTGGTCGAATAAACTCATAAATATGTTGGCAACACATCGGTCTGTGTTATCTCTACCTATATATCTTTCAGGATCTCCATACATTGTAACATCTATACTACCTAAACAGTCAACATATCTGCAGTTCATCGTTGGTAGAAATAATCGATAGCTTCGCGTCTAGTTCTCGTTCCTAATTTTATATCATGCTTGTCTAGAATGTCTAGCTAGCTAATCTTTACTAGTACCTAAGCATCCAAGGTTTCCCGTTCTCGCTAGAAAACAATAAACATAAATCCATCTTAAACTTTTAAATATACTATGGCACGTGTCAAGTGGCGTCTTCGCACTCGAAAACCGAAACAAAAAGACGACAGAGCTTCCGGCGCGAAATGCTTCCGCCAACTATAAGTTACAGTATCTGACTACAATAACTACTTGACACTTTATCATGTCACATGACTTTACGTGCGCCAAAGCGTGTTTCATAATGCATTTGTGCTGCCGTAACTACCTTTCAAGTGAACAACGAACTTACAACCATAAAGTACTCATTGACATTTCCACTGTTTACTTACGCTGATACTTATTGTGTAAGTGTTGCAAGGTCGCACCGGACGAAAACGGTACGAAAATTTCGGTAAATTATTGAATAGTTTACAGAAAAACATATCATTGGTCATTGGCCAAGTTATTGTCTTATAACTATGTTCGTCTAGTAAAGGAAGTTACAGACTTTGTAATTAATGCAATTTGTATTCACAACGCGTTGTCTAAAATGTCACGATGGCAGATATACCTAGTTGGTATTTCTCGGTTGAAAATATTAATATATTCCGAAATTACATTCTCTACATAGCGATGTTATCTTGGATTACGCACTGCCCATATTCTTACGTATAAGGGCCCGATCACACGTAATACCACAACCACACCACATCGGCAACACGTTGATGGGCGAAAATGAATTAGTTTATTTACACGGACCACACTTGAAAATCAAAAATCGCCTAAATCAACCGTGTGGGCGATACCAACCACATTAAGTCCACGTCACAACCACAACGCAACCACCGCGCAATAGCGGCCGGCCACATCGCAAACATAACGATCTGTCTGTCTGCTAACAATAGCCACAACATAACCACATCGCAACTACTAGCGACAACGTTACCACAACACAACTTCATAAAATTGCAGCGACATTATTTACACGTAACCACTGCTTGCCCACATTTTGTCACTGCGATGTGGTGTGGTGGTGGTACCTATGAACGGGGCCTTACGTAATACTTCTATGTAGAAGTATTACGTAAGGACTTCTGTATTTCTCCAAAGCTATGTGCTTTTGGAGAAAAACAGAAGTCTTTTCTTGTACTGTTTATTTCTTCATCTAGCTTTGGAAACTGCTGAAATCGAGTGTGTAACTTTCGAACAAATAGCTCTCTTTTACACTCTTTTGTTTTCATTTTAACATAAAACGGCTATCCGCCAATTACATTGGTTAAGGGAAATAAGACAAAAGGAAGGCCAAAGAAAAGATGGATGGATTGTGTGAGGAATGATATGAAAGAGAAGAGAGTGAATGATAGCGTGACGTTGCGCCAATCCCAAGTAACACGGAACAAGGGCACGAAGATGATGGTGAAAGGAAATTAGACAAAATTCATACACTCATCTCACAGAACTCCAGACATACCGACTAACATAATCGACCGATCGATGATGATCGTGTCGTGGTCGTGGTCATCATCGTCATTTCGGTATACCCCAACAACGGTGAGGATTTAATATTGGTCGTTCTACATACTCATTCCTACAAGGCCCACACAATACCGCAGTGTATACTGGCATTTAGCGCACATTGTTCGTGCGTCTATCAGCAACCGACAGGCGGGCGGCGCGGCGCGGGCGCCTCTTCCTAATTCTAAAATATACACAAGCGCACGTGTGGATGCAGCTTGTTGGCACTTACTTATGGACAATGACTCTTTATTCCTCACTTTGACTTCTAATAAAATGTAATTAGTAGATGGTTTATCAACTACTACAATGTTTAACGTTGCATTGCAACAATATTACCTATTTCGCTTGAGGAACAATGATATTTTACTAATATTTAAAAATTTACAAAACATTTAGTTACCTTTGAACTGTTAATAGTAGATAAGTTGGAATGTAATGTAGCGGCGCCAATTAACATTTTTATGCGGCATCACACCAAGTTATGGAACAACAAAGGTTCTTCTTTCATCCAGGTTAGTTTTTAAAGGCTAGAGATATCTTTGTGGTTAATGAGTGAGATATTTTCATTTATAGTTAGACTACCCAAATTATATTTTGGCATAGAATTACTATAGAGAGTCACCACCACACCCATGATAATCTCGACGAATTAACAAGCAATACATGAAATGTTACAAGTTACAACCCTATCTTATCAGAAGACGTCTATGATGACAGCCTAGATCTGCCATTTAAACAAAGATAATGTTAATCTTACCTTGATTTACAGTTGTTTAACTTAATGATAAGATAGATATTTCACGTTGTTTAAAAACAAACTATGTACAAGGCAAAGAACTATATTCATTCAACAACTCTACACAACACAGACATGAAATATTAACACAATTTCGAATTGTATCACAGGATCATATTTCAGTTACCTCACTATAAATTGAATATGTAAACTTTAACATTGTGAATACAATTTTCCGTCTCCCCAATTCCCCCCTCCCCACTTTAACAGCCTATTCAAGCACCCCTCGCGATCGATACCGGCCGCCATGTTGAATTTTCCGACCAATGCTGGTGGGTATGAAAAGCCGTTGCCATGGTAACGCGTCACGCCGCGAACCGTCGCAAAGGGGAAAGTGACGTGGGGAAGGTTTTCAGTCGTTTTGTGCCGTTTTGTAGTAGGGTGCAAGGCTGTAATTATACCTATGAGGCTATGATAGTGACGTATATGAACATATACATAAGAGCGGCAGTTTTACATTTGTTTATTGGTTAAAAAAAAATCAATAGTATTTACAGTAAAACAGGAGTAAAATAAAGATACATTTCACTTTATTTTTCCATTAACTTTAACAATTCCACATAATACATTTATATGGGCGGACTAACTGTATATGCCTAAGTTGCAATAAATAAATAAGTAGATAGTATTGCCAATCCAAACGGAATTTAAATGAAGTTTGCTGTTGAAAACTGTTATATACTTGGGTTTTCCCATGCACACCTACTTAAAATATCTATTATCCAAACTCAATACGTTAAAAGCTTCTATTCTTTATTAAAAGCTCTTTATTCTGATTCTTTAATTTTAGGCTGAGATAAATAAATTCGCGTAAATTCTGCACCTGCATTGTCAGCCAAAAGCGTATCTTTCAAGTTCCCTAGTGTTGTACCAACACCGCTGCTGACTACACAATGAGTTAGCAATGTTAGCATTGTGCTAATTGATATATCCCTTTATACTCTCGCAAAACTCTTCAAAACAACTTCCTTTTCTTTGACAAGTAAAACCGCATTGGAGTTGTATAGTCTCTGTAGGCGGTCCATGCTTTTGGCAGAAAATATCAGAACTGTCAAGTTCTGGGGGAACTTGTTGGGTGGAGGGAACTTGGTGTTCCATGATAAAATGGCTAAAATTTGTTTAGTAAGGCGTATTTTTTTTGTATTATTGCAGTTGCAACTGTAGACGTTATTAGTGTTTGATTTGGGAACAAACATAATAAATTAACTTTACTTTCAATAAATCATTACCGATTGGAAAATGGTCTGTCAAAACAATATTTTGTAACAAAACTTAGCCGATTTGAAGATCGTTTCTCGTAAAGTCGTAAGTTCATCTAGGTACTTATGTCATATCCGTGAACGATCCTCCAAGATTCAAAAGCATTGTCAGCATGTGGAGAGGTTCGACATTGTTTATAATGTTGTTTGCAGCTCCAAGTGTTCGTCGACATAGAATAGAAACACCTGCGACTTACCTGTCTGTACGGTGAAATCTCTCAGCGGACTTTCGACTTTACAGTTTCCTGCGTTTGTTCGCTAACAATAGGCAATAAGGCGGCGCGGGCGCACCGACAGTCGATGCGCTATTCAAACCCGACCGTTGCTCCGACAACACTATTCTTAATATCGCCCATTCATCGGTTAGCAGTATTTCTTCGCGATCTTGTATACATTACATTCAGGCGGCCATGCATCGGTGGTGTAGCGGAAATACCCTAAATAATGCCCACTGTCCATTTCAATGAACGATTGTCGCCAGTATTGAGTACAAGCTGCGACCAGTTCGATTGTGTACTTCATGAAGCTTTGTTCAGTCAGTCTGCTCATTTCGTTGTAACATTCAAGTGTTTATTAAACATTGATGCAGTGCATCGATGACTCACCAGAGAACAAGTACTTGTATAAAAAACTGAAGCATGAATGCCGCTACATATAACCCTAAAACCAAACTAATCAACAACAAGTAACTCAGAAATTAGGAATAACCCTATTGAATCGTACTTGTGTAAGCATAGAGCCGCAGCATCAATATATGTATATATTTGTACCATAGCTTGGCCAAATACCTCTGATAGATGTCACCTTGCCAATGTGAGCATTGACTTATTTGTGCAGGTTTACGTTTCCAGCTTCTTCGATATATTTTTCGTCACCGGCAGTCAATGGATAATCATATCTTAGAGGATCTTACTTAGAAAGTACATATGAAATTGAACAAGTTTGAGACTTATCATATTCGAACCGAGACCGATCGTGGTGGTTCGGTTTTGACAATATCTCTCCAACAGTAAAGGCGACCTTGTGATCAGTATTCGTTACATAAGAACTTCTTTTGTTGTCTGCTTGAGATTAAGTTATTATGTAAAAGTGCCCATTTTAAGATTTTTACCAGCGGTAATTGGTTACTGACAATGGACTTGCGACTACCTGTTTCTTAATCACCAAAAAAATGCTTTGAACAAAGTGCTTAGAAACAATAGACTTCAACAACCCTCTTGTGACTGTTAGAAGACAGACAAATAATTATACCTTGGCATTATAATGGTTTATTGCACTACAATCATCAGGACAGCTCTTATACAGTCAGGTAAGAACAGCGTGCTGTAAAGCCCAAAGGATGTTTGAAGCAGGCGATATAACTCAGCTCTCAACAGTCATGAATAATAAGAACAGTACAGAGGATAGCTACAATTGTGCTGTCACTTCACGTCGTGTGCGCATTATGCAGATTCAGTTACATTAAAACAAGTTTCTAGTTAGTGGAGGGCCCACACACGTGCAGCAATCCTACGCCGATGCGACGACCGACGCCGAGAGCATTGACTCGCGATTTGCAGGTGTCGCGGTCGCGACCCAATGGTGGCGAGCCTGCGCGCGCACCTCGCCAACGCACCCGCGCCCGCGCACCGCACCGCGAGGTGACGTCATCGACCAATACCTAGTATCTACTCTATACGGACAACGGCGCCGGCGCATAAATTCAACGATTCTATTAACATTTTTCCAATACCTGCTTTTATAAGCTAAATAAAGTACACGAATCACGTCCAACTAGTTAATAGTTATTGCACTGAAGTCGTGAAATTTGATCATTACTGTGAGTAAGTACTAAGTTAATGCTAAGGTGGCTATAATAAAATGGGCAATATATGGCAATGCTGTCAGATATGTTGATTTACTTTATTGCAGCAGCTAATATTACTATTTATTAACATTTAAGCAACAATGTTTAGACACAGATTACCTTGTAAAATACATAGCTACACATAACACAAGTGCCTGCGTACGACGCATATCTACTACGCAGGTCTAAGTGTCTATTACATTAGTAAACCGCACATCGCCAGACGCAAAGAAATTTTATAGCCTTCCTTTCCCGACGAGCATCCTTAGCAAAGTTTAAGCGCGATCCACTCGTCCATCTATGTAAGGCCATCACCAAAGCTAAGTCATGTGGGTTTTTGTTACTAACTCCGCAAGGAAAGCTGACGTTGCCTTAAATCAAGCGAGCTCGTTATTAAAAGAAATCACTGCCTTCCATCGACCATTCCGTCCGCCATATTTGGCCTGAAAATGTACATTTTTATGTTTGCTTTATACAAGGAATAAGAATCTCTTATGGATGCAGGTGAACTGAAAGAGCCCCTTTGAGTTTACGTAATGAGGAACTTGTGTCCCTTAAACGTTTTGTAAAAACGGACGAATGTTCTGCATTGGCATTCTTCCTGATAATTTGTTTACATTAAACCGATCCATACATATATCAGTATTCGGCGAAAAAGCCGTAGTAATCAATCAAATTTTTTTGCAATCGCAAATGTCCTGCTGACATCAAATTTATTGACATCGATCACTGGCCGTGGTGGACGAAAAACAAAATTTTCAGACAGCAATACCTTGGTGAGTTTTAAGTAAGGTGACTTGATTTTTGTTTCCATAACAAACGGATGCTGTAGAAGTGTTTATTGGTCATTGGTAACGAACAATAAACTAGTGATAGATTGTTTTGTGTACCGGTGCAGGCGGCGACGAGTGCAGGTCAGCGGTGAGCGGTGGCAGGGTTATCTGCAGCGGCAGGCCGGCGCCGGCGGCTTATCAACCTGCTGCCACATACTGCGACCATTAGTCACGCCACAATACCAGCCGATGATGCTTCTGTGATGTCTGACGTCATCTCAAAGACTACTTGCCATGTTGCAGGTGTCCGAGGCCACAAACAATAAGTAATTTAATAATCTGGTAATTTCAGAATGGTAAAAGTTGGTCATCATCAAGGATTCCAACCATTATAAAGTTTTCGTATCATAAATTCAAATCATCTAAATAAAAATCCCTCGTTCCTGGTTTTTCGTAAACATTAGCGTTAGCTTCGAATGTTACCAGATGTGGCGTGATATCAGTGTTTATTCTGAATAATTCAAATATTCGAACCAATTTCACATACAATTCATTTCCCATTCCCGAAATATAATAAATAATTTAAAGTTTGAAAACATTTTAATATTGACAAAACCAGTCACCCTTCTGAATGGCTTATCTTAACCTAATAAAAATTCCGAAACAGCCCAGAAAATTATAATGACCAAAATGACTAGTCAAAAATTTGGTCAAGCTGGAGTCGATGTGTTTACTTTTGAGTTCTGAACAAGGACAAATAGCAAGCAGTATGTATTGGAGACACTCAAAGAAATACTACAAATTGATGCTACCTACTGCATGAAAAGGGAGCTACGATTCGAAGAGAAATAAGTAAGTAGTCTAAACTGACACAAACTTATGAATAACTGAAAAACTCTTCCGTTATATTGATTTTACCCAAGATGTGGGCCGACTAAACCAATTTTGGATAAAATGCTCTATCCATATAGGTACTCATAGATCCCATGAATAAATCTCAGGGCAATTTATAATGCCAGCACAGAACTCTAAAACTTGCCTTATTAACAAATCTTGGGAAACTTGACGTTTAAAGGTCTTTTAAAACACAAGAAAAAAACACAAACGTTTCTTCAATACAAAAATGCACCTGAGAATGAAGGCGGGACCACTTGACTAATATTTCGATTATTACAAATCACCGTGAAATGAGTGATTCAACACCGCTGATGTCCATTACTGGTCGATGGGACATTCTGAGATTTACATGTAAAAGGAATGAATCAATGGATGCGGTGCATGATAAAAGTTTCTTGATATTTATTGTGGAACACGTGTGAGCGTCGCAGGTAGTGGTTAATAATTCGTTTAGTCCAGAGGTAGCGGGTACGTTTTTTGGTCGGCGGCCACACAGGTGCACTCACCTTCTAATTTACTATTCCTGATACCGACGGGCCATGGGACACAGACGTGTTTAAAGCTCCTTTGTGCCCACAGACTGTGATGGAGTCTCGTAATCTCACAGATTTTATTTTGATATTATTCATAGAGTTATTTAAGTCCGTAGATACTTGATGGAATATTCAAATGAGATCACATAAATGGTTAAGTCGCAGCATAACTTCAATCAGTTCGATAAAGGTCAATCGACTTAGATATAACGTAGAAAGCCATGAGCTTCTCACAAAACTTCGTTATAGGTAAGTCCTATAAGTCCATGAAAAAAGCATAAGTACCGTAGCTACTCCAGTTATAGCAAGTAATGAATGCGATTAATGTCTAGTTCTAAATATAATGACATTAGTGGGCATTAACCGTCCATATTAGACATGTAATGACCACGCAAATGCGCGTAATTAGTACAATCGTAGACATCCTCTGCTACGTCAGCTATTTTTATTATTCCACCAACACCTGTTTCCTCTAATCTTATAATTCCAAGTATACCTCATTTAACTTAATTGAGACATAGATAAATGGTAATCAACTTTATTACAAGTGGCCCAATTAAAAACTTAAAACGATATATAAGTTAATTAATTAAATTGTTAATAAGCATCTCATAATCAATATATTATTGGTATCGAAGGTACTGTAAGCATTTAAATTACCTTTCAAATGATCGTTAAGAATTCTTTCGTCATGAGAAGTGATACCACCTACAGACATTCCCAAGATAATTTAATTATTTCATAAGTTAATTAGCGGGCTACAAACTTGTTACAGGCAACGACATTTTACTTTAATTTATTTCAACACTAATTAGTAAGAGTGTTTAATATGTTTTACGGCTTAGCTCTTATCGATGATACAAAAGACTTTCTAGATTAAGAAAAAGTCGCATCAAATCACAGTAACTAATATTATAGGAGCTTACGTTTCCATTGATCCGTTATTAGATGCATTAGTATCCTTATTGACTGGCACTGGAGAGGTGAGTGGTGATCATGAGCAAATTGATCGAATGGACACGTCACGAACTGAACGTAGGTTGTAGTCTAGCAGTATTGTTCAATCACACGGAAATCACGAATTGTATTGAGTTCTATTGTTATACTGCTAATGGAAAAGTGTAACCAGAGTAGGCTATCTATCATGTTGTTAGTGTATCGATATTAATGTTCGTACACTGTTCATTAACAGGGGCAACTAAAACAGTTGACACTGCTCGTAGAAGGTAAATCTTCCCAAAACGGCTCAGTTCTCGTGACTGATAGATAACAGACATCGCGTTTCGATCGAAATTTAACATTCTAACTGCTCAAAGCCCTATTCGGCACAGTCGGCAAATCTGAATTATTCTCGCTTTCAATTTAAAAGGGAAACTGACAACCACGTTTACATTGGCATAAAAGTATTTTCTACTAGAGAATCAATGCACGTCTGTCGGATAAACCGCTTATATATCAAACTACTCAATTTAACTTGTGGTTTTCATCTCTCAATTGCATTTTTATCGATGGAGATTTCAAAACTATTGTTTTGTAGATGTCTGACTGTGATTGTAAGACAAACGCAGATAGACTTGTGATGTTCAAAGTTTATTTAATTAGTAGCATGTGAGATGAATAAAAAATCAAATTGCTTATTCAACTCATTAAACAATCAAATAAATCGTAGCACGTAGCCAGCGGAAGCGTTTATTGGTCCTCACTCCAAAGGTAAGAACATGTTGAGTAAGCAATAAACCATGCCGGCGCCATCTTGAATTTGTATTGTCACCGATTGTCGGTGCAGTGCTGAAGTGATGGGAGGTCCATCCGGCGCCGGCCATTTGCATCGGACGAGCTCAGAATCGATTATTTTCAATCGAACTATTATTCTATGCTGATGCCTTTCCTTGATTTTAAATTACTTGCTTAGAGATAGTCACACATGAACCCAAGTCTACTTTAAGTTATTTGAGATTAACAGATACGACAACTAACAAACATGTTCTTCGAATGCCTTTAAATTAAAATTGTAAAAATAAAAATGTACCAAGAAATGACCCTTAGTTTTATTCCAACGTCTACAAGATTCTATCTACGCAATGGGCTTGCGGTAAATTTCCATGCGTATGCAATTTCGTTAGCATTTATTAATTAAATAGCTGGTAGGTAAAGTTAGAACAAGTGCAGCATCAGCGACAGGTGGCCCCGCACGTGCCGACTTGAATAAAACGCAATGAATGTCAAATGTGCTTTGAACACCGCACACTATGCACTTTACTAACCACACCGCCCATAAAGAACCTTCGATAAAAAACGTAAAACATATTTCGCGTCGCCCTCGCACTCACTTAGGTCTTTTTACGTCGAAAGAACGCGAAGATACTTTCTGATTCCATATCATTAAGATATTTATTGCGCGACGTTGAGCAGGCAACTATAGTTTAATTTTAGCGAGTGTGTCGACGTCACAGGACTTAGTTTTGCGGAGCACGGGTGCGGCTCCGGCTTGAGGGTTAATTCGCCACCCTCTGTGAATGCCTGACTTTTCATTATCGAGATGTTTTATTAAAGTAGGGGCCGGTACGTCTGACAAGGGGAGCAGTAGGGTTATCTCCAAAGTAAACATACTTAGAAGTCATACAGTCAGAGAATAGGTGCAGAGGCGATCAGCAATGTTATGAGGATGTAGTCTCGAGTTACTTACGTAGATTTGATTTATCTCTGTCATCATAAGGAAATTTTCAAGTAACTAATACGAGTTTCAAAGGTTTTCGTAACTAACAATAGCACCCATATGATAAAATAGCATTTCTACACGAGCTCTGTCTATCATGTTAATTACGCGATTTAAATTTTAAATTTCGCAACCCTACGTAGGATCTGAGCGCCATATATTGAGTTACCCGAGGCGAGGTGTGGGTGGAATGTTTACTCCAGGATTTAGGGCTGGCCCTGGCCATATTGCATTCCTATACGCAGCCGGGCATCGCACGTCACGCTCAGCGTCAAATAAACTGGCTGATTGCGATCTATGCCTCCAGACACTCTTGAAGAAATTGTTCTGACGGTACGTCCATATGAATGCGAAGTACTTGAACCATAACTTGGGCAGTTGATCTATCACACCATTTTTTTTAATCTCCTTCTGTTTAATGCAGTCTATCCTGGAACACTCCGTACTAGTAAATTCTTGTGAACGATGAGCCAAGTAGAATCCATAAGGATGCAATAGGTAGTCACAAATAAATTATTTATATTTTTGCATCTAGATTAAGACTGTAACTGAAGAAAACAAGATGAGGAAAAGAGAAAATCTATACGTAGGTTAGTATCTAGTAGGTAAATAGGTGACTGTGAAGCAGACATCAACAGCTATATAGGCTTGTTGAAATTCTGTAGCAACACCTGAAATTTCTACTGCGGTTCGCTACGACTAATGTTATGTCTAAACGGCGTGTCGTGTTGGGCGCTCCGTCCGCACTGGTGACACATAGACGACGTCCAGTATATCAACATGCCGCAGACGCGTTCAATAAACATGCTCACTATTATAATGGCTGTAATTTCCTCGAAACTCTGTTTGACAAAACATTATAGACAAAGACAATGCCACGCGCCGTGTCCAAACACTGCGGCGGTGAGTCAGCCTCGTCAGCCCCACCAAATGTCCGACTGTCTGACACCTCCACACTCCGCAGACTGCACGACTCTCCCAATTATTATCTGAAGGTAGCTCGTTCTGAGATTAAGTACATACAGTGCAGATATAAATCAGACTCGTGATTGACTAACGAAAAGCTTCACTTCTACTTTTAACCCTCTTCATCGACCTAAAGTCACTTGCTTTAGCGTCAACACTTTATGTCTTAGCAGATTGAAGCTACACAGTATACGCTATCTATTAAGTTTTTTTTAATATAAGCTTTGTAATGCAACACCTATGGAGTGTAAGCTCCGACAGCTGCCAGTTGCTAGACAAGAACAATCTAGATCCAAAGTATTAGCTGAGTTAGCTCGGCGGCAATCTTAAGAGAATCTTTTACACAAAGAGGATCTTAAAAGCGAATCTTTTATTGGTATAAAGTGGCCAGGGCGAGCGGCAGCCGGTTGATCGATAAAGTGTTCACGCCTTTTAAATTATTGGCCGCGATATGCGCCTGAGTGAGTTGTGGTGTTGCCAAGTTCACGGATTACATGCACTATCGGAGCGTGGGCGGCGTGGCTTTGTATATTTTTATAGTGAATTAAATATATTTGATATTTATTGACTCTTGTGTATATAATCATTTCACAGAACATACATCCAGAAATTTTCACTTAAATGGCCATAAAGACAAGCAGTTAACTATGCTGAAACACTTTACTTCAGTGCCAAGAGTCAAAGCTCCCGCAGACAGGCGCGACGGCGACGCGACGGTGCGACACGATTCTGGTAGAACAATTTCTATAACGTTTTCATAGAAATTTGTGTCTACGGGAACCTTTATTAAAAAGCACACGTAAACATTCATTCATTTGTCATATTTAGCTTTCAAACGTACGAAAAAAATACAATAGCTTTGTGATTTTAGAGTTACCGAGTTCTCTTCAGCTAACCGGATAAAAGTTAGGGCTAGGTGTCCCTCACTTCAGGACAGAAGGTAGAGCAGATATTCTACCAACAGAAGAATCTATTCTTAGAAGCCTTTAAGGTAACATGATTTATTGGTTATTTATGTACAATTTTAATTGAAAGGAAAACTTAATGCACGCGCGTTCGTGTCGGATCATACTGAGTCATGTCTGTAGGTGGAGAGCGGTTGAACACATGGCATGCTCAGAACTTAGTAGTTAGATGCCTTTGTTTATGAACGACACATAAACCCACTTACCAACAACTAGTAAGTAATATAAGCACTGGTTTGACATCATATTTAATTCACAAACCCTTTGGCACTAGCAGTGCCTTGGTTAAGTTCAAGTAACCTATCTGTAATTTATTTACGTATTGAAATAAAAAGCCTTGGTAAGGTCCAACGGCCGAAGTTTCCAAGCGAGTCAAAATACAGCTTTATCTACCAGTTTTATTTTTTCTCTTTATACCAGTGGTTGGTGGAGCACACGTGCACATCGCCGCCCGCGCCTGCGCACGTCGTGACCTGTGCCCGCGCCCCGCCGCTCACCTCAACCACCTCAACCACCTCGACCGATTTATTTATCTGACGTTACTTTAACTCGAAATTCTTAGACTTTTAATAATTAGCACTAATTTCATGATCGACCATAATTAGATTAGGAATCATCATTTGGAAAGAAAAAACTTGAAAAATTATCTCAATTCTAAACACGAACGAAAGAGTAATCCACACAATACAGCAGCTTTTTATACTGTAGGTATATGAGCTAATGTAAAGCTTCTACATAAAACCTACCTACATGGATCGGAGATAACCGTTTAACCGATCATGTAAGTAAGTAAAGATGCGGCTTCTCAAAGTGAAACGAGTTGGAATACTCAGGTGCGCCTGCGCCGCGTCACGGCACAGATACATTGTGACGGCGCGCCGCCGCCACAGCCAGAAAATAGAATTAAAAGACACTCCACAATGGACCAAAGCCCTTTCAAACCGAGCACAAATACGTATTGGAATTTTAAATCCCAGCGAAATAAACCTCAGGTGTTCTGAAGAATGAAACGATACCTATTCATTATTTTATTGTTGATCCAACTGTAGGGTTGGGTGAATGGACGTGTAAAGAAGTTTTGTATAATGTAGGTAGGCATATAGAGATGGAAAATAATAGAAAATTCTACTGAAAATCAGTCTTTGACCCAAGTTGGGCTTGCATGGTGACCATGATTATTGCGTTGGGTTTCAGGCGCCTTCATTCATGGGAGACATTATGGCAAGCTTTGTTGTGACCTGTCCGTCCGTGATAGTTAGCAAATTCTACTCGCAACAACATCAACAACTCATAAACAATCTAAAACTATGAAACTTTGGTGTCTTCAAATAGGGAAGTGATACTGACTGATAATTTTATTTTTTTAAGATACCATCTGATAATTTACACTTGTGAGATTTACCTTGGTGAGACTAGTTGTCAGACTTTTAGGCTTCTGACTATCCGTAACGACTGTCAAAGATCTACGAATGACAGCCGGGACCAACGGCTTAACGTGCTTTTGGAGGCACGGAAGGGCTCGATATGTGATGGATGGTCACCCATTCACAAACCGACTGCATCGCAAACGTAGCTTAACCTCCTACCGACCCGTGCGGCTGTTATCGTTTTACCCACGAGCCCCTAATAATTTCTACTTATGACCATCGCTTATTTGAACTAAATTCAAAAGATGAATTTTTAGCTTTTTTCTTTTTCATGAACCTGAAGCTGAAAGACGTCGATGCTGAATAAAAAGACAGTAACTTGCTAATTCTAATAAGTCGTATGTAAGTCATTATTTTCTGTGTTATTATGGATTTCCCTCACCTCACTATTTATAAAGAGTCAGTGTACACACGGCTACATATCAAGCTAAACTTTTCCAGTTTATGCTGATCTCGCATTGTATAGGATTTCCGTACTATGCGAGGTCAGCTTATACTGGAAATGTATAGCTTGATGTGTAGCCGTGTGTACCTCCACCATATAAAAGTCTGAAAACTGACTGACTGACATATCAACGCAGAGCCGAAACTACTGGGCCTAGGAAAGTGAAATTTTATACAAGGCCTCTTTTTATAATGTAGACGAACACTAAGATAAGGTTTTGGAAAATCAACCTTTACGGGTGTTAAAAAGAGATTACTATGTAAAATCTTATTATTCCTTGAGTTAATAAACTTGAAATTTGGTACAAATGCCTATCAAAGTAAAAAAACAAAGTTTGTCATGTCTTTTTTTTAAACTAAACGGGGATTATAGGTTGTCAAAAACTTTATTGAAGAATTTTAACGCACGGGCCTTGTGGAAAACGATAATCAATTTTAGAGGCGAGGATTTTATTGCGTGCTGGCTTGATTAACTCGAAAACTGGTATAAATATCTACAAGTCAAATAATGATAAAGCCACAAATGATTTTTCAAAAAAATTATCCCTTCGCACGAATGCACCCCTCGCACAATACGATGAAGAGATGGGTAAAGATCGTCACTCACTGGACGCCTGAGAGAGGACATGGCCGTCGAGGTAGACCGCGGCGAAGGTAGTGTGACGATCTTATCACGTTTCCGGGACCAACATGGTAAGAAATCGCACAAAATAGAGAGATTAGGAAGGGAAATGAGGAGCTGTTTGCCCAATATTGGGACACAATGAAGGCTAAAAAAAAACCCCTATGTGTTGTGAAAAGGCAAGTAAAGGGAAGTTTATATTATGAAAGAGACCTTATTTCTTTTATCTATAAACTTAAAACTTGGCCCGAGTACTGATCTAAATAAATAATAAAGATCGTAATCATTAATACTAGACCATTTAAAGGGGATGGAGGGAAATTTATAAGGGATCGTACACAATCCACGCGAACGAAGTTGCGGGCAAAGTAATGACTGACTGACATATCAAAAACATTGCACAATTCCTTCAAAAACCTAATTCTTGCGATTGAATAAATTATTAGTTTTTCAAAACTACCCATCAAAGGGATTTTAGGGTGTTAAAGTCTGTTTGAAAGAATCTTAACGCGTGATCCGATTGTCTCGAAACTCATTATTACTATGTACTTTAAAAGTAGTAATATCGACACATAAACACATGATTGATGATTTTTCAAAAAAAAACCTCTTCCGGGATACAGTTTATGGAAATTATTTCTCCTTTGGTCAACAAACTTGAATATTGACCCGAATATTTTTCTTAACAAATAAAAAGATCGTAATCATTAATTTTCGAAAACTAGCTGCTAAAAGGGATGGAGGGGGTGTTAAATTTTGTTGGGGAAAATACAAAACGAATGCGTAATCATAACCATCAGGTTCTTTTTATTTAGTATGGTAGTCTCAGAAAAAATAAAAAAACCGGCTTAATGCGAATCGGATTCGCGCACGAAGGGTTCTGTACCATTATCTATAAAAAACGAGCAAAAAAAATCACGTTTGTTGGATAGGAGCCCCTTTAAATATTTATTTTATTCTATTTTCAACTGTCTAACTATTGTTCATGAGATACAGCCTGGTGACAGACCGACAGACAGACAGACGGACGGACAGCGGAGTCTTAGTAATAGGGTCCCGTTTTACCCTTTGTGTACGGAACCCTAAAAACCAAGACATAGCTGTCAACAGTGACGTGAAGCCGGTTTCGTAAACATGTGTGCACTTAGTGAGGTGTAGTTTAATTGTAAAAGGTTGTAAATGTGTGCGTGTGAGCGTGTATGGACAGAACGGAGGTGTTGTTTTGGCATGTTACCCTAAAAACTAAGAGCACAGGGTGTGTTTTATACGAAAAGACGCACGTTTTGTAAAACACGCCTTTTCTGCGCTATAAATTGGAAAAAGCAGATTCTTTACGTATCGATATAAAAACGTTTGAAGCGCGAAACAAACCCGCTTGTGCAGCGCTATATTTTGCCACTAAAAATGTTATTAAGTATAGAATTTCTGAGGGAAATTCGATGTTCGTAAAGATTAACGATTTACAATTTTGGCAATTGCCAAGCGAGCCTTGATATCAGTTTGATATTGATACTTAGGTTCTTAATGTCCCTCGGTAAACTTCGTGTTTCGTCAGTTGTCGAATTTCTATCAGTTGACCTTTGCACTTGGTGCAGGCCAGACGCTCTCAATCGACTTGAAAGATATACTTAATATATACTTTTAACTTAACGTAATATAATTAAAAAATAGGAGGAAAGCCGCTAAAGTCGCAGGCACGACACATAGGAAAATAGTTTTACAGCTCTATATAGTCCACACGGAAATCAAAACTAAACAATAATTAAAGTACTTAGTTCTGAATTCAAATTATTTTACGCTATAAATTGAATAATTGATAGACATGGAAATTAGCATTCGTTTGTATTCGGAAATCCGATGATACCCGACGGACATTAAAAAAATAGAAATACTGTACAGTACTGACAATATGGATGGTCAGGTTTTCGATACTCCTGCCCTCTGTACTCATTTCTACAAAACTATATTTATTCTATCGCTTAAGAGATGTCACTAGTATAGATTACTAAGCAGTGCCATCTATTGGGTAATAAGAAATACATCGTTTCAGCTATTCGACACTAGATGGCAACGAAACAAGTTTTTAAACTTTTGTAAAATGGCAACTCTGGCAATATAAAACTGAATGCTATTATTGCAAATGCTTCTTTTTGATTGGTCAATCGAGCCGGTACGAAATGGCATTCTTGACATCCGCCATTTTGCCAACGCCTGGCTGTGGAAGAGGCGTTCAAAGTAATACTGTGAATATCAAGCCGCATTGCGGCAATCAGCCGATTTTTCTGAAAGGTACGTAGGTAATAATTGTTATGTGCGATTCCTTTGCCCTTATGGGTAGTTATTTTCTTTGCACTGGGTATCTCCACGGTGGGTTCTATATCGATCGTGGTCGTTTTAAAGGTGCTAGATCAAATAAGCTCACCCATTCGAAAACACAGGTATTTCTCTGTTTTCGTCAGTTACGAGCATTACATTTTACCACATCCAAAATGCCACGATGCGGCAAATATTTGTCGAACCTCTGCTGTAATATAACTTGTACTTTCAGGTGTAGGATAAGACCGCAAAAATGTATCTCTACAACTTGACCTTACAAGGCTCGTCGTCTATAACACATGCCGTCCACGGCAACTTCTCCGGCACAAAACAGCAGGAGATTGTGATATCACGAGGGAAGACCTTGGAACTCCTCCGCCCTGACCCCAACACCGGCAAAGTACATACGCTGATGAAAGTGGAAATATTCGGTGTTATCAGATCTATGATGTCATTTCGGCTCACTGGAGGCACTAAAGGTAAACGACTTTATTGACCTAGGTTAAAGACCTCTTCCAATTTTTTTTTGGTTAGTTACACCACGTGGTTATTCGACGGAAATAACCACATAAAAGATTTGAGGAGGTCTATTCAAGTTACTATTTATATTACTTGTTTAATTTATAGATGTATGTATTGTCTTTTTCTTAATATTGCATCGTCTTGCTCCATGCATCTTAATAACACACGAGGTGTATGGGATAACTAGATGCATAAAATATGGCCAATGCGTCGCTCTTTACAATCTCTATGGTTGTCGAGATGTACCGTATTGGTACACTAGACAATTTTAAAATAGTTTTCTTTACATTCATACAGAATGCTCTATATTCAAGAAGTTACATGTATCTTTTGTTATTACAGATTATATCGTAATCGGTTCCGATTCTGGTCGCATTGTGATATTAGAGTATATTCCGAAGAAGAACATTCTAGAAAAAGTTCATCAAGAGACATTTGGCAAGTCAGGATGCCGCAGAATTGTTCCTGGCCAATACTTAGCCATAGATCCCAAAGGCAGAGCTGTTATGATTGGTAAGATTATTTTACACAGATAAATAAAATTTAACTTTTTTTTGTTTTATGATGTTTTTAAACTGTTTCTTAGTAATTTGAGATCATTGATTTCATATCTACCCTCAGCTTTTTTTCTAGCAGCTCTAGTTTTTGTGATACAGGTACTTAAAATTTCATTAGGCTGCTTACTAATAATGTTTTTAGTGCAAAAAAATTATTAAATTCCATAAATAAATTGATATGTCTACATTAAGAAGAACTTGTTAAACAATCCAAAAATAGTTTTTGTGCTGTTTGTGGTGAATATAAGTTTTGAGAATGTCATTTAACGCATCTGACTTTATAAAAATGGCCTACTTTGATTTTTTTTTGGGATGCCATTATAAGTGTTTAGTAAGCCATGGATGCCAAATTTTGTATGTGGTAGTTGTGTAACATCATTGCAATTATGGGCTAGTAAAAGAAGACCTACTTTGAACTTCAAAAGTTCTACGATTTGACATAGACTATTTGATCCCTTACTTTTCTGAAGATAATTTTGTTTTTTGCTACAATAGTTTGGTTTGATGATGGAAATGGGATTAACAAACGATCCAAGAGATGGCGTTTATTTATTGATGAAATGTAGTCAAATGTGTGATCTAACATAATGGCAATAAAGTGGGTTGCTTACCCATTGCACATTCAACAAAAGTTAAAGAGGAATATCCCACAATAATAGCCTTGGTTATGGAGAAAATAAAATACATAGAACATAACAGACTGATATGCGTTGACCTTAAAATGGTCAATTTTCTTTTGGGTCAGCAAGGATAATTGACCAAATACCTCTGTTTTATGTGCTTGTGGGATAGCCGAGCCAAAACAGAACACTGGACTAAAAAGTTTGGCCTTTGGCTTTAGTGCCAGGTAGTATGAATGTAATAAAGGTACCTCTAGTAGCCAGAGACCGCATTATATTACCCCCTCTCCATATAAAATTAGGCATGATAAAACAATTTGTAAAAGATCTAAACAAGGATTCTTTAATGTTAGCGTAAAATATTCGAAATTAAGCACAAAAAATAAAAGCTGGTATTTTTTATGGTCCTCAAATCAGGGAACTAACTTGTTTGGGTTGTGCAAAATTTCTTAGGAAATAGTCTCAAGACTACATTCAACACATTGAGCAGCTCATGTTAAGTTTTGATTCATGCAAGAAAATCTTACAAAAGAAAGTTTTTTTTCAAGTTAGGTTAAGTAGAGAAAAAAATATATAAATAATTCAAGTAGTTTTTGCTAAAAATGTAATATGTTAATATTTAAAAAACTAGAGCTGCTAGAGAAAAACTGACAAAAAATCAGGTATGAAACTTCATAAAACAAAACTACTCCTTACCAGTGTTATACTTCATTGTCCTATTTGTAGTACATCTAGGTCAATAATCTATATCTGGCTCTATTTGGGGTGGACCACTTTTTGTACATTTGACTTGTACAAATTTTATGTAATAACCAAATATTTGCAGGCCACATTTTATAAACTAAAAGCTACATTGTAAAGTAGTTTAAAATACTATTTTAACATCTAATATTTATGCCTCTTACTGGGTAAAATTTATAATTATACTTTTAATTTGTAGGTGCAATTGAGAAGCAGAAGTTAGTGTACATATTAAACAGAGATGCTGAAGCAAGACTCACAATTTCCTCACCCCTGGAAGCACACAAGTCAAACACATTGGTCTACCACATGGTTGGAGTAGATGTTGGTTTTGAGAACCCGATGTTTGCATGCCTGGAGATTGACTATGAAGAGGCAGATGCTGATCCTTCTGGCAAGTCTCGTAATAGTAATCTTTTGTAATAGGCCCCCCACTATGATTATTTTGAGGTCCGTGTTTCCGATTGACAGTGACGTAAAATCCTCTATGTATGAGTTGTCTGAACTCTAAATATTGTATTCTTTCAAAATTCCCAAAATCGTAACACTTCTTTCTATCTTTTAGGTGAAGCAGCACAAAAGACACAACAAACCCTAACATTTTATGAGTTAGATTTAGGTTTGAACCATGTAGTAAGAAAATACTCAGAGCCTCTTGAAGAGCATGCAAACTTCCTCATAACAGTGCCTGGAGGCAATGATGGACCATCAGGAGTACTCATTTGCTCAGAAAACTATCTTACATACAAGAACTTGGGTGACCAACATGACATTAGATGTCCAATCCCTCGACGGCGAAACGACTTGGATGATCCTGAGAGAGGCATGATCTTTGTCTGCTCAGCAACTCACAAAACAAAGTCTATGTTCTTCTTCTTAGCTCAGACAGAGCAAGGAGACATATTCAAAATAACTATTGAGACTGATGAGGACATGGTCACTGAGATAAAGCTGAAATACTTTGATACTGTTCCTGTAGCTACTGCAATGTGTGTGCTGAAGACTGGCTTCTTGTTTGTGGCCTGTGAATTTGGCAACCAGTAAGTATTTATATATGTGTATTGATATGCATAAGGTTACAAAAAATGAGAGACATTTAGTGCTCTCTTTTGTACACTTTAATGCTAGAGAAGTAATCTCCGAACCAAGGTCCTCCCTTACTTTTATGAGGGAGAGCACACTGATGTGAGATGTACATTTTCTCTAATTCTCATAAAATTTACTAAAATGTCACTGTTAATGTATCTTCTTACAATAATTTTACTTCTTTCAGCTACCTGTACCAAATTGCTCACTTGGGTGATGAAGATGATGAACCAGAGTTCAGTTCAGCCATGCCTTTGGAGGAGGGAGACACATTCTTCTTTGCTCCTAGACCGTTGAGGAATCTTGTACTTGTTGATGAATTAGATTCTCTATCACCAATTTTAGGTAAGATACTCTACATATTCATGCTTTTATCTTGAATCAATGTAAAGTTACTTCAAATATTACTCTCCCAATGATGTCAAACTTTATCGCTCCGTGTTTCATCTGAAAAACATTGACGAATGCTTAACCAGATCTGAGGTTCCAAACTTTAAAAAAATACTTTACTTCTATAGAATTTGTTTCTAATTGCCAATTTATCTTGTAGCATGTCGTGTGGCTGATTTGGCTGCAGAGGACACCCCTCAAGTGTATCTGGCATGTGGCAGAGGACCAAGATCTTCATTGAGAGCCCTTAGACATGGTTTGGAAGTTGCTGAAATGGCTGTCTCTGAATTGCCTGGTTCACCCAATGCTGTATGGACTGTCAGACGACACAAGGATGGTAAGTGACACATTTATTACATCTAGGAATGGAATTTTTATGAAAAGACATTTTTATTTCAATGAAAAGAATCGATGTAACTTGCAATATTAAGGCTTTAAACAGGAAGAAACGAAGGAGCTTAATGATTATATCTTTTGGTCCGTGTTACCGACATACAGTGACGTTACAACTAACCACTTATGAATGCTCTTCTTTATCAACAAGTTACTAATAAAACCCTGGTTGTTTGTCATACATAAACACCAGTGGTTTTTCTTTTCAGAATCTACTTTCGGCTGATGAACGAATAGAGATGGTTTCAACAAACACTCGAAGGTAGGCATCCATGACTTCATAAAACGCAACTGGAAGCTGACGACACAAGAAGACTGTTATACATTTTCACTAGCTGTTAGGTCTGATTTTACCTTAGATTTTTCTTTTGGTTGCAGAGGAGTATGATTCTTACATCATTGTGTCGTTCGTAAATGCCACACTTGTGCTGTCTATCGGTGAAACGGTCGAGGAAGTAACTGACTCTGGGTTCTTGGGCACAACGCCCACACTCAGTTGTCACGCACTCGGCGCGGACGCGCTCGTTCAAGTATACCCAGATGGCATCAGGCACATTCGGGCTGACAAACGTGTGAACGAATGGAAAGCGCCGGGGAAAAAGTCCATCGTCAAATGCGCAGTTAATCAACGACAAGTAGTTATTGCTCTGACGGGAGGCGAATTAGTCTATTTTGAAATGGATCCCGTAAGTTTAAAAATTACTTCATTAATATTTTTTACCGACGTGTTTGCGTGGTCGTACCTTCGGGCGTGGCCACGCAAGGGTGGTGCGTAGCTGCCCCATGCAGTGATAAGCCCACAACGTCGCAGAGCATGTCACTCTCCCGCTTGCGGTAGAGAGTGGCACTCGGCATATTCCATAGCCAAGCTGGAGTCGTTCAGGCGATGAAGGCGGCAAAACCATGCCGTGGACACTCAAATTATATAATATTGTTTTTCTACCATTTTCAACTCTGCACTGTTCTCAATAGTTTTACTTTTTCAGACTGGTCAACTAAATGAATACACAGAGAGGAAGAAGTTATCATCGGATGTATCATGTATGGCATTGGGATCCGTGGCTACCGGCGAACAAAGGGCGTGGTTCTTAGCTGTGGGGTTGAATGATAACACAGTCAGAATCATCTCTTTGGACCCAACAGTAAGAATTACTTTGATAATGAAAATAAGTACTTTCCCAGATTTAAAATGATGATACAAGGACACCATTGAATTTTTGTGATTACAACAACCTAAAATGCGTTATTCTAATACTGCTGATTTCAAACTCTTCAAATCAATATCCCGCATTTCCATTTCAACATAAATAAACTAGAATATTATTTCAGGATTGCCTAGCGCCACGTTCCATGCAAGCTTTGCCGGCTGGAGCAGAATCACTTTGCATTGTAGAACAACCATTCGAATCTGGAGCTAAGTCTGCATTGCAGTTGAACATTGGCTTGAGCAATGGAGTACTGCTGCGAACCACATTGGACTCCGTTAGTGGTGACTTAGCAGATACTAGGACTAGGTATGTTTGTCTAAAAATCTTAACTGTTTCGACTTAAAAAAGCAAATCTACCAATGATGAAAAAACCTATCGCTCCTTTTATAATCTGAATTTTTGTGAGGATTAACTTAACCAGATCTGAGATTCCAATCTTAGTCATTACAATATCGACACATCTATTCTTCTTTCTAATAAAAATCTGTATTTGTCGTAGGTACTTAGGATCGAGACCAGTGAAATTGTTCAAAGTACGCGTGCAGGCTGCCGAGGCGGTGTTAGCTGTCTCATCAAGAACTTGGTTAGGTTACCATTATCAGAATCGTTTCCACCTCACACCATTGTCGTATGAATGTCTGGAGTATGCAGCTGGATTTAGTTCTGGTTAGTACAGTTTTATCATTTGATATCTAGTCTTATTGTTATATAATACTTGTTATTTGGCAGCTAACTCTTAACATACTTGGGTACATGCCAGGCTAAGTCTATTCTTACTTTGCTTTTACATTTGGGCTTAACACATTAGGTCCTTAACAAGATAAATGCTTACCAATATTGAATGATGGTGCAAGTACAACAAGCACATAACTAACTAAAAATTGTCCACGGCATTTCTTAAGCACCTGAAGTGTCAAACTTATTTAGTGCACTGCTGACAGTTAGAGCTGAAAACAGTATTATAATTTGTAACAAGCGTAAAAATTCATTTTGTTGGCTTACCTGCAATTTTCACGTTTCACCCGTCAGCAATACAGTACCTAATTACGGCCAAAATTGCTTAATACCGACGTGTTTGCGTGGCCGTACCTTCGGGCGTGGCCACGCAAGGGTGGTGCGTAGCTGCCCCATGCAGTGATAAGCCCACAACGTCGCAGAGCATGTCACTCTCCCGCTTGCGGTAGAGAGCGGCACTCGGCATATTCCATAGCCAAGCTGGAGTCGTTCAGGCGATGAAGGCGGCAAAACCATGCCGTGGACACTCAAAATAAAAATATAGCTCTTATTCGAACTTCCACAAACACTGTTATAATAATGCCTGTACCTTTTTAGAACAATGCGCCGAAGGTATCGTAGCTATCTCTTCAAACACTCTCAGAATTTTGGCATTGGAAAAGCTAGGTGCAGTCTTCAATCAGACCTACCTGCCTCTTGAATACACACCAAGGAAATTCGTCATCAACTCTGATAACAACAACATCATCATACTTGAGACTGACCACAACTCTTACACGGAGGAAATGAAAAATCAAAGAAGGTAAACAAAGATAAAATATAGATTTGTTATAAAACTTATTTCACATGATGACAAAAATACACAAAAACCGAATTCAGTGTAGATACCCCTGCAGTACTGACTTAAAAATAATATCAAACACATTTTCGCGAATCTGATGACAATTTCTGACCTCAATTTTTTTATATTCAGGGTGCAAATGGCCCAAGAAATGCGGGAAGCGGCTGCGGGTGGAGGGCCAGAAGAACAACAGCTTGCAAATGAAATGGCTGATGCTTTCCTGTCAGATACTCTGCCTGAAAACATATTCTCATCGCCTAAAGCTGGAGCAGGTATAGAAACTTCCCTGTTTTTCTAATAAGTACTGACTAAGCCACATTCTCTGGGCAAGAGCAGAAAATGTCATTGAGCTTACTGACTCTAATCGGGTGTGGCAAGATTAAATTCCCAACGTTAATCCCAAATGCATCTTACTATAAGACATTTGATTCAAGTTTGGGAAACATTTAAATTTTTAATACAGAACTTATCCTTCACTTATTCGTGTATTTTTTCTATAGATCAATGTTTTCGTTTGTCAGGTATGTGGGCATCTCAAATCCGCGTGGTAGATATGGGCGTCAGTGGTGGTCAGCCGACCACATTGTTCAAGCTGCCGCTGGAACAGAACGAGGCGGCCGTGTCCGGCTGTATCGTGCGCTGGGCCGCCCACGCCGAGCACGCACAGGCTCACTTGGTCGTAGGAGTCGCTAAAGACATGATTTTGTCGCCGCGATCCTGCACGGAAGGCAGTTTACATGTCTATAAGGTAAATATTTGTAACTGCTTCTGCAAAATCGGGTTCCATTGTGTCATAAAATTAATTGACCTTACTAATGACATTGTTCTGTTCGCAGATTTATGGCAGTACAGGAAAATTAGAGCTGGTTCACAAAACACCTGTAGATGAATATCCTGGCGCGTTAGCACCATTCAATGGAAGACTGTTGGCAGGAGTAGGGCGAATGCTGAGACTGTATGACATCGGTAGGCGAAAACTGTTGCGCAAATGCGAAAACCGACACATTCCAAACCTTATAGCCGACATCAAAACAATCGGCCAGAGGATATTTGCATCAGACGTGCAGGAATCCGTATTCTGTCTCAAGTACAAAAAGAGGGAGAATCAGCTCATCATATTTGCTGATGACACCAATCCAAGATGGATCACAAATAGCTGCATACTGGACTACGATACTGTCGCCATGTCTGATAAATTTGGCAACGTAGCTGTAATGAGACTGCCACAATCTGTCACAGATGATGTTGACGAAGATCCTACAGGAAACAAAGCGCTCTGGGATAGAGGTAAGCAGTAAAAATCACTTATAATTATTGTCTTGACGCAAAATTGCGTCCGAATTTTTGCGCTAATCACAACCTTGCGTGATGAAACAAAATTATATACATGCTAGACTAATGAAAGTAATGATTATTTATTCTAATCTGATGCTAACACCAAATTAAAAAGTTTCTACGACACTGATTACACGGCACTAATTTAACATGACATTTGCAGGTCTCCTGAACGGAGCGTCGCAGAAAGGTGATGTCGTGGTCAACTTCCACGTGGGGGAGACTGTGACGACACTACAGAGGGCGACGCTCATCCCTGGAGGTTCCGAAGCCCTTTTGTACGCGACCGTCAGCGGCTCCCTTGGTGTGCTTCTGCCATTCACGTCGCGGGAAGACCACGACTTCTTCCAGCATCTGGAGATGCACATGAGGAGTGAAAATCAGCCACTGTGTGGCCGGGATCATTTATCGTTTAGGAGTTATTACTACCCAGTAAAGGTCAGTATTTAAAGTTGATTGTTAATAGCTGATAAGATCATATAATATGAAGGTTAAGGCTAAGGTTGACTGGTAGAACATGCCTCGGGCATTAAGTCCGTCTACGATATTTTTTACTTAGTTTGAATAAATAAATCATATTCAAAATTAATCATTTTGCCATCAGCTGAACTTGGTTTTTACATAACCTGCGTCCAGCCGTTTTATCTAAGTCTTGGTAGGATATCCGCCAGTCAGTCAGCAGTTCACTTCTACACGAAGTCTCCTGTGTTACACTGTCGGTAGAGCACGGCGGGCGCTCCGCGGCATGTGTGCTTGTCGTTATGACTGCGCCTCGTCGCTACCGTCCGTCGAGTTCCGGAGAGTTGGACGCGTTTATCATAGCGCTACTTTAGTTTTGGAACGGACAAACCTATAAAAAATTAAACACTTCATCACCGACATCCGTTAATATTAATTGTTTTCATGCTTTTCGCCGGTATATTCCGAAATTCTTTGACTAACCAACTTTTCTCTTTATTTGACAGAATGTGATAGACGGCGACTTGTGCGAGCAGTTCAATTCGTTGGAGCCAGCGAAACAAAAGGCGATCGCTGGCGACTTGGAGAGAACGCCCGCGGAAGTGTCCAAAAAATTGGAAGACATTAGAACTAGATACGCATTTTAAGTTATAGTGATTTCATTGTATTAATTTAGTATAAGGAATAAAAATAAGAATTAAATATTCCTCTTTTATTAATACAACAAAATATACCCTGACACGAAACCAATATAATCACAGGACGCACTCCTTTACATGAAACCAAGTATTCAGTAGGGGACAAAATGTCCCGCGTCACGAACGACGTTTTACCAGAGAGGTTGTAGAATATACATAAACACACGGTTTCGTTAATTTATCCGCCTATCACTACCCTTACACAGCTTATTCTTCAAAGAAATTACTTTATTTTTTGTATTTACGGCTGGCGCAGCTAGTCAAAACTATAATAATATAATACGTATCCCTATATAATTTCTCGGAAAGTAGCTCTTATTGCACCGCTCTTAGGTTCACAATGCAGTGTATTTATCACTCGTGCTTTTTACTTTTCGTTCCCGCTGCAGTGCGAGAAACTTATGCCATATAACTACAATGTTGTCTAGTCAGAAAAACATGCATTATTGGGTAGCGTAGCCAAATATCTGTGTCCGAATATCACAGCCATTTTACTACTATTTCACACTATACCGATGAAAATTGGTAAGTTGTGTTCCGTGCACTGCTAAACAACGGTGCAGTGAAATTACGAAAAAATACTAGGGGTGGTACTCGCCACAGGTTCTTTTTTTGTTTTTCTTACCATTATAACAACGTACAGTGCACTCTCCATTGAGAGTGCACTGTACGTTGTTATAATGGTTCAATCAGTAACCACTAACCATTGTTAGTGGTTACTGATTGGTTTACGACAAAATAATAACCTAGTTCTCAATGCCAAGAAACACTACCCTAGATCTAGGACTATCCATCGCAGTAAATAAGTACCTAAATAAAATAGGTATGATAAATAAACATCATTAGGTAGTTAGTTACCTATCTATATATTTTACCAAATTATTTTTGCTTACCAACTAACATTAATTTGTGTTCCATTGTGCGCTTTTATAATTTCTAACGTGGCGATGTTATCGTGGACGGAAATTTAAAAGCGTCTTCATTATATTACCATACATTTAACTTCCCTGTGTTATCGTAATGCTGTAACGTGGACGTGGACGTCCACGATAATATCGTCACGTTAGAAATTTTATTATATTGTAACAATCAGTGCCCCAGTTTCATATCTGCAATCACAAGCTTGATAATAAGTTATCCGTTTTTAATTAGAAACAATTTTAATTGCTGCATACGCTTTCCAATTTGACACGATAAACAAACTTAAATTCACATAATTGTGTACCTATCGGTAAGTACAAACTTATACAAATTTGCAAGCAGATTGCTAATGATAACGGCATGTGATGGGACTCAAAAAATCAATCTGCCTAGCCTTTCTTTTCCCAACTATGTTAGGGTCGGCTTCCAGTCTAACCGGATGCAGCTGAATACCAGTGTTTTACATTGAGCGACTGCATATCTGACCTCCACAACCCAACTGGGTTGTAACTACTGGGCACAGTGTGGTAAGATCCCGGTTTTTGTGTCATCGTGTTTTTATTGAATTAATCGATAGGGTCTACAATTCTGAGGATTAGAGTAAAACTCCGGGTTCGCCAAGATTTGTACTTTTATTTAAAATGTCAACGGAAGTACTTATTCCAGATTTTTTTTATTCTATCGAAAAAAGGTATAATACCCGACCGTTCTACCAATTCCTGTTGCTTTAGTATGAATGGGTCGAGAGATATGATTTTATTTCTCATTTTTCGTTTTCATTTTTTTATTCATCTAAACCGCAGTAGTAGGCGGTCAAAAAAAAAAACAAGAATATATTTTATTTGAAAAAAAAAAAAGGTATTTTAAATACTTTCTAATAACTAATATGGAGTTGGCTATTCGAAAGGAAAATGTATATGAATTTGTAAAATATTATATGGGCTAACCGAACTAAAATTCATCGCAATTATTGTTAGTTACAATTAATTCAACATGCGAATAATCATCGATGGCTAGATTTGGTTCATTAACAGGTCTCAACAAAGACAATGCGGCCGGTGGCAATGGGATTTTTTTAGCCTTATTTTTTCTCTCTAAGAGGTTGTAATCAGAGATAATTGGATCCGATGAGACTAAAGCTCTGTGAAAAAGGTCAAACGTAGTTGCTTCACGAGTTTTTTTTCTGGTATGGTGCTCTCTGTCAAACCTCCAAAATTTGTTGCGTGACTCAGCCGCTTGTTCAGAGAGCATGCCAATAGGTAAATTTGATTTTTCTATAATTTTCTACCCATGTACTAAAATTTTGTGAAGCGTGAAAGTCATAGGATGCCATCCATACTTCGCAACATATTTGAATGCCAACTCTTTGCAAAAAAAAACAATTTTTTCAGGGTCAATTGGCAGGTTGCTAGACAAAACTGTTAAAATAACAAATAATCCATCTAATAGCCACTGGTCAATGTTCAGAATGTTTGCAAAAATTCCTCGGTTTCTATCAGAAAGAGCAGTGCGTGCAGTGTTTCCGTCGTTAGTGGTCCCTGAAGTTGGACGGACAACATCTACCAAAAGTTCCATTTCTTCTCTGATTTTAGCATGGATTTTTTTTTACGGTCCTCGACTATTCGGCTCTCTTCTGACCTTTGAGGGATCCACCATTTTTTAACCTCTACTTTATATCCCAGGTTTAATAAAAATTCTAAGACCCAAGAATGAAGTGGACTTATGCCATGCACCAAACGTTCTTCTATGGCTAGTTTGGAGAATGCTAACTCTAAATCGTTGAATTGGGATGAAGTCAAATCGCAATATGGGCAACGTAACTGAGATGGTGTACAAAGAATTGCATGAATTGCAGGATTTCCCATCAATAGCTGCACAGCATAATTCATATTCAAACACTTTTATTGTATGCCCTCTCGAGGTTTCAGTTATAATGGGGGTAAGATTTTGTATTTGATCCTGAATAGACTGTTTCTCCAAAGTAATTAATTCTTTCGTTTCTTTTTTATACCTGCTGCAAGTGTAACGGTCTACAGTAACGAAATGATGACGGTGCAGGATTTACCCAAATAACATCATTGCTGTCTTTAGTTACAACCTGCAACGGCGTAAATGTCGTCGCAAAAAGACTATTTTCGTCACTTCTGCATCTGAGAATGACTGTTTACATAAAGATTTCCCAGTGCTTCCATCAAAGCCCCAGTTACCCATTAAAATGAAATCTACTGCTTGAATGCTTTTTTTGGTGCAATAGTTGATGAGGACTTCATCACATAATTTAATCACATGAGTAAAAGTGTGGTTTATTAAACTGAAGAGGCACAGATGCTTCTCTTTCAGACACCTGAACCTGGTCAGGATAACAGGTTTTTTTAGCCTCTTGAATTTTATAATACGGGGGGTATGCATCAAATCCGCGTATTTTAAGATCTAATCGAATTGCATTGTATGTTTCGACGGACATATTTCTGTCAGTCATCATAGCCAGAGCTTCGACAGGTGTGCATGGTTCTGGAGAAGTCTGAACTTTTTTCAGAATTTCTGTTGGAGCAGTCTCAGAAGAATCTGAGACTGCTCCAACAGAAATTCTGACACTATTATGATTATGATTAGAGACACTATTATGTCTATGTCTAGAAAGACATAGCCATAATAGTGTCTCTAAATGTTTAGATGATGAATGTGGCAGATTTTGTCCTCTGATTTTAATAGATCGTACAAACGCTTGTATTTTCTGGACATTTGGTTCGTTGCCTAAGGCTTCCGAAAGTTTTCTCTTAGACCTATATTGTTGGCTTCTGCTTAAAGCCATAAACCTCTTGGATTTCGGAGAAAATAGAGATTCATTATTAGAAACTGTTGCTGATGAAGTTTCATCATTAACAGGGACTGATATCAAATGACCACTAACAAGAGTACCACTAAGCCAATCTCGTTTTTTTTTTTTAAATTAGACTCATTAAACTTACACTTACGCTTAAAGTAATCTTGACTCTTTGATAAACATCCTGCAAGTGCTTGTTTCAACTCCTCGTCAGTTTGTGAAAGTTGATATTCAGAGCCAAAATAATTGATAACCATACTCACTCGTTCGGAAAGCGGCAGCTGCTTTGCTTTACCCTTAAACAGCATAAAGGCTTCCATTCGAGTTAGTATTTTTGTACCTACCAGAAGAATGTCCTTCACGGTCATTTGTCTGATGATACGCATCGTTAGGGCTCTGTTGGTTAGTTGAAAACATCTCGTCGTCTGAATCGGTGTCAATTGGCAATGCTATAGTCGGCTGTGTTGAAATTCCAGGTTTATTTGTTAGTTTTTTATTAGTTTCCATTGTTGTTCCCACGAGTAGGGTCGATAGAAGGTCCACCCCCGGGTGACACCCATTCCGGGGGTAAGGCTACATACCACGGAGGTCGCCAGATATCCGTAGGGTTTAAACGACTTCGCTGTCGGGTTTTATAGAGTGTTCCTTCTCGCGGGCCGGCCAGTTAAGGCAAGCCCCCCGGCCGTAGTTCTGCATGACGTACCTTAGTCACGCCTTACTGAGGTTGTTGAAGTGCAGAGTACGGTTACGGTATAAAGGTTGACTGGCGCTCAGCCCCTTGAAATTGTTCCAACTCCAGATGGAAAAACCATTGATTTTGCTTTATAGGAAAAACTATACTTTAATAAATATAGTTACATATTGTATATAAATAAATATAAATAGTTAATGTAAATAATTTAAGCAGGGGTGCACTCTTATCGTATTTTTTATCAAAAATCAATACAATTGATGTAAATACATGATGAAAATTGATTTAAAATAATTAGATAGGTATATAATTCATGTAGATAAATAAAATACAAAATACATTATTCTAAAAAATTGTTATAACAAAAAGTATAATAAAATTTATTTAAAAGAATGGTAAAATATAAAAGTTTACTAAAATTGATTTAAAATAAGTTGTAAAATCAAAAAGTAAAACGAAAATTGATTTAAAAGAATTGTAAAATTAATAATGAAAAGAACTAAATTGACTAAAATATTTAAAAACTTGTCAAAATGTTGATATAATACACGTTAAATGTTGATTAATATACTTATGAGACATCGGAAAGGATTTTCTTTTATTTACTATTAGTTAAGTCTTTTGGGTTAGAAAACAACATGATACCAATTTCTCCATTTGTTTTTTTAATTTCCTTCATAAAATTACTCAATATTTGCCATTTTAAGCCACAAAATAATGATATCTTGTTATGGTCGTGATAAGAAACCTAAAACTTAATAAAAATAAACAAATTATGTTTTGGTTGAAGTGGCAGCCGTAAGTGCGGATATTTCGGATATTACAAAAATTTCCAATAACTCCTGGAAACCAATGAGTTAGGTTTTGGAAATAATACTACACATAATAGAAAGTATCAGCATTTTATTATGTAGGAATGACCACCTACTACGGCGGTTTAGATGAATAAAAAAATGAAAACGAAAAATGAGAAAAAAAAATCATATCTCTCGAACCAATCGTACTAAAGCAACAGGAATTGGTAAAACGGTCGGCTATTATACCTTTTTTGGATAGAATAAATACATTCTAGAATAAGTACTTCCGTTAAATTATAATGTTTTTTTTTTCGATTTTCATAAGTCGGATATTCCGAAACTTTGTTTTTTTTTTTTAAATTACAAGTCTTGGCGAACCGGAGTTTTACTCTAATCCTCAGAATTGTAGACTCTATCGATTAATTCAATAAAAACACGATGACACAAAAACCGGGATACTACACTGTGCTGGGTAAGACATGTTGTCAGACTTTCGGGCTGCTGACTACCCGTAACGATTGTCAAAGATCTACAAATGACAGCCAGAACCGGCTTAACGTACTTTCCGAGATACGGAAGGGTCTCGGTATGTAATGGATGGTCACCCATCCACGAATCGACCGCGGCAAGCGTAGCTTAACCTTCAATCGAACCGTGCGGCTGTTATTATTTAGCCACGAACCTAAATGAGACTGTGGCATGAGAAAAGTCTCGTATCTAATGTCTACTTATTTTGTTACAAAATAAAATTGTACGTAAACACTAGCCACCAATGTTAACCGTTGTAAATAAAATAACGAGAGATTGCACTGTGCTACCCGCATTGCAAAATCGCATAACTAATAAATAATCACTGTACCGTCTAATAATAACACATTGCACATGAATTATGAAAAACTCGTAACATCTACCAAGCGCACGCGCATCAACTCGAAACGTACCTATTCTCAAAGTTACTCTAATGAGGTACCGAATGATAGAATAATAACATCATGCCTGATTTCCCCAAAGGGTAAGGCAGAGTTGTACCTATGTATAGTACACCCACATTTCGCCAGTTGTCGCATGTAATACGGGGCGAGCCTATTGCTATCAACCGGGCACAAATCTAGACTGATGGAAAAACCAAATAATACTATGTCCGACTCGAGAATCGAACGTAGGACCTCTCTCAGCAGTAGCGCTTGCGACCACTAGACCAACGAAGCAGACTGATATAAAAAAATAATTTTAGTCCATTTTATCATATTAGAAAAATATCAAGACGAGATTAATACCCCGGTGGATCGTCGATTGGATAATTATTAAGCACAATGTTATTGCTAGGAAATGTTCGGCCACGCGTTAACTGTAATCCTATTCTATACCAAGTTAACAACCGTTAACTCATTTCAATGTTTTGCCGTTTTCTCAAACGCTTTCACAATTTTATCATATCGTGGATTAATTACACCTAACATTGTAATTCGTATAATGTAGCATGCCGAATAAGTGTGATATAATTAAGAGCAAAGTGAATTCTCAGACCAAATAAAAAACCAAGACTAAGCGCTGCCAACAGCGACGTGACGCCGGTTTCGTTAACATGATGCACTTAGTGAGGCGTAGTTTGATTGTAGTATTGACACTACTACAAATGTGTGTGTGTGAGCGTATATGCACAGAGCGTAGGTGTAGTTTTGGCAAGCTTCACTGTAGCACGGGTTTTTTATTTGGTCTGACAGTGAATTGTATATACCCACTTACCTCTATCCTATCTCTTTTAAACCGATCTGTTATATTATATTTGTAGATCATGGTATCACGGTTTTGTTACCAAACTTACGTTGGGCCATGATAATCGCCATTATCATGCACATACTGTAATTGGTTCTGTTGTGTTATACGGGGCTCTTAGGCCGATTGTAGACGCACGTTTTTTTCATCCGATCACGGACCGTGTTTTTCATATTTGTATGAGTTGGGCATCGGTCTGGCGACCTGTGCATGTACATTACATTACACTACACCACCGCAAGTCCGGCGAAAAAAACGGTCCGTTGTCCGGTGAAAAAAACGGACATAAACAAGCGACCTAACACCAACTATAGCAAAACGTTCCGTTTGTTGGTAGTTTTGGGAAATTGGAACTGAATCAGCTGAACTGAAAACTATTGAAATTAAATTACGCAACATAGAGATTAATGACGTGATGGTCCAGTGGTTAAGGCCTCGCTTCTCTTGTACGAGGTTGTGGGTTCTAATCCGGGCAAGTACCAATTTGACTTTTTCAACTCATAATTTACTTTCTATTTATCTTAGACATTACCTATTGAGATCCCTGAAGGAAAATATCGTGAGGAGACCTGAACTTAGTTAATATAAGTCTGAAATCGCTAACCTGTCTTGCCGCGCTTGTCTTGAGGCATTTGCCTTGCTGTGACAATAATAGGCTAATATTAAATCATGGAGTATAGATAGTACGTGAACCCTCTTGTAGCCTGCTACAAGAGGGTTCACGTCATTTGACATAGTCTATTGCGGTGACGCCCGATGTCCCCAAGTTCCAAGTTCCCCAAAGCTTTTATTATTAACTAAAAGTTGCATGACTCTATCTTGATCGAAATCGTGAATGGTACAGTCGCCGAATCAACGCTTACGTAAGTATTGTTCAATGTTATTCATTTAATATTTCATTGTAATTTACGCATAATTGATTAAATATTACTAACACTAAGCAATACTGGTAAGTGATAAATAACAAACGACGTCGTTCTGTACTTAATTACCATATAAGCGCTCATCAATAGAGGTGTGAATGAGTGCGAATGAGACAGAAATATCAAAACTTGCACTTATGCGAATGAGAGGAAAGGGTAGTATCAAAACTTGTTTCACTTTCACTTCCAAGTCCTAGAATCCTGGTTTTTATCTAACAGGCACGTACAAGCTGTGATTGTCAAAGATAGTTTAGCTTCAATGTGTGTTTCAAATGCTGTGTTGTAATCATAACGAGAAGCACTGTTATACTTTTTCTTTTATAATTTTACAATAAAAATATGATTAATAGTCTACATGATGTGTTACTTACAATTTTCCTGAGCTAAAGGATTACTTGCTGGATGCACCTCCAACACACCCTAAATTCTTCCCTGACACTATATATACACTCTTTTGCAAAAAAAACGGTCATCTAAGGAAATTTACGTCCTAAGGTCGACTTGAGTTAATTAAATGAAATTTATTTCTTTGACGTAGTCTATGTATACTTATAATCGTGTAAATTAATGCGCGTGAAGTGAATTGGGGCAATTAAAAGAAAAAAAACGATGGATTCTTTAAAACCGATGCCCAAACAATAAGAAGTGGTCGGCAATAAAGACAAGATTTTTTTTTTCCTTTTTTTCAATTAAATAAAGTTACAAATGTAAAAACCTAATGACGAGTGTGACCTCCTCTTGACAAAATCACAGCTTGAATCCTTCTGGGCATGCTTTCCACGATGTTTTTAATAACGTTTTGAGGAATACGTTCCCACTCTTCTGCAATGACTCTTTTTAGCTCCCTGATGTTTTGTGGAGCAGGTTGCACTGATCTTACCCGTCTCTTCAGAACATCCCAGACATGCTCAATTGGATTGAGGTCAGGAATTCGAGCTGGCCAATCTAAACGACGGATCCCAACTTCTTGCATGTACGCTTCCACGTCGCCAGAACGGTGCGGGCGAGCATTGTCGTCCATAAAAATGGAATCTTCCCCAAGTGCAGTCAATGTGGGTTGTGCATATGGAATAAGGACTTCCATTATGTACCGGTGTGCATTTAATGTTCCATTTTCCACGGAACAGAAAAAACAGTTTTTCTGTTCCGTGCCATTTTCTATGAAAACTAAATCCGTACGCTCCGTCGAATTAATTGCTGCCCAAAACATAACGGAGCCTCCGCCATAAGGAGTGATTTCTTCGAAACACACTTCCGCATAGCGTTCCCGTGGTCTTCGCAGCACTCGCCGGCGTCGGTCCTCTCCACACAAAGAGATTCTAGCTTCATCAGAAAACAATACTTTATTCCAGTCCTCCAGAGTCCACAAATCACAGTTCTGAGCAAACTGAAGTCGAGCAACACGGTGCTCACGGAGTAATTTAGGGCCCGAGCTGGGCGGTAACTCCTGATATTGGCAGCCGAAAGCCTCCTCTTGACCGTCCACAAGCTAACTTCTACTCCTCTAACTTCTTCAAGGCTCTTCTTCGGGTCCACACTTGACGCCTTACGATTCCGCAACGCCTGACTCACCAAACAGCGGTCATCTCTTGGTTCTGTGCATCGTTTTCTTCCCGAACCGGGTCTTATTTTGACCGAACCGGTCTCTTGATACCGTAACGGTATCAAGAGACCGGTGTTGCCAAGTCCTCTGGACAGTTGAACGACTCACATTTAGCCGCTGAGACACGTAAGTTTGCGAACAACCTTCTTCAAGTAGGGCTATAATTTTACCGGCTCAAAACCATATCAAAAAGTGGTATTTAATGTAAAAAGAAAGATTAAATTGTTTAATTTGCAGAAAATATCCAAAAAGTTTTAAAATATCGTAATCAGTTAAAAATCGTTTCAGCAATTCGCGCCATTAGTAAAGTAATTTTAGAATAATCCACAAATCATTATTTTTCTTTTATTAATTTCAAATTTTAAATTTGGAACGTAAAGAATCATGCCAGGATGCTTCAAATAACATGCCAATACATCGTCAAATTAATAAAACCTATTTCTTGTTCTTCTTCATTGAAGTAGAGAAAAAAATCTAAAGTGCCCGTTTTTTTTTGCAAAAGAGTTTATATCAAAACATCTTAAAACACAAAGCACAAATTATACATAGGTCCATAGAAAAAATATATCTTCCAAAATAAGGTTAATTTTAACTATGTACTGATTTGATTTTATTTTAACATTTTCGAAAAGTCAGTACAAAGATTGGTCAAGTGTGAACTTTAAAAAACAACCGACTTCCAAAAAAACACTAGAAAGTGAAAAATAACTTAAATTTCGGAAGTCAGAGTATTTGGTTTTGTATTTGCGTTATTTGCCACCGACTTCCGAAATCTAAGTTATTTTTCACTTTGTAGTGTTTTTTTGGAAGTCGGTTGTTTTTTTTTTATTGTATCTAAAATGGTTTTATTTCTCGTTTTTAGTGGGTAGTTTGTAATTTATCTAAGTTACAATAGCCTAATCTCAACTGCTCATCACCTTTTCCAAATATTGCTTTTCCCGATGCAGGGACGTTAATTGTTAAGTTCTCCTGATACTTAACCATCAGCTCCACTTCTCCTTATGCATTGAGACGAGCATAAATTGCATTGCAACCATATTAAAGTAATCGAATCGTAACCCGTTAAATACTTATTATTGAGTAATTCCGGTGGCCATTTGTGATCTTCAACATCAGTTCCACTTCACCAAATGGTGCTTTCCAAGAGCAACAGCACGAGTTACTATAAAGAATACCCAAATCGCTATAGGTTTGCCTATAATATTTGAAGATTTCCCTCGATTTCTCCAGGATCCCATCATCAGATCCTGGTTTCCTTATCACGGTACTACCCTTGGGATATCTCCTTTCCAACAAAAAAAAAATCAAAATCGGTTCATAAACGACGAAGTTATCCGCGAACACACATTAAAAAATAAATATACGGTTGAATTGAGAAACCTCCTCCTTTTTTTGAAGTCATTCCCAACAGGAATGAATGTATGAAAAATTATTTTAGGGAACTTGGAAATTGGGGACATCGGGCATCACCCGTCTATTGATAGTGCAACGATGGGGTCGAAGTCACGAACTCTCGTTCCTGGCTCGTCAGTGGGCTATTATGTAGAAATCTGCTGTAAACAGTTTGAATGTTTCCTCAGTATGCTAACTTCTGTGCTTCAAAGAGCCAGAAGAAAGTTTTTGTAGTAAGTCAGCACATGTAGTAGTATGTAGTAACTACGCATTTTTTATATAGTAATATTGCAGTAAGATGGTTATAGCCGTAATATAGTTATATCCCTAGCGATATAGCTATACCTATATCGTAATGTAGTTGTTCATAACTGTCTTACTAGGAATATAACTATAATAAGAGCACGATCTAGTAATATAAGTAATTATTGGGCCACTCCGACCAAATTGGTTAGGCTAGATTAGGACTGTGACCAACTACGCGCGAGCCGAGCGAGCGTTCGCCTACGCTACGTCAAAATTGGTCGCAGTCACAACATTACGGCACTCCGCTAGTTATGAACCGCTTTCATGTAGGTAACTATATTACGGTATTACTATAGATATATCCCTCGGGATATAACTAGGTATACCATCTTACTGCGACAGATATACCTACGTGACTGAAAAAAAATGCTATCCTGTTTAGAATTCGAATTACCTATCCAGCAGGATATCCGGACTCCTTGGCTCTGTTTCTAACTACCTATCGACTACCTATTGGAATTTCGATAACAATCGAATGAAAATTTATCAATTTAAAAAAAGTAGCGATAATTATTTGCCTATCAGCAGATTATATCGACGTGATTTCCTGAGATGATGTCATCGCAAAATGGCTCTCCCATCGTCACTTTTATGGAACATGAAATGAATATTAAGCTCACAACTTTCAAGTAAACCTCCCAAGAGCATAGTTTAGTAGTCAACACGGAAGTGCTCTGCCATAATACGAATAGGTACATAATAAACACAACGTTGAAAACGAAATAAGCACTTGGCGCCGTGTTATTAATCGTCCCACATAACAATATTTGCGTCACCTCGTGGCCTAAAATGCAAATATAAAGAGAAAAATGCCAGGACTCCTCGCGAGCACGTGAAACAAACGTTACCATGACAATGATATCGATCGGCGGCTTTTCCGAGGCTTTTCCCTGAAATTCTCATTCGCGTGTCGACTTCTGAAACAATAAGGCACCGAAGTCTAGACACCCAGCTCGATACTCGCCAGGTTGTTTACCGTCTAACCCTTATACAATCGCGTTTATAATTGCTGAGATATGAATAGACATTAACTACCCATATCGTGCGTGTTGGTGCCGTTAATTAAAAAAAAAACTGTCTGCCTGGTGATTGAATCGTGTCGGTAGTGCGGGTCCAGCAGCCGCGGACAATGAGTGCACGCGCGAAGCGAACCGAGACGCGCGCTCGCCGGCAATGCGCGAGCGTCCGTTTTTAAAAAGCACTCATTAGCTGGTGCACCGTAACTGCGCTGCGGCTTCAGTACGAAACGCAACGTGTGTGCAATACGGGGCATTAGAAAGTGTAATGAATACTGTGGTGCGATGCTGTCAGTGAGCAAGCCGGCGTCGTTAGTCCAGCAGAAGAAGCAGCAGTGGGCGCGGGAGAGAGGTGCGTACTCCGTAGTGTGGTGCGTCCGCGCGTCTCTTGCTGCCCGCCGCCCGCGCGCCGACATCGCCAGTGCGCCGCTGAGCTGGTGCACAACCGCATCTGCATCACGCTCCTTTACCATTTCGAAACATATTCACGGTCGTGATTCCATCAAGGAGATTTGCTAGCATTCGCGACTTTCAAACACGTTGGTTTAACTAAAGTTATTTCGGATTGTGACAACTTAAGACGGTACGTATAAACAAAACAATTACTATTCTAATTTTTTTGAAGTTCTTACTTAATTCTTAAAATAGTACGCGATAAACCGGCTCGTTACGTTTTGACTAGAATAGACATTTATCACGACATCAATTTCACTTTCTGAAGAGGTGTTTATGTAAAAAATATTGTATCACACGATATCTACCTATTTACTTACCACATTTTCAATGGCTTACAATTAGTTACCCACAACAAAAAGAATATTAAGTACTATCGTGCAAGTAATAATTTCAATTTTCTTAGCATTTTTGCAGTATACTTTATTGGAAAACAAGAATCTTTCGGCGACAAGTTATATATGAGAAAGCACATTTTACGAATCCGATCACGAACCTATCTAAAAATCGTCACTCTTCTAAAATGCAAATGAAAACCAATTTCTAAATGGAAAATAAAATAAGTGTTACCTTAAACCTAACTCTGTACTGAGGTATTTATTTATGGAAGAAAATTGTACCTAACAATTATAGTACCTAGGTACAAATACGGAATCGAAATTACGCTCGGTAAGTTAGCAATTAAAAAATGCGCGGCATAGTGCCCTAAAGCTAGGTCAGTGGTTAGTAATGTAAGAGCAAAGTTAACCGCTTCGTAAGCGCCTATTGTGTTACGAAAGCAATTCTTATTTTAAATTAAACCTACCGAGTCACAAAAAACGTACTTCAATTACAATTAGGTCGTCACTCGTCAGTGTTTCCGTCGCCAGGAAGTACTTTACGACAGCGGAATAGCCATCAAATTGTTTCCTCGCTTTTTAAATGACAACAGAGCGTTGCCAAATGACAATAGTGGTAAAACGATTGTTATTGACAACGCTGGGGGCGGCAGTCGGTGAAACAATCAGTCACAATCTGAATTCAAGGTTGATGGAACCAATGACCTTTGTGCTTCCAACATACGTACACGTACATTTAATTCACCCCATTAATTCACCCTACAAATTGAAATCACCTTCACAATCACTAGGCTTTCAGTCGTACATATTGATTCGTAGAACCTAACGCTTCAATCTATAAAACTCTATCGTCTTATCTACCTACTACGTTATCATGGTATTTTACATACTACGTTAACCGAAGTCGAAATATTTAATTAAAGTTCTGATATTCCGACGAGATACCTAGTGCATTTCTGTGAAATTGATTTGTTTGATATCTAAACGTAAACGCAATCAAAACATCATAAGCTAAGTGACTATTTAATAATTTAAATTTAAATTTGTTTCTATGTGACGTCCCCTACACATTGCAATCCCTCCTCATTATACAGGCCTAGTTACCTACTGTAAATAAAGGTACAAACAAGAATAAATCCAACTTTTATTACTGAAAGCAACAACATCACATTTCAGTACAATGGTGATTGGATGCTATTTGCTCGACGAGACAACCACAAAACGTTAAAAAAACAAACTAGGTATATTTTGTTTGGGCATAGGGTAGTTCTATAAAAATCTTATGAATTTGAAAAGCAAGTGTGTATGATAAAATAATAATAATACAACTGTAGACACAAATCAAATTCTTTCATTCTAGATCTACATTGTGTTCAACTGTTAATACCAATCCGGGAATCTTGACCATAAAAAAACATTACAAAACTTTAGTTTTATCTCATAGATAGACTCATTATATCGGAAGAGTTTCAATAACTCTTAATGTTATTTATTTATTACGTTTTTTTAACCGGACTTGACGTCAAGTGATTTATTTTTAAATTGAATTTCTACAACTTGAAGCTAGATGTAGACTGACACAATAAACAATTACAGTTTCGGTCTACATTATCATTAGACGGCGAGTAACGTGCTGGCGTTAAATAATGCAACAGAAACACTCACTGCTCGTTAATACCTAGACGGCCTGCTCCTGCGCTCCACGAGAGCGTGACGGCTCTAACAAAATATACCATTACTAGCTAGAACACTTGTTTTTATTTACTATCCGTTATTTTCCTTTGTTATCTAGTTACTCGTCACTCATTCAAACAGGAAATAGTAAAATAAAATATCTTGATGAAATCTTTTTAGATTTAGTCGCCGTAAAAAATGGTTACCTAAACGGATAACAGCTGTAATCGATCTGTACTTATTAAATAGTGAATTATTCAGACCATGACTATATAACGCCACATTTCACTTTCCACTAAAGTTCAACGAATTGTTGTAGCTTACATGACCCAGATCCTTGGCCGCCTGCTTTCGGAAAAGTAAATATTTTCCTAGGGACATAATTCATTGTTGAGGTTTCCACCGCTTCCGTCACAAATGTTACGTCTAGCTTATTGCACGTCTACATGGTACAGTCAACCGCACGTAGGGTTACCATCCGTCCAGTACCCTAATTGCGTAACTTATTTTCGTAAACGATTATGACTAATTTGTTTCATTTTGACAGTTCAACAACATTCATTGCGTTATTTACGTTGTTGAACAGATTTTTTTTCCAACTTATAAAGCAATAGATTGGCTATCTGTTTCGAATCGAAACAAATTGTGATTGATCGTGCATTACGCAATTAGGGTACAGATTTGTCCGGACATATCCGACTTTTTAGCCTCGTCCGCACTTTCGATTAAAAATTATTAATGTTGCTTACGGAAAAAGAAAGATTAAAAAGGAAAATGTCCGGATTTTTTTTTTGTTAATCTCAGGACTATTAAAATTTCATACATTACATTTTGACTGCGTAGGAATTGCACTTTTCTATGAAACAGCAGGTTTTTTTTTTTATATCCGACGTACAATTTAAACACAGAGGGTTCACAATCACGTACAGGTCGTGCCATTAATGATGAGACTTGACGCACCACGTGGTTAGACTTGCACAGTAGACGATTTATGGGTCTCTTTAGCGGTATGAGGTCCCCGCTGGGGCGTCATCGGGGCGGGGGAAAGAGCGGCGGGAGGCGCGGTCAAGTCTCATCTTTAATGGCACGACCTGTACCTACCTACTGAATCCATGGTAACAATTTTCGCGTCGATGTCCCTGCCACCCTGTATGTAGGGTAATTGTGTCAGCTATTATTGTGTTATGTTATAGGTTGTTTTTCAAAACGAAACCGACGACAACATGATTACGGTTCCTTATTCCTTCCATTTGTTTCCATAACTGAGCTTTGCGTGTTGTGTGTCGGAACAAATGGGGACGTATAGGCTCAACTTTGCTATAAGTACTTATTTTAAATAAGTATAGCAAAGTTGAGCCTATACGTCCCCATTTGTAGACCGCCACCGCTATTAAAGTAAATAGACGTATACCTACGTGCCATAAGAACAATGCGATTGTTTCATATAAAATTACAAGAACAAACGAAAGTGATCTTCTGTGATATACCAGCCCGTAGTAGGCAGTACCTTTTACGCAATAGAAAAATTTAACATGCTCAAATCTCGGAAGTAAATTGTTATCTGTTCATCTGCATATCATTATGTAGATGATACCAACGCATACTTACCCTAATGACAATGAGTGTGATTTATTTTAAGTGCACATAACAAACACGTAAGCTTTAAATGTTTTAAACGTGCCCTCTTTGAATTACCTGGTAATAACTATAAAGCAATTTAATTTTCTAACCTCAGTTTTATAGACACAATAAACTCTGAAAATATCAAAGCCTTTCAATGTTTGCGTGTCCTCCGCACTAAACTAAAGCTGCGGTGGTTTACAACACTTGCCCACTATAACATTATATTATTCAGCTCGCATGAATGACTTACGTTTTCAGTGTACGGTATCGATAAAACTAAAACCCTTGCACATAAAGGGGAAGGCTTTTCATTTATCTTTTCCAAATGAAAAAAACTGAACAGTTAATTCAAAGACGACTGTTGTCATGGATGGTGGTTATCAAGTTTTTCTTGCTAATAAAAATAGAAAGTAGTCTATTAAATATAGTTTTAGTGTTTGTTTCATTTGGGTTTGTTCAATGTTTACGTAATTATTGTGATAGTTTTACGAATAAAGTGCAAACAACATTTTTGTTGTTTTCAGAGGAAATGTCCCACCTCTACTTGCCTTGGGGCACCGGTGAGCGGTATACGAATCGTTTGCAAGTGCGGAATCAATTTGCGAGTACATTGGAGCTTCATAAGCAGTCGTCGTACGAATACCAGGAGCCAGTGCAACGGCAGCGCAGCCCCAGCCTGCCGCCGATACATAACATTGAAGAGAGATCTGTGAAGGACGACAGGAGGAACAATGTGCTCAACCGGAACATGACAAGCGCGAAGAGGTTCTCATTTTACGACGAAGACGGAGAAGGCGACACTTCTGGGTACGGCAGTGAGACCCTCAACCACATGAATAGAAGCGGGCACAGAGCGATACACGAGGCTAGCAATCGAAACCCCGTTGTCGCGTGGCAGCAAGAAGGAAAAGACGACAGGTAAGGTTATTTGAGTGCAGAAACTTACGAATGCAGTCGCCTTTTAACTACCTATGTACTTACGTTTTGTTTTATATTTTGCAAAGTTTTGTACACTTCACTTTTTATTTTTAGTGTTGCTAGTCACGCGTGTACTAAATCCGTTTAAAATAACACGGAAATTCGGGTACCAAAATAATTGTGTAACATATTTTGTTTTTATTATCCGCAGAGGCAGAGATTATCTATCTAAAACTAAATCTTGAAGAGCCTACTCATAAATAATCTCTAAAAAAGACTGGTGTACCTAGTCCTAAACACTTCTCTTTCTGCCCCTTCGGCGAACAACGCGTGATTTTTTAGTTTTGTATCTATGTTGCATTTAACACCTATGCTCTTGCGTTTGTAATTGTATACTTCGAATCGTATAAGTAACAAAAAATAACGCTTTGCGTCTAGTCTGGTCTAGTCTGGCTGGTGTCAATTTCAGCTAGAACAGCAGAGGATTTTATGTATATTTTTTATCGTCGTGCGTCTACTAGATAACGCTCAACTTCGTCAATCGCGCTAAATAATTAAACAGCAACCTAATTGTGTAACACACTTGCAATTACAATTTGAGGGTTTTGAATAAAATTCTAATCCATTGCTTCGTAGGGTTGGAAAATTCGTCTGCTCAACAACGTAAATAACGCAATCGCTCAAATAGGCTGAACTGTCGAAATGAAAGGCAATTGCTATTGTATGTGATAGTGTACCGTGCTAGCAAACCCAGTTTCTATGACGCGAAAGCTCCTCTTCAAATATTCCAAATCATACTTGTACACCATGTACCTAAACGTGTAAATCTTTCGACAGTTAACGTTGTAGGTAAGTATGCAACTTCGAGATCAATCTGCAAGAGGTGACGAAGCGCCTATACATTTGTACAATTACCTACTCATCCTAAGAAACACTCGCACTAGTTTTATTCTCATTATAACGGAATAGCGTGAAGATATCTCATTCCTACGCAAGTGAAATCAATTTGACGTTAGGTATTCCGTCGCCAACAATTTGCTATTTTCACTGAACAAAGGCACCGCGGTCTAAGCTAGTGGAAACTAATTGCCTCTGTAGCTTCAATTATTCGTCCGCAGTCGCAAGTTTTGTTATACGACTAGCTGTTGTGTGTTGCTCCCGACTTCGTCTGTGTATATTTTGTATTTAATATTTTTTTATACAAATATCCAGAATGAAAAGTAGTCCTTCTCCAGGTCTCAAGTAACCTATCTATAAAATTTGAAAACGACCCTATCTAATTAACATAATACATTTTAGTAAACTATTATGACTAAAGGTTTCATCTCAATTTTCTATCATTTTTTTTTTCCAAGTTATGAAGCAATGAATTAGCAATCTGTTTTAAAACGATTCAGATTGTAATTGATTGTGTATTGCGCAATTAGGGTACTGTTCAGTGGTTTAGACGTGTACCGGTGTACCAGATAGATAGACAGAGGTAGGAACTTTTGCATATATACAAATAAATCAAATTGAAGTGTCTGAACGTGTGTTTGTAATGTCAAAATAAACAGCTTTTTAACCGACTAAAAAAGGGGGTTGTTAGTTCGTCGGAATCTTTTGTTTTTTTTCTTATATATGTTCCCGATTACTCGAAGACGGCTGGACCGATTTGGAAAATTCTTTTTTGTTTGAAAGGGTATACTTTCCAGGTGGTCCCATTGTCATCAGATCAGAATCTCATAATGGGATCCTGGAGAAATCGAGGGAACTCTTCAAATATTATCGGCACACCTATACAAAGACTTCAAAAAAGGAGGAACTTATTGTGCTGCGCCGTTGATGACATAAATACTAATGTACGCGTTACATACGTACTTATTTGGGGATAATTACGTAATAGGCTAAAGGTAGAATTATAGACCGATCAATCAGTACCTACTTTAATTTCTCTAAGTCCATCAATTTGTACAAAATAGGCACAAACCGCCATGACTGAAACGCAGGTTTGCTTAGTTTTGTGCCCCTCTTCAATACCTAGGAAGGTACACACGGCTACACGTCAAGCTATACATTTCCAGTCTAAGCTGACTTCGCATTGTATAGGATTTCCGTACAATGCGAGGTCAGCTTATACTGGAAATGTATAGATGTGTAGCCATGTGTACTTACTTCTAAGTGTTGTTTGCTAAAAAAAAGGATTTCAAATAGGTAACATACATGCATACATAAACTCACGCTTTTTTCCCATGGGGGTAGGCAGAAGCTATAGAACGCCACCTGCTACGATCCTTACATAACTACTCCTTTAGCTTCGGTTACCTACGACCACAACGTTGCCTACCCAAGTGTCCTTTCTTTGGTATTGTTCGTCGAGCTGAGCTCCTTAAGTTACGAGTTGAACTCCACGATTACCTACTGACAATTGCTTGCACTGACTGGACAGGTCCACTCAAATCTGCGTGGTTATTTCCTTAAAATACCATTTCAGACACTAATCTTTATGGTCCCCATATGGCCTGACCAAGATTATGTCTGGACTTTAAAAGAGACTGCAACCTCTGAGTTTCTTTCGGCGTTTCTTCTCAGAGTAGTCAGATAGGAAACGCCGAACTCATCTAGCTTATTTTTAATTATTTTTTTAATATGACGTATAATAGTGATTCCGATATCCTATTTACAGAATAAACAATTTCATTTCACATGTCATACACGCTCGCTGGTTGCTACTGCTACTAAAGTACTAAATACTAACATATGATTTACTATAGGAACAGGGACTCAAGTGGCGGGAAGTCAGGCATGTCGGAAGGGGCGTGGTCATCTCGCAGCCCGAGGACCTCGGAAGAGGGACGGCTGCGGTGGGGGGACCGCGGCGTCGCCACCGGCCGGCTTTGGGAACCCACAGCTCCTAATGCTAGGCTGCCCCAGGTAACTAAGTAATCTAAGTACCTATTATTTTATTTTTTTACAAACAGCTAAAGTAATTCATTACACTTAAATGGCGAGCAACCATTTACATGGACCGGACATTTAACCAGATAGAATCAAGACACTCTTGCTTGCGAACTGGAAACCTTAGAAGTGGTTATACCAACCGCAGTTGTTACTAGTTTCATTTCGTGCTTGAAACAAATAGAAGAAATCGGAATATTAATAGCCTAATTATAATTATGAATCGAAATAATCGATTATAATACTAATAGGACCATCGATCCCTATCTGTAATGGCTTATTGATATAAATGACTGTAATAACTTTTTATTTCCTATGTAGATGACAAATCAAAAGAAAGGCACACCGTCTTGGGTGGAACGTGGATTAAATATGATTGAAAACACAACTGAGGTTCTAGTCATAGACCAAAGAAGTTCGAGCAATAGTACCGGGGTAGACTGCGACAGATCATCCTGCAACGGGAGCGATGAAGGAAGGTATATATAATATAACTAGTCGTATCAATGACCATAAAATAACATAATTTACCACAAATAAATTAAAAATATCATTATTACTAACCATATACTTTTCAGAACATTTATAAGAGGACAAAACGTCCCAATAGAACCTGAAATTAAGGCTCAGCGGGAAAATAAACGCATGAAAGCATTAGAATTGCAATCAGCTATATTAAATCAGTTAGAAGACAGAGAGAAACGGCGTCAAGAAGAAAGGGAACAACAATTAAGAGAAGACAGGCTAGAAGAATTACGCATTCAGAGACAGCAAGAAGAAGACAGGCAAAGATTGGAAAATGAGAGAAGAAAATTAGAGGAGAAACAAATGATGGAGCAGAAGAAATTAGACACGTTGAAGAGAGCTCTGGAAGACGCTGAAAGAAAGGCCAAGCTGGACAAAGAAAAGAGGTTTAGTTTCCACAAGAGAAACACAAACACAAATAATAATTCGAATGTGGAAAATGTTCAGAAACCAAAAGTAGAAGAAACCCCAGTAGCTGAAACAACGCCTCGTGTGGAACCTACTAGTCCAACTAAAACGAGTAGAACATATGATATTCATTCCGCAAAAAGTCAAAAAAGAGATTGTAATTCTCATCAAACAACAGAATTTAATTCTCCTAGATCAGTAGGTCCTGGGAATCTGAATTTGTTTATTCATAGCGTACCTCCATTAGCTTTAGCGGATGGACAATTTAATATCGTACCGATTGGGTTAAATGGACCTAACGAAGTAATAAACACGCAGCCAAATAATATACAACTAGCAGTATTAGTTCCCCAGAATGTGGCTAACAATTTGTATAGTGTATCATTAAACTCTTTGAACAATACGAATGAATTAACAGACATCGGGAAATTATTGACACCAAACAAATATCGAACATTGAGAATGAAAGACGTAGCAACTCAAACTGATTCAATATTTAAATCAACAACCGATAAAATTATAGAAACCGACGAACCGGAGAGATATATAGACAAAGATTATAAAAACATTGATGAAAATGCGCCACAGGATAGTCATCATAATACACTAAAAAAAGATAGACGTTTCCGATCCGAGGAAAGGTATAAGAAAGATTTAGAAAATCGACCGAAGTGGGGCGTTAACAGACCTGCAGCTCAATACAAAAAACAAAGTGAGAAAGACCCTTTTTATAGCCAAAAAAGAAAAATGCGCCAAAAATATAGACCTCAAGCGAGACAATATTTATCACATTCTAGTGAAGATAGTCGTTCTCCAAGTCCACCAATAAGGTCTGAAAAAACAATCGAAAATGGTAATAAACATCGCAACTCATTAAGTCAATCTTATTGGAGAAGTAAACGGTCTAGTCAAGATAATAACATATCGAAATCTATCAATATATCCGAATCTATAAATAATCTACAATCAGATCTTAACCCCTTGGGACAATTAACAGCCAACGAAATGACTGAAAATAAAAAGTCACCTAAAACGTCTCCTTTGAAAAGAATGACACTATCCCAGAAATTTATTAACGATAAATATGGAAACAGGAAACTATGGATAGATGATGTAAACGAAAGAAATTGTAAATCTAATGTGTTCGATGTTGAAAACCGAAAGAAAATAATAGACCAAATAAATATTGCCAAAAGAGAATTTTTTGATAAACATGAAGATCAAGAAATTTTTGTAAAAACCAAATTTTAGATTTAGATGTTTCTTCACGAAAATAACACAATATGGCTAGTCATACAACACGTTGTGGAAAATTAGGTTACTTATGAGATGCTATCGATTCAACGGTTTCCATGTTGACGCAACATTTAGTTGGATCGATACTCCCCATAGTATCAAGTTAGCTGTAGCTCACACACTTTATCTTAGTAAATATGTCTAAAATAGACGAATTATTCGATAAAAAGAAAGATGAGGCTCCCATGTTGGACTTGTCTAAAACTGAGATAAACACTGCTGAAGAATATAGAGAAGTTTTAGATAAAGTGCCAGACTTTAAAACTCGACCAGAGAAGGTAACTGTTGCATTATAATAACCAATAAAGTGAATAATGTGACGATACTGATTTATTTACAAACATTTGAAATGAAATTCATCATCATTCAGGTGCGATCAGAAGACGTGAAAATCAAAGAAGACAATAAAACCAAGACACCCAAGAAAGAAATAAAAGCTTACGAAACATTAGGGACGAGAGGATACGAGGAAAAACATTTCACATTCATGGACCCTATACCAGTGGAAATGAAAGGGCTGAAGTTTGAAGAGTTGTGTATTGTTCCCATTGAGTGGAGGATGCTTACGTCTATCAGACCTAAGTTGAAGATGGATGAAGAGTTTTTTAACAGGTGAGTTTGTTTTGTAACTTACGTACACTTATACCGGCTGGTCCTCTCCTGAATCATCTGTGTTGTTTTGTTGTACTAGAAACCTGTAAGTTTGCATGGGTATATATATTAATTACGACGACAAAGTAGTAAAACTAAAATTAGGAAAAAAACTTTTTTTTTAGACTAACAAGTGATGTTTTTTTTTATCGTTCAAAAACATTGTGTGTGTGTGTGTGTGAAACCCATTTTTGGATTCAGGGATCCGTTTGCGAAAAGCTTTAAAGTGCTAATTTTTGTTAGAGTTAAGTGTGTGTGTGTGTGTGTGTCCCCCTTTTTTTGTAGTTTCTCCCGGTCTGGACGGAGCCGGAGGGTATATCAGACTCTTACTGACTAAAACCCACCCGGGTTCCTTCGGTTGCCCTGTTGCCGGGGGCCACGATCACCCTTTCGATTTTCTTCGCACCCCCGGCAAGGTGTGTGTCCCTTTTTTTTTTTTTTTTTTGAGTTTGAGAAATCATCAAATAACTTCTCCCGCTCTGGGCGGAGCGGGAGGGCGTGTCAGACTCTTACTGACTAAAACCCACCCGTGTTCCTTCGGTTGCCCTGTCGCCGGGGGCCACGATCTCCCTTTCGGTTTTCTTCGCAACCCCGGCAGGCATCGGCCCTAGTGGACCCCTTCAATTCTGCTGACATCTCTTTGAGGCGCGCGTGGAACACAACGCGCCGTCGACCCGGGCCTGGTCCTTATCGGACGGTGAGCCACCCATTGCTCACCGCCCGCAAGCCCGCGCAAGGTGGTGTGTCCCCCTGCAAGCTAAATGGTTGGTTTTGGACGTGTGAAAAAATCACGGCAGTAGTTTATATAACGAAATTAAAAGGAAAACTATCACAGCTAAGTAGGCTTTACAAGTTAATGAGTAATAGTCGACCAACTTATATTTGCAGTTGCAAAAACACGTTTTCCCATACATTCCGTAGGTACGGGAGAACATGTTTTTCAACTACAAAGTTTGTTTCTGGGATAAATTCATCCCAACTACTGAACCCTTCATTGTGCATGGTCCGACACGCACTTGGCCGGTTTTTCTTTAATAAATTAGTATAGTAGTTAGTGGAATAACCAACAAAAAAAATAACTAAATACCTATATTTTCAGGTTAGTAGAACTAGGCAAGTCCGAGCTTAAAACAAAAGCTAAAGACAAAAGAGATTACGCTAAGAACACCATGTTTCGGAAAACGAAAAATCGTTCCGGGGTCACCGAGACGAGAATAATATCTTGTGCAGAGTGCGGTGAAGAATACTGCAACGGTGAGTTAATACGATGTGGGCGTTTTTGTCACAGGATGTACAGCTTGGGGTCCGCAGTTTGTAACTTTTAAACCTCCAAAAAGGTGATGATTTGCCGATTCGAATCAGATAGTTTTCGTTTATAAAATTAATGTTTTTGTATTGTCATGGGCCACTGCCCATAACAATACAAAAACGTGTCTATCGCAAATGAGTTTATCTATCGCAGCATTTTCTAACTTAATGGATTATTATTGTTAGTGAAGAGAGTACCTACACTACCTAGTTACGTAGCTACCTACCTAGTTAGCCGACGATCGCACGGACGTAATAAAATCGTGACGGATTTTTTTCGCGCACTGAATTTTAATTCGAATCCAACACGTTATTGGATTTTCAACTCTCGGCGCTTAGCAGTGCGTTGAAAAAACGGTGCACGAAAAAAAATCGCCGCGATTTTATAACGTCCGCGCGAATGTGTGTGTGTGTTGTGTTTTATGTAGTGTTCCTTTCGGTTATTTGAAGTGAAAACTTCTTTAGGCGCATTGAGCTATTTTTGGTAGGGGGTAAGCTTGTGGATTCGCGTCGCCACGCGCCGTAGTGCTCTACGATATAATATAGATGGCGTTAATAACAGTTTTAAGTTTTTCACTTCTGTTGGCAGTCCCCACGACTGCCTATTTTTTTAAATAATTTAGGTTATCTTTCTTGCCGTAGGTAAACAGTGCGCCATAACAAACTACGATATGTTCGCGCGTATAAAAGTGGAAGTTGAAACAAAAGCACGAGCGCAGGCAGCACCCACGCAGGGTGGCAAGATGAAAAAACTTCGGAAGCGCACGAAACGTAAACCACGCAGTAAAAGCGCCGCTCCCGAACAAAACAAGGGACATAGGAATAAGTCTGGGGCTAAAAGTGATTCAGAACTTTAAACTTTTCCATCTAATTATATTCTACTCTTCTCACAAAAACATAGAATTTGTAATTGAGTCATTTGCATCCTATCCTATCAGGGGGCGATTCTACACATTGATCATGCTGAACAACTTTTTTCGGAAGTGCTTTGTAACACAACACATCTCGATTTGCTGACCGATGCCCTTAAGGCTCTTTCAAACAGACGCAACACGCGACGCGACACAAAGACACCGCTCGTTGCGCGACGAGCGGTGTCTTTGTGTCGCGTCGCGTGTCGCGCTTGTTTGAAAGAACCTTTACACTTGGGCCATTGTGCGCTTTTATAATTTCTTACGTGGACGTCCACGGCAGGGAAGGAACATGTATGGAAATACTTGCACGCTATAACGTTATCGTGGACGGAAATTAAAGAGTCCTCATATAATATTTCCATACATTTTACTTCCCTGTTATCGTGAAAATTATAAAGGGCACAATGTCGTCGCATTACATTTTATACTATCAACCTTTGGCCAAGTTTCATGGTTCGTGGATAACTATTATAAACTCGCACTGTCTTATGTCTAGATAATACGAATAATCATATTCATCAAAAAAATCACTCACTTAACTTTTCTACATCTTATGATAGATAATAATAAGGTGACTGACTGGTATGATAATTTTTATGCAGATTAGATATTCTTCACCTACGCCTATTGCACCCTAGTCGATATGAATCACAGTTTTATATTCTCAATTAATTTAAACATAAGACGCTAGCTATAAGATAATGTTGTATACTTACATACGAGTACTGTGAATCTCAATTTTGTACTGGTAATTTGATTAAACGATTATTATATGAAGCACCATCGGATATTTTATTTTTCTGTTAGCAACCCCTGCTGCAAAAATGTGATGATATTTTTAGACGTACATACATATATGTATATACATATGTATATACATATATGGTCCAATTGTATTCTCAAACCATCCAGGGACCCACTCAAATATACACAAAATTTCATCCAAGCCAGTCATTTAGGAGGAGTTAGGTGACAAACACTTGTAGATAATTATATATACAGGGTAAGTAAATCAGTTTTCCTTTCAATTCTTTTTCCATCTTCAAGTGGACTAAGTGGATAAAAATAATACAATTATATCAATATCACTCTTTATTGATTTTAAAAAAATATTTATATTACACATTCATTATATTAATTACTTTAGAGCCTATAAAACAACAACATTATCAAGATACAATGTCTCTATACGTTGGCATTTTCCACCCCTGACTTGCGCAGGCGCGGGATCCCGTCACTACAAACTACATATGAATATGAAGCCAAAAATATCTTTTACATCATTATACCTATATCGATATACGAATTTAATTCATCTTCGACAATTCACTAGATGATAAATTCTTATAAATGTAGGCCCTAAGTACTGAATTAGACTATAACGAAACGCAAAAATATATGGAACCACAACTGGAAAAAAACTCCTACGATATGCAGGCTTACTTAAAGAACAAAAAATCAGATGGTAAAACTCAAGTGCTATCCGAGGAGTCGTAGTAGAACACTATCACTAACTATTGCAACGAAAATACTACAGACCCTTGCCCTGGCACTAGTAGATATCACAAGGTAATATCAAGAACATGCAAAATAAATAAATTATAGGTAAGTAGATGAAATGGAGATACAAAGAACATTCGCGAGAGTTACACGTGGTAGATATTTTAAGTAATTCAAATACATCGGCATACACGTCATTAACGCTGTATGTACCAATAAAACATTTCACAGCCGATGTCCAAAACAAATAAGTAGTGTGATAGTGATACACGTGTTTACACAGGTTTGTCTTTGTTAGCCGCAAATATCTAAACACATTGAAATATTCTCGCTTTATACCCTATTATTTAATAATAATAATAAATTATTTGCAATAAAAGACATTTCAAATTTGAAAATTATTGTTTAGCGGCGCTACCCTAGAATTATCCTTAAAATTAGGTTTACAAAATAGGAATCTGCAATAAATAGTAATTTTTGCATTCGTAACAAACGATGACTGGAGATATTTTACAATAGGATATAATGTTTACTTTAATCTTAGCAAAATGGATATGTAGTATTGATTCAATTGAATTATATTGTTAAAGGAATAACATTCATATTGTTTGTGCCAAGCTTTAGAAAAAGCACAATGCGTTCGGACGGAAAATATCCACGAGTCTATCTAATCTAAATGTGCATATAAACGGAATATAGTTTCATCATTATATTACGCTACTACGATGCAAAAACATAAAACCAATCAATCATTTAAAATTTAAATATAAATTATTGAAGACATTACGACGTAAAACCGCGTATTAACTCGGATTGGTCCAATTTCAGGTCTCATCACATATTTTGTCATGGGTAAATCACAACACTATATTGACATAAAACAATTTAGTTGGCTTTCAACTAAATTACATAAACAAGATGACGTTATCAAAGTAATGTAATATTATAATCTTTAGCAGGAATGACGTCTACGGATATCTATGTACTGAAGGTGAAATGCATACAAATGGAATGAAAGGAGAAAAGACTTATTTACTACAAGCACCAGAAGATCTCAAATATATTATTACCGGATATACAGTTCTACAACTAGAAGTTATTATATAGAACATAGTACTACATTAGATATGGAAATACATAAAGTGTAATACATAACACGCGCGCGATCAGAGTCGGGCTGCCACACCAAGACATGTGTTCCAACATGAAGGAATAAGTTCCTTCATGTATTTAGAAAAATAAGAGAAAACAAGTATTATATTTCCTGGGACAATCAAACATTAAATCACGGTAAGACGGCCCAGAAACCTAACACGTACATAGCAGAATTTCGTTGTTAATCCGATTTTGGAATCCTTATTTATGTCGACTGGGAAGACATCGCGCGCGGAGGTAACACCTATTTTCGCCAGAATACGAGTCCCATCATATGTTTGCATTCGTATTCCTCAAATAATAACAAAGTATATTATAAACACGCAACATATTGCAGATTCCCAAAATTCACATTAAAGTTCTTGAAATACATAATGAAATTATGACTCATAAAAAAATATTATGCTCTATTTATTGAAAACAATAATTAAATTATTATGAAAACAAAGTCAACAAGCTAAATGTACAATAAAATATGAAACAAAAAACATGGACGAAAGTTAACTGAATGTGTAAGAAAGTTAAGGTAATAAAACTTAAATATAAACAACTTTCACACCCTGTAAAACTACAACCCTGAACTGAGTGGTAATTTTGACTTTAAAATTGAGGTTTGTATGAATGGCAACAGAGTAGTATGTTCACTTCGAGTATGTTAGCAGCAGCAGGTAGATAATTTTATCAGGTGTGACTGGCATTGAGCTAGCAACGGGGCGGAGCGCCCAGCTGGACCCTGTGTCTACGACTCACCCCTCACTGGTCTTTGCGAACCTTCTTTTTGGTCTTTTTGGCCACTTTCGTGTCGGTCCAAGTGTCTGTAACAAATAAACCATTATTTAGCAAGTTGTTACATGATCATTATGTAAGTCAATTATTCTCATGCTATAATTACAAAAAATAATAATAATCAGATCACAGTACAAAACACGTGTTTCTGTACGCCAGTGGTTAAAATGATATTGAAAGACATTACTGAGATAAGTAGTATTCACATAGAAATGTTTTCAATGGTTGTGGGGACATTTCTACTTTACCATTTCGAGTTTTTGGGTTTTATTATGCAGTTGATAATACTTGTTGAATATCTACTTGAAATAGATCTATACACTTACCGCCTAACTCGTCAAAGGCCAATGGACTTTGGTTGTCTGGTTTCTCAGAGTCAGAGGTATCCTTCTCCACTGAGTCTTGCTTCGGCACACTCTTAGCTGCAGAAATCTGTAACAAATATTGTAGCTATCAGTCTCTATAAGCAGAGTTTGGGACAGGTCTGGGAAAGTTTAAACACAAGAAATGTATTTGTATAGAGAAGGATCCAACATTTTCATTTTATTTGAGTTGTAATTAAATTGTATTGTATTAGCAAGAATTTTAAAGTATGTCATAAGATCTCATTTACTTTTATTACAATTAATTAATTGGTTTGCAAAGTTATGATAGTTCTCAGATTCATAAAATACTTGTTATTTTTATTACCTTGAAGAAAAATCTTTGACTAACAACAGAGCCTTAACTTAATTTGCAATAATTATACTGAATACTTAAGGAAGTAGGAAGGCTCTGTTTAGCAATGGATTTTGAAGTAAGTCCTGCAACGCAGCACGACAAAATCCAGTCGTAGCATCATCACGCACTGAAACGACCTATGACCATAGTCAAATTCATCATTTTTAATTCTTTTTACCTGTTGTGGTATAGTAATTTTATTCTAGGTGCATCGTCTTCACTTATAATTATTTAAGTAATGTACGTACTTATACAAACTATTGTAAAACATTTTAAAAGAGTAACAGAGTAACGGTGGAGTTTCTTGCCCATTCTTCTCCATACGAAAACTACCTTTTGGAAGGGGCGACTAGAATCAATTATATTATTCTGTAAATTTTGACGTTCAAAAGTGCCATACATGGGCCTATTTGAAATAAATGTTTTGACTTTGACTTTGAAAATCCTGCTTCGGCGTGAGACAATGCGAGGACAAAACCTTGTCGCACGCGTCTGTCTAAAGCTGATATAAAAAGTATCTCACCTCTACAGATTTCTTCCTGATCTGTTTCTCTTTATTTTCCTTCTTCTTGTTGCTTCTGAGATCTTTCACGTCAGTCAGCTCTTCAACATCCGGAGACTCTTCGTCCTCGGCGCTGCCCAGAGCAGCTTGGTCGCGACGCTCAGCCTAGTTAGTTAATGTTTAAAATTGTTAGTTAAATCTGTGGAAAGTCTCTTAGATTTTTATAACTACTAGAAAGGTGAAGATCCTTTTTTGTGGCTTGTAACCCAGCAAGTTATGGGATGTGGATGACATATTATGTTGAAGATCTTAACAGTACAATCTTCATTATTGTTGCTCAAGTACTGGAGTATATTTGAACCTTTTGTTATTAAAAAAAATATACAGGTCAACATAAAAGAGTCTGTTGTGGTGACATTTGCAAATAAATATTTTACTAATGCAGACCTATGATGATAGCACTACATTGCCGACAAGTACTAGTAAGTTTTGATTTGAGTCAACTCACAAGCAGTGTTTTTTGTTGCACATTATTTCCCATTTGAAGTGACCTAAGTGCAATAGTGGTATCCTCATTTTTTCCAAACTCTTTTTTGTCCAGCTGTAAGTAATGGCACAGCTGTGTGCCTGCCCTTTAAACATGATTTATTACAGACAAGGAATACACCTGGCCAAAACAAATAAACCAATTACCTGAATATTAAGATTATGTCAATATTTGGAAGAAAACTAAATCCAGTTGAAGCAACTTATACTTACTCACTTTCATAATTGCTACAGTAAAGTAATTGTTTAAATAACAGTATTTCATCCCAACAGCTATTTGTAAATTACAGTTATAACTTTTGAACCATTAATCAAGAGAAAGCATCAAACTTTGAAAACTTCCTACAACAGCAAATTATATGATTTCTCAAAATTACCTCTTTCAGCACACGTTGGAGCTCCTCCACTTGAGCTTGCAGTGCGCGGGCCGCATCCTCGTCCACCTGCGGACCCACGGCACTGATGACCTTGATGGTCTCTTCCACAGGCTCCTCCACTGATCGGGCAGCCTCTACATCAGCATCCTTCACTTTCTTACTTTTTTTAGCAGGACTTTCCTTCTTCTTGTCCTTTTCCTCAGCAGGCTTTCGCTCTTTCTTTTTGTCACTCTTCTTTGGCACTTCCTGCCAGCCTCCATCATCAAAGTCAGCAGGCTTCTCAGCTTCAACTGCACCCTTGCTCTTCTTGCCTTTCTTGGCGTCAGCTGCCAGCTCCTTCTTCACAGGTTTGGGCTCAGCTGCTCTCTCCTTAGGCTTAGGTTTCTCTGCTTCTTTCACCTTTTCCTCCTTCTTCTCCTTAGTTGGAGACTTTTTGGAGCTTTCGGACTTCGTCTTCACATCATCAGTCACAGTGCGGTTGGGTGAAGACTTCTAATAAATCAAATAAATTAGGAAAGTTGATGTGTCTATTTATTCATCACTTGGGTTCATGGAGATGCAGATTTATAAATTAGAACTAATGGGAATCTAAGACAAGATTTCACATGTAAATAGAAGTGATGTTTGTCATTTTAATTTCGTATCTCCCGGTGAATAACGAGCATATGCTTAAAGGTTAAAAATAAAATGAGCACGCATTAATGACAACGGCGGGAGTGCATAACATATTGTTTGTACTCACCTTGTCCTTCTTTTTGTTTTTCTTATTGGACGATTTTCGGTCGTCCAGGACCAGGGGCAGCTTATCAAACTGCGGCTGTTCTGCTGAGCGGAACCCGAATACGAATACGAGTGCTGCGCATACTAAAACAACAGCCACAGCCGCAGCGGTGAACATAAACTGCGTGTTAGACACTTGACTCAAAATTTCCATCTTAAGCCTCTAAATCAAAAACCGCCCAAAATTTATAGTTCACATATAAAGTTGTCGATAAGGTATGATAATGTTGAACAAATTAATTCCAAAGTGATAAAAGCAGACACGGAGACATGATGACGCGGCTGTGACGTGCCAAAAAATTGCGATTTAGTACAAACGTGAGTTGCCATTTAATTCACAATTATTAAAATAAATAAAATAATAATAAAAATTATTTTCATTACCGACAGGACTATTGTCGCTGATAGGTCGATTGGCACGCCACGTAACTCGTGAAAGCTGAGAAAGAGAAACAAATCAAATATCTCGATTACACAAGGTTGTTGACATGCGGAATGTGAGCTCGGCTGTCACTGTGCCGATTGTTGTAACGGCTAATGGCCTAATGGCCGAAAGCCTCGATCAACATCTCTCATTAGGCGGTTGGATCAAGGGCCTGATTCAGAAGGCAGTACTCCTCGATACGACTCGACGCACCCTGAGGACGTTCCTGTCTCTGAAGCCCTAACCACCGGTGGCTTGGACCCTGCTCCCGACACCGGCGGAATACTCAGAGACGGAAAAAAAAAAAACTAAATCGATCCTAAAACGAGAAAAAAAACTAAATGATTACTATTTCATGACGATAAATAACTAATCGTTGATCCTGTATTTCAAAGTTATAATTCTTATTTATCCTTCTTTATATTAAATATCAAAGCGTTTTGCAAACAGCAAAACCCTAATCTTCCGGGCTTCCGGCCCGCGGTAAAACTGTAAACTTCCGGCCTAAGCTAGGTATATATTTTTTTAATATGGATGTTCAATGTTCACCGACATCAAAATATTAAAAAAGCACCAATACAAAAATACATTCCGGAAACGTACAAGTAAATATAAATGTATGAAAAACAGCACCCAAGCGTTCTTTCCGATTTCCGAACTAAGTAAAAGCACTTGCTTGAAGAGTTGCTTGACAAGTTCACAAGTTGACAGTGACAGTACACACTACACTGTAACCATTGAGATAGTAAAAACACGGAGGCGCCGCGATATTCTATACATAAGTTTGCTTATACAAATATGGGTGAAAAACGAACTAGAATGTGAAATATCGTGTTATTTCACTCTTTCTAATGTGGTAATCGTATTTGATAAAAGAGACAACAATATTTCAGTTGTTCCTCATAATGGCAACATTTTGTTGAGACGTAGTAACAGTTGTAGGTAAGTGCCATATCCGCCATAATATGCGACAAGTTCATGGTAGTTCTGCTGTCAAGTGGTTGTTTACTTTTTGTTTTATTGAGATTTGTGAGAAAATTACGTGGAGTTTTCCTTTAAAACTACATATATACGTTGGAAAACACCAATTCAACATGCCTGTGTGTTGTATTGTGAAGTGTGGTGCAAGAAAGAAGGAAAATCAACCTCAATTATCTTTGCACAGGTTAGTAGCCGGTTTTCATGCAATAGTACATAAAGTGATAAACTTTCGATGAAAAAATTGCTAGGTGATCATTAAATACGGCTTAAATTTTAATATATGGGTTTATTTCCGTCCAACAGACCTTTTTATTATTTCATAATTTCATTCGTTTGTTTACAATGATATGTCATGGTGGAATAGTGTTGTACCGTTTCCGTAATAGTTTCTGATACTAGTTCCTTCGCTGCGCTGAAATGATATTGCTAGGTCCGGCCCGTGGTTTACAGCAAACTGTACTCTTTGGTTCATAGCACCGAGAGACCGTTCCGCAGAGTTTTATGTAGTGTATACGATTTTTTTGTTGAAGTTTTTAAGATGAACAATACTGTAGTACATACATTTTATGTAACTTTTATGATTTCCGCGGCTCACGCTAATAAAGATCCCAGTCCGCATGATTTTATCCGACATCTTCAACAATAATCGTCAAATTTCAGCCAATTTACACAAAACCTTAATGAATTATACACTAAAACCTTCCGCATGAATCACTACGTACATTAGTGAAAATTGATTGAAAATCCGTTTAGTAGTTTTTGAATTTTTCGCGTTAGGACAGACAGAAAAACAGACAGACGCGGCGGTGTACTTTGTTTTATAATATGTAAGGATGTGTATTATTCCGAATGTTCATTTATGATAAAATTGTTAAAAATTTAATTCACTAATGCCCGTTTTCACCGACAGCTAAGTGACACTTAAATGAATACCTAAATAAAACTGCACTGTTTTTCAACTCTCAGCGCTGAGTCTACCGTTGAAAATCCAACAGTGAACTTTTATTAGGGATTCATTTAAGTGTCACTTAGTGAAGGTGAAAACAGAAAAGACTTGCATGCTCACTCGATACTAAATATTTGGCTTTGTTTAAACGTTCACTTGCCAAACATTAGGTTTGCGTTACAAATATTTTTGAAAACTTTATTTGCTAAGTAATAATTCTATAAATGAAATTATAATTATGCGGAAAATTGTTTGAGAAGTGATAAATTGTCATTACTCGTTTTTTTCTGTTACAACGGACTATTAGCTAATATTTTTTTAAATATGATTCAACCGTGATATCTAGTAAGATTTGTTATACTATTACGGACTAGTATCGATACTCGAAATAGTAACACCATGTTCCCTGAATGACACAACCCTAGCATTGGCAGCCATTTTATGCGACATTTTGAGTTGTAGGTATGCACCTTTTTTTTGTAGGTATTTCCAGTCCATACTTATTAAATGTCTATGACTGTAACCTAATGACATGACATGTTAGAGCTAACCTACTACTTAGTCTGTGAGCTAACCTAAAAAGAACTAAAAAAATACAAAAAGCAAGCAAAGCACATTTTTATTTATAAGGCGAATTTTATAACATAAATATGGCTAATTATAAAAAGAAGAATAAAAATAAAAGGAAGAAACTTCAAAGGGCTAAAAGTGCGATGACTGGCGATGAGCGTCCTGAAGACCAAGAGGAACAAGTGGAAAGGGATGATCAGAGAAACGAATTAGATACTCCGGTTAACATATCTAACTCCACAAAGAGACAACATGATAACGAGGATGACTCTGATGTTGAAGAAAAACCTCAGAGAAAGAAAAAGAAAAAGCAACCTGTAGCAACAGAGACCACAGACAAGAAAGGAAAGAAATCTATTCGACAAATGAAGAGGGAAAAGTTTGCTGAACGTCAGGCTGAAGCACAATCTACTGCTAAAGATCAGCATAAGGGTCAATGTCTTAATTATCTATCACAGTGGAAACATGATAGACAAAACTGGAAATTCATGAAAGCTAAGCAAGTCTGGCTTTACAAGAACAAATTTTCTTCATACTTACTACCAGATGTATCATGGCCACTGTTTTTAGAGTATTTTGAGTCTGCACAGGGTAATATTCGTAACATGCTACTGACTGATGCTCACAAAGTTATAAAACAAATGGATGAATGGACCGAGTCCCAAACTGGAGAATCGAAAAATAAAGATGATAAAGATGATGAGAATGATGAAGATAGTGAAACAGCCTCAAAAACCATGAAACCTAATGAGAATGTATATAAAAGGGCTAGGGATTTAATACAATGTCTAGAAGAATAAACAGTTGTTTTATTTTTCCTTTATTCCATTCAATTAATCTTGTTGATCATCAGCTTGTTAGTCCAACTATGAAAAAAAATAAATATATATCAGCTACATGGTAACAACAATAATTTAATGATCACTAAATATCATATTTTAGATATTAACTTTTTGCGTGGTTTTGTCATCAGATGTAAAGCCTTCAATCCATTTACGCAGCTTGTCAGAATCTTGCAATCCAACCAGGCGATGTAAGACTTTCCCATTCTTTATGGCTACTAGGACAGGCACAGAGCTTACGTCATAGTCCAAAGCTAAGTCTGTCTGTTCATCAATGTCAACTTTTGCTAGAATCACCTTTCCCTTGGATTCAGAAATGATGGATTCCAGTCTGGGTGTTAGTAGACGGCAGGGATTGCACCATCTGTAAATAGATTACAAGTACTATAAACAATGGACCATGTTTGTTTGAGTGCCTAGTAATTGATTTGGTAGACTGAGTTATGCTATTTATATTTTAAATTATACTCACGTAGCGAAGAAATCAACAACGACCGGTACTTTGCTATTGATAACTTTATTTTTGAAGTCTTCTGTGCTTTGAATTTTGACTATATCACCTGTTACTGACGTAACAGAATAGTTTCTAATAGTTTGGGGCGATTTCATTACAGTTCCATTGCGAATCATTAAATTGATACCCCTTTTGGCAAACATTTTAGTGCTTTATTTATAATTATTTTTGCGTAGTTATTTGACAAGACTGCAAGTGCAGTGATTGCGTGCGACCGACAAAAGAGAGAAGAGAAGATGAAGTCATGAAGTTCTGTCTGCTGTCCTGTCAGTGTCAGTCAATACCACAGAATATATATATACTCTGTCAATACCGTCAATGTCAATACTGTCAACGGCCAATGTCAGTGATGCGGTACCATGCCATGCCAGTATTGCCAGCACAGAGTACTTTGCCATTGCCACTGGCACTAGCCAAGCCAGTGGCCAGTGGGCCGGAGTGGTCAAGTGGTGACTGTTAGTGAGTAAGTTATAAATAAACGCTTTTAATCATATCCGACTTTGCACAACAAAATAGCATAAAGTTTATGAATAAAATTTAAATGATGGTTTTCATTGATTGTGACCATGGTCTAAAAATTGTGACTAGAAATCACAAATGTTCGATACTTAAAACTAATGAGCTTTTGCCCGTGGCTTCGCCCGCGTGGATGTCGGAAAATATCCCACGGGAACGTACTACCGATACCGGGATTACATACCTAATAGCCGAGGAAAAGGTCATGACTCCTATCGCTGCGCGCCCGTGTTGCTGTGAAACATAAATCTTATTTTAAATCTGTGATATCTTATAAACTATTCATTTAAACGAAATGATGTCAAGGCATAAAAATATATTTTTTAATCTAAATTAAATGCTCAATTTAAGTAACATAGTTTATTGGATAAGGATTAATATAATAATGGTCAATATAGCTTCGAAAATAACAATGAAATATTTACCAAATTCTGAAAGATAAAAATGGTTGTCGTGGGTCATGCTTAGAAGATAGATATATGCCATCGCGAACTTTTTTGTTGAACTTTTTTAGATGAACAATACTGTAGAACATATTTTTGATGTACCTAACTCTTACAATTTCCGCGACGCACGCCAATAAAGTTCCCAGTCGGTATGATTTTTTCTAATAGCTTCTACAATAATTGTCAAATTTCAGTTAAAAAAACCTTAATGAATTATACACTTAAACCTTCCACATGATTCACTCCGTCCATTGGTGAAAACCGTTTGAAAATCCGTTCGGTAGTTTTTGAGTTTATCGCGTTCAGATAGACAGACAGACTCGACGTTGTGTGTTTTTAATGTTGTCGTGTTTTTATAATGTTTTTGTGTCATAATAGAATGTTTGACACAAAAACATAAAAAAAACACATTATTATTATTATATCATTCATTTCTTTTTATTTACACATTTTTATTATTTCATCCTTACATATTATAAAACAAAGTCCCCCCCGTCGAGTCTGTTTGCATCGATTAATGTTATCAACTAAAAAGCTTATCTATTGTTTCAGTAGGGTACTTTTTTGCTCTTCAAAGATAAGCTGATATGTCGAAACTCGAATCAATGCATTTCCTGAAAATACTTGAATTTACAGACAGTATTGCAGTGTGTTGTGTTTGAATTTGTGCCTAGCTATTTTCTGTCTTTTAAAATAAATATGAGTCAATCAAGTGAGTGGGAATACGTAAAGAAGATAAACGATAATTTTGCTGAATGTTCTTTGTGTAAAGAAAAGGTTGAAGCAAATGAACAAAATACAACAAATCTAATTAACCATCTGGAAAAGCAACATAATAAGGTGTGGTCTTCTGTCATGGAATCTTCAACTCCCGCTGAAGATTGCGGTCAAAGCTTGAACGTAAGGCAAATAATAAAGCTTAAAGGGTAATCTACAGTAAGGCTAAAATTAAAGAGCAATAATAATAATACTTTTATACACTAGAGCATGGCTCCCTAACCGGTGGAGTGCGGTTCGCTTGGGAGGCGTAAAGTGACGTATAGAGGGGCGTAGCGGCTTCAGAAACAAACTGTAAAAATGTTCATGGTATTAGAAAAGATGTATTCCAAATCCCAAACGTTTCAAAAATACCTATTCTTCTTCATTTGGGAATGCAAGAATATTCTACATTCTCTTAATTCTTTAGGTTTTCTGCTTATATTCGTAAGTTGACAAAGTAAGTCCTACTTCTGTGCGCATTTTCAAAAAAAAAGCTAATTTCCACAAAAAGTGAAAAAAATCTTTAATTTCGGTTGTTCTGTCTTTGGTTTTGTTTTCGTTTTTTTCCAACGACTTTCCTTAAAAAGGTGTTCCCTCACCGGGTACATTCACCTGTAATGTAACGTTACAAATTCAATTTTGAGCATTACGTTACAATACTGCCTCCCTGACTGACGAGCATTCGCCTAGTATGGTACATTTCAGATTAAATATTACAGACATTGCGCTCTATAATACACATACACATTGCGCTATATATACTCTGAACGTTACATTTATACATTACAGGCGAATGCTCCCGGTGAGGGAGCACTTTAAGGCGAAAGCGCCGACCCTGCCCGCGAAATTCAAATTTTCTTAGGTTTTTTGTATTTTTTAGGTCAGTCTCAGATCTCATGTTAATGATTGATTGATTCGCGGTCGTAAAAATAAAAAATATATATTTACAGAATGTTAATAATTAAAATCGTAAATACAATTCTCAGTGATGGTGTATAATGTCATAAATTTACGAAATTGACATTCTTAGCAGCAAATAATTTGATATGTTATTTAGGTAACCGTGAGATGTGGAAGAAATGGAGGGAGGCCATCTTTTATGACCGCCAATCAATCAATCATTAACATGAGATCTGAGACTGACCTACAAAATGAAAAAAACATAAGAAAATTTGAATTTCGCGGGCATGGTCGAAGGTTCCACCTTAAAATAATTTTTTCACTTTGTTGTTTTTTTGGTGTGAAACACCTATAGTGGCGGTTATATAATAATAATATTTATTTCCTGTCGTAAACTACCCTTTTAAGCATATTACCTGTACTGTACCTATATAATGATTTCAATGTTTCACAAGAAAAAAGTTATATGGAAAAATAAGTACTAGGTACATCCTTAAAAAAGAAACACGTCGAATGCATGCTGTTGGAGTTGGGAGCGGCAAGCAGGGAATATGAGAAAATACCAAATACTCTTCAGCTTAATATTTTATATTAGAATATTAAATCAACATTTGCTTTTAATTAATTTCTGAATTAGGAATCAACACACCATGGCAACCATAGGGTGCTCACTTGCACTTACGTTAGGGATGTACTACATAATCGATTTGGTTCGATTCAACACTCCTTCTCACACCTAATGTATACATATACTGGTTCTTAAACGTGCAAGTCTTGGACCTGTTAATCCTTTCGTCAATAGATCCGCCTCCATATCTTCTGTAGGTTGATATTGGACTTCCACGACTCCTTCTTTGATGCAGTCTCTGATATAATGCATTTTAATATTGCTGCTTGATTATCATTCAATATTAGTATCTTTTTTTTTTTCTCTTTTTTTTCTTTTTATATATTAGTTTCTTTTTTTTCTTAAACATAATTGGCGAAATGTGGGTGTACTATAGGTACACCTCTGCCTAACCCTTCGGGGAATACAGGCGTGATGTTATATGTTTTTTATTAGTATCTTTTCTTGTTTTATATTTATTTCATTGAACAATGCTCGTAGATACGCTGCTTCTTTAACAGCTTCTGTAAGAGCGACATATTCGGCTTCTGCTGTGGATAGCGCAATGCTTCTTTGTTTTCTACATCCCCAACTGATAGGAGCTCCAGCAAATTTAAAACAATATCCGGAAAAGGACTTTCTGTCTATCTTACATGAACCCCAATCAGCATCAGCCATGCCATATAGTTTATTTCCGGTCTTCTTGAAATTTAAACCGATATCTTTTGTACCTTTGATATACCTTTTTTTTTGGGTGGGAAATCATCAAATAACTTCTCCCGCCCTGGGCGGAGCGGGAGGGCGTGTCAGACTCTTACTGACTAAAACCCACCCGTGTACCTTCGATTGCCCTGTTGCCGGGGGCCACGATCTCCCTTTCGGTTTTCTTCGCAACCCCGGCAGGCATCGGCCTTAGTGGACCCCTTCAATTCTGCTGACATCTCTTTGAGGCGCGCGTGGAACACAACGCGCCGTCGACCCGGGCCTGGTCCTTATCGGACGGTGAGCCACCCATTGCTCACCGTCCGCAAGCCCGCGCCTACGGTGGCCGGAAATCGCCTCGCGATTCCCGACGCCCTGGGCGTCTCCTCCTGCGGCGGTTAGGGGCGTGAGGGCGCGAAGTTTGCCTCTCCCTCACACGTTCCGCCTCCTCCTTCGCGAGCATTACCGCTTCGCAGAAGGAGGTGACGGCCTCCCATTTCCTCTCGCTCCCTACCATGGCCTGTATCAGGGCCGGACGCGAGAGATCACCGCCGCCGATCGCCTCCACGAGGACACGGCGATGCTCCGCCCAAGCTGGGCAGACCTCCACCGTATGCTCCACCGTGTCCTCCGGGCGATCCACACAATGTTGACACCCGGGCGTATCCTCCCGCCTTATCCTGTGCAGGAACCTCCCGAAACAGCCGTGTCCGGTGAGGACCTGCGTCAGGCGGAAGGTGAGGACGCCGTGGCGCCTCTCCAGCCACTCCTCAAAGAGGGGTCTTATTGCCGCAATTGTGGCGTGCCCAGCGCTGGGTTGCGACAATCGCACTCTCCATGACGCCATGAGATCCCGCCGGAGCTCTGTCCGCTGTGCCGCGATTTCTCGCAGCAGCGGAGTTAAGCCCCGGCGTTTCGCCTCCTCGCGCCACTCCCAGATGTGCGCGAGGACCTTTGCCTCCAGATCCCATGGCGGTAATCCGGCAAGGAGGCTCGCCGCCTCGCAGGAGACCGTGCGGTATCCTCGGGCCAGCCGGATGGCCATGACCCTCTGGGACGCGTTCAACCGGCGGGCACCTTTGAGATACCTTAGAGCACGTTTTGCACTTTTGAAATGTGTTTCATCAAAAGAGTCATTAAATTGCGATAAGTAGCTTAAAGCAAATGCAATATCTGGCCTTGTAGCTACAGCTAAAAACATTAATGTGCCAATCAAATTTTTGTAAGGCAGGTCTACTATTTCCTTCTTGTTTGACTCTAGTCCATGCCTGGTTCTATTGGTGTAGTAGTAGACTTGCCTTCCTCCATTTTAAATATTCTCAAAGCTTCGTCTATTTTCTTTGTTTGCTTGATAATAATTTCCTTGTTTTTGTATGATACTTCTATGCCAAGTATGCATTTTGGTTTTCCCAGATCTTTCATTTCAAACTTTTGACTTAGCATTTCTTTTATTTCTTTCAACTTCTTTTGACATGAGCAGGCAAGTAATATATCATCAACATATATTCCAATAATGGCACGCACTCCTCCTTCTGTGTACGTGTATACACAGGGCTCTGCTTTTGTTGCCTGAAAGCGAATATTTTTTAATTCTGTGTCCAGTTTGATATACTATTGTCTCCCTGCCTGTTTAAGTCCATAAAGAGCCTTTAATAATAAAAAGACTTTTTCTCCTTCTATGCTTTTTAGATCTGTTAAAACCTCTTTTGCTTTATTGTAGATGGTTACATCATCAGACTCAAACTCAGCAACTAGTATCTCTCTTACATATCTCTCTATGTAATTAGGCAATTTCATATAAATTTTTTCTTCAATATTTCCATTTAAGTATGCTGTGACTACATCCATTTGGTTCAAATGCAGGCCTTCTTCAACAGCAATACTAAATATACTTCTTATAGAACTTAGTTTTGCAACGGGTGCGTAAGTTTCGTTATAATCAACGACCGGACGCTGCGTGAAACCTTTAGCCACTAGTCGTGCTTTGTTTGTTATTTTGTTTTCTGGGCTCACTTTTCTTTTTAAGATCATCTTGTAGTCTATGATTTTCATACCTTTCTCTTTCTTTACGATTTTCCAAGTACCATTTTTAATGTGTGATCTAATTTCAGATCGGATAGCATCACTCCAGTCTTCAGTTTGATCATTATCTTCAAACGAGTAAGCTATTTCTGATGACAACTGACATTCTTCTGAAACTCCTATATCATAATCCTTCATCCATGTAGGCTGTTTTATATCTCTTTTCGGCCTTTCTCTAGTCATTGTTTCAGGTGCGTCAACATAAGCTTCTTGTTCTTCATCTGACGATGCTTCATTAATATCGGTGTCTGGTATGATATTTGGTGTAGACTCTGTACTTGTGTTTTCTTTAGATGTCTCCGATTTATCTGAGATTTTTTTTTTATTGTTGTTTATTTCTATGTTTACTTCAGTGCTCAGATTTTTCTTTTGTTTTATTTGTTTAGTTTGTTTTTCTTTCTCGGGTATTTGTCCCGATTCTTCAACAAAATTGTCGTAGTTGTCTTCTGTTTCATAAAACATTTTGTTTACGATTTTAACATCCCTGCTGATTCTTACAGAATTCTTTTCAGGAACGTAAATTCGGAATCCTTTTGCGTTTTTAGCATAACCCATAAATACACCGGGTGTAGCTTTAGCCAATAGTTTTCCCTTTCTTCTTTTCTGAAGTACAAAAGCTTTGGTTCCGAAAATATGAAGGTGATTTCCTGATGGAGTTCGTCCAACCCATTTCTTGAATGGTGTTTCTCCTTTCAGTTCTTTGGATGGACGTCTATTTATTAAATAGTTGGCAGTATATACTGCTTCTGCCCACAATTGCTTTGGTGTATTTGCTTCTATCATTAAGCATCTGGCTTTATCCATCAGGGACCTGTTTTTGCGCTCGCTGATTCCGTTTTGTTGCGGAGTATAAGGTGTACTTAACCTTCTTTGAATTCCATGCAGTTTCAAATAATCGTCAAATATTTTATTTACGTATTCCCTTCCGTTATCTGATTGCAAATTCTTTATCAGTCAGGAAAATTTTCCACCTTACTTTTAAATTCCTTAAATTTTTCAAATACTTCGCTTTTCTGTGCGATAAAATATATGCAACAGTACCTGGTATAATCATCAATGAACGTTACGTAATACTTTGATCCAGCTATAGACTCATATTCCAATGGACCGCACACATCACTATGGATTATTTGCAATGGTTCAGTAGTGTATATTTCCTCATGACGCGGGAATGGCAATCTTGACAGTTTTCCTTTTATACAAGTTTCACAATTATCAAGTTTTCCTTCACCTACATCAAGTCCATACAACAATTGCCATCCTAACCAAATCTCTTTCATTGATATGACCTAGTTTTCGATGCCACTGCATGATTTTGCTATCATTTCCAGTTGTGCGTGTATATTTTGCGGTCTCATTTGATTCATCAAATTCGAGGTAGTATAAATCGTTATTCTTCTTTGCTGTCAGTATTATTGTTCCATCATTGTCCATTATATATGCCTTTTCTTTTTCAAAAATGACTTTACTTCCTTTTTCAGTTATTTTACTTACTGACAATAGGTTGGTTGACAAATCAGGAATAAACAATGTGTCATTCAAATTAAATTTTTCTTTTTCTTTGAACACTGTCACTTTTCCTTTTCCTTCAATCGTTGCGTAATATTTATTTGAGGCCAGCTTCAAATTTCCTGACGCTGACTCCATGCTGTTAAATAAGAGGCTTTTACCACAAAAGTGCGATGTACAATCGCTATCAAGACTTCACGTGTTTTTATTAGTAACCTCTTTTCCTGTGTTTAGGCATACATTGAAATTTTTCTCAGGTATTTTCTCATATTTTTTCTTGGGAGAATTATTCTTTTGACTCCAGCACGCCTGAGTGGTATGGCCTTTCTTTTTACACTTTTGGCAATAGTTAATTGATTCAGGCGTGACCTTGCGGAAATCCATAATAAAATGATGATGTGGATATATTTAGTAACCTCTTCCGCTTAGCTATTTCTAAAGAGTCTTGAAAAGACCCTGGAAGAAATCGACACGTGTTTCACCTCTCAACGAGGCATCCTCAGGATGACGATTAACTTGTCGTGAACTCGAACACGGCGTGTTGCCACACCAGGCTTCTTCATTTTCTTTACTACAGTCAATATTTTTTCGTGCCTCGCTCTCTTCAACGATTTTTATTTTCAGTTCTTCGGGAGACGGTAAGGTGTCACGAGTTTCCACTGCTATACGGAAATTCTCGTAAGGCTGTAAAGCATCATTATGCTTAGTAGATTGGGATGCAAGCTAACGCCCATATCCGTTAGCTTGTCCACGATGTCAATAAAATTATTTAAATGTTCACGGACATCATCTTCATCAGCCCTTTTTAATATCAGCTGTTTTAGCAAAGTTGCTTTCTGAGCAGGACCGTTGCTTTGGTAAATTCCTTTTAGCTTAAGCCATAGCTTGTTGGATGTCTTGCATCCCCGCACTTGTTTAAGTTCTGACGGTGAGATGATCAGTAATAATTCTGATCGAGCAAGCAAATCATTTTCATGGAACTTACTTTTTGCTGTTTCCTCTTTTGGCTCGGTGATTGATCCACTGGCGTATCCCCACAGTCCATTTTTAATTAGAACTGCTTCAGCCTGCACGCTCCACGTATCATAATTTTCTTTGGAGAGAGCTTCAATACGGTATGAGGCAGTGGCGCTCATTTTTCCTTGTAACCACGCTCTGCTACCACTTGTTGGAGTTGGGAGCGGCAAGCAGGGAATATGAGAAAATACCAAATACTCTTCAGCTTAATATTTTATATTAGAATATTAAATCAACATTTGCTTTTAATTAATTTCTGAATTAGGAATCAACACACCATGGCAACCATAGGGTGCTCACTTGCACTTACATTAGGGATGTACTACATAATCGATTTGGTTCGATTCGACACATGCAATGTCCCTTTTTCAACGTTAAACAATTGAAATGACGTAATATTTTTCGAGTTTGCTTCGCTCGATCCTACATTAAAATGCTTTTCAGTTTATGCAGTCAACAAAGTAACTCGGGTGGCGATGGCGTAGATACGTACCTAGTATCTTTATGTGGTCTGTGTGGCGTAGTCAGAGTACTTTGTAATAGCTTGCATATTGTTTTAAAAGAAAGTTCAGGGAGTCAGTATAGAACTAGAGACGAGCAGCCTGGCAGGCAAACACTTATGGGAACAGTAAATGGATGAAAAAACTCGGATAATAACGGTTGAAGTGCCTGCTAAAGTGCTTGCTACACAGCTGCACACCGCGTCCCCGACAGAGGAGACCTTGGTTGCCGACAGGCAGAGCTGTTTGAAATATGGTCGTAAACCACTATCTACATGGTTGTAAGCCACCAAGGTCACCTCTGTCGGGACGCGGTTGGCAGCCGTGTAGTAAGCCCTTTAACGGTCGCCAACCGCGTCCCAACAGAGGTGACCTTGGTGGTTTACGACCATATTTCAAACAGCTCCGTCACCAACCAAGTCACCTCTATTGGGGACGCGGTTGGCAACCGTGTAGCAGCCCCTTTAGTGTAGTCGGATTCGTTTTGCAACCAACAACGATCACAGATCATCTCATCTCATTTTCTATTGGTTTAATATAACAACATGCATTCTAGACCAATCAAAACATAGGATTCACTTAAATTCTTACGAAGATTGGCAAAAGAAAATAAATGCGTAAATGAAAACGTAGTGGCCGTATGTGTTTGCGACAGCGTTTTCTCGTTCATTCGTAGACAGATTTTATTTGAATTCACTGTTTTATTGGATAAAAAAACTACAAAATGTATTCCAGTGACGATTACAACGAGCCAGCTGTTAGTACAAATCCAAATATTCAAACCTTAATTGTATTTATTGTGAATTTGCAACATAACCTCTTACACGTAAAAACGTAAGCAGTTATCTTTTAATCTGAAAATTATATGTTATTTCTATATTTTTATTTTAGCCTGCATATGAACCCTATAGTGATTATGAACCCCACACAGGAGATCCCCAGTACGATCTGGAATATGATAGGTCTTCATTTTACAAAATGCCTGACATGGTAAGTTACTGCCCGTTTTCATTTTCTCATGATTCATAAAATTACTTCAGATAATACAGAATGGTCATTGTTGTAAAGTATAATTAATAAGTATATTAAAAGATCATATTATGCAAAAATACATGTCCGTTTCAGGTAAAAAAATTCCTTGTTTACTTTCGTAACATGATCAACGAGGGAGTATCATACGAGATCCTGAACCTCTATGAGAATACCTTCCCAAAACTTACTGAGCAGTATTTTGAGAACACTCCATGGCCCGATGAAAATGAGGTGGCACCTGTTGTGGACAGTGACCATGTGAGTACACTATAATAACTATAGTCATATACAGCATTAGACATATTGTAAAACAGGCTCAACTCTTGCAATATAGAAAACAAAATGCAATGATACACCAAAAAAAAAAAAAAAGACATTAGCACTCCGGGAGTGCGTACAGAAGTGAAAACTAAAAAATGCTTCCAAAACCTTTAAAATAAAAATACTTGCATAGAACATTGATCCGTAACGTAATATAAATACACTCGCGTTTACAAAAATAAGGTGTCGGTAACGGTGTCGCGAGTTCAATTGTTTTTCCCATCTCAAAATGCCGAATGTGCCTTTTTTTTTGGGTGGGAATTTATCAAATAACTGCTCCCGCTCTGGGCGGAGCGGGAGGGCGTGTCAGACTCTTACTGGCTAAAAACGCACCCGTGTTCCTTCGGTTGCCCTGTTCCCGGAGGGCCACGATCTCTCTTATCAAAAAGCATTGTATTAAGCACACCTATTCCACATTCTACCATTACTTTAGTGTAGACTAAAGTAATGGTAGAATGTGGAATAGGGCATACAAGTAACAAGTTTACACAAGACTTTATTAACTTTGTGTTTAAATAAAAGGGCAACAAAAACCTATACTAATATTTAAAAAAAAATCTGCCTAGCCTTTTCCCAACTGTTGGGGTTCGCTTCCAGTTTAACCAGATGTAGCTGAATACCTGTATTTTACATGAAGCGACTGCCTATCTGGCGTCAACAATCCAGTTACTGGGTAACACAATACACATTGGTATCAGAGTTTTTGGCTTCTTACTAATACAATTATAGGCAAAGATGTTCCTGGGGTGTTTAATGCCACTCAAACATTAGAATGTGTTGAATGGTTTTTGCTGGTCGCTTTTGCAATTTTTGTCATTCAACAATTGCTGCCTAATTTAAATACACAGCTTTATTTGCTTATTTCAGGTATTCATGATTCTGTACAAAGAACTGTATTATCGAGACATATATGCGCGTGTGCCTGGTGGTCCCAAACCTGACCAAAGGTTTCACTCATTTTACAACTACTGTGACCTTTTCAACTACATTCTGTCTGCGGAGACGCCTGTGCCACTAGAGTTACCTGACCAGTGGCTGTGGGAACTAATTGACGAGTTTGTCTATCAATTCCAGTCATTCGCGCAATACAGGTAAATATAAATTAAAGTTGGTTTCTGAAAGCCTTTTCAATTTAATCTGTTTGCAAATCATTTCATAGGCTGTTGTAATCTTTACAAACAACAGACAACATTATGACTTTATATGAACTAATTAGATGACCTGTATCACATGAGACAACATTAAGATTTTCTGGCTGTTCCTTTTTTAGAGTTCTGTACTTCAAACGGAACCCTTATAGGATCACTTGTGTGGCTGTCTGTCTGTCCGTCTGTCACAGCCAATTTGCTCCGAATCTAGTGAACCAATTAAGTTGAAACTTGGTACACATATGTGTTTCTGTGACCCAAACACGAACTTGTAACGTAAATAAATTAATTTTGAATATAGGGGTCACTATTGAGGGGCAAACAAGAAAATTAAAAAAAAAAACAATGGCACTCCGGGACTGCCGACAGAAGTGAAAACTTGAAAAAAAGTCGGCACCGCGGTAATCAACGCGCTAATGTCTTTTTAATGGTCAAAAGCTGGTGTCGTCACAGTGTCGCGAAATCAATGGTTTAGTTCCATCTCAAAAATGCCCAAAGCGCCTAAAGAAGTTTTCACTTCAAAAAAGTTTTGCTTACAGTACCGTGTGACATATCAAATGAAAGGGCTTGTAGCGAGGATCTTAAACATATTTTTTATATAATTTTAAAGTAAACACTTTTAAAGATATTTAAGAAATTCGATGAAAATTGACCATTCCCTTATCTCCGAAACTACTGGACCAACATTTTTGAAAAAAAATACATAGTATGGCTCTTTACTCATAGATTACAGGAAAACCTATAAGTCTATGGTCTTAAAATAACATGGTAAATCTCTCAATATTGTGCATACAAACTTACATTTGCAGTCGGAATGTATGGGAGAACATGTTTTTTAACTACAATGTTAAGTTTGTTGTTGGGTTAAATAAATTCATCTCAAATACGGAACCCTTCATTGTGCGTAGTCCGACACGCATTTGGCCGGTTATTTCCTACACCACCCTAGAATGAAGCGAGGAAAACAAAAAAAAAAACTAATCGGTTGAGGGATTTTCGAGTTTTTACGAGACTAATGCACGGCAATATTTTTTGATATATATAGATTCAGAAATTTGATCACCCCTTTTAGAAACTCGGTGCGACCTTTTTATGTTTGATGCTAAATGATTGCTTTGTTTTGCAGGTCGCGCACATCAAAATTGAGCCCAGCTGAGATAGATGCCCTCAATACCGAAAACAAGGCGTGGAATGTACTCTGCATTCTTAATGTGTTGCACTCACTTGTTGACAAATCCAACATCAAGAGGCAACTTGAAGTAAGTAATGTAAGCTATAAAAATTTAGTATTTTCAATCACCATAATTATTTTATCATCACTCACACTAACTTCACCCACTAAGGCATAAGCTTCTCTTTGCTTGTGCCAATCTCCATGCTCCTGTACCATTCTCCACTATTCTATTCAAGTTCCGGCAACAATGTGGTCCACCCATCATGCTGTCTGACGACTTAGATTACTGCTTCCATTCTTTTTACACCTTAGCCATACTTCACCTGTCATCATACCTTTTCCCCAATGCGAACTAGTGAATCAACAGGATTCTATAGAGCATACTGATATTCGGGACTACCTTCATCTCTATTTAATACTGACCTGACAGAACATTATCCTGTTGTTTGTTTCTATAAAAACTTAATTTCTGACTATTACGAACGTATTAAAACAAAAAATAGACAAATTGGTCCAGCCGTTTTCAAGTGAGCGCTTACCAATGAATAGCATTTCATTTTTATAGATTTCCAAATCACCTTTGTTATGTGTTCGTTTAACAGAACTTTTAGTCTGTTGACTTTTCCATGCTTTGTTTTGTTTCCCAGGTCTACGCTGCTGGCGGCGACCCCGACTCTGTGGCGGGAGAGTTCGGCCGTCACTCCCTCTACAAAATGTTGGGCTACTTCTCTTTAGTAGGCCTCCTCCGTCTGCACTCCCTTCTTGGAGATTATTATCAGGCCATCAAGGTGAGGTTTTTTTGGGTAATTGAAAAACCATGTGTGTAAATAGTGTGCATTAGCACTGTTAAACATATATCTTACTACATAATTATCTACAATGCTTGATGAGGCTCTTGATTAATTGAAGTTTGTTGCTCCAGGATGTTATTAATATCTCATAGGATTTCACCTAAAATGAAAGCTATCTGGATTAAAAACTAATATCATAAAACAATTATTTTAGGTCCTGGAGAACATTGAGCTGCACAAGAAGTCCCAGTACTCTCACGTGCCTGCATGCCAGATCTCCACATCTTACTACGTAGGTTTCGCGTACATGATGATGCGTCGCTACGCTGACGCCATCCGCACTCTGTCGTCTGCTCTGCTGTACATGCAGCGCACCAAGCAGCTGTTCTCCTCCCGTTCGTACCAGAACGATCAGATCAATAAGCAGACGGAGCAGATGTACCATCTGTTGGCTATCTGCCTGGTCCTCCACCCACAGTGTGTTGATGAATCTATCCAGCAGGTATGTAAAAAATAATAACACACTTTTTAAGTTCCCCTTAGGAGTTTCCTCAGAAAGCGGTGCCATCATATTACGGCCGCAAAATGACCGCCGTGTAAGTATACTGTACAGTTTTTTTGCTACCGTTAATGGTGCGTTTGCAAATCGGACAAAACTATGCTGTTTTTCAGTACATTTTGTGACAAAACTAAACCGAATCAAATATAATTAATAACTACCACATATAGATTGGTTCTTCATCTTCAAATATAAGTTTTTTTTTTGTTTAAAATAATAGTTTTTTTTATATTGTAAAGATGATCTTCCGTTGCCATTTTCCACAAAATTAACGATACCGGGTTGAGTTACGGTACATTTTTAGGGTTCCGTACCTCAAAAGGAAAAACGGAACCCTTGTAGGATCATTTTGTTGTCTGTCTGTCTCTCAAGACCCTTTTTCTCAGGAACGCGTGGAGGTATCAAGCTAAAATTCATATCAAATATTCAGGTCTACTGTCACTTGGAGCTGTGAAAAAATGAAACTTCTAATCTAACGCAATCAAAAGATACAGCCGTTTATGCTGTAAATATTCAACACTCGCAAGGGAATCAAAACCTACAGGGTACTTCCAGTCGACCTAGAATCTTGAAATTTGACACGAAGCAACGTTTTATAGCACACATAAAGGCAAAATTTCGAAAACCTTAAATTATTAGTTCAAAAGTTATTTATTCAAACTAGGCTGAAAATCAGCACTTTTCGAACGTCAAAATTACGTAAGACAGTCCCCCAAAACGCCCACCCTTCACCACTTCCTAGTGCCTTTAGCTGGGAAGAAGAAGTGGCGCAATAAACTCCCCAGCAGCACAGCTGTCAAGTTAGAAAATAAATGTTTCTATACAATAGTATGCAAAAAAAAATTACATTATGCAGCAAAAAAAATGATTTAAATGATAATTTATTGGCCATATAATTATAAACTCTTTTTCTCATGAACGCGTAGAGGTATCAAATTGAAATTTATATCAAATACTTAGGCCTTTAAGCTGTGAAAAAAAAATCTAAGTCAACGCAAAAACGCAAAATGCAAAGTTACAACCATTTATATCGCATATTTTGAAACTCGCAATTACTCGCAAGGGAATCAAAACCTAAAGGCTACTTCCCGTTGACATAGAATTTTGAAATTTGGAAAGTAGCAATATCTTACAGCACAGGTAGCAGATAACATCAGAAAACCTTAAAATTTTAGGTAGTTATACCACCAACAATTGTAGTTCCGCAATGACCGCGACTTATCTCTACGTAAGGGGAAGGGACAACATTTTTCAAACGGCAAAGACGAATGAAGTGAAAAGTGAATGTAGCTGTATGACCTAACTGCGTTTATTATAATTCTTATTGTTGGTTTCGGTTATTATCAGACACACTTTCACTTTTGGAAAGTAAATAAACCAGATTTCTAAATAGTGACTAAAAAAATTTGTTAATACATAACTTTGATAAAAGAACTTTTGCAAGGCTGCTGCAAGGCTAGTGTAGGTATTTCAGTTATATTATAAAATAAATGATATGTATTAATATAAAATAAAGAATTACAGAAACGATAAAGAGATCTTTTAAATTTATGCTCCTCCAGCTTTCCACATTGCAATGTTTTGGATTTCATTTAGCAATAAAAATACCATAACTTTTACTTATATACCTACAGGTTTGTACGGAATCCTCGGTGCGCGAGTCCGACTCGCACTTGTCCGGTTTTTGTTCTATTATCAACCTAATTTAGGATTTCTAAAAATACTATAAGTAGGCAAACATTCAATTCTAAATCTAAGGAAAAAAAAGTTTCAAAATGTCATAAATAGTCGCAAAAAACAGTGGCACTCCGGGAGTGCTGACAGAAAAAAATCGGCACCGCGTTGATGTCTTTTTAATGATCAAAGCTGGTGTCATCACGTTGTCGCGAAATTAATGGTTTAGTCCCATCTCAAAAATACCCAACGCGCCTAAAGAAGTTTTCACTTCAAAAATAAAAACCAAAACGAACTTTTTCACATATTTTGCTATTACGGATGAATCTTAATCGATTTCATTAAGGGTTATTTTATTTTGTTATAATGAGACCTTACCTACGGACTTGATGCAGTGACCTGAAGGTGTACTTCGGTGGCTACTACTGGAACCCCTCGATGAGTAGAACTATGTGTGCCGAGTTTAGGCTCGTTTTGTTAGTTATCATGAGATCTTACCTCCGGACTTGATGGAGTGACCTGAAGGTGTACTTCGGTGACTGCTACTGGAACCCTTCGACGAGTAGAACTAAGTATGCCGAGTTTGGGCTCGTTTTGTTAGTTGTGATGAGACCGTACCTCCGGACTTTGACCTGAGGGTGTGCTTCGGTGACTGCTACTGGAACTCCTAGACGAGTAGAATTAGGTGTGCCGAGTTTGGGCTCGTTTTTTTACAAATGATGAGACCTTACGTCCGGGCTTGATGAAGTGACCTGAAGGTGTACTTCGGTGAGTGCTACTGGAACTCTTCGACGAGTTGAACGAGGCGTGCTAAGTTTGGGCTCGTTTTGTTTGTTGTGATGAGACCTTACCTCCAGACTTTGACCTGAAGGTGTGCTTCAGTGTTTGCTACTAGAACTCTTCGACGAGTAGAACTAGGTGTGCCGAGTTTGGGCTCGTTTTGTTAGTAATGATGAGGGCCTTGATGGAATGCCCTGAAGGTGTTCTAGTACCTAGTTCTACTCGTCGAGGAGTTCCAATAGCAGTCACCGAAGTACACCTTCAGGTCACTCCATCAAGTCCGGGGGTAAGGTCTCATCATAACTAACAAAACCAGCCCGAAGCCCACAGCCCACATCTCTCTACTAGTAGAGGGCTTCCAGTGCCTAGCAGTCACTGAAGTAGGTATTTGTATCTAAGTATTATTTAGTAAAAATATAAACAACAATACGAAATATTTTTTTAGGTGCCCAGGTATTATAAAAAAATAAGAAAAAAAAAATACTTTCAAAGTATCAAAATTTGTTCACTTGACTACTATTCCCGCAGTTAAACGTGCGTACACTTGTGTGTGTGATCCGTGTCAATGTTGTAGTTCGATTCTATACCTATCAATTTTGCAAACGCGTCCTTAAATCACCGTCATTTTTCGAGCATTACATGACGGCTTTCTTAAAAAAAACCCATACTTTACGGTTAAAACAATCAAATGATGTTCTTCTTCTTCTGTGTAGATATGATTGCAACCAGCTATAAAGTTTTCTAACAAGGATTTTAATTTAGGTGCTCCGTGAGAAGAACTATCATGAGAAGATGTTCAAGATGCAGTATGGTGACCTGGGAGAATTCGAGAGCTGCTTCACTTTCGCTTGCCCCAAGTTCCTATCCCCCTGCCCGCCACCCATTGAGCCAGGCTCCAACTACGGCCGTGACGCCGTCAAACACCAAACTCAGGTGTTCATGGATGAGGTCAGTTATTGCATTCATAATATTATCAGTTTTTGTTACAATAAGTGGCTAAACAAATTTAATCATACTTAATTTTTTTTTCATCACTAAGTAAAAATTACCTATGTTAGGGCATTATACTGCGTTACCATCAGAGATATGCAAGGATACGTAGCGAGGGATGTGTGTGAAACCAGTTTTGCTTAATTTTCATAGCTTGAGCTAAGCAAGCGATTTATAGTTAGTTTTACCCACATCCCTCAGTTCACATCCTCGCACAGCTCTAGTGGAAACGCAGCCTTTTAGTAAACAATGTTAGCTGAAAGATGTCCACCGCTGGACATAAGCCTCCTCGAAGCATCAACACAATGCGTAAACATGAAAGGGACTCAACATCTGCTTCTTTTGAAAAAGCAGGCAGTCTATTATGAATTTGAAACTTTAATAAGAAATAAAATTTTCAGGTCCGTCAACAAAAGATGCTGCCAACAATTCGTTCGTACTTAAAACTGTACACGACCCTGCCCCTAACCAAGCTGGCCGCGTTCATGTCGGCTGCGCGCGGCGGTGACCGAGACGCGGCGCGGGAACATGCCGCCCTCGCCATCCATTTGCTGTGTTTCAAGCATAAAATGAAGAACGTCGTTTGGAGTAAGGGACCTAGTGGTCTTGATGGGAAGTTTCAGAGTGGCTCTGAGGTGAGAATTGGTGTATCTTTACTAATGGTTAGACTAGTAGACTCAGGCTAGCTGGCGCGACGGTCTTCGCAGGGGGTTGGTAGCAGCTGGATGAGAGGGGAGGGGAGGGTTAAATGGGCTGCGATTGTGGAGCCTATGTTCAGCAATGGACTGCTATACGGTAAAGGTATATATCTATAATCTGAAGGTAGTGATTACCCTACAGATTAAAGCAGAAATTCACGGTTGACTTTCATTCCAGAACTTCGGTCTTATTGGAAGCTAATGTATAAATTTTTACAAGAGTTAAAAGTTCATCAATGTTAGTATTAAAAGCAGTCAACTGCATTTAATTAGCAAGAACAACATTTTGATTCGTTTTATTGCTTCCAGCTGGACTTCTACATCGATAATGACATGATTCACATTGCTGACACGAAGGTGGCTCACCGCTTCGGCGATTTCTTCATTCGCAAACTCCTCAAATTCGAAGAGCTTAACCGCAAACTCCACCATATTAAAATTTAAAGTGTCTCAAATAAATCGAATTTTGTAACTATATAAATAAAGTTACTGATATTTCTAATATGCATTTAATTTACTATTCTCGGAGTATATGGTACATATTTTTTATTTCTTTTGAAAAACTTCTTTGGCTGTTTAATTTTTACTGTGTCTCGCTGAACTGTCTCTGGATAATTTTCTCTGTACTGCTGCCAAGGATGTTCTGTTTTCAATGCTTCTTCTATATTTATCTCTTTTAGCCAGGTTGTATAGTGTTTGGCAAAAATTCCATAAGACTTCTTGAATACTTCAGAACCTTCCCCCTGAAAAAATTTAATAGATAGTTTAAAAAAGGGCAATCTGTTACCTACATAGAATAACAACACAATAAAATATATTTCAACATACCTTTTTAATAATATCGACACACTTGTCATTAAACCCTTCCAGATGTTTGAGGAATATATCATTCACTTGTATATTTTCTTTTTTGACTACATTCATAATGTATAATACATAGCCAAACTGGCTGTTTGCTGTTCCCTGCCTAAGCAAAGTTCCCAGAATTTCTATATTGACCCTGCAAAAGAGATAACATAGGGCTTACTTAGGGAATGCAATCTCGAGTCATTTTCTGAGATTCGTGGGTAGACGGATACTCGAGATTTCGAGACTGAGCGCGTGCGAGATTTAGGTGAACGTCAGGACCGCAGGACTAAGTCAAGATTACGTGATGTTTAATATTATAAATAATTAGTATGTAATAGGATTTTCAAAGTGGACCGCCAATCTGACGTCTGGATGGCGGGACCTCTCCCAGTTGACCAAGTTCCAACAGCTGTAATGAAGATCCAAATAGCTCAAGAATTTTTACCTAAGCATAATATGTATTCACTAGCTGCGCCCCGCGGTTTCACCCGCAAAGTCTTTATCCCGTGAGAATATCGGGATAAAAAGCATTTCAATATTTTTTTGCATGGCTTTCATTGGCGCCTCTATTTTCATGAAGTCCCATAGCCCCCAACACCAGAACAAACGATATAGTAGATCTGTGTCAGCGACACGGGAATGATATGAAGATTCGAATGACGTTGTTTCGAAAAACTTCGCGAGTGGTATGCCAGTTTTGTTCGAAAACACATTGAATCGAAAACCGTTTTATCGAATGATGTTATCGCGAACGCGCTGATGCGAAACTTTTTGAATGGTACACTAGTATCGAAATCCACTGTTGCGTTAATTTGTCTACTACTCGAACACTGGTGTAAAGTGTTTTAATTAATTCTGAAATGTGGGTGTTGTCTTCTCTGCCTACCCATTTAGATAACAGAGAGATGAATAGTATGGGTTTGCAGTTTGATATTACAAACCCCATTTAATGAAAACTTGCTTATTTCTTACTTTAGTTGTTTTTCCTCCATTTCCTTGAGAAGTTTCTCTGCACTTTCTTTATTTTTACATGCCAATGCAAGAACACCGTATGTCATGATATTGAATTTTATTTTCAACTTTCTGGAGAATGGAAACCTTTTCTTGCGAAATTCACTTTCTTTCTTAATAATATTTTGTACAGCCTGAAATAAAAAAGTGCAATCAGTGGCATATTATGAGATCACAAAAATGGAAATGGCAAAAGTGTATGGATACAGTTAGAACTTACGACAGCGGCATCATAATCTGATCTCAAACACCTCTTCTTTATTAGCATATTGTAAAAATCTATATCAGCCCTGATTGCCAAAGATTTCATTTTTTCCAGTAAGTTGTCCTCAGCTTCTGTAGTGTTATCTAACAATGGGAGCATTTGTGTAAAAGTTTTGATATCTGGTTTGACTGAATATGCCTGCATCTCCTTTAGGAAGTCGTCTTGCCCTCCCACCACTGCAAACTTATCTTGTAATGTGTGCACTTCTTGCAATGCTGTTACTTGCTCCATATTTAACACTCTGGATAATAAGTTTGGTACAGTCCTTTCATTGGCAACCACTGTATCCAACTTGTTTACAAATTCTATTGCTATATTATCTTTCTTGTCATCTATACTTAATTCACTAAAAGGTGGATCTGTATGCTGATAATCATTATTTACTTCATTAACAGGTTTTGTAGCTTCAATTAATAATTGTTTACCTGGTTCAATTTTCAAACTCTTACTTGATTGGGTCAATTTTGGTTGTTGTTTATTTTTACTCTGTAACTGTATCTGAGCTTGTATAGTTTCAATAAGTTCTACAATGTCTTGGTTACTGCCCAAATTACAATCTTTAATACATTTTAGCATTAAATTAAAAGTATAAATGTTGGGCTTTTCTCTTAGCTTCAACATTTTCCTCCAAACTATGAGAGCATGGCGCAATCCATTTTGTTTATCAGTAATACAAGCATGCAGCAGGTGGTTCATAGTATGTGCTTTTACTTTCATTTTCTTTGCCAACATTTCATCAACAATTTTAAAAGCTGTAGGTAAGTCACCACATCTGCCAAATGCTTTGATCATTGCATTATAGTTCGTTACATTAGGCTCAAATCCCTTCTCAATCATTAGTTCCTTCAGATTCTGGGCACGCTTCAATCCATCTATTGGCCAGGGACTATTAGCACAAGCATGAAACAGGCAAGTGTAGGTGTCGCCAGTAGGGTGCAGAGCTCGTCTCTTCATGTCATTAAATAATTTGAAAGCTTTTTTTGTGTACCCAACATTAGCACAAGCACCTATTAGTATGTTATAAATATAGTTTTCAGGCTTCACTCTGTCTTCTTTTAACATTCTTACTTCTAGCACGTCAATAGCTTCTTTCAGTCTCTTGTAATTAATAAGTTGTTTTATAATATCGGCGTACTGTTTAGTGGTTAGTTTTTGTGAACGTAATGGTTTATTTTGTATAAATTCCTGCTCTTGTTTATCTCCCTCATCTTCGAGTTCGACTGACTGAGTGTTAACTGTCCTGGATAAAGTTCCGAAGGTATCTGGGTCCTCTATATAAACCAACTTATCTTCTGTTTTGTATACCTTTGGCTTACGGATTTTAATTTCTTCTGGCAGAGCAACAGATGTTGTGATGAAATTGTGGCGAATCACATTTGTGGTTCTGATTATTCTTAACAATTTTGTGCACCGAAAAGCCATCGTAATTTATATTTTTATTTATTAAGTCGCCTTTTTTTACATTACCAAACCAATATAACCTACAAATCACAGCTTAAAAATAAAAACAATGTACACTACTATACTTGACAGTGACACAACTAACATGCAACTAACATACTCTAATAATACCATAGACATTTATGTTTTTTCTATCTCAATGAGGAATGCACAACTTGTCATTGAGATAGTAAAAACACGGAGGCGCCGCGATATTCTATACATATATTTGCTTATACAAAGATGGGTGAAAAACGAACTAGAATGTGAAATATCGTGTTATTTCACTCTTTCTAATGTGGTAATCGTATTTGATAAAAGAGACAACAATATTTCAGTTGTTCCTCATAATGGCAACATTTTGTTGAGACGTAGTAACAGTTGTAGGTAAGTGCCATATCCGCCATAATATGCGACAAGTTCATGGTAGTTCTGCTGTCAAGTGGTTGTTTACTTTTTCTTTTATTGAGATTTGTGAGAAAATTACGTGGAGTTTTCCTTTAAAACTACATATATACGTTGGAAAACACCAATTCAATATGCCTGTGTGTTGTATTGTGAAGTGTGGTGCAAGAAAGAAGGAAAATCAACCTCAATTATCTTTGCACAGGTTAGTAGCCGGTTTTCATGCAATAGTACATAAAGTGATAAACTTTCGATGAAAAAATTGCTAGGCGATCATTAAATACGGCTTAAATTTTAATATATGGGTTTATTTCCGTCCAACAGACCTTTTTATTATTTCATAATTTCATTCGTTTGTTTACAATGATATGTCATGGTGGAATAGTGTTGTACCGTTTCCGTAATAGTTTCTGATACTAGTTCCTTCACTGCGCTGAAATGATATTGCTAGGTCCGGCCCGTAGTTTACAGCAAACTGTACTCTTTGGTTCATAGCACCGAGAGACCGTTCCGCAGAGTTTTATCTAGTGTATATGATTTTTTTTGTTGAAGTTTTTAAGATGAACAATACTGTAAAACATACATTTAATGTAACTTTTATGATTTCCGCGGCGCACGCTAATAAAGTTCCCAGTCCACATGATTTTATCCGACATCTTCAACAATAATCGTCAAATTTCAGCCAATTTACACAAAACCTTAATGAATTATACACTAAAACCTTCCGTATGAATCACTCCGTCCATTAGTGAAAATTGATTGAAAATCCGTTTAGTAGTTTTTGAATTTTTCGCGTTCAGACAGACAGAAAAACAGACAGACGCGGCGGTGGACTTTGTTTTATAATATGTAAGGATGTGTATTATTCCGAATGTTCATTTATGATAAAATTGTTAAAAATTTAATTCACTAATGCCCGTTTTCACCGACAGCTAAGTGACACTTAAATGAATACCTAAATAAAACTGCACTGTTGGATTTTCAACTCTCAGCGCTGAGTCTACCGTTGAAAATCCAACAGTGAACTTTTATTAGGGATTCATTTAAGTGTCACTTAGTGAAGTTGAAAACAGGCATAAGACTTGCATGCTCGCTCGATACTAAATATTTGGCTTTGTTTAAACGTTCACTTGCCAAACATTAGGTTTGCGTTACAAATATTTGTGAAAACTTTATTTGCTAAGTAATAATTCTATAAATGAAATTATAATTATGCGGAAAATTGTTTGGGAAGTGATAAATTGTCAATACTCGTTTTTTCCTGTTACAACGGACTATTAGCTAATATTTTTTTAAATATGATTCAACCGTGATATCTAGTAAGATTCGTTATACTATTACGTACTAGTATCGATACTCGAAATAGTAACACCATGTTCCCTAAATGACACAACCCTAGCATTGGCAGCCATTTTATGCGACATTTTGAGTTGTAGGTATGCACCTTTTTTTTGTAGGTATTTCCAGTCCATACTTATTAAATGTCTATGCAACTTGTACACAACTGACACACTGATTGTCAACTGTCAGATTTCTCTAACAGAGTACTCTACAGATTTCTATTCTGTGCACACGCAAAAAAAAGAAATCTCGAGAGGAACTCTTGACTATCGATAACCTATAGGGTTTTGAGAACCAATGAAAGACAGTTACAATTTCCTTCGAATTATTTATTTTCTTTATTTGGCAGGAAAGGTGTGTGTTCGCTCTCACTTAGTCCAGACATACGGAACACTAGCGTCCATACAATAATAAAGTTATGCACAATGTAAATACGTATGAAAGAGAAAGACTCTCTAGATTATGGTTTGTTCATCAAGATAAACACTCAAAAAAAAAAACAACTTCCAAAAAAACACTACAAAGTGAAAAATAACTTAAATTTCGGAAGTCAGTGTCTTTGGTTTTGTATTTTAGTTATTTGCCACCGACTTCCGAGTTATTTTTCACTTTGTAGTGTTTTTTGGAAGTCGGTTGCTTTTTTTATGGTTTTTATTTCTCCCTTTTAAGTGGGTAGTTTGTAATTTATCTAAGTTACAATAGCCTAATCTCAACTGCTCATAACCTTTTCCCGATGCAGGGACGTTAATCGTCGAGGAGTTCTCCTGGTAATTCACCATTAGCTCCACTTGTACCTACATATGCATTGTAACGAGCATAAATTGCATTGCAACCATATTAAAGTAATCGAATTGCAGCCTGTGAAATACTTATTATTGAGTAATTCTGGTGACCATTTGTGGTCTTCATCATCAGTTCCACTTCATCAAATGGTGCTTTCCAAGAGCAACTGCACGAGTTACTATAAAAAATACCCAAAACGCTATAGGTTTGCCTATAATATTTGAAGAGTTCCCTCTATTTCTCCAGGATCCCATCATCAGATCATGGTACCACCCTTGGGATATAAAAAAAAAAACATCAAAATCGGTTCATCTTCTTTTTTAATTCGGTTAAAAAAGCAAATAAAATTTTATTTTGCTTAGAGCAAGTCCCTTGGATTATTATTATCACTCTATCAGCCCTTTTATTGCCCCACTACAGGGCGAAGGCCTCTTTTCATAAAGAGAAAGCATGAGCATTGATCACCACGCTTGCTCACGACGACGGGATGGTGATTATAAAATTACATTTTAACTAGTCTGTGCACTATTGCTGCGGCTGCCGTGGCGTTATGATGCCTCAGGGATGTTTACGCATAATAATATTGATGGTTTAGCCATTAATAGGAATAGATGAACATCCTTGATGACACGTGTTTGCGGCAGCACCAACAGTATTTTCAGTGTATTCGCTGATCGGCGGGATTCCCCGACGTTGCGGAGGTGGATGCAGCTCCACGCCGGAATTTTTATTTGACATTTATCAGGGGTGGGTCCAGATGCGTTTGGGGCGGAGGCTAGAGCCCCTTAGATCAACCCCCCCCCCCCCTTGGATCCGACACTGATTAATAGAATATTTGGTTTGGTCGAGTCATCACTGACACTCGAAAAACAGTAAACCAAAACAAAACTATCATTACAAGTTGTGCATCACTATACTCTGTCACGCGGTCGGCCTTTTGGCTTGCTGTTGGCTGTCACTGTCAAACTTTTTTAATAACCTAAATCGCGCATGTCGTGTTGTTATTGCTTTTGAAATACAAATTCTGAGTCTGTGCGTTTAGTCATGTCAGCTAATGAAGCAGAAGACCAGATGGAGGCCAGTTCCTCTGAGAGTGAGGACGAAGTTATGGAAGGAGAAGAAGAAAACGATGACCGCCCCAAGACTTACCTTCCTGGGCAACCTTTGAAGGAAGACGAGCATTTAGTTTGCGACCAGTCTGCCTACGTGATGCTGCATCAAGCCCAGACTGGCGCCCCTTGTCTCAGCTTCGATATTATTCCTGATAATCTTGGCAACGACAGAAATGACTATCCGATGACGGCTTATTTAGTTGCCGGTACTCAAGCATCTAGTGCACATCTAAATAAGTAAGTTGCCACTATATGTAAAACTAGTATATGTACGTTAATGTTTCGGTAAGCACCTTTATTAGAGATGGAGAAAATAGCTGTAAAATCAATTACCGTTTGTCAATAAATAGGCTTCTGTCTGTAAGTTATTTTATTCAAAAATTTATTAAAAATATTTTTGTTATTAGTCTATTAGTAGTTAAAATGTCCAACCTGCACCAAACTTCAAAAGCAGAGGATGACGAAGAATCTGATGAAGATGAGGATGATGATGATGAAGAGGAGGATGAGGAGAAGAAACCACAAATGACATTCTCCTTCATCAAGCATCAGGGCTGTGTTAATAGAATAAGGGTAAGTCATAAACCAGCCCCTTGTTCCTGAAAGTAACTTTTTATCTGTTGTAAAATCACATAATAGCAGCTAGCATGGTTGGTGTAATTTTGGTCAACAATAGCTAACTTGGATAAGTTTACTTTGCCCTCTGTAAACTGTGAATTCTCTATGAATACAGAATCTTAAAAAATATGATACAATAAATAAACACAACAAACAATAATAATATAATAAATTGCAATTAATTATACATTAGCTAAAAGTAGTCTTGATAAATGTGTTAATTTTTTAATCTACTTGTTATTTTCACAGGCAACAAGTTTCAGAAACTCAGTTCTAGCTGCAAGTTGGTCTGAATTAGGCAGGGTCGACATTTGGAATATAACACAGCAGCTGCAAGCAGTAGATGACCCTACACTTCTAGAACGTTACAACCTGGATGCTGTTAATAATCCTGTCAAGCCACTTTATTCATTTAATGGACATCAGCAAGAAGGATTTGCAATTGATTGGTGTCCTACAGAACTTGGTGTAAGTGAATTATTTCTACATGATGTTATTGTAGAGGTCAACAGACAAATTGATACCAGTTAATCCTGTTATCATAATCATGTAAGTACTGTTATTTTTAATTAACTTCCAAAAGCAGGAGACAGTTCTCACTTTGAATGTTTTTTTTTTGTGCGTTTGCTATGCAATTTCTCTGTCAATTATGAACTGATTTTTATGATTCTGTTTTTGTTTGGTAGGTCATACTTCAGAAGTGGTTCCATATATATTTTATTAAGTTTTCTTGGGTAGTTTCTGAGTTAGCTTCAATAATACGTATTTTGCCCACTTAGTATGTGAATGATAGTTCCTGTCACTGTCAGTGGTATTTAAATTTGTGTGGAGCACAACTAAAAAGCGAAAAATAAAAATAATTACAAAAAAAAAAAAAAACAACCGTCTTCCAAGACTAACCCTTCCAAAAACTACGCCTTCTAGAACTACAGAGTGAAAAATAACTTTCATTTCGGAAGTCTGCAAAAAAAAAAAACAAATATTCAAGACTAAAGACACCGATCTCCGAAATTAAAGTTAATTTTCACTTTGTAGTGTTTTTTTTGGAAGTTGGTTGTTTTTTTTTTTTTGTTCCATTTCTTCTTAAAACTAACAAGTAACAACTAGTATTCATTTATTGTCTTTTGTTAAAGTAGGTCCAGAATTGCACAATAATTGTTGAACTTTAGTGAAATATGTCACAAGATCATGCTTGGGCAACTTTGAAATCTGTATTGAATCTGTATGGAGTCAGGTTTTTGTTTTTACATGGTTCATGAGAGCATACGAGCCATTCCAACATCTTATCAAACAGTTTATTCCGCTCATTGGTTATTAAAAGTTTTTTATTTATACGAACAGGTTCTTGCAACAGGTGACTGCAGAAGAGATATTCACATTTGGAAACCCAACCAAGCTGGAACATGGGAAGTAGACCAGCGTCCTCTGGTGGGACACACTGCTTCTGTTGAAGACATACAATGGTCTCCTAATGAAAGGCATGTAGTTGCATTAAACACAAACCTTTATAAAAATATAAACAGAAAACAGCTATTTGTTATTGAAATAGTAGACATTGAGTAACTAACCTGATTACATTTCATAATACTTTTAGTTATTTTCAGGAATGTTTTAGCATCATGTTCTGTAGATAAATCAATAAGAATATGGGATGCAAGAGCAGCTCCTCAGAAAGCTTGCATGCTCTCAGTAGAAGATGCTCATCAAAGTGATATCAATGTTATATCATGGAATAGTAAAGAGCCTTTTATAGCAAGTGGTAAGTTTTATTTTGATTGTATTTAGAACTATATGAAAAAATATATATCCATTTAATTGTAGTGTACAACTTTTATTTGTACACGCATCTGTAACTTGTCCTAGGTATTTGACTGAGTTCTTCACTCGCTTATCTATATATATAAAAATGAATCCCTATTTCCCTTGGTCACGACATCACACTAAAACGGCTGAACGGATTTGGATGAAATTTGGGATATGGATAGACCTTGACCCGGAGGACATAGGATACTTTTTATCCCGATATTTTTACGGGATCGAGACTTATGCGGGTAAAACCGCGGGGCGCAGCTAGTGATCAATAAAAACCATACCATATTAAGGTAACGAAAGCAGCTCTGAATCTCCATACCTTGTAGTTAAATAATGGGGTTATGAGAGCCGAGGTAACCAGATTTTCTATATCAGTGGTCAGAATATGAGTACCACAAGGCTTGATTCTTGGACCATTTTCGTTTCTTCTTTGGTTAATACTATGGTGATTTTAAAAAACGAATGTGTCAGTCCAGAGTACTTTTAGTTTGTTCATATTCAAAAACACAGACTCTTTTTGTGACAAGTTTATCGTGATTTGCAGGTGGTGATGATGGGTTCCTTCACATTTGGGATTTAAGACAATTGGCAAGCAAAACTCCGGTGGGTACTTTCAAGCACCACACGGCGCCCGTTACTTCAATAGAGTGGCACTGGACTGAGCCAAGTGTGCTGGCGTCTGCTGGCGAAGATCATCAAGTTGCGCTTTGGGACTTGGCAGTCGAACGAGACGATGACGATGTTGTTGATGAAGACTTGAACGTATGTTTACATTATCTATTCAAAATCTTAATTATTATTATGTAGAAGACAAAATATGGAGACAGTTATGTGTTAGTGGCGAACAACCTATCCAACTCGATTCCTACCAGCTTCCCTTCGGAAGTTCGGAATACGAATTCTACCGCCGTTGAAGAATGGTATAGTCAGTAGTGTGTACAATTGCTAAATAATATAGTTACACTATAGATATTTAATACACCAGTGGATTGTGTAACATATTGACGTCAAGCAAAGAGTGTACATACTTCTGGGGAGTGGGTCTCTATATGACCCACTCCCCAGAAGTATGTACACTCTTTGCATGTATGTGAGTCATAAGGAAGACACTTATGCAAGGTTAAGGACACATTTATAACAAAGTTTTCTTAGTGAGAACAAGTTGCTAACTTATAGAGGTCTGTTGCAGGGAACTTAAATGGTAAAGCAAGTATTGACAACTTTACTATTACTTTATTAATCCATTTCAGCAGTCAAATGCTAAACCATTTCAAGATGAAGTAGCTTGTTTTGTCACGGTTTATTATAGGTTCGAAAGTCCCACGTTGGGTGCCATGTCACCTGCACTAACAAATTGTAACGCCAAGATTTTGATAGACGTCATCACTTCTTGGATAGTCGAACTCTAGCCTAAAATGCAGCAACTTGGCTCGCCATTAATTTCGTTAGTAAATATTGGCACGCGAAGGAAAAAGTTTCCCCATCACTGGCCTAAATACTTATGCATTGGCAGATATTGGTCATAATGAGTTTTAATATTTACGTATTCAGTTCAATCATTAATTACTCTTAGTTCCATCACTACCGGCGTGCCTGAAGGTCCGATATCTTATGGGTTGTGGGAATACTATCATTGTTGTAAATATCAGCTGATATAAAATTACTTGTTAAAACTTAGCAGCACCTCCCGTAATATTACGAAAATACACTTCGCCACTGGAGGGGAATGATGCTACTTTCAATATTATTTTTCTTCGTTTTTCAGAACCTTCCGCCCCAACTTCTGTTCATCCATCAAGGACAGAGTGATATAAAGGAATTGCACTGGCACAAACAAATTCCAGGAGTCATGGTGACAACTGCACACACAGGATTCAATATATTCAAATCTATCAGTGTATGAAATATAAAAATGAAATTAAACATAATTTTTATTTAATATCCTGGTGATTATCCAGTTACATGATTCAGATTCGTGACAAAAAAAAAATCAGGTATCAAATCTATCCTTTGTGTGGACCATGGCCAAATTCACTAAATGCCTAATTGTTGGTCTGCCGTGCGGACAATTCTGAAAAGATGAAAAACTGTATTAAAGCACTGCTAAAACTGAGGCGACTCCCGCATGGAATGCGACTGTCCGCGTCAGTTTAGGGAAGTCACGCGACTATTCGTGTCAGTTTGAACACGTCCATACAAATTAGTTGATACAATTGGCGCGAGTGAATTTTATCCCACGTCACGTGCGGGATTCGCCTCAGATTGATCGTTACTTTAAGAAAAAAAAATTGTATCATTAATTACCACCATAGATCTTACAAAACTAGAGTTCAGTACAATAACTTACCCATGGTTTGTCTATTTCAGACATGTGATCAACAAGCTTTCTCATATCAGCTTTGCCCAGAGCTGTGCCTATCATCACTGATTTCCGACAAGCTCTTGATGCAAACATTGCCCTAACTCTGCTTGGTCTACAATATTCTGATGGGGATTCCTGGAATGTTAAAATATGTTATTTCACATATCGACGCTGTAGTATCAATATCTAATAACTACAAAACCATGATTTTACAGGAAGCGAAAAAACTTTTAATTTCTATAGTTTTTAACATTTGAATCAAAAAGTAATTTTTATTTAAAAAAAAATAGCAGGAAATGCTTAAGATGAAAATAAAAGACCTTATGTCTTTTCGAATACGAGCTCTTTCATATTTTGCCTACAAATAAGTAATAAAGTGAAAACCGCCAAAATGTTAGTTATTAGATATTGATACTTCATCGTCGATATGCCAATATAAGACAAACCTAGGTATTACTTGGCTTTTGCTATCAGAGTCTCACTGTCTGGTTTGGGGCACTCATACATACCCTCAACATAAATAAAAGCTCTTCTATATCTTCTTTCCCGAAGATCCAATTTTTTGACATAGGCAATGTTAACAACTTTACCCTCTTTGTAGGTAAAGCTTCTTCATTGATTTCAAACGTAAATCCATTCTTTTTAAACACATCTAAATTATCCATTAAGATCTGTTCATTCACTCCTGTTAGTTCAAGTAATTGTGGACTGAAATTAATTGTATTGTATTGTATTGAATTATGATAGAATATTTTAACATTATGATAGAATATTTTAACTTACATGACCAATTTTTGACTAGTTAGCTCTGTAGTTTTCTGTAAAGTTTCAAAATTGTAAATTTCATCTGTAGCATGTTGATCTATTATAAAAAGATCATCTTCCAATTTGGTTATTATAAAACCTAAATTAAACTGTCCAATGATTTCCATCTTTTTAAATGAGTCCTTAGATATTTCTTTACTTAGTTCCTCTTCACATTTCTTGTTAAATACAGGATTAATTTCGCTTTTAAATTTTATCCTTGTGGGAGCAGATTCTTTTCTGTCGTTGACATACATACTTGCTAATGCTTTAACATGTTCAAGTGACGTCTTTAAAGTTACAGTTTTCCTATTATTTTTCCCCAAATCCTCCTTATCTGTTACAATTTTCTGCTTTTTAGGTGTTTTCTCTTTGAATTCATTTGAAGTGTTTGCTTTCGTCTTGAAGGCTTTTGTTTTACAGTATATTGTATGCGACTTATCTATTATGACGTCGGCAATGTCTCTTATTTGCGTGTTAGGTACATTTTCAAAGTCTAAATACATAACATTGCGTTTATCATCTTCTAGAGATGAACTATTAGACAAACCATTTGTTCTTTCAGTTTCATTACTTTCACCTGAGTCTAATTGATTTTCAGCATCATCACTATCTTCTACTACTTCTTCAACATCAGACTTGAGCATATCAAGTGTCCTACTTTTAGGGTCTTCAATTTCTTTGTCCAGTGCTAAATGGTCTCCTTCTGTAACCGCTTCTGTTCTCTTCGTTTTGGAAGAGATAAAATCTAACATTGTTGTTGATTTTCGTTTAAGTTCAATATTTTTAGTTTCTTTACCAGCTGTGGAGACACTATCAGAAACTTGCTTTGTTTTATTTTGAAATTGTTTCAAAAACGAATTGAAAACTCTTGGCTGTTCCAAATCTGGTTTAACATCACTTGTTTCTCTATTGTTGAAATTAGGAGTTGATTCTATCTTCAATGTCCTAGGTATATTTTCAAATAGTTTTAGTAAAGAACTTTTCAGTATATCTAATATTATTTTTTCTTTTGTAAGAAATATTTTCCGTTTATCTGGAGTGACATTTACATCAACTGCTGTTCTTTCCAGATCAACATTTAGGAACACAAAAGGGTATTGATGTGAATTGTATTGCCTGTAAATTTCGTTGATGATTTTCATTATCTTGGTTGGTTCACAAGGTCTAGAATTGATAAAATAAAACTGTCGGTCAGTACTGGAACGTCCACTACCATGAGCACAAGAGGATATAAAACCTGTAAACTCAATTGGTTTTGTAAAATTTTTGTGCCCTTGGGATTTCTGTGATCCACTAATATCACTATTAGTAAGATCAGATTTTTCTGCATCATTGGAGTCCTCAGATAAATCTATTTCAACATCTTCTATATCAACACTTTCATCTGTTTCCTTTACTTCTCCTGACAAACCCCTAAATATATTATCTTTTATGTTTGTGACATATTCTGGCTTTATTTCGAGTAATGTTTGTAGTTGCTTCACCCCAAAAACACTAGCAATATTGTCTTTATAAGATAATGTTCCTTGAGTTGCTACTACTACCGACTTTGAGTTGGAGCTCGTTTGATTGCTGCAAGTTATTCTGCAAAAGAGTTGAGAGATTTTAGTGTCATAATAGTGTGTAATACTTAATTTATTACTATAATATTGTTTATTGAAACTTACTTAACTCCAACTGAAATCAAACAGTAAGCATATAGCAGCTGAGTCATTTTGTTGAATTCTCTCTTAGCATTTTTATGAAATTCTTTCTGTCGCACAGGCAATGATGAGAAGAGGTTTGTTAAACTGACAGTTGTACCAACTTGTCTTGAACATGGTGTTTGTTTAGTTATATTCCCTTTGTGGTCATATTCTAATTTCGTAGCTACAAATAATATTTAGATAATTGAAAAGTCAAAATACTCAAGTAGGACCACTGGTATAAAAATATGTCACGGCCAGGGCCGTAGGCGGAGAGGTTTTAGGGGTTCAAACCTCCCCCCGAAATGTGAGAAACCAGAATCTATCCAGAGATCGACCCGCCTAGGGTACCTCCGTACTCTAATGTCTGATAATTGTAATCTATTTCGCTTAAGCGTACTTTATAATCTACAAAAGCAGCAGTACTACTTTATATTGAATGAATTCCTGCAACTTCAGCATTCTCTGAGAGAGTATACCTATCCAAGGCGGGATGCAAAATTTTTCGAGCTCGCTCTTGCATCCTACATTCTCTAACTTTTCTGTTAAGATAAACTTACTTCTATTTCTGTACCAATGGTCAAAGAAAGAAAACTTTATCTTATTTGAAGCGAGATGTCTCGAGTTCGCTTCACTCGCTCTTGCATCCTATATTCTCCATAGCGGCCCCACTGGCGGACTGAAGGAGGCGTGGGGGGTAGCAGGTGCGGTTCGCCCCGGGCTCCCAGTCCTCGAGGGCCACCCAAATCTTTAGAAATACCTCTTAATCAAATCCCAAAACAAGGCCAAAATACGTTCAGTAAATTAAAGGCAGTCTTTGTTGGGGGCCCGGCCCACAGTGGAACGAATGTATGGGAGCGGTTGGACGTAGACATGTCCGAAAAAAAAGAGTAAAATTATGCCAAACTAATGATGCCATCTTATTCGATTACTTAATGCCTTCATAACTTGTGGTGATGAATTTCTTCATAACTCCCATATTTCGGGAGTAATTTGAGAAAATGTGAAATTTTACTATGAAAATGAGTGTATCGAGCTCTCTCCCTCCTGATTCCGGGCTTGTTTCAAGTAGCGGTCTCTAATATCATAATGCTAATACTAAGAGCTATATTTAATACTAAGACACATAGTGCGCCAAATGTGCACTTTCTGGGATAAAGAGTGATGTTTATTTTATAACACAATTTTTTAATTTTTTGTTTATTTTGTTGATTAAAACCGTTTTTCTAAAGGTTTACCTTATTACAATAACATTTCTGATCAGCCAATTAGAGAAGATATAAGCTAATTAGGATATATAATTAGGGACTTAAGGTTTACATATAAAACTGATGCACTAATGATTACTGATAAGAACATTGCTATTATTTAATTACTAAATGGCTCTTAATACACTAATTTAGCATGCATCATTTACTAATTATCACAATAACTAATTACCTTGCAATATTTAACAAAGGATACCTGGGATACCTGGATTTTATATAAATAGGTCACTATTAGTAACTTTAAAATCAGTGTTGATTTACACCTCGTTGTATCCAAGCTAATCTCGCAATGTATTTTCCAAATTTTAATACAAATCTTGATATTCACGTTGCTTTATGCGCACGCGCACATAAAGATTTACGCGACTTTAACTATTTGTTCAGTGTTTTAAAAGATAACAGTTGTGTTCAGTTATGTGAAAGTGCTGAAACAAGTTTAAAAGACTGGTGTCGTCGATTTTGCTACCGCATTTATGCAAAATGGACACAGTCTGGAAGAAGCACAGATAAAACTCAAAAAAAACTCAAAACTCAAAACTCAAAGCATTTATTTCAAATAAACCAATTACAGGCACTTTTGAATTGTCAAGGGGTCGGTCAGTCAGAAAGATGAAGCTAGTTGCCCATTCCAAAGCGTAGTTGGTACCTATGGAGAAGAACGGGCAAGAAACTCCATGGACACTCTTTTAAATCACAATATGTTTACAAAATATTGGTTACATCATTCATGTTAAAGTTATAAATGTGAGAACGATGCACAACGATAAAAGCGTCCGTAATAAAAAATAAAACAATTCAAAAATCAAATTAAAAAAGCCATGGCAGCTACAAGATGACCAGTCCCTACTGACAGCGCCCGTTCACGAACATGACGTATGGATTAGCACCATTCAGCTCAACCATTTTGAAGGGAGCTAAATGATCCAACACACACGCCACCGTCAGCGAGACATTAGAGTGAGCATGACATATTGTCAGCCGCAAGGGCACATTCAAGTCAATGAAAGACGTACCTAGTAAATGGTAGCTTTAAAGTAGGTACATAGTACTCACACATGTTATGAAATTATACAATTTGAAAGGGATTGAATTTATACAATGCAAAGATGAGTAGTTTCTAAATCTTCAGCAACTCCAACAGTATTTCCCAATGCTAATCAATTAGTTTATGCGCCCTTGTGGAGCAGGACCAGCGTTTAGCCAAGCATTTATATCAGCGATGTAATCCCCCAAATTATAATATGCTTGGCTGCATAGTGTGCGTTTTATATAAGATTTAAATTTCGTTTCATTCAGTTGAAGTATGTGGGGAGGTATTTTATTGTAACATTTTAAACAGTACCCCATGAAAGATGAGTCCACTTTAGCCAATCTGAAACCTGGTTGAACTAATTGGTCCCTATTTCTAGTGATATAATTGTGTCTTGCACCTCTTTTACTAAAAAGATGTAGATTTTTCCTTACGTACATAATGTTTTCATATATATATTGACAAGGTACCGTCATGATGTTAATATCTTTAAACAGTTCCCTTAGAGAGTCGCGCCTGCGGAGGCCATATATGGCTCTGATGGCTCTTTTCTGCAGAATAAAAATAGACTCGATGTCTGCAGCCCGACCCCATAGTAAAATACCATACGACATAATACTATGAAAGTAACTGAAATAGACTAGCCTCGCGGTATCTACATCAGTAAATTGACGTATTTTTCTCACAGCATATGCTGCTGAACTTAGCCGTCCTGAAAGGGATGTTAAATGAGGACCCCATTGAAGCCTTGAGTCGAGCGTGATCCCCAGGAAAATAGTTTTATCGACAAATTCTAGTCTCTCTTGATTCAATACTATCTCACAATTACTACTTTTGACATTTGGTAAAGAAAATCTTATGCATTTAGTTTTTTTACCATTTAATACTAAATTATTAGCAGTGAACCAATTTTGGACTTGCAACAGGGCGTTATTTACGTCGTCAAGATTTGATGCACGTCTATTAATTTTAAAAATTAAGGAAGTATCATCAGCAAATAACACCATTTGCGGTTGGGTTTTTAACAAATGGGGCAGATCGTTAATATATACTAAAAAGAGGAAAGGACCTAATATCGATCCTTGTGGTACACCCATTTTTACTTTTAAAGCAAGTGAATTGACACCATTTATTTGAACTTGCTGCTGTCTACCATTTAAATAAGATTTTACTAAACTAAGCGCAAGTTTTCCAAGTCCGTAATGCTCAAGTTTCGAGATTAAGGTTTCGTGGACGACGCAATCAAATGCCTTGGAGAGGTCACAAAAAATTCCTATGGCGTCTTGGGCCTCTTCCCACGCCGTAAATATGTGCTTTAATAAGGTGACACCGGCGTCAGTCGTACAACGCCCCTTGGTGAAACCATACTGTTGCTCATGTAAGATTTTATTGGTGTTAAAATGATTGAGCATTTGATTAAGCATTACTTTTTCAAACAACTTGCTGAAAACCGGCAATACGGATACGGGTCTATAATTATTGGTGTCTTTACTGTCCCCCGATTTAAAAAGTGGTATTACCTTACTATATTTCATTAGATCAGGGAAGACTCCTTGATCCACACACAAATTAAATATTAAGGCTAAGTACGGCGCTATAGTCTCAATAATAGAGGTACAAACTTTGATAGACATTCCCCATAGATCTTCGGTTAACTTGATCTTTATTTGCTTGAAAGCTTTTATTACTGTTATGGGGTTTATATGTTTGAATTTAAATTCAATCGGACAGGATGAAACGTTTGCTCTTAATAAATCAATAGAACGCGAGGGCGAGGAATTTAAGGTTTCAGTAGTTATAAGTGGAATACTGGTAAAGAAATTTACGAATTCTTGAGCAACTTCTTTGTTAGTGCTTATGAGACCACTTGAAGTTTCTAGTGTGAAATCATTATTATATCTTTTATTCCTGTTAGTCTCGTCATTGATAATTTTCCAAACAGTCTTTATTTTATTATCGGCTGATTTGATCTTGTTGCTAATGTACAAGGCTTTAGCTACCTTGCAGGTATTTTTAAAAGTTTTAGAGTAAGTAGCAACATATTTATTAAAAGTTTCAGAGTTAATATAAGGCTTAAGGCCATACAGCTCAAACAATTTTTCCCTACTTTTCCTAATACCCTTGGTTGCCCAATCACTGAACAAAAAATTTGGGCAAATAGTTTTAGTTTTCTTTTTTAAAGTATTATTGAACTCGGTGCGCACTACCGAAAAGAATTCCTCATATAATTCATTTGCATTTTTTATAATATGACCCGGTATACTTAACTTACTAATTAAGTTATTATTAAATCTACTTAGATTGCTGGTTGTTATTTGTCTAGATTGTATCTGAATTCTTTGTAATGGTGTAATGGACTTGAAAGTAACCGTTTGACCACTATGATCAGAAGGGAGATAATTTACAATGGCTTTATGTAAGTAGTCACAACAACAATAAACATTATCGATACATGTAGCAGTATTTGTAGTTATGCGGGTTGGTTCTGAAAACACATTTGATAAATTGAATGATTTAAAGAGACTTAATAATCGACTACTATTTGAACTATTTTCTAAGATATTAATATTGAAGTCACCACAGATAATTAGTGATTTTTTTCCCGATGCAAGTTTTGCTAGAACATCTTCCATTACTGACTCAAATATGGAGTAGTTTTGATAATTTGGGGGTCTGTAAACGCACACTATAACATGCTTATCTAGCTCAACACAGGACAATTCGACGATATGTTCAACCGACAGATCAACTATATCTTTACGAGTCTTAAATTTAATGGAATTTTTAACCAAGATTAGTGAACCCCCACGCAGGAGAGATTTTCGGTTAAAACAACTGCCCACACTATAATTTTTATAATTTAGTAGCATTTCATATTCTTTCAACCAATGTTCAGTTAAGCAAATAATTTCAAACTTTGTTTTTTCCAAAAATAATTCAATTTCTAATTGTTTTGCAGAAAAACCTTGAATATTTTGATGAAATAATTTCAAGGAATTCTGCTTAGACTCTTTTTTCCAATTAACCATTTGAGAGCAAGAAGACACCTTGTTGTTGGTAGGTATAACTATAGTGTTACTTGTATCTTCTATTGTCTTACTATCTAGTTTAAATTTAAATTTAAATTAACATCCAGAGTGAGCCCCAAGACTCCCATGCTATCACCAGGCAATGAGATCCTACTACTTGTGGACCCCACACTATTCCCCATAGTGACACATGGCTCCTCCTTCGTACAGTTATTGTAAACATTTATAGCATTAGTGCTACAGTTATTTAAGGTGGCCACCTGTACATTAGAATTATTACTAATGATTGCGGTGTTAATTATAGTACAAGACTTCGACATACTACTTATGTCTGAGTTTATATAAGCTAATAGCCTCGCTATTTTATGTCTAAACCTAATGGGCAGATACACTGTATTCCTTGTCGATTTCAACTTATCAACAAAATTGTTGGTGTCAAAAAATATAAGTTTGTCACTGTAATGACTTACTAAGAATTGGATATGCTTATTAAGCATATGTATATAATTGTTTTTTCTATTTGATAACTTCTCAAAATATGGAAAAGCACACAAAATAATTTTATCACAATTTATCTTTAAAATCTCAGTAACACTGTCAGTGATATCTTCTTTTTTGACCTGGGAACTATTACCTACAAATACAGTTATGTTGGTATTAGAATCATATTGATTTCTTGTAATTAATGTCATTATTTCTTTGAAGGATATCCCAGGTAAACAATGGTTTAGAGTAGAAAAACTCAAGTTGTTACTAACTAATTTCCCTAACCCTCTTCCTATACCATCTGAAAACATAACCGACTGATGGCAAACTTGACTACTACAAGAGGAAATACTACTAGCTACTGACTGTACCACTTGTGTTAATTCTTGCACAATATCAGGTATTTCTTGGTTCAGGATACAGTCTTGAGACAAACTCTCAGTCTGGGACGGGTCCTCCGTTGCCTCAGGCTGGACAGCTTCAGGGTTTGAGAACTTCTGACATATCTGAGATAAGTTTCGGAAGAAACATGAGATTTGGCTACAGGCTGCAATTCAATGGCCGGAATTACAGAATGAAAATATGGAACCTTCTACAGAAAATATAAGTGACGTCATCGAGCCCATAATTTCTCCTGCTAAATCTGATGCTTCAACTTGTACACATCCTAGTCCTCGTAAATCTTTTGAGGACCTTAGTAACCGGCAAAAAAGAAGACGCACCACTGAAGATAGTCTTTCATGCAGCAGTAGCAGCGCTGAAATTATGTTTTCGGCCGAAAGGGCGCTTCAAAAGGCAGGACAAAGCGATACAGCTTATGTTATGAAATACTTGACGGAGAATCCAGAAGAGGCCTCAAAAATCAAAGCCTTCATTGAAGGTAAATCAATTCAGGTACGGGAAATATCCCCTTTGAAGGCATTGGCTCTTTATGTATCGATGAACTTATCGAAATGGCGCTATAACACTCTTCGGGATTTCAACACTCAAGAAGGAGCTCTTCAATACCCGAGTTACTACATGTTGGTTAAAGAAAAAATTAAGTGCTATCCGGCCAAAGAAGATCTCACAGTTACAGAGAGCTCTGCAAAAATCAAATTACAAGCCTTGATGGATTTAACCTCAAGAAGACTTATTAGGTCGTTAGAAACCCCTGTTGATCCCAATCAACAGCTCGTATTGACCAGCAAATGGGGTTTTGACGGATCATCTAGCCAAAGCATTTATCATCAAAGGACGAGTGAAGATGAGCAAATCGATCTTGCTAGTAATTTTATGATTAGTCTTGTACCACTGCGGCTCGTCTCAAAAGGTGTAACAATTTGGGAAAACGAGCGACCATCTTCCACTTCATTTTGCCGGCCAATATTGTTTAAGTTTATAAAGGAAACCAAAGAAAATGTGCAGAGAGAGATGGCTGAAATCGAAGCAGAGATTGAAGCCTTAACTCCATCCACCATCACTGATGGAATTAGTGTCAAACACCAACTGCTGTTGACAATGATTGATGGTAAAATTCATTCCATTATATCCAATACAGCAGCTTCAGTGTGTGACATATGCAAGGCTTGTCCTAAAGAAATGAATAATTTAGAGTTAATCAAAGATAAACACGCAAACGAGGACATGTATAAATATAGCTTAAGCACCCTTCACGCTTGGATTCGCTCAATGGAATGCTTATTACACATTTCCTACAAATTAGACATAAAATCATGGCAAGTAAGGGGTGATATAGCAAAAAGGCAAGTTGATGACAGGAAGAAAAGAGTTCAAGAGGCTGTAAGAAGAGAAACGGGCTTACTTCTCGATGTTGTGAAACAAGGCAGTGGATCCACCAACAATGGCAACTCGGCAAGGAGATTTTTTGAAAACTACACTAAATCTGCTGAACTGACCGGAATAGATGCTATGCTTTTAAGAAAAATCTGTGTGATCTTGCAGTGTATTTCATCAGGAGAGAAGATCAACGTAACTAAATTCCGAGAGTTCTGCTTTGATACTGCTAAGCTTTACGTGGAGTTATACCCATGGTATTATATGCCTTCTTCACTTCATAAAATTTTAATGCATGGGCCAGACATAGTTCAGAACATGTCAATTGTGCCCATTGGTTTTCTATCCGAAGAGGCATCTGAGGCTAGAAATAAAGATTTTAGAAAATATAGAGAGGGGCATTCTCGAAAGCATAGCAGTATCTCATGCAATGAAGATATTATGCACAATCTTTTACTGTCTTCTGATCCACTTGTTACAAGTATCCGTCCAAAAGGAAATAAGTTTGTAAAAAAATCTTCTTTTAAGGAATTTTATGAGCTTACGGATTCTGAGAAAAGTGATATCGAATTTGTTAACATAAATGATTTAGCGGACATCGATTCTGAATTTGAATTAATTGATGATGATGATGATGACGAAGATAATTAAATGATGTTATTGTTTTAAAATGTGTAACTTAGTAAATTAGAGCTTACGTCTTAATTATTTATTGTACTTTTAATGAAACTAGGTAATTTATTATCAACTTACTTAAAAGTCATACTCTCATCAGTTCTTGTGAATATTTTTGTTAATATATATTTCTGTATATATATAATATATTTATAGACCTCTTAATAAGTCTGTCTGCGGTTTAAAGTAAATACAAATGGGGAAAAAACGTTTTTTTTTTTAAATTTTCATTTCCTTTTATCCCAGAAAGTGCACATTTGGCGCACTATGTGTCTTAGTATTAAATATAGCTCTTAGTAATAGCATTACGATATTAGAGACCGCTACTTGAAACAAGCCCGGAATCAGGAGGGAGAGAGCTCAATACACTCATTTTCATAGTAAAATTTCACATTTTCTCAAATTACTCCCGAAATATGGGAGTTATGAAGAAATTCATCACCACAATTTATGAAGGCATTAAGTAATCGAATAAGATGGCATCATTAGTTTGTCATAATTTTACTCTTATTTTTCGGACATGTCTACGTCCAACCGCTTCCATACATTCGTTCCACTGTGCGGCCCCTACGTATGCTAAATATAAACTATGGAGAAAACGGACAAAAAAACTCCAAGGACACTCTTTTAAATATAAATATTACAGAATCCTGGGTACTTACATTATTCTTGTTGCTTCTATATGTGAGAACAATGTACAAAAAATAATCAAAATCAATTGAAAATATAAGATTTAAAAAAAACCGGCCAAATGCGTGTTAGACCACGCACAATAAAGGTTTCCAAGTTGAGATGAATTTATCCCAGATACAAACTTAACATTGTAGTTGAATTACATGTTCTCCCATACATTCCAACTGCAAATGTAAGTTTGTACGCACAATATTGAGAGATTTACCGTGTTATTTTAAGACTATAGACTTCTTATAGGTTTTTCTGTAATCTATGAGTAAAGAGCTATATTATGTATTTTTTTTCCAAATTTTAGGTCCAGTAGTTTCGGAGATAAAGGGGGGGAATGGTCAATTTTCAGCGAATTTCTTAAATATCTTTAAAAATTATATAAAAATGTTTTTAAGATCCTCGCAACAAGCCCTTTCATTAGATATGTCACACGGTATTGTTAGCAAAACTTTTTTTAATTTAAATGTTTGCCCCCCAAAAGACCCCTATATTCAAAATTCATTTATTTACGTTACACGTTCGTGTTTGGGTCACAAAAATACATATGTGTTAAATTCATCCCAACTACGGAACCCTTCATTGTACGTAGTCCAACATGCACTTGGCCGGTTTTTATAAATCTATACTCTTTATTGACCCCCTCTGAAATCAGAAATACTTTATTTTGTCTAAAATAAGCTGGCAACTCTAACTCCCCGAAATGAATTCCTGACTACGGCCCTGTACCCTAATTGTGTAATACAACACAATCTGTTTCGATTTGAAACAGATTGCTAATCCATTGCTTAATAAGTTGGAAAAAACATTTGCTTAACAACGTAAATAACGCAATGAATGTTGTTGAACTGTCAAAATGAAACAAATTAGGCATAATTGTTTACGAAAATAAGTTACGCAATTAGGGTACTGGTCACGGCTATGAAGAAGCCTGCTGGCATTGAAGAAGGCATGCTGCTACCCCAAATAAATTGGGATGAGCGCAAGAGGATGATGATTGAGAACAGCAGAACCACAAACAAAATAGATCTGAGAAAACCTTATTACACAATTTGCAATTAGGCTTAACATACCATATTCATAATCTTTGTGTCTTGTAGTAACTGTGAGATTAGCTAACGAACATAGTGAACTTAGCGCTTCCCCTCTGAATCCAAAACTTGACACTCCAAGTAGATCTGAGTAATCAGTTAGTTTTGAAGTGTGGTATTTTAAAGCTGTAAAAAGAAATCATTATTTTAATTTATTAATTTATTTATTAGGGACAAAAAACAGTTACATGTTAAAAAATTCAGAAAATTACTTAAGCTAGGAATTGTCAAACATGCAACCCACACCATTGTCCAAGAATTAACTAAAAGTTAAAAGAAGTGATAATATAAAGCGATAAACAAAACAAAACAAAAGAATCGTTGTCATATTAGCGCTGAAATTGCCTAATGTTACTAATTTACTCTGCGGACAAAATATCCAGAACCATTTTCTTAAATACTTGCTTTGATAGATAAAATATATCAAGGTCCATGAAACGCGAGTTGTATGCATCAACAAGACGGCGAAGAGGTGCTCGTTCCCCAGCATTAGTCCGGCTTTATGGTAGTGATACAAAGTAATAGGCCATGGAATAGAAAAACAGTGGAAGTGAAAGAAACGCAGCTATTGCGCAGGTGTCACAAGTAGCCGGAGATGGTCAACACTGGCTCCAGTGGTCTCGAACCTATCGATTTTTCGGTATTTCTACCGATATGGGCTCTGTTCTACCGAAATACCGAAATATAACGATTTTTCTACGATTTCACAGTATACATGGAAATTCTCCCGATTTTTCTACCGATTTTACACTTTTAAGTTGGCAACCCTTTTCATTTATGTTAAATGTTACGGGGAAGCCCTCAATAGTATGGACCTAGTGCAGGATGCAGTTTATTTCCAGGAAATTGATACAGAGTGGCGCATTTTAAGAAATTGTGAACAAATCAAAACATTTCCTGATGATGTAGAACTATTTTGGGATGAAGTAAGTTTACTAAAGCGTGGCGATGAAACTCAAATGTTTCCATTGTTGTCTAATTTCATCTTTAATATTTTATCACTTCCCCAGTCATCAGCTAACGTTGAACGCATATTTTCACATATTAATCTTTTAAAAACAAAGCAGCGAAATAGGCTGTCTACTGAATCAATCACTGGTCTATTACATTCAAAACGACTCTTTAATACAGCTAATTGTTACGATTTTGAAATTAATTCGAAGATGACCGCGGCTATGGCCAAAGAATATTGGTATAAAAAATTATTATGATTGTTACATATTAGTCTGTAAGTTTTTTTTAAATAAATAAACGAATTTTATTGAATATTGTATTTTTTTTTGTCAATTACCGATTTTGGGTACAAATATACCGATTTTAGCTGGCAATTCTACCGATCTCACTCTATGACGTTCGAGACCACTGACTGGCTCAGTCGCGATTAGTTTCTTGCTGTGACTCGACGTCTCGAAATCATGGAAATCACTGATTTAATCTGTAATCCATAGATAGGTACTATTAAGTATTACAAATAAAAAAAATAACTCTTGTCTGTCTGTCTAGGTAAACCATGATCCGGGTAATACTTTTATCCCGGTCGCATGTTCCTATGGGGTAAAATCCGACCTAGGGCGAAGCCGCGGGTAAAAGTAGTTTTTATATTGTTCAATAATTGAAGTGAAAACTGCTTTAGGCGTGTTGGGCATTTTTGAGGTGGGATCAAACCATTGATTTCTCGACAGTTACGAAACCTCATTTTTGTAAACCCGGTTGTGCTCTTTGTTTATATTACGGTACGGATTAATGTTCTATGCAAGTATTTTTACTTTAAGGTTTTGTAAACGCGATTGTGCTTTTTATTTATATTAAGTTACGGATCAATGTTCTGTACAATTATTTTTCTTCCACCTTGGCGATTTTGTTCAAGTTTTCACTTCTGTCGGCACTCCCGGAGTGCCAGTTTTTTTTTAATGGTCATATTCATCAAACTGAACAACTTTCTTCATGGGACCAACATCATTATCGCGAAAAATAATCAGCTGTTTCATACAGTTCGGTCAAAGTATTGAAGTTATTTTTATCCACGAATTGTATATCTTTGAATTTGAATTTAATTTTTGTACTGTATGTTACTTGAATGCTTATCTTATTTTAATCTTTATAATTCTATGTTAATTAATGTAATTGGACCTGTGTCGTTTTAATTAACTATAAATAAATAAATACATTTTCTGACGCTACTAGATTAAGGATGGAACTGGTCCATATAAAAAGTTAATGGCCGTCTTCTACACATCCACACGGATTATTTTGAACTATTTTTTAAATTTTATTCGGAATTCGTCGTTACTCAAACTTCAAACGTCAATAATTTCATAATAACATTCTTTTTTTAATTCTATCTAGAATAATTGTTAAACTTAACAGGTAGGTACTTAAAAAAAATTTTTGCTTGTAAGTAATTAATTTCACTTTTCGCAAATGTAGAGTTCCGTGAAAAAAAGCCCAGGCAGTTAAAATTTACGAATTATTCTAGTTGTTTGAAAACAAATTGTGCATATTGCATACTGTTAGAACGGGCATGGACCAAAGATGTTTTCCTAGACTTAGAACTGCGCTCAGTTTTTTATTAACGCAGTTCAAAGTCGGCCTTTCGGTGTTTATTTTTAATTTGTTTGTAGTTTAAGGGCTCGTATTTAATTTTCTAGCAATCGTCTGCGTTAAATATGATTTATTTTTAATTAATTCTACAGTTATTCTAGATGAAAATAGAATTTTTTGCTAGATTTCAGTAATACTTTTAATACCGTTGAATTTGATATTTTGCCTGGCATTTTATGCTCTCTTAACATATCTCCATCGGTAATTGACTGGTTTTGTACTTACCTGTTCGGCCGCCGGCAACGTATTTGTATTGGAGAGACCTTGTCTTCCTGGAGTAATGCTTCTGCCGGTGTACCTCAGGGTGGCGTTCTATGTCCGTTACTTTTCGCAGTTTTTATTAACTCAATCTTCGACGAACTAATTTCTTTCTACCATCTTTATGCAGATGATTTACAAATTTACTCGCGAGCTCCTCTTGGAAATCTATCCGACGTTATCTCAACGATTAATCGTGATCTGGCCCGTATATGCGACTGGAGTAAGAGATACTTATGGTCAACCCCATAAAGACGAAGGTTGTGGTGGTAGGCAGTTCTAGGACTGTCTCAAGGATCGACTGGACGACTCTTCCCCTAGTTTCTTTTGACAATTCAGTTTTTTTTTCCCCTACCACCCCTAACTATCTCAAGAAACGTTTCCAGTTTCTTTGCGACTCCCACACGAAATTTTTAAGGTCAACTTGAAGCTTAAAATGCCTATGCATTCCACAACTTTCCTCGACAAGTCCTTTACTGTCCAGGCCGCTCGTTTGTGGAATGCATTGCCAGTACCCTAATTGCCTAATCAACGCAATCACAATCTGTTTCGATTTGAAAAAGATTCCTAATCCATTGCTTCATAAGTTGGAAAAAAATGCACAGGCGTCACCCAGATTAGAACAGAAACTTTTGGGTCACCCAGATCTTTTACAGACGTTCTGAACAGACCAGGAGTTTTAATTAACTTCTGGAGGGAGGTGAGCTCGTTGGAATAACCACCAAATCGCCGTCATGGCCCACGTACAATGGTCCACCTTGCGGACTAAGTGCGGAAACCAAAACCATAGAACATAGAGATAGCGGAAAGCGATAAGGCCGCCCATTGTGTATATTTTATAGTGTTTGATTTATTTTTGTTATGTATTTTTGTGGTGTACAATAAAGTATATATATATAAATAAATAAAATAAAGATTAACTGTTGCCAGTTTAGTTATTTTTAAATGAAATTATTTACGTTGTAAGTTTGAGCTGTTGTAATAGCAATAATGTAATTGTGTTTAATTAAAAGAGGTTTTTATTAATTTATATACTTAGATTCTTTTCTATTTTGTGAATGTGAGAACACTAGGCTTAGTGGACTGTAGATTTGTTGACCATTTTCTATTTTCTTAAGTACCTGGTACTTATTGAAAGACCTACACCGAGCCACACCTCCCATACTGAGTCACACTGTTATTTGAAAGAATTGTAAAAGCTAATTATTTTTAAAAGAGTAACTGTGGAGTTTCTTGCCGGCTCTTCTCCATAGGAAACGGCCAATTGGAACCGTGCACTCAGCTTCTGATGTTTCATAAGTGCCCATGTAGGTTTATGTGAAATAAAAATATTTCGAATTTTGAATTTTGAGCAATGACGAATTTTGAATAAAATTTAAACATTTCTTTAGTTTTAATCCGTGTGGCCTCGGTCTTGGTAACTGTTCCCATAGATTCAGTACATGATTCTGAATGCCCTTGAATTGAATATTTTCAGTTATTAAAAAAAAAAACAATCTGCTGTTTCATAGAAAAGTGCAATACCTATGCGGTCAAAATGTATGGAATAGCAATTTTTTTTTTTAAATAACCGATAATTTAAATATATCGTCGGTTATTTATAAGAAAAACAGATTATATGATTACATGACTCTGAATCCATGGTAACAGTCTTCGCTTCAATGTCCCTCACCCCACAGGGTGGCCCTGTATATTCTTTGGAAAGCTTAAAGTCTAATATTATTATCAGTAAATAATGAACAATTGCCATTTAAAAGCTTTCACAAATTTATACATTTTTATCATAAATATATTTATATTGTTTTGTTATATTTAATATGCTAATATGTGAGTTTGTCGATACTGATGCCCGTTTTAAGTAAGTATAGAGGCCACTGTTTTTTTTATTCCATAGTAACAGTAAATGGTGAGGAATATCAGCTACAGGTAATTCATCCTACTCTTGATATTGAAACTGTGACAAAAGCAAGGTAAGTATCACAGGAGATATTTGGTATCAATCAGCATCATCATGTTAATAAGAACACAATGCAATCAAAACTCTATTCTTAATGCTATAATGTGGGAATGTGTCAGTGTGTCTTAGCATCTACTTTTCATTCTTTATGTGGTCTTTAAGAAGTTGACATTCAGCAATGTGCTATTCTATGTATGTTGGTTGAAGTAAGTGAATATAAATTTTAATTATTCTTACTCAAAGCAGCAAAGTTATCTTCGGTGACACCAGTTCCATTATCTGATACTTCAATCAGATCAATGCCATAATTTTTAAACCTTATGTCAATATTTGTTGCACCAGCATCTAAGGAGTTCTCTACCAGCTCTTTTACAGCAACTGCTAAGCTCACAACAACCTAAAAATGTAAATATGTTTTAGATCATTATTCTCTAGAATACAAAATAGGCCGACAACCATACTATAAACGTCGGTTTTTTTTTTAAATATATGTTCCCTTGTTAGTCGAAGAAGGCTGAACCAATTACAAAAATTCTTTTTTGTTTGAAAGGGTATACTTGCAAGTTGGTCCCATTGTCATTTGGTCACGATCTGATCATGGGATTCAAATGTTATATCTTCAAATGTTATAGGCACACCTGTAGTGATTTCGGTACTTTTTATAGTAATTCGTGAATTTGCACTCGAAAAGCATCATTCGGTAAAGTGGAACTGATGAATTACAAATCAACACACTAAAAAGAGTAAAAAAAAAATTTTCCAAAAATACAACCAACTTCCAAACTGCAAAGTGAAAAATAACTTTAATTTTTGGTAAAAAAAAAAAAATTATTTTAAATAAGCAGTATAAAAGGCTATTGGCGTACCTGACCAGAACATATTTTATGAACCGTATCCTTAGCTATAGGCTTAATGTTAATATTACTTTGATTATTTTTTATGTCCATGATTTGTATAAAGTAATATAATTTCAAAACTAAGTCAAAAATAAATGGTATTTTAAATGAACTTTTTTATCCCGTTAACCTATTCGATTTGTTGCATTTTAAATTGCAGTTTCCACACACATCACAGACACACATTAAACTGTGCACCAAAGAAAGCCACCAAACCCTAGAGTAATTATGTTCCTTGAATCAAACTGCCAACAGCCAAACAGCAATGTTTGTGTTGCATAAAATGTGTAAATTACAAAATGTCAATGTCAATAAAATAACTGCCAATTTTAATTTAAAAAAATACATTTGTCTATGTCACATTTAAAGACTTTGGCTATGGAATTAGTGAATACAACCTGCAGTGCTACCATTCAATGAGTTGAAAAACTGAAAGCTCATAACGGGTGGCAGCACAGTTGTACGTCTTTAAAACCGCTATTGTTATGTTTATGTTTACTCTTGTGTCGATCACAATAATCACAAATATATGAAAACTAGATAAATATGTATGAAACTTGGAGTGTAGCACTATCAAAAGATGAGCTAAGGACAGGGGAAACGTCTCCCACTGGTAAAAAAGCAGCTTTAGTGGAAAAGTTAATAAATTGTGAACGTTTTATAATTTAGAAGTTATTTTGTGTTTATTTTGTCTTTATTTTTTATTGTTGAAGACTGGAGGCGTACGACAGAAATAACCTGATCAGAGTTGAAACCCAACTCGGGCATCATCTTCCTGACTGCAAAACCTCAGAGATAGCACTTCTAGCACTGAGCTAATATGATAAATTGATAATATAAACACACACATACTTTACTATAATTTACATACTATCAAATCACAAGTGCCTGTATGTAATGAAAACAGACTAAGTTCTCTTGGGAGCATCACCTATAAACCACTTTCTCCCATAAAAGGCTTAAAGGATAGATAGCACATCGTCTCAACGAAATATCAGATACTAATTTTTTTCGGAGAGCTTTCTCCCACAGTTTTATTCTTATAACATTTTTGGCAAATACATAGGTCTTTGTATTTTTGCAGTAACCAGCTGCACAACTGGGCTCATTAATTAAGTATGTGTAAAAGAAGTCGCTTATTTACAAAAAATGTACGGCTGTCAAATTTCTGTCAAATTATCAGACGAGTTATTATACCCATTCATAAGTGCCGGCTGGTTTTTTTCAGGGGGGTGCATCTTCAGCTCCACTAAGCGAGCTCGATCATCTTTGCAGTTCATCTCGGATATGTTAGGTTATTATTTGTCCATTCATACAAGGAGTAACTTTGTCGACTTATGCAGAAAAGCTTAACAAATGAGAGAATGTAGAATGAGGTTAAGAACTGAAAGCTCATAACGGGTGGCAGCACAGTTGTACGTCTTTAAAACCCAATAAATTATGAACGTATTTAAAGAACATAGTACCTGGGCGACCGAGCTTTGCTCGGTTATTACTATTTATTGTAATATGGTGGTGTTTAGATGATAATCTAAATAAACTTAAAAATTAAAATGTGAACTGACAATTATTATTATTTACAATCGATTTCTGTGTAGATCAGTATTATAATTCAAGTCTCAATAAAATAAAAACTCGATAGCATAAATCTTATTCACGTAATCAGTATAGGTAAATGTTAGACATATTTATGAGAAATATATATTGTTATCTCAAACGTTAACTACATTTTTTAAACTTGTCTAAAAACAATAAAAAAACATAAACTTGAACATATAAAAAAAAAAACATTAGTAAGTCACCGAGCGGGATTCTAACCCGTAACACTCGTTTCTTGCCGTCCGCGTCTTAACCCGCTAGACCAGACGGATAGTGGCCAGTAGGAAGAAATTAGCGACCATATTCTGCGTGGGAAAAAAAACGCATGAAAACTCGAAAACACGCGTTTTCCCAAACATAAGACTAATCTAGATCGATTGTTTACTCCCGAAAACCCCCATATACCAAATTTCAGCGAAATCATTAGAGCCGTTTCCGAGATCACAGAAATAAATTTATATACAAGAATTGCTCGTTTAAAGTGATTTTACGTTCGTATTGAACGTATTTTATAGGTTATATTGTGTTTGTTGACTTTAAGTCCGTTTTTGTTAAAGTTTGGATGGGTGCGTATGATATAAATAACGTGATCAGAGTTGAAAACCAACTCGGGCATGATCTTCTTGACTGAAACACCTCAGAGATAGCACTTCTAGCACTGATCTAATATGATAGTATAAACACACACATACTTTACTATAATTTACATAATATCACATCACAAGTGTTTGTATGTAATGAAAACAGACTTAGTTATCTTGGGAGTATCACCTATAAACCACTTTCTCTCATAAGGATAGCACATTATCTCGACGAAATATCGGATTCCAATTTTTGTAGAAGAGCTTTCTCCCACAGTTTTATTCTTATAATATCTTTGGCAAATATATGGGGCCCCGTATTTTTGCAGTAAACAGCTGCGCAACTGGGCTCAATAATTAATTATGCGTAATAGAAGTCGCTTGATTACAAAAAATGTATGGCTAGCTCTCAAATTTTAAGATGCTAGAGATCAGCGTCATCTGAAGTGAGTAAGTGGCAGTTTTTATCCCCATTCAAAGTGGGGTGCTAAAATTATTGAACTTGCTTTGTTTGCTCTTGCAGCCCAAGTTCTCTTAATTCTTAACCCATTCGAGAGGAGATCCTACTTTTGAGCTGTGAAGATATACAACCTTTATATATATTATCGATGGTTTGTTGCTTAGCAATGTTTGTTATATATTTGTCTTGTCTCTTATTATATATAAAAATATGTTTTATACATAATAAAACAAAGTTTTATTAAAACGTTTATTTCTGCATCTACGGCAACTAAACAATTATAAACTTTAAGAATACAATAAAAGTTTAACACGAGCTCACTTCGCTCGCCCTTGCATCTACAATCTCTCAATTCTAGAACTTCTAATATCGACAAATTACCGATCTCCTTTTTCCGTAAATCTAATCGGCTCTATGCGGTGTGCTAACATTATTGACTTTGCTTCGGTCGCTCTTGCCATGGCAGATCTAAGATTTATTTCTGGGAGGGGCACATGGGCCAGACAGAAAATTAGTATCTCCAACTTGTGTTGCACTATGCTGTATTCGGGATTAATTCTTTTTCAATGACATAAGAATCACTACAAAAATATTATTGTGTTAGGTATTTTCGGATATTTCTTTAGTTCTGAATGTTTTTACAGCTATATTTTATTTTGAAGCCAGAGGGGTGCAAGTACCCCCCTTGCACTCCGCTCCCGCGGCGCTCATGCATTCATTCAACCTTCAACACCGAGCGTTAAAAATCCAACACGGTGTGATAAAAAATCGCGGCGGGAAAATATCACTCCCGTGCGATTTTAGCCCTGCTGCGGCCGCAGCCGATGCCGATGCCGCACGCACCGCTGCGCCGCGGTCGTGCATGGGTGGCTAGAAAACTGTATTGATACAGTATAAATTTCATACTGTATTGCAGTACTGCACTTACTGTGACAGCCAAGAATTGGTACTGTATACATAATCTGTGGGGAATTCAAGTGAATTGTCAGACTTGTCACTGTCACTACGCAAAGCAAAAATCTGGCTGTCTTGCTTAATGCTTTCTGAGGTTCTGTAGTTTTGTTGAAATTGTTGAAAACTGCAGAGTTTATGTATCAGTATTTGGCAAAGCTTCATAAACCACTTTAAAATTTTGTACATCACACCAACATGTCTCTAAATACGGCTCATGCCGATCATGGCGTGTTGATACATGCAAGGGAATGGTGAGTCATCTTTTTGTGTATAAATGACGACTGCGTAAATCGCTTTAGAATGTTCTACACTTGCGTTATATATTGCTATCAGTATTGATTTCTGTAGTTTTAGGTCTATTAGCTAGTTGTTTCTCAGCTATCCGATGTTTAATATTTTATGGGAATCGTACGTGATGGATATCTTTGGTCGTACGCCAATATCCTGATTTTCCCACTATGATCCGTTTAGTTTTAGGACAACTTTCATGAAATTTGTAGAACAACAACAACCTTAATCATTTTCATCCACATCTTAATTGAATGAACCTATCACACTATTACTTTAACAAACAAAAAAAAAACTTATCAACAAAACAACCAATTATTTATTGATAGAGAACTACAAAATGTAAGCGAAAGTTTTAAATAGCACCAGTAATTTTAATTTATTGTGATTATGTAGCATTTTAATGAGGTGACAACTGAGTTAATTACTAGTTCCCTAACCCTCACTTTCTTTGTTTTATTATTTTCATCAAAAGGTGTTTGAAAAAATTTTGGACACTGAATATCAGAATATTTTTGGTTATCGTGATTGAATAATAAGATATATCCTTTTTTCATATATGGTTTCATATTAAAATAATTTTGATACAGTGATTTTTTTTATAAAATCTTGTTAGAATCTTTTAGAAAGAAATTTGAAGTTACCTTCTGGTTGAAGTCATTTGTTATTCACACCCACCTAATTTGGATTAAGTGTTACATCATTATTACACCTCATCTACAGCAATACAGGATTCCACATTAGTTACAATGCCACATTGCTTACCTCATTATTAGACATTTATATTCATATAGAATAACACACACAACCCAACTGGAATAGCTTTTACTAGGCTGACTGGAAATGAAAAATAAAAAGGATATCCATTATTTCTTCTGAAAACAAATCCAACCAAATAGATTGCATAACTCATTATTACTATCCAACCAAAACTGGTTTTTATGACCAAAACCGATTTTCGACAACAACCTCAGTTTCGGCCGAAACCGAAACTTTCTTACAAGGATCATGTTTTGAGGGAAAAATAAAGAAAACATTATTATAATCAGTCAGTCTTTATTTTTTTTAAATAAATAACTAAAATCACATGAAAACTCACAACAAATAAAAGGTACTGCAAACATAAGCCAGTCACGGCATGATTAGGCACATGGACGCGGCAAAATGTCTTTGTTGCTTACTTGCTTGGATGGAATTTAACACACCGAACATGACCAATCACTAAAACGAAACTCATTTTTTTTGCCGAAACTCGCCAGACCCGAAGACGAATTTTTGGACACTACCATTATCATAAGAGTAGTTTTCGAAAATTATTCAGCCAGTGAAATAGAGATCATCAGCTCTTATGATCAAATGAAATACTGGTAAAATGTGAAACTATCCAATATAAAAACATTGATCTAAGCCACACCCCATGTAGTCTAGTGAATAGTGTGAATAGTAACGAGTAGTCATGATCAGTAACCAAATTAAACATACATTTAGCATTTTGTTTTATTTAATGCTAATTTGATCTTTTTTTCAGTATCATATTGTTTTCGGACAATGTCACTGTTGAATTCTATGGAAATGACACTCCTGAGTTCCTAGGTGCCAAACAAGGCCGCATGTATTTAACTACTCATCGCATGATTTTCAATTCAAAAAGCCCTTCAGAACCACTGAGGTCCTTCAGTTTTCCATTTATTACATTGGAAGATGTAAGTGTTTTTTGTTAATATTCATAATGTTTTAATTTTTTTTTTTTTGTGAAATATGTTTAAATTTGCCCACCACATAATGGAATCTGAGTTTTAACCTAATGGGATATCCCATCGGTGAAAATTAAAATCTTTCATTTACTATCCCTTTCCATAAAAGCCCACGCACTTAATCTTTGTTTTTTTACTAGGTTGCTGTAGAACAGCCTATGTTTTCTGCAAATTACATCAAGGGTAAAATCCACGCGCAACCCAACGGTAACTTCATTGGTGAAGTGAAATTCAAAGTAGTGTTCAAATCCGGAGGTGCCATTGAGTTTGGCCAAGCTATGTTGAAAGCCGCACATCTTGGTATGTATTTTTTAATTTCACCTTTTTTCTGATATTCTCTATTAAAGAGAATTTTGTATATTGCTGGGAGTTTACTTGTTTCTCTTAGGTGGGTATTACACTATCATATAATACCATACCCATAATAATAATATGTCTATTTTACAATTTCATTATATCTTTGATCATAGATCTATGACCATATAAATGATAGTGTAATACCCACCTTAGTGATGCAGCTTGTTTAGGTAGGAGTCATATCAAGCATTTATATCAAAATGATAAGGTATCATTGTTCAAATTTTGTTTCTGTTTCACTAAACACTGTTATCAGAGAATGAAACGGTATGTTTCTACATTGACGCATAATCTGGTTTAGCGATAATTATGGTTAACAAAGCTATAAACTCCCTAATGACGTAGTTGTCAAAACCACCTACAAGTACAGATATTCTATTTCACGAAGTCCGTTCGGCTTTGATTGTAGTAGTGACGTATCCCGACAAGCGCGCTTGTGTGTGTAAAAGTAGGTAACGTTAGCAAAAAAATCTGATATATATTCAAGTCGAGATTTAATAATCTAAATAAAATTTTGGTTTTAAAAGTATATACATTTTGTAAATAAATTAGATTAGGTTGCAATAAATACAAAAATATTAAGAATATGTAGGCATTTAATTAAGCATTGGTGTTACAGAATGGAAACGAAACAAGTAGGACTATTCAGTATTTTCAATCACTATCAGATAAATTTTCGATTTCCGATTCCGTTTTGCTGTCGTCAGAATCATCTTGTACATTGATTATAAATTCAAAATCGATATCAAAATATTTCAAGTAGTCTTTCTCAATTTTTTCAACATGAGCACAAGTTTTTTGCCACGTTTCACTGCTAACTTGACCCAAACTTTCATTGATCAGTCTTTCCGTATTCGTCATGTTTTGCTCGATATTTTTAGATGCGACATAATTTTTAACGATCCCCCAAATATTTTCAATCGCATTTAATTCTGGGTGATAAGGGGGGTAGGCGTAAGACATCAAAACCCTTGCTTTTTATAAAATCGTCAATCTTGTAGATTACGTGTTGGGCTTTGTACTTCTTTATTGTATCGTACAATTCCAATTTAAGAAGAGATTCATCAAATGCTATACCCTTATCCCTGAGCCATTGCTGCATATCGGCTTTCTTTGTAGATTGCGTCGGTAGTCGTTCAGCCCGTGTGTTGTGATAAGATGCATTGTCTAAGACAATGACAGAGCGCGGAAGTAAATTGGGTAGCAACTTTTCATTTAGCCATTTTACATAGTTATCATAGCTCATATTTGAATGATAATCACCAGCTGTTGAGTTGGCCTTATAAACCAAGGAAGCATTTTCAATAAAACCATCCTTGGTTCCCGCGTGCACTAAAATAAAGCGAGTGCCTGTGCAAATTTTTTTTGAAAACGGAGTTATTTCCTTTTTTTTTTGCCCAGGTGTTGTTTCGCACGTGTGTCGAAAGGACGCAGCTCTCATCGGTGTAGACAATGGGCCGACTTTGAGAGCGGTACTCTGTTATTTTTTTTAAATATTTTAAACGCCACATTTGTATATCATGACGCTCCGTCAAGACTTTACGGTTGTTCTCTGTTTTGCGCCACTTGTAACCTAATTTCAACAGTAACTTGCGAACAGTTTCTAAACAACCTTCGAATCCGATTTTTTCATTCAATGCTGTTCTTAACTTAGCTAATGTTGGAATTTCTTTATGGACAATATGGAAATCTTGTACAGTACTGCGAACCACATCGGCTGTAAAATTATCTATATCCACTTTATTATCTCGCTTTCTCCTTTTCTTCATAGGTGAAGTGAATTTTGATGAAGTGAATGGCAATTCCTTCTCTTCTTTTAATATTCTTTGAACTGTTTTTTGGCTCACACCCGTAGCTTCAGCTGTACGGCGTGTAATGTCTCGTAAATGAGACAAATCACAGTTGAGTTCCATTAATGATTTTGTAAATTCATATTCTTCTCGCAGAAAATGATAAACACTAGCTATCATGTTTCGACCCTAAAAAAAAATGTAATCAAAATAATTAAGTAATATAAACATTTTATAACACAAAAAAACATTCATTTTATAAATACTTCTATTGCTATATTAAGTATCTTTGTATAACATTTTAATTGAAAACGTATAAATAAATATTACCTCACTATGGACAACTCTTCTTCGTTTTGTTGCCATGCTGACCTTACTCCGTGAAACAATTTGGCGCGAACTAAAAACTACTACTGATCCGGACCGTGTCACGATCGACACTGAGCGTTCTCGAGGTACGCACACAAAAACATTGTGCATGTGCACGCTTGACAACATTCATAGCCAAACGGACTTCGTGACATAGAACATCTGTACCTACTGGGTTCGCTTAGTTGTATATTTTACTTTTTAAATGTGTGTGACAGATGCTGTTCCAATATAAACAGCCCGGCCGGCTTTTTAATCGACTTCAAAAAAAGAAAAAAATATATATACGGTCAAATTGCGAAACCTCCTTTTCTCAATTTGACCGTATATATATATATTTTCATGTGTTTGCGGATAACTTCATCGTTTATGAACCGATTTTGATGATTCTTTTTTTGTTGGAATGGCGATACCCCAAGGGTGGTACCATGATAAGGAAACCAGGATCTGATGATGGGATCCTGGAGAAATCGAGGGAACTCTTCAAATATTATAGGCAAACCTATAATAGCGATTTGGGTACTTTTTATAGTAATTTGTGCAATTGCTCTTGGAAGTACAATTTGGTGAAGTGGAACTGATGATGAAGACCACAAATGGGCACCGAAATTACTCAATAATAAGTATTTCACGGGTTGCGATTCGATTATTTTAATATGGTTGGAATGCAATTTATGCTCGTCACAATACATATGGAGAAGTTGAGCTGATGGTGAAGTACCAGGAGAACTCCTCAACGATTAACGTCCCTGCATCGGGAAAAGCAATATTTTGTAAAAGGTGATGAGCAGTTGAGATTAGGCTATTGTAACTTAGATAAATTACAAACCACCCACTAAAAAGCGAGAAACAAAAAATTTTTACAAAAAAAAAAAACGATTTCCAAAAAACAGTGAAAAATAACTTGAATTTCGGAAGTCGGTGGCAAATAACTGAAATACAAAACCAAACACAGACACCGACTTCCGAAATTTAAGTTATTTTTCACTTTTTAGTGTTTTTTTGGAAGTCGGTTGTTTTTTTTTTTTGTAAACAAGTTTTTTTTAGACCGTCGCCTTCGCCTCAAACGACAAGTTACATACCTGTGCGACAGTATGGGTAGGTAGAACATTCACGATTGACTTAAAACCATTATTAAATCATTGCAAGTAATTCTCATCTTGGTTAGGTAAGGTATCAATTAGAATGATCACCGAGAGTTCTATCAAACACACGGCATTCTAATTTATAATTTACTAGCTGTTGCCCGCGACTTCGTTTGCGATCCAGGATGAAAAATAGCATATGGCCTAACCCAGGTCATGATCTACCTATATGCCGAATTTCATCCCAATCCGTTCAGCCGTTTTAGCGTGAATGCGTAACACACAAACAAACTAACTCACTTTCGCTTTTATAATAATAGTTAGGATTACAATGAGGCAAGATGAACATTGCAATGACTTACTAATGGTTTAACGTCATTCAAATTTGATCATGAATGGTCCTACCTTACTGACCGACTGACTTTCTATAACTTGAAGAGCGTGGGTACTTTTCTTGTATGTACGTGTTTAATAAACGTTGAACTCACAGCAACCCGTCACTCGGTGCCGGACTCGCAGCCGCCGCCGTACTCTCCGCCGACCGGTCCATGGTATGCAGCGCCCCCGCCGGCCTACGCGCCGCCGCCGCAGGGATACTACGGATGGGTGCCTCCCTACACGGTTAGTTTCACGTTATCACTTGTTGGTCTCTAGTGGTGGAAAGCGCTACTGCTGAGCATGAGGTCCTGGGTTCGATTCCAGGGTCGGGCAAAGTGTTATTGGGTTTTTCTGTCTCGAATTTCTCAGTACCCGTAGCAGCCTGGAGTCTGGATTTGTCGCGGGATGATGGCAATAGACTCGCCCCATAATACATAGGACTTAAACATAGCTGGCGAAATGTGGGTGTATCGAGGATACAAACATAATACAATTCTTTTATATTTTATGAATAACTATCTTCTACGAATGAACACCAATTCGAAGTAATCCGAACACGTATACACGGTTACTTTCACAGTATCACGTGTTTAACGAAAACAAACCCTAAAGTATTTAATCTCTGTTACCACTAAACTGTGGCCCTGTTGAAACTGTGCAGCAACTAGGACGTTATGCTCCTTGGATTTACTTCGAAGACCACGTCATATCTTTACTTAACTTTTCGAGGAATGCTGGTAAGGTGATAATAAAACACTTTTACTTAACTTCTGTATATAAATATTTGATTATAATAAACTAGTGACTTGACAAACGATCGAGATTTATTTATTTTATGTAAGTATTATATACGTACATAAACCCTCCGAAATAAATTATCTCAAAGATGGTGAAAACCGCATCAAAATCCGTTGCGTAGTTTTAAGAACAACTCGGTCACACAGACACAAAGTGACTTTAATTTATAATATGTATCGATGTGTAAATTATATTTCCAGGCGTTCCCTGATCAGCCGCCACCAAATTCAGTATTCGTGTCCAACAACCCCCCGCCGTACCCCGGCGTGATGGGCCGGACGTACCCGCCGGGCACGGGCTACTCTGGCGTCAGTTCGCTTGAAAGTCCCTCCCCCACAGGTGCATTCCCGCAGGGCCCCTCCGCGCCACCCGGGTACCCTGGGGCCCCGGCTGGCATGTCCTCCAATGGTGAGGGTCATTCTTTTCTAAATTCCAATTTTTTTAAGCTACAGCACAGGTTCCTGATTTAACTTAATTCTGCTGTGTAAAGTCCTGAAATGTTGTTTATTTTTTAATCTGTACAGTTTTCGAGATATTGCTATGAATTAATGAAACGGCCAGGCCGAGGCTCCACTGTGAGTAGTAGGCTCTTACAAATATATTCGTAATTTTGTAATGTATTAAGTATTATGAGTCGTCGTCCTTTAGTTTCTCATGTTGCTGTAGATTAGTATCATTACTAAGCTTCAATAGAAAGTTTAGACTATATTGGTTTTAGGATGTACTTGAATTCAGAATCTTAAATAATTTTCTTTCATAGCTACTTACTCAACTATCAACTTTAGCGTGATGTACTTTAAAACGCAGATATATGACAGTGACCTTGAGTGGTTAGCTTGCGTTTTCTGTACTGAGCTCACGCGACACTTCGTACGTCCAGCCAGTAATAGAAATCGCCCATCAAGGAGCGCTGTTCCAAATTAGACGCATTATCAATTTATTATACATAAAACAAAAGGTGTTTTAATAAAACACGTATACTAAAAGAACAATAATTAAATTATCTTTAAAATGGTGAAGGTTTCAGAAAAATACGCTTGATAGATTTTGCGTGATTCTCAGTTTTTAATCCGCGTTAGACATAACTTTACAAATTAATTTCACTATGTAATAAAAACATAATCCAAAATATAAAAAAGAAAAAATATTAGGAAAATGCTCTAATTTAAAATATATTATTTATTGTTCCATATCATTAACACTACTCGTTTAGACGTCATCTTCAGTATAAAATCGTTAAAAGTCGGTTATCGTCGCCTTAAGTTGATTTTTGAACGACCATTAAAATTTGTATTAAAAAGCTGCTGAGTAAATTTTATTTGCCATGAAATTCTGACTAGGTCATGTAAGTATGTGTGTTAGTTGTTCTAAATTTGTTAATTATCTAAGATTCTGAATTGAAGGTTAGTTAGGGTATACGTGTATTGGTTGCTGCAGTAGTGTCATTATCGTTTACAGATGCTAAAGCTGCGGAGGCAGCACAAAGCGCCTATTACGATCCTAACAGGCCTCAGACAGCTTACGTGCCACCGCCTTACAACGTAAGTACACTACACAAGTCAACATAACATTGAGTAAAAGTCATTAAAAAAAAAAACAATTTTATTTGTAGTAGAGTCCGACCGAATGTCGTTTTCGGTTTTAAGCAATTTTCGGCGAAAATACCCATTTTCGGCTAAGTATATTCAATTTCGGCCGAAAAAAAATGTAAGTTTAATTTACAGCAGTGACCGAAAAAAATTGGGTTCCGGAAAATCAGTAATTCATTTTTCCAGACACATTCTAGCGTTTTAATAATAAATAAAAGCACAATAACAAAGAGCATGCAGAAAAAACGTTTTTTCGCACATAATATCAGATCGTTTAAATTAATGTTATGTAATTTGTTTTCGTAATAATATTTTTGAGAAAAATAATAAATTTTACTTTTGTTTCACTTTTACCTAACGATGATATTGGTAACTTATCTAAGTATCGACAAACAAAAAAAAAAAACAGATTTTGTTTTCGATTTTCAGCCGAAAATGCAAATCAAGCCGAATTTCGTTTTCGTATTCGGCTGAACAAAAAAAACATTTTCAGCCGGACTCATTTTAAGAGTAGGATAAGGAAGGTGTATTTGTTAATTGCTGAGAAAATCTCAAAAAACTAAAATGGCACGTAAAAATCATGTAGCTTACATTTAACGTTGATTTTGATTTGCTATTGACTAATTTTATTATTATTTAAAATAAAAACTTAAATCAATGTACAATTTCTACATTACAGGATCAACCACCGACCTATCAGGAATCATTGTCAAAAAAAGAAAATTAATGCATTGTCCACATTTCCAAATGCCACAGAAACACTCTTGTCTGAAGGGTCAAGACGAGTTCTACCGCCCTATGGAGATTAGTGATAGTGATCAAACGATTATCCGTAATTAGCTATTACAGTGGACGAGTAACAGATTATTTTTTTTTTATCTTTTATTTGTCAAACAAAATGTCTGAAGTTGTTTTTTTATTATTTTTCGATTCATTTTCTTTTTTTCTAAAAAATTCTGAAAAATCGGACTGAATTCGTGTCGTTGCACAGTGTAGGGCTTTGTAACATGTACGTATTCTGAATGGGGAACTTGCACAGTTTTATTATTTTTAGTGTACCTTAAAGATTTAAGAGGTAAACAAAAAAAAAATTGAACATTCACAAGTATTTTATCAATAGTTGAAATTTTAAAATTCGCGTATAAAGCTCACTGAATTGACGCCTTAAACATCACATACAAACAAGTAATAGGTTCAGTTGTTTTTATTAAATTAGGTTCACATTTTCACAACGACGGACACTTGCACATAGGATTACTTCTTCTTTTCCGTCTACTTCGACTCGAACTTAATAGTCTTTTTACGAACTTTATGATCAAACCTTTAACAATGGTACCAATATGGTTTCTTATACTGCGATTTTAAACACTTAATAAAAAACATTGTTTTATTTCAAACTGTTTTAAACATTGTTTTATTTCAAACTGTTTTAAACATTGTTTAAAATACGTGTATTAAAACAACTTGTTTGTTTTATGCCAACGCTGTGTAGAGCCAAGCTTCTAACTCTAAGCGCCCTAACAAGCCCTAACTTCAGAAATTCTACACCTTAGTCCAAATTTGTGGCTTGGCCGTTTCGCTGCCGTCACATGGGCGTAAGATGAAAAATTTATTCACTTTTCAATACTTTTCTGTTATACAATAATTAATTATCCATTCATTTAGTAAATTATTTCTCATGTAGAGCCAAGCTTCTAAATCTACACGGCCCACCAATTAATCGACGGCGATCGGGCCGGAAACGGCCAAGCGGTTGTTTTCATTACAGGCACTTGTGGTTATTATAATTATTTATTACTAGCTGCGCCCCGCGGTTTCACCCGCATAAGTCTCGATCCCGTAAAAATATCGGGATAAAAAGTATCCTATGTCCTTCTCCGGGTCAAGGTCTATCCATATCCCAAATTTCATCCAAATCCGTTCAGCCGTTTTAGCGTGATGTGACCAAGGGAAATAGGGATTCATTTTTATATATAAAGATTTGCTTTTCCACCACAGGTGCTTTTTTACCAGTGGGCGACGCTTCCTTAGATCGTATTTCAATAGTGCTACACTCGCAGGTCGCATAGGTACATATTTAATTATTAACATTTTATGCACAAGTAAAAAAATACTGTGCAAAGGCGGACTTTTCTATTAATTTGTGATCAACACAAAAGTAAACAAACAAAACAATGGCGGCTTGTAGACTGTGAATAGTGCTGCCACCTATGACGGGCTTTCAGTATTTAACCCCATTTATAAAATTAATAAATCTTTTAGTAACACACTTCACAACTACAATTTTGTAGCAAGTTCCCCATTACTGAAGTATTTGAATAAATTTAAAATAGTTGACAGTTTAACTGAAAATAGTTAAATTTTAAAATACCTATGTATCCTATCATTTACGTCTTTCATTGCATCTTAACGTCTGAACACAAAATGAATCAAAGCGAAAAATTAATTAGCGAATCGATTCAACGTTGTTGGATCACTCGGCATGTTTCACACGTCTACCGAATGGCGGAAAAATTAAAAGAAAGAAGCAGATGAGCCTTCATTTCTATGTACCTAATTTTGTCAGTGTCGTGAACGATGAATGAAACAAAAATGAACATTCACTCGGTTGAAGCGTCGAATATCATCTTAATTAAAGTACGTACTACCGGGATAAAAAAGATAGTATTCTTTTTTGTCCTAACCTAGGTCATGGTCTACCCATGTGCCAAATCCGTTCAGCTGTTTTAGCGTGAAAGCGTAACAAACAAACTCAGTTTCGTATTTATAGTATTAGTTGAGATCCTATTCAAAACAACGCTCGTTGAAAGTTTCTATTAGATGCTATAAGCTCGATTTTTCAGATTTTTGGTGAAGCTTTGAAACTCCGATAAAGTCAAGATTTCGTGAACAATGCGTCCCCATTGTTCACGAGATCTTGACTTTTGGTGCTCCTGACTGAAAAGTCTATTAAAAGTCCCTTAATCTTTTGTATGCCGAACGTGAAGACACGAGGGGGTCCACGAAATTATCGTAATCGTTTCATCACTAGTACAGTACAAGGCATGAGTCGTGAGCACAAACTGACACTGCGCAGTAGTAAAGTTTACGGTCTGTTCGGCGGAATGAAGAAGCTGGGGGATGCCGAGCTGCACGCGATTGGTTCGTCAGTCGATGCTCCCCATCTATTGGACTTCTCGCGTGTCATTCTGCTACTGTCACTGGTCGAAATTGTAACATGCGCGAGCTGTGCTCACGTCTCGTGCTTCAACCTGTACATAAATGTATAGTGATTATAAATTCATGTAACATTCCTCATAAATGTTCAGGGTCGTAGTCAGAAAAAAAATCAAAACAACCACCTCGATGAAAAATATAAAAGTGACTACAACTCGCCAGGTTTTGTTATACTATGTTCATTGCACTTTGAAATAGTCGAGAGCATTAGACAAAAATGTACAACGAAGTTTATAGTGGTGGATTTTCATGGTACTTTTTTTTGTTGAGTTTCTAGAGGTGAGCAGAAAATTAGAATAAGAGTAATTTTTTTTCAAAAATGTACATCAATTTAATTATTATGGTATAATAAATAAAGGCTTGGATTTCTATTGCCGTTGGTAGCTGATATTTTTTTGCAGGTAAATAGTTAATTAATAAGACATGTAGTTAGGTAAGTAATCTTAGTCTTTAAATTCAATAATCTACATTGAAGTAGATGTTACACTTCATACACTAGAACCTTAATCCAAACAATGTTCTTGTTCTATTCAACTGCGGTAATGTTGCCATTTTAAATATTATATTTGTGTAAACATTTAGGACTAAGTATTGTATTTATTTTATTTTTGATTTGGTATTTCACTATATGCTGCACCGGTTGACGTCATCACGTCAGCGCCGGCTGTCGCTGAAAATCAGCGCTGGGGCTCTGTCTCGCATGGGATCGCAGCATTTATGCTGAGCGATGGCCGTTTTGCGTAGATGTGACGCATATTTTACCCTAATTTGTTATTTACGTGTTTTTTATTATCTTTCTTTGCGTAATGTTTACCGCAAATAAACGCATTTTCTTTCTTTCGGTTCTAGACCTGTCACATTCATTTTCAAGCTATTTCTCTCTATTTTTGCGGTTGTGAACCAAAATATCCCATAACTCAAAATTCTGTTTGCAGACTGGTTTCCGTACTAAAGAAGTATAGGGACACTTCCTTTTTTTTTTCTATTAAGTGTATCGTCCACTATAAACTTCGTTTATTGTTTTATATAAATATTCGTTCGCTTTTTAAGTTAACCTCGATTAAAATTACAAATATAATAGATAATTAAAAATACGGGCCCATTTACATAGACCGTGTTTATTTATCAAAGCTGTAATGGAGTTAAAGACTGGCAATGTTGGTATTTCTGAGATAAAGAAATCAGAAGGCTAGGTACGAATGGACCCTTGCTAATGCCATTATTATAACAGTTGCATTCGATAAATTATATTAAAAGTCTATTTACAGTTATTATTGTGATATTTTCATGATAAAATAGATCTACATATAATTAATTAGTTTTCAGTAGATAAGAATCTAATCAAAGTGTAATATTTGATATAATATAATATATATAACAATGTTTGATCAATAGCCGAGTTATTGTGTATCTTAAATATGTAGTCCTACGACTGTGTATTCATAAGCTGTTTATTTATTATTTCCGTACAAAATTCAATGTACACAAAATTATTAGCTTAATAAAAGCTGTGCTTGTTAATAATCTAAAGGTTTTGTTTGATTGTGTCCATTAAATATATTGTTTTAAGCGATTCGCGGCCACGACCAACTATAGAAACCGAACGCTCATTGCGAACTTCGCCGACCAAAAGTCGCACGACCAGCCGTCTGACGAGTTGCGGCCAAACTTCAAACAGAAGTATGATGGTAGGAGCTTCTGCGGCACGACTTAGTAGCCGTAATTATGTAGTGCGCGATATTCCTAAGACCGTGTCCCTAACTGAAAGCGACTGTCGTGCGAGTTCATGATCGTTGCGCTGTTTGATATGACTGACTCGCGCGATCAATCAAGTCGCGATTGCACGTCAATTCATAAAAACGCACTGTCTACTCGCGCGACGGTCGCTTGCGGTTAGGACACTAGGTAAGAGCGCGTTCACTCGAGCAAATAGTCCGCGTGACGCGCTTACGCCGCATAGGTGGTCTGAAAATCGAGCTCCATACTTGTAGAAATTTATTTTGGACCTCTCACTCCCGGACCTCTCACTCCCCGGCTTGGTTAACGCCATGCTGAGGGATGAAAGGTCCTGGGCGGCAGTCGACTCCTTCTGCGAACACGTCATGTCCCAGAAGGAGGCGGCGGAGCGCACGCGGGAGGACGATCCTGCCGCGGCGCCGCTCCGAAGGCGGAGGAGGGGTCGAAGAAGACGTCAGTTCGAAAGTCATCTCCGACTCCTCCCAGGTGGACGCCAGCAGGCAACGGGTGCGGGGGCACCCTTGCCTGTATTGCACAGGCTTCCACCAGTGCCGGACGGGAATGGCCAGGTGTTCCCGGCCATTCCCGTAGCCCCTCAGCCTGGGGGGCATGTGGGGCCGGCCAGTTAGGCGGGCATGCGCCGGGAAGGCTGTGGAAGTCAAGGCTGAGCCGGTTTCCCATGACCCTCCCATCACGGCGATGTGGGAACACCGCTGAGTTTTAGTGGGTATACTGTCATTAGTGACAGGGAGTCCCACATACCCCGACTCGTCCCCCACGAGCGGGGATGCGTAATGCATTTCTCAGCGACAAAAAAAAAGGTATCCTGCGAGAGTGGCTCGAGCGGTCGCATGGATTCCTCTCTTTCCGTTTGGTGCAGGTGCTGTCCGGACATGGTTGTTTCGGATCTTACCTGCACCGAATTGGACGGGAGGAGACGCCGTCGTGCCACCACTGTGGCGCGGCGGAGGATGCGGCGCAGCACACCCTCGAGGTGTGCCCATCGTGGTCCGAGCCGCGCCGCAATCTCATCGCGGTGATCGGACCGGACCTCTCACTCCCCGGCTTGGTTAACGCCATGCTGAGGGATGAGAGGTCCTGGGCGGCAGTCGCCTCCTTCTGCGAACACGTCATGTCCCAGAAGGAGGCGGCGGAGCGCACGCGGGAGGACGATCCTGCCGCGGCGCCGCTCCGAAGGCGGAGGAGGGGTCGAAGAAGACGTCAGTTCGAAAGTCATCTCCGACTCCTCCCAGGTGGAGGCCAGCAGGCAACGGGTGCGGGGGCACCCTTGCCTGTATTGCACAGGCTTCCACCGGTGCCGGACGGGAATGGCCAGGTGTTCCCGGCCATTCCCGTAGCCCCTCAGCCTGGGGGGCATGTGGGGCCGGCCAGTTAGGCGGGCATGCGCCGGGAAGGCTGTGGAAGTCAAGGCTGAGCCGGTTTCCCATGACCCTCCCATCACGGCGATGTGGGAACACCGCTGAGTTTTAGTGGGTATACTGTCATTAGTGACAGGGAGTCCCACATACCCCGACTCGTCCCCCACGAGCGGGGATGCGTAATGCATTTCTCAGCGACAAAAAAAAAAAAAAAAGGTTAGGTTAGGTTAGGTTAGGTAGCCGCGGTCCTGGTGACGGAATGGCGGGACAGGCTTCTGCGCCCTACTGCCGGCCTCGCTACCGTCAACGCGATCCGACCAGTGCTCGACGAATGGCTCGGGAGGAAGCACGGTTCCCTGTCGTTTCGTTCGTTTTTACCTGTGTCGCATAAACAGGGAGCCGGACGCTCGGTGCCATCACTGCACTCACTGTCGGGAGGACACGGCGCAGCATATACTGGCAGAGTGTGCCGCATGGGAGGAGCCGCGCCGTGCTCTCGTATCTGAAGTCGGAGCCGACCTGGCGCTGCCGGCTGTCGCTCGTTCGATGGTCGGGAGTGCCGAGTCGTGGGATGCAGTGATCTCCTTCTGTGAAACCGTAGTTTCACAGAAGGAGGCTGCGGAAAGGGAGAGGGAGATCGAGACCACTCTCCTGATCCGTAGCAGGCGGACTGGGCGTCGACGGAGGGCAGATAATGCCCTCTTCCAGCCCCCGTAAACGGATCCGGAGGGATGGCGGACTCGGGGACGTCCGCCACCCCCCATCCAGCAGGACCCGAGGTGGCGGCGCGTAGTGTTCCACGCGCGCCCCTATTTGACGTCGCGGGGGGAGTGTAACACCTCACTCCACCCGCGGGCATGAAGTGGTCCGCAAAAGCGGGCCGGCACCAGTCGGGGATCATGGAAGGCGCACTAGAACCCATGATCCCCGGTCCAAGTGTGGGAAGGGAACACCGGGGTGGTTTTTAGTCAGTAGGAGTCTGACAGACCCCTTCGCCCGCCCCAGGGCGAAGGACATCCATGAGGATTTTCCACACCGGAACAAAAAAAAAAAAAAAAAAGGTTAGGTTAGGTTAGATTTATGAATGCCCATTTTCTATTTTATTTTCGCCATTAAGTTTCCGCTTAGATATTAATTCAGTTCCCAAAAGAAAAACTTGATGCTAGTTTAAATTAAAACGGAGCTTATTACTGATATATTAATATGCTACCTATTACTTATTACGATACTCCTTATTAGCTGCCAACCCATTATATATGGTACCCACTCTATTTTTTTTTCAAACCTATATTCATTTTACTTAGTTGCCGCATTAAATACATGCCTAATTCTATTGTCTGTAATATAGGTACCTAATTAGAGAATAGCGAACGTTAATGAGGGTAGTTGTAAAAAAATAGGACGTTGAGCTTAATATTATCAGTAGCTATCAGCACTTGTGCGTGCTATTATGTTAGATGGAAGGTTTTGGTACCAATGTGGACATATTCATCTTTGTGGCAAACAACGGTTGTTTTTCACAGCCTAGTGTGCTATTTGAAGTTTTTGAGAATACTGTTGATTTGTCAGAAAATGAAAAGAAGGAATTGAAGCAATTCTGTCAAACTTATATGTGTTCTTTGAGGAACAAATGAATCTCGTGTAATCGCACAAGACCAGGGTTGAAAAAAAAAACAGTATTCTTTTTTTTTTTTTATTGAGCGATTTATCATATTTATTATCAACACAAATCGATGAGGCCTAATATAATTAATTTCTAGACAATTTAAAAATTTACCTGAGGATTTTTTACAAAAAACGGTCAATAACATAATAATCACAACAACGTAAGTTATAGTTAGAATAATAATAACTAATAAACTATATAGGATTTTTTTTTAACCAGTGCGCAAACTTAAACACGTGACTTTATTCATCATAATGAACAACTTTTGCTATGGGACCAAACCAGAAATCGGGAAAAACAAATTAGCTTTGCCATACATTTTGACGAGATATGCAAACATAAATTAAGGGAACAGCAATTTTTTTTTTCGAGATTTCAGGTTCGGTCCCATAGTAAATGATTCACCGATAATTGTTTTGTTACTCAAATTACGTTTTACCTAAATTATTGTTTTATAAATGTTGTCTAGAATAAATAACGAATTTAATTAAGCATTTGCCATATTAGTAATAGTTATTACATTGTTTAGATTAATTTATTTTACTCGCTGAGGTAAAGCAGTGCATAATGCATGGGCGATTGCAAATAGATGCGGTCTACACTGATTTCAAAAAGCTTTTGACAAGGTCGATCATGGAATTCTCCTGAGTAAAATTGCTTACAATGGAATACGCGGAAATTTACTGCGTTGGTTTGTGTCGTACCTCGAAAACCGGTCGCAAAGGGTTGTGGTTAACGGTCATCAGTCTGTCTCTGTTAATATTACTTCCGGAGTTTCGCAGGGCTTTATTCTGGGACCGCTTCTATTTATTATTTATATCAACGATATTAAGAAATGCTTTAAAAAGTCCAAATTCTTGATGTACGCCGATGACTTGAAGGCGTTCCAAGCGGTACTTACTATGGACGACTACCTGTCATTTCAGGAGGATCTAGATAGACTAATTGCTTACTGCATTGTCAATAAGCTGCATCTTAGTATTCGCAAGTGTAACTATATACACTTTACTAAGAATTATTTCATCATAAGTTACAATTATAACCATACCTTAACTGTATTCTCTTAAATAATATTTCTATAGTGAAGGATCTTGGTGTTCTCTTTGATGGAAAACTGTCTTTGAACAGCATATCGAAGCCATAGTCAATCGTGCTTTTAAAATGTATGGATTTGTGATGAGATCTTCAACAGAATTTAAGCGTACCTCTACCTATCTCTATCTGTATTGACGCTCATTCGCTCTCAGTTAGAATATGCGGTCCCTATTTGGAACCCCTTCTACCAAAAGTACGTAGTTGGAATAGAAAGGGTCCAGCGAAAGTACCTCCGTGCTATGTACTACAGATGTTCGGGAGCTAAGATTTATTTGTCATACTCCCAACTCCTTGATAAGTATGAGCTTATCAGTTTGGAGAACAGGCGCAGATACCTGGAGGCCAACATGCTTTATGATATTATTCACAATTGTTCTGAAGGCAATGATCTAACGAGAAAGCAATGATATTCTGTCCCCCGAAGAGTTCATGCGCGTCAGGTTCGTGTACGTAGATACTTGTGTTTAGCGTCCAGTGCAACATTCACCTGACTATTCAGTGCTGATATATCTGAACCCTTGGAACAAACCGATAAAGAACCAAGCTCATCAGAAAATAATACTGATGTTGAAGATGTATCTAACGAAACAACATGTTTTTCACAAAACGAATTAGGTGATCTTGTAAGAGGTTTGAATCTTTCTAAACAAGGTTCAGAATACGTTGGCATCAAAACTGTAAGAAAACAATTGCTTTCTTCAGGTACTAAAGTGAAAGAAGAAAAGAATCTCGGAGTTATTTTTCTGACTATTGCTGGTCCCTGATACGCTATTTTTCTAAGTCTACACATAAGAGGAGAGCTTTAGAACAAACTATTGTAGAACTAAATGCTGAATTAATTTTTTTAATCATTTTCGTCTTAGTAAATACATGTGTTTTCTGTTTTGAACGTAGATATCTGAAACTCGAAATCTAGAGCTGATAAAAATAATCAAATTATATATTTGAATTTAGCATACCATAATGTAGTCGGCAACAGCAACAATTTTCCCGGCAACAGATTCACTGTAAACTAGTGTAATGATAGATATCACGTTGAAGACACGCCAATCACGCGTAAGAGTGGACACAAATATAATACAGTTATTGTTGTTGATAAAATGAAACCGTGGTTAAGTTTCAATAGACCAGAAGATGAATCCGCCTCTAGTGGCGACGTCTGCAAAAGTGTCGATGGTCTTTTTTTTTCTGTAGCGCATCTCATAGCTGACCTCTGAGGTCATGACTATTTAACCGGTCAATCCTGTGGTTGCTACAACAACTACAACACAGTTGTTAAGCTGCTACACTCAAAGCCTCCAGCCAGGGGTATACAAACTAAGCTAAAAAGCTATGTGAACGCTCGCTAAGGGCACTCTCTGTGGGGTACGAGCCTCGGCTTAGGGTGTCACCGGAGGGAGGACATCAAAGTTGGGACGGGTGTCGATGGTCAGTAAAATCAGATATAATATATAGGTACTGATGTGTTCACGTTGTGATCGATAGTAGTCGGTACATAAGGGTTACTTACTTTTGATTATAATTTTAGGCAGATATAGCCTTCGTGATTTTAGGCCTTTGTTAGTTACGTATTTATGGCAGAAGTGGCCTAATACTATGATTTTATAAAGGCAGAAGTAGCCTTTAAATGGTATTCAGTACAGAAGCAGCCTGTTACCAGATAATCTTTGATTGCATAGTAACCTCAGTCAGATTATCACATGTAGTATTCAGTGCAGAATAGCCCTGTTGCTATGGTTGACAAAGGCAGATATAGCCTTGGTCGGATATGTGTTGTTTTATTTCAAACTGTTTTAAACACTATTTAAAATACGTGTTTTAAAACAACTTGTTTGTTTTATGCCAACCCCGCTTTCTTGTAATATTGTTATAGTTAAGTTAGTAATATATTCATTTTAAAGTTTTCATTTAATAATGCGCTCAACAATTAAGTATGACTGAACGATATTTGACTAGTTGGTTAAAAGTTAAAAGAAGTAGATTACGATTTGTTTGCTTTGCCCGTCTATCGTAACTAGGTATATTGTCTTTGGTTCAAATAAAACGAGTATCTAGTACCTAGAGGGCTGAAGCTTGATTTATTGTTCGACATATTACGCAATTTATACAATAGGTATAGTTGCTCTTAACAGTAAAATAGTTTAAAAAAATCCAGGGGCAGATAGGTATATACCTATTTCATTATTAGTTTTTGAAATGGAAGTCTGTATTTATAATATCTCGCAACACTTTCTCCTTACGCGCCAACGGGAAACCGCCGACCGCTGTTTGTTAGCTTTTTTTATTCTTTGTCTGTGTCTTGTTCTGTTAGTTTTCTGATGGCGGAATCTAGAGTCTTTAGATTGTGAGTCGGCACATACACATGGCATACCTGCGCGAGTGACTGTTTCCATAGCACTGGGACATTTCTGTTTGCGTTTGATACATTTCTTGTAACATTTGTCTGGTTTCGGGCAGGGAGCCGGTCGGGGTCTGTGTCTGTGAACGCTGCATGTTGGTGCCGACACGCACGGCTTTATACTCTTATTGGAATACACAGCTGTAACATAGCATAAAAACAGTTAATAAAAACGAAGTAACATTAATTTATCACAAACAAAACCTTACAGAAAATAAAATAAACTTAAAACTACGTACTGTTGCTACACCATCGATCTACTTTAGCGTAATGTTTAAAGGCGCGTAGGTATATGTCGTGGCCAGATCTTAGAATTAACCATTTCATGAAGTGTTCGATCATTTTATAAAATGATTGTGTTTACAAGAGCGCGATTTTTTTTCACGCGTTGCCTTGCGCGCTTTTCGCACGAATTGCCCTCTCTTCAGAGACTTTGGAATTCATACTTTATGCCTCTTTTCATAACGTACATAATATTTATGATAAAGCACACCGCAAACGCTCACATGTCTTCGATGTTTTGTTTCTAGGACATGCCGATTTGCTCACAATGCTTTCCTTTACCGTTATAAGAGCAGTCATGAAATAAATTACACTAAATAAAGCGCGTTGGCCCGACGACGTTATTACAAAATTTGCATGAAACTCCGGGTTGAGGGACGCACGGAACCAGAAAATATGGCAGCAAAGATAGCCGATGAAAGTTTGTCGAACTTCACATTTTTTTAAAAGTTAAACGAAAACAAATATTAATTTATTAATTGAGAATACAAAATAAGCTTACATTATAAGAACACCATATATTATGCTAATGAAAGAGAAAGAAAAAGTTATATAATATTAAAAAGAATAAGTAAAAACATAGGGTGACATAAAATTTACACTTCAAAACGTCGAGAGATATCGTAAAATATGTCTCATCTGGATCTAGATCTCAATAAATTTAATGATTTTAAATACTTTTAATTACTTTTGCTTATATGAGGTGAGCACACTGTAAAAGTAGTGCCCGCGGAGACAAATAATTGGCAGAATTTGGTGCACCAAAGGCCACTTCATCGTAATGACATCCTCTATACAGGAAGGCAGGGACATCGATGCGAAAACAATTACCATGGATTCAGTCCATAATTATGAACCCGCCCAGCGTTGAATTTTTTTGTCAGTTATTTAATAAAAAAATTGCTGAACATACATTTTGACGCGTCGATGTCCCTGCCACCCTGTATAATTGTAGTCTGTGGTAATGACTGTATAAAAAAAAAGATTTCCCGCCGCTGTTGAGACCTGTCACTAGCGCCCTGTCAACATCATTCGAACCCAAAATACTTAAAACGGGGTGTATAGAATTTGCGGGGTGAATAGAAAAAATATCAAGAAAGTTTTCAAGGCTAATATTTGACTATTTTTCGTTGAAGAATTTTGGTAGAATTTTCAATTATTTTTCATCATTCATTTCATCAACAGTTTTTCTTTGCAGGGGCAACAATTTTAAAAGCTAACTACTAAGCAAAGCTACTAAAAGTGTTAATTAATATAAATGCTTCAAAGAATATTATTGCTGGATTTAAGAAAACAGGGATTAGCCCTTTAAATGCACATGAAATATTAGCCAGACTTCCTGACGGAAACTTAGGTGAAGACCATGAAAGTGCTGTAGATGATTCTGTTGTAACGCTCCTCAAAGAAATGAGATATGGTTCAATGAACATCGTGGAGCCAAAAAGAAAGAGAAAACTCGAATTTACTCCCAGGTAAAAGTGTCGCTGCAGAAGAAATTGAAGATTATGCAGACACTGATGTTGATAATAGTATGGTAAATCTTAAAAAAAAACAAAATACGACTCAAGTATTAGTGTTCCATCAGGTTTGAATAATGAAAATAAAGGAAAAGCTAAAAAAAATACAAACTTGAAACTAAAAGCAATTGAAGAAAAAGAATATTGCTTTAATAAAATAGAACCTTACAACGGAAAAGGCAAAGGGATTGGAAAAAAACTAAACCACCCTATTTGGAAGCAAAAGAAATACAAGAAAAAGACAAATTCGACAATAATATAGAAAACAATACGACTAAAGGAAAAGATATCGAGGAAATAACAAAAAAAAAAACAAGTTTGAAAAGAATAGAAACAGAAGACAAGTGCAAATAACAAACAATGATAACAATAAAGAACTAGAAGAAGAATTCGATAACAACCCAGTACAAGAAAAATGTGGAAATAGAAACAGGAAAATTCTGATTACATCACGGCTTACGAAAATGATAAGAATATGGAACAGCAAAATTACAACAGCATCACGGAACAGGAAAAGTACAATAATAACATAGAAGAATTACAGTGCAAAATATCAAAGTCAGCCCATTCTCTTTTTTGACAGCTCATGTGAAGAGGTTAGGATCAGTACTGGAAAAACTGCTGATGATAATAATATTATGGAGGATAAAATAAAAATAGTATCCAATGAGATAGTGAATGACTAACAAAAAATACAGATTACCTATTATAAAAAAGCAAGACTAACGGTAAAAGATCTCATTAAATTGCCAAGGAAAAACCATACAAATAATTACTACAAAATAATAGTGACGAAATATTAAAAGTTTTGGAAGAGGATGATGTGAACCAGAAGATCCAGATATGTTTCGTAATCTTTAAGAATTTTGATTATTTTTGCATATTGGTACTGGTTCCACAAAGCTATAACGTAGGCTAAAGTTGATTAGCTAACTGGTGATAACTTTGCTATGATAATATTGTTAAGTTCAGAAGATTGTTTGGTAATTTTTAAGAATTTGTGATTATTTTTTTTAAGAATTTTGTTTTTCTTACGTAGTAGTACTGATTCTACAAAACCATGACATAGGCTGAAGTTGATTACCTGTGATAACTTTGATATTATAGTTGTTAAGTTCAGAAAATTTATAGTTGTTTATTTGGCGTCGGATATGCGACTTTAAATTCAGGAATTTGTTTTTTTTTATATTTTGTTTTATTTCATTCAAATAAAAATACGAATAAATATCTTGTTCGATTTATTGAATAGAGATCATAACATTTCGTAAAAATGAAATCGGTTAAAATACAAACATTTATGTTCATACGCATAAATTGTTTAAATCACAAAATTTGAATTTAATTTAGCATTTACAAGCACAAACCATTTTTAAACACACAACCTTACGTTTTTGCATGTTGGATATATCATTATTGGCATCCCTAACAGTTTTTCGATTCACCCCTTTACGAGTTTCTATTGACCCCAGTCGTTGGGTGAATAGAAATAGTACATATATTTTTTTTAAATCTGGAAAACTTATGCTTATACTAAAAAAATATTGTTCTATTTCTTTCTTTATGGCACCAGACATAATATAAAATAACCTGAGTTTTAATAAAAGTTACAGACAGCAAGTTCTTAGGACAAAGTTGATGATTTTCAACTTCGTCCTAAGAAGTAACTTTTTTTTTAACTCAGGTTATTTCCACGGGGTGACCGTTTTTGCGGAACATACATGGGATATTTTCGATTACCCCAGAGCATGAGGAATCTTTTTTTTTATGACCTCACTATTTGGACCACCTGTATACATACAACATGTAAAAAAAACCTGTCCGATATTTGAGGGTGTTGTTAGGTACTGTATACTGAGAGTATATTTATGTGGAAATTTTCAGGAAAAAGGAAAAAAAAAATCGCCACTTTTTTATGGGGAATTTTTATGGGGTTTATTTACATTGGGCGCGGGCGGCCGCGTCGTTTAGCGGATGTCTAAAAGTCATAACTTATAATAATAATATCCCCACCGCCGTATCTCTACGTTGACGTCGTGGTGGGGCTTGCGGTAGAGTTCACCTACTTTGCCGGAACAGGTCTAGGACGCGGAGTCGAATTATTCCGATCTGTCACCCCGCTTTGTCCCCTTAGGGTGACAGATAGGAAAAAAAAGTTTGATCTGTCCCCCTGTTAGCAATGAGGGGACAGTTCGAACTTTATTCACTCCTTAACGGTTTCATCTGTCCATACCTGTTTGTCCCCCACAGAATTTTACTTAATTTAATTTTTAAAAGTAATTAAGTAAGAATATTTTACGTGTTAATCTAAACACGTAAAATTTTCTTATTTAAGAGGAACATTTCCTCATCTAAAAGTTAACGTATTGTTAGTAAAAATTAACATTTGTTACATGAAGTCAAATCAGAGTAGATACTGATTGTTATTATACTTATCATACCTGGAATACCTACTACGTGATTTATGGGATTGTGACTGATCGATACAGAAACAAAAGAAATATTTATAATTTATTTAAATACAGGTCGTTATAATAATCCAAACCATTAATCTTTTATTTAATTCTCGAAAGTAAGCTTATAACGTGTAGAATTACTTTTAAGAATTAAATTAAGTAAAATTCTGTGGGGGACAAACAGGAATAAAAAGTTTCATCTGTCCCCCTACCAATGATAGGGGGACAGATGAAACCGTTAAGGAGTGAATAAAGTTCGAACTGTCTCCTCATGGCTACCAGGGGGACAGATCAAACTTTTTTTCCTATCTGTCACCCTAAGGGGACAAAGCGGGGTGACAGATCGGAATAATTCGCGGAGTCGGACCAAGAGAAATACAGAAACCCACAGGGCAGCATGTGGCGAGCTATTGGGCAGTAGCGACCCCACGGATCCTATCTCCCGGGAGAAGTCTTATCCCTCACCTCTGGCTTACCTTTATTGGCGTGCTGGAGTGACCACTGACGAGGGACGGAGCTCCCACCTCACTCTTGCCTTAATTGGCCGGCTTGAGTGGAGATTCGCAAGTGCAAACGTGCTCGGAGGAAGGAAGTATTCCAGTAAGTGCTCGTAGGGATCTTGACCATCTTCCGGGCTCTGGGATTGTTCTGAAAGCCATGGAATACCTCCCCACTCCTCAAGCACCTCAAGACATGTTGCCCCTTTGTCGCTATATGTGCTAGCGACAGTTTTCAGGGGCCCATTATCGATTGTGCAAGTGCCTGCTGCCATTTTATCCATGTACATATAAAACATTGATCAGGCAGGGGCAATAGTCCTTACATAGTTCTAGTAAACCAGTCCACTTTAGCCACCCGAACCCATAGTCCAATATTATTATTGTTTTCATATCCTGCAATATTCCTACAACAACCGGTGGTTGTCCTTGGATGCACAAGACTTGCATAGTGCATACAGGGATAATCGGCGATTGGTGCCGCATTTAATTGAAACGCCTAACGTGCCTCTGCGAGTTGGCTTCGGCGCCTCGTACGCCTTCCCAAGGTCCGGGACCCCAGGGTCCCGAAAAATGTAAAAGAAAAATAATAATATAACTTTTATTTCAGACAACTTAGTCCATATTAGTACAGTTTACAATAATTCAAATATGTAGCACTGCCTACTTTAATTTGTAATTTCATTACATTACAATAAAGGCTAGGGATTATGACCCCCTCCTGAAAATTTGCAATTTTTTATGAATTTGGGTGATTTTAGTAAGTACTAAAAATGTATTTTTTTTTATTTTCAATAATAATAAAAATAAAAATTATTAAATGAAAGGGAGTGCACCCGCTGCCGGCGCCGGCTCCTAAAAATGACAAGTGGCAACGGGAACCGGCATGATATTACTGTCGGCAGCCGAGATTAAATGCATCGGCTGCCGGCACATCACATACTGTGACCGGTACCGCCGGCTTCAGTAATGGACACCGGCGGCGCTGCGTTTATGGAAACCCTTCCAGTATTCAGAACTCCAACTAAGTAACCCTAACTAAAGTATTTTTTTCTATATATTTTAGTCGTTTTTGGCCGTAGGGGGGGTCACAGTTCTAACCTAACCTAACTTTTTTTGCAAGTAATAACATTTAACCTAATTAATCTAACTAGTTTTGTTTCCGCGTACCTACTTAGTACTTGATTACTGGAATATGTAATACTGAAAAAAGTAATGCTATTATAAAAGATGTGTATTTAATTGTGCCCACACCGCTGATCTACTACAATATGCCAAATTGCCAGCCCCATTTTCCGCTTTTTTTTCTAAACTCAGCGCCGGCAGCTCATTCAACAACCGGTGCCGGCAGCCAATTCGAGAGCCGGCGCCAGCAGCGGAGGAACTCCCTAAATAAAATTACTTTTGGTAATGTTATTGCAGTACCTATGTACCCCTTTCAGATCGGACAGGGGTTTTTTTTTCATATTCTATAGTCTATAGCCGTCTGTTACTACGATTAGAAAAGGTTTTACCAGGTTGCGTTATTTATTGTTTTACCAGTTAGTTATTTACGTTGTTGAGCAGATTTTCCAACTTATAAAGCAACAGATTAGCAATCTGCTTCAAATCGAAACAAATTGTGATTGTGTTGTATTACGATATTTTATCTGCTTAACAACGTTAATAACACAATGAATGTTGTTGAACTGTCAAAATGAAACAAATTAAGTCAATCGATTACGAAACTAAGTTACGCAATTAGGGTACTGTACCCTACCAGGTCTGTTATGAGTTTGTTTTAAAATAGTACAAAAATATTTTTGGTTACGGACATAAAATTAATGGCATTTTAATGCTGTGTTACACAATTGCCCGGCTGCTTTATAATCCTCACTAGCTTCTGCCTGCGACTTGACTAGAATTGAGCTATTCAATGCAAAAATATTTTTTCGAATCTGACTGGTAGTTCCGGAGATTACACCCAATATACAAACAGACAAGTTACTCTAGTAGACTAGTAGTGTCTAACGTTTGTAATAGGTAGGTGTGTTCCAGCTTCCAGCCAAAGCATAGATCTTCTTCACTCTTCAGTCGGTCTTGCTTCTTTGTCACTGGAACTGCTTCTTTTTTTCTTCGGTTACTACCAACATTTTTTTGTCGCATGGATAGTACAGGATATAGCGCTAGGAGCCTTTGGCTTCAGTCTTCTTGTATGCATCGTCTAACGCATCGTTCTGGTTATGCAATTGCAATACCCAGTAAAGCGATATTTCTGGCATTTACTCTCAGAAAAAACTGCTCTTTGTTTACGTACATGGTGCGATATGCAGTAGCATAATCGTATCAATACTGAAAATGAAATAAATAGCTACGTTTTATTTAAAGATTAAAGTTGTTGGCCACAATAACAAAAACCAAACTATACTATACCTACGAATAATATAAGCAATCTTTGTAAAGAAGCCAGCCTCAGATAATTATGAAAGTAACCGTTTTCATCTTACCCGAAATGTGGTACCTACCTATATCGATTTGTACCAACACAATTTTCCATAACATTAAATAATTTGACATTGAAATCAGGCAGTGTTCAGGAAGGACAGAGCATTTTAATAAAATAAGCAGTTACGGTTTTTTATAGGTTGTTATTAAATAAATAGTTGAATAGGTAATGTATTGCAAGCGGAAAACAGTTTATCTTCCAGTCCGCGAACATAACACGTGTTACACTATGACACAACATTTTTTTTTCAGTCGACCTCGGTGACCATGGCCTGCACAACAGTCAGTTTTTGATTTCTTGGAGCCCTTTTTTCTCGTATACTTCAAATATTTGTGCGATCCTTGAAGTCTATCTTTCTTCTTCAATTTACGTTCTTTTGTTTTTCTTCTTAAATATTTTTCAACGTGTTTAACTCTCCGCCCTTTAGTGGAGAGTGTTTTAACTTTTCCACAAGAGCTGCATTTCGTCTTTGATCTTGTTGACATAATAGATACTGCACTGCGGCATGGCCTTATGCCCTTTGAAATAGTTTTCCTGAGGCATTTTTCCGGATTCTGGCATGGCGGGGGAGTAGGATGGCAGCGGACCGGCGTGCATGAGGATGATGGCACGCATGGTGGGTGCATAGAAGGAGCCATTGATACTAATCAGTTAGTTTTCTGCAAAAAAAAATCATATATCATATCAACTTAACACGTCAACAGAAGCCAGCGTCAGCAAAATTATTAAACTGCCACTCATTCTACGAATATATCAAATTAAATTAAATACAACTTACCTAAACTAGGGATTGAAGTAAGTAGGTGCCTAATCAAACACTGATATCGTGAAAAATAAAACCCGAGTACGATTAATCGAAAACTATAGGTACCTATCATGAATTACAATAATTGTAACCACTACATCGTTAGTAACATGAATGAATGAGTGATACTCACTATATTTGCTCATGTTATATTGATACTTCTGGACATTTATTTAGATACTCCACCGCGACCGGCTTCAAAATTTTGCACTAAAGTTAAAAGAAAAATATATTCTTAGAGTCAGTCCTTTTAGAGAGGTGAAGAACTAAAGTAAAATGAAGTGAATAAGAGAGCACTTAACTAGAAGGAAAATTCAAATAACATCTGCTTACGATAATATCGACATTTACCTACTTTTGTTCTCCACCTCAATCAATGCAAAGCACTCACAACTTTGTACAAAAGTTCAATGCCTGTCGCGCGTACGTAGTTTAGTGTTATAATAAATCCAATATTGTACTCATATTTATTACGTAGTTTTAATAACACACATGTGTTCGTCATTCGTGTGCTTTGCGTCTAAGGATTTTTTTACAATAACTTTTTTTTTTTTGATGTAGTGCATCTTGCAGTTGACCACTAAGGTCATGGTTGTTTAACCGGGCTTTCCTGTGGCTGTCGTAAGCTACTACACTCAAAGCCTCCAGCCAGGGGCAACAATCACTTTGTCTCTGAGGCTAAATAGTAGATTGTCAGTTCGAAAAATTTTCGTCATTCATCATTTCAGGTCTGCTAAAGAAAATAATAATATACGAAGTTCAATTTAGAATTTCTGTGCGTAAACAACATGGAAATGGAATGGAAAACATTTTTGCATCTGATCACTGCATTTGAACTTTTGTATGAGATTTACACATGTCTGTTACTATTAAAATACGAATTAATTATGAGTGGCAGTCATATTTACACGAGGCTGGCTTCTTTTATGGATAAAATCAATCTACATTTGCAGGCTTCTTTGTACAAAGCTGTCATTAGTGTCTACTTCAAGTTGGAAATTCTAAATACATAAATACTGTGATTACTTACCCATATTATGTTAAGACGTAAACGTGTTTGGGTTACTGTTGTTATTTCATTTCGGTTTATTTTAGTTAAATTGTTAATTTTGCCATTTTTGTTTGACACCAGGATTTACATTTTTGATCTTCTATTTTCAAGATAAACTGACATAAATGCTATTAATCTTCTTTTGACTATCTGTTTTTATTACACACGGATAGAATGCATAAAAAGTTAAGTTTTTATTGAAAATTACAGGGAACTATTTTATCTACTGATCTCGAAAAGGTTAGCTAGAAAAACGATTTAAAATCTTAGACCATATAACTTCTAGAACTGGACCCTCCTCGTATGATTATATTTACCGTAGCTATACCCCTGCTACACCTCTGCCAAGGTAGCTACCAAGGAAAGAAAGAAGAAGGATTTTACCATCAAAGGCGTTTTGATCTACTTAAACAGTTTTGGAAAAGATTTTTATCGGAGTTAAAATCATTTTCGCGAGTAGGTAAGGTGCTCAGTAAAAACCTTAACCTGTGTTGTTAACGCATGCAAAAAAAAAAAGTAATACCACCTGTTGTACACAAGGGGAGTTTGATGATGCAGGCGGGGGTATCTTACGGCTTTCGCTCAGTAATGAAACCACGATTCACACGGTATAAAACACTATAATATCTTGATTAAATACACACACAATACAGGTTAGTCACAGAAGTTTATTCTAAAAGCTAACACGATTTTAACAAAAGAATGAGATTTATAAACTAGTTACTTTAAACTTAGTTATTTTAGAGCGCGGCGAGACAATTTAATAGCGACAGGGGTACGAACGCGAAGTCATGTAGCTTTAATGAGAGATTTCTAGGCCACTACGATTACTAACTTCGAGATGTCGGCAGACCTGATAATGGTGAGCGGGGTCAGGGCTTCGCCCTTCGCCCGCGGAGGCTATACATTGGCCCATTAATATGGTCCCGACGCTAACTTCGTGGTGCGCCTACAAAAATATTCATAGCAACCAATTACACCGACGCATTTTGCTTCACAAAATGTGGTCAATTGTTTTACGCCGTTCGAGGCGAATACAATAAGGGGCCCATATTTATGGGTCAACGTGTTGCCTCCACGGGCGAAGGGCGAAGCCCTGAACCCGTTCACCACGCTTCCTTGCGGGGGCGTCGCGACATCTCGAAGGGACCGACACATTCGGACTCCCGCGCTCAAGCAAGAAACGTCAACAGAAATGGGAAGAAGTCTCCAAGAAATCTTTTATTTGATGAAAATCCCAACAGAACACAATATAGTCTACTTCAAGTGTGTATAATGTTATTGGGTAATGTTGTGACAGTGAAATTGTAAATGAGACGGGATGGTGGAGCACGACTGGCATCAGGAATAAGACATACTCACTGAAAGGACTCGTTGATGGTGGCGTGTGTGTTGGACCACTCCATCCCCTATCTATAATATTGTCGAGTGGAGCGGAGTCAATACATACGTCAGTTTTCGTGAACGAATGCTGTCAGTAGAGTCTAGTCAGGTTCAGGATACTAGCCGGGCATCAAGGGTAAGAGTATTAGTAAAAGGGAGTCCTTCCAGTGCCGGCGCCGACTCCAGAATTGGTTGCTGGCGCCGCCGCGCCGGTTGCTGAATTGGCTGCCGGCGCAAAAAAAGGTTGTTTGGGTTAGGTTAGGTTAAAACTGTGCACTTAAACGCATCGCAAACGACAAAAGTAAAAGTTTAATATTTATGAACAATCAGAATTATCGTAACCAACATAACGTAAGCAACGTTTGTCACTTACGATAAAACATAGTTTTATAAACTACCCAAAAATCTGTGTTGACCAAATTACGTGTACCTACTATTGCTATCGAATGGGATCAAAAAGAAATAATTTTATTGATACATTCTGAAATCCTTTACTATTTGGATTGTAAATCGCTATCTAACATGGTTTTTGCAGCTTACAAAGTTGTTCATCTAGCACTAACCTATCTTATGCTTATGCACAGTAGTAAGATAATATAATTTTCTTTTCAATGTTCCAAAAAATACCATGAATAATGAAGAGCAGGACAAACTTGTACAAAACCAACCGGTCTTAGTTCCGTACCCAAATTCAGATTTGACGTATTGTAGTTCAGATGTGGGATTGATTCTGATGCATCTTGGGTTATGCCAATGAGCAAAAAAGTAAAGCAACTTTTTAAATCTCTTCAACACAGATACGGCGTGTACATCTATAGCTTCTTCTACAGTTTTGCGTACATTCTTTGAAACTTTCAGCAGTTCTACTGAAACTGAATCGAACGATGGGATAGGTGACGATGATGAAATAGTAGCTAAAAAAGGATTTAGAAAGAAGCGTCCTCTACCAAAGCGTTTACAAGCTATGTCAGAATGAGTGGTCCGGTAAAGGTAAAAAAGTTCAACTAAATCTACGAATAATAAAAGTCAAACCAATGCGTGGATCTGAGCTTTTTAATAAGATATCGACAAAGTTGGTAGCATACTCGGCAAAAACACCTATTGCTAAACCAAAGGCATGGACCTCAAAAAAATGTGTGACAAGGATGTAATACCTGCACAATTTGCGCAAGAATATTTTGCCTTACCTTATTTATAATGGCAATACAAGAGACTTACGGTTCACCCTTGTTTGGTATAACGTTTTGTCGAAAATCGCTCCAGCTAATTTTATTTTTTATTTTTTTATTTCTGCTTGAGTAAAGTTCTCGATGTTTTTGGTTGGTATATTGGCGTGTGCTAGTTGACATATGGCCAATAATTTATTATTTAAATTATTTTTTGTGCTGCATATTGTAATTTTTTTTTATTTTCATTTATTCATTTATTTTCTAACTTTAACAGACGGCTGTGCTGCTGGGGAGTTTGTTGCGCCACTTCTTCTTCCCAGCTAAAGGCACTAGGAAGTGGTGAAGGGTGGGCGTTTTGGGGGACTGTTTTATGTAATTTTGTCGTTCGAAAAGTGCTGATTTTCAGTCTAGTTTGAATATATGTCTTTTGAATTTTTGAATTTCATGCAATCACACACACACACGGCTGCGCACCGCGTCTTCCGCCCGCACTCTTTTGTCAAACAGAGATAGCAATATTTCAAACGAATTTTGCACACATCTTGACTCGTAGGTGCGAGCTGTGCTCCCCGGCCCCTTAAAAGTAAATACTTACTGGCTGGTAAAGCTAAACAATTATGCCTAATTTGTTTCATTTTGACAGTTCATCAACATTCACTGCGTTATTTACGTTGTTGAGCAGATATTTTTTTCCAACTTATGAAGCAATGGATAAGCAATCTGTTTCAATTCAAAACATTGTGATTGTGTTGTAATACGCAATTAGGAATATCTGCTATATAGTTAAAAAAATAAAAATTCAAAAATCATTTGTTTTTAAATAGTAGAAGTCATTTGTTTGCGGTAGGTTGTAGACTTTTGGGTAAAATGGAAAAATTGAAGTACGCGCGGATATTAGTATCGGTGCTTGAAAAATTTTACCACGGAACAAGTCAATCAATATTTACGGGATACATTAAAAGCAAATGCTCCGCCGTATTCCACAGTTGCACGTTGGTGTGAATCCGAATTCAAACGTGGAAGAACATCCACTAAAGATGACTTTTGATTGGGACGCCCTACGACAGCAGTGACCGAAGAAATGGTTAAAAAAGTCGAAACAATTGTTTTAGCAGATCGTCATATCACGGTCGTTTTATTGCTGAAGAAACAAAGATTTCAAGAGGCATTTAATAATCAACTCGGAGGCGGCGGTGATGCTCGCCACATACCACGTCAGTTGTTTCCACGGGGCGAAAAGCGAGCGGCGGAATGTCGCTTAGCTACGCTGAATGTGCAAGGAGGTATAAAAGATAAGATGGATGAGGTGTGTGAGTTGGTGAAGGATAAAAGGATAGATGTGTTGTGTGTGAATGAGACGAAAAGAAAAGGAGTGGACATATCCAAACACGGCACTCTGACCGCAATTTGGTCCGGTGTTCAAGAGACTCATAGGGCCAGTCAGGGTGTGGGGGTTGTCCTGTCCGAGCGGATGATGAAATGTGTGAAAAATTATGTTTGTGTGAGTCCCAGGATTCTATGGGTAAGAACCAAGGTGGGCCTAAACTCTATCTTTATTCTGTGCGTTTATGCACCCGATATGGGAAGCTCACCTTCGGAGAGGGACGAATTTTGGGGCAGTATAAGGGATTTATTGAATGGATGTAGGTCAAACGAGAAGATTGTTATGCTTGGAGACTTTAATGGTTGGGTTGGTGTGAAGAGGAATGGGTACGAAAAAGTATTAGGTGCATTTGGGGATGAAAGAGTGAATGAGAATGGGATGAATTTACTAGAGATATGTGTAGAAAGGAATTTGTCTGTTATGAACACTATGTTTAATCATAGAAAGGTTCACAGGTATACGTGGGAAAGGCAAGACAGTAGAAGTATGATCGACTTTGTGATTGTGGATGGAAGATTAAAGAGTAAAGTTACAGATACTAGAGTATATCGGGGTGTTAATGTAGGGACTGATCATTATCTGGTTATGTGTCGGATGGATGGTCTATTCAGGCATTGGCGCCACCGAGTTCGAGTTCCTGTAACTGCTCTAGAAAGAATAAAAGTAGAAAGACTGCAAGAATTGAAGGTAAAAGAGGAATATAAGACGGAAGTAAAAGTGAAGACGGATAAAATATTTGATGATACGAATGATTACAGTCTAGAAGAAGTATGGGATATAGTGAAAAGTAGTATGGTGCAGGTAGCCACAAAAGTATGTGGTCTGGCGAAGAGGAAATGTGGTAGTAGAACGAATGATTCTTGGGTAGATGGTGAAGTAAAAGAGATTGTGAGGAAGAAGAAAGAGGCCTGGCTTAATGTTTTAGCCTGTAAGGCCCAAAATAGGATGAATGGGACAACGAATGTGACAGATGATTTGGAAAGAGTGAAGAAGAAATACTCCGAAATGAAAATGAAAGTGAAAGAGATGGTAAAAATTAAGAAGGATGAAAAGGAAAAAAAGTATAACAGGAAGTTCTCTGATAACTTCAGGGTCAATGTTAAGCTGTTTTGGAAACAGGTAAGATTGGCTCGCGGAGTGACAGGAACATCGAGTATGAATGTTATAAGAGCAGAAGAAGATGGATGTTTACTAAGCGAAGAATGTAAGGTTTTGGAACGCTGGAAGGAATACTTTGAAAGTTTATTTAGTTGTCAGGATAGTGTGCAAGGAGTGGGTAACTGGGCAGACGCCAGTTTTGAAGACCCAAATTCAGATGAAGATGACGAAAATACAATAGAAATAGATGAGATTATAAGAGCGCTGAAAGGGATGAAAGTTGGGAAAGCTGCAGGGTACGACAGAGTGTCTGCTGAAATGCTGAAGGGCGGTGATGGGGTGGTAGCAAGCCTGTTGTGCCGAATCTTTAATATGTGTTGGAGATATGGCCGTGTGCCGGATGATTGGTGCAAGGCTGTAATCGTACCACTATATAAGGGAAAGGGCTCTCAGCAGGAGTGTAAAAACTACCGCGGCATTAGTCTTTTGAGTGTTGTCGGCAAACTGTATGCGAAGGTTTTAATAAATAGAGTAATAAAAGTGACAGATGAGAAAATATGGGATGTACAGGCAGGATTTAGAGAGGGAATGGGCTGTATGGACCAGATCTTCTCCTTAAGGTGCATAACCGAAAAACATCTAGCAAAGCACAAAAACGTCTTTTGTGCTTTCGTTGATTTGGAGAAGGCCTATGACAGTGTGTGGAGGGAAGAACTGTGGTCGACACTATCCATGTACGGTGTGGACTGGCGCTTGGTACGGGCACTGAAATCTTTATACAAGGATTCCAGTGCTTGTGTTAGGATAAATGGGGCATACACGAACTGGTTCTGCATCTCGAGGGGTGTTAGACAGGGTTGTGTAGCGTCACCGTGGCTATTCAACTTGTACATGGATAGTTGTCTGACAAATTTGAAAGAGAGTGAGTGCGGATTGAGGATGAATGAGTTACCTGTCAAATGCCTTAGCTACGCAGATGATCAAGTTCTACTTGCTTCATCAGCAGAACAGTTGCAAGACATGGTGATTGTGATGGATGAAGCATATAAGGTGAAAGGGATGAATATAAATGTGAATAAGACGAAGGTCATGGTATTTGAAAGAGGAGAGGATGTATCGGTGTGTGATGTGAAAATAAATGATAAGAGTGTGGAGCAAGTAAGTGAGTTTATATATTTGGGGAGTCTGTTTACAAGGGATGGGAAAATTGATGGGGATGTAGAAAGGAGAGTAAACGCGGGAAATAAAGTGAATGGTGCTATACATGCGATTGTGACCAACCAGTCGATGTCTAAAAAAGCTCGACTGGCCGTTCACAATGGTGTGCTGGTGCCTACGCTTATGTATGGAAGTGAATGTTGGGTGTGGCAAAACAAGCATGAAAGTAGAATAAATGCTGTGGAAATGCGTTCCTTGCGAAGCATGTGTGGTTTGTCTATGAATGATAGGCTGAGGAATAATGTGATAAGACAGCGGTGTGATTTAAAAGAAGATGTAGTGACAAAAATTGAAAAGGGTATGCTGAGATGGTTTGGGCATGTTGAGAGGATGAATGAAAGGCGATTAACAAAACGTATTTACAAGGCTGATGTGAAAGGAAAGGCCGGTCGGGGACGCCCTAGGAGGACATATACTGACCTTATTGGTGATGTTCTTCAGAAAGGCCAAGTGCGTAGTACTCGCAATCGGCGGGAGTGTATGACCAGATGTATGAACGTAAACGAGGCAAAAGGAGTATGTAAGGATCGTAGCAGGTGGCGTTCTGTAGTTTCTGCCTACCCCCATGGGAAGAAGGCGTGAGTTTATGTATGTATGTATGTATATGCATAGCATCTTACATGAAAGAAATCCGCGAGAAACGGCGAGGCAAACTTGCAAAGATTGTCTTGTTTCATCAAGGTATTATATCTGTGATCAAAATAACGCCCCCGCCCACAAGTCCGTCCTTGCGATGGCTGCAATTCGAAATCCTGGCTTTAAAATACTTGAGCATCCTCCATATTCACCAGACCTTGCCTCTAGTGATTTTTATGTATTTCAGAGGGTAAAGGATTATTTCAGAGGACAGAAATTTGAAGATGATAAAACAGTAGTCGCTGCAGTAGATACAGGAATTTTTAGGTGCTCAGGAGGGAGAGTTCTTTAAGAAGGGAATTTTAAGTTTAGAAAAAAGGTATTCCAAGTGTATTACACTAAAAGGTGACTGTCGAAAATTTAAAAAAGAATTCATATAAGTTCTGTAACATACTCATTCTTACTTTTTATTGAACGCCGTAGTATACTATATTGTTAGTTGCATCTCCAACCTACATCCTTCCGACCAGCCTCAACATGTGATCGAGTCCGAAGACCACGCGCAGCGTGACCACCGATTCCCTTTTCGACCCAGATGACCCCATAACATAAGAATAGGGCCACCAGTACAGTACATAAATACAGACGACACCCGCCATTCCGACCTCGCCGCCGAGGTCTTCGCGATCGCGACCTTGGCCCGGAGTAGATTATACTCCCCGACCCTTGCTCGAAAACGAGGTGTCAGCATTTGTTGCAGCTGTACGTAGCTTTAAATATCCCGTATAATAATAAAGATGAAAATCTAAGTTTGATCCAGCCTGTCCCTTCTTGCTGTCCTCCCCCCAGCGACGCCCTAAGCCGAGATTCGTATCCCACAGGGGGTGCCCTTAGCGAGCGCTCGCCTAGTTTTAATTTAGAATACTTTTTGTCCCTGGCTGGAGGCTTTGAGTTTAGAAGCTTAAGGCAGCCACAGAAATCCCGGTTAAGCAGTCAAAACTTCGAGATGCCTTAGATAAAAAATCTAATCTAATCTCGGCGGCGCGCAGTTTACTAATCGCTATCGATCCACTTAATTAATACTTCAAATGTTGTATTTAACTTAATTGTTTTGATTAAAAATACTTTCTTTGTTAACTTTTGAGTATTTATTCATTAAATTCCTAAAAATATGTATAAAACAACATCCACAATTAATGTGTAAGTGCTACGCGGTAACAAGCATTAGAGAAAGGAATCGTTATCAGTTTTACTTGTATTGTAACTATTACTTTTACGTAAAATCTGACTTGAAATCGCACTTTGCCCAACCAACAACAACTTTCCAAGTGTACGAACAAGTAGATTTTATGGTCCTTCGAGCCGGATTTAAACCAGCGAACTATGGAAGTCACTCCACTCCACAAGTGCACTCTGCAAGTGTACGAACTACGAACCATACAACATGATATTTCGAAACTTTTTGTAGAACTGAAACACAACATAATAACATTTTATCGATAATCACGAAGTTACCTCTATTATTTTTATTTCGTCGTATTTTATAACTAACACACTATCATAACATCACGCCTTGTTTCCCCGAACGGTTGGGCAGAGGTGTATGTAGGTAGGTACATATAGTACACCTACATTTCGCCAGTTTTCCAAAAATCTTCAGACCTGTAAACAATGGAAATCATTAATTTCTTAAAGACTTAATTATAAAAAATACAACAAAGATACGCAGTTTGACAGCTTCCAAAAATTAGAGGCTATGTTAACTTTCGACTCAACCCACTTTTCATACAACTCATACGCCATGCCGCCATACATAATGCAAGTGGAGCCTCCAGGAGGGTCACCGGCACTTCATTTGCGCTATACTGAACCCTAGAGGAGGGTTACCGGATTTAGGTATGAAACCGTGTTATAAAACTCTGTGAAAACGAAGTGAAATAGTGTTTTCATGAGATCTTGTCGCTGTACTTAATATCTCTGGGTGTACTTTCATGTAGTACTGTGGGGTGGGGACGTGAAGTAATAAAAAATAAGAAAAGTATAATCGCTAGCTCTGCCCGAGACGGGTGTCCAACTTCTTGTGAAATTTTCAACACCGTAATTATTTAATAAAAAAAAAAAACGGCAAACATCTTGTTCTATAATTAATTCAATAACTTATTAATTTAACATCCTTTTGTTTACTTTATCATCACTCATGATAAAAAAACCGCTATAGAGCGAGTCGGACTTGTGCACCCAGAGTTCTATAACAGGGTAGGAAAAATGTTTTTAAATCATAACATTTTAATTTTTTGCGATCTCATAACTGTGTTTGTAAACAATTAAATCTGATTTAAAAAAAAAATTACTGTGCAGTTAAGGACCAGGGTTGCCAGACGAGTGCGAGTGAATTATTGTATAAATATTTGATAATTATCATAGGTACCAGATGAAAAATTATCGTATGTCATCTGCTAGAGCCGCGCGGAACGCGTAGCTCGTTTCTTTTTTTTATGGCCTCTTGCAGGTAAACCTAGGAGGTTGTCCGCTGCTTAACTGGAATTTCCTGTGGTTTCCTAATTAAATTAGGCCTCCAGCCAGGACATAAAACTTAGATACTAAGTGACTAAACGTTAAGGGCACCCCCTGTGGGACCTCGGCTTAGGGCGTCCCTGGAGGAAGACAGCAAGAGACAGACTGGATAGACATCGTTTCATTTTTCGTGTAATATTTATACAAAAACCTCCATCAAATAGATTTATTTCAGAGTTTTCGCTTTGCAAGGAACTATGGCCATTATGAACTAGAAAAAGAACAAGATTTGTTGAGACTATTACCAAAATGAAGTACTCATTGTTAATGTAACCATTGGATATTATTATTTAATTTAAAAGCAAGGGAATTAGAAAAAAAAATCTTCAAAATATAACTTCTGCATAACAGAACGTAGGACAATCAATCTTATTTCTGAACGCATTACTAATTCTTATGTTCCTAGAGATGTCCTTATTGTTTTAAAAGTCTTAGTCGATTTAATTTATAAATGAAAACTAATTTGAAAACAATGTCAACCGTGTAAATTTATATTAGCTAAGCCATTGGCAGAATTTGATGTATAGTGCGTTTCATCAAATAGTTCCTTTGCCTCCATTGTTAAACTTTAACAACGCTCTAGTACCGTCGCGCCGCCCGCCGTAGTGTAATCGTGTTCGTCCTACAACAGTGGAGCTAACATTACGGCATAGGATCTATTTCATGAAACGCACTTTAAGGCTTTGGTTTCCTAGGAAAGCGTTTCTATATCATAACGGCCGTCATGAAAATCTGTAATTTCCACCAGTATTTGACATAGGTCAAACCCTGCTGCCTAAAGATTTAAATAGCTAGATTCGCCCTCAGTGCCCTCACCGTACTTGGTCACAAGAAAAAGAGTCCATACTGAGAAGATTGACCTCATACTTTACGATTTAACGATTTAAATCTTTGGCACTGCCATTATTTTCATAACAGCTGACTGCGGCCGTTAAGCTACGGTTTCCTAGGAGAACGGTGGCCGCACTTAACAGCTGCAGTGACGGCTGTCATGAAAATGATGACAGTGGCCAAGATTTAAATCGTTAGATTCGCCCCCGCAAAAGATAACGACTGTCTGCGTGTGCCTAGATTAAGAAGAGCTTAAAATAAAATAAAATAAAAAATATGCAAAACGAAAAAACTTTTTTATTTTCTACTGTCTCGTCTGGGAGAAACAGAAAATTTCCGTGAACTCATGAGTGAGCTGGTAACACAGCCATTCCGGGACCAGCGAGAGTGAACGACGAAAAGCTAGGGAAGTGGCTAATAGTTTTATTTTATTTATGAATGAAATGATCTACTGTACATATTATTTTTATATTTGAGCTGCAAGTTATTAGTCTATTGAAATTATCGAAACCAATACTAATTTGTGTTAAGTTTGCCGAGATATATTAACTCTTCATCTTCACAGCCGCTTGGCCCGGGTTATTGACGTTTATTAAAAGCATCTACTTAGAATTTTAGCTTCCGAATACTGTTTGTGTACGCTATTTTGTGGGCGTGTGGTCTCGGTATGTAGTGAGTAGTAGCTACCTACGTAAAGAATTATTGAGTATTGTGAAAAAAGTGAAATTGTGATAATCTATTAGTCTGTTATGTGTTACAAATTGGTATTGATGTGGCAAACCGGATTGCACCAAGTTGGAGAAAACGTGACGCTCTTTTAAGGTCAGTAACAATTTATAATAATTACGTATGTCGACTATTTAATTTACACATTCTTACAGTATAAATCTACAACACACTAAAGATTTGAGAAAACCTTTATCTGTTTAGTCTGAATAATAATGTAATAGGAATATGTAAAATTTTGACAGAATACTACAATACACTTATTTGTTTCTGAACCACACTAGTAACCTACAGGATAGTGATTTGATAGTACTTCAAACAAAAAACAAACAAGAAAACTATTTCATGACAAATTAATTTAAATAAATACTTGATCCTAATTACCTCATATGGTTCTATCATGTAGAAACTTTTACCGAAATCTGCTTTCCATATTTTTTTTTACTACTGTGTAAAATTTTCCCACAATCTAGTAACACATAGGTACATTTAAATAATAACTTGACTTATTATTTATTTACAAACTTAATAAAATAACCAAAAGAGTGGTCTAAATTACACATTAAAAGTAGGTAATTACTTATTTTAAACTATCTTATCTATTGAAAAAGCTATGATACATACCATTGAAAGTAAGTTAAGAGCAAAATAGGTACTGCCTCAAACAAAAGCCCAGAAAAATAAGATTTTGTCTGTAATGGTGAAGATTTCGAGGAATAGTGAGGGATTATACATTACTGCCCACGAAGCTATGAAGTTGTGATGTTTTTGACTGTTACTGCCCACCTAACCAGGTTCAGGTTCATCTACTCTAAAGATTTATTCACGTTTTTGCTGTATTGCTTTGATATATGGTTTTGTTTGTTGGCTCTCTATTGAAATGGGAAAATACAATATAATTAATTAACCTTCTACTGTGATTTGCAATCATTAACTGAAATAGCTACAGAAGTACTTACACAGACTAATGTAAATTATGTAAAAGATGTTTTAATTCCACAAACGTGCCTGTCATGTCTATGAACATAACACAATGAGTGATTTATTATGATTATTTAATTTAGACAAATACAAATCATAGCTGAGAATTACTAAATCAACATACAGTGAGGCACAGCATGGCAGCATATTACCTAAATTATAATGAAATATATTGATCATTTTATTATAATATAATACCTATATAATATTCATCAGTAAATAACAGGGATGTAACGGATATCCTTACATCCCAGCATAAATTTTGATATTCGCAAAACATCCGCTTCCTCAACTTTTGATTTTAACAGCTCATTATCCTCATAATTTCTATGAGGATGTGACACCACGTTGTTTGCTCAAATTGTGAATTTTGTTAAACTTGCTCCAAGCCATATCTGTGGGCTGGAGTGTGAGTGATGCATTCCAATTGCCTAAATTCGCAGTGTCCTTGTCCTATGACAGACGATCGGCCACATGTGGCAGTGGTGGCATGATTGTGGTGTCAGGTGTCAAAAACAAGGGCTAGTTTTCATACGACATTGCATCCGCATCCTCAATAAGGAATTTTCCAAAATCCGTAACCTCATCCTCAAACCCGATTATCTGAATAACCTCATCCGTATCCTCATCCGTTATAAGACATCCATTACAACCCTATGTTGCAGTGATACATTGTTGATAAATAAATTCGATTTTTTTACAAGTTGACCTCCTTTTACAAAACACTGAATGTGTGCGTATTAAGTACTTACATATAAATTCTAACAACAAAACAGATTGGCCTTATTAAATAGGAAAATACTTGCTTTTAAACTGCTTTTCGAGAATGAAGTTTAGTAATAAATTTCAATAACACATAGATTTTCTACTACTCACTCAAGTTGACTTTTAAATGAAGATTTGGAAATCCCAAATCATTGTAGAATACGGGCTTGAGTCTTAGATATTGTAAGAGGAATTATTTTTACATAGGTTATGTACGATATCCAGATTATCCAGTCTTTGATCAGTGTAACTAGCAATTTCTCAAAAAGTTAAGAACATTATCTGCCTTTACTGTCTGTCTGGTCTCAAAAATCCACCCTGTAAGACCAATAATAATAATAAATAGTATTCTATCTACATATTTATCTATCTATCCAAGACCAAAAATCCCCTGTCTTATCCACAGTCTTATATTTTTGAAGACTAAACAATTTTATAATAATGTTTAATATGAATGTATCTTATGTCATACATACAGGGTGGCAGGGACATTGACGCAAAAACTGTTACCATGGATTCAGTACATGATTGTGATTTTTTTTTAAATAACCGACGAAAAATTTCAATGCCCCCTGCGTTGAAATTTTTCGTCTGTTGTTTCATACATTTTGACCGCGGTAGGTATTGCACTTTTCTATGAAACAGCAGATTTTTTTTTAAATAATCGGCGAAAAATTTCAATACAGGGGTTTTCAGAATCATGTACTGAATTCATGGTAACAGTTTTTGCTTCGATGTCCCTGCCACCCTGTATAGTATTGTACGTTTGTAAAGTTTGTAATGATGATAGTTACACATTCGATATTTTCGTCATATTCACGTGACATAATTTGTGTTTCACTAGTAATACTTTCTCACAGTATCGACTGATAAAGTATCATATCTACACGTTTGTATCTTCTAAGCATACAAACAAAGTAGGTGACAGGTAAAAGTATAACATCCATCGTTACGATACGTGTTGTTCGCCGTTCGCGTGCTGTCGAGAGGGGTCGTGGCGTGTCCAAGTGGTGGGGTACGGAACTACGGACGCGGCGCCCTCCGGGCTCCGGTCCACCCTCTATCAATGACCCTCAACTCGATTCACGACTGCAGGTACTCGTTATTAGAGCGACATCTTTGCCGTGCTTTGATAACTGTCGCAAACTGTACTTATATGAAACGAACAATCATTTCTCTTTAGTCTAAACCTACCTATTAAAACAGAAAACTTTAGTCATATAATTTATGTCATAATCTGTGTCTTAGATTGCCCATTGCATATTTACCTAGGTATCTACATTTAGGTACACATAACCATGCGAAGTACGTAGTAAGTATAAGTATTTACTTAGGTTGTGACTAGGTACCAGCGTTGCCAGTCGTCCCGATTATTTGCCCCAAACTAAATGTCCCGGGCGGGACAGGCACAGTCACGCTTTTCGGGATATAAAAATAAATAAGTAATTCGTAATGTAAACGTAAGTAATGTATTACTTATTTATATTATACTCTTTTTTGCCCGCGGCTTCGCCCGCGAGGATAACGGTAAATATCCCACGGGAACGTACCACCGGGATTTCATACCTATTAGCCGAGGAAAACGTCATTGACTTCTAACGCTGCGCCCGCGTTGCCGTCAATTAGAGATGCCGCGAATACTCGCTATTATTCGGTATTACTCGACATTTTTGTATAACTATTTTCTTAATTTTCCTCGGCAAACTGCGTGTTTCGTCAGTCGTCGGATTTCTATCACTTGTCCTTTGCACTTGGTGCAGACCGGATGCTCTCAATCGACTTGGAAGTACCTTTATAGAGTTGTTAATACTCTTTTAATTTAATGTAATTTATTCAAAAAATGGGAGGAAAGCTGCTAAAGTCGCAGGCACAAAAATAGTTTTACAGCTCTATATAGTTCACATGAAAAACAACAATAAAGTACTTGGTTCTGAATTCAAATTATTATACACGATAAATCTAATAATTGATGGACATGGAAATTAGCATTCTTTTGTATTCGGAAATGCGATGATTCCCGAGGGACATTAAGAAAATAGTCGGTATTGTAATTATAACGCAATGAATGCTGTTGAACTGTCATAATGAAAGTCATTGTGAGTGTGTTTACTCTACAGGTGTACTAAGCACCTCTGTCTACTTTTCGAGGATTACAGGCGTGATGTTATTCCTAACAACAATTAGTAAAAGATTAATGTTGATCAGTAACACAGACAAGCATGTAAAGAAGTATTGTATGTGTTCACTGTTCAGTTCATAATATTACAGCCTTCAAACCGCAAAGGCCGCAACTAATCTTATAAGAAAACATAATTACGTTAGTATTTTTAGTTTTTGTCTTCTTTATCAAATTAGTATCATCCAGATGATTTCTTATCAACGTACTTACATACGTAACACCGGTAACACGTAATTAAGTACGTTACCCAAAATAACCTGAATACCGTGCAGATGTTTTCACTTGCAACAAAAAATGCAGATCAGATAGGTAGATAGTGACGGGGTCCGCTAGGGCCGATGCCTGCCGGGGGTGCGAAGAAAACCGAAAGGGAGATCGGGCCCACGGCAACAGGGCCACCGAAGGAACAGGGGTTTAGTCAGTAAGAGTGACACGCCCTCCCGCTCCGCCCAGAGCGAGAGAAGTTATTTGATAATTTCCCACCCAAAAAAAGGTAGATACATATATATGAGTACTACTATGAGTAGTGTCTGATATACGTGCCTATTTCTACGAATATATTATATATTAATATAATATGTATATTATATATTTATTTCTAAAACTATGTGTATAATTACGTAACATACTTTCAATCAAAAATCCGATGATTTTAAAGGAAATTCCTAATCCATTGCTTCATAGGTTTGAAGAATTCGTCTGCTCAACAAAGTAAATAACGCAATGAATATGGCTGAACTGTCAAAATTAAAGGCATTGCGAACGATTACCCTTTTATGTTTGTTACGCATTTACCCGCAGGTTACAATTAAAGTTTTCCTGCATTGTCTTTTTACAGAAGTATAGAACAACAGTGGGTAAAAAGATGTTTCTTAGCCAACTCTCTTGTAGTACTGTCATAGATAATATAGATATAAGAATTCTATGGTCGCAGGTCTGCTGGAACAAAATGTTGTTGAAATAAGCCGTCCATTTGTGATCTTTTTTCTGTATTTTTCTCTAATAAGTGTTCTATTCTATGTGTAAGTACATGAATAAATAAACCTACCTAAATGCCGAAAAAGAAGCGCAAACGTAATGGTGTTTGTTGCTTAGTAGGCGGTGTACGTACCTCTATGGGGCTTTGGGTTTCAACGCCAAGCCTTATAAATTAGCAAGCCAGTGACCCCTTTTCATGCTAATACCTCCAGTACATTTTTAAATTAGATATAGGTAAATAACCTTTTAAGTACTGTATTTTTTGTGTCTTTTCTCGTTACTACGTCCGATTTTTTAAAATTGTTAGAGCTCTGTACGAATGGTTACCATCTCCTTCTATTAAGTATATTAATGTTAAGTAATTATAATTACTGATAGCCAGTGCCGCAATGTATAATTAAACGAAGTAAAATGACAACATGAAATATGTAACGAAAAAATTGTTCAAATGTTCAAGAATTCCAATACTCCTTAGCGTCCTACGTAATTAGTTAAGTGGTGACTAATGAACGCAATCTAGGTAACTTTAATCTCTTCGTTTTGCTAAACCCACCCTTTTTCAAGAGGCTTACATCCAGTAAATGTTTACGTCAACTCGGGTATTTTGATTTACAATAGTGTCCATGGAGTTCCTTGCCCATTCTTCTTCTGTTTTGGAATAAGCCACTATATTCTACTTTCTGATTGACCGACTTCTTACAATTCAAAAGTGCATGTAAAAAAAATGTTTAATTGAAATAAATGTTTTGAGTTTGAATACCTATAGGCACAATCAACGCGTCAATGGTCCGACGAATTGTAGCTATCCCTGGATACTCAGGGATAACAAACAAGGGATCAAGGCATCTCAGTAGGGTTAAAGCTTCACATTACAGGGCAAAAAATCCATGAGTTCATCACATGATCACACGCAACATCATTATTGGAGAGTAGCACTTACCTGCTCAAAAAACAAATGAACATTCGGAATGTATGTAATGTAATACAATACTTAGGACATAAGACTTTATTTCAGGCAAAATTAGGAGATTCAATTATTATAGTACTCGATATTATGACAGTATAGTTTTAGAAATAAAGATAATTATGTAAAACAAAATTTCGAACATTATGGTTACTGAAGTTTATAGCAAACGTGTTATGGTTAATGATTTTCGGACAAACAATTTTAGGAGAGGAAAGTGAGTACCGTACCCAGAATGTCACAGTACTGCCGCCAGCGTGCAGCGGTCCATACAAAACGGTTGGGCCAAAGAACATATAAATCTGTTCTATATAATATATTCTAAAATAACAATATAGTATAATATATTTGTTACTGTCGCGAATCATTTTGATCAACATAAAATCTGACACTGACCTGGAAATTGCAAAAAACTTAAGAAAATTTGAATTTCGCGGGCTACCCTGGTGCTGTCGCCATAAAAGTTTAACCAAAACCGTTTCTTTTTACTAACAAAATGTTTTTTCCGCGAATAGTTTCTAAATATATATTACACGGAAAACCTTACTTCACATGTAGAAAGTAAGGATAGTGCGACCAACACACAACTTAGGTATTATATATACACTGTGGAAATAATTAAAAGCTAACTACGAATCTACAACAAGTCCTCTTTGCTCGCCTCTTTCGAACTGCGCGGAAAATGTACCAAGTCCTTCGGGAACACTGCCCTAATTAGCGGGGGCATAATATCAGCATGGGAAGGCAATTTTGTATTCGCAAAATGATCCAAGTGCTATCATAATATTTTAGTTGCCAATTGCGCTAGTAGAGGTACGTTGCCTATAGAAGCTGAAGGAGCATCCAACATAACATAACTAAACAACATAACATAACATCCAACTTAAAATAACAACATAACTGACCATACTTATTGAAGGCAGATTATGCATAAAACTTCATTCCGATTAGCGTACATAATAATACGCTAGTTAAGTATCCAAGTTAGTTTAATAGCACCCAGTCATCCTTATTTATTTCCTAGCACGTCTTGTGCAGGACGTTGTTCTGATCGAAAACTTCATAATGAAGATTAAGAACACTAAACTTTTCTACAAAATTTATCTTATTTCTCTTTCTCTTCTTCAGAAAGGGTAGCGCCGCCCTAATTCCCTATGTGAGGAAAGGGTACAGGCATTGATTACGAACTAATGGAATTGCATAGCGTGGCCATTAACTAAGAAGAAAAACCACATTGATAATCTCGATATTTCTCCTCATTTTCTGAACAGTTTGATCCTGAAATGTTTCTGGTATAACCTCATAAATGAATTAAATTAGCATGACAGAAATGTCCGATCGACGCTCCTCTCACTACGTGAATATTAACCTATAGAATTTTTCAACAATGTGGTCGCGACCTTGTCGTGGCAGCAGGTGAGGTCGGCCGCAGCTTCCGCAGCACTGGTAACCCAAGTCGCATGTTCCAGATGGAAGAGCTTGCGCGGCGAGCCGGCGGCGGCACCCTGGCGTCGGGTGACACGCGCTACGCGGTGCTTGGATCGTCTAATGAGCATCCATTTATCCGGTACGTAAGCTTTTGTACATTCATATAGTATGTAAGGACCTCAACAGCAATCATGCCATTATAAATCGTGACGTGTAGTCCAGTTTGTCGAGCGAGAGTACAAAGCCCCGAGAAGCAGTACAGTATGCTAGTGATGCTGATGTCGAAAAGAAGCGCGTTGTTACACTACTTCAGAGTTTTGTGACAGCCTTATGTAATGTCTGGCAAGGGTTTTTAAACACCACATAATTTTTTTATTTTTATAGTTTCCTTTGAACTCTATATGTATTTTGCTAAACCCTTTTAAACATGTAGTTTGTAGTAGAAAAAGTTAGAGCTTGATTGGCACTACACAGTACAGTACGAGTTTGATATAATCTACCAACGGCCTTAATCTGATACTTCTAGCATTGCCTAGATGTTTTAATTATCGTCTAGTAAACTACAAAACAAATGGTTACAAGTTAATCCTTAATGATATTTGCTTATGAAATGCCACTTTTTTAACAAACGTCCAGAAGCGCGTTGGGTTGAGGTTACGGGAAGGGAACCGCATGATGGAACCAGGAAATGTGGCAGAAGTGGCCTATATACTATACCTAGGTATAGGCCCCACATTTCTTTTCAGCCCGCAATCACCCACTGCTAGCAGTTGGTGATTCCGGGGTGAAATGATGATGATGAAAAAAAACAAACACACATTTAACCAAATTATATGAAGAATTGCTAAATAAATAAAAATAGAAAAAAAAAACTATTTAAAATCCATAGAATATATAAATAAGGCACAGTAAAACTTAGAATCTAGTGTTAATAGTTAAAAAAAAAGTGGTGGCACTCCGGAAGTGCCGACAGAAGTGAAAACTTGAACAATATCGCCTTGATGCCAGAAAAATACTTGTTTAGACCTTTGTTCCATAACCTTATGTAAATAAAGAGCATAATCGCGTTTACAAAACCTGTAAAGTAAAAATACTTACATAGAACATTGATCCGTAACGAAATATAAAAAAAAGAGCACAATCGCGTTTACAAAAATGAGGTGTCGTCCTGGTGTCGCGAAATCAATGGTTTAGTCCCATCTCAAAAATTTCCAACGCGCCTAAAGAAGTTTTCACTTCAAAAACATTAACTGCATATGTAAACTTTAGCATTAAAATAACAGTAATTAAGAAAAACATAATTAAGCATAACTAGAGCAATCTAGTTCTGTTTCTGATAATTCCTGATGGTAGCCATCAGTATCGACGCAGTAGTACACGTCTCCCACGTTCTGGTTCGGCTGGTAGTTGCCGTTCGCAAGGCAGGTCTCGGTCACCGCCATGCCTCGATCAGGGAAGTACACCATGGTGTCTCGCGCACAATCTGTTCAAATCATAGCTCAGTTAATAAATCAAACGGGTTTCTATTCCCTGCCATTGGACTACCATGACAAATGACCCGATTTCGTAAGTGTTATTCATCAGACGAAAACCTAATTTAAACTCTTGGGGCCTCTAATGCCCAAGATACAGGCTGTGCCTAGTTTGGGACCAACGCTAAGACAAAAACTAAGATACTCTCATTTTCTAGCACCTTATGAAGTTTGCAATGGCAAGAACAACAACATAGTCAAGGCTTGAATTTCAAGGTTTAGCTAACAATAAAATACTTGTTCAATCGTTTCGGACTTATCGGCAAAGGTGTGGTTCACGGTCAATTAATTTCTCATAACTGTCGCGATGAAATGTGTTGAGAATTTGTGTTGAGAATTTGAAATATACAATAATATAAGGATATAAAGATTCGGATCATAATCTTAGGAAAATCAAGTGTCATAAACATAATACACATGAACTTCTAACTGTTAAGAATTTGACATTTGTGGCAACAGAGGCTTGCCACATTTGCAATTACACACATGTTTCTGCTACCGTGGAATATAAATTGACGTACATAATTGGATTGGCACGTGCTTTGATCAATTCACCTGTCAGAGGGCAACTTTTGTTGAATTAATTGGTGAAGTGTGTTAGTCTCCGCATTCCAGCTGAATGGTGGGATGGGTGGGACCGTACAACGTATCGGGAACAGGGTCACGGCCGACAACCGGTCGTGGTGGCACAATGCGAATGAGCCGTGCTAACGGTACGCTGCTGATGCCCTCTTGCCTATCTTGTTTAATATGCATGTAGTCGAGTTAGTAAAAATAATAAATAATATCAATAATGAAATTGATTAAAAAAGGAAAACCAAATGTACTACAACTACTATTTAGTGAAAGTCGGAATAAATGTTAACTTTTATAAGTAAATTCAGCATAGGCACAGATTTGGCATAGGGCCATATCAGTTGATTGACTGTGTAATACACTCTCTTGAAAAGGGTTAAAGCAGAGCAGCAATGTATTGAGCAACTTGGCAAGTTATTAGGAAATATTTTTGATCCATAGCCGGATAAGCTCTCATTCCGCCTTAACACCGCCCACACAATACAACTTTTAAAAATATGTTCAATCTTGAATATTTTAACTGTGTTGTAACTCTAATACATACATATCTCTTTCCAAAATTAAGAAGAACTAAAACTTAGGCCACTAAGCGTATAAAGTCAGCCGCCGATAGTGAAAATGTACGCAAAATAAAAGTAGCGGCGGCTGAAGTAATTTTTTTATACAATTTTGTAATGGAAGCTCAGCAACGTTCACAGTCGGCGGCCGTGCTTTGGTGCGAACAGGGCCTTAAAAACGAAGTAATCCAATTTCTACGATTCTGTCTGACTGCGTTAAAGTACATAATTTTTTTTGTTGAAAGTAGTCATTACCTGTCAACTAATTACTGCAGCTAGTCGTCGATATTTATGAGGATACGTGGCTTTCCATGCTTCGAATATCTTTCAATCCTATTTATGAGGAACTGACATACTAGCTTATTTTATGTCAATGTAGTAATAAGTTCCAAGTAACATTGAAAATAGTTGAATACTTACTGCAATTCATTCCCTGCATTGAATTTGTCGGTGTCTGCCAGGCACCTAATATTTTTCCATCTCGACCAGTACAGTAAGCTCTGAAAATGTAAATTAGTTATCAATACATCTAAGGAAGGACTACTGTTTTTTTTTGGCTCTGCATTCAAAGACAGCAGAGTCATATAAGCTTAAAAATCCTGAACCCTTATGGAAGTTGACCCAAACTCGCACTAAGCTAAGTTCTGCTTAGTTAATTGATTCAGGCGTGACCTTGCGGAAATCCATTATAAAATACAATAGACGTGGATATATTTAGTAACCTGTTCCACTTAACTATTTCTAAAGAGCCATAAAAAACCCTGAAAGAAATCGACACATGTTTCACCTCTCAACGACGCATCCTCAGGATGACGATTGACTTGTCGCGAACTCGAACACGGCGTGTTGCCACACCGACCGCCAGTCAGCAATCAGTGTTCACTCTGCGTTCAGCGGTCGGTGTGACAACACGCCGTGTTCGAATTCGCGACAAGTCAATCGTCATCCTGAGGATGCCTCGTTGAGAGGTGACTAAATATATCCACGTCTATTGTATTTTAAGTTCTGCTTCACAAACAAGTTATAAATGTGTCTTACATGCCGTTCCTTATTTGGAATGGTCCATAGCTTCCGTCGTAATCACAATATAAAACAGGGTGACCTAGGAATCTGGTGCCATGTTCCAATTGCTCTTTCGCTATCACGGCGCTGGCTATTACTAAACTTTCGCATTTTCTTAAATATTGCTCTCCAACAACTGCAGGGCTATCTGTAATTAAAGATAAATACATTGAAAAGATACCTCTTACTACAAACATAAACAATTTTACCTCTTACGTTTTTGTTTCTTTATTAATGTAACGTGTTTTCCTTACAGTTGACAAAATTAAACATCATGTCAGTAAATTACGATAAGGCTGTTAAAATTGTGTAAGGTAAAGTCCATTACATTGGGCTATTATTAGAAAACGTTTTAGACATCCCAAGCATTTTAGGTTTTTGTTTATGTTTGCAGCGATCGATACGGAATAGTAGGGTGGCTGCCCTCTGTAGTATGACGTCACTGTAACATGTGTGCCTTGTGCTGGTCGCACCCACCTGTATTTACTACCTATATGCATAAATGTTGCACTACGCGCATAAGTAGATTCTTCAGAAACCAGGTCACTCTGCAGTTTATTCTGGTAAACATGTACATTAAGAAAAACAGATATCTGCAAAGTTTATTCTTTTGTGGTTCTATATTATGTATAATTATTTGGGACTAGAGATGCCGATGCATTCCACCGGTTTTTATGACAAATCTTTTACAGTTCAAACGGTTATGGAATGCCTTGCCCGTGTCGATAAGGCGTGCTTAATCTTTGTCCACTTTTAAAATTCTGGTGAAAAACACTTCCTCTCTCCTTAAACAACATCATTACATATAGTTCCTTGCTCTTTTTCATGTTTATAATTTTATGGATGTCGGTTATTTATCTAATAGTATATATATATATTTATATAGGTAAGTATATGCTTTATGTATTAGTGTATCTGTTGTATTTGTAAATGGTACACCACTGACTACATTCATTATTGTCTCTTCCATTTAAATCCATCCAAAGGTTGTCTGTAAAAGATCGCTTTTACCGATAAGACCGCCCATTGTGTCACACCTGTGTAAAATTTATAAATTTATGTCTGTAAATTTTTATTTATTTATTTAAATAACATGGGAGACTTACAGCTAAAACAAACAGATCAAGGGCAGTACGATAGTCTGAAAGCCAATTATATAATTATAAACATGAAAAAGAGCAAGGAACTATATGTAATGATGTTGTTTAAGGAGAGAGGAAATGTTTTTTCACCAGAATTTTAAAAGTGGACAAAGATTGAGCACGCCTTATCGACACGGGTAAGGCATTCCATAACCGTACTGCTTGAACTGTAAAAGCTTTGTCATAATATATGGTGTACATAATAAAGAATATTCTATCTATCTATCTAATTATTTTCTTTCCAAAGCTAAATAAAATTCTTTAGAGGCCTGCGTAACATTGGCGCCGTTCGAAATGCTTTTTAAACGGGGTGTTTCTTTGATCACACCAAACATTATTCTCAATGGTTGCATTTTATTAAACAAAAATACCTTACGTGCTTTCATATGTAACGTATTTGAACAAGTGTATCTGGGTTCGTTGTTCGTTGTCATACTGATTGTGTACAATTGCCTTTGGTCACTCAATATCTTGAGACGGTGAATCACTTGTGAATATTGTTGTATCCTGTTGTTGCATCTACCCGACAATCGAATGATGAACTGAGGCGAAATTATTCTGGATTTATTATACTACTTGTATTGTCATGCAAACTGCTTTATTTCTTATCATCCTCTTCGGATGATAAAGTGTTTTTAGGAGGGATCAGAGTAGCGTAACTTGAAATTCAAAACTTACATTAGATTCTCCAGTTCTACAACGGATTCAGGGAAGAACTGCGACCTTCATTTCCACGAGTAAATATAGACTAAACTTGTCTCATAAATAAGAACCCTAACTAATATTATTTCTCCAAGGATTTGACCTGGTTTCGACCTACTCAGCACTTGAACAAAGGGGTTAAGATCTTGTGTCACTGCGTGTACACCGTTATAAAAGCTTATTTTTTATGTTTCCTCAATAAATTCAAATACGTACAACATGGCAGTCGAGTCATGTCTTCTTCTGGAATAGGAGAGACAGTTGGCTGGCCAGTCCTGGGTTGGGCGCACCAGCACATCCCATCGTCACATTGCAGTTGCTCGTAATCACCATTTGCAGTACAATGGAGCGTAGCAACTCGGCCTTCTGCTTCTAGTTCAGCTCTTCTGCGACTGCATGCTAAAGTCCAAATAATGCTAATATTGTTACACATAAAACCTCTTTGTTACATTAATTATATACGATAAAACCATAAATAATTAAGGTACTATAGTCGATACAGGCAAACCAGACAAGGTATGCGCTTCGGTAATCTTCGTGTTTCCGAATTAGCTCGAACTTTACGCCACAGAGTAACCCCTCACGTAGTTTCTAAGTTTTGTACTTGCAGTGCTTTGCAGTGTTTTGTAGTAATGCAATTTTGTAAAAATGGTAAGTAATGCAAAAAAGGCAAGTACTTCCATGGTTTTTACAGGTTAATATTAGATCTCATTATCGCGCGTTCGTATTACCAAACATGACGAGGATTCCTGAAGCGCATACTTTCTTGTTATACATAATTATGTATCTGTACTTTATAGTACTTACTAATTCCACGGTACAATATTTGATGATAGAATGATGAGCATGATTTTCGTGCACTGACTAGTATCTTTTTATCTTTTTCCTGGCGTGTTGACCAAAGAGTATATATTTAACATGGGGGGTGTTGACTGTACTTTTGACAGTTGAGGCACTTTTTTGCGTAAATTATTTTTGTTATATGTGAGGGGATTGGGAAATAACACTATTTAATATGAAATTTAATGTCGAAAACTAAATGGAAGTGGAAATCCATTTGCAGCCAAATAATTGTCATGTTTTCTTGTATAATGACAATGATGGATGTTGGCGTTTTTGAAATTCCGGAAAAATGCAAGATCCAGTGTTAAATGAAGCATTATCGTGTTTGAATCATTTGATAATGTATCAAATTCAGGTCAATCAAGATAACATTATTTAACTCTAATTTTCATCTTCATCATGGTCATGTACAGCTCGACTTCACCCACTGCTGGCCTTATGCCACTTTATTGAAGTTTAGAAACTTACCACAGGTCATCTCATCCGCTTGATCCCTCCACATTTGTCCGAATATCCTATTTCCATTTTCGTCCGAACAAAAGCATCTAAAATAAGTAAAGTAATTCTGTCACAGTCACAACTCATACTTCTATCAGTAAAATGAATAAAACATAACCATCTTGATTTGTGTGGTAAAAATCACAGGAATTTATCAACAAAATGTTTTAAAATTCTTGGTATATGCCTTTGTATCGGAAGTGGCGATGATAAGCAATTGTTGTCACTGATGTGCTTAATCTTAACTATATCGTATGAAATTCATCAAGATTAAACGGGGAAATGTTTAATGCATGACGCTATATAGATTTTCTACAGATATCAATACATTCTTTCAATATTCTCATATAACCCCAAAAATATCTGTTTAGTAAAAAATTTAGTACAGAATTACGTCATAACTTTCATAAAATAATTTTCTTTATTAAGAGCGTCCATTTTAAAATTTGGCAACGTCGCAAATAGCTGTCAAATATTGACCTGTTTGATTAATTTGGCAATATTACTAACTGCATTATAAATAATGAATTGCAATTATAACACTGAATTTGATGTTGTAACCGTTTTAGGTGTAAAAAAGCATTTGGAAAGTTTCCAAATACTTTTCTTACATCTAAAACTAAATATTCGGTGTTACGATATTAATTATTGGATTTCATAATCAATATTTTAGTTCACTAGTTAGACATATTTCATACAATAATATTGCCAAATTAATTAAAACAGCGAAATATTTGACATCTATTTGCGACGTTGCCCACTTTAAGAATTATGCTCTTAAATGCTAAGGTGGATGAAGCACCAGAAAATTTTAAAACAAGAAACCAATAAACATTGGTGGACTATTTTTTTTAAATCAGAAAGCACTGAACCGTCAAGATCATGCACCCATTCAGTATTGTAATTTGATAATACGGTCTATTCTCATACCTGCCAGTGAATAGATTGCCCTTGCATTGTACAGGTGCATATTTTCCATCAGGCAAGCAAGTGGAAGGGGGCTTGCAACCCTCGGTGTCTGCCTCGCCACCTGGAAGTTTATAAAGTTGCTGGTTCAAAATATATAATAATGTTTTGGCGGTAAAAGATTAATAATTAAAATATAATTCATGTTAATCTTCCAAACGATTAAAAATACACTTAGGACGCAGATTTATGCCAGTGATCTTGAGTAGTTAGCTTGCGTGTTCTGTACTCAGCTCACGCAACGCATCGTACGTCGAGCCAGTAATAGGAGTCATCCATTAAGGCGAAAGCGCCAGGGTAGCCCGCGAAATTCAATTTTTTTTTTAGGTTTTTTGCAATTTGCTGGTCAGTATTAAGTTGTACGTTGATTAATATACGATTCGCGGCCGTAACAAATATATATTTACAGAATTATAATCATTAAAGTCATCAACACAACTCTCTAAGACCACGTAAGTCCAAAGAATAACTGTTTCATGAAATCATCATTCTTTGGACTTACGTGGTCTTGGAGAGTTGTGTTGATGACTTTAATTATTATAATTCTGTAAATACATATTTGTTACGGCCGCGAATCATATTTTGATCGATGTACAACTTAATACTGACCAGAAAATTGCAAAAAACGTAAGAAAATTTGAATTTCGCGGGCTACCTTAGCGCTTCCCCCTTAAGGAGCGCTGTCCCAAATTAGACGCATTATTAATTAAAATGGTGAAGGTTTGAGAAAAATACGCTTGATAGATTTCGCATGATTCTCAGTTTCTTAACCGCGTTAGACATTACAAATTAATTTCACTATGTAATATAAACATAATTTATAATATTCCTATATTAAGTTATTAATAAAATTCTCTAATTTAACATATATTTTTTCCAAATCATTAACACTACTCGTTTAGACGTGATCTTCAGTATAAAATCATTAAAAGTCTGTTATCGTCGCCTTAAAGAACATTGTGTTTGAACTGAATGTGTGTTTTGTGTTTGTACACAAATATATTCAGAGTCATTTAATTCCGAGATTGACGCACCATAAGAGCTAAAGGGACCGACCATACTAGATAGACAGTTCTGCAGTAGACACGCGCCACTGATGGCTTGCAAATTTCTACTACCGCCGGACGTAACGTTCATTGTATGAAAGAGATCTTGCGTGCTATCGCTTACAGCTATTTAATTCTCAGCAAATAAGACAAAACAAAACAGTATGGATAGAGATACTTATAGAAACGAATTAATTGTCTAGTGTAGTAGAACCCTTTTTATGCAGTTTTGTTAACTTCTTGCAATTTCCTTTAAAAAACCAAGTTTCTAAAGCAGCTAAGCTAACTAACTAACCTTTGTTGGTTCATTGATTTTCGGTACTTCCCCTTTGTCTCATGTAATTGAAAAAGTAGAACTGTTGTTAAACAAATCAATTTGATCTCGATTGGATTACTGGTTGCAGATGTAAGATCCTAGCTTAGTCGCAGTAGTCACAGTGTGACGCAATAGAGCGGATACGAACTGCAGTTTTGTAAGTGGCAAATTGGGCTCTTCTTAACAAAGTGGCAAATTGACCATTTTTGGGCAAAATACTGAGTACCAATTATGACGTTTATCCGACGTTGTATCCTTCCTGTTCTATTTCTTTGGCTTAATGTTCTTCACGTCAAATAAGAATCGTACCCAGTACTTATATGTAATGATGTATACGACTATCAACAACAAAAGTAAATAGTTATAAAATGAGCATTGCAATGCTCGCGGCGAATTTGTAATTTGGTAATCTATACAAATGGTAATTAGTCGAACACCTACAACCGGACATTTTCTCCAAGGTAATAAGCCCTTTCCCGGAGACTACGGTCGGCGATCGCAATGACTAGATCGAATAACTTAACTTCCGACAGGTCAGTGTGAGTGAAATTTAATACAAACGATACGTTCTATTTGAATATATACTTACGTTTGCTATTACAGCTGTTGCGTATTTACAACCTAACTAAATATATGATGACTTAGGTAACTTACCGCTAGGATTTCCGCATGATGGACAACACCCAAATATGCTACTACCTGGTACTAAAACATCGCTACCCCAGCACTCGCTGACTGAAATATCACTTACACATGTTTGTGCCACCTGACACTGTGGACTCACACTCCTTAATGTGTAGCAAAGCAATAAAACCCACAGAGGGTAATTCCGGAACATTTTTATAATTTAAACATGCAATTATTTTATTATTTTCGTCGGTGATTCTATTCAAGCGCAAACAATAAGTACACATTAATTACTGATTGAACAGTTATCTATGTTATCTTATTAATACCAACATCTTATCGTTTATTATTTCACCTATGTATATCAGTAGTGCGGTGCGTATGATTCACACAGATTCGCACTATTCCAGTACCTAGCTGCTCATTATATTGTTATATTTGCTGCAGTATTGTGATGTAGTATTATATTATAATATAATTTAGAAGGTGGTTACTAGTAGTTAATAAAAATGTTGCATATTAGGAGTTATTAAAACACACGTGTGAGTTTAATAACAGTATCACACGAGTGTTTTAATACCTAGTTATGTACAGTTTCATATACTACTTTTTTTTTAATTCGTGGAATTTCTTCAAAACACAGTAAATAATATCGTAAATATATGGCGCCAAAATCCAACATTTCACCGCGGGAATATGCTCCACAGCAGCCTGTACCACAGATAATACTAAAATCATTGAAAACTGTACTTTAATAGAAAAAATTTAATTTAGACGCATTATTTTGTTCGGAAAAATGTGTTTTAGTAAAACTTGTAATATAAAGTATGTCATTAAGGTACTATTTTCGATTTCGAAATAAGAACTACGATATGAGAGTAGATAAATTATTTTAATTTACAACTGATTTGCAGCATTAGCTGGATATGGCCCGAGACAAATTGCAAATATATTAAATTAACTATAGGAGAAATGGAGGCGTTTACCCTGTGGTAGAACAACATAAGCTAAAATAAAATAATAAATAAATAAATGTAGACTCGCTCGCTCACTGTATTGCACGTTTACAATCTACGAAATATCAGATTTGACCGTTTAAATAAGAATACGCTGTTATCAGCACTATCGCTATCTCAAGTTAATTTAACGCAGAGAATAATAAGCCAACCCGGCCCCAGCCAACGTCGCGAGTCGCGCGGCGGTGCCCGTTCCGAGCGCTAACTACTTGCGTACGCATTTTACATCGCGTCTATCTAATTCTGCTTTATCAATTTCGTACAAGCGCGTTCTATTTATTTTTCAATGGCGGCGATCAAGAATTTATTCTGATTTATTTATCTTACAGGTTGGATTAAAACGGGCATACCCGGCTAGTATGGAGGAGTGCAAGAAAAGACATTCAGGCACTAAAGTTTCAAAGATTGCGAACATATTTCAAGGGATGCCGTCGAGAGAGGAAGACGAAGTTCGCGGTAGCGACGTGACAGGCGTCCGAACCGAAAGTCATTTGGCAAGGTTCAACAATGCTCGTGCACTTTTTGAAAAACTGGGTGAAGAAAATCGTGGATTTCGTATTGAGAAATCCCCTTCAGCAGCTGCTAGTTTTGCCGGCACCCGTGGGGTGACTCCACCAGCGCCGGCGCGATCTCGTTCCAGTTCTGCAGGCTCCGTGAGCCCGCCCAGACGAATCGTGACGCCGACGCCTATGCCGGTACCTGCAGTCAATGGTGATCGTCTCGCCAATGGTGCAATGGTAGCGCCGCCGAAACCTATGAAACCAAGTGTTTTGCCTAAACCTGAAAAACCAGACAGGAGGTTCAACAAAGAGCTCATAGAAAAACAGAGAAATTGGACTGCTCATTTTAATAAATCTCGTCAATCTCGTCATGATGAATCTAAAATGGACTCTAACAAATATTCTAGGGGTTATCACGACAGAAAGTCACCAGAAGTTCCCGAAAGATATGTAGTTCCTTCACGTGTTTATTCTCCACCGCTTTCGCCGTGTGCCGGTGATTCTCAGTTGGAACGTCCTACTACTCTTCCTTCTTCGTTAGTAAGTCGAGTTACACCTAGCACAAAAACTCCGAGTCCTATAAAAAGTGTTACACCTGTGTCACCGAGACCTAATAATTCAGTGTCGCCAATCCCGAGGCCCGAATCCTCAGTTTCACCTCCTGCGCGAAAGGAACGTTTAAACTCACCAATCAAAACACAACTTGATTTGGCATCTCAACTTACACCATCCACTGAAAAAATTCATGCTAGCGTAAGGTCGTCGATTTCCCCTCCAAGTGAGGATGAAGGAAATTCAAATGATGAAAATAATGATTTTCCAATACATAAATCAAGTGAACAAACACAGTATACTAGTTCTATATCAAACACCATTGAAAGAATATCGCCTACCCCACCGTCGCCATCTGCAACTACAAAATTAGAGCCTGTTTCGGTTCCTCGAAAACAAAAATCGCCATCGCCTTCAGCAAGGTCACCGAAATCTCCAGTTTCCCCGTTGTACCACGACAAAAATAGTTTACCTTCAGCTGAACGCGAATCTTCAGTGTCACCAGTAACAAATAATCGAACGTATACAACGTCGTCAGATAATGTTCCGGATGCAGTACCTCCTGTTGACGGATATTCACCTAGTGTTACATCTCATGAGTCGCCTGTGTTGTCACAGTCTGACGACAATAATACAAAAAATGTTTGTGATCGCGTATCTCCGACTCCGCAAAGTCCAGTTACTTTGGACAATGGCTCAAGATCGTCAAAAAATTTGGATGAAGATGCTTATGAGTCCGTAGATTATAGTGAGGAATGGGAAGAAAAGAGCAGACGGCGTTCTTCGACGCCAGAGTCTCCTACATGTCCTGTCAAAATAGAGGATGCACCGCACTCCCCGCTAGTGTCACCATTAGCGTCTCCTGTACATCGTATTGCGGAGTCCTCGCCTCCTGCTTCGCTTCAAGCTTCACCCTCGCCTGGTATGTTATTTTCCTACCTTCTTATATGTCTATTTATTATGTTCATTACAAAATTCTTTATACATACGTAAAGTCTATTCTATAGTCTATCTTTATTTTGTTATACTTTATCTGTGTTTTATCTCTACTACAAGATATTTTATTGACGTGTATAGTAGACACGTACGTACTTCACGTATGATAGAGTTGAAGGCTGAGAAAACCATGTGTATTATTTGTGCGTGTTGAAATATTTTTTCTGGATAATGGATCTGGGAATGTATTTTTTTTTATCTACTCATTTCTTGTTCAAGTTGCACTATTCTTGGGGTTTTGCACTGGTTTGCTTTTATTATCGTCAACCTCATTACCTTATCTTACTGATATCAGTATTATACATGCCATCATAGTCTTTTCCGCTAAATACTGGTGTTTTTGGTCCTATTTATATGCATACAGAAGACTGAACACCAAATGCTTTTGTTAATTCTGGGGAATTATGTAATATATTTTTGAAAGAAATGTGTGATATAGCTTCTGTGTTAAAGTCTGAGCTACCTGAAGCTGTTGTTTCTGTATTGTAGGGAGTAAAACCATAAGAAACAGAAAAGTGGGCGTCGATTGACGTACGTTTAGCGGTCTCGTGTTCAGTGGGTTCAATGTAATATTGAGGAAGTCAAGGTATTTGAGTCGTTGCGAGACTTGCGAGTCGATCCCGATTTAGATGCTCCGGCGCCGCCGCCGCCTCCGTCGTCGCGACGCAGTAACCCGAGCGACGTCGCCCTGCGCGCTCCCCTTCTTACGCTACACTATTATACACTTTATGGGACCGTTTTGACAATTGATTACTCTCTTCAGCACTCTTTATTGTATCTGTATTGAGATACTGAGTAACTCTATTTACCTTATAAACAAGTGTGTGACTTTCTTACCAATTTTTGTGTGATCAAACAAGCAAAAGCTCGAAAGTAAAAAAACAGTGATTTTTCGTGACTAGAATTTAAACAATCGTGTGTTCGTCGATATTTACGTACAAACGCTGATTCAGTTCGCGATAAACTTTGCGCAGAAAGTTCGAATGGTCCCTTCAGTCTTTTATCAATTCTGTCTTTGTAAGCTCCCCAATGCTCCTTCTCGTTTTGCTTTTAGTCGTCTCGTTCTGACCGGTGTGTGTTCGCTCCTAGCCTGAATATTACATTCATTGAGCAACGCTTCGGACTTAATAAAATATTTAATGCACAATATGATCCTTTATTGAGGTCGGAAAACTTCCTTGTTCGAAGATTGCTTCTATTATTTTCATTCTCTTGTAATGTTGACCTTCAAGTTGCAAACGTGAGCTGCCTACGCTTCCAAAAAATAATCTAATTTTTGAAGAGGTGTGTAATTCTTTACTCTAGTTATTTTGCGGACTTGCTTATCTGCGGCTGTGTTTGTATACAAAGCGTGCAGGTGCCGGTGATCGACAACGTTGCTTTCGTAAACTCTTACTACGGTCTTTCTCACTTGTGCTACATTAAAGACAGCCACAATCTAATTACCTGAAATTAATAACTGAAAAATATGGTTGGTTATTAGGACATCAGCTTCTTTTTCTTTCTTCCGTTTATCAGATCGTTTCATTTCGCGTGTGATTTGATAGAAGTTAGAACAAAATACGTCGTTTGGAAGTGAATGTCCACGTGAGAGTGGTCGGCGGCGGCACGGGACGCCGGCGACGATGGTGCGGTGATGCGGCGGGCGTCGCGCGTGCCCGTCGCATGCGCTCGCTCAACATGCGCCTCTGCGGCTGTTGCCTCGGTCAGTTGCTTTATTATTGTTTTGCTCTTGCTTAGAAACAATCTTATTTGGGTCGCTTCTCAGTCACGGTTTATTGCTGAAGCTGAACGCGTTTCTCGCATTTTCATATACTTCAGTGGAAAGAAACTATGAATATGCTATACTGCTGTGACTTCAATCCTATATTTGAAATAAGTGTGAATGGTCTTCCTACTGATCTTTGTTTCACTCTGTTATCTCATATTCTTATTATCTCTGATACATTTTTGATCTCTAGCCATACGGACTTATTTTAGTTAGTCTTACCAGTGACATATCTAGCTGGGAAAATGTTAATCAGATGATGATGTGAAGAATGTATGTTACTCTGCTGGTCATCACATCCTACTGTTTTATGACATTCCGTAATTACTTTTCTAGGCATTTTAGATAACGGACATCTTTACTAGTTATGATACTCGTATTTAGAACAAACTACAGACTGAAGTGCAGTCTCTTTCATATGAAAGACACTATAAATGAAAGAGACCTCTAACTAAAGGCATTTTAAGGGTATTTTGTGAAAATTGCTGATGGATTTTAAAGTGTATCTTAGGGAACATGATTCATTGTGCTAGAATTTACGCAATGTAAACAAGCGCATAACGCTCGCTTTAAAACTTTAATCCTAGTTAAGCATTGGAATTCAACAACCCGATCTATACAGGCCTTACATTCAGTTTTATATTACGTACATTTTGTGAATAGTTTCGAAGCGAACAGGGCTCTAGCTTCATACATACTCGTGTTTAATATCCACTGTGTACAATATCGTTCTTGGCATATCGCGTCCATTCAGCAAACTTTCGTGTATGTTCAATTGATTCAATGGAGCAATTCTCCGTACAGGCAATGAGCTTGACGTGTCTTTTCTATATGCAGGAAGGGACACGCATGGTTTGTTTACGTTTAGGTAGGAACGTAGGTTTAGCTAGGTCTTATAATAAATACGTATATGACTGGAAAGTTTACACTTTCAAAAATAAATCATCATCAGCGTAGCCTTTTCCAAACTTTTTTATAGGATAGGCTTCCAGTCTAACCGGGTGAATATGAACTAGAAATTGGGATAGTAGGTATTATCGGTTTCAGTAAAAATCCTTAAAATCAAAAATGGTTAACCGAAGTTAAGCCGCGCATGCTAACTTTACAGATCTTTAGAAGCGGGTTGAGTACCTACACTCGAGTTTCTCTTCAAGCTGAAGCTTTTGCAAACGTGTTCATCCGAACACGTACCACATCTTGTTATTCACGATAATCATTAATAGATACTGTTTAGTCAAAGTATATGGGAACATTTCCTTACTTCCTACCTGTCTTTAACAAGGATTTTCAATGACCTAGTATTATATATTATATGACTGGTATCACCATAACATAAATCAAGTCTAAGATATAAAGCAGTAACTACTTTATGAATTTTATTACAACGTTTGCGTGGGCATCATCCACTCCACATCTTGACGCATTAGTTGAAAATGATTACTACCTTTTTTGGAAGGCCGTCTTCATATTTGCCACTTCTGGGTACCTTGCCTGCCACTACAAGGTTAAATTTTATGTGTTCTTGAGAGGTAGCTTTGAAGCTCTCATTCTATTCCAAGTTTTTAAATATTTCTTTAGAAATGTTTGGGAATTTTTGTCTAGATTATAGTTTTATTATAATGTCAGCTTTTTACGATTTTTCCCATTATACACTTGTTTCTTCTCGAGCAAAGGACGACCACCATTGTTTTTTTTTTAAATTAGCAGTTATTTAAAATAATGCTTACAAATGGACTTTGGACTTCCCTATTTATTTAACCATAAATCCAAAATTTATTCTGGATATACGTTTCTAATTTTATTCACATCTATTTATAGTTTCCCCTCTTTCTTTTGTCACCACAATTTGTCTCCGACTCGAACCGTAGCTAAAGTGCTCGCATTCTTGGGGTACCGAGATGCGAGAAACGACAAACAGTAACACCCAATTTCATATGGTTCCATATGAAGATATAATACGAGCCCATACATGTATGTGTAGTTGAGTTTTAATTAGTAAAGTGGGCATGACTCGCTCTCGTTGTCTCGAGAGATCGCGTGATGGTTCTAACGGTTTACTGCAAATTCATGCGTTATATAGATTACTATAAATGTTGAATGGTCAGTCGATTGCTATCATAAATTAGTTTTTGAGGATGTGCAGGTTTAATTATCTCCTGATTGGGAAACGAAAGTGTAGCCACGCATGCAAACTGTAAACAAAAACATTCCAAGAGATATTTTGTACTGAGCGTGATAAAATTTATTAGTGTCGTATTATCTGCGAGACAGTCTGTATTTGATAAACTTAAGCATAAGTATAGTATATTTACTGCCTCGCATTCACTCAGTTCTTCAATTGTATTAGAATGTTCTATGTATAGTAAGTAGTTCCTCTCCTCGTATCGGAAACAAGAATGACTGTGTTCTTTACGTCTGTACTCTGGGTTCGATGTCATTTGAGGGACGCACAAGGGTGCTGAATATGTATAATCTTCGCATTTTATAAATATCCGTATGGACGTATTTCAAATAACTGAAGTTGTGGCCTGCGTTTTTGTTAAAAATAACATGTACCGGTTCAATGTTTGTTTATGTTGGGCACCTGTATACTCACCACCTGCCCGAGCTGCGGAAGTAGAGTATCGGCGTTAAAAATAGTTAGCTCATTAGCCTAAATTTACTCCGTACTCGCTCTCCGAAGAATATAGTTTAATGTTTTTCATTGAGGCGAAAATTTTGCTCTAACAATTTCCTGTAGCATGATTCATTTGCATAGAACAGGAGTATTGGTCTTTCAAATAAGATCGAAATGGAAATTATTTTTCAAATTTAGTATTGTCTCAGTGGGAATTCTCAGTTACTGCCTACCTAGAATGTGACCGCGTTGGTTGTCACCGACAGCATAGCTCCATCTGATATGCATCTTGGCCCTAGCTAACCAGCCCCAATTAGGTTACCACTTATTTTATAATATTGTAGTGACACATTTGACTTGACAATATTTTTAATGTTTAGAACCGTTTCACTGCTACCTTTCATATCTTCTTAACGAATCAATTTGATGTCTTCAGCGGGCGGAGGTCGCAAGTCGTCAGAGAAGGAAGAAACCCCGCGGCGGAGTGGATCGCGGGCGTCGAGCGTGTCAGACGAAGGTGGGTTCAACGAGCCCTCGCCCGAGGTGGTGGCGCGGCTGCGGCCGGCCGACTACCGCGAGCCACCCCCGCCCGCGCCCCCGCTCACCAGGGACATACGTGACGCTGAGCGGACGCGTTCTGATCCTGATACGCTCTCCGTACTGCAGCAGGTATTTGTTCACCCTTCTATCCCTTACCTACAGGGTAGTCAGTGCCCGCCCGTAGTTGCTAAGCGAAAGCGAAACTAGATTTTGTTGACGTGGCTTTCCGTCACTAGCCATAAGCTTCATTGGTTACCGGGTCGGTAATGTTGATTTGAAAAGACATGCATGTTAGTCGTCTCCACCCCTGCAACAGTTTCTAAGCCATACAACGATTATCAAGGTTATAGTTTGAACCCTCAAACCTTGTATTTCAGGACTCCGGCGTGGTAGTGAGCGAGGCGAGCCAAGGCTCCATAGAGGTGCTCGACAAGTCGACCACCAGCCAATGGAGCGTGTCGGAGGGGGAGAACGCGTCCGGGGAGAGCGGGCGGGGCGGGGACGCGCCGGACGCGCGCTGGGACGACGCCGACGCCGACGGCAAGCAGCCCGACAGCATGACGCCCGACGAGGCCGAGATACTGCTCAGCTCCAGGTGACCGGCGCTATCTTGCTTGATATTGCACTAGAATAAACCCTCGTACCCACGGGCGATTTATTAACGCAACGATTTTTATCACGCACTGGATTTTCAACTCTCGGTGTTGAGCCGATCATTGAGAGTCAAACAGTGTATCCCAGCGCGTCAATAAAACCCACTGTTGGATTGTCCATGATCGGCACCGAGATCGATCAACACCGAGAAAATCCAGTGCACGGTAAAAAATCGCCCTTGCGTACCTGGGCTAACTTAGCATTTGGTCATGTCCCCAATTTACACCGTAGGCTTGGTTTTTTGCGAGGCAGCTGGTTTTGTGCTCCAATAGCACTGCACTCATTATCGTTTCATGTAATTCTGCAAAAAATAAGCACACCATGATCATTTTATGACCGTCGATCCCGAATGAAGCGTGTTGCTTCCGATGCACTGCTTTCTTATATCGTTGCACTATCGATGTCGTGCTAAACGATTTTTTTCAATTATTCTTCCTCTAGAATTTGTACTTCATAATCGGACTGGTATTTCTTAAAAAGCATATCCTGGTCTTGCGTGTAACTTCGGGCATGACCAAATAAAAAGTATTTAAAGATTCAAAAGTAGGTATTTCATTTGAATTTAGTCAGATTAACAGATTAACCATACTTTATTGTAGCTAGTTGCATAATAAGGCGTCACATCAATTCTGTTTAATTACTTTATCTGAGGCACGTACGCTATGCGGAACTAAGTAACTGTTTAATATTCGTCACACCTCTCTTCCTCGATGTAATCATGGTATTTATCAATGTTTACTTTCTGGTCCATTTTAATTCCTATTGGGATACGCGTGATGTGTCTGAAATTTCTGTCTCTTATGCATGATTCCACGCACTTGTAGTGTCTATAACGAAGTTGCGTTCTCTATTTATCACTTCACTTATTTATTTATCTTAAACGATGTTGTTAACTACGCTATTCTATATTTTCTTTTTTCAGGAGTTGTTATTCGTAATGCTTAGTATTATTATTATTAAATGTCGTATTTTTATCATTTGCATGCTGCCTGTCCGCACAACGCTTCATTATTGCCTGATATTTGCAGTATTCTGGAGAAAAAACTTAGGTAAGCTCGGGGCATTTGTGCAACCGTCGTTTTCCTCTACATATGATGCAGTATTTTGTAGAATGCTTTATTGTGATCCTTTATTCTCTCTACATTCCATTTAAGTACGCTATTTTTCAATAGAAATAAAAAAAAAATTAAAGACCATAAACCAATATAGTTTATGAGCTTTGTATTCTGCCTCGTCTTCTAAAGTACAGTACGCGACAGGGCGAGAGAGGTATAGACATTTTATCAAAGCAAGACTAGTATAGGTTACAGACCTATCTGACAAGTCCATCGAATTGTGATACGCTGAAAGTTTTAGCGAATTTATATCCATCAGTTATCGCTATACATACACAACCATTATGATAATGTAAACAACAGTTTGATACGCACTTAGCTTTTTTCGTGGTAAGGCTGGTGAGAGTAAAAAGCGGAATTGGTTCGTTTTCGTGTATTTTTCGTGTATTTAAACTTCACTACTTTTGCACTGTCACGTATTGTACAGTACTCTGTTTATTTCTCTATCATGCTACTTATTTACTTTTAAGTTACCTAATGTAAGCGCATATAGGGGTGGGTCGCTACACAGCGCATTGCTATACAGCGTGGCATCTTCATCGACGCGAAACGGTTAACATGGAATCAGTACATGATTCTGAACGCATTTGCGTTGAAATTTTTCGACGGTTATTAAAGAAAAATCTGCTGTTTCATAGAAAAATGCAATACTTACGCTGTCAAAATGTATGGAACAACTATTATTATTTTAATAACTGACGAGCAATTTCAACGCAGGGGGGTTCAGAATCATGTACTGAATCCATGGTAACAGTTTTCACGTCGATATTATGCCATCCTGTATATCTCTACATCACTTTTGTTAACTTTGCCGGGCATTTTGTTTTGCAATGCGATGCGATGCGGCCCGATGCAGCTGTAATATGCGCTAGTCTTTAGTAGTAGTATAAAGTAACTATGTAGCTAGTAGTAGTTTGAAGGTAACATGTGTTGTATTGTAGGCAAGAAGCTCTGCTGTCTGACGAGCAAGCGCAAGAGATTGTCGCCATGTTGTCGCCGCACGCGCTGCCGCACGACAACGGCGTCTCGCTCAACGACAGCTACCAGTCCGTGCTCTCTTATGAGAGGTAATGTCTTAATTTATTTATTTATTTAGGAACTCCAAAAAAATATACACACAATACATTATTAATAAATAATGGGCAACATCAGGTATTAAGTTGGTGTACTCCTTCACTTATAGAAGACCACAGCATGCACAATTAAGCTAACAAAAGCAATAAGCAATTGTTCTACGTATAGCTGATACGATTCTGCTGAGTTAACGTGACAAAATTCTGTCGTCGCATTATCTCGCGTCGAAACGAGATGATAAAAAGACATGCGACGACAAAACGCATTTAAGTCCGGCTAGTTGCGCGTGGATGAAATGCAACAATAAGTCATTTCTTATTTTATGGGTATGGTAAGTGATAGTAGAAGTAGAAAGATGCTCATAAATGTCGTTTTAAAACTAGATTAGTATCAAGTCCATTGTAGAATTGATAAAAAGGTATCATCCCGTGATTTTGTGTTGGAAGTTCAATAGCTTCTGGAATCTTACACAGAAAAAGAATAACCACATATCACGGAGACACCTCGGCCGCTACTAGAGCCGGCATTTTTAACGCTTTCCATACAAACCAAGCGCATCACCGTTTACTGGCACTACGACACAAACTGACATCTTTCAAGCGATTCGTGAAATGAAATTGTTTATTCTGTAAATAGGATATCGGAATTACTTTTACACGTCATACAAAAAAAAATAAGCTAGAAAACAGATCGTGACAGAAGTTATTTGCTCAACGGACTTTCGGCAACACATAAATTTTATTACACAGAGCATTGAATCGCCGGCAATATAACATGTTGCTGGTGACTCAGTGCTCTGTGGGAATTAATAACTATTAATTACGGAGTTAGTCCCCACAGTTGGCCCTACGGCAGAAGATGGTGGGTCATACTCGATTTTTTTTCTTAAAGATTGTCCCCAAACAGCAAAAGATCCTTAACCCTGCAGTGGGACATTAAATTACTCTAAAGGCTCATAAACAAAGTTAAATTTCGTATTTCATATAAAAAAATGCAGCAATACACTACGACATTGTAGTATACATTTCACATATCGTCGCATCGTCGTTCGTATTTTTGCATTTCAGTTTTGTAAATAGAGGTATAAGAAACAGTATGTAAAGTTGACTCATGCTTTATAGAAAAGGGAGCCATCGTGTCTGATGGGCTACTGCCCGACTATTGTTGTCGGGATGTTGTATATACGCCAGTCGCGCGGTAAACACTGCTTGCGCGATGCAGAATTTTGCGTGTGCGTAGTTCGTATGTGGTGATGTAGATGGCGCCACATTACTGACATAGTTTGTAAGTAAATTGTTACTAATTTAGTATCGCTATAGTCCATTTAACTCGAAAATAATTGTTTGATTATAGTATGCAGTCAGTGGACGAGAGCTACGAGTTCGTGTCGCTGGAGGCGGACGCGGGCATGGCGGGCGGCGACCGGCGCGCGCCCTCGCCGCCCGGCGCCGCGCCCGCGCGCCCCGCGCCCCCCGCGCCCCCCGCGCCCCCCGCGCCCGCGCCCGCCACCGTGTTCGAGCACTACCCGCCGCACCAGCTGCGCGAGCTCGGCGAGGAGAACGGGATACACTACTTTGAAGATGGACACTTCTACACTGAGGTAGGCAACTGATTAAGCATAATTAGAATGAAAAGCTCAACCAGCAGCTATTACAGTATACACCCCTAAACTAGTTAATTTGATAAAATACCAATATTAAATGTAATTAAATTCAAATAATGAGGATTTAAAAACCAAATCATTAAAGGAAAAATTAGATCCTACTAATAGGTTTTTTAAATGTGAAAGTTTGTATGTTTAGATGTTTGCTACTCAATCACGCAAAAACGGTTCAACGAATTTGAATGAATTTGGCACACAGATAATATATAACGTACCAATGGTACTAAGGTCTACTTATAACCTTGTTTCCAATGTATGTTTTTTTCACTTAAACAAACATCAATTTTATGAGAGTGTAAATAAAGTTGTAGCGCAAACTGAACTTTATGTTTAGGCAATACAGTTGTTTTTTCTAAAACTCGTGTTTGTTTACATGTTTGGCAAATAAATTGCGAACGCAGAGTACATAGTAGTACCTTCCCGTGGGTTACGTAGGCGAAGCCGCTAGCAAAAGCTAGTAACAAATATAATTAGAGGTTAAACTTGCTCCTTATTATAATTTAATAGCAGAGTTAGCATAAAACAAACAAGTTGTTTAAAAACTAAACAACATGGTTTTAAATCGCAAATGAATGGAAATAATTGAAAAGTTAAAATAAAAGTAAAGTAGTAGAAAAAAACAAAGTAGTATTAGTATAGTTAATGTTTTAATGAGTGTGTTTTAGTTTAATTTGTAATGTCCTGTGCGAGTCCCAATAAATACTTTTTCTTTCTTTCTTTCTTTCTTTCTTTATACATTTTTAGGACTTGAAATTAAAAAGGTTAGATAGTTTTATACACTTCGTCGCCGGTCGAAAAAAGTAATTCCCCGCAACTATTTTGGGGATTCCCCTTATTTGAATATAGTCCATTAGTACAGAGTGTACTGGGTGGTTCAGTATCTGTGTTACATACCTAAGTACTTAGATGGATTACAAAAAAAAAAATGCATTTGATTATTATGATATTCTGATCGTTTTTTTTTTGCAAATGATTCCTCGTAAATTTTAAAATTGTCTAGAAATGAATTATATTAGGCCTGATGGAGTTGTGTTGATAATAAAATTGATACATTGCTCAAAAAAAAAAAACTTGTTTAAAACATTTTCAACTGTTTGTTTTACAAAATAAAAAACTGTTTTTTTTTGCCAACCCTGCTTAATAGCATCCAAAAAAGGTTGTCAATTCCTAAAAATCTTACTTTATAAGAGCCTTTACGCATTTGAATATAACCTGACACTTCAAATAAGGTTAGACAGAAAATCCGTTACAGAAGAGGCGCGGCATCACGCGTGCTTAATTTACTCGTCAATCGCGTAGTTCCCCGCTTCCCAATCCATGCAAGCTTTAACATAATGATGATTTCTTACTATCACACGTATCTAGCACCAGAATGCGATAAACGCTCGAATTAATGTTAATTTTTGGACACTTATTATCTTACAGGTTGCCGGACTTCCGCCTATTGAGGAAGACGAGGATGACGATTATTACCCACCAGTATTTGTCAAGAAAAATGCCAAAGTTAAATTCAGGTAGGTAACCAAAGTTACAGGAACGTTTCCAGTAGATTTGTTCGCACTTTTCCAAAAACTCATCTGAAGAATGAAGAACAACTTCACTGATAGCTGTATTGCTATACTTAATATTTACACCGATTTTTGAAGTGAAAACATTTTTGAGATGGGACTAAACCATAAATTTCGCGACACCATGACGACACCTCATTTTTGTAAACGCGATTGTGATCTTTATTTATATTATGTTACGGATCAATGTTCTATGCAAGTATTTTTACTTTAAAGGTTTCGGAAGTATTATTTTTTTTGTAAACGCGATTTTGCTCTTTATTTAGATAAGGTTACGGACCAATGTTCTGTAAAAGTATTTTTCTTCCACCAAGGCGATCTTGTTCAAGTTTTCACTTCTGTCGGCACTCCCGGAGTGCCACCACTTTCTTTTTTAATAATCATTTTTGAGGCATCAAGATAATAAATAAGTGTAGAATGTAGTAACAATACAATGTAGCAACAATACAAATAACTGTAGAATTTATTGCTTGTTCTTGGTACAGCACTAATTTCTGTGTTGGTTGATTTGATTTTATATCAGAATGGTTATGGTTTGATAGTTGGTTTACGATCACTGGTTGAATATTACGAAGTAATAATATGCTTTAAAAAGATATATATTTAATACTACTATTATATCAAGAGGTATATCTGTATTGGTACAAAAGGTGATTAGATTTGGTTTGAATTACACGATTGGTAGCCGAACACGTACCAACTGGTAATAATTGCGATACACGCATTTGTGAAAATTCACGCATGCAAACGTGCCGAGCTATTCGGCTGCAAATATCGTACTGAAAAAATAATACCTAAAACCTACGTATACCACAAGCTAACATTCATCCCTACATAATTCCAGCACGAACCCGATGCGCGTGTTCTCGACGCACTCGGTGCGCGAGTACGACCGGCGCAACGAGGACGTGGACCCCGTGGCCGCCAGCGCCGAGTACGAGCTCGAGAAGCGGGTGGAGAAGATGCACGTCTTCCCGGTCGACCTGGTGAAGGGGGCCGACGGACTTGGACTCTCTATTATCGGTAATTTGGAATTGATTACACGATGGCTGGATAAGAGGCGGCAGTCTCGCGACCAGTCTTGCTTTATTTATATAGGAACTCCAAAAAAAGATATTCACATTCCTTTTTGTTTTGTTTTTAATTTTTTCTCAGTTAGTTCTAATTATGGTCTGACAGTTTGAGTAATTTATGTGGCCTACCCAAATGTCCTTTTTTTTGGTATTGTTCGTCAAATCGTTGAGCTCTTTAAATTCTGAGTTGAGCTGCACGATAACTGACAAATGCGTGCACTGACTGGACAGGCCCTCTCAATCTGTGTGATGCTTTCCTCAAAAGACCACTTCAGACACCAATGTACATGGTCTTCACATGATCTGACCAAGATTATGTCTGGACTTTAAAAGAGATTGTGACCTCTGAGTTTCTTTCGGCCTTTCTTCTCAGAGTAGTCAGATAGGAAACGCCGACCTCATCTAGTTTTAAAAATATGATAGACGTGTAAAAGTGTTTCTACAAACCTATTTACAGAAATAAAATCATTTATCACAATACATGACACATCAATAATGTGTAACATCAGGTATTAAGTAGGTGTGCAGTCACGAGCAAAAATATGCATACACTTAGCAAAATTCAAAATGATTTTCTCGTGGAATAACGATTGCAACTTGACATAAGCCCTATATAGTGTGGGACTGTGATTTTCTCGTGGAATAACGATTGCAACTTGACATAAGCCCTATATAGTGTGGGACTGTGATTTTCTCGTGGAATAAAGATTGCAACTTGACATAAGCCCTATATAGTGTGGGACTGTGATTTTCTCGTGGAATAAAGATTGCAACTTGACATAAGCCCTATATAGTGTAGGACTGTGATTTATTCGTGGAATAACGATTGCAACTTGACATAAGCCCCATATAGTGTGGGACTGTGGGTTCCAAAATACTATATTTCTAACAACATACAACAATCAATACAGTAGGAGAAAATAACTCGAAAAAGTTGGTATTAGGGCTTGTGACAGTACTCCTTCACTTATAGGAAACCACAGCATGCTCAATAAAGTTAACAACTTTCATCCCTCACACAATCCATCCATCTTTTCTTTGGATATACACTTATGCAGGGACAACGAGATACAAGTATACAGGGACAACGAGATACACTTATACAGGAACAACGAGATACACTTATCCAGGGATAACGAGATACACTTATCTAGGGACAACGAGATACACTTATCCAGGGACAACGAGATACACTTATACAGGGACAGCGAGATAAACTTATACAGGGACAACGAGATACACTTATACAGGGACAACGAGATACACTTATACAGGGACAACGAGATACACTTATACAGGGACAACGAGATACACTTATACAGAGTGTATTTTCCTAGTAGAGATAGAAATTTGAGAAAATACTCTAAAGTAGTCTCCGCCCTCCCCCTTACTCACTTGAGTGAAATATACTAAATATAGAAAATTTTATAATTAACTTGTCGTCAACTCTTTCCAGGTATGGGTGTTGGCGCAGATGCTGGTCTGGAGAAGTTGGGCATATTCGTGAAGACTATCACTGAGAGTGGAGCCGCCGCCCGCGATGGACGCATACAAGTCAACGATCAAATCATTGAAGTTGATGGCAAGAGTTTGGTAAGTATTCTTCTGATGATAACGATGATACTTATAATACCCACACCAGTTTAAAATGATCACCGTATTTAATAATTATTGTTGAACTCATCTACTTGTTTCTAGTTTTTGCAATATCTGTTTGAAATCAGTATGTAATGATAAAAATTACCGTTTTCTTTGCGCAATTTTTATAGTGGGATGAGATGAGTAGGTTGGTGTGTGAGATGTAATTAATAAACAATTTTTATTTGTATTTATTATATTAATAATTCAATTTATATTCTTTAATAAATTATTTTGAATAAATTGATGTGAGTGGGTGTGTGATTTGTGTGGTAACCTCTTTACTAACTCAGATCTTTTAAATAGGTGGGTGTGACGCAAGCATACGCGGCGTCCGTCCTTCGAAATACATCAGGTCCTGTGAAGTTCCTCATAGGACGTGAAAAAGACCCGGAAAACAGTGAAGTAGCACATCTCATTAGACAGTCACTTGCCGCAGACAAAGACAGGGAAGAAAGGTAAATCTTACTCATATTATTGAAAGTTTGTATGTTTGTTACTCGATCACACTTTAACGGGTGAAATGATTTGATTGAAAAAGGCACACACAAGCACTTTTATCGGGGTACATATTTCCCTATGAATCGAATAAAACCCTAGGGAAACACTATAATTTATATATATAAAAATGAATCCCTATTTCCCTTGGTCACGACATCACGCTAAAACGGCTGAACGGATTTGGATGAAATTTGGGATATGGATAGACCTTGACCCGGAGAAGGACATAGGATACTTTTTATCCCGATATTTTTACGGGATCGAGACTTATGCGGGTGAAACCGCGGGGCGCAGCTAGTAATTTATAAATGTTTGCTCATCTTCTATTATAGTCTCTCAATTACCTCTTCTTATCTCATGAATAGTTTTACGGTAGTCCTCACAATGTAATATGTTTTCAGAGCCAATCGCGAGCGTCAGAGGCGGCAACAAAACGAAGAGGAGGACTCCAATCAGACCGCTCCCGCCGAACCGTCCCCGCCACAGACGCGACACCCGGAGATCAACGAACTTCGATCTTTTCTGCAAGAGGTTTGTGTTGCTTAAGGCCCATTTTCATTGGTCGATACACATTTCTGTAACGCATGCTATAGGGCCCGCATGCAGGGAACCGCTTTCAAATTTTTAGGTTTACGACCCTCTTATCTGACCAAGACGGCTGCGTGGATGGGGAACTGGGAACTCTCGTCTTTCCCTCATAAGTCCCAGAGTCTCCAAGGAAAGACACCTTACTATTTCGCTGCGACGAGAAAAGTCTGCGGAACACGTCGCGTAGTGCTTTGACCACCTCGTCAGCTTTTTTGTCGACAGTGCTTGTCGTTTTCGCAGTAGGGTGAATCGATTTTGAAGTTTCAGTTGGAAGTTTTTGGATCTTAGAGCCCCAAGCCCCAAGTCGCTGGCCGCGGCCGCAAGCCGACGCCTGCCCTCCAACCGGCCTCATCATGCGGATTTTCACAGCTCGAAAATTGTTATTTAGCCTGTGATCACTTCCGGTATTAAACCTGCTGATCACGGAGACATCTCTAAATATGTGCTTCTTATTCGTCAATGTCAAAGTAGTGGTATATGTGTGTTTTGATGACTAAATTGTTGTAATATAATATTGATAATGAATTGAAAAGGAAGCATGATAATGAAATGGGGTGATTTTCCAAATTCCACGATTTTAATAATAATAGTCATCCAGATCGAATTTTGGACCGAGACTAGTTATCAATGCGGGAGATATTATTGTGCACAAGTGTGTGCGGAGATACAGGTGCAGTCTCTCTCCTCTCATTCTCATAGTTCGATGGGACGGCAACCCGACACGGCCGGAGAGAGATCAGGCGCAGGACCAACGGCTTAACGTGCTTTGTACTATGTAAATTAACCCGTATCTTGATGTACAGTTGGTGGGCATGGAGTCGGGCGGCGGTAGTGCTGACGAGATAAGCGTGCGCGTGCGCGACTGGTGCCAGCAGCGCGCGCCCGACGACCAGCTGCGCCGCGCACTCGCCGCCGCCGCCGACACCGCGCACCGCGCGCAGCGGAAGTACGACAAGGTATAGGGAGAAAGAAAATATGTATTTGTGGTTAATATGACGTAAAGAAAACTCATAAACACAGAAAAGAACCAGTTGTGGGAATATATGCGTTACATCTACGCGAAATGGCTATCACTCAGCATAATGCTGTGACATTATACGAGACAGATCCACAGCACCACTCTACAAAAGAAAAATAGTCTGACATTCCCTATATCTACAGTTACTTCTTTGAAGCCTTTAATTAACAAGTTCTGAGAAAATAATGCATTTTGCAAGGGTTTTTTAAAATGTTTGTATTAATTCGTTATTCGATTTGACGCTCTAAGATTACGTTTGTCCCGGCAGGCGCGGCGCGCGCTGCGCGAGTGGCGGCGCACGCGCGCGCTGGTGCGGGCGCGCGAGGAGTGGTGGAGCGGCGCGCTGCGGGACGCGCACCGCGAGTACGCGGCGGCGCTGTGCGCGCTGCACGAGCGGGTGCAGCGCCTCGAGGTGCTGCTGCTGGTGAGCACCGGCGCCCGCGCGCTTGTGGCGCATCGAGTTTTAGGCCCGCTTCCACCACAGATCACTAAACATTTAAAACTAAACTTGTATGATTAAGATATAACAAAGATTTTACTTACGTGAGAACATTTTAAAATATAGTAGTATTTTACTACTTGTGTTTTTAACTATTAATTTATTGTTACGTTTAGCCTGTGTCATCCTACTGCTAGACAAATTTTGTCTTAGCCTGTGTCATCCTACTGCTAGACAAAACAAACGACCAGTGGTTCACATTAGTATTGGAAGTTATGGGGAGCGGCTTTTAAAGCCGCTCCCCATAACTTCCAATACTAATGTGAACCACTGGTCGTTTGTTTTGTCTCGTCTCCTTCTATCTCAGAGCTCCATATAGTAGTTATTTTGACCCACAGCTGACATCGTTCTGTCTCTGTCACCTTCAAACGATTGATAGAAACAAAACGATGTTTTAAATACTTTTAAATTAGTGATTTGTGGTGCAAGCGGGCTTTAGAGACAGTTTGACGAGAGCGGTGGCTCTGTCATTATTGTGTACTTCTATGCCAATCTCTTTATAAAACTCAATATGTCATAAAACGCCCGGGTACTGTACGGTATAGACTCGAATATTCGAACCTGAGTACAGATTGCTAATCGCGCTGAATTCGCATATAATTAACATCCTTCTAGGGAATTAAACTAACATACTGTTGAAGATGTTTTACTATAAAAGTGAAACCAACTGTAAAATATCAAAACAAATGTCTCCTATTTGATACAAAAATGCAATGCAAAATTATATAAAACAGATGATGTTTTAACTGTTCGAGTTGTTCGGATAATCGAGACTACTGTACTTACTTTGCTAATATAAACCCCTGATTATGATAGGGTTCGCCTTTAGGCTTCATTTTCTATTTGATCTTGAAGATTATAAACTTTGTGCTTTTTACATTTTGAAAATGAATGCATAGACATTCCGGTGACCGTCAATTTGACAGACGTGTCATCGGACCTCATGCTGTAACTATGATTTCAGAGCAAAATAAACATGGTCTATGACACCGTTTACTGCAATCACATGAACACTAAATCATCATCATAATCATACCTCTGCTCTTATCTCTATTTATATGGCGTCGGCGCAACATGTTTTTTCATGTCACATGAATGCTATAGTTTGACCGGGACCGCTGTTCCGCGCCTTAGGTATGTGTGCGGCGGGACGGAGGGCAGGGCAGACCGCTCATTCGTCAATGCTCACGGCGCGACCGGTCCCGCCCGCCGCTCATTCGTCAACGCTGCCTCCCTTCTCGCCTCGTAATCCTAAGGCGCGGAACAGCGGTCCCAGTCAAACTATAAATAATTTTCATTGTGTTCAATCCACATTTTAATACTTCTTTACCGTCAGATCGTTGGCTTTGTCACCTTGAATCTTAGTGTTGTGCGGCTAATAAATTCAGCAATCACACGAACATTTCACATTCTTTGTGCAAAAAATCTGCTTTCTCAAAAAAGTCGAAGGTCACCAAGTTGCTTCTTTCGAATCTTCACAAACTCGAGCAAATTCCGTGGTAAAAACAATACGCATTCAGCAACATGGTAATGAGGCCGACTGCTCCAGACGGTAGGTTTCGCTCTAATGACAGACGTGTTCTTTTTGTGATAAATTAATTACACTACCATTCTAGGAAACTCAAAAGAAGGCGGGTCTCCCAGTGATGTTGCCGCATGAACCGTCGGCTCGTCGTGAAACGCCGCCTTTACCCCGCCGCCCCGATCCGGATCCACTTTTGATAAACAGTTAGTATACATTTACTTAGCATTTGTTATGGGAGATTTTTTATCGCGCACTGGATCTTCAATGCACTGTTTAGCGCCGAGAGATGACCATCCAATAGTGTGTTTTTTGACGCGTTAGGATGCACTCTGTTGTATTCTCAATGTTCGGTTCAACAGCGAGCGTTGGAAATCTTGCTCGTGCAGACCTAGGTGAAATAACGCACATTACACTTACGTTTCAATTCAAATTCAAAATATTTTTATTTCACATAAACCTACATGGGCACTTTGAAACGTCAGAAGACAGGTGCACGGTTCCAATTGGTCGTTTCCTATGGAGAAGAGCCGGCAAGAAACTCCACAGTTACTCTTTCAAAAATAATTGGCTTTTACAATTTTTTCAAATAACAGTGTGACTAGGTATGGGAGGACAGTGTAGGTCTTTCACCTGTTTACCTCTTTACAGATCCCTGGAGTTCCGACAGCGATCTTTCCGATCTATCACCCGTGGAGGACGAATACGCTAAAGTGGACAAGTCGAGGCGGAGCGAGGCGCCCGACCTCGGTGACGTCACCGAACCTGTCGTTGAAGAAGCTAAGCCGGTCGTGAGTGCGCCCGCAGCGAGCCCCGCGCCGGCCGCGCCGGCCGTGGCGCCGGCCGCGCCCGCCGCGCCGCCCGCGCCCGCCGTCACTGTGGTCACCACGTCGCATCCTGTTAATACAACTCCTGTGACACATACGACACACGCTGCTCCTCAGCCGATGAACCATCAAATGGATACTCAGTAAGTTTCGAGATTATCCAAATATTACGCGCCGTGAGCAGTTATCTTATGGGTCAGCGCAGACCGACACAATGGCGGCGAGGCGACTAATTCTATAACTACCAACCTTGGGATAGAAGAATCGCGATTTTCTTCACCATGTCTATTGTTTTCCTTCACACGTTCAGTTCCATCATAGTTCTTTCCGCCCTTTTCCAACTAGGTTGGCAAGCGAAATTCGTAGGTTGCACCTGAAACGAGAAAAATAAGTTCACAGAATGGTTACATATTACGATGCAGAAAAACGAAATTAGTGCGGGCACAATTATTGCGATGATCAAAAAGACAGATTTTTATGTTAATTAATTATTTAATTTATATAGTTATTCGCTTGTCGGTTTTTCGATACGGATCACAGCCGCGCGTCTTTAGAGGCGGCTCGTGTTGACGCGCGCCGTCTATTCATTAGACGGTGTAGAGCGCGCCACGTATCCAATCTCCAATCATAATTAAATGATTACGGATTTGATTCTATGAAGAGGAATTGATCATCTGGAATCGAAAAGATGAAAACCAGACATCGTAACAAACTACCGAAAGTTGACGGACTAAAAAGCGGTGCGGCGGCGCGGGGCGCTTCTCGTGTCGGCTCGCCCTGTTTACGCGCCGTTTAATCACACTTTAAAGAGTACAAAGAATATAAATGCATACAATATAAAATGCTTTTGTTTTCAGGTCTACATCGTCGCTGGTCGGCGCGGGCACGACCAGCGCGGGCTCGTCAGTGGTCGCGTCCCGCGAGCTGGACGCGGCCGTCCCGCGCGGCGCGCTGCTGGACACGTCGGCGCACCGCGCGCGCACCGACCTGGCGCGCCACCGCCACCACTCGGCGCACTCGCCGCACTCGCCGCACTCGCTCAGCAACGCCAGCTCGGTCAGTACTCGCATCATACGAGGTTGCGGGCTGCTCAACCGGGATATGCTGCGGATGCCTTATTAATAAGGCCTCCAGGAAGGGCGTAAAACTTATAAACTAAGCGACTACACGCTAAGGGCACCCTCTGTGGGGTACAAACCTCGACTACACTACGACTACGAAACAAAAATATTATGATACTCCTTTTGTTTCCAATAAAATATTTTTTTAGACTACGTTTTCAATTTTATAAATAATTTCCTCCTACAGATTATTTGATAGTTTCACTTGTTTTACAGTACGACGGTCTGGACGATTCGTACAACGACTCCGCGGATGAGTCGCTCAGCGAGTCCACATCAGGGGGACCGCCTCACGTTAGTGCTGTGAGTTCTTATTTTATATTTAGATTTGGACTTACAATAAACACTGTACACCATGTTTCAATCTGCACAAACTTATCTGACCAGTCGAAGATTACTCTTAACATAGTGTATGCTAATCACTAGCACACATTTTCAAGGAACTTTTAACAAGCAAAGAAATCGTTTCAGCATCGTGACACCCGTCAGAGTTGCGGCAGTTCCGTGGGCAGTGCCACCGACGAAGCCGTGTACTCCAGAGATCACAGGCATCACCCTCTGTCGGGTAAGAACACGTCACATCATGCTTTCTAATCATTGTCTACCGTGCAACGCCGACCATTGAGCGTACGTTTCAAAATATAACCAGTTTACCAATCATTGGACTATTTTCAAACTTACGCCTAATAATGTTTAATGTTTGTAACCTTCACAAGTTCATAACAAACTCACCACAAACGAAATTGCGGGGTAATTGTGTAACACACTAACAGTTGCAATGCCTTTCATTTTAACAATTCGACAACATTCATTGCGTTATTTACGTTGTCGAGCAGTCGAACATATGAAGCAATGGATTAGGAGTTTCTTTCAAAATCGCAAAAGAAAGTGTGTTACGCAATTGGGGTGCTGTTCGTACCAATGTGATTGTGAATAATAGCGGCCCGTTAACGTCCTGTGCTTAAACCGAACACCGATGGAGAGCCCAGTCGGGGGGCGTGCGGGGCGTGCGGCGGACGCGCTCGGGGCGCGGCAGGTAGTGTAGTGTGCTGTGGCAGGTCCCAGCGCGTCGCTGGCGGAGCAGCTGAAGCTGGTGCTGGCGGAGCGCGAGCGGCGCCTGGCGACGGGCGCGTCGCCGCCGCAGCCCGACGCCGTGCAGCTCACCAACGACCTGGTGGACGAGATCCGCCAGGCCGTCAGCGAGGCCAACGCCCGAGGTTCGTACTCGCCCTACAACTGATGCTATGCCACTTCACGTTGCTTCTCTTCAATTTTTTTCTCTGTTCTTTAAGTTTGGAGATTCGTGTAAAACGTTTTTATTGTTTATAAGAAATAAAAGTGTTGCCAGAAATTAAAAATACCTTTTATTTATAAAGTTTATAAGAACAAGTTTTTATACTCGAATCCTTCACTCGAGGACATGTTTTCTCGCGCTAGGCTTAGACCTACATCTGAATTGTAAAGAACAGATGGCTGCAGAGCGTGTGCGTTTACAGAGTAAGCAGCAAGTCTTCGAAGAATTATTTTTTCTCTTTGTGGTTTTACTGTTGTTGTCTTTAGTTTTCTGCACATCTTGTATGTTGTGTTGGTGTTGGTTCGCTTTTCTAAAATACGGTATTGTTTGGTGATGGTGCTATAGTTCATTTTCAAGTGGTTGTGTAACTTGGCCTTGTTAAATCCTTGGTTGTAAATCTTGTAATGTATGCCAGTACAACTTGAAAATTAGATTTTTAGATGTAATTAATTTTAGATGTATTCCAGTAGATAATATTTGAAACTAGTAATATAGTAAAACCTAGAAGCACAATATGTACAGAATGAAATGCACACTAAAATTATGAATTTTCGGCGTACATTTTCTAAGGCTTTGGTTTCCTATTTTATGCTATATGTGACTTCCGACTTCATCGTCAACGTTCCGATCGACGTCTGAACGCTAAGCACAGCGTCGGTAGTCAATACGTCCGCAGTGGACGACGACCCAACATTGATGTTTATAGATATTATTTTATGATCCTTGTCGCTTTTGTCGTATAGTGCATTAAAAGTTTTCACTGATTCTGTCAATAGCTCGGCTTTTTCTTTATAAAATCTCGCCATTTTGGACTGACACGACCTCCTGACGCTGCAATGGTTCGAAATAACTAGAGACGCGACGCAAAGCGTTTGAATGCCGCGTACGACAAGACGTTGACGTCGACGTGTGTAGGACGACGTCGACGTTGTCGTCGACGTTGACGTCGACGTGTGTGTGTGCCCACAACAGTAAATTTCTATAGTAAGTATCGTTACGCGGTATGCGGCGAGCTTTTTTCGACTAAAAATCTATAATTAATTAATACATAACATAACATCACGCCTTGTTTCCCCGAAGGGTTGGGCAGAGGTGTCCCTGTAGCAGGCCTGTTAATAATTTCGGTGAAATCCAGTTCTCGGAGTAAATCACTTTCAATACTCAGTAGGGATAACTTTGATTGGCGGTTTTGTGTCATTGCAGTCCGAAGTATTTTTTTTAATTATTTTCATCTTCAAAAATAAGCGTTCTCCGGTGCAGTTCGAAACCATCAAAATCAAGTACATTCTCAACGTAATTCCAACATTTGAAAATGTAGTTCTGAAATTTTGGTTTTCGAGTATTTGACAGTAGAAGATCCATAGATTGATCTTTTTGATAATTAATGTTTTTATACAAAACGATCAATGTAGCGAATTGGATCACCAAGACTTGGTTCCAAATCGTTTTTGTATGTTTTGTTTTGTTCGGAGTGTCCAATTCTTCTAAAATATTAAGAAATAAAAATCGAGAACGTACCATGACATATGCATGTAATCTTTCGGTCAAGTACTTACTATATATAAGAGCGCACACACTGGATGCGAATTAATCGTACATATTGTACGATTAACGTTAGTAGCGTTAAACTCTTTGATCGTATACGCGCGTATAGTGCCGACGACATTCGAAGTCGATCCCAACTTCTTGGGAAATTTGGTTGCAGTCCGCGACGCCGTCGTGCGTTTTTAAATATAAAATGGACATCGAAAATTTTATTTAATTCGGTTTTCGGTATCAAAGTAATTCAAAGTATAATTTTTAAGACCATCAAATACAGATGAAAATTAGAGATTTTCCTGGCGGCCGTAATAATATGACGGAACCGCTTTCTTAGGACACCAAAGCTTTAGACTGACCTTTATCAGACAACTCTTTTTTACCAGTGTGAGCTTCATCCTTTACCTATACACTGCTATAAGGATATTTTGGCGCTCGAATGACTGACAGGGGGCGCTGTTGGTAAACATTTGTGCAATTTCACTTGAAATGTATTCAAAAACCAAGATGGCAGCGTTAGTTCTGATTTTGGCCAAAATAACCTTGTAGCGTTATACTTCTAGGAAGGGCCAAAACGTACGTGTATTATAGTTGACGTTGGGTTATGGTTATAGTAAAGAAAGCTCCGGCGTGCGTAGTCGGCGGCGAGGTGCCGTGGCAGCCGCTGTCCAGCGCCGTGTCCGAGGCCAGTCTCACGCCGCCGCCGCTCGCGCAGCCGCATCCCGTCAATCACTGGACCAAGCAACAGGTACCTGCACCCGACATAATAATGATCTCCATTCACGATCGAATGACGTAAAACCATTAGTATGTCATTGCAATGTAACTCTAACCTCGGTAAGGTATGGTATACATTTGAATTATTGCCGAGGGTTTTATTCTGATAAAACTCATGAACTAAATTAGAATGATTACCGTGAGTCTGCTCAGGGTAATCATTCTAATTTATACTTTACTACAATGACGTAAGAGATTACAATTAATTACTAATGGTTTTACGTCATTCAAATTTGATCTTGAATGCCCTACTTTACTCTTCTCGACTCAAATTAGAATTAACCGAAACATTTATTAGCTATATTTTAAAATAATGTTACGGTTAATTTTAATGAGTGAGTAAACTACCACCACAGCTGACTAATAAGAAAAACTTGGATCCAAAGCGAAATCTAAACCGATACTTTTATCTACTGGGCATTGTACGAAAACTGCCCTTACTGCTAACAAATAAAGGCGCTCGTAAACTCAGTTTTGCCATGGACGTGTAACTATTATAAAAAAAATTCTAGGTATGGCAGTGGGTATCCGGGCTGGGTGAAGGTCTCGAGCGTCACGCAGGTGCTTTCGCAGCGCGCGGCGTGGACGGCGCACTGCTACTGGCCCTCAGCTCCGCAGACCTCAAGCTACTAGGCTTGGGAGGCGACGACCGGCGCCGCATGAAACGACGCCTTAAAGAGCTTCGCACCGCACACGAGAAGCACCTCAAAGCACTCAAGAAGGCCGAGAAAAAAGCCAAGAAGAAGTAAATCCTGTGACACAACCATGCCATCCACCAAAGAATGAGTCAGTTCACATGAACTTACCGTCTAATTCGATGCAATGCAATTTGACTCTTCAAAGCAATTAGATATTTAATTTTATGTTGGAGATGTGAAAATGATTGCGTGTGATGATTTTACGTAACCTGGTTCTTACTGTTTTTCTTTTTATTTTCTGATGCATAAGTAAAGTTTCATGTGAACTGTCTCCTGTGTTTCTCGACTATATAATTTGTTTTTCTATGGCATCTATAATATATTATGAAATATAATAGTTTGTACCTATAAACATTGAACTAATTTCCCAGTATATATTTTACATTATCTAGAATTTCTGACTCTCGTGTTCAACTTTCTTTTTCTTGCCTTTTCTTTCTGTATGACGTGTATGAAAGTTCGACAGCGTGTAGTTACATTCTAAGATATTAGAAATACAGGTAATTACTTGGAACATGTTCATGTGACTGAAGCTCGAGATGGTGTTGGTGGTGGGTATAAAGCTGTGTCTGATAGCATACAGAGTGCCATCTGACCCATAGCTTAGAGACTAGTGATGTTAGTGCTGCTTCAAACGAAGAAACGAATATTATTAATCGAAAATTAGACATAAGTGAATGTGGAACAGGACAAGTAGAACTCATTTATCTAGACTGTCTAATGTAATCTATTTCCATATATCCTTAAACAGGTATTTTGTTGGTTTCTTCATCGTTCCTACATTTTTGTATTAATTGTGTCAGTTTTTCTTGAAGTTCGAGATCACGTTGTGGACTATAGGAAAAGATACTGGCTCAATCTAGTCATAAGATGAATTAGCTGTTCTAAAGTCATGAATTATAACAATTTTTCTTAGAAATTTTCAAGTATTTAAGATTAGGACATAACTTTCTTGTATGTAATGATCACCAATTATAATAATGAGATTGTAACGCGGTAATTTATTTTATATTTGTAGCCAATGCAATGCAAATTGATTTTGGTAATCTTTGGCATTTATTTATAATTATTATAAAATATAATGCACAAAATGTACTTAGTGATACGGTGACTGATTATACTCTACAATGTCGCCAACGTTTTAGTATATTTTAAATTGTATAGTGAAGTAACGTTCATGAAACATATTGTGATCTCATGTCATGTAAGAGTACCAGGTTATCTTCCCAGCCCATGTCATAGTATTTATTCGAAATGTCTATCATGTGAATTTTTATGAAATGCAATCTTCACGATTTATTATACATTCCAGTAAATTACTATATCTATGTAGTTGTTTCTGTGTGAGGTTTTGGTCCTTTAGATGAGCTTTATAGTTTTTCTTAGGCGACATACATATGGTTTATCTAACATGTAAGTGTTACTGTCTGTGTATTCATGTGCGTCATTTGGTTCCGTGCCCTATCATGTAATCGTGTAAATATAGTCTCGAGTAGACCACGTGGAGACTACCAGAGTGAGCTTGAAATCATACTGTGTGAGTGGATGTACGTTACGCATTTAGAATATTTATTTCATTTAAGATTTAATAATAAGTAGAGTCCATTGCCAAAATTGATCAGTACTTTTGTTTAATGTTGTTGTTTTTTTTTTAATTTACAGTTTCCTTTTATTATTTAAATATATTTATTTTGGGACCAAATTAATTTATTATGAATTTAATTATGTATTTGGGTGTGTGTTCAAGAGAAGATTTTTTATTTATAATTTAATAAACAAACCAAAGTCTACATCACATTGTTTTTTACTGTGTTCTTTGTGAGTATCATGTCATGTACATTTTGTGAGAAGACGATGAAAATATAATCTGCAATGTAGATGTGAGTTTTCTTGCTGCTATTCTTAATGCCTGTAAAATGCATGGAATCTTGTCTGTAGTTGGGAATTATGAATTTAAAAAATAAAATAAAAGTAATGACTTTGAAACAAGTATTTAATTAGCAGGTGGTTTTTGGATCTTAGGCTTTTTGTTGCGTTTCCGTTTCTTGAATTTCTTTGCTGGTGGTGGTTTGATTTCCCCTTCCTTTTCATCATTATTGTCTTTGACATCATCACCATAACTTACAGTAACAAAAGCTCCTGGTTTCCTTTTAGGTGGTGAAGTGAGTTCCTCTGCTTCATCTGAATCATCATTTTCTTCACTTGCAACTTTCTCTTCAGTTTCATCTTCTTCAGACTTCTCTTCCTTTTTGACAAGATGGCTTTGTCTGTTTAATGTAACACAAGTCACTCTACATGCTGCATTGCAGGAACATAATTCAACTAATTTCGAATCGTCTACAGACCAAACTTTTAGTTCTCCAGTGCTAGAAGCTGAATATAACATTTCGTTTTCATAATGCAGTGATTTGACCCTCTGTTTGTGTGCCTTGTATGTCAGAGCTTGAGTATCAGACACAGTTAGGGTTATTACATTTCCATTTTCTAATCCCACAAATAACCTTTCATCAGTCAACCACTGCACTGATGTTGGTTTTGAGTTGCATGTGATTCGTTTTTCAACCCCTGCTTTACTAATTGTCCACACATCAACTGTTTGTTGCGAAACTAATGAAAATCTATCTCCTGCAGGAGAAAATTTAATTTCTGTTGGCAACAATACGCCTTTACTTGCAAGGTTGATAGTGAAGGCTGGGCGACCTTTGATCAAATTCCATGTTCTCAAAGTCTTGTCACCACCAACACTGAGAGCAAGTTTATCTGATGGATGTACAGCTATAGCGGTGACTGGCGTACCTGAAATAATTATTTGATGGTAAGTAATATTAATCATTAATTTGATTGTAAGTATTGAAAAAAATTAAAGTGAATATGATAAGAACTGCAAACACAAGTCAGTCACAACATGATTAGGCATGTGGGCATGGCAAAATGTCTTCATTGCTTACTCGCTTGGATGGAGTTTAACGTTCCGAACATGACTGATCTCAGCGTGAGAACTCCTGAATGCAGTTTCTGTTTCGGTCGTAGTTTAGAAACAGAAACTCGTTTTTTTGCTGAAACTCAACCGAAACCGAACTTTCGGTCAGACACTAGTTGATTGATTAAAAAAAGGTTGAGTCCCTAATTATGATAGTAGTTTATAAGAAAACGATTGCATACCTCCATGGGCTTTTTTCCATATCTTTTCTATTTGCCAGTTGCCTGTTCTAGTTACAATAATAGAACCATCATCACTGCCAGTTAGTAGATGTGTCCCATTATTGGTGAATGCTACAGTATTTATTGAACCATCGTGATTCATAAGTACAGTGTGTTCTTTACGAGTTTTCATGTCGATAACGACCACTTTGTCATCAGTACCACCGGATGCCATGAACTTGCCTCCGATAGACATGCACCGGACTGATGCTGTATGCGAATGGGTAGCAAACGTCTGCTTCAATTTCATTACCTGAAAACACGAGCGAATAATTATATTATTTAGTACCTAACAATAATGTCCAAAATTAAATAATATTTAAAAAACAGTAAGGGGCTTACCGCATCTTCTGTACGTATTGAATAACCAAGTACGAAGCCCTCGTACGTGCCAACTATCAATTCATCCATTATTGTTGTGCAGTAGCAGGTTTTTTAGTAATAAATAATCAAAGTTATCATGTGAAAATAGATTATTTTGATCCCTTTCCTAACCTCCAAACATGCACGATACCATTTTGGCACGATGTTATTTTGAAACTACTGTCATGAGCTGTCAGTGAATATGTCAAAGTCATACACACTACTGACACTACACACACAGTGCTGCCAACCTTTTTTCAATATTTAGACACTTGCAAAAAGTTGCTAGATTGTCAGATTTTGTTATCCAAAAAAGTTGCTACAAGTAGGTACCTCCATTATAACAATAGGTAGGTTACAATAAAAATTGTATAATCAAACTCGAACTCCAAATCAAACTCCATATTTTCCCATTCCGACTATTACTATTTCTTTATTTTCCGCAAGCATGAATTTTAACTAGGAAGGATTTTTGAAAATTCTCTCCAAAGGGGTAAAATAGAGGGTGAAAGTTTGTATGAAAGTTTTACATTTTTTAAAAGTTAGAAACGTGTTTATTGGTACTTAGACTTCTGTTTATGAGATCAATTCAGTTGTATTATCCTGTTTTGGAAACTATCCGCTAACCAAGGGTTTTATGTGGAATGAAAGTTAAAAACAGTTGTTAGTTGTATTATCGGTTTCTGATAACTCATCCCCTAAGAGTCCTGGAAGAAAGGAAGTTGCCGATGGGAAATCCTTTTGGACACGGCTTGTCTAAAATAAAAATGAATATTATTTCAAAATATAATTCCAACTGTACTAAAAATACTAAATTTATTTTTCAAAGTAAGACAGTCTATAGTACACCACTAGTTCGTTTTTATTTAACAATCGAGAAAAAATTGACAGCGTCAAGAGAAAAACGAAAACCTCACTATTTCTATTTTTTGTGCAGGATATCGAATGGATAAATCTGTAATTAAAATTTAACTACTCAATCTCTGTTTAATTCTTTAGCACGAACATATTATCATTCTGGTAAGTATGCGTGTGCACGGTATAAGAGGCAGTGTTTGAGTGAACGTCTGGCGCTATCGATCTCCGTGGTTGGCATTATTTGCTAAACTGTTTGTTTGTTATCTCGAAGGATTCCCAAAAGAGAACATATTTAGACATCTACAAGATGGATTTGGCGGAGACGATGAAGAGTGTACTGGCTAAAAGCACCGGGACTTCGAGCGGCGCGGCGAGTACGTCAAGTTCGGCTACCCCGCACGGGGCTGAGGGCTATGTCACCGAGAAGCTGTACATGCTGCTGCAACTGTATCTTCAGAACAAGGGCTGGAGCCCCAGCATAGAACTGCTTCAGTGTTTCAGTGATCTCAAAGAGTCATCTATGCTTCCCAGTGCTGCTTATTTGCAGTAAGTAAAATATTTCTGACTTTTGTTGATAATGGACTTTCTTACAAGATTCTGGTTCTAAATATTGAGATTCGAGAATAAGAAAAGAAAGAATGAAAAATGCCTTTATTGGCATTATTACAGAAAAATATACCTTAAAACTATAAAAACAGAAAACAGTGATTATAATGCCAAAAGGGCCTCAGCTTGCATAATGTCAGGTGAAAACACAAAGGGTACCATCTGATGCTGATTTTCAGCTGCAACCCACGCTTGTCACACACTAGAATAATAAACACAAATAGGGAAGTTTCTGTCCGTTTTAATAAATATTTTAAAGGTAATATAGGATAATTAAAAGGGCATATCAACCGTCATTTAATTATTATTCAAATAAATAATTTATGACATGTCTTGTGTTTGTGTCATTTATGTATTGAGCTCGCCATAAAGCAATATCATATATATTTTCAGAATGATGGCATCCAGAGTAGGTTTAGATACACAAGGAAGACTGATTCTTCGTGAAAACGGCAAGATAATATTGCCATATGAACACTTTGCAAATGCTGTCATGTTGAAACACATGAATGGACCTCATGGACTTCATCTAGGCTTAGAAGCAACCGTTAGAGCCGTAAGTTGGATTTTTTTATCACTTAATATGATTTCAAAGGAAATTCATATTAGATTTCACATTGTATGATTGAATTATAATGGAACACTTAGGGCCAGCAACAGTAGGTTCCTATGTACTATTCAGACAAACAATAGTCATTAACATGAGAAGAAGACTACTTGTGTGATCTCCATTTTATCTGAGACCCAATTCCAGCAGAATGCTATCAAGCATACAAGTTGCATTAAATTTTTGAATAATGTAAAGAGGTCTTATTGATACAGTATGTTGCATTTCAATCACAAAGTACAGTCATCACGAATTTCACTTGCTCATGAAAATGAATATTAATTTCTAGGTTGTAGAGTCATACACAATAGGCCGGGAGCAGTTTGGAATGGAGAAGGAGTTCATAATAGAGGTAGTGCAGAACTGCCCTAACCCTGCTTGCCGTTATTACAAAAACCAGCTGGAGATGACGCAGAAGTCAATACAACAGCATCTGTCTCAGCAGCCCACATACATACCTGGTAATTTTTTATTTCTTGTTGTTATTCTGATTTTGTTGCAAGTATTAATCTTGGTGGCTTATGTGCATGGTTTAGGTAAAGCTGCCTGTCAATTCTTGAGATGTTTTACATGTTGTTCTCGGCCACCCATCAGCAAAATGACAATCTCCATACAAATTTTCATTCCTGTGCCCACTTGCGTTGTTTAAGGACCTCTTGTGCCAAATTTTAAGCAGTGCCAGTTTCAGCGGTGTAGGCTGTGCATTGTCTGTTTGTGATTTTAAGGATCTTATTTAATAGATGGATGGAAATCAAGTACTTGTCACTGACAAGTCTTTTCATGGACCATGCAGGGCACCTCACTAAAACAAATCTGAAAATTAAAAATAATCTTTGAGCATTTTTGTTATTACTTATTATAAACTAAAATTAAAAGTTGTAAGTATCCCTGGCTTAAAATCAGAAAGGAAAGATTATAAAAATAATACAATATTATATTAGAGAGAAATCATTACCATCAAAAATAGAAAATCATTGTGTGCATTCACAGTCCAATTGGTTTCCATTAAGATAATGTACATGCTTCTAACTGTATTATGTTCTTATGAGCTATTATGACCTACTTGGGAAATCAATGCAATGATTCAATACTAAACATGTACTACTTTATATACAAACCAGTATTTGCCTGTGGCTTCGTCCGGGTGGAGAAATTATCCCACAGGATTGTATTACTGGGATAAAAAGTACCATATTTCCTAAACCAGGTCATAGTCTATTGGTATGGTAAATTTCATCAAAATAAAAATCAAATCAAATTATTTTATTTCACATAAACCTACATGGGCATTTATGGAACGTCAGAAGCTAGGTGCTCGGTTTCAATTGGTTATTTCCTATGGAGAAGAGCCGGAAAGTAACTCCACAGTTACTCTTTTTAAAATAATTGGCTTGTACAGTATTTTCTAATTACAGTTTTGATAGATTTGGTATGGGAGGACAGTGTAAGCCTGTTAACATGTACCAGATACTTAATAAAATAGAAAATGGTCAACAAATCTACAGTTTACAAGGCCTACAACATTCTCACATTCACAAAATATAAAATAATCTATATAAAAGATAAATAAAATAATAGAAATAAAAACTTAGTTAAACCAAATGACATGATTGCCGTTACAACTGTTAACTGTAACAAAACTGAATTAATAATTTGACAGGATATTGTTAACAAAAGCCACTATTATGGAGTTGAAATAAGAATTGTAGGTATATAATGTCAAATAATGTGAAGATTATGTCAAGGAAGTATGTAAAAAATTCGAATTGAAAAAAGTCATCGACATTTGGGAGCAGCCAGGAGAAATTTATATAGTTAAATCATGAACATACAATCACATACAAATTCAGTAAGACGTGAAATGGTAACAGACAGTCAGTCAGACTGACAGACAGTTACTTTCGATTTTTTTTAAATATTAGTATGGATAAAACGGTGAATAATATTTGATATATTATGCACTTTTCTTGGTTAGTTTTGTATTTCTAAAAAACGATCGTGGATCTGAATTCATTTTCTTTGAGCTTTCCAGCTATTGCACGCCGTGCGCGCGATGGTATTTTCCATCGGCGAAAATGATGAACTTCCATACAAACTTTCATGCCCTATTTAACCTATTTGAAAATCCTTTCTTAGTACTCACCTTCATTATAAAAGGAAAGCTTGTGCAACATTCCATGCTTCTAGACCCAGCGTTTTAGGCAGTGTCACAGATTAGTATAGATGGTTAACTCCGCAAAATCATTTAAATAAAAAGCGACTCTTGCTCAACGCTAATTAATTACCTTTAGTTATATTCACCTAGAAGTTGCGTCTCTTTCTATCGCGTAACTATAATATCTATATCTTCTGACTATGTCACGCCCACTGAATTCGACAAGTCGAGCCCGCCGCGGACCTACTTGTAGCTTCATACCTAAAATGCGGAGTAAACATCTGTATTCATCTGTGGCTGTGTTATTTGTCAGTGAAAGAATTTAAGAGCGTTTATCTTAAAAGTTGGCAACGTCGCAAATAGCTGTCAAATATTTACCTGTTTTGACAAATTTGTGCAATATTACTGTATGGAAATAATAAATGTGGCTAACTAGCGAACTAGAATATTGATTATATTTAGTCTTAGATGTAAAGAAAAATATATTTGGAAACTTTCGAAATGCATTTTTTACACCAAAAACAGTTACAATATCAAATTCAGTGTTATAATTCCAATTCATTATTAATATTCTAGTTCGCTGGTTAGCCACATTTCATATTTCTATACAGTAATATTGCCAAATTAATCAAAACAGCGAAATATTTGACATCTATTTGCGGTGCTGCCTACTTTCAGAATAAACGCTTTTAAGATTTTTAGTAAGTAGATTAAAGAATAATGTTTTAAATATTTGTCGATCCTGTGTATCAGATGCGGGTGCGTCTAACCTGCCCGACAGTCAGGCAGTGGAGCGTCTATTACGCAGCACGGCTCTCGCACAAGACTACCAGCTTCCTCTTGCACCGCACCTCGCCGCTCTCAGTGAGTTGTTATGTAAAAATCACTTTTATTTCTCTTTTATGAAGGTGCATACTAACTTCTGTTGTAAGTGCAGTTTTTGGCCACACTTTAACTTAGATTGGTGTTTCACAATATGTCTAAAGAAAATGTAAACAAATGGATCAGAACATTATCTTTGGATACCAATTTGTAGTGCCACTTAGAAATTGAGTGCTTTGATTTGATTAATTCCATTCCAATTTAAAATCATCTTGAAAGATGTTTTTCATCTATACTTAACCTAAATTTACGTCGATGTTTTTGAAGTGAAAACTTCTTTAGGCGCGTTGGTCATTTTTGAGGTGGGACAATTGAACTCGCGACACCGTTACCAACACCTCATTTTTGTAAACGCGATTGTGCTCTTTATTTATATTACGTTACGGATCAATTTTCTATGCAAGTATTTTCTTGTTCAAGTTTACACTTCTGTCAGCACTCCCGGAGTGCAACGATTTTTCAGTTTTCACTTCTGAGTGCCACTGTTTTTTTAATTACAATTTAATAAAAATGGTGAGATATAAAGTTGAAATCTTTTAAATATAGATGAAAGTGTTACTAATCCTCTTTACTCTTTTAAATATAGATGAAAGTGTTACTAATCCTCTTTACAGAGTGATTGCGTAAGAATTTAACCTGTACAGGGTTTGTTTACATACTTTTGGAACAGACTACTATAACAAATTCGCAGTTTTTGTTGTTCGTCATTTTTATTCCTCTCATAACATAATTTAACACATTTGTATGTAGTTAGTATTCATATTTTACATTCTTCTTTCTTAAATTCTAGCCAGCCTAACAGGCGAGAAGTCGGACCGTCGCAGCCAGGACAAGTTGTCACAGCACCAACAGATGCTGCTACAGCACCAGAGCCGGTCTCTTGGGCACCAGTCCTCCATTGACAAGTACGCTCACTCGCAGCAGAGGTCTACGAGCTCTTCACAAGCCAGTCTTGAAACCAAGTCCAAGCATCATTATACTGATGAGCATAAGCTCACTGACTTTTTGAGGTGAGTCACTTTGTTACTGCACAACCTTCATCACCTTTCATCTTGCGCTGCATGCCCTGTCATCTGTACACGTGAGGAACTAATGTCTGTGTCAGTAAATGGTGTTAGCGTTGCTGAGTTTTGTGCCAGTCAAAACATGTAACCTCCTTTTGAGCGATATTTGCCTTCGACACGCTAAGACGACTGCTGGTTTAATGTACTGTCATACTACAGCTGCAGCTTGTTTTTTTCTTCTTAAGACCAAGTCGAATAAGTAATTTTATTGAAGAACACCATGCAAACTGTTTGTTTGAAATTATCTGCAAATATTGCTACATCACTACCTATTGTAAAAGAGAGAAGTTTTATCTGGTTCGGCAAAAATTACGAATTTAGATACAAACTTTTATCCCTTATAGGTATCTCTGTAATATGAGGAACTATTGTGCAAAATAAACCTTACAGTTTAGGATGTGCATTGCCTGTCAGTGAATGAATGAATTTAAGATTGTTAATAAGTAGATTAGCAGGGCCATAACTTTTTTAATAGTAAACGTTTCAAACTACTTTGTGAACAGTGTAGTGTAAGTACATGCAAACTGTTGAAGAAAGCATAGCTATTAATGTCAAGCACTTCTGTACGTACATGTTTAACCGAAAGCAAGGTTCGGGAATCTCAACTAACATGCAATTAAAAAATTAATCATCTAAATGCCCCGATGAAACATGTTCACTGTTTTCTGCCTTCTTCAACTTCGAGCCCTCAACTTTTGATCCAAACACCCGGACACCCCCAAAAACCCTTGACGAGAGGTCTGTATGCATTCCGGATATTTACCTCGAAGAGACTGTCATACTTAAGGCACTTACATCTTTAGACTTAGGTAAGGAGCTGGTCCGGATGGTCTGCCTCCTTCTTTCTTTAAGAACACTGCGCAAACCATCTGTGTCCCATTACACATAATTTTTAATAAATGTCTCAGGGAAGGGATTTTCCCTTGTGTTTGGAAGAGGGCCTTTCATCCAGCCCATTAATAAAAGTGGTGACAAAGAAAACGTTGAAAATTATCGACCCATATCTATCTTGTCCACCTTGTCTAAAATTTTTGAGGGTCTAGTTCCCAGCCACTTGCACTGTTGCATCACCTTATTATACCCGAACAACATGGCTTCGTTAAATCCAAATCCATTACCAAAAACTAAATCATTTTTACACAATTTCTATTTGTAAACATGGACATGCGCACGCAGGTTGATGCTGTATACACTGATTTTCGGAAAGCTTTAGGCAAGGTGGACCACAAATTGCTTTTCGATAAAATCGCTTTCAATGGCATAAGAGGCAATTTACGGAGATGGTATGCTTCATATATATTTCATAGGACTTAAAAGGTCCTATGAAATCAATGGATTCGAGTCTGATTATGTGTTCGTCGAATCAGGTGTGCCTCAAGGAGCTGTCCTAGGTCCATTGCTTTTTATCTTGTTTATAAACGACATAAAATCCTGCATCGTCTACTCTACATTCCTAATGTACGCCGATGACATTAAAATCTTTAAGGCTCGTGCGAACACTCAGAATTGTTTGCTACTACAAGAGGACTTATGCAGGCTTTCACAATACTGTCTGGTCAATTAACATCATCTTAGTTTTCCAATATGTCACTTTATTTCTTTTACTAAAAACAAAAATACAATTAACTTCCCATATACCTTGAACGACATACAATTGAAAAAAACTGAGTGCACACGTGATCTTGGCGTACTGCTTGATTGCAAATTACATTTAAATACCCATATCGACAACATAATTAACAAAGCCTTTCAGATGTATGGTTTTGTCATGCCGTCTAGTTTTATCTTCTTATCTAAAACACTAGTCCGTTCACAATTGGAATACGCGGTACCCATCTGGTGCCCGTATTATGATAAATATAAGCAATAGAAATGGTTTGCAATAGAATTGGTGAATTTGCTAAAGTATTATAAGATATTGAACTTGGATTCCAGACGCACGTTCACTGATCATGGTGGTGATGCTGTACGGTATATGCAATAACAAATTTAATTGTACTGAGCTCTCGAATGGATTGTGTAACGCAGTACCTAGAACTGTTACTCGGCGGGAGGTGCGCGCACCTCGACTATTCTACACTGCGCGATGTAGAACGAACGCTTGGGTGCGAGCCCCTCTCCCCTTATTGAAAGACCTACACTGTCCTCCCATACCTAGTCACACTGTTATTTGAAAGAATTGTAAAATCCAATTATTTTTAAAAGAGTAACCGTGGAGTTTCTTGCCGGTTCTTCTCCATAGTAAAAGACCAATTGGAACCGTGTACCTAGCTTCTGACGTTTCATAAGTGCCCATGTAGGTTTATGTGAGATAAAAATATTTTTATCACACCTGCTCTGAAAATACATACTAATTATACCAATTAGAGGGAAGAAACGCCTTTATCCCGCCCTTCAAATCCTTTCATCCCAAGGTATGGAAGTTTGTATGAAAATCCTTCCGACCCAAGGGTGGGAAGTATGTATGAAATTCCATTACATACCCGGTTTTTCTTTTTTTTTTAATTTGTCAGCAGTCGTACTGCCAAGAGACTTTAACTGTCTACTAATTAAATTTCAAGTAAATTGTTACTGGCCACATACAGTTTTTTTTTTTTACCAGTTACCAACCTCCTTGGTGCATACAGAAAATTAAAAACGAAATTATTTTTGTATATAAAACGCGCGGAATCACGGAAGAAGTGGCTTCTTCAAGCCTTCAACTAACTCAAGATGTAAACATGTCTCAAAATATCAAGATACCCGGACAAAATGTAACATCTTATAATAGCTGCACTTTTAATAATTGTAGTTTTAACTAAATATAAACATTTCTATGCATTTATGTCCATAATTTTCCTCGTAGGTGTAATAAAAAGCACTATACATCCCTCAGGATAAAGTACAGTTCCATACCTCAAATGGTATGCGCCCCTCGCAAGCTCGTGGCGCAAATGCCATAATCTCGGTTTGGAACTGTCACTTTCTTCCCTCTGAAGTAATGTACTATTTTCTCAAACATGCATGGAAATACTGTCATTATTTTCGAAAAAAGAACTAGCGAAGTATCGAATTTACGGTCAAAGAAAATCAAATCCATTGCAGGAGCGTTTTTTGAATTTGGAACATTACAACCGTCCAGCAATGTTGTATGAAACGGCGTGCTGGGGTTATTAAATACTCTTTGATTGGATCTCTTTTATCATTCTTGTATAGCCATAAATGCGTTTGCCTTTCGGCACAGATGATAAATAGAAAACTGGCGGTAAAGCTGAAAATTCGTCTTGATTTGTTATTTACATATATAATAAAAAGTATGTTTTATTTCCCTGCATTATTTTGAGAAAAGCACTATATATGCCTCGGTGAAAATGGCAATTGCCTGTCTCGTATTAATGAAGTCATCGCCTACGGCTCGGCCTTCAAACTCATACTCGAACTGCAATTGCCTATTTCAAGGCCTTTGTAATAATGTACTAGTGAATTATTATTTTTTAATTTTCTCCTCCGACTTTTAGAAACCTATAACTCACAATTCATTGATTTTCATATTTTCGCGCTGTCGCAAACTAAATTTAAAATAATGGTATCACAATTTCTTGCAAGTCGCCTATAAGACGGATGCTCGGATGCTCTTGTCATCCGCTTCCTTCGATTCGTCGGTATATAGTGTTTTTCTTCTAAATTTATGTACTTCTGTTCTTTTTTCTTCATTTTTCATACTCCGAAGTCACTTCTTGGACAATAGTGTGGGTTTTTTTTTCGACTGTAATATAACTACTTTTTGTAAATGCTGTAATGTATAACTGTTTTTTGTCCCAAATAAATAAAAAAATAATCTCTCTGAAACTAATGATAATATAATCCGTTCCTGTTCCTTTTAGGGCAAACCTAGAGAGCTTGGAATCCTTATCGGGCGGGACTGGATCATCTGCACACGCAGAGCGTTCCGGTGCGGGAGGCGGCACGAGCGCGGGCGGGGGCGCCGGGGGCGCGGGGAGTGCCGGGGGCGCGGGGGGCACGGCGGGCGGCCAGGAGCGCGTGGTGCGCGCCTTCGCCGAGCTGGCGCGCAACCTGCAGCGCATGCGGCCCTGCGTGCGCCCCGCCATGTGCAAGCCCTACGGCAAGCAGAGCGAGCAGCTGCAGAAGAGTTAGTACTCATTGTTTTTAATTTAACGAAGACCCTACAGCCTATACATAAGTCAAAAGATAAATTAGATTTTTTATTTGCTAAGCAGTGATGCATTCGAAAATGATGCGACGATCTATTTAATCTTCATAATTAATGTTGCCACGACTTCACAACACTGACAAAAGGCTACGTCTACCTGCATATCTGTCATTTGTACACATTTCTGAAAAAAATTGTTTCTTTGATTCCAAACGCCATTGCTGAACTTGCACATACAATTGGATTCATGAAATTGTTGTTTTCAAAATTTCAGTATTGTTGGACACCATCCAGTTGGTTCAGTCGCTCCGTAGCTATCTGCCGCCGCCACACATCCAGGTCACGTCTTGGAAGAACGATGACAAGCTCCGGTAAGAACATTTTACTTAAAATACGCCATATTATCTTAATCCATGGGTTGTCATGGATGATCCAATCATTCTTAACCCAATTCACGACATTATTTTGATTTTACTTAGAATTAATGCAATATTTAAAGGTCTCGCGAATTTCGCCAATGAAACTTGCCTTGAACGCGGTTTAAATGTGTTGATCGCGTTCCGTTTGAATCGTGAAATTCGTTGTTAGTCACTGACGGTTATTCAAAGGTTTAAATAACACTCAAATAATTTGTTGGTCATAATTCAACGGCCTCACAATTTTCCGTTTCAATTTTAAACGCCTTCCTTATTTAAATTCAGTTCTAACAACATGGAGGAGCTCGAGAGCCGTAAGATAGTGAGCGGCAACTAGCCACCGGACGCCAGCGCCGCCGCCGACTAGCGCGCGGTGACGTCACCACACGCGACACAGCCACACGGTTTGACGACACGGCAGGACCGGCCGCCTGGGTGAACTACAAGGAGTTTACAGCGAACAGAGTACTCAATATATAGGTTCATATCTGCACAAAAAATAGCATATCGACAGTCGCTTGTAGAAACTAAGCATTTTAATGCAATATTACCGATAGTCGATAAATGGTCTTCTTAGCGCGCACCCCTTAAGTTGCATGAGTTAATAAGTTTTGGTACCCCAATATAGACGGGGTACAGCAAATCTCATACAGTCGTAGATCTTAATATTATGATGATAGTGCTAATTTGATCGCTGTAAACTTCAATACTCAGGCCACACTTAATGTTATTTAAGTTCGTATATAATCAAGATCTGCATATTTTATTCGTAAAAATAATTCTCGATAAAACTTGTCATTAGTTAGTGAGTAAGATTGAGATAGTTTTTCCATTTATTTTGGAATGTTGTACCTTGAGAGTGAAACCGTGTCGGACACTGAGCTGTCGGCTCTTTATTTATTAAGAATATTGTTGGCGCTGCGCGATTTGTGCGTCTACGCATACGCAGAATTACTTGAATATCGGGTGTGTGTACAATATGTAACGTCGCCACTTCATGTTCAGCACAAACTGGGTTTATAATGTAGTTGATTATCATGCTGTCCTTGTTTTTGCGGTTTTTATTGCTTTACTTGTTGGTGTTTGCAGAAGTTTCTTTTTTTATATTTTACTTACATATTTGTTCATACAATTTCATATTGTCTGTTGTAAAAGTTCATACAAACATGTATGCTATTGCTTTCGTTGTTACTGAACGTATTTAATGGTTAAGGTATTTTTTTCTACAGTAATTTCAAGATTCGTCCTAATTATTTTAAGTTTATTCTCAGTTATTATCGTAAGTGCATTATTTACACTGTGATAGAAGTGTAATAGGAGTAGGTCTGAGCGAAGTCTTGACATGAATGTTACTTAGGAACGTGTGTAGTTGTGAGCGTCATGAGTGCGAAGCGGTGTTTGATCGAGATCACAGATGAATACAGATGGTTCCCTCTGCAGTTTAGGTATCAAGCGTACGCGGCGGGCCCGTCTTGTCGGGCCAATTCAGTGAGTGTGACGTAGTCAGAAGATATAAAAGTTAGGTGCGCGATAGAAAAAGAGGCAACTTCTAGGTGAATAGCGCTGTGCGACCTGAATTTCAGTTTATTGTGTCGTAGCAAGAGTCGCTTTTTATTTGAATGATTTTGCGGAGTGAACCATCTGTATTCTTCAAACGAATATCGACGTCAGTCGGTCACTCGATCATTCGCAGCTGTATTTCCACGACGCTATTAAATCGCTGAGTATTATGCGCATATTAATATGTAATAAAATTTTGATCGCCATGTCTTGTCTTGTGAGTGATAGGGAGGTTAGTATCTTATTGAAGACTGCAAATTTTTCACGTCTTAGCTGATGTTGCCTGTGGATATATAAGATTTTAGGATCAGTAAGTTATGATGAAGTGCATACTGTACACTGGGGTACTCGTCGCGTCGTACAAAACGGAATTTTTATTGCTAAGGTTAATAGGTATAAATTATTTTTCGTAGTTAGGCCACTTTTGTATCTTACCTATTCTATTATTTTATATTACCTCAGTGTACAGTAGAGTAGATAGGTCGGTCGAAGGAGCTTAGCTGAAGTTGACTTTGATCGAAATGTATCACTGATAGGAGTCACTATTTACTTCCATAACATCATCATGTGAAATAATGGACTACATAAGTTAATGATTAGTGCAATAATTAGGCAAAGCCTACTTTAAATTTAAAGTTTTGTATCTTAGTACTGTAATTCTAAATTATAAACATAACTTATCATATTTGCATCACAACGGGGTGAGTGTGAGGTTGTATTGCATAGCGTAAGTACTTGATTCTGACATGGTCTCGGTTCATTGGATTGTTGTACGCATCACAATTTATTTGATTATTCTCAAATAACATTAATTGTAAGCAGCTTTTTGTAGGTAAGTGCATCGTACACTTATGTTGTATTTCATATTCGTATTAGCTGTTTGTGTGGGAACTATTATCGGCACACTAGTTGTACATTACCTACAAACTCGCGTTTCGGTACATTATCCAAATATTTAACGAGGCTACTACGTTTTCATCGACAACTAACAATACCCCTAGTATTAATTAAGTTGATATAACCGTCAAAATCTTACTCTTGAAAAAGTATTATAAACTTCCAAAAGAATCTCTCTCTGTATTAGAATTATAAGCTTTCTAGTCAAAAATGGATTTCATATTGCGTTTTTTTATTATTGATATGATCGGAACTCTTTCTTAAGGTATTGGAAATTGATAACTTTGAAGGTGACTTTTTCGTTAAACGTTCGCTCTGTCAGTTCAGCGTGTAACTATAATATTGTGACCAGTAATACTTTGATCTCACACCGTATGAACATAATTACTTGCATCGTACCATATTCTGGCGGCCTGATCGAGCTCGCTGCGGTGACAGAGTCATAATGTAACTGTAATATTTCTCTATTATGTACTTTCTCTCAGTGATGGTTAATTCATACGTAATAATATAGTTTTTGTATTGTATTGTAGTAATTACGGACACGTTAAATTATTCATTATCATGATTTTCTTTCTCATCGGAAAAAAGCATTTATAATTATTTGGTACTACGTACCAGTAATCTTCAACAGCGAATAACGTTTGGCATCTGAATTCTGTGATAAATTTTTATTCAATCAAAATGTAATTTTGACATTATAATGCAATACCAATCGGAAAATTAGTTACTATTTTAAATATAGATTGTGTTTCGAATTTTCTTTAAGTTTATAGTGTACGTCACAGCTGATGATTGCTTGTTTTTAGACTGATTCAATTTGAAAAACACGACACACGGAGGTGTCTTTAACAAACCACTAGTATTATTATTATTTCGCCGATACAGGAGTCGATTCGGTTATAGCGGTCATCAGTTGTATTTATTTTATATCAAAATTGGCCTTGCCATGTAATTTATTCTTTGTATTTGAAGGTTATTTTAATGTAAAGGTGGTAATTTAGTAATGAAAAGCAGTGCTTAGAAATAAATAAATAATGATTAAATTGAATGTTGTTGGTTTTTATTTTCTATTTTCTCCCTAAGGCGATTGGCACACTGCACCGCATCACGCAGCGTGGCGCGGGGCATAGTACCAGTTTGTATAGAAAACACAAACTGTTTGCGCGACGCGTTCCCGCGCGCAGATTATTTGCTATGGCTACAAGCAACGGAAGAACACGCATCCACGCGCTACGCTGCATTATGCGGGGCAGTGTGAGAATCGCCTTATGTATGCAGGCTGAGTTTTTGAAAAGTAATGGCAGCTATGTGAACCGCTAGAAATAACAAAACGAAAGCAATAGAAGTCTGCCTCAAATGGGCAAGCGCATGGAACGCGAGATATTTAAATATATATTTAGTTACCTACTCCAATTATAATTGATGTAGATAAAAACCGACAAAGTGCGTGTCGGAAAACGCTCAATGAAGGGTGCTGTAGTCTGGATGAATATTTACGCATGCACAATACTGATTTTATTGACCGCGAAAATAAGTTTGTATTTCACTGTAGGTACACACGGGTACACATCAAGCTATACATTTCCAGTATAAGCTGACCTCGCATTGTACGGAAATCCTATACAATGCGAGGTCAGTATAAACTGGAAATGTATAGCTTGATGAGTAGCCGTGTGTACCTAGGTACCTACTTTTTATCTGTGAGTTGTATTATTTAAATGTAACTATGGACTAGATTATTGCCTGAAATAAATAAATTAATTAATAAAACTATGAAAATCATCGGCGGGTGTAACCGAAAATATAAGTACAGATGTAGTTTTCATCATAAAATGTTATTTTTTTACATTTTTCAATAATATTCGTTAACGTTCTTTATTGTGTCCATGTGATGGCTCCAGGCCTGCCCCCTATTACATGGGACTTAAACATAACTGGCAAAATGTAGGTGTACTTGCTTTACACCTCGCCGATGCCTGCCGGGAGTGCGAAGAAAACCGAAAGGGAGATCGTGGCCCCCGGCAACAGGGTAACCGAAGGAACACGGGTGGGTTTTAGTCAGTAAGAGTCATGCACGCCCTCTCGCTCTGCCCAGAGCGGGAAAAGTTAATCCATCCAAAGGTTGTCTGTAGAATATCGCTTTTAGCGATTAGACCGCCCATTGTGTCATTCAATGAAAAATTTCTAAATTTATGTCTGTATTTTTTATGGTGTACATTATATGGTGTTAAGAAAGTTATAATCTACCTACCTAGTTTTAAACTATTCTCACACATTTTCTATGGAATTTTTACTTAACCAAGTACATTTTATAAGATGGTCGAGTTTTACTGTTAATTTTTAGTCGTCGTTATTTATTGTCTCCACTACTATAGTGAATACTTTCATGTTATCAAAACAACGTCAAGATTTTAAAATCTAGGCGATTTTACTTTGTAGGCGTGATTAAGTTCCCACATTTATAACAAAACCCAATATGTTTCATAAAAATTACCCAATCCAAATGTTTAAAATAAAACTGATGTTATTGGGTACTTGATGTGTTATAATTTAATTAATCATTTTTAAATGACAGTACACTTTAGATTTAATGATTGAAATTGCGAATTTCCTCATTACTATTATCCTCGCTTTAAATTTTATAATTTAAGTATTATTTTTTTTGCTGATTTTGACTTTAGATTTTAATCAGATTTTTTGTAATTACTTTTAATCAAACTCAAACTCAAAGCATTTATTTCAAATAAACCAATTACAGGCACTTTTGAATTGTCAAGGGGTCGGTCAGTCAGAAAGATGAAGCTAGTTGCCCATTCCAAAGCGTAGTAGGTACCTATGGAGAAGAACGGGCAAGAAACTCCATGGACACTCTTTTAAATCACAATATGTTTACAAAATATTGGTTACATCATTCATATTAAAGTTATAAATGTGAGAACGATGCAAAACGATAAAAGCGTCCGTAATAAAAAATAAAACAATTCAAAAATCAAATTAAAATAAGCCATGGCAGCTAGAAGATGACCAGTCCCTACTGACAGCGCCCGTTCACGAACATGACGCATGGATTAGCACCATTCAGCTCAACCATTTTGAAGGGAGCTAAATGATCCAACACACACGCCACCGTCAGCGAGACATTAGAGTGAGCATGACATATTCTCAGCCTTAAGGGCACATTCAAGTCAATGAAAGACGTACCTAGTAAATGGTAGCTTTAAAGTAGGTACATAGTACTCACACGTGTTATGAAATTATACAATGCTAAGGCATTGAATTTATACAATGCAAAGATGAGTAGTTTTTAAATCTTCAGCAACTCCAACAATATTTTCAAATGCTAATCAATTAGTTTATGCGCCCTTGTGGAGCAGGACCAGCGTTTAGCCAGGCATTTATATCAGCGATGTAATCCCCCAACTTATAATATGCTTGGCTGCATAGTGTGCGTTTTATATAAGATTTAAATTTCGTTTCATTCAGTTGAAGTATGTGGGGAGGTATTTTATTGTAACATTTTAAACAGTACCCCATGAAAGATGAGTCCACTTTAGCCAATCTGAAACCTGGTTGAACTAATTGGTCCCTATTTCTAGTGATATAATTGTGTCTTGCACCTCTTTTACTAAAAAGATGTAGATTTTTTCTTACGTAATGTTTGCATGCCTAATTGGTAGATTGTACAGGGATCTCAAAATTTTGTAAAAATGATATTGGTACAAGAAAGACTAACAAAGTCAATTATGTGCATAGTATTTGATATCCTTAAAATTTGTCGTACACTTTTTTTTCCTTTCCAAAGGGGGCCCTAAATTCTTGTATGCCCAGGGGCCCCGGCTTGCCCTAAGATGGCCTTGATTGTGATTGTTTATATGTCCTTTTGTCTATTCTTCCGTCGACAAAACCCGTTTCTATTTTGGTCATACTAAGCGTGCCTCAAATTCAGCTTGAGTATGAGTGCTTACCTTTTTCTATGACGAACGAACCATGAATCTACTTACTTTTTAAATTTTGTCCTCTATGAAAACTGCTTGGAATAAGGATCAAATTAAAACGATGAAATAAGATTTCGATTATTATTCTTTATTTTTATGAACATTCATAATTACACCAATTTTATGATGAAGGAGTAACAAAGTAATATCAATCTTATTAACTGAAACAGAACGGAATGATTGCCACGACCGTACTTAAAGTAGTTATTATTTTAAAAAGGTAATAAATAAATGATAAATAAAAATAAAGTGAAAAATGATAGACATTGACATTACTAAATGAGACACAAAATGATAGAAATTATTTTCGTGGAATGTTCTATATACACACGTTTGGCACAATCCTTAAGTACACAACACAATAAATACTTATTTTTGGTTTCTTAATATCGATGGTTTCTTAATATCGAAAATATCAATAATTACTTAAAACCCGGAACGAAAATCAACGACGTTAAAATTAAACGCAGTGATCCGATTGGCTGTTGTTAATTTAGTCGACCAATCACAGTAGACGCGCTAGACAATTTATTGGCAAATTTTTGTGTTGATTTTCGTTTAAAAAAACCGGGCGTTAGTCTCACCATTTACCGGTTTATTACAAGTATTACCTTCGAACATTGATTATAAGAGTATATTTAATTATTTATGCATATATGCGTAGAAAACGTACAAAACATCTAATTTCTCATATTTATTATTGTTAATACATGGCGTACAGAATATATATAATTTACTAACACTATTAAAAATACAATAGACGTGGATATATTTAGTAACCTGTTCCGCTTAGCTATTTCTAAAGAGCCATAAAAATACCCTGACTCAGTCAGCGTTCAGCGCTTGTTGTGGCAACACGCCGTGTTCGAGTTCGCGACAAGTCTATCGTCATCCTGAGCACATCGTTGAGAGGTGAAACACTTGTCGGTTTCTTTCAGGGTTTTTTATGGCTCTTTAGAAATAGCTAAGCGGAACAGGTTACTAAATATATCCACGTCTATTGTATTTTATAATAGATTTCCGCAAGGTCACGCCTGAATCAATGAACTATCTTAACACTGATATTGCAAAACATCTATCGATGTCAAGTATGTGCGTACAATACATAGATAAGAAGACAATAATATTATAATCTTACAAATACTGTTCGATGATTTCTCTACCGTTCATTAAGTTTTTTCAGAACTTAATTATTAATAAAAATATTTACAGTGGGTATAACAAATAACTACTTCATCACTGAAATTAATTTGATATGTAACGTAAATTGACAACAATTAACGTCATTACATATTAAAAAAATATCAGCAGGTTATAAAAAATCAGGTTGTCAAAAAAAAAAAAAAACTTAAAGTACTCATATTGACATCGCAAAATCGATAAATGCGTTCGACCGTTTGACGAGCCTTAAGTAATATGTTGAAATGATTAAGTATGTCAATAGAATACGATCTACACTAGGAATGTAAGTAATCTTATGCACCCTACAGCGGAGGACCTAGGAGGTGAAACTTGAGGGGTTGAGTTGAAACCCACACCATTGATTAAGTCCATTTGATTTTTTGAAGGACCTTTAAATTCGTTACCCAAACAGCTGAGTGAATCGAGTTTTGGATTTCCCAGCCCGACTAAAGCTTATTTCTGGACCAACACTGGTATCCTTTACCGTTTGGCAACTCCTTCGAGACATTTTGACATTTTGAGTGTTGTATGCCGCCAGGTGGGATAGATGAAAAATTATATCTATTTCAATGCAAAACAAAAGTTACAACACTTGTTTGTAAAATCATTGGTAATTCGCAGGTAGTGGATAATAAACGTATGGCTGACCAATGAGTACAAGCAAACTAAAACTTCTTCAACTAACCTTCAATATGAATTATAAATTTTTGCTCGTATTGCGTAGCTCCTTACAGTTAAACCCGTATGTGCAAGCGCATACAGTATACGGAACTGATTATTTAATTTTACATTTAATGTAAGTACAAAAATTCTAATACCGTGATCAAGTTCCCAAAAGTCTGTTGTTCGATAAAAACCTTATAAATATTAACCAGCTTGTTTTTAAGATTTCAGAAACGTATACTTACTGCACTACAGCGGATTCGCACTACATTCAAAAGGTTGTTTTAAAAAAACTTTTCCTTAACGAAAAACGGTTACTTATCGTTACGACGACGTTAAGATAGCTGAGTATAATATTCGTTGTGTAAGACGTTTTTTGTTTACGGTGTGGGGTCTACTGCGGTTGGTTTGAACACATAAACGGAGTCATCGAGCCAGTAGTAAGCCTGTGCAAAATCCCCTTCACAGAGGTAGGGGGCTCGGGTCCAGGACACCAGGTCGAATCCAGCCTCCTCGCGCATGAACTTGACGAAGGCAGTGAGCTGGTCTTCAAAGTACAAGCCTTCGATCGGCAGCCGCTCTTCTGGTTTGTGGTCTGGGGTTACTGGAAAGAGTAAAACGGGCATTTTGTAGACTGGTATCATCACCACTGCATCATTTTTCAACTGTTAAGATGTGTATCAATATTGATACACCGTGCTTATTGCCGTTTAAGGAGTTGTGTGACACTAATGCACACGGTTGTCATTTTACTCTTACTATACTATTCTCTAATTATTATTATATAATATTATCCTACTGATATTATAAATGCGAAAGTTTGTGAGGATGGTTGGATGTTTGTTACTCTTTCACGCAAAAACTCCTCAATGGATTCAGATGAAATTTGGCACTCAGATAGTTTATAACCTGGATTAACACATAGGATACCTTTTATCCCGATATTTTCATGGGATCGAGACTTATGAGGGTGAAACCACGTGGCGCTGCTAGTACTTTTTATACACAGAAAAATAAGTTCTAGCCTGGGCGAAATTTCCGGTGTATTTGGGTTTTGGGAAAATTTGCTGTGGTGAAGGTAGTTTTTAAGAAACAAAGAGGGAGACTGGAACGCGTTTAGGTACCATTGCAACAGGTCTGATTTTGATCTGACAGAGATTTTTTTTTTTTATCTACAGCCCCCGCGTTTGGAAAATATCCGTTTCTAGCAGTCACCTCATAGGGTAAACAAGTTGTCTTAACTTTGAAATGATTAGGATTGGTGATTGCAAACTCTGGTCTACCCTCAAGTGGTCCTGGTCTCTGATGCTTCTGGCCCTATTACGTCGGCTAGTTTATTTTGAGTAAATTGAAATTAAAAATATTTTATTTCATATAAATCTACATGGGCACTTATGAAACGACAGCTGCTAGGCGCACGGTTCCAATTGGTCGTTTCTTATGGCGGAGAGCCGGCATGGAACTCCTTACAATGTGTTCATAATACGTACGTGTTCATACTAGGTGTAAAAGGATGGTGTAGGCCCGTCAACAAGTACCAGCTACTTAACAGTTATAAGTCTCATTATTTTTGCAGGCTACTGGGAGCTTCGCTGTGTCTAGTGGTGATGCGAGTACTTAGAAAATATAATAATTTAATTATCTAATTTTAAGCCCATAGCATAATAAGCATAATCAGCGTATAATGTTCCCACTGCTGGGACATAGGCCTCCTCTCTGTGAGAGGGAGTGGGCCATAATCCACCACGCGGGCCCAGTGCTGGTTGGTAGATCTCACATGGCTTCGAAATTTGGTTCGAGAACATGCCGGTTTCCTCGCGATGTTTTCCTTCACCGTTTTGAGAGCAGTGGTGATGAAATTAAATACAAAAAGTAAAGTGTCTGCCTGGGTTCGAACTCACGACCTTACAACTCATAAGTCGGTGCTGATACCACTGGACCACAACTGCTCACTAGCCCATAGGATTCCCATTAAATGCTAGGCGATATCACGGCAGACCAAGACGAAGATGAGGGGACGGACTTCACTCCTACCGAAGGAACTATGGCCCGTAATGTCACAGGACAGACGTGTGTAGAAAAGCAAGCTTTCTTTTTGCAGCAGTGGGACATTACAGCCGAAAAGGACAGGATAAGAAGTACAGTTAATACAGTAAACATTTTGGTAAAAAAAAAAAACTAGACTATTACTAGATTTAGTTCAGAAGACTGATAAGCCAAGTTCTTTCAAAGCTTCCTCTCGTCGTACTGTTATGCTGTGCCGGACAGGATCCATAATGATCACACACATTTTTAATTTACTATCTAAGTACACATTGTGGACTGCAAATAAAGTATTGAGTATTGAAGTTTATTGGTCTTACCTTCCACGTAAGGTTTATAGGGCAGTACCAGCGCCAACATGAGCACTCCGCCCGCTGCGAGAGCATCTCTGGCTTGTCTCAGCATTGTCTTCGGCTTGCTGCACCGATCCAGAAGGTTCAGCATGCATATGCAGTCGAACTGACGGTAGTGGTGCCAGGTCTCTGTGTCTAGTAATCTGGAATTAAAAGGTTTCATGTCTACACTATGAGGATCAGCTGCTTTAATTTGGGCCTATAAACTACTCCAAAATAATAATGACTTAAATGATGAAATAACCTCTGTGACGAATAATCGATTTTCTTTTAAATTTTCATTTTTTTTTTATAATTTATAGGTCAGTGCAGGTTGTATGTTGATCAATACGATTATCGACCGTAACAAATATGTGTTTATAGAATTGTAATCATTAGAATCATCTATACAACTCTCTACCCTGGCGCTTTCGCTTTAAGGTCGAAAAAAAAAAACTACTCACTTGTATCCCTTATCAGCTAGCGTCTTCCTCATGCTAGCAGATATTTCAGTGGCGTAGTTATTTGGGTAGATGTGTGCGAAGCGCCGACTGACCTCGCCGTCGCCTGCGCCCACGTCAACCAAGGCGCCGGCGCCGATGCCGTGCGCCGTGACACGGAGCAAAGCGCGCGCCTGTGCCTCGGACAGCACGAACATCGAGCCGCGACCCAGCCATCTGCAACAACGAAACATAGGTATGGATATTGGGTAACATATTATAGCGATAAGGCCGCCCATTGTATATTTTGTAGTGTTTGATTATTTTTTGTTATGTATTTTTGTGGTGTACAATAAAGTATATATAAATAAATAAATAAATATAACATCACTCCTGTAATCCCCAAAGGGTTAGACAGAGGTGTAACCTGTAATACAAGCACATTTCGCCAATTATGTTTAAGCCCCATGTAATGGGGCGAGCCTATTGCCATCAATTGGTCTCAAATTTAGACTCCGTGCTGCTAATGAGAAATTCCTGGTGGAAAACCCAATAACACTTTTGCCCAACCGAGGAATTGAACCCAGGACCTCATGCTCGCTGTAGTAGCGTGCTATACGCTTGTATTCTGGGAAAATTATTGAGCGAAAGTGGTTCAATTGTGATCTATGATATCTGTATAGCATGTGTGGATAAGGTAACTCGGGTTTACCGATTAAGATAGTTAATTGATTCAGGCGTAACCTTGCGGAAATCCATTATAAAATGATGATGTGGATATATTTAGTAACCTATTCCGCTTAGCTATTACTAAAGAGTCTTAAAAAGACCCTGAAAATAATCGACACGTGTTTCACCTCTCAACGAGGCATCCTCAGGATGTCGATTGACTTGTCGCGAACTCGAACACGGCGTGTTGCCACACCAATCACTGAGCGCAGATGATAATGTGTAGATGTTGTCGACCGTACCGATTAATTAAAATTTCATAAGTGTAACATCGTTTCTGCCTTTCCAAGATTTCATTTAAGGATAGACTATAATGAGAGACAATCCTTGGATTGTTTTATGTTACTGATATAAGAGCTTAAAGAATTGCTTGGCACTCCATTTGCCATAAGTCTGTCCGAGTTTGTGCATCGTTCATTTTCGTTTTGTTTTTCTGTGAAGTTATGAGCAACCATAACATCAACCTATGGGTATCTTACATATTCTTTTGTGAGCATTAGCAGGTAGGACTAACGTTCAACTAAGTAGTGGATCATCATGAAATGAATACGGGGTAAGAGAAAATTGCTTCAAAGAACAGGGTGTGGTAACGTTCCACCGCCTGGAGTGAACATGCGATGTTATATTACAGCCACGATTCAATGGAACTATTAATTTTCTTATCTAACTTAATTGTCCAAATAACAAAGTTCGCTCGATGTTTGAACCTTCTAATTTAAACGTGGATAGCTTCCTTGAAAGCGATTTGTGAGCTAGTCGCTGAGCTAGGCAACAATAGCGCAATTATCTAGTACTGGCGTGGGTCGTGTGGTGGTGGCCGTCGGAAGGTGTATCGCGCGATGCACGGTGCAGCGGAGTACCGGCCGCAATTACCGGGATCAAGTACAAAGCGCGCTGCGGGCTACAGCGCGGCCGAGTGGCGGTGCGGCGGCCGGCGCTGGCCGCAAATTGTACGCCCGCGGCTCCGCGACCCCGCGACGTCTTCATCGCGCCCCCGGCACCAACACAAGTGGATAATGAGTAGTAAATCCCGCTCTCATTAGCTGAGACCGAGCGACGCTCCGATCGATACGAATTCGTCTGCGCCGGGTAAAGGGATAATCGGCGCTGGGCTCGAGCTCTGTTATTAGCCGTAGTACCATATATCACGTACGGCATTATCCGCGGCCTCCGGCGTCCGCGCCGCAATTACAGCGGCCCGAACAGCGCACACCGTTCAGTCACAATGCCCTATTAGGAAAGCCTTAGAGGTAGTGTTGCCTAAGACTGAAACTGGAGTACCCTGTCGAGATGATCATCTGCATCATCGGATAGCAAACAAGTAGAGAACATGTACTTAAGTCGTGTTACACGTCAGGTATACTTTGATACATATGTATCGCGTCGGACTCGGCAGAGCGTCGTCGCTGGTCGTGGCAGCTCGTTTGCGGAGGCGCGCGGTGCCGATTGATTGCTTTATTGTCTGGTCGGTGGCTGGCGCTGCGAGCGACGCGCAATACATGATACATGAAGCGGCCGCGCGCCCGCAACTAATGAGCACCGGCACCGCGTAATTGTCACCGGCCGCCGCGTAAACTCGCCAGATTCCACACTCGATGTGACAACACACGATTGAGTCAACACGCAAAAAGATCGCGGGAATATGACGGCGGTTGTTACTGTGTTGTCGGCGGAATCAAGTGATTGATTTATTAGGACCATAACGAGGATAAGCACCGTTGTCGAGGTGACACTTTACCCATCTCGTTTGGAGTAAAAACTTTCAAAATGGTACTTTTCAGAGGCTTCTGACAAAAAGAGTGCGACATATCATGAACGTAGGGTTAAGTGTAGATAGGTAGACACGTATTCGAGGCGACGAAGTAATAGGTAACAGAAACCGCACGGAAGAACGCGGTCTGTCGAGTGGAGTTGAAAATTGTGCGACGTGTAAATCGAGTAGAGCAGTAGGTAGGTGGATAGGCGGGCGCGGGGTATCTATTTCAATAGAATGCGGTGGCTTGCAACAAGGAATCCGATGCGGTTATCGACGACGGAGGTGAGAGATGTGTCGCCGGCGGGGACCGGGGCGGGGAGGGGGCTCGTATCGCGATTGCATCGGAGAGCAAACAAGCGGGCGCGACACCCCGCCGGGGGCGCTCAAATCATATTACCCCCGGCCTCACACCCGCGCCGCGCCACACACGTCATAAGAGTGTGCGTCGCTATGGCGACGGCCCGGGCCGTGCATGATATTAGTACGTGTGCGGCTCATCTCCGGCCGTTTAAACTTAACGCGCCGCCGCTTCGAGCGGGAAATTAAAACCGGCTCCGGACCGGAAGGAGCAATCGACCCTCGCGCTTCGTACGGGGCCGGCTCACAGCCGGCCTCCGCTCACACCGTCCGCCGCTGTCACACCGTACACACACCTTGTATTGTTCTACATGCTTGATTTACAACGCGTTACATGCGGGGATGATGATATAGTACCTACCCTAGGAAGTAGTCAGATATATTCAAGAATAAGGTGCCTTAGGTAAACGGTTGTCTAAGCTATTAACTGAATCTACAAAATTGCAAGGCTTAAGGTGTTCTTTGTTATCGTGTCATGGTTTTTGTAATAAATCATACTTAGTAGGCATTGTTATACTGATTGATTACCTATGCATGGTTTCACGGATCTTGATTGCCGATATTTAAGAACCACGTGTTACAGCACTAGGTAGAGAGATACATTTAGAAGTACTAATACTTAGAATGTTATAACCATCTTGAAACTTTCTTAAAATAACATAACCATTTATATATCCATCGTAAACGTACACTAGATACACATTAAAATAGAGCGTAGCTAGGAGGCAGCCCTCCCTTATGTAGATACCTACACATTTGCTTTACTCAAAGACATTGTCGCTTTCAGGCACCTCATTAGAGCGCGTCCCATGTGAGCCTACCCCCCCACCCCCACCGGCTCACCTCCTCCCCCCCCACACACACACACTCCAGCAATTCTTTCTCTCAGCTCGCAAACTTGGACGGATAATTACACTTAGATAAGACCCCGTCCTTGTTATGTGTTTTACGATAGCACCATTTTATGTGAAACGAATTATATTATGTAATGCGATAGAAATTAACTTGGATAACCCTAGAACCTTGTGGTTTTACAGTTTTTCCGCTGTTAAGGCTGTGTAGACTGCGAAATTCGTACGAAATAGTAATGTCAGTGGAGTTTCATTGTCATTAAATGATCATACCGCAGTCTGTTGTACCTTTATTGGACAGTTACTGGTGGATTGGTCGGGGCACGCCACCAGAACGGCAATGCTTACTACCTGACGGGCCAGCCAAATATACACATGATAATTTCAAAAGTTTCCGCCTGACATCAGGGCGCAATAAAAATCAACTTCTATAGCATACAATCGAACGTCACCCGAACGTTACGCGGTGTCATAACCCCGAACAGCACTCAAGCTGCAATAAACTATAAAAAGTGGATAGTAAAATGTATAAACAATGAGAGCACGGCTAAAACGTTTTAGTGTTAAGAGTGGGCCCATAAACCGTTGACACGCACCCGTAAAATATTAACGATACCTACAAGAAAAATGACGACTATCAATGTAGGTACCGATTTTCGGTCGCGAGGACGCGCTACAAATAATGGCGGTACCGAATTTATACGCGGACCCGAATTGCCCCGATTGAATATTTTACCAGGCCACGAATGCGTCCGACGATATTTTTCTATTTCGTCGCCCATTTTTACTATCAATTGCTTAGTTTCCCCCTAATATAATTCGTCCTTGTGTCGTGTCTGATTCTGCTTTGAATATCACACGGGCTGTTGACAATATTAACGATCTATTAGAAGCCCTAACCTTCGAATTTAAATGACTGTAAAATTATGTAAAATGAGTGCCTCTACGTAGGTAATATTATTTTAAATATTGCTTATTGTATTTCAAAATGTCTATTTGTATTTTGTTTACTTGAAGATGTGAATGTTTGTGAAGCTGCTGAATGTTTATATCTTTAGCGTTTCGGAAACACAATAACCTTTAAAAGGTGTAAAGGCGTGGGCTCAATTCGAGTCCCAGTCAGGGTTTAAAATAACTCCTCGGAGGCGAATGGTTTATTGCTTATTGAGTAGCTCTGACGAAACGCGCCTCCGACGATAAAACATGGCGAGAGTGGAATCTCAGTCAATATCACAATATACGCGACGACATTGAAATTATCGCTCGGTGGGAGGCGATGCCGGCCGGCGAGGTGGACCTAACTAAAACAAAATAAGAATAGTTTGAAACAATGAGCATTGTCGCGATGTCTGTGCGTGTGCGGCGTGGCGGCGCGGGCGCAGCGGGCGCGTGTCGAGCGGCGCGGTGCGGGCGCGACAGCACCTCGTTAGCGGGCCGCGCGCGATTGGCCGCCGCGCGGTGGGCGGGGCGCGCGACAAACTGCGCGCACGCAAATAGCGCACCCGCACACAAATTAAAACAATAAAATGAAAGTAATAAAACAAAGTGAACCCCGAAGAGTATCCACTATCGCGAGCCTTAATGGCCGAGCGGAGGCGGCCGTGGCGGCCTCTCCATTTATTGAGTGAGGTGCTTCGCTTCAAGACCTCAGACACAAGCTAAATTCGGCAAACGAACGTTGTCACACACTAATATGAATTACTTTTTATTTTAACAGGTGCGAATTAAAGGTATCTAATCCTGCAAAAATCCAGATCCTACTGGAAGAAAAAGAGCGAAACTTCCAGCGAAGCAAAATGGATAAATATAGGTAATACTATTGTTAAAATTACTTACTTAATAATAGTTTATTACTGTTTCATGCTAAAATAAAATTTAAATAACCTAATCATGAAAGTATTGTTTTAAAACAACATAAAATCTACATTTTTTTTAAACAATAACGTTTTTCGCTTAGCTCTTTCATATAAAGGCCATATTTCAAAATTATTTTCAGAAGGTATCAACGGCTAACAACCAAGCAATCAGTTGTACACTAAAACAGAGATCGCCAACATTTTACTGGAGATTGCATTTGCGTTCAACCATCAACTCCGCAGGCTTTCAATGAGGAAATTCCTACTGCGCTCCTCGCTCCGGTAACGAATGTCGTCTCATTTACTAATGTGTCACATGCAGCCGGCGTTGTTTCAGGCAGGCGTGCGGGGGGGTGAGGTTAGGTGGCCAGGCTCAAGGGGGAGGCGGGGTGGCTGCCCGGGGGTGGGAGGGATGACCAATGGCGTCGCACCGAGCCGCACCGACGATGCACCGTTAATTACGCTATCATGATCAAGTGTGTGTCTGATAGTGCGCATGTATGTAGTGGGAAAAGTGTAGGTAATGTAATACTTAGGCAAGTTTCGATAGGCACCTATTTACTGTGATATATGTTGAGTTACGTAGGTACTTAGGAGTTATGGTTGGTTAATGCCTAACAGTAGGTAAAAGATATGTGGCTCAGAGAAAAGTAACGGCACGTTAGGTATATCTTTCTTGTATGTGTGAACAACTTTTAGTTCTGTTCTAATAAAAAAAATAAGTGCTTTGTACTTAATTAAAAGCCCCTTTGACCAGTTCGAGCGACAAGACTGTGACTTATTTTGTAGAATTAAGAATGGTCCAAAAAGAAAATTGTCACTACATTTCAAGTTGTTCTTAACATGAAACTAATTGTCAGTGTTCCTACACTTAAACAAGACTTTCCTACACTTGAGCAACTAAAATAACGTTCTTACACCATTTCAGAAATTCGTACAAAAATAATATATCGGTCATCCACAAAAGGGCAACCCTGAAACCGCTCAACAACGTGTAGGGGTCTCGCTTGAAGTGTAAACAAGAGCTTCGGACGAGAGGCTCCATAAAAGATACAGTGAAACATGTGACGCGCGAACGTGATTATGAAAAGGCTCGTGATTACACTAGGCGTAGTTAGAAGCTCATTAGAAGATGCTGGGGTGCACGAGAGACGAAGGGGGCGCTCATCTCGGCGGGTGCATCCTGGCTGCGCGCGCAAACAAATTAAAACGTAAGACGCGCCCTAATCAATAGCCGACTCCGCCGCGAAGCCGAATTAACTCGCCCGAATGAAAAAAATGAACAAAATTATATTCGCGCGAGACCTCAACCCCCTGCGGCCGCCCGCCGCCCGGAGGAAATTGCTTTTCTTTCAGTGGGCGCGCACACACGCGGGCGCGACGTGAGCGCGAGAGGGTTAGCACCGACACACACAATATTATAATTTACGTTTCCTCGTATATCGAGGTGTAAGTAGGTACTTTACCTGGGCGTTTCGCGCCTGCTCAGCCCTCGGCTCACGCTAAATCTGAGCTTTATACGTTCACTTGACGCGACGAGAGCAATATTAGTTTCGAGTCAACTCCTTCCCTACTACAATATTTATTAACGCTTCAACAGCGCCATGCGCGACTTTTTTTCATTTCCTTTGCGATAAACCATGTTTGAATGATAGAAATATAAACTTTGTCTTTGAAGTAGTTAAGGGTTAGGGATTTACAGGACAATTATTTAGAATCTCATGGAATATTTATAGCTGCCCAAGAATGCGCAAGATTCAAGGTCTCATGTTTCTGAATGTTATTTCAAAAGTAATCTCTATTACTCATTTGAGTTTTAGACACGTTTACCTACAAGTCTATTTAGTCTGCTGTAGGTAAGGTTTCATTGGCGCCTCCTAGCTGCCTACATAGCAACATATAAGTAACATGGGTATGTTTCAGTAGGTACGAGAGTCCGGTTTCATTAACGGGAACCGCTGCTGTAATCTGTGCGCCTTCCCGCCCAATTAACGCGTGGGCGATGAGACGTCCGCCCGCCCGCACGTCCCGCTGGCCAATGGCGGCCGCGCGGGGATTAATTAAGTAACTTCCCGTCTACCAGCACCCCCCCCTCCCCCTCCCGCCGCCACCTACCCTGTGCACCTCACCCCCCCGGAGTCTGCGGACACGCCCGGAAAACTAACCACCTAATGAGGGGAGATGACCTCATGTGACTGTGTGCTTTGTCTATTCAACGTATGTGCAAACTACGTTCATTTGTGTGCACCAAGTGTTGGCCTTTTGTGTGTATGTAAGTGGTCATCCGCTCTGTTGTTACATTACCTAAGCTCGTCTCCGGCCGCGGAAACTTTGTCATGTGTCGTGCGACTGGGCACACAAACAACTGTACCTTCACAATGTAAGCGCTGCCAACGTTAGAGTAATTGACATGCATTCATTCGCCACTTTCACAGTCTGTCCAATTTGAATAATATAACCTCTTTATATTTGTCGTGAGCAGCTATTGAAATAGTCTGTGTACGTTAATACATCAAATATCCAGTTAACAATTTAGAGTTTTCTTTTCAGGTCCATAATTGAAATGTTCCTACTGAGACCACAGTCCATCACTTTACATGTAAAGTTTATTTATATTATGAGCATGGTCTCTGATTTCACGGTATATGTACCATGTAGGTACATGCAGGGTGGACAGGGAGGTCAATTAAGCAGGAGGTCGTGGGTCGGAAGCGTCTATGACAGATGGGAGGGCGCGGCGGGACATGTTTGCGTATCTCGTCCACATAGGCCGGACTGTGATCGAATACGTTAAACATGTAGGATATAAGAAGATATAAGAAGATATAAGAAGCGCAAGAGGACATTTTTCTTTAGAAATTTTAGGTTATTATATCACATAACATAACATAACATCACGCCTGTACACTGCACGATGGGTTAGGCAGAGGTGTACTAAAAGTACACCTCTGCCACATTTCGCCAGTTATGTTTAAGTCCCATGTAATAGGGGGCGAGCCTATTGCCATCAATCGGGCACAAATCCAAAAAATTGACCGGGCTGCTACTGATTTAGATGGAAAACCCAATATCACTTTGCCCGACTCGGGAATGGAACCTGGGACCTCATGCTTAGCAGTAGCGCTTGTGACCACTAGAATAACGAGTCAGTCAGGTTATAAAATCATTAATTACATAAATAGATGAGAAATTATCTGGTAGAGCCTTTACCTAACAAGTTCAAAGCATCGAGGTATAGGAAAATTACTTATTATACCCTCTGCCATTTATTGAAGATGATAAGGTAAATCTTTACTCATTGTCCCACAATAGAAGATGGTGTATCTTGTATTCTAGTAGGTAGATCTAGGGATACTTTATCGAATCTCGAGGATATCACTAGATACTTATAAAGTTAATGGGAAATAAATAAATTTCCGTTCCGTTCTATTTAAAGCTGTGATGAAGGTCATAAAACTTCTAAGCGCAAAATTAGAATTTTGGCGTCATAAGGCTATCTTTTATCGATTTCCAGGGTCTGTTTCATGAAAAATCTATTTAGATAGGTTCTTTATTTAAAAAAAAAACTGATTACATCAATTTCGATTCATTTCTAATCTTGTACCAAGTCATCTAGTTAACTTACAACACCTTCAAAGTTAACCATGACTTAAGAATAGCATTGGATAGGTCCAATATTAAAACTCTTTTTACTAATCACATCAACTTCGATTAATTTCTAATCTTGTAGTCGAAGTCAAATCGTTTATATCAACCACATAAAAGGCAGATTTGAACGTCAAAAATTAACAAGAAAATATAATTGATTATAGTCGCCCCTTCCAAAAGGTAGATTCGTATGGAGAAGAATGGGCAAGAAAATCCATCGTATTGTTTTTTTTTAAGTTTTTCTATAGGTACATTAATTATGTAATTATACAACTAAATTTGCCACCAGTTTGATTTAGTCTAGTCATGAAGTGTGTAATTTGTTACTAGCAACACCTTTTGAGTCAGCCCAAACTTAAAAAAAGCAATACCTTACTGGTTAGGGGTCCGCCGAACTCCTTAAGGAAAATGGGCATGAAAACAAGGAAACGTAAGCATCTGAATACATATTTGTTTTCACACTCACTTGTTTTTCTTTTACAGTTTGAATGGCACACAAAATGAGGTGTTCAGTTTTGTGTGATGTAAGATTACACATTGAACCAAATGGCTCAGATATTTTTACATTGACTATTCTAGAAATACTGCCTACTTTACAAGCCGATAAAAGAATGAAGTTGGAGAAGAAAATTAGAGCTGTTTAATTATTTTCTACTTTATTTTTCTTCACCTCTTTTTTTGTTGAAAGCCTACTCAAATTCAGTAATATTTTTAGGTAAGTTTCGTCGGCCAGATCACGTGGTCTTCTTCTGGTTTCAGTAATCTAAAAACCCCTTTATTCAATAAACATTTTCGTAACACCATTTCGCCCCAAGAATATACGAAAAGACGCAAAACAAGGAAGAATGCCTCAATGCGCAATATACCAAACAATACCACATGCACGTTAAGTTAGTGTGTATGTACAGTTGACGTAAGTACACATTTAAATATGTAGCCGACTTCATAAATAAGTTAACAGCAATAAAACTTTTATGGCCCATATTCTTTATCTTGTTTTGAATTTCATCATCTTGTCTGCAACGCGAGATTTAAGTGTTAAGCCGGCTTATTGTAACCCTCCCAATGTTTTAGAGTCGGTTTTGCAATCTCTAGATTGGATCCAAATAACTTATCAGTTGGATTTTCTCCGTATGTATCCAAATCGATCTCGATACTTATTAAATGTGACGCGCTCTGGCGACAGATACTTTGCCAATACTTAGGAACGTATCGCTATCGAGATTGATAAAGATTGTGGCATTGTTTTCTTTGAATATCTATTACTAGATTTCTGAGTACATTGCGATTACAGTGTCTCTTACGACGCTAGGTTACCTATGTGTAGTTACGATTAATGTTCAAGCCTGTCAGTAAAAAAAATCTCGTTTGGCTTAGAAAATAGGGTTGAAACTTGATCGCATTACACTATGTACTACGTTGCGTGGGATAATGACAGGTTGCCAGTTCCTATAGTACAAACCCTTTTCCCTTAGCAATGTTTTATGACTGAGGTGGTATATATTCTATGGACAATGCTGCACTTTTTTCAATAATCATGTAAGAAACGTGACATAACATAACAGCACGCCTGTAATCCCCGAAAGGTTAAGTAGAGGTGTACCTATAGTACACCCGAAACGTGACGTATAACTGGCAAATTGAAATTAATAAGCGTATGTGACCTCTTAAAACACATTGTGTAGTGGTTCATAATCGAAGGAAGCGAGGGTTGTGGGGGTGCCAAAATAACTAATAGTTTTCGCGGGGGCGTGTTAGCATTTTTCTTCTGGCGGTGACGGGCAGGGAGGCAAGGGGCGCGGAGTACCGGCAGGGGGGGGACGAGGCTGGAATAACTCTCTTTCAGGAATGGCTACGCGGATCATTTATACTTCATCGGCTTTGTTAATAACAGTGTTGTAAGCCCCCAACAATGAAATGAATGTTTGTTCTTTTCGAGAGAGCGAGCGGTACCTGCCACGGGCAGAATCTAATGGGCGAGCTATATTTTCTTCCAAGAATCAAGATATTTAAGTAGTTTTGATCGGAGGTATCTAAACTTCACAGTATGATGAGCATGTTTCAGATTATTATCTCCTTTTCAGTCGTGTTCTGAAAAGTTAGAGTGCTGGCGAACCGAAGCAGTTTCTTATGCCTAGTCATGAAATTGTTTTCGAAAACATTTGTATCATTTTCACCCTACCAGAAACTATAAACCTTAACCAAAAGTAATTTACAACTAGGTACAGTCAGCTACAAACATCTCTTATCACTCTAGTCCTCAGTGAGTACGATTGTGTGCCTCCGGGCCGTTCGGAGCCACTAAAAGCCTAAGCCCAATTCTTCCACCTACACCTGTTTTACGTCCAAATGAATCGCTGCATGCAAATAAACCTGCGTTATTGTTTCTTTGAAGGGTGCGTAAAAAGGTTTAGATCTTTATTTACTCAGTAGCTATATTAAGTTCCTGCGAAACTGAAATAAAGATGAAATTCTCACTTTCACGAAAGCTTTAGAGGTGCGCGAAAATCAGATCAACATTTTATGATATTTTGACGGTTTTCATTCAACAAACTTAATGTCGATTTGGTAACGACAAAACCGTATATTAAATAAACGTTTAGTATGTATTGTGTGCTGTTACATTAACGGCTATTTAAAACAATGTGGACAGACAAGGGAGTGCCGCCGCCACTCCTTCACGTCGCCGGTGATTAATTGCACGCCCCCGAGAACGCCCGGAAAATCACAACCCTTTTGCCTCGTCTTAATTACCACGCCTCGCTTCAGCGACGCGCCCCCATTGGTCGGCTAAACGTGCCGCTCTGTCGCCCCGGCTTTTAATTGGTCGCTGGTAATTAACGCTGTGTAATCACCAACCGCGTCGCGCGAGGGGCGACGCTCCTAATTTGAATTTTTAATTACTATCGCTCGCAAGCAGTGGAACGCAATCCGATTGGTCGGAACGTTTCTTGTTTACACTCAGAAACAATGCCTATTGTCTTTACGATGTTATCTCGCTTCACACTTTATTCTACTGGTTTGATTGTGGGTACCTAATACATTGTATTTTAGTGTACGAACCGGTATGACGTTATTACGAACTTTAAAGAACCTGCTAACCTGGCTGTCCGTATTCAGCCCATGGAACAATCAAACCACACACCTATCTAACGTTGAACGATTATGATTCTCAGAATGACTAATCGCAAGCAAAGTAGATAATGCTCCGTACTGAGTTATGAAAATGATCGTGAGGAGTGCATTCCCCGCATTCCCAGCAGCATTAGATCCCACGTATGTGAGGAGAGAGGCGAGCGCATGCCGAATTAGCTCATTACTGAAACACCGCCTGCGCCGGGAGCCGAGATTTATCCCGCCTAGTGTCTGCTATACCAATGAGACCATTAGCCGTCGGGTTTTCAGCCCCCACAATTCTAAACTATTTTTAGTAGGTATTCGTCTGTTTTTAATCTCCATTCTCATCACGTGCAAAAGTTTTTCTGAGTCTAATAAAAGAGCGTCTGAAAGATTCAGCTAACCGCACAAAAAACTTTAAGTTGTGGTGGAGCTTGATAAAATGCAAAATTGAACTTAGCAGCATTAATCATTAACAAGCAGGCTACGCGGATAGTACCTGCATGGTGTCATGGTACTTTTGTAGTTACGATCTATTCATTAGACATTGCGAAGTGCTAAACAACATCGGCGAGTACGTGTGCGTGTGCGTGTGCACAGCTCCGATTAGAGAGGCGATAGACGGTAGCTAAGGAGGTGTTTATGCGTCTGCGCACACCGCGAGTGACGTTGAGTGACGCGGCCGGCCGCGAGCCTCCCGCTTAATAAGGTAAATGAGATGCGGAATCTGCGCCAGCGCATAGCCCCGGCTTAAATTAGCGCCAACTCGCGACTCGCGCGTTCGCCTAACAAACGCCTTGTTACTTAAGGGATTTATCTTAAACGAGCGGATTTTCTGCCGAGATCTCGCGTTCAGGTATCGAATTTAGCGAATCCGTCGAGGAAAACGTTCCCGTAACGGTTGACTGCTGTGTAGCCATTTGCACAAAAAATACAATCGGATACGGATCGTGTGCAATTGTCTAGAAACGCTTTAATGACGCTATAAATATATTCATGTTTAAAATAGAATGGTGTTGGGGCATCTGAGGCATTCACACAAAAAAGATGCGATGTAGCAATAACATCATTACGAGGACAGGCATCTTCATCTGCATTAAAATAGTCTACGGTGTAACAAGAATAATACATTAAGAAGAACTAGACGAGTCGTTTGAATCGACAAAAACGTGGTCAGCTATATTTTTTCCCCAATTAAAAACAGCTCGATGGTAGTTTTTTAGTGCTTTTTATTAGTTTTTGGTCAGGCACGGTTTTTACCCGGGGCACGGGTCAAGCGAGCTGAGACAAAGCGCGGCGTGGATGCGCGCGCGTCGTGCCAGGCGTTTGGTTCCGCGTGCCGGCCGACCATTCAGCGCTAATCGCTTCATTCACCGGCGAGCGAGCGCTTTTTCCTCGTGGCCGATCGGTCATGCATTCCGAACGTGGACACTGGCGACTGTACCCAATATCGGTTTGATGTGGCAAATTGGGCGTGCGTAGCCTCCCGATGCTCCTTATATAAATAATTTTCAAACTTAAAGCGACTGAAGCGCTATTTAAAAATTGCACGCGAATAAGGTCCCTAGAGCAACTGGAGAAATGGGCCCATGATTTAATTTCCTTCAAATTTATAAAATACATCCAGTAATATTTATCCGGATTATTCAAAGAGGATCGTAATTTTTATTATACCTATGCACTTAAAAATAGAGGTGTCATCTAAGCAAAATATCTTGTCTAGCAGTGTTGTCATCATAGGAGGTTGAAAACACGTGCTTTCAAGTAAATCAATAATTATATCATATTGCACCACTGTTGTACGTGGTCAGCAGTCGTGTCGCGGCTACAGAGGTGGTCGAGGTGAATTTCACGGGTAGTTGACAGTGACCTGCGCGGGAGCACGACATTGTGACACCCAGTCTGCGGATGTGATGAACGTAGGCTGGAAACAGATTTGCCGGAAAGTCCGAAACAGATACCGTAGCCCCTGGCAACATATAGGCAACTGAAAGAACACGGGTGGGTTTTGTCAGTAAGAGTCTGACACGCCCTCCCGCTCCGCCCAGAGCGGAAGAAGTTATTTGATAATTCTCATCCAAGAAAAAAAAAAGCTAGGCAATTAAAAGATGGGCAATTTTTTTATGTGGAGTGATATTGCACAAAAGGAGATAACTTGCCTGTTGGATTCGGATGAAGACCATTCCTGTGTTCTTATTTGCATAATAACTTCTAGTTCCTACGTAATATCGTAGAGAAGTTGAGGAGGCATTCCGTGGCCTATGACACAACGGAAAAACTACTCGTCATAATTTAAGTTTTTATTTTTGTACCATAATTTTTCTAGCAAAAAATCAGTTTTTCTTCTAAAGTCACAATTTCTTCATGATACTAGTTATTCATTAATCAAGAGGTATATATTTTCAATCCAAAGTTCCAGTAGGATTAATTTGAGATGTCATATTTCTAAATTCCGGGAATCCGGAGATATTGCTTCTAAGTTCCCAATTTCTTCAGGATACCAACACCAGTGCTTCATTTCAAGAAGTGTATAGTTGCAGTACAAGTGAGCACAATGGCACAACAAGTTCTGATGCAAAGATGGAGAACATCTTTGAAATGTCATAATTCAAGACATGAGCCCTTTTTTTTGGGTGGGAAATTATCAAATAACTTCTCCCGCTCTGGGCGGAGCGGAAAGTGGTGTCAGACTCTTACTGACTAAAACCTACCCGTGTTCCTTCAGTTGCCATGTTGCCGGGGGTCACGGTATCGTTTTTGGACTTCCCGCAACCCCGGCAGGCAAGACATGAGAACTAAGATTATTTTTCTAAACTTCCAATTTCTTCAAGATATCACTTTCAGTGCTTCACATGTATCTTTATACATGTGAAGCATTGGAAGAATAAAATTTGCAGTAGAAAGTCACTACAGGATTCGTTTCGTTGAGATAGATCGACGATCACTTAAAGCTATCACTCATATTTAAAGACATAAGCCCTAAGATGGCGCTTCCAAATTCCCAATTTCTTCCGGATATCAACACCAGTGCTTCATTTTCAGGAAGTGTATATTTGCAGTACAATGTCACAACGGGAGACGTTCTGTTGGAGTTGGACGCAGACCGCTCTTACTATTTGTTTACCATTAGGAATGTAGCGGGGTGTGTGCATGCGGACCTTTAGTGTGCGATCTTTAACTTCTGGTCCTCCAGACCCCTTTTAAAAGGATTGGATAAACCACATTATTGCATAAGACCGGGAAAAGTCAAAGAAGGTAGAATTAAAGCCTTAACCCTCGTTATAAAATTTTACAACAAAAAGTGATGCATTAAGAATAATATCTCATCTCTTGTTCTTTCTTCTTCTTTTCTTTCTCTACCTCTCGCTTCTTAAATTAGATGAACAAGTGAATCTATGTTCGGTCATAGCTTGATTGCTTCTGGCTGTCATGGAAGGACGAGACGACAAGTCTTCAGTACATTTTTGAGTTTTGCATTACCTACACTGTCAGATTCAGATCACCAATGTCACAGCATTGGTGATGTGAAGCTTCAATATTCCGAGACCTTTTTTTAGTATTTTGAAGATAGCTTTCAGTTTAGTTTTACGCGATATCTACCCACGGCCACTTACGTACGACCTGAATAAATATAGTGTTGACGTAAGATGAGCGTTACTCTATTTTTAAACATACTTCCCTAAATGCCAAAGGGTCGATCTTTTTCATATTTCACAATGAAAATCCGGAAATTCTTATTTTTTTTTGGTAGAATCATTTTGGGATCAAAGCGCGTACCACATTATGTCGAACGCGGTTCGCTAGTAAGCCGCTAAGCTACCGTGAAATAAGAACCGGCCAACAATGAGTCACCGAGTTACGTCTGACTCTTAAATAATCGTTTGTTTTCACACAACACACACTAAAACACTTCTTTGAAAGCTTAAACCTCATTTTGGGAGACAAAAGTATAAATAGTAATTTGGTGCCCTAAAAAGGTTACTCAAGATTTGGAGGTATATAGGATCTCACTGACCGCCAATTATTTCTAACTTATAATGAGCTTTACAGTCATCTAAGGACCGATTTGGACCCATATTACATAGCCTGTTTTGTAATTAATTGCCGTTTAGCTCGTGATAAAGGGGTCATCCCCTATTACCTATGTCCGTCATCAATTTCGCCGGTTAAAATTAACCTTATAAAACTGTTTTGGCGTAACGACACCTTCTTTTATAGCTATACCACTCAACTTATAAATCAAGAGCATCCTGCGTTTGAAAATGATGGTAATTAAATCCTTGCCTGGCGGTGTTACATAAAGTTTTTCTATGATCATAATCCCTGTAGGTGCTCGCGAGGGTCTAGTGACGGGGTCACGCATCGGACGGACAGATACATGTGCGCAGCCGCGTGATTAGTGTGCGCGCGCAGCAGCCGCTGTAACCCAAGCCGTGCGCATACGCAGTGCGCCGCGCGCCCGCGCCATAACATAATTAAAAATGATTTAAGGCATTCGCTCCGGCTGCTTTGTTTCGCGCATTATGTTTCACTTGTTCGCGTCGCAGTCGCGCCCGCACCTCCATTTTTAACGCGCTCGCTCTTAATTCTGTCACAGTTTTTATAACCCTTTTGTATTTATTAATTCCCTTTCGGCTCCGGTAGCTCTACGCTTCTCGGAAAACGATTTTGACGTGACATTTCTTTGGGTCGCGCCGTGTCCCTGTGTTAATGAAGCGTCCGATTTCGGCGCCGCCAAAAAACAATCATATTTTGTGTAATTAAAGCGAGGTCACATTCTATTCCAAAAACCGTTAATTAGCACTTCTCCAAAATGAACAACAAAAATGTTCATTTTGTTCACTTTGTGGATCCCATCATAATTCATTGTTTTAAGATACCATTAATTATTATGTTTTCATCGCATCCAATTGGTAAGGAAATCGCTTTGCCTGTTTGCCGTAATAATATATCTACGTTTGGGAACATTCACTAAAAAGGTATAAAACGGTGGTAAAACGGGCAAACAATGGCGAGTCACGTCAGCGACAATACAGTTGCAGGGTTAAAAGTACATATTTAAAATGATTAAGTTCGACTTGTTGACGCGTCGCGGCTGGTTATCGAATTTCGGAAATCGAGCAACCGTGTCCTGGCCGCTACCAAATAATTTTCCATGGTTCATTCATTGTTGACTTTGGAGTCGAGATTTCATGTAATTACCAGGACTTGTGCCATCAATGCGTTGGAAGTAGCACACTGTATCTATAAAGAATATCTTATAAGATCAGCGAAATCAATAGGCTTTATTTAATGCTATTAGCAGTAGAATGAGTCCAATCTGTTTTTCCAATGTTGTTAGGCTTGCGAGCAATAACAAGTAAGTAGCGGGTGTTGTGTCGTGTTTGCGGTTGGCCGGCTGGCGGACACCATTGGCGCGTCGGCGATCCATCATGACGACAATCTATCACCAAGTGAGCCCGGCAACAACCGACACGCATGTTTTACACATTATGTATACCTATAACACATATCTATCTACATATACGCGCATGTGGGTGTCCATATTCTTATTTTAAGTGTGTAGGTAGCCATAAAAACGTTCAGCGATATACGATCTATGCGATCATAAACCAAAGCGACAGGTTTTCTATGGTAATTTGACACTGAGTATTTTCTATGCTAGGCTTAGGATCCGTCTAGTTTGGCTTCCCACTAAGGTCTAAGAAGGAATGCAGTTTAAGATGCCACAACTGGTTTCTAATTAAAGCGCGGTATGAGCAAATGAATCACAAAAATGATCAAGTTGAATGTCATCGTCATGGTTTCACAGTGTTTTATTTTGTTCTTGCGAATGCAACATAGTAGGTAGAGGTGGCTATCTCGTGGTCCATCTCTGTTAATTAGTTTTTTGTCGGCAGCGGCGGGGCGGGCCGGCCGACGCCATCAAATTACGATGAGTCGGCCTTTCGGCTACCGGCGCCGCGGCCAACAATAATTATACACTCGTTACTACCGTGCTGCGCTCGCGCACACATACACCTCACCAATGCTCTCAATAAATTAAATCGGAGAAATTGTTTTGACAACAAATTAATGAACAGAATTTATTCTATTTGAATGTAAAGCTGTTTGCTCTTCAGTAATGTTGACATTAGCTTATTGCTTCCGTTGATGAGAATCTAACAAGATGAAGACTTTTCGTAAATATAAGAGGATCATATTGGAGATTTCTAAACGCCCATATATTGTATGCGCACGCGCGAGTCGACCAGTGTCGACGATAAATTCCATCGATAAAATCGGCGGCGTCGACGGCGCGCCCGGTAATTTCTTAACGACAGCGTAACCCGGTGGCGACGCGTGCGCCTACATTTTATTTCTCTCGCATCAAGAAGCCGACTCCGAAATAATCGTTCACCACTCAACTTAGATGGTAATCAAGGCGACTATTAACGACCATCTTAATGTAACTTTTTGGGCAATGAGTTAGAAAGGTTCCGTCCGAGAGCAGTTAGATGTGTGTCTCGTGTGTTGAGTCATTTTCAATGATCACATTGACCACGATTGGGATAATTTGTCGTTAAAACCAATAAAAGTTCGCGTTCAACAACGTATAGTGTGCTACGTATAATTTATGGTCCATACAGTGAGATGAATCAGTTTGCGCGGAGATGAGTGAGGTTGTTTTCTTCTCCGAAGTGGTCAGTTGTCGAGGCATTGTGTTTTTAATTGAATATAGGTAGAGGTGGCGAGGCGGCTACCGGCTACATTGTTGATGCTATTCACACTGCTCGAGAGCGCTTTCTACTAATTACCGCCGTCCACTCGACGAGGCAGGGCTCTCACTTTATAATTTATTATTAATATAACATTGATTTTACATTCTGTGATTACTTGAACTCACTCACGGACTTATTAGTATTACTTGTAATTTTTTTTTTGGAATATCGTATAGGTAAATTTTCAATGCTTGTAAATATGTGAACACCATGTGTCCATCACATAATTATTTTTTCTGTCATTGCTTCATTTAAATTTTTTATAAAATATTCCAGGTGCATCGTCTTCACATATAATTATATAATTAATGTATACAAAATATTGTAAAACATTTTAAAAGAGTAACGGTGGAGTTTCTACCTTTTGGAAGGGGCGACTAGAAACAATTCTATTTTTTGTAAATTTTGACGTTCAAAAGTGCCTTTTATATGCCTAATTGAAATAAATTAAATGAATTTTTATAATAAACAAGATTGACGAGTGAAGTAGTAAAATGGAATTTTCTGAAAGCAAGCTGCGATGATTGTTTTACGAACAAATCCAAAATCAACAAAGTAAAAAAATGGTTTCAAATGTAGATTTTACTTATCTATTACATAAATCTTAGAAGCTCTGTAGAGATCCAGTGTACTGGATCTTCATTAATTATCGTCAAATATTCCTCTGTTTTGATTGAACATTCCTTTCGTTCTGGAACTTAATTGGCGGACGTTGGGACAACCCTAACCGGCGTAGTTACGCAGTAGGTACGTGCTGCTATGTTACATTATCTTTAATTAAAAACTTCCAGAGGCCATCTCTAGATTAGTCAGAGTCACAAAAAGGGTTACGAGGGATCAGCCGAAACACCTTCGTGATTCGTCACGAATCAAATTTATTTTTATTTTCTTAGAAGCCTTTGTTGAAGTTAACCGAATTTGTTGTTCAATAAAAACTGGCTAATTAAGAAATGTTCGAGCTGCTGTTAAGAGATTTGTGGTCCTTTTGTTCTGGATTCTAAATTATACGATTTGTTTAGGTCTACCGTTCGAGTTTGTGTCGGATAAGGTTTATGTGGCAGCCTTTAGAACGATTGATAGCCGGATTTATGTTTCGATGGTGATTTGATAGCTGAATATGTATCGTAAGTTTAATATTCTTAAAGTTGGTTTCACTTAAACTAACTGTGTGTATTGTAGTGGTTATGTTGGTCCTTTTACGGCTAAAATAGGTATGTTTTTCACATTGTCTTTGTTAACTATATGGATGCAAAATTAAACCTGACTGCACTATACATACAATTCCAAAATCCAATTAAACTAGGTATCTCCTCCATCTATCCAACATTAACACAACGTAGATAGTGCATAAAGCTGTACACAGACTCGCGATCGGCTATCAGGCTGGTGGTCGCGTCTCGTCGACTGCTTAGCGCAACGATAATGGCCGCCATTACGCGTCATTCCCAGCATTCTTGCGTCGCGTACGTACACAATAACAACGTTGCGTATCGACGACAAAACGCCGCTGTCGTGAACCCGGCCTAAGGGTCAAACACTACAATGAATGCTGTGATATTTATAACAGTTACTTTCACCAACAAGCCGTTGGAATTTGGGTGAGACTTTGTACATACAGTTTACTGTGCTATTAAGGTAAGATTTACGTCCGTAGGGCTGATAGATTTGGTAATAGATAACGCAGGTGATATATCTCTGAACTAGGTAACTATAAGGTTTCAACTTATGAAATTATGCTGGCCAATGCACTGGATTGTGGTGGTGATGTTTGAGGGAGCATTATGGCTAGCTGCTTGAATCATCCTAGGCGAAGGACTCACATCCTTCACATAGGATGATTCAATCAATCTGCCTAGCCTTTTCCCAACTATGTTGGGGTCGGCTTCCAGTCTAACCGGATGCAGAATACCAGTATTTACAGGGAGCGACTGCTTATCTGAAATCGACAACCCAGTAACTGGGGAATACGATACCCCTTGGTAAGATTGGTTGTCAAATTTCCGGGGTTCTGACGACTCGTAACGACTGTCAAAGATCCACGAATGACAGCTGACACCAACGGCTGGGACCAACGGCTTAACGTGCTTTCCGCGGCACGGAGGAGTCTCGGTATGTAAAGATGGTCATCCATCCACGGACCAACCCCGGCAAGCGTACCTTAACCTGATGGCTTGACCCGTGTGGCAGTTATTATTTAGCGACGAGCTAAAACACTAAAAAATTCTATTAGGGACAATAGAGTCACTGTGGGCCAGTAGCATTCTACTGAAAATGGTACTCACAAATCGCTTTTCGCGAGATCAAAAATAATCAAAATACGTATCTACCTTTAGATTTTGTTTTTTTTTTTTCGTTTTTGGCAAATTCTGAAAATGATATGAAATTGCTTTTAATGATTTTAATATTGTGTTATTTATCATCACATTTTTTTAAAATATTTTCAATCTACAAAATGTTAACGTCTTTTAATGGCTATTTTTAAGTGTTTATTATTTGAGGGATCTGACGCTGATAGCCGAAATACGGGCTTTCGCCTAGTTCGGCTACAGATGTCTAATTAATTTGTAACGAGAAAATATAGCATACCTATAAGACATGTGTATCGTTGTAAACAATTATTGAAATAAACTTATTAAACTTATTACCTATGTCTGTATATTAACAAAGTTTTTAAACAAACTCTACTTGTTAATCACAACTCTCTTCATGATTAATTTGATTTTCATGAGCACAGAAAATATGGATCCAAAGCCAGCGTATAAGTAAGTAGTTGCTTGATCGCAACGCTTACACCTTTATTCAGCAAGGCACCTAGGGACGCGAGACTCAGGGGCGCGCAATGAGAGTCGCGCATAATTGCGCAGCCGCAGCCTAATGTGCGGTGTCGCGGAATGTAGCACTTTCCATGTTAACGAGCGTGTACACCGCCCCATCACGCATCCTACTGCTCCACACCTCGCCACAACGTCCGCCGTTTTATTCCTCACACAAGTAACACCTATTTGTGGTAATCCTCATCCTATTTTATTACTAAATTTATGATCACCAAGATTTATACTTCAGCTACTTAGTTAATAACGATGCGCCCAACCAATAAGGCAATCTACAGAAATGAATAAACCGCTGGATTCTGGTTCATCAACATCGAGACGTACGCTTTCATTACGTACGGAAATAAATCAAAATAATACCAACGTAAAAGATAGCGAATGGAAAATCATCCCCACCCTGCGCGCCCGCCGCCGCGTGATTTATGCCTGTAATTTTCCGGGCGGTTACGTAAGTAACTTGCGATTTTTCTCTGCACACACGTAATTAGATAATTTTCACGAATTTCTCTAACCGAGGAACCCGGAAGGCTTACTTTAATATATTATGTGAGCCTCCAAGTTTTTTCCTGAAGTAACACGAAGCAAAGATTAAGTACACAGGGCACGTCTTATATTTACAACGTTTCTTTTCATAGTGCAGTCGAAAAAGGTAAGTTACGCACAAAATTTCTGCTTACAACAACTTGGGCACTCTTTGAAAGGTCTTTATTTTTAATAAGAGGATTAATAAAGCATACAAGCTGTGAATTAATAAGGTGGCGGCGAGCGGTCGCCCGCTCCCCGGCCCGTTCCCGTATTAATTTCTGTCACAGATTTAATTGCTCACCTCTGGCTTAAGCTTTTTAATAAATTCGAGGACAGACAACGAAACGCGACGCGACCAAAAAATACAAGACCGGGGCGCGGTCGACCAAAAAAAGGACGGATTTTAATTTATAAAAGACAGGACAAACGATTAATAATTTATTTGTATCCTCGGTTTCTTGCGCGAGAGGGTCGAGCGTTAAAAACAACCGTTAAAACCGGCGACTTTGTATAGCTCGCGCTTAGCCCGAAATGCCAATTGCGGGTAGACACAAGTATACAGCGAGCCGGAATGTCGCTTTAAAAAACCACGCAAATAAATAAATCGCGTCGCACGCACCGGCCGAGCAAAAAAACATCCACCATATTCGATTCTTTAATGTGATCTTTAAAAAAATAGAAGTAAGCGGAGGCTGCCTCCGATTGAAAATGAATGAGGGCGAGCGCGATAGTGGAAATTAGCATTGAGGTAGGATTCAGGAGCGGCTTTTGTGCGATTATATCGAGGTGTATTCTTTGCGCTTTTTACGGCGGCGGCGAGCCCGGCGCGTCTTTTCAGTCCCTATTACGATCCTGTCGCCTTTTTGTTGCAGATAATTATTGTCACCCTACGATATCACATCGATATCTAGCTATATATACTTTGGGATCGAGGACCAAAAGAAAAGATTCAACATTCAATGCCGTACGTCCCATTATCTATCTTCATCTACTCAACAGCTTTATGATTATTCGTTGCAGAAGAAATCGCGTTTATTAATATGTTCTATTGATTTAAAGGATTGCACTTCATTGCGAAAATACACTTCTTGCTTATTACAATAACATGATATCTATGGAAACGGTAACAATAGTCCTGGTACGCACAAACGTAAACAAGCCGAAAGCCGCGAACGTAGATTAGATCACTGGTGACGGTGGCGCGGTCAGTGCGATCCATAAATTAGCGATTACGCATATATCCAATAATAAAGGCAACAATGGGATTGAATGCAGATGAGCGGGGCGAGCGAGGCGGGAACGGAGCCCGCCGATCGACATTTGTATGCGCTGTCTAAGCGCACAATTGGATGCCGGCGCGACTCTTCGCGCTAATGGTACACTATCGAGCGATCGCACACCGCCGCTTGAAAAGTGGAGACCGCCGCGGAATACGGACCACACGCCCGTTTAGTGGCCACAATAAATAAATAAACATTCCCAATGATCTGCTAGTGGAAAAACAATTGTTCACTTGTTTTCCGCACAACTTGTTAGACGCTCTGGGGAAAATGGGTTAATGGGTAACGATCGTTATCGACTGCTTCCAAAAAGGTTATATTCATAGTAAAGATTTCGAAAGGGTGTCATTGCCAACACCCCCATTTAGAGCTCTAAAAACTCCGTATAAAAACGCATATGCCTTAAATAAAATATTTACCGTGGCTTCAACTAAATTGATTTCAATAAGACGGTGCCAATAAATATTCCACACTTATATCGTGTTTCATCGACACCTTATTAAAATCGGTTGGATCTTATAATCCAAACTTAATATGTAATACAATCGAATCAATTTACTTGTAGCGTAAAATATGAGATTGTATAAGGAATCTCATTATGGTTCTCAAAAAACAGGCAATTAGGAAGAAATGTCAAAAAACTTAATAATATTTAATGGTGTCCGAAAAATAATTATACGGCATTTTTGTATTATTAACTTGAACGATTTAAAAAGGTCGGGATAATTAACGTGCGCAATAACAATCATTTTAATGTTTAATATTAAGCCTTTATGGTAAAATTTGCATATAGTGGTGATTCTTTAAGTTTATCGCGTTAATTATTGTGTAAATATGTTTCGTGGAATTTCCTCGCATAATATGATCAGATACGTGGGTGCTTAAGGAACTTGTGCAAAACAAGGATTAATTACAGTAAATAAAAATGGAAATTTAGTGGAAAATTTTGCAAAACTTTAAGTAGGAATATTTTTAAGCTGTTGCTGTTGTGTAGGAATCCAAAATTTTTCGTACAATATTTTCGTAACCTGGAGGCAAAATTTCGATGAGACCTCAATTCCCATGACCGAATGTGAAAATGTTATGAATATCGACGTGACATGCACTGTTCTAGAGGACTTGTGACCTCATTCTGACGTCCATTGACGTCTTCAGTTGACACAAATCTAATGCTACATCATTTATCAAAGTCGCTTAGGTTTGCAAGGAAATTACAGAAAGCCAACTGCCATATTTTTATATTTATAAAAGGGGATTCAATAATTTCTTTATCTTTAGTATAGGTGTTAGTGGCACACTTATACATGGAGATTATTTTGACAATCCTTGAGCTTGATTTGCTTTGGTAAAGGAAGTCTAAAACTATGAAGGTCGTAAGGCTATGACTTCGAAGACAAACTTCACTTCACTAGGGATGTGATAAGTATGAACCTACTAATGTATAGAATCATGGCATATAGGCAAGTACCTAAGGTTTACTCTTCACGCAGTAACGGCTAGAACCATCGGACAAGAAACTAGCAAAATATCGTAAAAAGGATCTTAAAGCCTACGGGATAGGGTTACATCCAGTAATGAGTACTGATAAGTATCATGATTAAGAGCAGTGGTGGCCCAGTGGTAATGGCCGCGAATTACAAGTTCAGGCGCTTTATTTTGTGTAAATTATTTCATCACCACTGCTCTCAAAACGGTGAAGGAAAACATTGTGAGGAAACTGGCATGTCCTAGAACCAAAAATTCGAAGACGTGATATCACCCTTACTGGGCCCGCGGGGTTTACGGCCCACTCCCTCTCACTGAGAGGAGGCCTGAATTGCAGCAGTGGAAACATTAAACGCTGATTATCAATCAATCTACCTAGCCTTTTCCCAACTATGTTGGGGTCGGCTTCCAGTCTAATCAGATGCAGCTGAATATCAGTATATTACATTGAGCGACTGTTTATCTGACCTCCATAACCCAGTAACTGAGTAATACAATACCCCTTGGTAAGACTGGTTGTCAGACGTTCGGGCTTCTGACGACCCGTAACGAATGTCAAAGAGCCACGAATGACAGCCGGGACCAACGGCTGATTATGTGAGAATCATGATTAAAAAATAAGTGGAATAGAGTGTATTAACCAGTGTTTATTTCTCACGGGAGAGACATAAAGTTTCAAGGACGACGTGACAAAGCCGAAGCTAAAAAAAAGTCCATACCGTAATAGAAAAAGACCCTGATGACACGCAAATTCGTCTTAATAAACGCCAATGCGTTTAATTTATCCACATATTAGCATAGACGTCTTCAATATATTGCCGAGTGCGAATATTACCATTTGCCAATTGATTTGCCGAATTTATTGTTTGGTGTCAATGAGCTCGTCTGTTTGCTGATTGAAATGCGTTTGTATGACTTTAATTCTTTGTGCTGAATAATTATTGGGTACAAATATGTTCTTCCTCTTCATCGTTTCGATGATTCCATTTATAAATAGATACCTACATAAGCCTACGTATAATAACATCGTAACGAAGTCGTATTAAAACTGTACATTGAATATTTTTGAAAAAAAAAAAAAGATTGCTGCGACGTGTGGGAACGATTCTAATGGCGAATACAGTGTGAGTATTTGTAATGTGCGCATATCGAAATGAGGGAATCCTATGCTTAATTTTATCGACGGAAAAAATATAAAAAAAACTATTTTTTTTTTGTTCTGTTTGGCGTCTTATTGAGAAATGTTACGATTATTGTAAAAATTGATGAAAAAAAAAGGATTTTTGCTTAAAAATACATGTTTATTTTCAATTGAGGGTAGTTTTTTTTCTCACAATTTATATTTTATGAGGACGCCTGCCTAATTACTTCCAATCATTTTGGTGTTTTTTTTCATCGCGATAGATCATTTAGTTTAAAAGATACACCGCTTTGTTACTTTTTTTTATTCCATAAAAAATAAAAAATAAAATTTTTTAATATTTTTTCCGTCGATAAAATTAAGCATAGATTCCGATATGTGCACATTATAAATACTAACACTGTATATAGTTTTTAGAATGTTTGTTTGTTTATCTGTTAGTTTGAATGTATGTTCCAACATCACGCAAATACTACTAGTCAGCAAGAAAATTGTCAATTTTCACAAAGCCTTTTTTTGATGCCAATTGATCCTGTTTAAGGACTAAAAACTCTGTCGGACCAACTGAGGTTTGAGTATTAGAAAAATCAGTAATCGCAAAAAAATCGATGAACTGTGCTAAATAGGGAACGAATATAGCAGTTAGTTACAGATTTAACCTTTTAAATTATCATCGTTAACCTCTATGGAGGTAAGCAGTCAAACATGAAAGATATAAGAACGGCTATTTTAGTCAACTTTCAACAAAACAAATAGCTCAGCGGTACGGCGACTGCTTCGCAAATGCAAGTTCTATTCCCAATAGTTGACATATTTTGTGCTATTTTTTACATTTTTTAATACTAATAAGTCCATAGTTCGTAGAACGTATATAGAAAAAAATAAATTTAGGCCTTTTCTGTTATCTATGGTTAGGTGACTGTCAATGAGGAATCCCGTCTGTTTACAATCTACTTTTATATACGCAGGAACGCAGGCGTTCATTAATTCAACAGCAAATTGCTACTGAAGGCTGCGGGTGTCGACCACAGGACGAGCTACTTCTCACACGGACAACTATACGTCGCTTGCTCCCGCGTCAACAGTCCTGAGTCTCTTTATATTTTGGCTGCTGAGACAAAAACTACAAACGTAGTATACAGGGACGTTTCATAAAAAATGTGGCTGTTATTTTAGTATATTGTGGTACCTTACGAGTTCTACGTGAACGAAGTTGCGGGTATGAGCTAGTCCTAAATAAGGGTCGACCAGAATTTGGCTACTTCGACAGCGTTAGTGTTGGCTTCGCAAAGGTCTTCCATAGTGCAGGTGTTATTGCACAGAGAGCTCGGCAAGAGGTAAGGCGTCGTTTGTGATATGGCTCCACAGTCGTACTGGACTTACGGATGTTCCCAACGAATATGTTGAAGGATGTCGTAGATAAATAATAAAACTCGGTGGGTGTTGAAATAAAGTTGAATGATTTACTACTTGTAGAAATAGTTGTGCTTATCTGGGGGAAATTGGTCATCGTTTTGTTTCACTTTAGTTGTGGTTAGATTAAGTATCAAGATTTTATGCCGGGAATAGTACATTACTGTCGCGGCCAGCAATTAGGGCATTGATGCAATGGCCGATCGTGCGTCTATCAATGCCTGGTTGCGGCCAAGGCTTTTATGGTACTTTTCTCAAACACTGCGCGGAAATTCAAACTAAGTAAATTAATAATAAATTCCAGAATCAATCGAACAAAAAAACTTTTTACGCGATAGTATGTTAATTTGTTTTTTCTTCACTTTAAACAACTCTATTTGCTAAGCCAGTTCGAAATTTAAATAAAGTCTTTGTTATGTTACCTCCTTGGTTGCCATGTGTTGAAGAAAAAAAGATAGTTCCATTTTTAAATAACACGACATTTATGAGTTTTCATAGTACCTAATTTATTTAGCCGCTAAACAAGACAGATATGGATTTTCAAGCAACATTGCCGGCCGTCTACTCGCTTGTTTTTGCCCAGTACGGTAATTTCAATTTATCTCGAAGAAGGTTGTCAAATAATGTTCCAAGTATGTTTGAGAAAAATATTATTAAAACTGCTGCTGCCGTTATCTGCTCTAACTTATCATTTACCCGATTTTGAGAACTTCAATCACAGTCGTTGGTATTCTTTTTGTATTCATGGAAAGCTTTCTTAGCCATCAAGCCATCATACATCGTTATTTTTTAGTATAAAAAATTACACTCAAACTTTGCTTCGTTGAGTATTACATAGAATTTGTGTTCCCAAAAACGTCCACTAAATAGAGTTTTTGACTACGTAATAAATTGCCATGCTAGATCATCCGATTGGGTATCAGCATTAGTGTTACTATAAGTTAGCTTTTTAAAACCTTACATTGCTTTGAAAGCTACAGAATCTCGGATCTTGGATCTCATAAAAATAAATTCCAGTGCATAATATCAAAGCCAATTTCTTTTACAAGAATTTTTCAAATGCATTCAGTAGTTTCTAAGATTATAAATATCTTATAAAACTGGTAATAAGAGAGCTGATAAGTGATAAGTCTTTGCTGTTTTTGTATTTCAGTTCTTTATGAAAAATTCCATGGAAACACGATTATTTATGCAAGCAAGACATCTTAGCTCACTGCAAAGCATTTCTAGAAATCACCTTTTAAGCATACAATTCAAGTAGAAGATGGATTCTATTCAATCTTTATTTCATCGAATCGCAGTCATGATGAGGCTGACATCCGTGGATAGAAGAATGTAAGAATAAAAAACGCAGTGAAATACAAGGTATTTCTTTTCAAAGACTCGACAAGATTAGTCAGCAATCCTGACCAAATTAAATGAGTATCTTCGCAAAGAGGATATTATGTACAATGTAAAACAATTGAAATTCATTGAAAATAGATTCATTTAGGAAGGAAAAGTAAGTGGATAGGGCGGCGCTCAGTGAGTCCTCTATCCTGACTAATAGCGCTATGATTAATATCCCGGATATACTGAATAAGGGGGAGCCATCGCGACGCGGAACTTTCACAAAAAATATTATCATTTTATAATGAAATATGGCTTAGCATGTGTAAATAGTAAGTAGGGACAACATTGAGTTATGAGGAAATCAGTTTGTAATTGAAGATTTTCGTGGGTGTCGTGGAAGGCGACTTAGGGATTAGGTATGGCGGGATGACAGCTGGTAGCATCTTTATTAATTAATAAATTAATTTAAACTTCTCGCACATAATATAGTACAATGGCGGTGGCGGTGCCTATGCCACCAATCTGTTTGGCAAGCCTCATTTTTCTAATAATAAGTAAATGTACCGCCCCCTATTACATGAGATTTAAACATATCTAACTGGCAAATGTGGGTGTACTATAGGTACACCTCTGCCTAACACTTTGGGGAATACAGGCGTGATGTTATGTTATGTTAACATATGTATAAAATCTCAAGGATTGTCCAATCCATTGATGATAACTAAATAGGGAACTATGGAACAAAAAGACATGTTGTACCGACCCCAAATAAAGTGGGATAAAGGCATTAGGCAGGAGAATGAGGATGAAGATGATGTTGTAACTTTAATAGTATTGTGGCGGCATCTACATCGCAACATGTGAACTCCGCATCAAAGACCTGACGTCACACAAATTCTGCATCGCGCAATTAAAGTTTACCGCGCGATCGACGTATACAAGATCCCGACTTCAATTTGGTTCTTCGTCGGGCAGTTGCCCGCCAGACACGACACCCGTCTGGTCGGAGGATACTTCCTTTTCTATAGAGATGAGTGCAGTTTACACCCTGTTCCTCATACCTCTAAAGTATAAATACTTGTATTCGATCGAAGGTCTTCCTCGTCCAAGGGTTGAGAAAGCAAAAAAATATTCCCATATCTACTAAATTCTTATAAAATTAAGAGGTTAAGATTGTTTTATTGAATATTTAATTAAGAAACAAAATTATCTTGTAACTGCCGCATTCACGTTTGCTTATGACTCCAAACACACGCACATAATTATAACACACAACAGAAATTAACAAAAAACTTAAAACACCAAATGATGATGACTGGGATAAATGCAACAGGATAATGGAAGGCACCAAAAAGAGAGGGCACTAACTCATACGCAGGTACAAGTAATTATAAGAGAACTTAATTATTTCGCTCCTTTTTTATTATTTTTTAATCAAGCGTTATTATAAGCATTTGTGCTGTTAGAATCTGATTACTGATGTCTTGGAAATGAAAGAAGTAACTGGTGGAAAACATATGTTCGAACTTTGAAAGATATTTCATTTGTTGTAGAAAAAAACAAGAATTCAGCTGCTGCTTATAATTTACAGTTATTTCGAAAAGCAATCAAGACCAGCGGACTAGTTGCGTAACAAACATAAAATGACGTTTGATCGCAATGGGTTTCATTTTGACAGTTCACCCACCCACCACCCACATTGTGTTATTTACGTTGTTGAGTAAACTAATTTTTTAAACATTCGAAGCAATGGATTATCAGTTTCCTTCAAAACTCTCGGATTATGATTGGAAGTGTGTTACGCAATTAGGGTGAAGTGGTGGTATTCTGTAAAAATGTCAAGGTGAATGGTCAGATTTTTACGGAATAGACCGGCTGTTATGAGACAATTTAACAGCAATCTTCGGATCCTGTGAATGCGACTCAAAGGATTACATTTTCCCTTTCCACTATTTGACGCAAGATCGGATCTTGCGTCAAATAGTGGATATGCTACGTATTTCCTTTCCCGGACTCCGAAAATATTAGTTTCTTAATAGTTCAGTCGTTCGCCCAATACTCGCGGTGGTCGACGCGTAGTAAGTGATAAATAAAACGTAATTGAGAGACGGAAGCAACCAATGAGTAAATCTCGTCCGTCAATTTATTTAAATTATTTATTAGTGGTCCGCTATAGACACCCGGCGATCAGCGGACGGACGCCCCTACTGATGCAATTATGGCGGATGGATACTGTTATCGATATCCACTGATGTATTTTTATTATTAAAGATTGAATATATTGGATTAGAATCCAGACTTAGGAAAAATTGACAACATCTAAAGCAGAATTGAAATTGTGGATAAGTACCTTATTAACAATTTTGACTAAAATAATAGGTACATTCTTCTTCGTCCCTTCCTTCACGCTTTATTGAGGTGTACGGGTTTACATGTAGCTTCGAATAGCAATAGATGTTTTTTTTTCTACTCATTGATCTTCTTGAGTTCTTTATTTTTGACAACTTTCAAAATAGCTAAAGCTGTCATGTAACAGTTAGCCTTGTACAAAATGAACGAGACACAGAACCATTAGCTGAAAAGCAACAAAAGACTAAATCACATCCCGAATTAGTTAATTTGTGCAGGCGCATCACAATGGATGAGGAAATAACACATACACCCACATCTACGTATGTATGTACCGGGAGATTGTAATTGGCGTAATTGGACGAATCTGGACGCACTTAATAATGCCCCATTGTCGTCATTCAACTGGCAATTCATCGTTTGTAAAAGATATGATTCATTACTTTTAAATTAAAAAGTTTGACGTAGTTGTTCAGAGCAGTGTGTGAAGGTCTCGTTGGTAGGCTGAGAGTAACCGTTATGGTGTCGCGAGGATAATAATGAAGATGGAACTTTCCTTAAGATTGTCAAAGTAGAAAAAAAAAACCGGCCAAGTGCGTGTCGGACTACGCACTATGAAGGGTTCCGTAGTTGGGATGAATTTATCCCAAATACAAACTTAACATTGTAGATTTAACTACAATGTTAAGTTTGTATTTGGGATGTGACACGTTCTCCCATACATTCCCACTGCAAATGTAAGTTTGTACGCACAATATTGAGAGATTTACCATGTTATTTTATGACCATAGACTTCTTATAGGTTTTCCTGTAATCTATGAGTAAAGAGCCATGCTATGGATTTTTTTAGAAATTTTAGGTCCAGTAGTTTCAGAGATAAGGGGGGGAATGGACAATTTTCATCGAATTTCTTAAATATCTTTGAAAGTAAATTATTATAAAATTAATTAATAATTATTATTTTTTATTATTAAATATTAGTAAATTATTATATTCAAAATTCATTAATTTATGTTACACATTCGTGTTTGGGTCACAGAAATACATATGTGTCCCAAATTTCAACTTTATCGGTCCAATTAGATTCGGAGCAAATTGGTTGTGACATATGGACAAACAAACAGACAGACAGACACACGAGTGATCCTATAAGAGTTCCGTTTTTTTTCCTTTTGAGGTACGGAACCCTAACAACACATACACCTAGGTACATGGGCACTTATGAAACAACAGATGCTACCGAGGTGCACGGTTTCTATGGAGAAGAGCCGGCAAGAAAAACCACGGTTGCTCATTTAAAAATAAATGGCTTTTAAAATGTTTTTAAATTACATCATTGTTAATAGGTATGGGGACAGTGTAGGCCTGTCAACAAGTACCAGATACTTAACAACGTAGCAAATAGTTAATTCATTATTAATATTCTTCTTCACTAGTTAGCGATATTTCATATTTCCATACAGTAAGTAATATTGCCAAATTAATCAAAACGGGTAAATATTTCACAGCTATTTGCGACGTTGCCAACTTTTAGAAGGAACGCTCTTAAGTTCGTGTTAATTAATAGTTTCTATATAAACTTGAGAATTACGAGTTATTCCTAATCCAAGCCTTCAAAACTGGTGGTGGCTGCTAGCTAATCATAGTACGGGAAGTCCGTTTTTTAATCTTAGAGACTAAATTGACAACAGCAAATGTCAAGACTAAATTGACAACAGCAAATGTCAAACTTCAAAATAATGTGACCAGTTTCTTATCGCAGTGATGTTCCGATGATTCCAGTTTTTTAATTAATCGTAAGGTTTTATATTTTTGTCAAATGTCTAACATTCGAATTTGTATTATTATTGTTACTAATGCGTGACATAAAATTATTCAAACAATAATATACGTATTTTTCTGTGATACAACGATACAAAATATATTATTTCGAGTATCATCACTGTACCTACTACTACGAAAAACCGTATTATACGGAAAAATTCCGATTGTGGTACATCACTATTTAAAAACTGCCAAAAACAGGTTACACTGAAAATGACAATTTAGTCTCCGAGATTAAAAAACAGACTTTAGTTGATGAATGTGAAATTGAGGTCTCATATTAGTAGATAATAAAACTCATTTAGCTGGTTAGTAGTATTTGAAAACCGCTATTCAATTGATCCATAGAGATTTTTGTTATAGTGCTAAGTCTAATTCCTTTAAAGCCTGCCAAAGATTACTTTACCAAATCACAATAATATGTAGCCATATATTTGATATCTTTATTTGCTACGGGAATCATATCAAAGTCATATCTTTAGAACGAGTATGAATTTCAAGTATTTTCTTTCTAGCTGCTGTGTAGTTTGTATTTTGCCGAGGTATATTATATGAGTTTTCTTATAATAATTCTGAGACTTTTGGAACGTGCTTCATATTTTCTTAAGCCTACCAAAGACAATGTGACAGCAACCAATTTCTTTAGCATAACCTTTTCTATACATTATTCTTCCTTCACCTCAGCTCTTGTTTGTGATCCACTACTGTTTTAAAGCGTTCATTCTAAAAGTTGGCAACGTTGCAAATAGCTGTCAAATATTTACCTGTTATGATTGATTTGGCAATATTACTGTATGGAAATATGAAATATCGCTAACTAGTGAACTAGAATATTAATAATCAATTGTGATTATAATACTGAATTTGATGTTGTAACTGTTTTAAATGTAAAAAAAGGAATTTGAATAGTTTCGAAATACTTTTTTACATCTAAAACTAAATAATGGGTATTACGATATTAATTATTGCATTTCATAATTAATATTTTAGTTTACTAGTTAGCCATATTTCATATTTCCATACACTAATATTGCCAAATTAATCAAAACGAGTACCTAAATATTTGACAGCTATTTGCGACGTTGCCCACTTTATAAACGCTCTTAAGTGTACACTCGATATCTGTGAGTGTACTTTTCTAATGACATTTTGTGCCTCGTTAGCCGAAATTGTTAACCTTCTATTAGCGGTTATTTTGATTTAAACAAATGTTATGAAAGCCATTTTTTTTCTTATTAAGTTACAAAAGATCAAAAAGGACTAATGATTTCCTTACCTTGTTATTCCATTGGTGTGTCGCAGACACAGCGTACCCAGATGGAAAAGGTTGGCGTAGTGCTAAATTCATAGAAATATCCAAAAAAATTGTAGATATTTGATAACAGACTTGAAAAATTGATAAGTCATCCAAAAGCATCATCAATCAGGCGATATCAGCCTGCTGTTAAGCAAAATATATTGGTCCTAGGTAGAACCTATGTCCTTTTTTTCAAGAGTCGTAAATCCAATAGCAGTGTAACAAATGCTATCTCGATGAGCCCATTTGCCTAAGATCCTAACAACACAACTATTTATCTTCTGTCCTTGATAAGGGAATTATTGGACACAAAATACTTGATATAAACTTACCCATTAATATCAGTGACGGACCAGAAATGTCTGAGCACAGCCTTGGCCAACAGGTACCAGATCTGCGTCCACACCCACGAGGACTTGTCGATGGAAGCTGACAGGAACTCCTTGGTCTCTTCATCAGGGTAGAGCTGCACAAACTTCTTGATCAGGTCTGGACACAGCCGCTCCTTGTTGACGCGGTACCACTGCAACAAAATCTTGATTAAAGTATGCTGTGACATCTATGAATGTCAAGGTTATTGGCGTTTATTTACGACCTTGACTCCATTATTTTTCTTTTTTTCTGGGAATCTTTTAGAAGTCCCTTATTGCGCTTAATAATCCTGTTTGACGTCTAATTTGAATGGTTATCAGTCATTTCAACACTACCACAAAATATCTACAGTACGTCAAGTACGGGTTTCCTTGTAATGCAATAAAATATGCAGACAAATGTTGTGTAAACACACATAGGTACTAATAAATCGTGATCATTACTAATCTATCTTGTATCTACCGACAAATTATCCCCACGTCAAAACAGTTGCATAATTTCCTTATAAAGCACATAACTTAGATCTAGATAAGACGTCTCAAGTAAGACATGCTGCGTCTACAGCGTTACATATTAGTAATGACATGATTAAAGGCAAATCGCAATTTCTTCTTCTCGACCATTATACAAATTGATGTTTAACAACCTATTGCAGCAGTTCTTAATGAAAGCATACAAAAAAGAGTAATCGAGTGCAAATAAGAGAGTGTAGTATGAAAGGAGCGTGCATCTCGTCACCCGTTGTGTGTTTAAGTCAGCCGCTGCGGCCCTACAAAGGCCAGCGCGGCGGCTGTTAATTTCACGCTGCCTCGAATTAACATTTCTTTACGCCACAGAATAATGACGAATTAAAAAACTTCTCGCCTCTACATGTAGCCGTAATGACGGCGAGCGGTGAGCGAGACGGACGATGCGAACTCATCAGCCAGACTTAATTAATGCCAGATCTGTCTTTGTATTAAAATCGAACGGCGGCCGGATAAAAAATTGGGAAGGTGGTACGGGCTGCGTATCAAACAGGGTTCTCCGTGTTTAATTAGTGTGTGTAATTAAGGTGTGTATAATTAATGTACGATAGCAATTATCATGTGTTTTTTCGTTTTAATTGGATTCGATTCGATGTGGATTCATAATTACATGATATGTTTTTGCTTACTACAAAAAAAAAAAACGATAAAAGAACATCTTTGTGAACACAAAATTGTGACCTTTTCAAGTATCAAGATGCTGCAAATAATTGTCAAAAATACAAGAGTGAATGTCAGTTACGAGTGACAAATGAGAACATAAGTGACAGAATACAGCTTCAGAAGGCAACACACGGAACTCCAAATTGTCTAAAACCGGTAGTTGAAACAATCGTCACGGCAAATCGAAACGTCAGGCCGGGAGCTCGTATTCAATTTTATAGTGAGTTCGACTCGAAGCGGCGATAAATGATAGCCGCCTTTACTTTGTGTAATACAATCAATGTTTTATACTATTATTCATCCGATTAGACACCGTTTTTTCGTTCGGCTACTAGTATTTCTAGAGCTGTTTTTTGTGCTTCAGGATCTTTTAAATATTTGAGCTCAGCAGGAGGAACTTGAGGTATTTTGGTTAAGGCTTATTAACCGTTTTTAATTTCAGAAATAAATAGATGGCTTTCAATCAAGCATACAATAAATCGTTAACTAGGTGAGTAAATAAACGGACCAACAGAACAGATATTGCAGCAGTAATAATTGCTCTTGAAAATGTCACACAGTTCGATAGATTTATTAGATAGCCATATGGTTTAGAAAAGTCTAATCGTAGCATGACCGTGATATCTATACATTTTTACGAGGAACAGCAAAAAGTATCGTAAAAACCGAGGGAAATAAATATTTAGTACTGAATACTGATAGCGAATCACGTTGGTGATTATGCAATGCCGTCTTTACATTTAAAATAGCCTGCATCGGAACTACGGCATTCAACCAGGTAAATTCTCCAGAAGGAATACAAATCATGGAAAATTTTGAATGCTGAAGTCTGAAAATCATCGATATACAAAAAAAAAACCATAATCTCACATGGATTTCAGTTTAAATTGTTAATAGATAACAGTTGGTCTTGTATCAAAATTACGCGTGATTCTGTGCTGGTCTGAAAATGATAGAAAATTATAGACCGGCTCTCGTCTCGTGAACGATGGAACAATTGTTTGAGAGGACATGTGTTAGGTATTGGTTAAGTTTCTGTTAACCCTGAAGCCGAGCAAAAGTATGAATCACGCATGTTTTGACTTCGTGTCATAACACTTTTTATATATGGATTTTCTGTACGTTTCAGCAAATTAATGATACGAGAGTACGTTTTTTAAACCCGCAAGGCACTTCCTTGTTATTCCTTCCATACCATAGACAAGAGGCACCCGTCTGATTATATTATTTATGAGTCTATGCTTAGGATTCATTTTCTGCTCGTGTAAGTTAGATTTGCATGAATAACAATTACCTACCTCATTTTTAAAATGTACCTGTTGAGGAAGAAAAATCGTGAGTGATTTATTCAATCCGACGACTTATCGAGGCCGAGTCCATTTCTTATTTATTTTACTGTCTATGTGGGTAACCGATTTTCGCTGAATGGTCAGCAGGTCAGATGATACTAAAATGTTTTATTTCCGTTTGTGTTTCACACTTGTCATTCGGCCAGTCATAGCCTTCAATGCGATCATTATACTCGGCTGACTCGTTAGCGCGCAGGTCAGCGCAGGCGCATCCATAGAACGAATGGAGGGATCCAGCTCCTTTATCCGCAGGTCGTTCGCCTCCAGCTAATGAATCAAAGCCCTTAGTGTGAGCATATTGTCAATACGAAGCGAAATATTAACGCTGAGCGCGCTCAGCTCACACAATGCCAGATTAATTCCCATTTAAATGTGCGAATAAATGGCGGAGCAGCGGCTATTTAAAAGCAGCCGCTCCGACGGTGACGTTTTGTTTGACTTCTACACATCAATTCTCCGATAGATGAATGGTAAATGGATGTCTTTGAAAAGCGCAATCATACAATTTGTCGCGACATGTGCAGTAGATAAAATTTCCATATTTACCGCTGCTTTGGTATATAAGTTATAAGCTTGGATTTATAACCGTTATATAGGTTTATAAGGGCAGAATTTATGAGTGTAGAGAATCATTCAAGGTATTTTCAGCAGCCTAATAATAAATTATATGTTCGTGTGATGGGCGAAAAACCAGGGTGTGTTGGAGCAAGTAGAAAACATTGTACGTTTGCGAGCTAAGTGGCGCATGGGATCCCGGTGGATTTGCCAGTAAGCGGCTCGGAAGCTTGTTTGCCGGGCGCTCCATTAAAATGGGATCAGGCGGGATGCAGATCGCTTGGACGTACTGCAAGCGGGACGCATGAGCTGCCGCCTTCGGGATATACGACGTACAATATTGATTATACTGAACGTAGCGTATGTGTACATGATGAACGTACTTGAGACGTAATGCAGGTAGACTTACATTTATGTAAGTTTTCCACCTGTTCTATGTATCATTCTGGTTTAAATATCTAATGTTTTAGGGGTTTCTTTGATAAGTCATTATAATAGCTAAAGCGAGATAACAGCGTAAACATGATAACTAATGAAATGCATCGGTTAAGGAGGTTCAATTTATTTCAAAATTAGGCTTTCTACTGTAAAAAAAGTAAGTTGTTAATACCACCACATGCTGTTCAACGAATTCATGACAAGGGAAGCATTGGTCCTCTTATCAAAACTGTTTATAGAACCATGGGTACTCTAACATTGTTCTACCGTATTGATTTTTATGAATGTAATAAACAGGATTTATGTCTAAGACCTACAGCAAACAGACATTGGGTAGTGAATAAACTATAGTAATAGCCCAAGGCTCAGATGCATGAGAGCGATACTCTCAATTAAAAACCCCATGCATGACTTATAGCGGCGAAACAATTGATTTCGATTAACACTCGACAAAGCTACTAAACAATAAAGCATTCTATCAGATACGCATATATTTTAGCAGATTTATATGTTCACGTGTTCAAAGACTAGCGCGCAGAATTGAAAAACAATAGACGAATCTAAAAGTATAATAAATTCTTGGTATGAATTTCTTGCGTTAAAGTGCCTTCACTGGATTTAGGTGTCATTTGAGTGTATAAGGATAAACGTAAGTTTCCATTTACCGAGAATTTTCTGGATCGAAGGACCATTTCGTTCCATATTCATTGTAAAAAACAAGGATGACATGTCAAAGCGCCGACTCTAGATTTTTGAAAGTTTTCGTTAGGTGAACTTGGAGCACCTTAATTTTAATGTCCCAGCTGCTTCATTGATCTTTGTTCTATGGCATCACGAGCAAGCCCGGGGGCCACCGTTGCGTAATTGTTTTAAACTCGTCTTTTAATTGTTCTATCGGGGGTTGGGATTTATGGGACGACGTGATCTCCAGCCGTAATGCCATTCACATTCATTTGCGCTATTATTTCCGCGTAGCCGGACCATGGGAATGCACCGTCTACAAATTTAATCAACTAACAATTCATTGAAACGTTTTGTCAGGCTATAATATAACCATTTGGAATTTATTTTGTTGTAATATTTTTTTCGTTGTGATTAAGAATTATGGTCTGTGATATGAATATTTCTTATCTCTGTACACATCAGTTAAGTTTCGAGTTTTTCATCTGCGAATTCTACCACATTAAATGACTGAAAAAACGAGCTGCATGAGACACAACGTCATCTGCAGCGTGGGCACGCGTTCAAGAGATTTACGAGTGTATTTAAACGGGTTTTACATTAAGCACCAACTTGGCCGATTTGATCGTAAAATCAGCCGTTATGCTTCGAGACAATATCGTCGCTGGTTACCACCCAAGCGGTGGACTGTTAAATTAACTTCAGGTTAACTATGGGGTGACCCATAGTTAACCTGAAGTTTCTTTGACGAAGCCCATTGATTGAATCGTGGCACGTCTGTTACCGAGGCGCACATACATACAAATTGTACATATGTTTTGATTTCACTGGGTTCGAGACGTCGAGTCGACCAAACAATTCTGTAGGTTACAATAAAGTTGTTTAACGCCGAAGGTTGTTAAAATAACTAGTGTTTATTTAAGGTGTTGGAATGGAAATTACTCGTCGGTAAAGAGAGCAATTAAGCGCGCTCACGCCCGGCCGATTGTTCGGACGCGATCGCCGATGGCTCTACCCATTGTCCGCTGAAATTAACAGTGGCCATAAAAAAAACACGTTTAACGAAAGAGCGAAAGAGCGAAGTCAACTAAAGCGGTGTTACAAATAATTTAAATGATACGATAAACGATTTTTAGGCGACGATTTTTACTACTCATAATATAATAGACAGATGTGAGAAAGATTAACGAAAAGCTCAAAACTAAATTTCACTTTTTAATTACCTACATTCTATATCTTGTTTCAGAGAAAAACTATCACTTACAAATAATTTCTTTAGGTAGAAAACGACATTTCCGTAGCCAAGTTATTGTTTGAAATAAAATCGTTAAGTTTAGCTGCTCCCGTTTTAAAGTGACTAGCTTTTATGTAGTCGACCTTGATGTCGGCTGGGATCTGACACCTACGGGCCCCACATACGTCATTTCTTATTCATTGATTTACTGAAGTTACATACGTTGATACGTCTGTATTTCATACAAACAGGTCACATTTTTCTATGATCATATTTTCCATTGGGTATGTGGTGAGCAAAGAAAATCTTCAGTAGGTAGGTATCACTTTTTGTTTTGAAGTTCTATCTCTATAGATTGCGTAGGTAGTGGTTGTAGATTGATCTATTGAAATTATTTGTTGATGTCAAATAATTTCACTTTCACACTTTTAGAATGATCTTTCACCTATCCACTTGCGGGAACTGAAATAGCAACCTATGTTTCACAGGATGCTTACTGAATCGGACACGGATTTCAACTCTGTTTGTAGAGTCAACATTTTGATAGACATGCACTTCAAATTAGACATACTTCTGAAGATGCTCGAATGTTCGTAGGACGACCCCTTTGAAGGATATTGTCAGGACACAACTAGATGAGATCCTCAAAGCAGTATCATTTGTCTGGGATGTTACAATATCCTTCCGTCAGAAGCCAATCGAACTACCGTTGATTAAATTGATTGAAAAGAAACGTAGAGGGGGTGTCGAGGCCGGTGCCTGGTCCACCGGTATTTTTATAGCCCGTACACGTCCCACGACGCGAGGGCGACACATTCTCGACGAGGCGACGTTTTTGCTACGCCAACTTTCATTAGACACCGCGCGCCGCGGGACCGAGGCGTTTCCTTTTAATAAATGAGTTATGCGTTTATATCCAAGATGGCTGCCCGCTTTATACCACTAGGGTGTCAAGAATGTTACGATGGCCGCGAGCTTTTTGACTTATACAGTTGCATTGTTTAAAAAATATTTTTATTATTATTTTATTTGGATACCGGTTGGTACTTAAGATTAGTCTGGTGCGCCGGTGGTTCAACTTTGAAGACCGTTATGAGTCTGATTTGGTTTATTCAATATTGTAAAGTTAAATCTGAAAGTTTAGATTGCAAAGGAAAGCAATTCAACAAATCCTCCAGTCGGTAGCAAGTTGATGCGTACCTGTCAGTGTAGAATTCATCAAAAATGTGCGCAGGTATTTCCACATTCGGTTGGCACGTACGATCTTTTTGTTAGCTGTAAATGTCCTCAAACTCCGCAAGGCCCGCAGTTGTCAACTTTTCGTGTATTTATTTACTCATTCATACATTTCTTGTATGTCTGTCTGTCCTTTTGTTTATTGCTTTTCAGTGCGTCGGCAGACTCCTGTTGTAATTTTACTTCGGAAATGTCTGTATCATAAAACTAAAAGGCATGAGTCAATTTAAAAAAGGTTATATTATTTATTTCTGAATTTTAACTTTAAGCTCTAAGTATTTAAACACCTATCAACAGAGAGACGTTACAGAGACTGGTTTATTTTTTAATCGAGATTTATATTCGGACTCTCTTAGGAAATAAAATAATCACGGCGGCGTCGATTTGCATACAATGGTAAAATAATTTTACGCGCGTTTCGCAGCGCTTAATTCTACTTTTTATTTGGCCTTCCGCGCCCTATCTACGAATCAAACGGCCTGCTCGCGCGCGCCCATTTAAGTGTTAACATTTTTGAGAAGTCTTTCGAATACTTTTATGAATTGTATAAATCTAACAGCGAGTCGTCTACATAACCAACATGCATCATCATTATAATCTTTTTTATTTTTCGTTATTAATAAGCTGGGCAGTTAAGTTGCCGTGGACGTGGTATGAATTTAAAATATAGTAATGTGTTTTTAAACATTAACATAACTGGGAAATGAGTGGGTTTCACTAAAAGTGATGGTCCTATCGGCTATAAGCGCACCAGGCGACCGAGATGCGTCCGCGGCAGACTGCGTGGCGAGGTCGCGACTCGAGCGTCCGTGGACACCGACAGTCGTCTTGGCGCCGCCGTCTACCACACAACACACCACACACATAAACAACTTACTGCTTTCAAACAGTGAACTAAAATCGAGTAATTATATGAACATAACACAATATTACTGCGAAAAAGGTTACGAAAATAATTTTCTAGCAGATAAAATTTACATTCAGAGCAAACATCGGCCGTCATAAATTCAGCACAAAAGTGCGAGCGACGGTCGACTAGCAACAAAAGGGCATGACTTTTCCCGCAAAAAAAGATGATCCTTAATCTGATTAAATCTCCATCGCGGCGGACGTCGGACCGTGAAAGATTAATGAATATTTGTGCGAGGATTCCCGGAGCTGGGCTGGCACGTACTGCTGTCATAATCATATTAGCTGCGACCGGAGCCCGGCGACCAGAGGCTGGCTAGGCACGCACGCACGCACCGCGCACTTATACTCTGACTTACCTACTCTTACTCTAAACTTTGGGGTTACTTCTGTCATTTGGGTGATGAATAACTAATTGATCATGTTTTTGGCAAACCTCGAGAAACAAAATGTGTAACTGCTGCTGGTGCTGTGTTATCAAATCAGCAAACATCGAAACGAAAAAAGGATGAAGGGCAAAAGATGAACAAGAGCTTGTAACAGATATTAAATGGTATTTCAACTTAAAAGACACAAAACGATAAGATCAATTGAATCTCAGAAATTTTCCTAAGCAATCTAAACATCAAGATATTCAAAACAATGGCACCGTAATTGCCAATTACAATTGGTAAATGGAAACAGAGATACAAGTAAAATTTATGACAACATTATTTTCTAAGTAAAATAAATTCGCTCAATAAAATAAACAGGACTAGATGCTAAGATATATCTTGATAATTTAATATTTCGTGTTAGTGTAAGTTAATAAAAAGATCTTATTAACAGCGCTGATGTAGAAGTAAAACTCATTATAATTTTTAATACGTCTGTACACATAGCAGCGATTATAAACATGGCGTAGCGAGCGATATGCAACGCGTTAATGTAAGTGTTTTCACAATATGAATTATACATTGAACTGTGTCCAGGCGGACTCTATCTCATACCCGGCGGGGCATCGAACGCATTATGCCATCGACTGCGTTAGATTTTTATTACATATGCCCTAGAAAAACTTTAAATCACTAATGCAGGCTTTCCATGACGTCACACCTATCTACCCCATACAAGTTGCGATATCGAAAATCACAATTGAAATTAACGCATTTCGAGTGAGCTCAATAAACACACTCGTAAAAGAATCAATTGTTAAGACCCGAAAGAAATTAAACGTGAGAATGTATTGTTTCATACAAGCGTGAACAAAACGAAAATTGTTGTTTGCGTTAACCAGCTCTCAGGTCGTTTTCGACCTGCTTTCGTGAACATAAATCGCATTAAATAAAAGCATTATTTATGACGTTCATACTTCGAATTGAAAAAGTTGACTTTGAGTTTGAATATTCAAATTGGCCTCCTTGGATATAAACCTGAACTTATTATTTTAGGGTCGAATATTTGCCATTATCTTGAACCGCACTGACTACCGTTACAATAGTTGAGTCGATGTTCTTATTTAACTCGTATTTTTTTAAAAGCGCGTCGTTGTCGTTGAGGCATTGTTTTGAATAAATTGATTCATTATTAAAAGCATTATCTTCTCTTTAAAGAAATAAAGTTAACCAGTTTTTTGCTGTATGAAAAGACTTATATTGAGCGCGTTGATACTTTACGATATACGCTCAGTACAACCCAATTGAGTGAAACTGTCGAGAAAAAATTGCAGATGGGCACTATATTTAACATGATGCCGATTAAAATGTTGACATCAATGAGCTTCAAGTTTCACAATTGCTACATATTTGGAGTTGGGCACGTTAAGGGCGGCGGAGTGTTGGATTGGTAATTAATTATTAGTTATGGCTTGTGGCGGCTATAAAGGCGAGCTCATCAATGATTCAGGCGAGCAAACAAAGCGAGCGTGCACTGCGGGCATTATCCGCCATAAGACATCATAAACGGAGCACCATCATCTGGGCTTATAAAAAATTCATGCTCATCTCACATTTCGGCGCCCCTCTTAATTTCGCGTGAGCCTCTTCTTGGTTCGTGTAAAAACTTCGGGTGTCTTTTTATGACTTTTACTGCGGTATAATTGGGGTGGGGCGAGCGCTCGCGTCCCCGAGGTGACATAAATACTACCCCCTAACTCCTCGCTTCCAACTACCCCCGAGTTAATCTCATGTAAGGCTATACGGCACGGAAGCAGATCGCATTAAAACGTCTTGCCAACTACAGGTTAAATTACTTGAAACCTATACCACGCTGCGGTTTTGCAGGAAATCCTCTCTTTGGAACTTTTAGTACCTACTTAATGAACTGGTTACTGGTAAAAAAATATAAACGTGAAATATAAGAAGACATTTGTAAATTATCTTGTAAATACGCAGATAGACTTTAATGTAATGGGGCATCCCAGATGGGTGCGTCGCTAATGCATTTTGCATGTATTTCCTAACCTTTCGAGAGTTGTGTCGTATAGTTTTCGATGCTCTTAAAAAGCTCTATAACATATCCTAAATAATGTTATGAAGAAGATGTAAACATAAAACTTAATGTTTAAGAGTGGGTGCGGGCTCATTTAATTTATTTATACTTTCTTTGAGCATCAAACAAAATGATAGTGTCTGCGAGGTAGTAAATGCGATTTCAATTTTATAGAGGCAACGGAGTGGTGTGCGAGGTGGCGGGACCGCGGGACGCGACACGGCCTGTACTCGCGTGCATGTGTGTATTTATTTGCAAATTCCGAATAGCTTTCAATATGTAGAGACGCGGTGACTCCCGCCTGTCGATCCACTCCAATATCGCACTCCTTGTGAGACGTCACGAAGGCGACGCCATTATTCGATGCGACGATTGACTCACACGGGAGCACCGCCTCCTCAGGACGGCGCATGATAGATGAGACCCAAAAAACATATCCGTAATTGAGATTTCTATTACAGAAATTGAAAGCGATCAGTTTTTTTCATGTTTGTATACATAACGTGAGTGGCGTCGGCGACAGCGAGCTATCGCGTTTCGGAAGTGTTCGCGGACGTCAATTTGTATATTGTCATTATTAGACTTGGCGCGGAAAGTTTGGGTGCGTTCATCCATCATGGTGTGACGGGCGACCGGTCCGATATCGCGCCTAATACGTATTGATTTCCCACTTAGCGTTTTTCTTGGGAATCGCGGCGCTCCACCCTTCCGCCGTCCGGAGGCCTAACGAGCTGTTTGTCCTCTACTCGCGGTAACTAGGGCGGTTGTCGCTCTACACTTTGGCGTCGTCGTCTAAATTACTTCGCTGTAGCTAGGTCTGATTGGGGATAAGACAACGACGAAGTCCAGTTATATTCGGTGCCAAGAAAACTACCCATTAGATAAATTAATGATCTCTGATCTTAGTGCACTTATGGGTTTGTAGGACGAAGCTGTTGATGCTAGTTAAAAAATTAATTTTGTAATTCGATGCTAAAGTAGGTAGGTTTTGTTTGTGTGCAGTTTAATTAGGTCAATTCAGCCTATCACAGTCCAGTGCTGGACATAGGCCTCTCCCAAACTGCGCCACAACACCCTGTCCTCCGGCTTCGGCATCCAGTCTGTCCCAGCCACTTTCTTAAGGTTAATTAGGTATTTCTTTAATATTCCTTTCAAAACCTTACCCTTACTTATATAATAATGGAAAGGATTGAATCGGAAAATCAACATTTGCCAAAAAAGATTCCCCAACATTACTATGTTGTATTTTGTGTGACAGTGCACGCAAATAATGTTCTTTTTTGATATGATGTCGGTAACGAGGAAGCTCGTATGAGATATGATGTAAGCAAGTGAAATATTTGTGTAGGTACATTTGCCTAAATGCTGTAGAAAAAGATTTCGTCACCAAGGTCCCCGGTGGGGGTAGAGGGGGGAGGCGAGAACAATGGTTTCGGTTCTCACACGTGTGGAGGATTATTTGCATTCGGAAATAAAGAGAGGAATGATAAAAGAAAGGCGCGAGCGAGGTCCCACCGCCTCAGGGTGGGGTGTGGGAAATAGGAGACGGGGGGAAGAGGTGCGGGGTGGCCCCGTAGAGGGGGTGGGGGCTCGTTACGCGAACAATGGAGAAATAATGTACAGATTGCAGTGAGCGATGCGCCCAGCGCGACTCAGGTGTCTTAGTGCTGTGTGTGGACATCACGCCTCCTGTGCTACACGGAGCGAGCTTTATCTATGTTTTGTAATACATAAGCACTGTGGCAGTAAATAAGTATTCGTATACTAGGGAAGCATCTTAAATGGTGCTTCAAGTGATACTTGCATTTCTTAAAACTTTGCATTATTCGAACGCAAATGTAGCGCATTACAATGAATAAACGTCCATGCCTTTACGCAATGTAAAGGAATGTGTAGAGACAATATGTAGTAGCGTAATCGTGTTAAGAGATCCTATGGTGATAAAATACATTTACAGCAAATAAATGACCCTTATTAAGAAAGTTGTTAACAGGTGATTTACACAGATTTAAAATGATAACAACTCTATTCGGAAGTCATAAAGTACAATATAAACATAACAATAACCAAGCGTAAAGCGACGTTTTAATGGCAGTAGCAATCCGGGCTACGGGGCAAGGCGGGCAGGCGGGCAAGGCGGGCAAGGCGAGGCCGTTTAATATAGGACGTGTTCATAGGAAGCGCAAGCAATCACAACACAATCACCCCATCCTCGCGTGACACCGAAAACGTCCTCGTTCATATAAGTATAAATTAATCCATTTAGAGCGAGCGACCGGCACCGACGTCGACCGACGATTAACGGAAGCTTCTACTTAACTAATTTATCCTCGGGTGGTTTTAACAGAATGGATAGCAGTGATTACGGCCGATGGCGACGATCTCGTGTGACGCTCGGCTCGGTGCGCCCGGAGATGCGCGTACGCACACATGGGTGGACCGCAATCAAATGTTATTCGTTACAATTGTTGGACGCATAACGCGATTTAACAATGATTAGGATCGATCACATGACACTGTTTTGTACTGGTCTTGCTTGACCAATGTTTTCCACCACAGTTTTAGATCTCATAATCTTGTTTTCATTGAATGTCTCGAAGACCTTCACCATAGAACTACTACAGGTGATTGAAAAGGCGATGATTTCATGTCAATAGGATAAGTCGGTAATTCATGCTTGAAAAAAAAAAAACAGCGAATTTTATCTCACCCTGAAACCATAATATCAGATTTTGTTTTCAAATAAATCGACCGTAATAATTCCATGAAATTCAGGGGACATTATTATTCTGAATTGGCTTTACTATAGTCAAATGTTTGTAATCCAGCAAGCCCGCGACATTTTAATAACATTGATCAAATAGAACAAAAGTATGTGGACCGAGCACTCGACAGAGATGAAAGTTAAAAGGGTCGCGAGGGGGTGTAGGGGGTGTGGTGTAAGGGGGGAGGAGCGGGTTGAATGTCTTATTCCCTCCACAATTCAGAGGTATTTCGTGTTCTTCATACGCAAATATATCCTCGTTACGGAGGTACACGTGAGCCTCCGATTGCGTGTGCGTCTAGTATGGAAACCCCTGGCGAGTAAGTGCGACGGTGAACCGTGGGAACTGGGAATTGTCCCTGCCAGAAAATTGGATTCAGTAATCAAACGGCGAATTGGACAAACGTTGCGTCGTTATCGTTCGAGACTCGGTGACACAACAGGAAAACTTGTTTAGAGAAACTAGGGTCTAGATTTTACCAGTCAAAATATTTACGTTAGACTGAATTTTGGGAACGAGAAGTAATATAAGCATAGTAAATAATATTAGAGCGTAAGTTGAGTTAGATTTCCCACTTAATATACTTGATTTTTACGTTTTGGAGAATATCCAGTACCCTAATTGCGTAATACACGATCAATCATAATTTGTTTCGATTTGAAACAGATTGCTAATCCATTGCTTCTTTATAAGTTGAATCTGCTCAACAACGTAACTATCGCAATGAATATTGTTGAATTGTCAATATGAAATTTCTCATAATTTTTTACGAAAATAAGTTACGTAATTAGGGTACTCGTCTTATTATCGACATCATATAAATAAATGTGCTTAAAAACGTGCATTTTTCTCAGCTAGAAAGCGTAGCATCAGGGAACATATGTGTCATATCAGCATTTCTGGGATTTCGTCTTATTAATGTCACCAGAATCATGATTTTAGTCTTCCGAGCTATAACAATCAGGATTGTATATGATCTTATATTTATCAGGAACATCAAATCATAGCACAGTTCACTGTTCTGTTGTTGTTGAATCAATTTCAAACCGTACCTACATCAGAAAAATATTTCTCTACGAACAAGAAAGAAAAAAAAAAAAACTCAGGGTTAGGTATGGGATCTGGAGGCAAAGGTCCTCGCGCACATTTGGGAGTGGCGCGAGGAGGCGAGGCGCCGGGGCTTAGCTCCGCTGCCGCGAGAAATCGCGGCACAGCGGACAGAGCTCCGGCGGGATCTCATGGCGTCATGGAGAGTGCGATTGACGCAACCCAGCGCTGGGCACGCCACAATTGCGGCGATAAGACCCCTCTTTGAGGAGTGGCTAGAGAGGCGCCACGGCGTCCTCACCTTCCGCCTGACGCAGGTCCTCACCGGACACGGCTGTTTCGGGAGGTTCCTGCACAGGATAAGGCGGGAGGAAACGCCCGGGTGTCACCATTGTGTGGTTCGCCCGGAGGACACGGTGGAGCATATGGTGGAGGTCTGCCCAGCTTGGGCGGAGCATCGCCGTGTCCTCGTGGAGGCGATCGGCGGCGGTGATCTCTCGCGTCCGGCCCTGGTTCAGGCCATGGTACGGAGCGAGAGGAAATGGTAGGCCGTCACCTCCTTCTGCGAGGCAGTAATGCTCGCGAAGGAGGAGGCGGAACGCGTGAGGGAGAGGCAAATTTCGCACCCTCACGCTCCTAACCGCCGTAGGAGGAGACGCCCAGGGCGTCGGGAATCGCGAGGCGATTTCCGGCCACCGCAGGCGCGGGCTTGCGGACGGTGAGCAATGGGTGGCTCACCGTCCGATAAGGACCAGGCCCGGGTCGACGGCGCGTTGTGTTCCACGCGCGCCTCAAAGAGATGTCAGCAGAATTGAAGGGGTCCACTAGGGCCGATGCCTGCAGGGGTTGCGAAGAAAACCGAAAGGGAGATCGTGGCCCCCGGCGACAGGGCAACCGAAGGAACAGGGGTGGGTTGTAGTCAGTAGACACCTCCCGCTCCGCCCAGAGCGGGAGAAGTTATTTGATGATTTCCCACCCAAAAAAAAAGGCGCGGGCTTGTGGACGGTGAACAATGGGTAGCTCGCCGTCCAGTAAGGACCAGGCCCGGGTCGACGGCGCATTGAGTTCCACACGCGCCTCAAAGAGATGTCAGCAGAACTGACGGGGTCGATAATTTCCCACCCAAAAAAAAAGGTACTGATAATTTCAAAATAAATATTTAAAAAAACGCAAGTAGTACCGTATCTGTGGAACCGAATCCTGTATCTACCCCAGGTCAGCGATGATGGCCATATAAATCACTGTCAGGTGTACCGTGATCATCACTGTAGGTAGATGCACAGGGGTTCTCGAAAAAATGGCGTCAAAATACCACCACTAAAAGTTCGTATTTTGAATTTACCTGTGAATTTTACTGAGAGGACAATTTTAAACTGTTCGTTTGTCTATCGTCTCTTTGTCAAAGCAAACATTTACTATTTTCCAAATAAAGGGTACAAGTTACAAATAGATGTAAGGTAGTAGGACATCAATATTCAGGGCAGACAATCCAGCTAGGTAGGCTAAACTTTGAGAAATAGGTCAACTTAAGAATCGGATCCGATTGATGGGACGAGAAAGATCTAGATGCGATATGTTGACGTGGTCCGATTTGAAATAACTTGTGCTAATATTCGAAGGAAAATAATATGCACAAGCTTTTCGCTCATGTAGGTGCAGTAGTCCGCACCTCAGTGGTGACAAAACCAGTATAAACTCCTACAACGCTGGGACAGTTCAAATTACCACCGACGTGCGGTCGACTACACCTACCTATGGTATATACGTACACGGTGGATTTTTGAGACAGAGCAGTAATGGTAGGCATCTTAATCGTTCTAGCTACAAGAAAACGGTCTTAGGATACTGTCCATTACTTTTTGAGAAATTTTCATTTGCATTCAGATGCAGATTTTGAAAAAAAAATTACAGTCAGCAAGAAAATGGCCAATTTTCACAAAAACTTTTTTTGATGCCATTCGATCCTGTTTTATTATAAATCTCTGGGACAAATCAGAAAAATCAGAAATCGCGAAAAGCTTTTCCCATACATTTCGTAGGAAATTAGCCTCGCAACTTGCTTTTTTATGATGCAAAAATAAAATTTCAAAAAGAAAAATAATATCTAAAGATTTAATGTTGCACTTTGAAATCGAATTTTCGACGTATCAGGGAACGAATAATCATATTAATCACAGGTGCAAATGAAATAAGTAAAAAAGAAGGAATTAGAGAGAGGGCCCCAAATTAAAATCTCCATTATGGTACAAACATTGAGGAAATGTTTTTTTTTTATAAAAATCAAAGAGTTTCTTTCATATTCATTCAATTGGTGTAAAATACATAAGATTAATATCTCAATAAAAAAAAATATTAATATTTTTTATTGTTTCAAAGAAATTATGAATTTTATATAATTTATTTATTTTCATATAAGGGACACAAACATAAAAAGGCTAGGATTTTCAAGACTTAGAAATAGAAACTCATTTATGTGTCCATACGACCTTTTACAGTATTTTAATGCCCACACAATAATACAATTTTAAATGTCTGAAGAGATTTTTTTTATTTTTTTTTATTAATATCTAAAACTACAGACCATTATTTTTAAAATTTTCTGCATTATAAAGAGAAAACATTTGTATTTTTGTTTGTAATGAATAAACTCAAAAACTCCTGTACTAATTTTAACAATTCTTTTGCCAGTAGCATGCTATATTATCACTAAGTAACAAATTAGTGGTAAATCGCAATTAACAATTTTGTGTTTTTCTGAACTGGGCGATGTGGTTGCTAAGTGACAAAGCCCTTTAAATAAATAAAAAAAAAACTAAGTTACATAGGCTATAATTTATAAAGATATCAAGCGAGCGAAGCCACTGGCGAAAGCTAATAAAACTTATCATATATTAAATATACATAACATATATTAAATAATAAAACTTATCCTCCATGCTTTTCCCCAACAAGCTAGTTCTGAGGATATTTTTAATATTTTGGTTAGTCAATTCACAGAATACCATACAAAAAATATATGTATTAAAAACATTAAAACTTGATAGCAAAGCGAATTGAATACTTGAATGTTAGGCACATCAAGAATTATATATTTATCTAGATACTAATATTGTTAGTTGATTCAGGCGTGATCTTGCGGAAATCCATTATAAATTACAATAGAAGTGGACATATTTAGTAACCTGTTCCACATAGCTATTTCTAAAGAGTCTTAAATAAAACCGAGCGCTGAGCGCAGAGTCTGCGCTCAGCGCTCGGTGTGGCAACACGCCGTGTTCGAGTTCGCGACAAGTCAATCGTCATCCTGAGGATGCCTCGTTGAGAGGTGAAACACGTGTCTATTTCTTTCAGGGTTTTATTTAAGACTCTTTAGAAATAGCTAAGCGGAACAGGTTACTAAATTTATCCACTTATATTGTATTTTATACTAATATTATAATTAGGTAAAATTTGTTTGTTTGTATGTTTGTCAGTTTGTATGAAGGGGGTAATCTCTGGAACTACTAGACGGATTTGAAACATTTTTTTTTGCATTGGATAGCCCAATTCATGAGAAAGGTTATAGGCTCGCGGACGACGTCGCGCGTAGAAGCTAATTGTTAATAAAGCACTAAGTAGCTAAGACCCTATACCCCAAAAAAGTAATGTAGATGAGGAAGCTCAATCCTATCAAGTGAAACTTACCTTTACAATGCACAAAAGAAGAGTACCTAAATTGAACTGAGTCTAAACTTGGGGTACAGAAAACTGTTATAATTTTTTTTGTGAATAAGGCAGTATGGTATACCAGAGAGAGAATCAAGTAGGATTTCATTTCATTAACTTGTGATTATAACCCAAGAATATAGTCTAGATCAAATTAAGATAAAGTTTGTTGAATTATTTATTTGGCATCTCCAGCAAAGGATAGATAATTTTTCACAGTAGAAACTGTATTTAGTTTTGTTTAGTGTACTTTCTCAATTATTATTACAACATGCATAATAAAAAAATATTTAGATATGACTAAGTTTCAAAGCAAACTCAAATATTAAAACATTGGGCAATCAATATACAATGTATGTTGTCAGCAAATTCATTAGAAATTTAGATTTATAGTATGAAAAGTACTAAAATTAAATACATAATAGAAATTTTTGAATATTTCTTTAAAAATACATTTAAAACTATAAAAAAGTAGTAGCCCATTGGTGCTGGGTGGTGTTAATATTGTTCTTACCAAGTCCCATGTAAACAGAAATGGTAACATTCTTTTATGACTGCATATTTAACACCCCTATCCTAAGCCAGAAGAAGGATGTTTACTTATTTCTGACACAGTAATAAAGTTTTGCCACTAAGAAAGATCAAAGTCTATATTTTTTAAAATTATATAATTAAAAATAATATGTCATACTTTGACATGTTTACATGATTCTTTGTATGAGTTAAACTGACATTAACTTACCTCATTCTGATCTAGCTCCTGCAGGTATCTATCATTGTGCTGCTTCTCATACATAGCCCGGGCAAGAGCACTCCGGGGCCTATAGAACCCATTGACTCCTGATGAACCACTCGACATTTTGTCTACGTCACTGCCACGAGCTTCTACAGCAGCTTGCAAGAACCTCGGGTCTAGTTTAATGTTCCCATCTCTTGGAGGGTCTTGTTGACAGTCCTTCATGTAATAACAGAACAGGTGAGATCTATATTCGGCTTCAGCTGGCAATATCTGCCATATAAGGACTGTATAACATAATAGTCTAAAAGTAAGGTACATTTATGGAGATCTGCATTGTTTTCTTTTCATGTATACTGGAGATCAATCAGTGACACTGATTTTTCTGAAATAACCTCACTTATCTTTTGTTTTTATGGCATTTGTTAAGGTAGAATCCCTGGATTTATTATAGTAAATTTTTTTAGATCATAATCCTAGCACTTTTTGTATAATTCGTATAAAAAAATCTAAAAAACTGTCCAAAACAACATTAGTTTTTGCTTCTAGATGTCAGATTTAATTCTGTCATTCGGCACTAGGGGGCTGAGTATTGTTTATGAAGCTTGCTTACGTTCCACGTTTTGTGTACGTTTTGGCCATAATCTCTCAGTATATATAAAAAAGAAATGGTATTTGGATCTTAATTGTAAGAAAAAAGGTTAAATTAATGTTGTAAGTTTATCAGAAATTAAATGCGGTGTAATATTTTTGTTTGTACTTTGGCTGTTTTCGTAAACGAACCCAACAGTTGATATTGAAAAAAAAAAAAAACTGCGAAATTAAAGACCTATTTATTTTTATGGTAAATTTCTTAAAAGTTATTAACTTCTTAAACAAAACACTGAGTGCAAATTCAATCACTGGGTGCAAAATATATAGGAAGGTACTTATTTGATTTAGGATTCCGAATATTTGAAGAAGTTGGAGAATATACGACAATTAAATATGATAACTGTAAAACTATACAAAAGATTAGATCATGCGATATAATACTAACCGAATCTTGTTTAGCTTCAACCGAAGCTCTTGCCACAATTTCTCGAAGCACCAAATTCATCATCTTGCTTGCACCGAGTGAACAGTTATCCAAATTGTTCGATCCAATAAGAACTTGACCACGTTAACTGTTCTGTAGGGGCCACTGATGCTACGTTGTTAGTTTTAATAGTACGAATTTAACACACAAGTATTTAAGTATAAAAGACTTCCCGGTTTGTTGTGAAAGGCTAGTATTTTAATTATTATCTGAGTTTTGAATTCAGAATTCAGAATTTCAGTTCGGCCTTGGCCGTGACCGACCGTTCACTGTCTCGGCTGCGCTTGACCACCTCCGATAGAGCTTGGGAAGCCGTTATAAGAAGAATGACTATTTTTATTGTAGAAAGGTTTACCTAACTACTTCGATTGTATCAGTGGTACCTATTTACTAACGCATTGTTAGCCAATAATTAGAACTGTACCTATTGTGTTTCAGTTTTCGAGGTAAAGTTGGAAAACTAATCAAGTAGGTACCTACTTTTAGAAGTCGAAAAAAAAATCATAAGGATAGATACAGACAGCGTTAATTAAAAAGAATCTTGATTCAGAGATAAAAGAAAGAGAATTGAAACAACTAGGTATCTGAACTTCTGAAGACTGTTGATGACAAACTTTTAATCGGTCTGAACGTACTAAAATTATTCAGAATTTTTATTTTTATGTTTTTATTCTGAATTATTTTGGTACGGTCAACAAATAAACTCGATTTACACTGTCAGATATCGAAGTATATTTTTTTTTTAATCCATTGCTGACTGTAGGTACCAACCTATGTTGTGATAGCTCTGAAAGAAGGTACCTATGCAATGTTATGACATTGCATACTTTATTTTTTCTTTTAAATTAACAAGTGGGAGGTCTGGTGGGATCCAGCGAGCCATTAAGCCTCATGTCAACTGGCACGACGCGACTCTAACAATGCAATTTCTAAGAAAACTTAACGGTAGAATAATTACCAGTGTCGCGTCGTGCCGTCGCGTCGCGCCGGTCAGTACGAGGCTTTATTGGTTCTAGACCGCAGCACAGGACTATCTTTTATAAATTTGTTGTTACAAGATTAGCACCAAATTCTTTAAAAGTTTAACCACATTATAATGTGTGTGTTTTATTTATGTCCAGACCTATGTCATCATCATCCAAGTATCTATTAGCTAGGTACTAATACTTAATAGAAGGACCTCAATGATCACCCAGACTTTTGCATAAAATGTAAAATACAAAGAACACATGGTTTTTTTTACACATGAGCGTTACGCACTGGCCACTAGAGGATAAATAGCCACCTGCTCTAAATAACCACGCGATTACACAATGATAAGAACGTAGTAACAGAGCAACTTCACGTTTATTATGATAAACCCATTCAATAAAATCTACGTCTTAAAACAAAATATAATGAAAAGAAAAAAATACTCACACTATCCTGAACCTCAGGCACTTTAAGCTGATGAAAACCAGGCATTATGAAAAAAAAAACTGTTCTAATTTCTTAATTCAAATATTGACGTGGATTCGATTATTAAGATTGCATTTACGTGAGCGTTATGATAAAGGCTGTAGGTAGTAATGCTTGTGCTAACCTGTGACTATCTACACAGAATTATAAAATTCAGATAACAATGGCGGTACACGATAAATTTATTGTGATAAGTACTTATTCAGAATTTTTCTTATTTGACGTACCTACTTAATTAGGCATGTATAATCTATACAAAAATATAATTATACAGAGCAGTGGTGGCCCAGTGGTAAAGATTTGGACTTACGAGGTCGTGAGACGTAGGATCGATCCTAGGCAGGACGTATGCACTTTATTTTGTGCAATTTATTTTTTGACCCCTCAAAGCGGGGAAGGAAAACATCGTGAGAAAACCGGCATGTCGTAGGTCCAAAAATTCGAAGCCATGTGACATTAACTAACCCGCACAGTGGGCTCGGGTGTTGGATTATCTACAGCCAATTCTTTCATACAGAGAGGAGGCCCTTGACCCAACATTTGGAACAATACATAGGTTCATTATGCTATGCTCAAAACTTACTTTTGAAGTGAAAACTTCTTTAGGCACGTTGGGCATTTTTGAGATGGGACTAAACCATTGATTTGGCGACACTAGGACGACACCTCATTTTTGTAAACGCGATTGTGCTTTTTATTTATATTAAGTTACGGATCAATGTTCTATACAAGTACTTTTACTTTAAAGGTTTTGTAAACGTGATTGTACTCTTTATTAATATTAAGTTACGGATCAATGTTCTCTGCAAGTAATTTTAATTTAAAGGTTTTGTAAACGCGATTGTACTTTTTATTTATATTAAGTTACGGATCAATGTTCTATGCAAGTACTTTTACTTTAAAGGTTTTGTAAACGCGATTGTACTCTTTATTTATATTAAGTTACGGATCAATGTTCTCTGCAAGTAATTTTAATTTAAAGGTTTTGTAAACGCGATTGTACTTTTTATTTATATTAAGTTACGGATCAATGTTCTATGCAAGTATTTTTACTTTAAAGGTTTTGTAAACGCGATTGTACTCTTTATTTATATTGCGTTATGGATCAATGTTCTATGCAAGTATTATTTGTTTATATATTTATTAAAATATTTCTCGACGATTCCAAAAATACACACGTACCTAATTGTTCAAGTTTTCACTTCTGTCGGTACTCCCGGAGTGCCACTGCCATTTTTTTTTTCATAAAATAGGTAGTAGATTATTTTTGAAGGGGTCCACTAGGGCCGATGCCTGCCGGGGTTGCGAAGAAAACCGAAAGGGAGATCGTGGCCCCGGCAACAGGGCAACCGAAGGAACACGGGTGGGTTTTAGTCAGTAAGAGTCTGACACGCCCTCCCGCTCCGCCCAGAGCGGGAGAAGTTATTTGATGATTTCCCAGCCTAACAAAAAAAAAAAAAAAAAAGGTAGTAGATTATTAATACCTATCAGCTGCCTCTGTGGAATATGAGCATTGCCTTCACCAAAAAGTCACCACGCTTGGTAGAGTGATCGGTAATCCCAGTAGGGTAGGTAAACCGGATTTGAACCTAAACCTCATGCATGAGAGGCAAGGCCTTAACCACTGGCCCACACGACGAAATACCTACACGGTCAAAATTTTGGAACAGCAGATTTTTCTAAGTAGGTACTCTGAGGAGTTTGGAATCATGTGCTGAATTCATGGTAACAGTTTGCGTATAGATGCCTCACTATTGTTATTAGTGGATAGGATTCGGGATTCTATTACATGGGACTTAAACATATCTGGCGAATTGTGTGTGTACTATAGGTACACCTCTGCTCATTCTAAAATTAAGGTTAAAAGGTTAAGGTTTAAATAGGTCCTTATTTTTATTATTTTGTTAATATTTTCTATACATTCTTTTCTTTTAGATTGTGTGAATGTGAGAACGTTGTATGCTGTAGACTTGTGAACCATTTTCTATTTTGCTAAGTACCTGGTACTTGTTGATAGGCCTACACTGTCCTCTTATTAACACTGTTATTTGAAAACATTGTAGAAATCAGTAGAAATAATTTATTTTTAAAAGAGTAACCGTGGAGTTTCTTGCCGGCTCTTCTCCATAAGAAGCGACCAATTGGAACCGTGCACCTAGCTTCTGACGTTTCATAAGTGCCCTTGTAGGTTTATGTGAAATATTTAGATTTTTTTTAATCCCTTCGGGTAAATAAGGCGTGATGTTGTTATGTTATGATTCAGGAGAACGCTGCTGCGGCTCGACGCTCGATGTCCACATCTTGCAGTCTTTTGCCAGCCTGCATGATCCTATTTAAAGCCTATTAACACGTTCAGTGCCGGGAGCCCTCCTGGAGGATTCACCTAGTCGCATATGGGATGCCGGAATCCCTCCCGGAGGGCTTATTTTAAATATAGGTTTTTATTAGCGAATACAGCATTATAAACCGTAAAAATAAAATCTGATGTATATTTTAAAAAGATGTATTAGTGTATATGCGTTGGTTTTTAAAGTGCAAGCTTTTTTTTTGTTCACGTGTACAAATATTCACAAAAAAATTAAAAGGTTGGAAACTACTTATAGCGGCAAGACCCCCTGAAAACACAATTTTACTTCGTTTTACATTGTTTTTTTTTTTATAACTTGGTTTTAAACCTAATGCCGTTGACCGGCCGCAATGGTTAAATTTAGCGCAAACGTAATGCCGATAACCCTCCAGGAGGCTTCACTTCCAATATGCATGGTGGCATGGCGTATGAGTTCTATGAAGTCGAAAGTAATAATAGAAGAAAAATAGCTACCTACCAATTAATTAACACATCCGTGTGACATATTTCTAGAGCAAATCGTGCCTTATCGTGCTATGGATTTCGTTAGCTCAAGATTAATCTGTTATCCTTATCTAAGATCTACACTGTACATACCGTAATACTAATTAGAAAATATTACAGGTCTCTCTACGTTTAATTAGCTAATTATAAAAATCCATAAAAAGCAAAGCAGGTAACATATCGATGATAATCCAGAGTTAACTGTTTATATGAATAAATCATGTTTGTATTAAGGTCAATTAAAGTTTGCCAATAACTTATAAGTACCTAAGCGATATCGGTAATATTTGCACTTTAACTTGATTGGTTTTGTATTTAACAATCTAGCGTTTTTGAAGTGAAAGCTTCTTTAGGCGCGTTGGGCTTTTTTGAGATGGGAGTAAACCATTGATTTTGCGACACCACGACGACACCTCATTTTTGTAAACGCGATTGTGCTCTTTATTTATATTAAATTACGGATCAATGTTCTATGTAAGTATTTTTACTTTAAAGGTTTCGGAAGTTTTCTTTTTTCTTTTTGTAAACGCCATTGTGCTTTAAAAACTTTATTTAGATAAGGTTATGCACCAATGTTCTATACAAGAATTTTTCTTCCACCAAGGCGATCTTGTTCAAGTTTTCACTTCTGTCGGCATTCCCGGAGTGCCACTATTTTTTTTTAAACTGTTTACTTACATTATAAGTATGAATACTTCTGACAATGTGATGGCCACATACAGGTGTATTATTTTAATTAAAAAAGTACCAAAGTGTCTGTAAACTATTGTTCAATATGGATTCTCAATCACGCGCGGATTGCCCGAAGCAACGCGCGGTGTTGTGAGCGGGCGCACCGACTCAGGCGCACGCGGGACATTTAAAATAATTACAAGCCATCGGAGAAACGTAACAGCCAGTGTTTTGAGACCATTACTTATTTTTTAATTCAAAAAAATATTTTTAAAAGCACACACTTAGTGCCGTTTGGTGCAATGCGGCCAATAAATGAGACTATTACAAGGTTTTGGTGTAATTTTGTTGCACGAAATTTATATTATTATTGGAGCATTTTTGGTGAAATAATTGCACGGCGGAGATGTGCAGTATGGGTGTCTTGAAGGTCGGAACTCGGAACCTTCTATTGGAAAGGCTTGGGAAATTAGCCAGGTTTGAAGTTTTACTTGTCGGTTAGTAGTTAGAAGTTGGGAATATTGAACGTTCAACCTGCAAAAAATAACTCATCTAATAAAATAATCGACTTTGAATCCCAGCTCCTTAAGTTCTGAGTTGAGCTCCACGATTACTGACAAATGCTTGCACTGACTGGACAGGTCCACTCAAATATGTGTGGTTCTATCCTCAAAAGACCATTTCAGACACTAATCTACATGGTCCTCATATGGCCTGACCAAGATTATGTCTGGATTTTAAAAGAGACTGCAACCTCTGAGTTTGTTTCGGCCTTTCTTCTCAAAGTAGTCAGATAGGAAACGCCGAACTCAACTAGCTTATTTTTAATATGACGTGTAAAAGTGATTCTGATATCCTATTTACAGAATGAACAATTTTATTCCATTTCATTTAAAAAATAGAGGTGCAAATTGTCAAATCATTCAGCAATCTAAAGGAAACGAGGCATGAACAGTGAACATGACCAATATGTACCTACAAGTAGGTAATACAGTAAATTCGTTTATTTTATTTTAACCAATCATTTGTTCGTTTAAAAAGCAAGGTGATCTGAAACAAAACCAAATGGTCGGTTTAATTTGAATCTGTGCACGTAGTTTTTGCACCCCCAACCGCATTCTCACAGAGCGGCCGAGACTTGATGCACTTCACTTTTGATTGGATCATTACCGAGTTCATCATACCCCGTGCGATCCTCGGGCCTAGACAGAGACAGATGTAGCCCGTCCACGAACCACAGACAGAGACAGACAACCCACCGAGCACATCGCTCAGAAATTATTTCATATCATGATTATTGGAACTTTATTGCACTTCGTAACTAACAATTGACATTAGGAAATGCAATTTCATATTGATTTCGTAATATCTTCTGTCGTTTATTTTTATCAATGCGGCAAATCTTTCTATGATTTGCGGCTAACCATCCTTGGGCATGTTGGTTGTTTTCTTGTGGCTTCACGTTCCGAGAAAATGTCATTAAAAGCTCTATAGGGGATTAAGTCGGTTTAAATTTTCACGTAGCCCGGCAGGAAATCGGTTTAGCCGTAACAAAGGGTGGGAAGATACCGAGAAATTATCTTTCGTCGGAATACAAACCGCTAAACGTGCAATTACAGCGTTACAGATGGAGCATTAAGTTATCAAAAAATAATAATGTTTCACACCGGCCGGAAGGTGTCGCTGGCAGCACGTCCGCTGGCCACAATCACTCGCTCGTCACTGATTTTGATTTCAGAACGGACGAATACCTATACTCATCAGTCATCACGTTTCTAATAAAATTCGTCAGTAAAGGCATCTGTTGTCTTGCGTAACCGCATTTATTGCCGGTAATGGCCCCTTTCTTAATGTTAATTTGTGTCGGAGCAACCGTCACTACAGTAACTCGATTCGTTTACTCGTGCGTATCTACAGCGAATAGATATCGTGCAAATATTCGTGTCACTTGACAAAAATAATTTTCTCCAAAGCTGAAATTAGAAGGTAAATAAGTATTTACCTGTAATTAGTTTCCGCAATGTAGTACCTACCTACCATTTTTTTCACAATATTACGTTATAACAAGTCTTAGTAAAGACTCCCGCAGACAGGCGCGACCAGACAGCGCAACGCGACTCTAGTAGAACAATTTCTATGAAAACTTCATGGAAATTGTTCTACCACAATCGCGTCACATCGTCGCGTCTGGCCTGTCTGCGGGAGATAAATCGATGGAACTGTTTGTAGATCACAGTTCAAAACGAGTGTCACTCAACAAAAGTCCGTGATTATTTCCAGCAACAAAATGGCTTATAGATTAGCAAATGAGATATTTTTTTTTGTTCGGCGATTAGGCCCACCAAATATTGTGCCGTCTATTAATGAAACACATGTTGATTTGTTTGATTTGTTGAGTGCATTATCCAAAAATTTTCTTTTTACGACGATTTCGTAATTCCGGTTAGACTTTATTAAATAAATCGACCATTTTAAATGATAAATTATTTACTTTTTTTTTAAGTATAATACGATTAGTAGACGTTACAATACAGGGGGTTCAAAAAAAAAAACACTCTCCTTTATTACAAAGTCAGTACGTACCTATCTTAATCGATAGTGAATCGATTCCCCTAGTATCTCTCCGTAGCATTAGGTACATAGACCGCGAGCATTACCATCGAGATGGAAATGAATTAAACAATTCGAATAATCGAGGCTCGGCCAATACAATAAAACAAAGGGAAAAAGTACGTCTGCGGCCTGCCTTAGCGAGGGAACGAAGGATTTCAATTTGGAACGTGATGAGGCGAGTTTTCATTTACGTACGGTGATTCGATGATGTCGGTAATGATGTGGACGCACTCATGCGATGCTGAACTGAGCCCCTACTGAACATAGTTGCGTTCATCGAATATTTACGCAGATTATTTTATCATCATTATATATTTAGCGACGAATATTCCGATCATCATCATCATAATTTTAACCGAAAGACGTCCACTGCTGGACATAAGGCTCCCCCAAGCACCACCACTTCGACCGGTTCTGTGCTTCTCCTATCCAGCAGATTCCTGCGGCCTTCACCAGGTCATCGGTCCACTTTGTGGAAGGCCTTCCAACACTACATCTTTCGGTACGGGGTCGCCACTCCAAAACCTTTCGGGCCCATCAGCTATTTGTTCTGCGAGCAATGTGTCCTGCCCAATGCCACTTAAGTTTAGCAATTTTTCGGGCTATGTCGGTTATCTTGCTTCTCCTACGGATCTCTTCATTTCTGATTCGATCACGTAGGGAAACTCCAAGCATAGCCCTACTATACCGATCAACTCGGCAGAAGCACAGAAAAAGTGTACAACAGTACATCTATTCTGGTTTCACATTCATAGTAAGTATTTAAGTGGTTGATTAACGAACTCGACCAAGCAAAAAGATCACGTCCTATAACTTGCGCAAGCGCGCAGTAAATCTCTCACGTTATAAATTTACAACACGTTTATTTATTTCACAGTACAAATTACAAGGAAAATAATAATGAGTTGAAGTCATATCTCATTACTTAAGTTGAAGCTCAACGGCTGTGGACAGGCTGAGGAGCTTTGGATGCCATCTATGACTTATTTAAAAAGGCTTTCATTAACGTGCATTTATAGGAACTGCAACTTTATTTCATGGGAAATAAAGTTTACATTGGGAAGTTTGAAGAATCGCTTATAACGTTGTTTAGTTGAACAAGATGAACACGGAGGCGTTCGTTAGGCAGTTACATAATTAAAAAGTAAAATTGACGCTTGCCAGACGATGCGCTGAAAAGTTGCAAAAGAAATGCTCCTGTGATGCGCGGACGCATGTTTTGTATCTCACATAGTTTATTACGAAGAAGCGACAAAGAGCACTGTTTTAATAATTCATATATTCACACATTCCGCGGCATGAGTAATGTTTTTCTAGTACTGTACCTGCATTGTATGGAAACATAATAAATTCAGTAAAGACATAACTTGCGATCTATAGAGATACTTATATCGCCGCGTTCCTTACCCTGCGTTCTAACCGAAAGCGACTGTCGCGCGAATACGCGATCGTTTACCTGAATAATGACGTACATACGCGACTTGATTGATCGCGCGAGTATGTCAAATCATTTAACGATTATTATGTACTCGCGCGATAGTCCTTTTCGGTTAGGACGCAGAGTTAGCCCAGGTAAACACGCGGGCGATTTTTCAACGCGACGATTTTATATCGCGCACTGGAGTTTCACCAAGTTTTCCGCGCCCAACAGAGTGCATCCCAGCACGTAAAAAAAATATACTGTTCGATTTTCAACCTTCGACGCTAAGTAGTGGGTTAAAAATCCAGTGCGGGATCAAAAATTGGTGCGTTAAAAAAATCGCCAGTGGGTACGAGGGCTAATACAAAGCGTCTGAAATGTGCAAGCGCGCTTTTGACACGTTTAAATCACAAAAACAAATTGCAGTGCGTTCCAGCCGACGTCACGTGTTGTTGACCCGCGGATAATTAAAGCGCCCACTTGTAATTACTCGTGTGTGTGCTTGAAATGTAAATGTTGTCGCCCCAAGTATCTTCAACGTGTAATGTATGCGAATCGGGAACAGATAAGCGCGTGAGATTTACACCTCGCCGTGTCATGACTTGAAACTTTACCGTTCGTTGACCGACACTGTTTTAGGGGTTATTTATTGTTGTTTTATTTTAAGGATCTGTACGTTCTCAGAAACAAATAAGGTAAAAAAATATTGCAGTGATATGCTAATTCGTGAATTTTCTTGTTATGACATGCTTAAGAAATAAATATTGACGCCCGAACAAATCATTAGGAACTTATTAACATTCATCTGTCTGCTGGTTTCGCAGACAGAGCTGCAATCATAGTTCTCAAAACTAATTTATAAGAAAAAGATTACTGATCATTCTAACCCATTTCTAAGATATATTTGATACCCATCACTAAGAGGTTTTGACGAGACTCTAGAAATTCGTTATTCCGAAATGATGTGTTTCGAAAATTTGTATGTCTCTTTGTGATTTTCAGATCGGTGCCAGACAATTTCCTTTAGCGTGCTAAAATAAATGTAACTGTCCACGCAAATTCAAATTCTTTGAAACCCGTAGGCGTGCTGCGGTCATATCATGTCTTAAAAAATCAACGCTTAGCTTAAAAAATACACCTTTTTCGAGACTTGACGTTTAGTGATTTGAATAGCGTCATTTGAACTCCATTACCTACTTCGCCAATTCGCCAACAATCAACGTTTTGTGAGTGACAGTTGAATTTCGGTGAATCTAAATTAACAGCGAAAAATTGCAAATTGCTTGCTTTTACGGTGAGAATTGCATAAAAGAAAAAACTGGATTTCATAAACGAAAACGATTTTTCTATAATTTTCTTTCATGCGAAAATAATGGTGTTGTCTATTGTCATTGTCTCGAAAAGTTGTATTTAAGATTGGAATTCCTATCACAAATAGATCTCTAACAAAATAAATTAAACCTAAAATACACAGAGGAAAACCCCAAGAAGATCGCCCTAATCGTGAAAATCCGAGCAAATAAACAAAACACGATTAGAAATATCTTTTTTCATAACGCAAACAAACAATATCTTTTCTTTTGGCGAAGAAAGCACAGGGCTCGTCAACAACAAAAGCCAACAAATCCTGTTTGTCCTGTGGGAAGCGTTCGTGATTTAATACAAATTATTATTAGACGACATAAATAACATGGTACAGGGGGTGAGGCGGCCAGAAGCTCCTTAATAAGTAATAAAGGGGTCATCGTTCATAGCGAGAGAGCGGAATTAACCTGGCCGACATATGGCGTACTAACGGCCACCAAGGCTTAGGGCAGCTTAATAAAGGGTGTTTTTCGACACTTTATAAGTGTTAATTATAGGGTTTAATTATTTAAAGGCTGTTTGATAAACTGTCTCTACTTTAGGGCAGGGAAATTGTCACGTCGAGGATCGTTAAATGTTGTTCATTTGTTTCGATGGCCTTCCCAATTAACTGCTATAAAGATTTTCATTTAGGAGCTTTTGGCCCCTCAGCAAATCTTAAATTGTGGTTATTTCATAGTGGATTACTGATAAGAGAACTAACGAACCGTTGATTCAGGATTCCACTGACTGAGGCTGAGTTAAAGATACTTACAAAGGACCTGCTGTCTTGTATGGATCAGAATGTTGAGCCACAAAAGGGATGAATGAGAGGCAATTGCATGCATCTGAGATGAGAATGCAAAGAGAAATGTGGTGAGGTGTTATACGAATAGATAGATTAAGAAATGAGTCTAAAAGAGGAAGTTTATTGAAAGTGGCACCAGTGACTGAAAAGTAGAGTAAAAATTGGTTATCATGAAGATGAGAGGAAAATGTCGTGAGGAAAGTTTTGAGTATGGATGTGGATAAGACTAGGGGAAGACCTAAGAAACGATGGATGGACTGTGTGAAAGATGATATAGCTAGAAAGGGGGTGACTGCCGAGATGACGACTAATAAAGAATTATGGAAGGAAAAGAAATGTTGCGTTATCCACAAATAAGTACTAATAAATTGCGATAAGGGATAATGATGATGATAACCTGCGTGTTTACATCCGTTTTTAGATCCTTGTGCTTTTCTTGGACTTCTTGACCTTCCTATAACCTATGTTTAATAGTCAGATAATAGGGATGAAGCCAGGGTAAAAAAAAAAAAAAAACTATTTAGTCCATCAGTCAGATAATAAAAAAATATTAGACACGTATTTTTTGCTTAATTACTAAAACTAAATTTTATTTTAAGAATTAATTTTACTGTTTTTGCTGTGCCCCACAGGGTCCGTAATTGTACCTTAGCTTTAAGCCATTGTAACACCTTTATTATGGCATGCAAATAAATATATGAATATGAATATGAATATGCTTTATCATTTTAATAAAAAAATACTTAGATAAAACGCATTAAAGTTGGGAGTGGTGTCGCTACGTCACAAGTAAATATAAAATCTACATATAAGTGACGTCATGGCACATTTTAACTCAATGTATCACCGTAATCTTTTGATTATGTAAAAAAAGAAAAAATACGTGTCCGTTATTTTTTAATAATCTATCTGAAGGACTAAAAAGAAAATTGTCATCATTCTAATTTGCTCATTTATTACTGTAAGCACACAAATATACAGAGGCGGCCTTTTTGCTATAGGCATTTGCTACCAGTCAACCTTTGGGTGATGCAGAGACAAACAGTGGTAGGTGCAATATCGAAAATTGTGGAATAAATATTTATTTAAATATTTAAGGATACACATATACCTATTAGAAACTATAAATATAGAATAAATTTATAAGTATTTAAATGAAATAAAGAAAATTTAAATATAAGAACAAATAAATACACGAATTTAATTAAAAAAATAAGACAAACAATGGGAAAACATTACCACTGTGGTGATATTGCCAGTTACTGAATTAATTTCATTTGATTTCAAATATTTTCAAATATTAAAAATTGTGGTAGGAAAACAAAAACAAATATGTTATCAAAGCCTTTAGGTAAACCGTACAAACAGTAGGTATCATTTCCTTCGTTTTCCACACTAACTTCAAAGAACAAAAGCCAGTATATAACGTGCAGCATCCTTGTAAACTTGATAGGATTATAAGAGCTTCGCGAGATGTATGTCGTTATTGTGATAAGGTTTTGTTCTCACATACGTAGCAGTTAGCGTCTGTACCGAGAATTCGAGATATGAAATGATACGAGTATTGTTATCACTGGAAGATATTCTTTATAGTGACTAAATGTGGGGTTTGATTTCAGTTTTATTTATTTTATGTTCGGTTTTAGAGAGCAATAAGATCTCTAGCATCCTAACTAATAGATGAGAAAAATTATTTATAATCAATTTAATTCACAACAATGCTGATGGCCGATTCCTATGATTTACGGACCGTTATTGGTTAACATTAAGACTCTTGTATCTTTACCAATAATGAAGCAAAGACCTCAAAGCTTTGCATAGTAGACCCTCTCATATGGAAGAAGCTATCATAAGTAAAATTAGTTTACAGATCTATTAATATGCCCAGTTTGGAGATAGAAAAGGCGGTAGCCTTTTCCATCTCCGGTATCTCCGGTTTGTTTTTAACCGACTTATAAAAGGAGGAGCTTCTCAACTCGACTGTATGTTTGTTACGCGATTACTCCGCCAATTATGAATTGATTTTAATGATTCTTTTTTGTTCAGTAGTATGAACTTCAGACTTGGTCTCATATACATTTTATTAACTTTCCTCGGGAAGGTTTTGAGTTAGCTTCAATAATACGTATTTTTCCCACTAGTCTATATGGATGATGTAATGATGTTATAATATGTTCCTATCACTGTTATTTACATAGCAGGTAGGTATTTGTGTGGGATAGGTACCACAAGTAAAAGGCGAAATATTTTTTTTACAAAAAAAAAAAACTACAAATAATCAAATAAAAGACTACAAAGTGAAAAAAATAACTTTAATTTCGGAAGTCGGTGTCTTTGGTTTTGAATTTGGAAGTTGGTCGTTTTTTTGTTTATAGGAACCAAGCATAAGGCAGATTTCAGAATCTCCAAATAGATGCAGTGGCCACCATTTCTGCCCGACACATACACATAACCTCGCCTATGATCCCCAAGGGGACAGGACTGATTACCTAATTAATAAGAGTATAGTACACCCACATTTGTCAGCTATGTTAAAGTCCCATGTAATAGGGGGCGAGCCTATTGCCATCAACCGGGCCCAAATCCAGACTCCGGGCCTGAGAAATTTCTGATGGAAAAACCTAATCAAACTTTGCCCGACCTGGGAATCGAACCCAGGACCTCATGCTCAGCAGTAGCGCTTGCAACCACTAGACCAACGAGGCAGTCAGTTCTGGTGGACACTATAGTTAAAATATAATATAATTTGTATCTTTATGTCAAATTCAAATCATTTATTTCAAATAGACCCATAAAAGGCACTTAAAATAGAAATAAAATTTTCCAAAAAAAATAGAATTGATTCTACGTAGTCGCCCCTTCCAAAAGGCAGTTTTCATATGAATGGGCAAGAAACACCACCGTTACTCTTTTAAAATGTTTCACTATTTTTTATAGGTAAATTATATATAATTATAAAATGTTTATATGTCTGTACTGCTTTTGCCCGCAACTTCGCCCGCGTGGATGTTGAAAAAATCCCACGGGAATGTACTACCGGGATTACATACCTAATAGCTAAGGAAATGTCATTGCCTAATACCGCTGCGCCCGAGTTGTCGTCAACTATAATTATATAGTTACGCGTAGTTTTGAAACTGTGATATCTTTTAAAATATTCATTTAAATGATATGATGTCAGTGTATATTTTAATCTAAATTAGATGCAAAATTTAAATAACATATTTTACTGCATAAGGATTAATATAATACCGGTCAAAAAGCTTCGAAAATAACAATGAAATTTTTTCCAAATTCTGAGAGATAATAATAATAGTTACTGTGGGTCATCCCTAGAAGATGCCATCGCGGACTTTTTTGTTGAACATTTTAAGATGCACAATACTGTAGAACATAAATTTTATGTAACTTTTACGATTTCCGCGGCGCACGCCAATAAAGCTCCCAGTCGCCATGATTTTTTCCGAAATCTTCAATAATAATCGTAAAATTTCAGCCAATTTGCACAAAACCTTAATAAATTATACACTAAAACCTTTCGCATAAATCACTCCGTCCATTGGTGAAAACCGTTTGAAAATCCGTGCGGTAGTTTTTGAGTTTATCGCGTTCAGACAGACAGACGCGGCAGGAGACTTTGTTTTATAATATGTAAGGACATCCTTACATATTATTAACATATTTTAAATATATACATTAAACATACATATGTTTAATGTATATAATTATAAGGTACATATGTGCCGGATAAGTTAACCGGAACTTAAAAGGAGGTGGTGAAACAGGCCATTACTTAGTCATATTGCAATTTATTTAAGTAATAAAGTACATATAAACCTATTATTATCTTAAATAAAATGAAGGCTCATTTTCAAAAGTAATGTATAACTTGTTTTAATGAACACGACTGCAGTTATAAATGAACCAACTCGTTAACAATTTAATACGGTGATTGACGCCCACCCTTATAGCCCTGCACTATTACTATCAAAACCATATTATTTTACAAAAATATAAAAAAATTGGCAAAGACTATCATTTTGCAATATTCTAGCTGCGACTAGCAGTTTTATCCGCATAGAGATTTATTTATTTATTTGCTTATAAAACGCGTTCCTTTTGATATACCATAACTCGAGGGTATTAATAAGACCATGTCAAAGAATCAACTGGCATAAATATGAATTATTTTTTAATATTTTTGAAGTAAAACTTCCTTAAGCGCGTTGGACATTTGAGAGATGGGACTTTTTTTTTTTTTTTTTTTGGTTGGGAAATCATCAGATAACTTCTCCCGCTCTGGGCGGAGCGGGAGGGCGTGTCAGACTCTTACTGACTAAAACCCACCCGTGTTCCTTCGGTTGCCCTGTTGCCGGGGGCCACGATCTCCCTTTCGGTTTTCTTCGCACCCCTGGCAGGCATCGGCCCTAACGGACCCCGTCAATTCTGCTGACATCTCTTTGAGGCGCGCGTGGAACACAACGCGCCGTCGACCCGGGCCTGGTCCTTATCGGACGGCGAGCTAACCATTGCTCACCGTCCGCAAGCCCGCGCCTACGGTGGCCGGAAATCGGCCTGCGATTCCCGACGCCCAGGGCGTCTCCTCCTGCGGCGGTTAGGGGCGTGAGGGCGCGAAATTTGCGAGAGATGGGACTAGACCATTGATTTCGTGACACCGTGATGACACCAGCTTCCGACCATTAAAAAGACATCAACGCATTGAATACCGCGGTACCGATATTTTTCATGTTTTCACTTCTGTCGGCACTCCCAGAGTGCCACTATTTTTTTTTTCGTTTTTTTCGTTCATTCTAAATAACGTGAACAATTTTAGTCCATAAAAAAAATTACCACGTCGCATTTTATTTATTTATTTGTATGTACTTTATTATACACCACAAAAATACATAACAAAAAATAAATCAAACACTACAAAATATACAACAACAACAATACACAAAAATATACATTTTCTTAGTTTTAATAAAGAATGATTGGTTTGAATGAAAATTATTGACTAATATTGATAAGCAATAAAACTTATAGATACACACATCGAGAGTCTAGTGTTATGTCTTCGAAACTAAGTATTTTTAGAACACTTGTTCTAGGACATTTTGTATTATTTTTACACATAGCATATAACTTTAGAGTTATGGGACATCAAAAGGAACACGTTGTGTATACTTTTTTGTACACCAGATTATACATTACTATAGATTTCTACAGAAACGGAGGATTTTCCGGGGTAAAAATTTGCCTTGCCCCTTTCCAGCCCATGGCTTATCTAAACTTATAAAGACAAAAGATTTGTTTTTTTTTTGTATGTTTGTTTATTAAACTTTCACGCTAAAACCGCTGAACGGATTTGGATGTAATTTGGCACATGGGTAAACTATGGGTTAGAACATACGATACTTTCCGATATTCCTACGGGATCGAAACTTATGCGGGTGAAACCGCGGGGCGCAGCTAGTCTAAAATATAGAAAAATTGTTCATAGAAAATCTCGATGCTTCGTTAACGAATAACAAACTAACAAGCACACTTTTGCAAAAACTATCATCTTGATAACTTGTGTGTTTTGTGATCTGATTGTTATCTAAATAACTTTAGGCAAAATAACAGAATTGACTGAACCATTTCAGAATCAGACGAACGATTATTCTTAGCTAAGTATCTTAAGACGCAGATATATGACAGTGAACTTGAATGTTTAGTTTGCGTGTTCTGTACTGAGCTCACGCAACGCGTCGTATGGCCAGCCAGTAATAGGACTCGCCCATCAAGGAGCGCTGTCCCAAATTAAATGCATTATTAATTTATTATACATAAAATAAAAAGTATTTTAATAAAACTCGATCAATAATTAAATTATATTTAAAATGGTGAAAGTTTCAAATCAATACACTTGATAAATTTTGTGCGATTCTCAGTTTTTTTTTATCCGCGTTAGACCTAACTTTAAAAATTAATTTCACCATGTAATATAAACATAATCTAAAATATGCTTATATTAAAATATTTAAAAAAAATGCTCTAATTTTACATATATTTTTTCCAAATCATTAACACTACTCGTTTAGACGTCATCTTCAGTATAAAATTATTAGAAGTCGGTTATCGTCGCCTTAATTAGAAAGAGTCATAGTTACTTTTTGGTAAGCCCAAAAATCAGTCTCCCATGCAAATAGACATTTAAATTTTATCATCCAATTGATGTTATTCACATAATTCACTTATCGATAATAAAACCTACCTAGCACATACCACATCGTTATAGATAGTTCATTTGACCTTGATATAATTTCCCTTATTCAGAGAAATGAGGTAATATTGTTTTGTGTAAGCACTTCATACATCGCTTTATTAGCAAGGTGCGTGACGAGAATATCCACGCGCCATCACATGTATGTGGGGTCGGCTGTACAGTCAGCAACAAATACAAAGTCGAATAGACTATTTAAAATTATCTGAATGACTGGTGCTGAATAAATAAATTTTCTTTCTCTCTTTTCTTTATATACTAAATTCAAATTTTCGAATTCAAAAGTCATTTATTGAAACTAGGCTGAGAATCAGCACTTTTCGAACGTCAAAATTACATAATACAGTCCCCCAAAAATGCCCACCTTTCACCACTTCCTAGTGCCTTTAGCTGGGAAGAAGATGTGTCCCCAACAGAAAAAAAAGCAGCTAAAAAGAACCAATCTAAAATATCTCAATAATTCGTTTAGTCAGGTGTTTAATACCTACGTCAAACTAATCCAATATCTAGAGTGCGCGCCACGAAAGAAGGCTGGCGTAAAATTGAGTTTTTTTTTTTTAAATGAAATGTGGTGCAATGGCATAGACACTAGCGCCACGTCAAAAGGACTTCAGTGGTGGCGCGGACTCTAGTCTAATATTGAACGTGGTATAACATATAACTACCTTCAATTCGAGTATCTAAAACAGACCAATTTGGATAGAAAGACTTAGGTACGCTTAGAATTTATTTAAATTTAAACTATCTATCCAAAGTCATTAGAATAACTTCGGAAAATGGGAAAATTATTTATGTGGGTTGGTCGTTATGATGACGTAACTGGGTCCAACTAAAAAAAATAAAAGCATAGCTATCTCAATGGCAAAAAGTGGTGTTTCAGAATGAACACAGTACGCAACTGTCAGTCTAGGTTAGTATTAATATACTATACTTTTGACGCTGACTGTACCAGAAATATTTATTTATTTGATTCAATTAATCCTTCATTGAATAATATGTTGTTTCTCCCGTTTCCTTTTGTTTAGGTCACCCTTTCTTGGGAAATGCTATAGTGAGAAAAATATAAATTTTCTTTTGTAAAGGAATTGAGTGTTTGTAAAAGGAATAAAATTTGTCACTGAAATGGTATTTTGTTGGCGTGTTGTTGCTTACAGTTTTAGCAGCAGTATTTGTTATAACTATTTATGTTGTTAACTTTTATAACAATAATTTAGAGATAGGTAGTTATATTTTATTTATTCATTTTTTATTCACGTACATTACCCATAATTGGTTAGTATTACTTAAACTACGTTAGTATGATTAATTAAGAAATGATGTTTCATCTAATTAATTAGAAAATATATTTTAATTGAGGGTTGAATTAATTAATTACAATAATTATTTTATTTAAGAGGGACTTCTTATAAAATTTTAGTCATAGAATAAGGAAATATTCATCACTCTTCTTTTCGTGTGATTATTGACTGACCTGGTGTCAGAGTTTTAAAGCCGCCCATGGGCCTCTGATTTGGCTTCACATGCCTGAGCGATATATCTATCGCTCAGGCATGCCGGTTTCCTCACGATGTTTTCCTTCACCGTTTTTGAAGCTAGTGATAATCACAAAACCACACATTCCAAATAGGTTGGTGATCTCAGTACTTATCTATCAGTACCTTTATGAGGGATCATGATGCCCAAAAATGGTTGGTCATCTTCGCTATTTACTTCACACATGCATGGTTGATATCTATAAGTTTATTGGTATTCTTCACATAAATAATTTCATTTTATAACTTTATAATAGCAATACGAGAAACGGTTAATATTTAAAGGGACCTCAGAAAAATAAATAGAACAGTTTTCTATTTTCATGTCTACGATTTCAATAAGAAAATACTGTGTAACATTTGCGCAGAAGGCCACAGTCATCAGTGCGTAATATCCCACGTGAAATTTGTAATATTAAAATCCACTACGACGTTATGAAATTCAACTTGTATTAAGCCCGCTCCGAAATAATTTTGATAGCTTCAAAGCTGAAAGGGTTAGCGGCTACTGGGGCTCGCAAAGCGCTGTAATTCCGTAAAGCTCGGCGCACACAAGCCCCACTAATCGGCAGAGTGCTGCCCTCTAAATATCGCTTTTACACGTCCATCGAACCATAAATAATAACTCTATGAAAACATAAATGTTCTCTTTTTTCTAACGTTTTCCGAGTTTCGTATTTTTTTTTCATAGAGTCAAAAGCTTGAACAGACCACTTTCGCATTATGGAATTGCCAAAACTCCATTTGCGTCCTATATCGAAACATTGTACCTTAGAACTGGGGCGGAGGATTTTGAATTCAATTCCACAACCAGTAAGAACTATTTTTGTTCAAAGGTTATGTACAGTTAGGTCGTCTGGTCGCAGTATATTGGTAGCGAGCGTAGAAATGAGATATTTTGGCAGTATTACGCAAATTGGATAGCTTTCAACACTCAACGGAGTAGGTTCCGAACTTTCGCCGGGAAAATTAAATTAAAAATATCATAAGACGTAAATATGTATGGGGATCGTAATGATGTTGCTCCTGCACTCAGCCCGCAGACGTTTCGGATTTAGATTAAATAAGTTTTATTTGAATAACTTTCTGCAAATATTCGAGATAGGCATTTTATTATATCTAATTCAAGTAAAAAGTTCGACGAAGAGTTTTCATTCTGAAATCGAAAATAGTTCGCGGGTTTATTACCTTTTTGTTTGAAAATTGGCCTGTTGTTTAATCGAGTATCAAAAAATAAATTATAATCAATTCTTTATATGAGATCAATGGTTAGGTCGGTGAGTCAAACAATCAACTCAGCCCACCGCAGTCCACTGCTGGACATAGGTCTCTCCCAGGCTGCACCATAACACCCTGTCTGTCTCAGGCAGCTTTTTAAGGTGTTCGGTCCATCCAGCTGGGGGCGTCCCACACTACGCTTGCCGATATGCGATCTCCACTTAGTACTCATATGCCCTACCGGCCATCGGTTCTTTGATAAACATGGTCCGTCTTTGAGTGTTTTTTTTTATGAAATATCACTTTCAAACAACGCCTGATAACTGAGAAGCGTTAAATATCAAACAGAAAGAATTGTGATTGACTGTTGTCATATATGGAAACACGACAAGCAAATGGATGCTACGACTGTTAATTGAATTGTGTGTAAATAAAATTTACTTAATTCCTTTACAATGTACCTACTATGAAATTAAGTTAATGACTGAAATTCAATTACGTTTATTATTATTATGTAGATAATTGTCATTAAAAAAAAATGCTTCGTGGTACCATTATACTTATCAAACTCAACATAGGCATAGCAATTATTAATTAATTTAATTATAGCTACGTATAAAACATAAATATATAAAGTAGGTATCTATACGATGGGTCCCTCCTTAATCCTGTCGATGATCGTCGATGGGCCACTTTAGGAGATTAATTATAATTATGATAATGAACCTATTTCCATAACTAATACTAAGGTTTGGGTACCGCCTTCCAAATAGAGGTATCAACGTCTATTCACTTTGTGTTTTCTTTGCTATTAATTTTACGTAAATTGCAAAACTGTTTACCTAACTGCTCTTGTGGAAAATGCGAAAATATTAGAACAGACACCACATAATAAACTGTTTTTAAAAAGTATTTTCTTTTTCTCTTCGGTAAATACCTAATTACGTAGTTATGTATTTTTAAATTCATATTACAAATTAACCCTAGCTTTCGCAGTTCATTGCTGGGAAAAAAGAAAAACCTTTTCTTTCAAAGAAATGTTATGACAATGAAAATTTAGTGGATTTAATATAAGGTATGGATAGCAAAGATTTCCTGTGGTTTTGGGTGTCAAAACCACAATTATGTTGATTGTAGGACGGCTCAGTACAGCTTGAGCCTCAATTAAACGGTCTGAATACATTACGCAGGGTGCCTTAGATAATTGCAGCGTTGGGTTTCAGCTGAAACCTGTAGTTGAATACATAGAGCTTTGTTACTTTGTTGTAACACTGGCAACTCTGAAACTGGTTAGTTTCTTTCGTGGTTGAATTAATATATTGACTTTTGGTTTAGAAAAAGATGAATCAGACATTGAAATAACTATGTGAATGACTCATGTAACAAAGGTACGTTTTTAATCCCCTGCCCGTGGTTGCCAGCAGACAAAAAGTCTGAAATTATACCAAAAAAAGGCCATCGTAATTTTTTATAATTATGTATAACCGGTCCAAAACGCGATCAAAATACTTGAGCGTGGGATGTAGACACATAGGTACCTATATATATAATTGTTTCTTATTAAAATCAACGTTAATCTTTTTTCGGAGCAGATTCCGGCAAGGTACCATCGCATTATGTTAAAGAATCGACAGCTATAATTTCTGTTCAATCAAGATTTAATTGTTTTAATGAGGCTACATGCGTGAATGGCCGGCCCAATTATTGTTTATTTTTAATCGCCTCGAGTGGTTTTTATGTTCGCAAGGAGGCACGCATGGCGGCCGTCGGCGATCATTTTCATTATTTTAATCATGTAAACTTCCAATAATAATTTACAGTGATTTGGGGCTAAACACGTTAAGAGATATTTATGATTTACCAGAGAGTTTTGAAACATAGTTAGCTGTGTAATTTGATCCTCGACTTATGATATCTTTTTGTTTTATTTGTTTCAATCCGATTTTAAGTGTAAAGAACATGGCCGCGGATTCCGACGGTGGTCACTAATTAAAGTAATCGTTTGAACAAGAATGGGAAGAAATAATTATTTCTGAAATTAGATAAGCTGTTGGGCAGATTTAGATAGTTGATCTTCACATTTGGCAGAGACCACTTTATGGAACAAAAGGCAAGTTTTGCTTCCGTAAATCAACTGCATCCTTTTATAGGTGACTGGCTGAGTCACCTCAGTAAAGATGGATACAATATGAAACGTTTGATGAGTCATAAAATGAGCCACTAATCAACCTGAAGGTCTTCCACAGCCCCCTGTATAAAGTAGGCCTCCAAATTGCATAAATCATGCACTAGAGTTGTGAGACACTTACGAATTTCGGTGGTGTGATACACATGTCTCCATTCTACTGTACCCTTTTTGTTGCTTCTGCTACTAACAAGTCGACCATCTCAACAACCCTAGGGCTAAGAAAAGGAAAAAGGTGGCCGAAAGATGCAATCACAAATTGGTTTAAATATATCCGAAATAAACAAATGAATATTCTGTAGAGAACACAGGGAGAAACAGAGACACAGTGGTGACTCCTTTTTCATTGAGATGTCTCTGAAATAAACAAATGAAAATTCTAAAGCATATAGTGAGAGAGAACGAAAAACAATGGAACATTGACGACCGTGGATTTTCAACTGTTTTTTTACACATGATCACTTAACTCACTCAACGGTTTTTTTTATTCCAAAATTTTGAAACACTGTCAATTTTGAATTGAGGCCATGAGAGTCACAGTGGCCTAACTGTAATTTTTACAATACTGATTTTAATTGAAAAAACTGCTCTAAACTGTAAAAGTCAGCGCCACAGTGGCCTACAAATTAGTTCAACATTTTTTTCATAGATCGCACTAGAATTACCATCTTAGTCTACCAGAAATTTAAAATTTTAGTAGCGCTAAACTGGCCTAAGTGAAAAACTATTAGGCCACTCTGGCTCTCATGGCCTCAATTAGGAATCCCTCGATTACTTACAATAGGAAGTGAACTACAGCTAAGATCTAAGCCCTATAGTTCCTTTCTGAATCTAATCTGGAACCTGACATGGTGTGGACGTTAGGTGTGGGGAGAACTGAGTCTCTAACTAACAAGTTAATCCAGCCGCGGGCGCATATGAAGTTTATATCACGCTTTGCATTATGCTTCATTATCTCAACCATTTTTGCTTTGTTATGCCGTTGTAGGGGTGTGCTGTTTTGCAACTTGGCAGTTGGTTGAGCGAATTTTGCATGTCCAGTTAGAGTCCTCCGGATGTAGACCTCTCCTTATAGTTCTTTCTTCTTTAAAATATTTTGACTGTAACAGGAATAATTTTGTGTCCGTGCTGGGCAAAAGCCCCCCTTTGTCATTCCAAACCTCTTTTTAATTTTGTGCGATACTTTAAAAATAATAAGCATAATTATTATTTTTGTTTGGAAGGAAAAAGACCAGCCCTTGCCCATCAGGGACACAAAATAGGCGGACAAAAATAATAATTATAAGTTTTAAATTATATTTAAAACTAACTCCGCTCCGCGGTTTCACCCGCATTAGTCTCGATCCCGTAAGAATATTGGGATAAAAAGTATCCTATGTCATAATCCATGTCATGGTTTACCCATGTGTCAAATTTCATCCGAATCTGTTTAGCCGTTTTAGGGTTAAAGGGTAACAAACAAACAAACTAACTTTCGCATTTATAATATTAGTTAGGTATAGGTAGCTCCTTTTTCTATCATTATTATGTCAAAAGAACCTCCTTAGAGTGGAGTATTAATAATCTGGTACCTTTTTAGTGAAATTGAGTATTTTAATGCAAACTAATCATCCTTTTTAGAATCTGTCTATTGAAAGCTGAGAGTGACTGGAACAACTATGAAAAAACGTATTTGATACTTGAATATTTTTATGCACAATATTTATTTTTGATTTTACAGATTAATAGGAAATCATAAAGCAAAAAAATAATGTAGGTAATCTTTTATGATCATAAGGTTGTAAGTAACATAGAAATTAATTTTACAAAATAATTTATGATAAATTATGTAGGTCGTATTATTTTTTTATATATTTGATTAGGTAGTTATCCTGATTCTATGTATTAATACTATGTTTTCTTCGGTGAAGGTTTCCATAGCAGAAATCCTTGAACATGTTGAAACTGGATTACATAAATAATAACACAGATTTTAATATTGATGTCACGCGATTTCTCATCGCTATATTCAATTATGATTCCATATTTAAAACTGTTAGATTGATGGACCAGGTCTAATAAATATAAATCCTGTTTACTTAGTATCAAACTAATTCAATAGTTTACCATTAATTTTCGAAATTATTGTAAACAATTATTGTACTTTTTTGTTAAATGCATACTTGCATTTTAATTACGTAATTATTTATCATAGCGTATAACAACTTTCTCGCACTGGTTCTTAAAGTTTTAGGCATTGTTTTACTTGAAATACGACAAAATATACACAAAATAGTTTTCGTAACAGGTTATAAAAATAACAACTGACAACAAGTGACATTTGCAGCAGTGTTGTCAATTTATGAAAACGTGAAAAAACACTCAGCTTTCATTAGACAGAGTCTAGCAGTTGATGAATTTAGAAACATGGAGAAAACATTGCAACAATATCACAGTACCACCTTACCAAAATCCATTGTCTTTAAGTTAGAAAGCTTCAATTGTTTTAACTGTTTATAATTCCGTTCAAGTGTGAGGTACGGCGAGGAAATGGGGAATTAAGGAGTCGTGGGTATTTGTGACGGGGCACCATTACTTAGGAGCCTGTCATTTACGTGCAATCGTGATCTTTAAACAACTCGCTATCCACACGTGGCTGCGATTGGTGCTGACGTGGTGCTAGCGAGCAAATTTATAGCTTGACGGGCCAACCACGCATGTCGTATGAGAAAACCAGACTGAAAAGTATTAGAGGATACTTTGTTTTATGTTTCCAGAGATGTGCTCATTGTGTGGAATTTGCAGAGAACTGAGAATAATCCTACTAATATATATAAAAATTACTTTAATTAAATTACTACTAATATTATAATGTAATGTGAAAGTTTGTGTGTTTGGATGTTTGTTACTCAATCACGCAAAAATGGCTGAATGGATTTAGATGAAATTTGGCACATAGATGGTTTATAACCTGGTTTAATACATAGGATAATTTTTATCCCGGTAGTGGGTTCCCGTGGGATAATTTCCGACCTCCACGCCGGCGAATTCGCGAGTGAAAGCTAGTTCTCTAAATAAGTAATGTATCATTAAGACTGTTGCATAGCATTCGAAAGATCTTCTACCCGTGTACCAATAACTCGCAGCAGTTCCAATGTCGATATGTCAAAGTGGAAAGGATGTCGAAAATTGGATCACGATTGCTGGTTAATTTCGGGTGTGTGTGAGTCAGATGGGATCGCAGACCACACAAAGTAAGTTAATGGCATAGTGGAAAACGACGTCGTAGGAGGTTACAATTAACTGTAACTAACTCTACTAAAACATTACTTTCAGGATTCGCCAACCCTACACTGTAGTTGCAGGTGAGACAGTGCGTCGCCTGCGGCGGTCCACCGCGTCGCTGCGCCGGCGCACCCCCCTCCCCGGCAGCCCGCACCCCAAGCCCGCACCCCTCGCCTCCCGCCATAGATCGATCACTCAACCAACCGTCAATTAACTTATTGCCGGACAATCTGCTCACTAATCACCGTTTTTAGCTGTTGTTGCGATTTTTGTGATATTAGAAAATTATGTTCGAAAGGAATAGCCTTATTTTGTTTTTTGTGCGTTGCGGCTCTTGGATTTATGTGTGGTCTACGCAGCTATGGTATTAGTCCTATTATTTCAAGAGATATTTTGAGCAAAATAGATAAACGATGTAGAAATTATAGAAGTAGGTATTTTTGTTTCCCAAATTGCTTTTCTCATTCACTCTATTACACAAACAGAATCGTGTGTTACGACAATTACCTAAAAATCCTAAACCTACTTATTCCAAATTCCAAATAAAATTATGACAACAAAAAAAGAAAACTAACAACAGCCTACAACGAGACAATTCTAAGTCATTTAACAAAACAACAACATTAAGAACGAAATTGGCCATTTTACTAAAAGCGGACAAACCTCAATTATGTGCAATTGTAATAGTGACGTTGTAGAAATGTATAAGAAGTGGCGCCATTACGAAGAGTTAATCTCGATGACGGAACACATTACTGTCGTAATGAGAGGAGCGTGAACCTCGCAGTCTACAATTTACTGACTCCTAAAGGCGTTTGGGAGTGGGCACTAAACCCTATGACCACCGTAGAATGTTGCATGGGATATCGCGAATTGTGAAGCTTTTGAGAGAATCTTGGGAATTCAGGTTTGTGGAAACTTGCGACATTTTAGTAGGTACATTAATTAAGTGACGCCAATTTGCTGACTCCTAAAGGAGTTAGTGAGTGGGCACAAAACCACCACCATCACTTTAAAATGTTGCATGGAATATCGCGAATTGTTGTTGCGAATTTTGAGAGAATCTTCGAAATTCAGGTTTGTCGAAACTGTCAGGTACATAAATTGTGCGTAATTAAGTGCAATAATTTGCTAACTCCTGATGGCATTAAGGAGTGGACACTAAGTCGCATGACCAGTTAACTCAGTGCATTTCAAAGAACTACCCTTCGAAAAGCGCTAAGTTAAGTGGGGCGGAAATTTTCTTTCATGAATTTAGTTTTTCTTCTGAATGGGGATGCTTTTTAGACTTTAATAAAGTAATGAATATTTAAGTTGAGTTCAAATTCTTACAAATGAAAAAATATTTTCATGACAACTGTATCCTAAACTACTCATGAAAATGTGATATGTATAGCGATTGTTTGTGGTATTTATAATGTTTAAGGGACACGACTGGAAATTGTTTGCATAAAATGTATATACATGAAATATCGTCGGAAACACGGCAATTGTTCTTACATTGTTGGAAATTACCTACTTTGCATCAGCAATAAATACTACACTGACACCTAAATTTGAGAATCTAAAGGTCTATAAACTGCGTTGTGATCGCAATGATAGAAAATTAGCAACATCCTGGTAAGAGTTGGGGTGAGGTATGAATCGCCGCCGGCGGCGACTGCGGCGAACAATACTGGCCACAAGCAGCGGCGTCGCAGCGCGGGCGCAGCCTAGCCGCGGGCGCTCGACACGACGCGACACAGCGCCCGCGCGACAGAGAGGGACACACTTACTGCACTCGCGAGATTTTGATTTATTTCGTATAATTATCGAATAATCTGCTTTGCATCTCTCGTTATAACATTACGATAATTTCGCTCCATTACATCGGGTTCTAAGCGGTGACTGTTCGCTAGCACAACGATTGATAATAATCGCTCGCGAAGTATAATGGCGTACACCCACGGGTAATTATTGTTGTGCAGTCGTGAGTTCGTGAGCCGGTGGAATGGCGGAATGCATCTCCTTCGGGGGTTGCCCGCCGTAAACCAACACGGCTCGCTGTTCGGCCGCGTAAATAACTGATCGCTTTCCTCGCGCTAATGATAGTGCGGCCGCCTGCGCTCGCGTCCTCTTTAGTCGATCCCGATAAAATAATTACCAGTATTTATAAGTGCTCGCACTTAATCGCAGCTTTATACTAGTTATTAAGTGTGCTGCATACGTGCGCACTTAAAATTTCCTGGAGAAATCTGTGGGAACGTGTATGTCAATTATTAAACGAATAAAAGTAATTGGAGTGAAGAGATTGTTGTTACTCATGGAGGTATATCACGGATTCTGTGAAGAGCCGTAAAAATATCTGTAGACTATTAGAGGCTACAATGAAGTCATTCTTTTGTCCGTCGATGCCTGAGGGATGAGTCCGGCGTAACAAACACACGATGTTGTGGATGTTGCATTGACGTTTGGTCACGGGGCATCGCGAGCGCAGTTCTGTTGCGACGTTAATGGGCCGCTGGCCGTCGGCTCCGTTATCCCTCGTAGCTAATGATTGGCCGGCATTAAGTCCCGGCTGTTCCGTGCGATTATTGGATCTAACAGATAATTTTATATCGCATTGTCCCGGAGCGTAAAATTTTCTGTTGTTATTACGGGCCGGGCGGCACGCGCGGGGCGCAGGGTCGGTATCGCCTCATCGCTGGGATCGTATACAACGACCGGGCAAATCACGATCCGTTTAGCACAACTGTAAAACTGCTCCATAATAAATGATTGTTAATGAGATAATACAATGCATTGGTAAGTTTATTGCTCGACATATTTTTGCATGTAGATTGAAGAAAGATAAGAAAGTTCCAAATGCGTGATCACCTGCTGCTGCAGACCAAAATTAAAGTAAACTATGAATCGGACTAAAGTTCGGGTGTCCCAAGAAAGCGATGGCCACTAAACAACCGGTATGATAGCTGTCAAGAATATGATGGCATCGGTGTTTGATTTTACTTTGTCAAAAAATACTCTAAAGGATGGCTGTTAAGTGATGGCACTGCTGTCTTAGGAGACCCAAGCTTTACCAATAAGTCATCAGGTATTTAATATTAATTATAATATTTAATATGGATTGATAACACACAATAGATATGTAATAGCGTCACTGACCAAGTCTTTATGAAGACAGCACTCACCACCGACCATCGACTATCGTCCATTAGTTCCGCTATCATATCAGCCACAACTGAACAACACCAACATAAATTGTTGGCAATAAACGCTACAAATGTTGGCGCGACACTAAAGGGTTTCTATAAAGAAATTATGAATACTGGATTGTAGGCTTGTATAGCACAGGTTTGCACCTTTGGTTCACGATCGCCATTCTTCCCGCGCCAGTAATGAGCCCTCTAAATCAAACAATAGCATTAAAGTGTCAATACGGCCTCGATAACACCTCGGCGTTTTCTTTTGCACACGGAATTATGGCTATAAATCTATGGGAGGCTCGTTTACACCCCACGACTGGTCTTCGATCGCGCGCTGGTATTGTTTATCAAGTGCTTTGATTAGGTGGGTATAAATTAAAAGGGAATTTATGTTTAAATTTCCATAGATCTTCCTTCCTCCTCCTTTATTTGTAATGTTAAGTTAGATAAGTTTCGCAGCTATGCATGGGCTCTTAAATAACATCTGATATCAGAAAAATATTCGGAAAAACGATATATGCACAACCGCTTTTCCGAACATCCCCATCCTATTCAAACCCTTGTTTGTAGCTCATTAGTATCTCGAATCAAGTAAGTAGTAATTTTATAATCAAATCTAATATTAGATGGTTAATTAAGTACATAGCTAGTCGATCAATCATAACAGGTTATGTGACATATGCAGATCCAAAGATCAGTTTTAATTATTACAAGTATTTCTAAAATCTGTAGGATACCTACGTATATTCATTAATCTTACAAATTAACACCTATTCGTGTATTGAAGATATCATCGTTTGTGCTGTGAGAACTGAGTTTCAAGTTACATATTTATGGTGCAGTACTACAGGCTATTGTCACCCTCCTCGCTGCGATCATACACCCATTCTCATTGCTGGCTGTAGCCTGAAGCCCTTCGGTTTAAGACGATAAACCATAATCAGGTATATATTGATTGCGTGTTTCTAATTTTGCTTTGGTTGCATGGAACTGTGCATATACTTTCTTTATAATGTGCACATATCGAAAAGAGGGAGTCTATGCTTAATTTTATCGACGGAAAAAAATATTTAATAAAATCTAAATATTTTAACAAAAAAAATTAAAATGTAAAAAACGGTGTAACTTTTAAACTGAATGATCTATCGCGATGAAATAAACTCCATAATGATTGGAAGTAATTAGGCGCCCTCATAAAATGAAAACTGTGGAAAAAAACTAACCTCAATTGAAAATAAACATGTTTTTTTTTCATATTTTTTTAAAATAATCGTAAAGTTTCTCAATAAGACGCCAAACAGAACAACAAAATAGATATTTTTACATATTTTTTCCGTCGATAAAATTAAGCATAGATTCCCTCATTTTGATATGTGCACATTATAAAGAGTCACACTGTACCTTCCTTACTTTGCTTATATTATATTATGTTTTTTTTTTTATATCAACACACCTATTTTGTGAAGTCATATTGTGGAACAAACACAATTTGGCAGAAATACTTATTATCGACTGAAAAATGTGATTTACAAGATCAAGCAATTCTATATGCCTTAAAAACAGTGTGTATATGGTACCTAACATATAGTACCTAACATATACGCATACGCAGTACTAATATAATCAAACACATGTACCTACAGGCGAAAATGTTTAGGTATGCATATTACCTAAAATTACAAACATTAAACTATATTTACATACGGAATTATATTAAATTTACAAATCGTGTAAAATTGAAATTCACCGTGATTAAACATATTGTGTAAAACACTGTAGGTGTTTATATTTTGGTCGTAAGGGCACAAAATCCGTCTGACATTTGGCGCCAGGCGTAAATGACTGTCTGAATTATGCAGTTAACTTCTTATACTAGGGTTCTGCTTACTAGGTACATAACTTGGTACACTGTCGAACTTTTGGATTTAACTGCTTCGTTTTCATGGGGCTTAGATCGTATGCTCATTATTTCATCAGCGATTTTGTGGTATTATTAATGGTGGTTCAACAAATATCAAAGTAAGGTACTTGTCCCACCGCCGACGAGGAAGTGACTAACTATCGGCTTTTTTCTCGCTGAAGAAACGTATAATAGATATACATTCCATGTTAACAAAAGAGATGCATATTATAGTCAATCGCTGACTGTTCGAGGACTCGCTCCACTAGTTTGTCGCTGAGCGACAAGATCTATCAAAGATTATACTCGCTCAGCGACACTTGCTCAGCGATGCTTGCTTGGTGGTCAGAACTCACGCCGAATGACCAAACAGCGGTAATTTCGCCCCGAGCGAGCAGTGCGAGTAATCACCCGTCACACTCGGACATTCGCTGATAGCACAGCGACAAAACTATCGGAACTACACACTCGCTGCTCGCTGCGCGCTAACTCGTTTTCTGTTTTAAGTTGCTAGCTCTACTAGCTACTCGTTAATCACCGGGCGGCGGTGGGACAACTGCCTTAAGAAACAAAGAGATATCGTAGACTTTACTCAACAAGAAAAGGGTTGCTTAATCTCATCACCGATAAATGAACAAGTAAGACTTTCAGAGACAATTTTCAGGTGGAACCTTTAACAAAAGATGTCTACGTGCTGAAATGATGTTGGTTTAGTTAACCCATCATATGAATTCGAAATACATTTTTAAGAATTCTTGTCATTTTAGTCGAAAAAAATACAAATCAAGAACCACTGCTTGCTACAAGCAGTAGCTAGCGAGACCTTAAGCATCGTCAATTATACCACAAACAGAGACATGAGCCCAGAAACTTTCCTACCGTATCGTACAGATCGAACAAAAAGCTACAAAGTCAATGCAATGTCGTCGCAGCCGAAGGGTTGAAGATAAATACGTACAAGGGGCCGGGAGGTCGGCTATCGGAGATAAACAGGGGGTTAGCAATTTGTATGGCTATACAAATGTGCAACTGTACTGTGGAGCGTGGAGCGATGGACGGGTGCGGCTTCGACTCCGTACGCGCAGGAATTTGACCGATTGCTACGTATTTGTACTTGTTTCGTTTGGTACTTCATCGGTTCCCTTTTTGGGAAGAGTAGAAGTTTTACCATGCTAACTTAAATCTAGATGTCTGTCTTAACTTTAGTAGTAGTAATATTTCCACAAATTCGAAATAATACGGGTATCCAACGATAAGATTAAATCCATTGCATGATGGCTACCGGTTTCTCAGTTAACTTAAATGCACTTTTTGAACATAATTAATAACTATGAACGAAATGAGATATTCTTGTTTATAATACCGTGTTAATACGACAAAAGAAGAATTAAGAAATAAACAATTCGAATTCCTCAACCATAGCATTCAACTTGGAAAATCGCTACGCATCTCTGTCTTGCACCATGTCCTACCAATCGACTCTTCGGAGAGCGCTCTAGGCTTTCTGAACTTCATTACTAAAGCGGTATCTACCTGGGACATCCGATGGGACGCTTACGCTGTCTACCTACTGAGAGATCTTTTCATTTCTTGTTTTGGCGTCTGTGGCACCAATAGTGTAGGATTGGTCAAAAAAGTTTGTGATCTTTTTCTTATTCTTTATTTATTGGAGCATAAGCATAAGTATAATCAGCTTATAATGTTCCCACTGCTGGGATACAGGCCTTCTCTTTCTGTGGAAGGAAGTGGGCATTTACTGCAGCCAGTAAATTAAAAAATAAACTTAATTTTACTATTTTTTGGAAAAAAATAATTGAGCTAATGTAGCACGTGTCCAGCAACCTAATTGCGTAACACATTGTCAATCACAATCCGAAAGCTTTATATGAAATTGCTAATTGCGTCATATTACGTTTGAGAATATTCGTGTGCTCAACAACGTAAATAACGCAATTAATATTGTTATACGTTCAAAATATACGAGGTACATTTTTGCCGCAGCCTGCAACAAGGGCATTGATTGAGGATTGTGAAAATGTGGGCCGAGACGAAGCCAAGGCACACATAGGTGAGTCCATCGCATAATTTTCTCAAATAATGCGCGGAAATTCAAAGTGTTTAATTATAAATTCCAGAATCAATGGCGAACAACAATAATTTTTCACGCGCCATTATGTTCATTTGTTTCTTCGTTACGTTACCTCCTTGGTTGCCATGTGTTGTAAATAGTTCGTTCCATTTTTAAATAACACGACAGATATGTGTTTTCATCTCATTATTCCTAGGTTTCATACAAACATTGTTGGCCGGGCGCTCGCATGTATTCGACCAGTACAGCAATTTCAATTTGTCTGCAAAAAGGTTGTCAAAATATGCTCGAATTTCCAAGCATGTTTGAGAAAAAACGCATTGCCATTGTAAGTGTGTTATGCAATTACCCCGCAGGGTTGTCTAGTCAGCAACACTATGTAGTCTCTATTCAATTCAATTTGATTAAAAGTAAAGAAAACAAGTCGTAGGTGTTCAAGGGAAAGAAATTCTTGTTACACGTGGCTTCCACAGGAGCTACTCAAGTTAATAGATACCTACTCTAAAGTCTGGTAATGGCTTTGCAATAATGATTCGAGGTTTCAAAAAAGTGTAAATAAAATTCAGAATTGTATCAAAACATCTCTAAATACTTCTCAGAATCACTTAAAATTAAGAAGCTGATTAGGTAAAAAGATATTTTTCCTTGATCAGCACGTAAAGAGATATTTAACATCACGGCAAACACAAAAATGAATCACCTACACTAATATTCAATTTTTTTTTGTGTCTGTAATGAATAAACTCAAAAACTCCTGGAACGATTTTAAAAATTCTTTCACCAGTAGAATGCTATATTCTGGGTCAAAGAATTGGCTATAATTTGTAAAGATATCACGCGGGTGAATATAACAGGTACTGGGACATGTCTTTTTTATGATTTCGATTATAATAAAATGAGGGAATTTAAAAGTGTTCTCATGGTGAGCCAAACTTAGACAGCCTAAAAAAACCATTATGTACACGTGTAGGAAAACTGTTGTGCGAGGGTTTCTTTGCTGTTACAAATCCTTTTATTTCATTATTTTCTTTATAGGAAAACAAGAACAGATCATTTTAGTTGTAGATAACTAAGCTGTTCATGAAAAATCCTACGTACAGTTACCTCATTCCTACGCACAATTAAGTACCTCATCAACACCTGCCTAGCCTTTTCCCAACTATGTTGGGGTCGGCTTCCAGTCTAACTGGATGCAGCTGAATACTAGTATTTTACATGGAGCGACTGCCTATCTGACCTCCACAATCCAGTTACTGGGTAATACGATACCTCTTGGTAAGACTAGTTATCAAACTTTCGGCTTCCGACTACCCGTAACGACTATGTACAGTTCCCTACTTCATCTTATTTCCAACTTTCCCAGAACTGAAATCGCGAAGATAAACACAATTTTTGCAAAGAAGTCTTAACTGACCAGATTGCCGTCACGGAAAATCGTCCAAAAACTCTATTTTTACATACTGAAAGAAAACACTCGTCCCCAATACCTAGATAGCAGCTCAAGAGACGTCTACCGTCTAATCCTCATTGGAAATGCTCAGAATAAACACAAGCTGCTCATTAATCACGCTGAGCCACGAAACTTTCCCTATTCAACTGAGACTTCACCTGACTCGAATATTTTCTTTTAACTTTTAAGCTTTGTTCAAAACTTTTGATGGACTTAGAGTTTTAAGTAAGTTGAATAGTAATATATCTTGTGCTGCTGCGAGCGCTCCGTTATTGCGTTATCAACTGATGTTGCCAGCGTTTTGTGATGCTATTTATTTATACTAACCGTGTTTTTGAATATGGTGACGTAATTTCTTGGGAGCTTTCGTGTTTTAGCTATTTTGAAAACAATTAAGCTTCTTCAGCCTGAAAAATATGCTGCTGGATTTTTGAAGTGAAAACTTCTTTAGGTGCGTTGGGCATTTTTGAGATGGGACTAAACCATTGATTTCGCGACACCGTGATGACACCTCTTTTTGACCAATAAAAAGACATCAACGCGTTGATTGCCGCGGTGCATGGAGTAAAAGACATCAACGCGTTGAGAACCGCGGTGCCGATTTTTTTTCAAGTTTTTACTTCTGTCGGCACTCCCGGAGTGCGACTGTTTTTTTGTCTATGAGCAGTTTACCACTTGTGATTTGAGCTTTTGGTTGTCAGCGTGATGATTAAGGGAATATTCTTGCGATGTTCATGATAATGATGCAAGATAACTATTGCGTGGAGCGGCAATACCGTAAGCAACAGCAGAAATAAAATAAATTGTCTTTTTTACACTGTATTTATATTGTAAGCTTATGTAACCACAAAACATAGGTTTATAATAAAGATTCGCTTACAGCTGTGTAATCAATTTCTTAATTCAGTTGTAAAACAAAAGACTTTGATACACGGCTATTGGCATAACAGATAATTGAATAATCCAATTTCAATTTCCAACGAGTAATGGAAAATTGTTTCAATTTAATAAACAATACTATTACAGATTCTTATTATAATGAGATAATATTTTATCGGAGCGCTCCGCTCCGAGAGCGGGTCACCGCAGCATTAACTATGTACCTAATTCCATTAGGTAAGCGCCATTTCAATCTAACTCGGAATTAGTTCCACCTTATTGCCGACTTGAGAATTTTTATCACAGCGAAAGCAATCAGAGCGCCAATAATTTCCCTCATAATGACTCGGCGGTCGTAAAATTTGAGCATTGCGCCAAAATGGTGGCACATTAAAATTCTCTCCCCATCGTTATAACTGGAGTTAGCGGGCACCGATCCGCCGCCGATCGGGACAATCGGCATTTCCATCTCAATCGCCCCCGCCTGCCGCCCTCAGGCGTTAGTTTTCTTTTTTAAATCGCGCGTTAAGGATTTGGCGTGAACGCGTGAAGGGTTGGTTGCCACCCGCGCCTTTCCTGATCGCCGCCTCCTCATATGTCCTCGTCGATATTGCAATACGATTTAGTAGCGCCCGACTTGCTTTCTCCTTGGATCTCCGCATTTACATACGATATCATTCCAATCATCAGCTATTGTTTGTTTTTTGGGGGTATTTTCACGACTACGCTTTTTCCTTTCAAATTACAGCTAGCTAACTCTATTATAACGTTTTCTTACAAATTAGAAAGACAAAGTATTCTAGAACTTATCAAGCAAACTGGAGCAAGTTCATAAAGCGTCTGAATACTTGCTAAACACTCATTTTTCAATTGTATATTTTAGCGAAACTTTCAAAAAGAATCCAGCTTTAGTCACAGAAGTATAAATGTTTTAGTTCACCTGTCGTGACCTTGCCACCTTATGGATTTACTAACCTTAACTTTGTTGTTACAAACTTTCTAACTACGAGTTAGACATGACACTCGAGTAATACAGGCAATAAGAGCCCGGGAATTACGTCATCAATTTCTTTATAGTCGTAGAACACTATAAATAGTAGCTCTCGAACTTTTTATGCCCTTTAGGTAAGATTGTTCTTATGATATGTGCTGTAATCATAATCGTGAGGTATTCATAAAAGTTCTTTAAGAGCTATATAAGTTAAAGGCTTTATAGGAGTCTTATCTACCCTCTGTTGGTTCAAGACTTATCGCGAAGGGTTATTTTAACATAAGAATATGTCATGTGAAAGGTGTTTGTACCTACTTGTCTTAGGAGGAAACCTTATTAAAATCTTGTGAAACAATGTGAAGTTTCAAGAGTCATCTCTAAGCAGTCCTACTAATATAATATAATATTAATATTTTATGTTATAATATAATAATATTATAAATGTCAAGGTTTGTGAGGATGGATGGATAACTAATGAGCGGATTTGGATGAAATTTGGCACACAGATAGTTTATAACCTGGATTAATATATAGGATACTTTTTATCCCGATATTTCCACGGGATCGACACATATGTGGGTGAAACCGTGGGGCGCTGCTAGTATTACATAAAGCCTGCCCCATATAAAGAAGGGTTGTTATAACATTACAAAATTAGGCACAGCTTTTTAACTACTATATTATGTAAACGAAGTCACCATCGAATCCCCAAAAGTAAAATCCAATTTTAGATCTACCCGATACAATAATAGCGAAAATTACTAGCTGCAACTATGTCTCATATATGTAAAATAATGCGGCCGATATATCTTAACCCCCCACGGTGGGCGGTGGGGTGCGCCCGAGGAGATGGAGCCCCGCGAGCGACTTATTTCAATATAATCAATAACTTAGTGAGATCCCCTTTGCATCCAGCCGTGTGACAGTTTCTCCAATCGAAGCGGCTAAGGGTTGTTTTTTACATTTTTGTTCAAACAGCGTGATTAGAGACGCGACGTGCGGCTTTTTGAACTTGACGTCGTTTCAGATAGTTTGCGTTCGTTACTTCGTGCTTTTCGGTAATAAATGTTTGCCTCCCGATTTTTTCTTTTTTTGCATAAACGTGTGTCAATGTTTGTTTGATTCGTGTGTGTCTTTTTGGTTATGTTGCGTGATTTTTCGCGTGAGAGTTCGTGTTTTGATTTGAATATCTTTGGAAATTACGTAAATGTTATGCTAATTTATTTTTCTGCCTTTTTTTTTCCGTTGCTGTGGAGCACAGATGGCTTCCGCGTTTCGCTAATCAAAACGCAAACCGTTGAGTTTACTAGATTTTAAATTGCCTTAACCATATTTGAGCTGAGCACAGTCTTTTAGGATCTACCTCTAATAAATGAAATGCTTACCAAGTCTAGCTCTGGGCAGTATTAAGTTGGGATTAAACTTTTAGATTACTTCGACTCACAAAGATTATAAAACGATATAAAATTCAATTTTCTTTAGTTTCTATAGTTCATTTTATGCTCAGTATTTATAACGCGGTGAAATAACATAATGCCACTCCATGTTATTGTGTGGGGATATCAGAAATTAGAAATACATCAGATTATTGAAGTGGACCGTAAATGTCAATCGGAGATTTATACAAACAATGATATTTAATAAAGAAGGTTATAAAAAAATACTTGGAAAAGTACGGGACATTAAAAGTGTATTTTATAAAGTTAGCCGCATGAATACGTAAAATACTATTATAATTCTTACCAGGTTTAGCCTTCGCCATCTATCTTAATCAAAGTTTGTTAATGGAAAACTTGTTTTAAATTAATTTTGGTATTTGTTTTTTATTTTGTTAATTTTGTTTTTTATGAATTGAAAAGAGTATGCTTAGATCGTTTGGTCATGTTGAGAGGATGAATGAAAGGCGATTAACAAAAGGTATTTATGAGACATATGTGAGTGGAAACGCCGGGACCCTGGACGCCCAACGAGGACATATACTGACCTTGTTGTTGATAGTCTTCAGAAAGGTGAGGTGCGTAGTACTCGCAACCGGCGTGCGTGTGACCAGATGTATGAGCATAAACGAGGCAAAAGGAGTATGGAAGGATCGTAGCATGTGGCGTTCTGAAGTTTTGCCTACCCCTGTGGGATGAAGGCATTATGTATATGTTTATTAATTTTTTATAACTAAAAATTATGTAACTTATCAGTTTATTAGGATGAGTAACATCCAAGTTTCTATCCAGAGGGTGTTTTTCTAACTGTTTTTAGTGCATATTGGCAGCTCATCGCTTAGTTCGACCAAGTGCATTATGCTGTTCGAACAATTTAATAACCTAGTTTTAATTGATAAAAAAAATGCAGTAAGGCATTAAAAGATTTGTCGAAATATCTGCTGTTTTTTTTGCAAGCTTATTCTGAGATCAGCAGGGCTAAAACTTTTACCTAGTTTTAGTCATTTCGAGTGATGGGCTGAGATATTTCATCATAATATGCTTTTGGTTCACATATACAGAGTGGTATCCCGTATTTCATGTCATATTTGCATACTTAATATGACATATGTTTGGCTTGCCTGTTACCAGTTATGTACTTACCTTCAAGACTGCCTCATTGGTCTAGGTCGCAAACGCTACTGCTGACCATGAGTTCTTGGGTTCGATTCTCTGATCGGGCAAAGTGTTATTGGGTTTTCCATCTGGAATTGCTCAGTAGCAGCCCGGAGTCTGGATTTGTGCCCGGTTGATGGCAATAGGCTCGCCCCCTATTACATGGGAGTTAAACATAACTGGCGAAATGTGGGTGTTCTATAGTTACAACTGTGCCTAACTCTTCGGGGAACCCAGGCGTGATGTTATGTTATGTATGTATGTATTCATCAATGATAGCGAAAATCTGGGACTATTTTTTAATTCATATAAAACGTCAAACGACCGGCATCCTTTTCGTCTCGTCTATTTTTGTCATTCAAATATGTGATTAGACTTAATAATTAGGTACCGATAATATGTACAAAGAGTTTTTAATACATATAATATATTGAAAAATTTATAATGTCCTAATAACCGGATGACTTCTTAAGTACTTTTTTTTTTGTTAACCTATTTTGTTCCACTGCTGGGCAAAGGTCTCCCCATACTTTTCCAGTCTTCCTGTTGTTGTACCTTTTCCGGCCAGTCGGTCAGAACGAGTCCAGATCGTCACGCCAGCGCTTGTTAGGCCTGCCCTCGTGGCGACTCCCGTCATCAGGCACCCACTGTGTGGCGATCCTGGCCCATCTGTTTTGATGCATACTATAAGTGTGACCCGCCCAGTCCCATTTCAGCCTCGTAGACTTATCGCCAACATCGGCGACACCTGTCTTGGAAGGTATTATGGTGTTACGAATTTTGTCGGTGAGTTTGATTTTAAGTACTTACTGTCTAGAAAAAATAGGGTACACTTAATAGTTGAACGAAGTAGAAGCTTTTAGCGTAGAATTACATAATTTAAAAAAAAAGTAGCAATACTGTTTACATATTATAAATTAATCTATCAATAAAACTACTGATTAGAAAAACAGAATACAGAATAATGTAATAGAATAACAGAGGATATTCCGTTTGTTTTTTATTCAATTCAAATTATTAAATCTACCCTATGCGCGGAACTTATTTGTAACATCGATAGCAGTAGAACTTAAAATTCATACTGTCACTAAACCACAGACAATTTCGACCAGAAATTGTTGTTTATATCTTTGGCAAATTTGAAAACCTGCACTTTAGGTACTGCAAGGTATTTTGACATGTGTTTTCAGCTTATATTTTAGTAAATTTATACCATGTTTGTACCGTTTGGTAGAAAATATCGTCTTTTAACATATTGTAACGTCTTTTATATGTTCTTGTGATTTACGACTCTCGAAAGCATTTTGATGTAGTTTCGTATTATCTAGCTATCATGTCGTGAAAATAAAAGTACCTACTCTGAAGCTTTCCTTAAGATTTCACTATGCTTTCTAGTTCAAAAAACTAACTCAAGTTATAAGAATGTGAGGAACCAGTAGATTTTGCCATGTTTTCATAACTCATTTCGCATACTTAGATTTTTTTTTGGTTGGGAAATTATCAAATAACTTCTCCCAGGTCTCGACGGAGCGGGAGGGCGTATCAGACTAACTGACACAAACCCACCCGTGTTCCTTCAGTTGCCTGTATGCCACGGTATCCTTTTCGGACTTTCCCGCGGCCCTGGATAGTTAATTAGATACTTACTTACTTACTTATTTATTTTAAATTTTAGTTCTTGATTTTAAGTAGTCTGCAGGTTCAGGTGATATGTAGCAACGATCTTTGCAGCTAGGCTGGATAAGTGTGACCGAGGATCGAGTTCAGTGGCGTGCAATGGAAGTGTATATGCAACAGAGGACTGTCTGGGCTCATCATTATTGCCATCACCGTGGCAATAATGATGCCGTAAAGTGGAAGTTGTGACTCGAATCGTCCAAATAATCAACAAGAAATTGACAAAAATAGTGTCAATAGTGAGTGTGTGGGTGTGTGTTCTCTTTCCTCTCAAACGTGTGGAGAACCACACAGATTGAGTGAACCTGACCTCTTTCCTGAAAATACCCTTTCAGACACTAACTACATGGTCCTCAAATTAAATCAAAAGTAATTTCTTCAAATTAGGCTAGCAATCAGCATTTTTGGAACGTCAAAATTACATAAGACAGTTCCCGAAAACACCCACCTTTCACCACTTCCTAGTGCTTTAGCTGGGAAGAAGAAGTGGCGCAAAAAACTTCCCAGCAGCACATTATATGATCTGACTGAAGAGTGACTCTGAGATTAGTCTATACTTAAAAAGAGACTGTGGCCTCTGATTTTATTTTGGTAGTTCTTCTCAGAGTAGTCGGTCTTACCTCATCTATTTCTTAAAATATTATTGACGTGTTTGTTTATCCCTACGCACTTACCTACAGAAATAAATATAATTTATCAAAACCCGATATAAAATGTTTAACAGTCTAATTTCTTGTATTTTCTACTCATATTTTAGTGAGAGTTTTTAGACAAGTGGGCCTCGACCCACCAATTGCTTAGACTCATATTACTGTCTGTTTACTCTACTTGTCGGACAGTAAACTCAATAGTTTAATACATATGTACACACGGCTACACATCAAGCTATACATTTCCAGTATAAACTGATCTCGTATTGTATATGATTTCCGTACAATGAGAGGTTAGCTTATACTGGAAATGTATAGCTTGATGTGTAGCCGTGTGTACCGGGCTCAATATAACTCGAACAGCCGACTCAATTGAGCTGTCGGTTTGTCTACAAATGACAGCCACTATTGACATAACTAACCAGTTTATACGATCGTCGACTTTAACTGGGAATTATATTTAGATAATAATATTTATTGAGTATTATTTTGACACTCATAATAATTTGTAGTAGTTGATGCTTGTGACTCAGCGGCGCTAAATACCCTCAAGGGTTGAGGTTTAGAAAATTCTAGTCTTTTAGCATAGTTATACTTTTAAGATTACAAGTTTTTATCAAAATTACCTTTTTGAGTCATATTATGAAATTAATGCAAACAGAATCTGTTTTTTATTTAGACGTTCGATGTATACTTACTATTCTTTCGCATTCTCACTACATATGTATCAAATTGTAAGTTACAGACCCTCTATACTTACGATCCAAATAAATTATTTCTTAGAATTCCTGAGTCTCAGGTGTTAGGGCAGGTCAATCACTTTTTGCTGGCATCCATCGGAAATACCCCTCTCTACAGATTACCATATAGGCCAAGTTTTTTAAACTTGAATTACTAACTTATAGTGGATATCTATTATATTCTCTTTCGTTCGTAGGCACCTTTATTCAAAGGCATAATTTATTACCTTTGGAGGAATTTTACGTAAAATTGCAAACAAGAATTTTCATGATTAAAATTTTGTAACTACCTAAAATTATGGTAGGTATACCTAACGGTAGGTACTAAAATGTTGTTTTTAATTTCAACTTGTATATTATATGGGCGTGCAATGTGATTATAGTACACACCATGTTTTTGGCTTTTATGACACACCTACTAAAACCAAATACATATTTATTCTTAAAACTCAGTATGCACCATGTTTGCATTAGTTTTCGGTATATTTGCGGAGTTAAGTCTCATTTTGAACTTGTATTATTTCATGATTTTCTTCGTAGCACTGTTTCACGCTACGTGTGGTGCTACGAACTACGAATCAAAGTCTTAATATGTGATTGTATAATACCTACTTAGTGGTCTGCGCTCGGTGCTTGGTGTGGCAACACGCCGTGTTCGAGTTCACGACAAGTCAATCGTCATCCTGAGGATGCCTCGTTGAGAGGTGAAACACGTGTCGATTTCTTTCAGGGTCTTTTTAAGACTCTTTAGAAATAGCTAATAGCTAAGGTTACTAAATATATCCACTTCAATTGCATTTTATAATGGATTTCCACAAGGTCACGCCTGAATCAATTAACTATCTACTTAGTGTTGTTTATAATTAGGAAATAAATAAAACTCGAGAGTCTGATAAACTAACTTTGAGTTTATTTTTACCATTTACACTTGACAATGTATTCGTAATCTGTTGTCGGCTACGGATGGCATGCGTCGTAGGCGCGTAGCACGCGCGTAGAGTGCTGCGTAGCACACGTCTCATGCGGACAAACTTAAACTAATGCTACGAAATCAGCTAGTCAGTTGACAGTTTTACATTCAACTATGTATTAAATTATCATAAATTATACTTTAACATTAATACAGGTACAATTAGAGAAAATTCCAATCATTTAGTCAAGTGATATATTAATTCTGCGTACAATCGTATAACAGACTTTAGTTTTATAATTAGTTAAAAAAGGAGTTTTTTCTCGATTGTACCAAAAATAAATTACAGAGAACACCTCTTTTAACATGCCAACAAAATCGAAAGTGGATCTTGATTTTTACTTCGTGTATACATTTAACATCTTGTCACAGATTTAAAATAGTAGGAACGGTATATTTTACTAGTAAAGAACTTTAAAATAATTTTAGTATTACAATACAGTATTAGGAACTATGATAGACATGAATGCTACCTTTTTACGATCATAAACTAATATTCGTAACCAACATTATGTAATATCTAGAGGGCTTCAAAATTCTACACAAAATGTTTCACTATAACAAAAGTAAATTAAATATACATGAGAGTTGGAGAATGAAGTAAACGATGCTATACAACGAAACAAACAACATGGCCGTGGCGGCACCTCTAGCAGCAGACACAACAGACTAGTCCGAATTAATCTTAAATATTAAAATTTGTATTCGGAAAGTATAGTGAAACTCTAGATGCGATAATATTGAAATATACATAGGAACCATGATTCATTCCGCGGGCTCTCGCCACGCGGAGACACAACATCGCACTACCCACACGTCCGCCTACACTAACTCAAACTTACATGTACATATACTCCCGAGTACAAACCAATCAAAATAAATATCTCTGCGAACGAGTAACCGCCGTCAGGTCGCGGTGGAGCTCTGACCGTAACCGAGCACAACAATGCAGGCGCAATAATATTAAATACTAATCAAACAAAATAATTGTGTTGTAGACGCGCGCCTTCGCGAACCAATAATGTTCGGGCGAGCCGCCTCCGACCGCACGCCATCTCCTCTCATCACAATCTGTGCCTCGAGCCCATTCGTGTATTGACAGATAAATATTACACTTTAATCTATGCTGGTATTGACTCCAATATATAAAAATCTATTTCAATTTCAAATGTAATTTTTGCAATAATAACCTTGACGTGTAACCCCAGACTCCGCTGGGAGTAGTAAACCGATAGGAGAGGCGGCTCGCGCGAGCATCGGCACATTGCACACACACCAGCATGCATACACATAACAAGGACCGGTAACCGGTGGAATAAAACATTGCACTTTATAAAAAAAATAACTCAATGTTGTAGTAGGATCCACTCGTAGATAAAATATTGTAGTACACTCCGCTAGATAAAATGTAAATATGTAAAATATTTTTAATAACGTGATCTGTGCCATCGAAAATATTAGGGACTCCACGCACTCGGTAAAGCGGTCGAAGATGGAGGCGGCGGGCGAGCGCGGTGCGTCGCCCGCCGCCCCCAACCCCCCACGCCTTCGGACACTGGACTCACTTACGCCACTACTAATAATCATTACAATATCAATAAAAATTCAAGAATCACACTTAGTTCCAAAATAAACTCACTTGTTTGCGAGGTAGGCTGAGCGCTAGCGCGCAGCCCGAGTTTCGAGTTCGTTCGTTTTGGAAAAGTTTGCTACGATAATAATTATTATAATTAAGTGTTACCAATAAGCCTACGCGGTGTCGTCGCGTCTCCGCGGGCGGCTCTGCGCGCTAGGGGTCCAGACGCGCGGTACCGGCGGTAGCCGCGAGTCGCGCGGGCGTGCGGCGCCGCTCGCACATCAGCGTGTCCACGTGATGCGAGCACCGTGCGAACGACAAGCCGCACTACATAATACTCGACGTATTTCCATTTAGTTTCAGTTGCGTTTGCGTGAGTTCACGCCGTTTCCTGAGCGTGGAACCCGCGAGAGAGGACGACCGCTCTACTGCCTAACATACGTACCTAACTTCGCTTCATGTTTAAAAAAATCATATACGTATATCACTATATATATCTCCATACATTTACGATGCGTCAGGAACTTCTTACGAGAACGTATCTATGCCTAAAATTAGAACGATTATATGTATGTATTACATAGCTTTAAACAATAATTAAATCGTAATTATCAATATCGATAATATTATATGCCATAAAGATAGGAACTTGCTTTCCTGGGAATTGATGTTGAGAGAGTGAGGCGCGTCCGCAGCCGCGGCGCGCGCGCTGCCGCAACGATAAACGTATATAATAAAACCTGTCTAACGTATGATATGAAGTGCGGACGCGCGGCGCGGCCGGGCGCGCTCGCTGGCGCCGCCTCCCAGTGCGCGGCGCCAGCGCGGGGCCGGCTACTCAGCAGAGCTGCCGGCAGCCGGCTCCCGATTAACCTATACTTAAACGACTACAAGCTTTAAATATAACTAGGAAAGTGCCTCTTCTGCGGCGACATTCATCAACGAAAAGAAGCGTTAAGAGCTAATAGTGAACTGCTGCGTTGTCGGACAACGGAGAGAGCGAGGGGCTCTAATAGATAGTAACTATACATTTCTTCAGAGTAGGATTAGTGTCCGGCGCTCGCCAGGGAGAGCTCGCCGGGGGGCTGGAAGCGTGGCCCGGGTGCGCAGAAGTTAGCGTTCGGGTCCTTAGGTGGAGTGGTGTCCTGTGCAGCGCGGGCGGCCAGCAGCGTGATCTGGTTTACTACATCCTCCATCTCGTGCGTGAGGGTCTCCGGCTGCTGTAGCAGCTGCGGCTGCGGCATGGTGTTACGGAGGTGCTGCTCGGTGTCGGCGTGGCGGCGGAACTCCAGCGCCGTGCGGAAGCGCTCACCGGCGCACGAGCGGCACTCGAGCGCCGGCTGCACCACACGGATGACGCCGCGCGCCGCCTCGCGCCCCACGTAGCACGCACGCGCCTGGTGCGCCTGCAGCGGCGCCGGCGACGGGAACGCTACTTTACAGTGCTTGCACACGTAGCACAGGTCGAAGTCCAGCTCGCGCGCGCCCACCGGCGCCTCAGTAGCCGGCGGCGGTAGGCGCAACGTGGACGCGCCCGGGTCGGCCGCGATGTGCCGAATTTGCTCCAGGGTGGTCGCGGGTAACTGAAGCACGCTGGCGCCGTTCCCTGTCTCCACTATTAAGCCTTGTGGTTGTGGTTGAAGGGCAGCGGGGTTGACACTAGGTCCTGTAACAACAAAAAATTATAAGTTAATATACTTAATTATTATAATGACTTAATAAAGGATTAGCGCCATTAACGCCAAGTATTAGTATCCTGCATCTGTCTACGTATCATATGGCAAAGGGGATTGGTAAATCGCATCGCAGAGCATCAAATATCGACATAATCGACACACGCTCGTGTGACACTCGGGCGCGTTGTAAAGGGGTTAATCCACTTACATCGAGGGCCGAGGGTCGGCCCGCAGCCGTGAACTGACCTTACGATAGAGTCACATTTTTTACGCGTTTTTTCAACTTTGTCCTTGATGTAATTGTGCAAATACGTAACATGTCTCGTTATTCATCAATAAATTGTTTACATTACGGAAAGATAAAAATCATCGTTTCAAATACATTGGAGAGACGAAAAGTAAAACATGATCGGTCGATCTCGTCGTCTTGCAGACCCAAATTGGGAGTCCCATTGTTCGCAATAGGTTAGCACCAGATAAACAGTGTTTACCTTACTGCGAGGCGATTGTACATGCGTGATGCGTTTCTAACGAGCCCGGCCCGGCTCTGTAATTGATTCGAACGCTGCTTTATGCGGCTTATATTCACGAATGCATAATACATAGCTTTTGAGTCGCCATCGAGTTTTATATCGGAGAACGAGCAGCGAAGCTTAAAGTGGTGCTTGACGATGAACTCGAGAACAAAGAACTTAAAGATAGTTATGTACTGTCTACATCATTTCGACGGATTTTATTCATACTTTGCAAACGTATTTTACCGATAAAAAACTTATAGTAAATGCAAATGGTTTTTAACAGACGAAATGCCGAACGAATTTTCAGCACTGAACATAATATGTCGTCAGTCAAAATGAGGAAATACGGCAACAGCACAGCAACACCCCTAACCAGAAATCATTAGAAAGTGGTATAAACCAAAGCAACTAACGTTAAGCTCCTTTCGATATTCGATCTAACATCGTAACCATTCCGGTGATGCGATACCGGCCTTAATCGCGGCCAGTATCTCGAACAATCCCGTGCGAAACCGTGCGGCTTTCAATCAGCCTCTTAACAATCGTTCGGGCTGATTGGCCAGTCGTGTTTCGTGTAATGAGGCTTTAGGGACTGCTCATACGTATGTCATGTTCCCTCTAATGGTAATGAACACCGTACATGGCTCAAGTGGAATTCAAAAGCTAATTGAGCGAGCTTAGCATTTGTTCTAATGTAGGACAAAGTAAAAGGTCGCATTTGGTATTGAGAAACGTGTATGACGGATACATTGTTATTTATTAGCAACGCAAACCATTTTGATATAATTTATTCTGCTGCGACTTAAGCGTTTCATATATCCCCTTTAGTTTCTATAATCCCTGTAAAATAATCTGTCTTAATATTATTATAATTCCTATTCTTATTTATCAAGCGTCGGTGGCACAAAGCCGGCTGCCACGACACGTTGGCCCTGACGCTAATTCGCAACCCTTTCTGCCAATTAGTTTCAAAATAGCCACACTATTGTGCTGCTAACACGACCACACATCGCACCTAACGATTCAAAATCTGCGGCCGGAATTAGACCTTTACGGTGTGTAATAAAGTTGATTATCCGTTGGTTCTCTCCGGGTTAGGTCGTCCACTTGGTCCGGTGGGCAAGTTTAAGTCAAAGGGCTTCTTAATCCGGACTTGTAGGTCGTTACGTGTTATTATAACGGCCTGAGTCGGGTATTTCTTCGCTCATTTACATCTCATTAAGGATGCTATTATTGGACTATACAACGCATTATGCAGACTTTCGCTGGCTGCTCGAGTTTTGAGCATTGCGTCAACTCCTTTATAAGGGATAAAGGGTCTTTTTTTTTTGGTTGAAGATATTTAAGGTGTATTGTATTTCCTTCTTTTATTTCATGACGAAAGTTTTTTTATTTCCTATAATTAAGTAAGTATAGCTTATGTTAATGATGAGGTTTGCCAAATTTTGCCATCCTCAGGTGAATTGAAAAACAAGAACAGACTATTTTCATCCATTTACAAGAAATCTATTTAAAAGTTCACTATTTTTTACTTGAATGTCACATAAATATGTCAATAATCCTATCCATTGTAGTCCCTCAAAATCCAATTTCAAATAGTCCGTACAACTATAGACTAACAAATTTTTCGCCAGACAGTCACGACTTGACGTGTCTCCGAAACGCAACGTATATTAACCACATCAATTATCGAGACCCGTATTGGGCGGGTCTGGGGTCTGATCCCGCGATACTGAGGTCTACTGGCAATGCTTGATGGATGATAATTAAACCAGGAGGTTGGACGTGGAAACTGGTGACATCTGACGTATCTGTTGGTGCTGATTGGCAGTATAGGATTAGGTTCTGAAAAGTGTTTCTAGGTGTTATTTCTGAGGCTGTCCCACTGTTTTTAAGATGTAGATTTGTGATTGGCTGGAGTAAAACATATTTAATAAAATATGCTGGATATGAAGTAGTTGATTTGGACAAGGCCATTTTTTATGACCTTTGCAAAACCAAAGATTATTTCTCTAAGAGGTCATTTTGTCTTAAAATTATCCCCAAAATTATTAATATTAATTTATTGCCAAATTAAAATCCCATAACTACAACAAAACAGCATACTCCTAACCTTTGCTCCAAGAATGTTAGTGCTCAAAATTTACAAACAGAGCCCTATCACCAAATCAATCTTCCCACAAAGCCAACATTATCGGAGCAGTGTATTCCGAGAGCGTTTCTCCCGGACATCTCGGGACAGCTAGGACAGGCGTCCGTCCCATCACTGTCCGGGATGTCCGAGCAATTAGACTAACGGAGCATAGACTTGAACTTGGCTCCTTGTTTGTAGAATGAGGCTCAGGGAAACGTATGAGATCGATCTTGTGCATGGCAATTATTTAGTGAGGAATGTTTTTTGTGTCATGGTGGAAGGTAACGACGTGGTTGTGATTAGAAATGTATGTCTGATGGACTGGTGGACTATCGAGATTTCTATTTAAGATAAGTTATAATCTACCGTACTTAGTTTGATGAAATTACTTAAAAAGTCGTGGGCGCATCGTCTAAATAATCGTGTGGGGTTTAAATTTGGACTCTTGGTTTCTACAAGACATTGAACATTGGTAGACTGTGAATATAACTTTATACTCGTAAAGATATTTATATGGCAGCTGAACGGATTTGGAAGAAAATTGTACCACTGATGGACCCTGACCCTGACTGTCCTTAAGATCCAACTGCTGCCGCAGGCAACAGCTATAGTATAAAATAACCTGTAAATACAATAAACGAAGACCGTGTAAATATAACCCAGCATGCATTTATAACCCACTTACACAACAAATGGGCACGCTAACACCTCTAAGTCGCTAGTCTAGTTGGCATGAAACCCTAGGTGTCAGTCGTTTTCTTTCGTCGCCTGTATACCGGTGTAAATACATGAATCCGCTTTGTACTGTGTTCACTTGCTGCTAATCGAATTAGTGTAGTATACGAGACACGTTTACTTATCATGTTTCTTCAAAAAGTGTTGGTGAGGATGAGGTTTAGAAGAATGAAGAGTTTTTTAGCTTAAGAAGGGTCAGATTTTGGGTTTGTGCGAGATCAACATGGAAAAGATCTTGATGATAATAATGCACCAACAACCAAATATTAATATAGAGGCATAGGTGATTGAGGACCATTCCGTCTGTTGTCCTGAATGGTGATTGCTACGTGCATGGAAAATTTGCCCCATGTAGTGCTCCCAGTTAACAAGAACGAACAAAGCTGATGGTATCACAAAAGGAGCCAATTGAAAAACCTTATTTTTTGCTGAACAAATAAAGTGTCTCGCAATCTAAAGCGATAATCGTTGGACGAAGGGAAGCAAGGAGCGGTCGCCCCGACTGACTACAGTCATCAATCAGCCACCGGCCTATCTCAACTAACAGGATACAGAAAACATTTATAAGTAGGAACTACTCGAATGTAAACAAGAATTAATTATTCCCTTCCACGAAAGGTACCATCAAACAAATGTAATTCCTACGTGAAAACGCTGAAACATCATTTTGCCCCCTAAGCAATTCTAAAGGCCATTAGCCAATAATTTCATCGAATTTTATATCCATCATATTAACGCGCTTACGGACGCCGCCACGTCCATTATCCCAGCTTCCTCCAACTCCCCGCGGAAATCTCGCCGCATTCAAATATTTAATTACTTTAGCTCTCGATCGTTTATAAATTCGAACGCGAGTGGTATCATAAAACGCGCTAATGCTTTATAATTAAAATATTCTCAACAAGCCGTGGCGTAATGGCACCTCCGGCGACGGTCTCCTCCTTCGAAAAAAACGCATAAAAAATTACATTCACCCCAGAGGACTCACCCCTTGTGTCGGGAAAATCGATTAAAAAGAGGAGTCGCGGGGCGAAGTGACGCGGGCAGCGGGCGGCGGGGACTTTAATATGTACGAAAAAATGCACGGCACTGCGGGAGCGAGGGAGAGACCCAAGGAGCGGGTCTTGAGTTGCCTTCAATTTTTATAATTACGTTCATACGTGAGCGCCGCCGCTGCCCGCGCCACCGCCGTCGCTTTCCACCGCCGCCGACACCGCCACCACCGCGCCGCTCCGAGCTCCCTCCGATTACTTATTTAGAATAGTTCTCCGCTTCATACTCTCGCTCACGATTACTTTTTAATTATTAAAAGCTTTATGAAACAACTTGCCAATTTTAAACATTCAATACCGCCTCCATTATTTTTCTATTCAACGTTGAATCATGAAAGACTCAACAACAACAGCGCGTCTCGAAATAAGACGTATTGTAACTTTTTCGTTTTCAGCGACAAAATCAATTTCCATCAGTGAGAGAGCTCCAAAGTTTTCCACACACACAGCAATCAAGGAAAGATGGAGGCAATAAGAACGGGATAACCGACTAGAGGACGTTATCTCAGGAGACGGTTTGCAAATGAGCGGGCACGCACACACGCGCCCGACCACTCACACATGCGCTAATGTCGCGTCCACACACGCCACGTATATGCGTGCGTACATTTTATAAATAGATATCGCTTTTTTTATCCGGGTACAAGAATAGGGGGTCGCCACCCGAGGAGGAAGGAGACCCCTGCGGGGGACGTGTTGGATTTCAGATTGCTACGAACTGCAAAAATGAGGGATGAAAGAAATATAGCTTAAAACGCAGATATTTCCCGGCGTCTTAAGGCGCAGGGGTGAGCGGGGGCCGGGGGAGTGTGTGGAACAAAGTAGAGTGGCGATATTGAACCAAAATGAAATGGTAAACGAACCGTGCGCGTCCGATCTAATGCGAATTTATAATTTGGACATTGCCCCGGACGGCGCACTCTTTGAACTCGGGAGGGTGGGCCGCTAAGGTGAATTTACAAAGAGTGCGGATGTGATTTATAAATAGGGGAGACTGGCTGTGTAGCTGACCATTCATTTCTGCTGGAGTTTATTTTTTCCATTAGCTTTGAGGTCGTTAATAAGCGCATGTCGGTCGTTTTGGCACAACGAGCGGGTGTTTAGGCGTATCCTCATTGCTCAGGTTAACGCGAGTGTCCGCCGACCTAATTGTCGTCGCGCCGCGTCTAATCGGGATATGCGCCGCGCGATAATTGCGACAGATTACAGACACAATGTGCGCTCTTCCGATTACTGAGCAATCTTACAGACGCGACAACCACGCTTATTCTACATACTTCACAGGCATTCATTTATCAAAAGTGTACTGATTACTGTCAATCTTACTAAGATTGACAGTAATCATTGTAGAAATTAAATCCAGCCTTAAGTGCCACTTAATTTTTAAGTGTCATCAATGTTAATAGGTACAAAAATCAGTTGTGCAAACGTCGCGTCTCCGAGTTTAATCTTTATTGAGTTTATTACCGGCGTTAAGTGTGACAATTGCAAGTCTTGCTAATTCGTTAATGAGGTATGTAGGTGTAGCGCGGGCGAAATAAACGTTTAACGCTAACAACTGACGCGCATTAACACTAACTAGACGAAAGAATGTTAGTCAGCATATGATGCAACTATAATACGTATGGGCGGTAAGTAGAGCACACTTAATAGATTTACTGTGAGTGCGTGACGTCACTATTTCAAACTGAGACGATCGAACTGCTGTCTAAGCGCGAAAGTGAAAATTGCGTACGTGAACTGGAAGAAAAAATATTAAAAATTAATCAAGAGCCCGAACCGGCGAGGGAAGGGAAGGGAGCACATGTGTCGACAAAAAAGCGTCTCCCTCTCCGGGCACGTGCGAAGAGCCGTTCCGGCCCCGTTCCGCCGCCGAGTTAAAAGTTTCTTGGACAAACAGAGGATTTGTCACAATTACGGCGGGGCGGTGCGTCCCTACTTGATTAAAACCTAAATCACGTGACGTGTTTACAGCCGCGCCGGAGGTGTTTTCAATTTGCCGACTCCTGGACTCGCCATTGGCGTTCCGGACACGTCTCCACTCACCTATCTGGGGGCGGACCGGCGTTTTGAATTTGTTGCGAATTAAATTATTGACGATCTAATCGGCGAGCCGATCTCACTCGGACACCCACCCGCTGGTAGGTATCACGGTGCCACCTACCACCGTGCCACCCGCCCAGCCGGAAGAGCGTCACGTTTCTTAATTATTTCTAAATGTCGCGCCCGAAATCCGTAGTTGATTGCGACGCCTCTGTATTTCGCCACGGTAACGTTTAATCCATAAAAAGCTACGTGGAAAAAGAAGATTAACATTTGAATTAATCGGGAGATTAAACATAATGAAAGAAAATCTCATTACGGCGGGTATAATGGCGGTGAGAAATATCGCCGGGCGAACGGGAAAGAAAAACGCCGCATAAAAGAAAAGGCGCGCGAAGAAAATTAAAAGCTCGAACGAAATTAAAAAATGTTAAAAAAATGTAATCGACGCCGGAGCGCGATTAGGGGGAAATGCAAACAGGACGGAACACTCCTGCTTCTGGGGTGCGGGGTGCGGTGGGGGGCAGAAAGTTCTCAATTAAAGACCGGCTACGGAGTCTCGTTGTAATTAGATTCTTTTTCATCTCCTTAAATCAGCGGCATCGCGCTGACACTCACTCTGTTTAATTTGTAATCGAGACTTGTTAGCATCCGTGTCCTTTTAATTCAATTTTCTCGTTGCGAGTAATTTTCTCGGACCGCTTGATTGATATTAAATTACGTGTTTGCTGTGATCACTCTCAGATTTCTTTAATTTTCCCGCTGGCTTCCATCTTGTGAGATATCTCATTCGTTTTATAGATTGCGATTACTGTAAGTAATTCATTTAGTATCAGGCTTTTACTGTGATACTTTGCTGCGTCATTTGTTTAATTTGAAAATGCCAGCTATGCTTTCATCTACATGACTAATTCAATTTCTAAAATTGTTTCTTTGTAACGTGTCTCAGCTAGTAGGTATATTAAGACGATATTACTGTGGGCCTAAAACGGCCACACTAAGCAATTCCTCTAAAAGCAATAAATTTTCTGAATTCCCTACAGATTATTGGCAATTCCTCTATGATTTCACATATTAGCTGAATCATATTCAATTCAATTCATATCAGAATCATATTTGGTGTAAATATTGCCGCATAAAAAAAATTAAGACCGAAATTTTACCGGTTAATTTTTCTTTTCTGTTTTTATCAATCAAATTATATATTTATTTTTTATTTCTACAATGTAAACGTTATTTTATTATAACACAAAACTGTCAAACAGATGAATTGCATAATATGAATTGAACGCAGATAATATTATGAATTTTCAGTTTGTGATAATATTATGAATCATATTAAATATGATTCATAATATTATCATATTATGATTCTGCCAAAGCGGCCGTTTTAGGCCCCATGGTTGCTATTAAACAACACCAGATAATCTAACATTCCAGTCATACCGCTAACATTTAGGAAGCGTACCTCATCCGATAACCCAAAGCGGGTGACCTAGTATATGGGCATTAAACAATGAGCCGGTGTCCGGTGTACGTCATTGTAAGTAAGTGCCGCCTCCACGAGACGTATCCTCAGTCTTAAATGGTAATTATAATTAGCACACACGTGTCTATAGATGGGATTTGAGAAGGAATAAGGTGGAGTCCTTTGAGAAAGGAAAATTTATAGCTTGGACTGTGAATGAAGACTGAACTAAGCTGTCAAAACAAACTACTTTAAACGGCATACAGAATTCATAGATGTGGTCATAGATTTTGGAAGTGTCATAGTCCAGATTTATATGATGGATATTCAAAAGTCAAATGATCATAACAAGAGGTCTTAAATAAAACAACAAAAAGCGCTGAAAGTTAAAACCAAATCTCAAAGCAGCAATCTTGAGATTTCAGCAAAAAAAGCACCTCAATAAAATTTCGAAGCAGCAATATCATTAAACATTTCCCCTTGTTAATTATTCATAAAAATAAAACAACCGCTTTGCAGCAATTCTAAAGCCTCAAACTCAAGGAAAGCGTTTGTAAGCAACACGAACCCCTAAGGCGGGTTCGAAGTAATTAATTCCTGGTGTCCGAACGCGCGACCGAGCGTAATTAAACATCGCGCCTTGTAATTACCGACTCAAACTTGTCGGAAGTTGTCGGACGTTGTCGGAAATTGTCGGCAGTTGTCGGCCCCTGGCCGGGCTTAAGTGGTCAGACTGGCCAATTAAATCCGCCCCCGACGACGCGATTAAGCAATTAACGCGGATGGGCGGGCGGACACTCGCTCATTTGAACAATCCTGGCTTTTCCTGTTGGGAAACTTTTGATTTTCAGGACCTGCCTTCTCCACAGAGGGGAGGGTTTTGTTTTCAGGGAGTTGCTTATGGTAATTGTGTCTTAAATCTGCTTGAGTTTAATACAGTTTCCTTTTCAGAGATTTTCTTATGAGATTTCTTTTTAATCTCCTTGTAATATGAATTTTCTCTTTCGAGTCGGTGGTTTTATTTCTAGGTTAATTTTAAGTGATCCACTGAGATGAATTTGCTATATTTGTAATTGCGTTTAATTAAAATAGGTTTTTATTTTTATTAATTTATATATTTTTTGTATAGATTCTTTTCTATTTTGTGAATGTGAGAACGCTGTAGGCTTAGTGGACTGTAGATTTGTTGACCATTTTCTATTTTCTTAAGTACCTGGTACTCTTTGAAAGATCTACACTGTCCTCCCATACCTAGTCACACTGTTATTTGAAAGAATTGTAAATGTCAATTATTTTTAAAAGAGTAACCGTGGAGTTTCTTGCCGGCTCTTTTCCATAGGAAACAACCAATTGGAACCGTGCACCTAGCTTCTGAGGTTTCATAAGTGCCATGTGAAAGGTATATGTGAAATAAAAATATTTTGAATTTTGAATATAGAAAGTTATTAACAGATTTGTCCGTAAAGCAGACATAGTGTTAAACAATCATCATGACTAATAGGACAAGGAAAGGGTTGAGAATAAAAAGTTTTACATCCAGCAAAACAAAAGCACATCACGCCAAACAAAAACAAAACATTTGCAACAATAAGACTGCAGCCTAAACAAACAAAGGTGTCCCACAAGACAAAGACGAAACGATTAACCCACATTAGCACGAAGCCAACCCTTTACCATAATAATTAAACAACTTCACCTAATCACAAAGCCCTTGGGGCGAACTCATTAAGAGAATCTCCTTACACCGTATCATCCCTCAACCCTTTTATTAAGTCAGCCAGTTCGTTTTAATTCAATAAAGCGATGTAAACTGCGCAAACAGACGGCGGAGAAAGGGTTAATTTGCATGTCGGTGTTTGCAGGGTTAACCGATGGTTCGTTAGGGTTGGAAATTAGTGGAGGGGGTGAAAACTCATGGGAAAGTTGTAGTAGGTCAGTGTACTGGGCCATTAATTAGGCTGCAGTTAGGAGGGGGCGAAGTGTGCCAATGCCATTGTGTTCATAGCTATAAAGTACAAGTGCTGAAATATAATTGCAAGCTCTTTGGGAAAATTCGGAAAATGTCTTGTTGTTCTAAGGTGTAAATTGGGTAGATTCTTTTATAAATAAAGTGGGATAACTGCAGTAAATATTAATGAATGAAAAGTCGATTAGTTGTGGTTACAATTTAAACAGTGTTTCCACTTAAGTTCTTGGTTTTTCCCCAGTTTCTTAATTAATTATTAAAATATTTAAAAATTCCTTGGTTTAGGGATTTTTTCATTCCACATGTTTAATAGCATTAAATACCTACAAAATATTCTTTAATTGACGAGATTACAAAACATTCGAATGCGAATTAGTTCCGATGTCGTCTTTAGCCACGGTAATAGTACAGTTAACATGGTAAACTAAAATTAGACGGATTACGAGTTTGAGGGAATCCCCTTTAATAAATCGGTGGTGCCATAGAGAAAAGTAATACTGCTGTCCACTATGAACAATAGGGTAAATACCAACTCAAGTTAAAATTTTCCCCAAAATTCCCTAAATCCCTGTCTAAATAAAATATACCTAAACCAAGCATAGTATTGGTAATTTTTCCCTAAAAAAGGGACAAATCCCTAAAAGTGGAAACACTGATTTTAAATGTAAGTTTTTTTTTGTGAGCTATCGGATCAAAAGATATGACGAATATCATACATGACTTTATTATGTGATTTATTTTCTATCAACTAACACTGTCATTCCACTCACATAACACGAGTCTAAACAATCTTTGTATACCCAAATAAAATCCGAAAACCCAAACTGATAAATAAATGCTAATTTCAAACAACTAGTTATCAAGTTATAGCGGCTATTTAAATAACGTAAACTATAATTACAGTACACAACTTTGTAAAAACGAAATGGAAAAAAAAAACGTAAAAAATTAATTTATACAAAACGCTACGAAAGACAAATGAAGAAACGTTGGGAACGCTTCGTGGGCGGCACTCATGCATTCATTATTCACTAATTTGTTGTTTGAAACGAGTAAAATAACAACCCACCAATTATTATTAGTATTAATGATAACTTCCCACTGTTTCCTCCACACTTTTTTTTCCCTTGATTAATTATTTAAAGGGTGATACATCGCGGGGTTTTATTAACGTTTAATATCTAGTCGTTTGTTTTATGAATTTAGTATCTCAATTAGAAATGGAGAGATTGATTGGATTTTGTAGATTGTTTTTGGGTCTACTTGAGTGATAGTTGGTGTGTTTACTGCTCTTTCAAAGGTAAATCTTGGTCCCTATTTTCCCAATGGCAACCTTCCCAGAACTTCGGTCCCAACCCAGTGTATAGATTCAAATTTTGATTTTAAGCATGCAACAGTAAAATAATATTCTACTTGATGTGTTTTTATCATATATATAACAGCAATTTTACATTTGCGAAATCGATTTCTGCAGCCGAATTTATCATAATTTTCATGGTGTAAACAAGCTTGTTTCGTAGTTTCGCCGCTCAAATCATCTGTTTAATTGACGAAGAAAATGAAGGGATGTCCATAACGTGTCGTGTACTATAATAACATCAATTAAAATAAAAACAACAGAATAACCGCTATTAAAACCGATAATTACGAAGCGCTGTCAGCGAGGTGTTAAAGTGTACTAAGGCTGTCATTAAAACTAAGTGATGAGAGATATATCGAGTAATTGTGGAGTTTTTGTTAGAATTTCATGCACCGTTTGACACCGACGCGGCTTAGTTAAACGGGTATAGACAGTGTTTTTATTTAATTACGTACACATACGTTAATAATTACATAGGTTTCCACGCTCGATGCTCACTGGGTTTTGTAATTCAACTGTCTATGAAAAAAGGCGAGTTTGATTTAGTGTTGGTAGTTCGTCATTACATGTATGTGCCATTTAAGTTTGATTCGATTTGTGTAGGTGTTTTTCATTTAGGTATTCTATAAAATAATTAAAATGAAGCGAGATGAAAATACATTTCGCGAAATTTTTAAATTGTAATAACATATTATTTCTGCGAAGCATTTGCTAAAGAACCTAGACTTATCCCAGCCAATATGCAAATCTTGTCATACTCTCTAGAGTTCCATATAGGTTCAATTTGAAATATGAACATTCAAAAATTAAAATATCGAATAGCCACATAAAACTCAAGCGCAAACGATCGTGGGTAGGTTGGGGCGAACGTGCGTCGGAGTCTATCAACCGATGCAATTTTGATTGATTGCATTGCTTAGTGTAGTGTAACCAATCTTATTGAAAACTGGCATTGTATGGCATCGGAAAGGCCATAGCTGCGTTCGACGCGCGGCTTGTCAAACGGTTTAAATTGAAAAAAGAACGGGGGACAACCCTAAACCGGGGCTAGTAATGCGTCTGTGACATTTTATATTTTGGGGAGTTATTATCTTGGTTTTGGACAAAAAATACCTCAACTAATTGAAGTTTACCGTACTTGCGGATTTTTGTATCCCTACGCAAAGTCCAAAATGGTAACTACAATCGTATCCAGACTAGTGTGGGTATCAACATGTGTGTTTAAATTAGCATTTGCTTCATTACTGACTTGGTATCATAATAATGATGCAAACATTATCTGATCAAATATGGCAGAGTTAATACCAGCCATACATGTATGTGGTTCTAGCCTACTTGTATGAGGAATGGCTGCATATGTTTAAATACAAAATTGAAAGGGTAAGCAATAATTGCATTCACTGCCTTCGTATCGAGAATTGTAGCATTTGTCAGGTTGCGTAAACAGCGTTCAATGAATTAATAGGAATCAATACAAATAGGCGATGTAAACGACACAAAGCTGCCGAACTTTAACGACATGTCAAACTCAACTGTCGATGTTTTTTCAATTTAAATCGATAGAAAGAGGGCGGCTTTATGTGCTAACTCCAAAGAGGGCTGGGGCATCGATTTTTGAAGTTCAAACGCGATTAATTAGACTCAACTTTCCATTCGTAGTCAGCAAATATTTTTGTTAAGAAATACCCACCGACTTAACGAAGTGGTATATTTTTTGAATTACAAAGGAATGTAAACATCGGCAGAGGAACAACAATTAGAATAGCCGATATCGGCGCATCGCCGCGAGCCTACCACCCTACGCCACCCCATTATTTTATCTAATCAAAAAGTTTTAAAAGGAAAAATTATGCCGTCCTTTATTATGAGTCAACTTTCCTTAGGAGGGGAGCAGGGGATATATTTTTAATAACGATTCGACTAAAGAAAGTCATCGTAAGAAAGAATTCTTTTTGCGAGAAATGAGAATCTTGCCGTAATCTAAGTGTGAAGTTTTTGTGAATGTTTATTATTATTTTTCGTAGTAAAAAGTTGAACGACAAAGATATTGCGGTGTTGAGACCCGAGTATTTGACAATGTAGGAATATTACTACTTTTAGAGTACCCAAAGTACAGTCAACGTTACATTAGCTCTACATTGTAACGTTCTCTGAACCACAAGACTTCTTTTTACTATCACCTACCACACAGATTTGACACACACAGAGCAGTGGTGAACCAGGTAAAGGACGCGACTTACGACTTGTAAGGTCGTGGATTTAAACCCAAGTAAGTGCTTTACTTTGTGTCAATTATTTCATCACCACTGCTCTCAAAAAGGTGAAGGAAAACATCATGAGGAAATCGTTCTAGAAAATGACCTAGAACCAAAAATTCGAAGACATATGACACCCGCCAACCCGCTTTGGGCCCGCGTGGTGGATTATGGCCCACTCCCTCTTACAGAGAGCAGGCCTGTGTCCCAGCAGTGGGCACATTATAGGCTGATTATACTAATAGACAAGTTTAAACAAGTTTGAAGATAGTGGTGGACAAATTATTGATTATATCGTCTGAGTTTACAGGTAATTTTATATCTACTGTATACATTAATTACCTCATTGATTATCGATTGCTTTCAAAATATATTTTCACAAAAAATCTTACTGTATAATTTCATGTTCTCTCTAATATAAGTCTCTTCCTTTACCAAATTAATAATACTTTATCTATTTTAATATTATTCGTTAATTTATTTAAACATAATATATCTTACATAATCTAGTTTTAAAATAATATACCAAATAGTTACTGTTTAAGTCATTGATAATATTATGTCTTCTTTTTAATTTAGCTTCTAACAAACCTACATCAGGCAGGTCTACATTACAGTTAGAATAAAATTTTCCTCGATTGTAATTAATGTTAATCATAATTTTTGTTTATATTTGAATATAATTTTTATTTTATTATAATATATATTATGTCAATGAGATGCAGTTGCTGCATAATAAATTTCACTATTATTAAGTAACTAGATTTTCTCTAATGGAAAAATGCAAATTGAAATCGAAAATTTCACTTGCGATGTAAAGCTTGTTACGTTCAAAGGCGTCAGATGAGACCAAACATTTCTATATAAATTAAGGAAAAGATGCTCGAAAAAACCGAGGGTGAGTCTCACCCCAAGCTTCTTTACTCAACGTGTTCAGTAAATACGCTCTGTTTATCGTAACCCCACGCGAAAACGTGTCTTATTTACAATTGTTAAGGTACACATTTCTGTAATCTTGATTGTATGTTTGAATAATATTTTTCTGAGACGTCGTCATTATTGCACACCTTGTATGCGTAAATCAGTGCTCGAGGCAAGCATTTTTCAGACAAAAAGATGCAATTATATGCAAAGGGCGGAGGGTAGAGCACTCCCGTAATGAGCCACATTTAGAATTTTGTTTTTGGCTGTCTTCATAGAGAAATAAATTGCGCTGGAGTATGAAATATCTTTAAATTAATATGGGGGTAGCGTAATGGATATCTTATTAACTATTTTTTTCTTTGATGTTTAGTTATGTTATTATTCAAGGCACGTAAACTTCAAAGCGTAAAATACAAAACAAAAAAAATCATCTCGTCTTTAACATTACAAATTACAAGAAATGGTAATATATATAATACCTCTCCTGTTAAAAATATGTAGACACGTATACTTAATGCAAATAAATATCTCAAAACAAACAACTTTTCAGTGAGCATTACCTTTCAACGAAAACCGATAAGTTTCCAACTAGCGCAATAGATGGCGTTAGTATTCAGATAACGAGAAATATCGTGAAACTCGGATCAGAATTCTATGAAAACAAAACCTGAAACCTTAAACAAAAAAGACTTTTAAATGAAGTATTCTGAAGTTCTCTATTTATTGTGCAAGGTATACCCTCTTGAATTTCTTCCATATCTAAAACTCCAGGAAGAAGACTCGAATAAGTATTTCTAAGTTAAGTATTATTACAGTTGGGTATAGCGAGGGTATACTCAATTCCTTCGATGCAAATTTGACTTATCATCCATCTATTGTGCCTCGTTTAATACCAACGTCAGTAAATACTGAATATATATCGACTAGCTGCAAATACTGGGTCAAGGTTTGTCAACCCTGTCCAACGGGACTCGCTGAACCGCAAATAAAATGAAGACATACCTGTTTGTCAAAACTGTGACGTTTTGAGTTGTGTGACAGTGATCGGTGTTAGAATTTTGTATGGGAATCAGACTTTAAAACATTTCGATTATTTTTTGTAAAGAAAGCATGAGGATAATGTTCAAATATTAATGATTTGATAATTTGCAACTTCAAATGTAAAATAAACTGAATTTAACAAACCCTATTAGAGTTTGTTAAATTTAACAAACTCTAATAGGGTTTGTTAAATTCAGTATATTTTTATTGCATGTTTAGTATAACTGGTATAATAAATAGGTTTCTACGTCTGATCATTTTCAGTATGGTAGTGAAGATAAAAAAAAAATTGTTTCTAATACTTTTTTCTTAGTTTAAAAGCTACTGAATTATTAATCAGCAGCGACTTTGCAATTTTAAATTCAACAAAACGAACAAAGTTTCATCAGACCTGCATATATATCCTAACAAGTGTTCAATCACATTAATATTAAGACTATTTTTATGAGATTGCGTCCGTTCTTGTCTAACATACATATGAATGGGCTATATCAAGGACATATTATGTAGTCCCGGATTCCAATGCGTCACAACACTAGTCTTGCATTCAAAAAAATCAGTTTCAAAACGTGTTCGAATAAATTTTCGTAATTTAACATTTGTTGAAGAACGCCTGAAATAGTGTAAAGATTGTTTCAAAATCTATTAATATGTCCGTACTGGTGATTTGAACTGTAAGTTGTCATATCGAAGATTCAATTTCATGTGACAATATTCCATTACTTTGCAATGAAATAATTTTGATTTTAAGTATAATAATATTAGGTAAAACTTTCCTTAAGAGCCCGTGTGATGTTTCAGCTTTATAAGTGTCGTTAATTTTGAGCACGACGTGCTGGAAATAAATAAGTCATGATTTATTTTAATAAAAGTTCTAGAAGATCTGTTGAGGATAATCGTATGACTCACTAGTGTTTGGATAGCAAGTCATTGAATGGGGCAGTGGTACAAGTGTGGATGTTTGTTGACAAGTGTGTCCCAAGTCCCGCCACACCTAAGCCCCGTAAGTACGGAGAGCGTGCAAGCCCCCACGCTGCGCTCTTTTACGTCCACAAAAACACATTTCCGTAATCACCTTATAAAGGGATTACTATAAATAAAGAGGAAAAAAGGAAATTAACCGCATTAGAACGAGGAAAAAATGGCGTCCCCTTCGCAATATGTGGGCTCCCACTGATAAAACACTTTATGTACGTCTCTCGCGTAAATGAAACAATGTGTTATTATGTATTCCTGTCAGTTACGGTTCGGGATATTGCTCGCCGAGGAGAACTCAACCTTAAGACACGTTGCACAAGGCTTTTATTACTGTGATTGGATCATCATAAATAATATTTTTCATAACATATAATAATCTTGATTTATAAAGTTTTCGAGATAGCAAACGGGATAGTTTCTAACAGATGTGATTAAAATTACAAGAGGGCAGTCTACATGAGGAAAATCCGCGTAAAACCCATAAAATATATGCAGTTACCCCCGTAGGTTTATGCCCCGTCGGGGTGGCGTGGATAGGGGATAAAAAACAAAATGAGGAGTTATGTTTTCGGTAATAAAGGACGGACGAGAGAAATCGTTTAAGACGCCGCCAAATGAGATGGAACGAATATATTTGATTATTTTTATGGCGTGGAATGGCGATACGCCACCGTCTCGGACCTAAAGTCTATTTGTTTTACTACACTTTAATAATATATATTTTGTTTTTTAATAGCGATTGTTTACAAGAAATCATATGGCACGTTATTCTGGATTACAAGCTGACGATTAGGAGATTATGTACCTTTATTTCACTTAATACTAAACTTTTTGTTGAGTTGTTCAGAATGGTTGAAAAAGGTATTGAAGGTATTCTGATGAGTGTTTAGAAAATATAGCGCGATAATAATACCTAATTGGTTACCGGCACTGATTGCTACATAGAGTCTCATTATAATGCATTCGTTACTGCATGTGTGTACGCATGTGCAAAATGTTGTCTCAACCTCCAATAATAACTGTTGAATGTTAATAAAATTTTTCACGCGTTTCTCTAATGTTGGTAGGTAAACAGCTTTACTGCGTCTTCCGGAGTTAGGTACTAATAGCTATTAATGTCTTTGAAAATTGTAATTTCTGGTTTTTCTTTTGTGAAATGATCGTGAATGAAGTTGGAATATTCATGAAAAAAATTTTCAAATGAAAAAAAAAAAAAATATAAATGCTGGTAAAAATTGCTTATAAATTTGTAAACAAGATAGTCTCAGACCATCACATTTATTCACATTTACGAATAAAAAAATGTCACAACTCAAAGTTAAGGGGCTCACCCGCTCATTACATAAAACTTTATAGTCAAACTCGATACATAAAATCGTATCGACAATATTAATCAAACACTAGCATACGATATCGATTTATGATCGTTACAATTGGGAGACAGTCGTTATTTTTATGGCTCAAAAAAGTATCGATGTGAGAAATGCAATGTGTTTTATACAGGATGTTGAAAAGTTCGTATCTATGTATGATTTTTACATGCGATTTATATCTATTGACAGCGATGCAAAATTAATTTAGGATTCTCTTTTTATATCATGTATCAATCAACTTTAATTCAAAAATTCTTTTAATCAATTTTCAAATTTTCTTTTAGTAATTTTTTCAATAGTAAGTCTATTGAAAAATTGACTAATAATGCATTATTAAGACCAACACCGCAGCAATCACTTAGAGTGTGGTTGGTTAATTTTGGAAAAAACTTTATCCAACGACCGCATTTCTTTGAATCTGTCAAAGTATCGACACTAATGTCAACTTTTTTTAAATAGGGTTTTATTACTCCTTTTTCAGTTTTTTTTCTGTACTTTCGATACAGAATCATCTCCACCCTGTATATTCTACTTTTAATTGCGTAGAAAAAAAAAACTGGCACCCATGTTTTATCCCTGTTAATTTTGTTATAGATTCGATTCGGAAGGGTGCTGCCGATGTGCCTTGTTTTGCTTTATGAGTCCAGTTCAGAAATATTGGGGTTTTTATTACTTTTCTTTGTTTAGGATTCATCAATAGCACTTCGTTTTTTTTTTTAAATAAAAATACTTTTTATTTAGAAAAAATAATACAACAAGATTTGATTCAGTATAAGATTGAAAAAATATGCAACTAGACACAAATATGGATATAACCAATCATTTTTATTATATTCAATAAAAACCTTCTCGTAAAAGAAGTTAATCCAATAAGAACTTAAAAAATGTGTAGGTAAGGGACTCTATAATCAACTTGTTACATCAAATCTTACTTGAAAAAACTTCTTACAAGAAATTGCTACGTAAAAAGTGTAATATTTTTTTAAGAACATTGTTTAAAAGTGTCTCCAAACACACACAAGCGTGCGTGTGGGCACGAGAAAATACGCACACTTTCGCAACGACCCTCGCGACACATAATGAAGGGAGGGCACCGTGATATAATGCAGTTTTTTATTGCTTACTCCTTATCCCACAAGTAAAAAAAAACTTTACCATACACGAGTATTATACATTTTAACTATTACTGTTTTTTTTCTGTATGGAATGGGGAAGGGTTCGGACGAGGGCTAGAGGGTTAAGCTTGATAAAAAATTTACGTCGCTTCGAGTTTCGCGAAGATGTTCGTTTAGATGAGACTTTTAAGGGTCACTGGAGTGCTTTTGTTGCGTTTCATTCCACCTTTGAATTACTTTGGAGAACTCCGAACATTAGCTGTAACGTGCCAGTCGACGGTAATGTATGCCATCAGCCCAGACGCTCGGACGTCCAGTAGCTGTTGAATACACAATCGAAGCATTAATTTTATATCAAAATCAAAAGTTTAAGGCCAGAACAAAGAGGCTCTTCGATTATTATTCTAATTTAATTCGGCTCGAGATTCGTCTGTCGCCTGTGTTTTATCGTCAGGTAGCCTCCCGTTTCTTAGAAAAAAATATTTATGTCTTTTTCTATTAGATATCCCATTGTTCGCGCGAGGGCACGTCAGCACGCGACAAAAGGAACATTAATTATAATATCCGATTAAAAAACGCCATTTAGCTACGCGAGAGACGTCCTTTGTTTGAGATGATTGAATTCAGAATTACTAACATTAGCCACCATCCCGGGGGAAAGTAAGTTGCATAAAAAGCAGTTGCGTACCCACTGTTTGTGTAGGCAGCGGAGCAGCGGCGGGTGCCTCGCGGTTTTTTTCTTTATATGTTTGCTACTTGATTTCCGAATGCTGGGACTATAAAGATATCAGATTACACGGGAAAAGTGCTACTTCCAAGACACGGACAAAAACTATGGCCACCGAGAGACTGCCGAAATATGAGCAACCAATTCCATAAACCACATTGGTGGGAGGAAGCACACGAGTTATGTTCGTACGTGCTCGCACATAGTAATTAGATATTACGTTACCCGACTAATCGTAACTCGCCCGGGTGTTGTTTTACCCAAAAGGGGGAATAAATCACGCGCGCGCAGCGATGGCAACACCGCGACACAATGAAAAAAAATAACAAAAAAAAGGAACAATATCAGAGCGCGGAACAAAAGAAATTATACCAACGAGCGGATCCATAGCGAAAAAATCGTTATGATAATAAAATAAAATGGTTAAATAAAAAGCAGTAATAATAGCTGCTCAGAACAATATGGCGCGTTTACGCGTTAGAAATGAATCAACGTTTATTTAACTAGTGCTAACATAGATACGCTTTTTGACGTTTCTCGGTGAGCAGCTGTCGCGAATTTTCGGATTAAATTCACTCAGATGAAGTACTGCATTATAATGAGACATTTTTGTTTCGCCTGTCCGCTTTTGTATTAACTAGTGTTATATTTATTTTGAAAACTTTGGGGTTGTACTTCTACCAAAATCGAAAGCAGCGATGTATGTGAGCCATGGGCCTTGATAGTGTGCACCGGTGCCGCGCCGAGCCATATTTTTATAATAACACTGGCCACAGATGCACTATTAATCTCGTGCAAGATGCGTGGTTATTAAATCTCTGTGGAGCAGGACGATGTCGTCCGACGTATTATTAATGGAAGTGTATCACGGGAGCCATTAGATACATAATTAACATCGATCGTCGAATAAAAAAAACAACTTCTCCAACGATCTCAAGGAAAACCGAGAGTAGCGTCACTCTCGCGACGAATAAAAACGTCATTAAAGATTGATTGCTGCGAGGAAGTATCATTAATATTATTCAATTAATAAAACGTAATTTTGCGAGGTGAAATGTGCACCCCGACGAGGAAAAAGCAATTAGTGGCTAGATTGCGATCCGTCAAAACAACTGCGTCGAGTGATGCAAAAAAAACGTCGAGGAGCATTCATTAAAGTAAAATTCGCGAGGGGTGAATATGTAAGGACTTTTTTGCATAAGACGGTGGCGCCCTCGATTTTGAGCTTTTTTTTACATTGAAAACAAACTATGTGGGCGCTCCGTAAGCGGTTTTCGTCACACTTGCACACTGTTAGTGTTGACGAAGTTTTTTTTTTTTAATTGTGGTCGTAATGACTGTTGTTATGGTTTTATGGCGCAGTAATGAGCGGACTCGCCGCGACATTTGCATGTGATCGCGGGGAAGTTTTTTGTCACTTTTGTTGATGAAGTTTTTTCGACAGTTTTTTTTTTCTGATAGATTGTTTATAGCGTGCGATACGGCTTTATTTAGAGTTTGTGGTTAAACATTTCAGTAGCTAGTTTATGGCTGAGGGGTGTTTTATTGTTTTTTTTTAAGTGTTTACTTTTAGTCGTATCATGTGAAATTAACACGACAGACGAGGAAAGTTGCCACAATATTATCGTAAACTTTCATATGTTATGAAGAGTTTCTGAAATAAATGAATTTTTGTCCATAAAGGGTGAACCAGTGAAGACGTTGGTATTAAAATAGAATTATAGGTTAGGCAAGCTATCGAGCAGACATTTCGGCAACGAAACGATAATAAACGTCGACCGGGCTGACGTGCCGGCAGCCCCGATTTGGTATTAGCAATCATTAAATTGGAAATTACGCTATATCGGCGATACACGGATTTTCTTTTATAAATATATCTCACGTGATGCCGGTGCCGCGTCGTGTCACGACCTTACTGAAACGATGGTAATATTCAAATAGCGATATAAAAAAGACAAGTTAGGTAGCATTTAAAAAGCTTGTTTGTTTAGCGACGAATCGCTTTTAGTCATGACACGGTGCACGGCGCATCCAAGCCTCTGGATACGTGACAACTTTACGGTGCAGTCGTCATAAACCCTCTACACAATGACATAAGGTACAGATCGCGGGCGCTCCTCGACATAAATAAGTGCAGTTGTTGGTGGGATGAAAAATGAATGTGAATTATGAAAGGTCTCGAGGAAATAGGGAATGAAATGAGCTAACAGTTCGTTCGTGCTGTGTCACTTTCTAATAAGATGGACTCTGATAAGAAAATTAAGTAAGTAATGTTTGACCTTCGCTACAGATCGGTTACCAAGATTCCAGTTGGACTGAACATGAATTGTTGAATTTAACTTTTAATATAAAAAACTCGGAGTATTTACTTATTTTATTATGTTAGTTTTGAAGTTGTTTGATAAGCCTAGCTAGGTTTTCACCGCAAATCTTTAACTTCAATGAGGCGTTTTTATTACTTTTATTCTCACTAGAAACATTTTATAATATAATATTAAATTCTGTATTTTTATGAGCTGCATAATATATAAAAGTTACATGTATTGCATTAAATCAAAATTAGTATTTTCAATAACAAGGCACACGTGTTGCACTGGTTGCACACAATAAAGTTGCGCTGTTCAATGCCGTTTTAATATATAAAATTAATGTTTTTTCCAATAAATAACGAACGCCACATATTATAACTAAATACGTACATGAATATTCATATAAATCAATATTAAACTTTAACAATGCCCATTTATCGAATAGCAATTTATTTGCTTATTTATTGAAATTTGTTACGCATGTTAATATTTTTTAGTTAGCGAATGCGTCAGGCTAATTCTGTTTCTGTTCAGTTTAAGTTTTGATTGCAAGTGTGAAAGAGACGGCCGTATGTCCGGGGGCAGCTTCTAATGCAACTGATTTTGTCATTCGAATGGAAGTCATTGATAGGATTTTTAATGGCCTTAAAAAATGGCGACAATGGCTCGCGGAGTTGATGCGACAGAATTATTTATTGTTGCTCGTAAATTGTAGTTTAAATTAAATCGATTCTAAATCCCAGGTTCTTTTATCGATACTGTTACTATAATGTTTCTCATAATTACTATAAATCAATTTTCTTAATGTGCTTGTAGCCTGTCAATTATTTTTATTACTTTGCGTTGGCGACGCTAACCAAGATTAGCTTATTTTAGCGTTATGTTACGTACGTATTCTAAATGCTTTGTACAATTCGCATTTCATGTTCCAACAATAGCCTCTTTAAGAAAACAAAGAGAGCATCTATAAAAATCTCGGAAAACACAAAAGCGTCCGAACTAAGCAACCACACTGCTCTGAGGTGCCAAAGACAATGATAATTGTTCCACGTGAAATATAGTGTTGCCACCGACAAAAGGAGCGTAAAAAAAAATACATTTTTCATTGTAACGCTTCGGCCATTCACTACAGGTGGGGCGATGTGGGGTGGGCACGGACAAAGCTCCGTATCAATGGACGATACCAATATTTTTTTTGCATATAAAAACTTGTAGGTATAAAGTTTCTCCATTAATTATTTCTAAAACGATGGTTGTGTAGGCGTGACAGACGGTAAGATTAATGCCATACGTTTAGAAAACTTGCATATTTGCATATTTCCAAAACTCTACCTGTTATCATTTTAATCAAAGATTGCAACAAGTAACTCCATTGGAATAGAGAAAACGAAATTCATTGTACAAGAGTTAATAAAACGTGGTTTTATGACGTTTGTTCTGTACTTACATGAAGAAATCAAGATAAGTGTTATGCGAAATGTGTGCACCTACTTCAAACAGAGGGTTATCAGTTGGCGTTATTTGTTAAAATCGGCAGCTGCGATGCGCAAGCGCACCGTTGTGTAAATTTGATGCCAGTGACAAAAGCCGCCCTTGATGAGTGGGTAAATTAACAGCGCTCGCAAAAAGAATGCAAAAAAATTCAGGTAGCTAAGTAATTTTGAAAATCCATTATTGGAGTTGAAGTTAATATGTTAAAGACACAAAGTTGCTGTGCTAAGCTAAAGTAATGCACAGGAAGGGTTGAAACAACACTGAATAAGGACACAGTAAGATTAAGGACGTAATACAGAATACTTCAATAAAAATACTTCCTCACGGCCTTAAAAAGGCAGCGTTACTGTTCTTTAAAATTAAGACGCTGAAAAAAATGTCAGCTTTAGTGAAATTACTAAAAGGTCAAGAGTGGCTCGTGCTACACAACAAACGCTTCTTAGACCTAAAAGAATAGCTTTAGAAGTTATTGTTTTTAGTCCACAAATAATTTACAGCAGCCATAAACTTAAGAAAGAACCACTCCAGGTCATATGGAAAGCGCACAAAGGCTACAAAAGCTGTTTTGTTTACCGATTTAGATGAAAAAAATCTTACAATAATCCGAAAAACAAAGAATTTACGTCACGGTTTTAAAATAAAAGGTGCCGTTTGTTAAGGGATTACGTCCCTCGAGACGAACCAGAGCAACAATTGTAAGAAGACAATGCGTATGAGTTCAGGTAGCACACAATTTGCCAAATACGTCAACCTCTCAAAATTCAAGGCTGTTCCAATTTAACCTTTATGTCAACAATGTAAAGACCTCCAGAGCATTCCATGAGATGAAGATGACACGATTCTACGGTTTGGTTTCCGCGAAAATGTTGTCTTGGCTAGAACTTAAGAACTCCGCCGTTTTAATCTATCGCGAACGATATTGTGTTTAAACAAAGTTTGCTTTGTTAACTGTGATAATCCTGATTGTGAGGATATGAGGTAAGGAGTAAGACGACGAACGACAATATTTTAGTAGACGATGAAACTGTGGGAGATTATTTTATACAATATTGTCACGTATCTCAATAAGTGGTGTTTCCGTAACACTGTCTATATTTCTATAAGATGTATGTAGAGGACGCCCCATCATTGGTTTAAGACAAAGCAAACAGGATGTTAGAATTAGTTCATAGATTCAAAAATCAATACTTCCTCCAGGATGACCAAATTCCGCGAAGGTATTTGAGTTAGATAACGTTTGCTCAGAAGATGTTAGTTTTACATATCTCCTCCAATGGACGTGTAAACAACAGGCAATAAGCGGCCATATAAATTATAACCGAATATCGATCCTATCTCTTAAACTAGGGTAAAAATGAGAACAAACTATTGACGGGACTTCGGCAAACCGAGATAAAATAAATATTTTAGGGTGGGCTCGCCCTAAACAAACACATTCAGGATTTGCTGACCGTCGATATAGTTTCAATTTAATACGCCGAAATTTCATCACGTCGAGGTGTATTCAAAAACAAGCTTTATCTTTGTGGTACAAGATTGAATACTTTCTTTTGCTTTAATCTTCTCGTCGGGATTGAAGGACATAACGCTATCTGAGTTGTTTGCTAATCATTTTTTAGGAGTCTGTGAAGTTAGGCACGTTTTTTTCCAATTCTTAGGTGTTTTAATTTCAAAAATTGGCGGTACTTTACTCAGCATCAGATAGTAGTGTGCTTCATGTGCACTAGAGCAAGGTTTAACAGCAGGGCGTGTAATTAATATTGAGAATCGGTTGTGCGATCGGGGCGGTGCGCAGTTATCGCGCGACTTATCAAAAGCCAGCAATATTTCTTCATTAACGACGTACCACGAGGTGTGAGCCGTCTTCTTAACATCTGCTATAGATTTAAGATGCTGTTCTGACTTGAATATAGCAGTTTCACGACGTGCTTGTGCTTTATTTTATTTGTAATATTCTGTCGTTATTTCTATGATGGTCGCAGAATGAAAGAAAACAGAGGATGTATCGTTGTTTATTATCCCGTCTAAGTTGTAAATGTCAAGCTTCGTGGTGCTCCTACGCAGATTGTCATTGTTTGTGTGATTACCGTCTTAAAGATTTCAGCCATCTGTGTCTCTAATTTAAAATCATTTATAGTTTTCTCTCCATTTAAAACGTGACGATAGTTCTTTTCTTAACTTGAATCCATGGGTTTTTTACCTTCAACGTTTCCATACTTTTGTTGTGTTCGATTGAAAGTATGATTTCAAATATTCTTACAATTATACATTTTTTTTGGAACCTTCCATTTATGCCGCGTAATGTTACCGTTGCTCACTCTTCTGTGACATGATTTAAATTTTGGTGTGTTCTATGTAAAGAAATACATTTCTACAATAAATGGAAAGTAATTTCTTCGCAATAAATTAATATTTCACGACACAATCTCTCGAGGTGATACAAAGTTGTAGCTAGCCTGGTTATCGATGTCCAAAACAAGCGTACAAGTAAATTCCGGGTAGTATTTTTTTTATAAACAGAAGGACAAGTCGAAATGCGATTTATCAAATAATATGACAGCATTCAACGAACATAATTTTAACGAAAATTGTAAAGAGTATTGTGTTTCATAATTAATGAAGCAAAAGGCTTTCTCGGTAACAAAATATTCCCGATCTAAGTTTCGGATCGTCATTACTCGTCTCTTTGTGCGACATTCTTTTGCGCCCAGGTGTTCATATAATTACATTGGATGGCGATAGACAAGGATAGATAGATGTCGAAGATGATAAAAAAGAAAGAGACGAAGAACCGGCCCTTGCGTTGATTGATAACTGTGACAAAAACGTAGCAGATGAAAAATAATAATTATTAGATCTATTGTTAAAGGTGTATGAACTTCAACAGGGGTGACGAGATGGAGAATATTTTAAGTTTGAAACAAATTGAAAGATTTGAAACTTTCACCGCAGTTTGGAATGAAAGTTGATCAGAAGTTCGATGATTGATTTGTCACTTATCTCTTTCTTAGGCTCTGCCATATAAATAAATCCAGTACAACTAAAATTATATATCATGTCTAGATTTCATACATACTAATGATTCATGGTTTTTGTTGAAATCTTTTTTCTTCTGAATGAATATCTACAAATGACCAAAAACTAGATCAAAGCACAATGATCAAGCTAATCGACAACCCTATATCGATGCATTTGCCGGCTGTGCAGTTTGCATTCAGTCAAGCTAGACAATAAGCTGCGAAGCGCGCGCAGGTAGATATAAAAACCAACATTCATTTACATTCCCCAAATTTAAACATTCGGATATCCAACTTTATGGTTTATGTCATAAGGTTGGTAATGAACAGGGTGTTAAATTTTGGAAGTAAAATTATGTTTGCACAGGTGTACTTATTTTTTTAAATTCTTTCATTAGCTAAGTTCGCGCTTTATGGATCACGATCGAGGGTAGACGGACGTGTCTTATTGTTTTGTCAAATACATGAGAAATTTTGTCAATAAAGGCTGGGTGGTTTAGGGGTTTTGTTGCGTTTTACTTTACTTTACTTTACAATACCAAAGCCCTTCGAAGTATTGATGAGATTCTTGAATCGCCAATGTGTATACAGCCTGATATGTATAATTGTATGTACCTATTTTTTTTATAACATCACCTAGTGTTTGTCTAGCCATTTAAATTGTAACAAAGCAAAATTGCTTTCAGTTTTTAGGCTATACATAAAATGCTATTCCAGCTCAAGGACCATTACCCTAATACACAACCAATCACAATCTGTTTCGATTTGAAACAAATTGCTAATCCATTGCTTCAAAAGTTGGAAAAAAATCTGTTCAACAACGTAAATATCGCAATGAATGTTGTTGAACTGTCAAAATGAAACAAATTAGTCATAATCGTTTACGAAAATAAGGTAATTAGGGTACAGGTCTATGTCATCATTACATTATGCTTTAGCAAAGTCTTTTTAAATAAATCCAACGGTATTTTTGTAACACGTTAAAATAAATTAAAAAATACCTGAACAAAAGAAACATCGGTTTCCCGGAAATCATTTCGCGGTGGCTCTAAAAGCCTCCAAACATAATTAATACGGGGCTCATTAAAAACTTTCTTGACAGCTTAAGTATGCGTCCTAATTAGCAAAAACGCAAATATTCTGCAGTCACACGGTCTGCCTTAGACCTTTCATTATACACCACTTTGAACTTTTTTATAATTATACATTTTAATTTAATTTATTGTTTCGTTTCAGTTTCAAAGGTAATAAAGGTTGAGTGGTTGAAAATTTACCAATGCATATTATTTCTAGACTCGATTTTTTTTTTGGGAATAAGCTTTAGAATTAGGCCTAAAACGTTGAAATCGCCATTTAGGACTTAGAACTTATTCATGTTTAGGGAATTCAAAATAATTTTTATTAGAAATAAGAAGTAATTTGAACACTAATAAGGTAGCAAATCGAATGTCCAAATGGAACGGAATATCAAAAGCTGTGTCGGCATCCACAAAGCCACCAACAGCTAGTTACGGTTTGTTTAACAAATTATTGTTAATTATAGTTTGGGTAAGGCGAATTTTAATCTATGAGTTTTTGCTGTCCCCGTCCTCAACAAAAGATGTATTAAGTGTACAATGTATGAAACTGACAAGCATTCTTTTGATATTTAGCTTCGAACTCCGTTTACTAAACGAATTCTGTATAAGAGATCAATTCAAGGAACTGGGATAACAGATACCTCAAACCAATTAATTAGGCACATCTAATAAGCAATCTTTGGTTTGAACTTTCTTTGATGATGTACTTTGACATTTAGCATTTGTTGAAGTATTTTCCTGTTGGCTTATATCCGTAGCTGCTTATTTAAATCAATCGCAAACCACAATCAATCTGCCTAGCATTTTCCCAACTATATTGGGGTCGTATTTCAGTCTAACTGGATGCAGCTGAACACCAGTATTTTACATGAAGTGAGTGCCTATCTGGCCTCCACAACCCTATAACTGGGTAATACGATACCGCTTGGTAAGACTGGTTGTCAGACTTTCGGGCTTCTGTCCGTCTTCTGTCCGTAACGACTGTCAAAGATCCACGAATGACAGCCGGGAACAACGGCTTAACGTGCTTTCCGAGGCACAGAGGATGTAAAGATAGTCACCCATTCACGGACCAACCTGATGGATCGACCCGTGCCGCTGTTATTAATTAGCTACGAGCTCCTCAAACCACACTAATTGAATCAAATTCCTTTTTCTCTACTGTAGTTTAATACTTATCTACAGCTTCAAAATATGTATCACAACAACAAACTATCGATACTCAACGTTCATTTATTATTTGCCGACTTTAATTACCTTCACTATTCGCGTTTATCTCAAAAACCGATCTATATAAAATAAATCAATTTAATCTAATTAAAAGCATTACATGTTTTTTGTTCGATAACGAAACAACACGAGGTATTAGGAGATGAATCGTGAAGATTAGGAGGTGAGGTTGTATCAGCGGGTCACCGATCATATCTCCCGGCCGTACGTCAAACCGTCCATCCACTGTCGTGTTCTATCAATTATTTATATAATCTAATTTAATTTAAGTCCCCTGACCTTTCTTTGCACTTGGTTTAGAAGTTTAGAAAATATCTCTGGAAACGTCCAGAACCGATCATGCAACTTTCTTACGTCTTACTGTATCACTGTAGGGATCAAATTAGGTTGCATTAGTCAGTGCTATGCGCACGTTTCTAGTTCAGTATTGCAAATCATCGTCGACTGTAAGTAATGAATTACAAATATTATTTCTGGTTCATTCCGATTTGAATTTCAATACTGTTTTGATGAACGACGCGACTGGAGTCTGACGTATGGATATGTTGAGTTGGGTGATTTGTCTATTTGTTTGAGCCTCTGAGCCGTGTTTTAATGTAAAGCGTGAATTCGGTAGTTAAATAGGTTGTGTACGTGGTGCTAAGTGGTCGGTGGGCTGGGTGGCGGGCGCTCGGCCTTGCACCGCGTCTCGCCACGCAGTCTACGGCGGAAGTTTACGACCGAACGCCAGCCACTTTTATTGGCTACCTCACATCGAAGCCTCCTCGCAGCCTCCCATTCACTCCACAAGAAATATACTTTTTTATTGCTCTGTCACTCGGGTAATTTATTGACAATGAACACCCGTGCATTTCTATTAATATTTTATGTCGTAAGAGTTTTTATGCGGCTGCGTCCGTCCGGGCCATTGTTGGGCCCCATCGGACAGTTTGTTTTATGTCCACTCTGGAGGTTCACTTAATTGTTGTACGAATTGGTCGTGATAGGTCGCTTCGACTGTGGCGCTGACATTTAATTCTATCTAGTCTGATGATATTTAAAGTAATCGTCAGTTTATGCAAAAGTATTTGCGGGGTAATCTATAATAAAAATTTAAAAGGGCACGTAATTATGCAAGTAAATAAGAAACTAATGGAATTTAGAATGGATTTAGCGATGAGATATTGAGGTTATTAATTCATTTATAGCGTTTTAATATATGTGAATATTTAAAAGTTTTTTATGGCTGGTCGTAGTAGTGGTTTAGTGCGTTAAATACGGATAAAGAAAGCGTTCGAGTAATTGCAGGTTTTGAATGTTAATCGAACGATCGGCTGACTGACAGTGGGACCATAAACAATCCTGCCTGTCGCCGTAAAAGTCGTGTGCGGTTTTTCATCGTCTGACGCGAGTCTTTTGGAATTATACCCCAAATAATGACAATTCTTATGCTGTCTGCAGGGCGCTTTTTCATTGGTAATAACATGTGTCGAAAAACGATATGTGAAAAATTTTTGGTAGTTTTTTTTCCCCAGGAAATCATAACATACAGCTACCTTACAGCTTCGGACGTTTGCATAAAACTGTCAATCAAAATTCAAGGATTTCTCAAAAGCCTTATATCCTAACTAATATTATAAATGTGAAAGTAGATTTGGATGGAATTTGGCAAATGGGTAGTCCATGACCTAGGTTAGGACTAAGAATCCATTTTTTCCCGATAGCACGTTCTCGTGGGATAATTTCCGACCCCCACGCGGGCCAAAAGAAGAAAGTTAGTAATATCTAAACTTGCCCACAAAACAGGAATCCATTCATACCTTCTAAACTGCTTTACTTTTAGATACAGTTTTTGTATTTTTAACTCCACAGATCTATACATTTCCTTTTCCAAAATATGCACAGCACTACAGACCCTATCATATCCATATACCTCATACAATGGAAAACACCACCGCTTCCTCATAAATAATCCCGGACAAAGTACTCTCGGACGACCGCAGAATATGCGCTATATAATTAACAGTTATACCTTGAAGAGGCCCTAAATCTCGCGCATGCGCGGCAGAACAATGCGCGCGATGTTCGGCACCTAATGGACGCGTTGATTGAGCCCCCGCAATAATGTTGCTGGATGCGCAAGCGCATGTGTGCGTTGTACGTGCGATACCGATCTGGGTGTGGTTTTGTAGCTGATAGAGGTATAGGTGTGAGGTAGTTTGGGTAATGGAAGGTAATAGCTTCATTTGTTTTGTGGATGGGTAAGATCGAAATGTTTGATCGAAAATTGAGAGTTATTTCGTTCCGATATCCTAAATCTGATCCATTTATGTTTTAGCAGTAGATAGGATTTAGGTATGATTGGAGAATAACTTAAAAATTGACTCAGTTTTTCAAGATACACAAACGCGACCGTGTCATTTGTAAAGATACTGTAATTTTTTATTAACCCCCTTTTTATCAACAAGTGGTTGTCATATACGATGCTTGAAACAACCTTACCCATCACGAACGCAGTCAGATGCAAGATACACTTCGAGTAGCAAACTTACTTAATGTGGAAGTAGCTCGTACTTACCTGCAACAGAAATGTAAGATTAGAATCACATAAAATAAATCACAGACAACTATTAAGTACCAAACAAACAGATAGAGGCCCATTTAAAGTAATTGTTGAAGCCCCACTTTATTAAGCAATAAACTTCGGAGTGGGCTTGGAAATTCCTGCAGCATACCAGTTTGGATTGAGTCTTACTTTTAGAGGGAAAGAAAAGTGAAAATGAGCTATCGACAGAATACAAACGCAGTGGAGGGAGGGTTGTGGAGTGGGAGGCGAGGATGCGCAGGAGTCACTGCGTTCCGATCCACACGTCGCGGGCGTCGCGAGAGCATTCCGACGTTTTTCAACAAATTCCCGCACGCCGTCTCGCTCGTCTAATTGCACTTAATTTCTGCTTCGTGCCTGTTTAAATACGGCCCAGCAACGTTTAAAATTGCTATGGAGAGCGCCGAAGACACGGGTAAAGCTCTGTTTCATTGGGCTGTGAAGTTCGATCGCCGATTAAACGTTGCCTTTTTGCGAAATGGCGAAGAATTAGCAATTACACTTTGTTTTAAGGTTAAAATTCTGATAATGATGCGATTGAGTTGAAAATTGGGGGACTTAAGTTAAAGCTTTGAGAAAATGTAAACGTGGCTCCATAACTTATTAAAAGTGAAAACGAACAGTCGTGTATTGTCTAGAATTGTGTTTTTTTATCTTTGCAGTTTAAAAAAGTGTCGCAGCACACGTAGCTTACAGCCTACCCCTAACGTAATATGCTCTGAACATACAAAACATATCTGCGACTCTCAAAATCTGAACTGCGTTCTTGAAAGTTCCGGATAAGCATAGGATTATCGAACAAAAAACTGTCGAGTCCGTTTATGGTTATGGTCTACGGGCATAGAGCAGAGAACTCCTCACAAGGCGCCAATAGCACTGATTGGGAGCTAATTATGGACCTCATAGTACGGTCAAGCAAACATATAACACATGTGATCTACGAGTACCACCGGTACTACTTCGAAATATAGGTGCTTTGTAACTCGAGACGAACACCCAACTCAACCATAATCATGTAAAATATTGTAGGTTTGATCGGCTGAATTCGGGCAATGTCGGATTAGGTGTATCGGAACCGTTATTCAAGTGATTATCATGGACCTACGCTCCAATACTTATCAGCTATGGTGGCCAAATGGAAATACCGCGAATCGTAATGATTGGCGTAAAGACGCTATTCAACTGTATGATTGGATTTTTTATTTCATCAACCTCGCTGATCATAGATAGTACTATAAATTACTACTGGGTTTTTTTACACTTAAGTATGTTCCGACACCTAGTGAATGTTTCTCTGTTAGAGTTTTACACTCGAAAAGTCTGAGTAATTTTCGAACTATGAAAGCTATACAGTGTAAATCTTTGTAATGTACACATATCAAAATGCGAGAATCTATGCTTAATTTAATGGACAGAAAAAAAATGTAAATACTTTTTTTTTTTAACAAAACGGTGTAACTTTTGAACTAGATGATCTATCGCGATGAAACAAACTCCATAACGATTAGAAGTAATTAGGCGTCCTCATAAAATGAAAATTGTGGAAAAAAACTAGCTTCAATTGAAAATAAACAAGTTTTTTTTTAAATTTCTCTATAAGACGCTAAACAGAACAAAAACAAAAGATTTTTTAAAATATTTTTTCCGTCGATAGAATTAAGCATAGATTCCCTCATTTCGATATGTGACGTATAAAGACTCACACTGTATATCAACAAATATAAAGAAAGTTTTTTGTCCTTTTGCAAATATCAATGCAGTAAAAGTAACAACGTCGTGTAGACCAAGCGGTCTTTATTACATTTGACATTGGAGCTGATAGCTTGTGTCATTTAGCTTGTTAGCGGACGCATATCACTGATACTTAACTGCGGACCGCTATTACATAGTAGCAATGTAACTTAAATCACACCCAATTTAAAAGCAAGAAGAAAAACGAGTGATACGAGCAAAGAAAGCATGGGAAACATGTAACGAGGCAAACCTATTAGAGGGGCGAAGCGTAGAGAAATATCTCACGATCCTTGCTCATTACAAATTATGAGCGCATTCCTATCAGAATATCAAACATGATGAAGGAAATGACTTTTCGAAGCATGATGCGACGTAATTAATAATTCTAACTATCTATATACATAAAAGGAGAAGCTGACTGACTGACATATCAACGCAGAGCCGAAGCTACTGGGACTCGGAACGTGAAATTTTGCACACAGCTTCCTTTTATAATATAGGGGAGCACTAAGAGGGGGTTTTTTATTGAAAATTCCAGCTTTAAGGAGGTGAAAAGGGGGGTTTTGCTTGTATGAAAAAAAAAATCATTCCTTGAGTAAATAAACTTGAAACTTGGCACAAAATTAACTAAGGTTTGCATGAATTCAAGAAAGTATTTCAATCATTAGACGTTGTGCACAATTTCAGAGTAGTACCTCACAAAAAGTACTAGGCTTGCATGAATTCACGATAGCATTCAATCATTATGTTATGCTACTAATAGGAGTTGGATGAGGCAGACAGATGGTGTATACAACCTGGATTAACACATAAGAACTTTTAATCCCGGTAGTACATTTCCTTGGGATAATTTTTCGACTTCCACGCGAGCTAAGCCGCGGGAAAAAGCTAGTAATATTATAATGAATATGAATGAATGTTTTAATATTTTAATGCGAAAGTGAGTTTATTAGTTTGTTACGCTTTCACGCTAAAACGGCTGAAAAGATTTGGATGAAATTTGGCACATGAGTAGACCATGAACTGGATTTGGACAATTCCGATATTCCCACGGGATTGTGACCTATGCGGGTGAAACCGCGATGCGCAGTTTGTTATGATATAATTTCAACAAAAACTTGACCGGAATAAATGACAAATTGCACGCTGCTGGTAAAAAGTTCTTCTCGTATGCGCCATAATGACCACTCATTTCAGCCTTATGATCGTTATTCGAATATGACATTAATTAAATAAGTAGCTCAGATAACAATCTAAATATTGTAGGTTAATATCGCTCGACCATGTTAAATTTCTGAAGTTTTTATTTGAAATAGCTCCATTACAGATGTCATTAGGTTCAGGTGATCAAATTGATTAAGATCTCCTTTTTTTTTCTTGTCTCATTTAAATTGAGCATGTTTAAAAACGACCGTGTGACTTTGTAAATTTTGTAACGAACACGCAACAGGTATGCTTATCGGATGAGATCAGTGATCAGGCGAATGATAACATTACAATCGCTAAGAGCGTCACTCGATACCGATAACAACTCGAGATGAGCAAAAGAAACAATCACGCCGAAAGTTAAGCCTGTTGCCCGTTGGGGCTCATCTGACACGACGTCGCACCTCAAAACAACCTTTGTACTCTCGTTACCTCCGTAACGACCACCCGAAGAATAGGAACAGAAATTCCATAAGCGCGCGCCGATTAAACTCCTTGGTGAAAATAAAAGAGATTGTTTATAAAGCAAGAGCAGATGACATGACAATAGACGACGGTGATGGACCGAGACTCCTCGACGTTCGGCACACGACGATATGCATCGATCCAAAATCGTATTTACCACAAAAGATTTAGAGTTCATTAATTTTAAGACGTGACCAAAACATGTGACTTTAAGAAGATGATTAGGAAAAGTGGGGGCGTGATGTGCAAGAGAGAGCGCGGACCGTGCGGGAGCGAGAGGTCCGACCGCCGAGGGTCACAGGCGTGATGTCAGGTCAGCCACTTTTGCACCTCGCCATAACAACGCGTCTCAAATTATTATGGACGTTTGATAAGTGTTGGGAGATTGCACAGTCTTGGTACTTTATGATGCTAATTAAGTGTTTACGTTACTAGCCGTAGTACATTGTTGACACTCGACGACGGGCGGCCGAGAAGGTTTGTTTGAGGAAACGTCACTCACACTCGACTGCAGTGCTTTCACCGGACAAACGTTTACAAAGAGAGCATTGACATCTAAGTAAAGCATCGTGAAAAAAAACAAGCACCTATCGTCTGGACGATATCTGTAGATACCACTCCGGTGATACGTTATCAATCGCTGAAGAATTTCATCTGAACCTCTGATAAGATAGCTACATCTCACGATTGATTGAGGCTAAGAAGCAACTTTAAAATAGCCATAATAAAATAATATTAGCGTAATAACGATTTATAGCAATAAAAGTAGTTATGACTTTGGCCAATAAAGTTGCTGGATCTCTTTGCGTTTTAAAATAACTGAAGATTAAGGGGTGGAAGACTTTAGCCGTCTGAATCTATACCGCCGGTCTCTTAATGCGTCTTAATGTGTATTTTACGATTGTTACACAAGACGCGAGCAGTTTTACATTGGTTTAAGCGATGTCTATCTGGCGTTATTAAATCCTCTGATGTTCCGAAACATCAAATTATGAATGAGAAATAAATCAACAGGGGCGATCGTAAAATACTTTATGTTTTTGTTCTGTTCGGTTGATTCGATTACTCTCCCAAATTGCCCCAGATGTGGGCCCGCGCAAAATCATAATGTTTTCATTCTGTCTGTATCGAAATTAAAAATAAAGTAATAGTCCATTTTGATGTTCCTTTCAGCGGGCGCTTGTGATTTAGCCTAAGATGCTATTGATCATAAAATTGAACGAACCAGATTGATTCTAATCTATCGATTGATGTTCTGTTCTGTGCGTAAAACTGGTGACGCAGAATGTTAAGCACACATATTTCCAAGTGTTGATGTTTTAAATGTAAAATGTTAAAATAATATCGAATTTATATAATTCATGAGCGAGTTATTTGTTGAAATTTACCTACGCAATAAGGGGCAAAACTGGGATGAAATTCAGGGCCACAGATTTCATTGCGCAGAAACTGGCATGACTTATGGTTATGACAATTCTGGAATGACCATCAGAATTTTTGCCTTGCAAATTGGGACCTGATTTAAATGTGCGCAAAGGCATAACAAAGTTAATATATTTTAAAGATAATGGTTGGAACCTTTTGATCGGGTATCATAGACGCATTACCACTTAATGAAACATTATGAATAGCTCACACATTAGGGTGCAGCCTTTGATAAATGCTTCGCGGATGACTGGCGGTAAGTCCCTTCGATTCCCGATTGGCATGACATTATAGAAAGTATTTGCAGCGGTCTACGGTCAGGGACATGCTATCAATCAATATTATGGAATACAAGTCAGGTGTGAAGGCGTTAGTGGTTTGTGATAGTAATGTGGATCAATTCGTGATTTGATTAAGTCTTCATTAATGTTATTGGTAAAAGCCAAACAGTTACATGAGGTAGTATTGCTTATTTATCGTATCGTTCTGACTGATCTTATATTCTACCCTCAAAGTCAGCACCTGCTTGGAAATCTCATGCTAATTATTATCAAAACGAAATACCTAGCTACTGTATAATTTTAGAGTTTAGACCAAAAAGCTCACAGTGTCTTCCTGCCCTTCACAAGCCAGAGTAAATTAGGCATAGACATTAAACAAGTAACAGAGCAAATTTTGGACTTGCAGTTTACTAAAGGGGCAGGAAACATGGAGGTTTTAATTTAGGTAGTACTACAAAATGTTCATTGGTGAAATTTGTAAACAGGTAGTGGCACAAATCACAAAACCTTTTTTTTTACACATATTCACTAAGTAAAAATTATGCTGTGTAATTCTAAGAATATTTTTTTCATTATTTTACCCGCCAGTCAATAAGTTTACTTTGTTTTACTCGAAATACATTTATTCACGAATATAATACTGAGAGCCTACTTTAAACTTTATAACAATTTTAATATACACAGTTACGTCTGATTTGAAATTCATCAGATTGATTAAGAGCCTCACATTACCATACCGAAGAAAAAAAACTACCCCGTCTCGGTTCTTTAAAACACACAAACAATTGAACGAACTCGGAAAAAACCGTGATCAAAACCTGAACTTATACAATGACAGCAGCATGTTGATTCAATCACAAAAAAACGGGAATTCGAACAAAAAACAACAATTAAATATCGAAGTCTCTCGGCCGCCCCGAGAAATATTTAGAATACGTTCCCGAAGACACAATTTCTTTTTTTTATTACTAAAAAGTCCCTACACGTGTCCAGGGATGTCGTCTTTATTGGTTTAGTCCAATTAATGGCGTCTAATGTTCCCAGAAACTGGCTCTATGACAATAAATTACTAATTTTCGTTTATTTGTGTTTTGAATTTCGAATCTGTTATTCAAATTTCTTCCAAAAAGAACCCATTACTCATCATAAAAAAGAAAATTGAGTTTCGAATTTTAAAACTCGATCACAAAAATGTAAAATAGCGAGCTAATGATAACGAAAACAGTTTAACAAAAGTTATTACATTTCAAAGAGTTATTCAATAAAAAATAAATAGAGAATCGTTGAGATTTACGAATATGACTTTTCTATGGCTATTAAGGATCTTACACAATGGCAGCGATATTATCGTGGGTTTAATTTGCAAATGTTCGATCGATATAGCTGGCTGAGTGATTGAGACTGAGCGTACGGACGCATTGACAGTGCACCGCATTCTATGTAAAATATGAAAGAGTCTCGCTCCCGGTCACCGATGCCGGACAAATGACCCTCCAGATGGATGTGGTACTCGTGTTGAGAGCTTAACTAGGAATAGGAATGTACATAAACTATGTTCAGCGAGCGGGGATGGAAATACTGGACGCTTCCAATGGATTTGAGGCGGAGATTTTCTCGAGTATAGATAGGTCTGGCTATGTAGAGCAACTGATAAGTAAGTTGCAAAATATTAATAGATCTGGGGCATTTATTTGAAAAAAGCACTTTCATGAATGAAGGAATCAAACATTTATTATAAGAATATCTATAATTAGGTACCCATATATAATGTAAAGGCCAATTTAAATTATTCGGGTCTAACTTTTTGTCAGCTCTGATCTAGTTTGAATGTTCACTTCTATCTGGCTGTATCCATGACACAAGTCTACTCGGTGTCCGGCTCATCCAAGCATTCTCACATCTGACACATTGGTCATTCCACACATGCATAAAACAAGCGGTGACCGCGGCCGGTGCCTACCACTGATTGAATTATGGTTGCACTACAACTGATTAATGCGACATCCACCACTGACGTACTATTGTCTGTTCCAATCTGCATCCACCAATAAGAGAGTAAAACGATCCCCGACCGGATCCGGAATGTGTAAGTATCAGCATTTTGTCTCTGTGTGTTCCATTTTGTACTTTGTTACGTTGGTAGTATAAGGTTTGGACACACACATTTGCAATTTTATATTTAGAATCGTTTTTTTGAAAATTCAATGCTGTTGTTTAATTTGTTTTAATTTAAATATAACGGTTAAATTCTATTTGGTTAGTTTGGTTAGTTTTCTAAGTATTACAAATGCGGATGAACAAAAAAAGCTATGTAATAATGAGTGTTTTTCTACAAAATACCGTTCACATAATCATACGAATCAATAAAATGTCTCAAGACTAAACAAGCCGCGGAAGACCTTTTCCTTAAACAAACAAAAATAAATGAAAATTCAAAGGCCAAAATATAAAACGATAAGAGGATTAGGTGGAACGGAGATGACATTGGAAATTAAGGCTGTTTTCTTTTGTAATTTTCCCCCGTCTCACCCTCGGGTGGCGGGGAGATTGGGGTACGTTAAAAATGTATGTTTTCTCAAGTCCCCGGTCAGCGGGGAGGCTTCGCTCGGATAATTTTCAGGACATGTCGGTGTCCACACGCTTTATGACCTGAGACAAGCGTCGAAATCTAATTTTACGATATATGCCGCTAGATTGTTTGATTTACTTTTCTTTGTAGAGATTAACCTTATGAAAAGACTCGATACATAAACAGAGGTAACTACGACACTTTGATGTTTTGAAAATAAGATCAGTGCCTCTTCACGCATCTGGAAAACAACAAAACGCAAAACGCAAAACGTAGCATTTACATAACCTAACTAACATAAACTATAATAAACGGCTGTTTATCAAATGGAACGCAAAGAAGCTCGACAATGGCCGGTCTACTCGGCGCGTTCCGAACGCCGTAATTAAAGCGATACGCGGGCAAAAACGCGCGGGCGGTACGCGCGGTGTTCGACCGACGCGCGCGTTTTTACCGCGCCAAAAACACGTCGCGCGAACGCTGCGACCTGCAATAAATTAGACCGAGTGACGAAAGCCGACACCGACTCAATACCCGAAGGCGTTAAATAAAAACATTAAAGGCTGGTTGAAATAATCGACGGGAAAAAGCTATATTGGACCGATTTGGTGGCGACAAGGGCTCGGGAACGTGAGTGGATGCGCCTCGTTTCAATCTGGCGCTCGAAGAGTATTTTACGAGTATTTGTATTGGCTTTTACTTCTTTCAGAGCTCGAGAAATGATAGTGTAAATATACGATTTCATTTTGAGCAGATTGCGGGTATAATAGACATGTTCGTATTTACGAGGAGACGCTCAATCTGCTGTAAGGTTTACGTGTGCGCTATCGTAAATATAGATGCAAACTTTTCAAATCTAAGCATTTGATGAAACTTTTACTTTTCAATAACTAGATCCACCTTTATCGTGTAAATGAGATCTTGGAAAATGATACAGTGTAGATGCAAAACTGCGCATTTACTTAGCGAGGTCTAAAACATAACAATAAGACTATTTGTGACGCAGCAGCATCTGATAATATCCGTGGTCTTGACAACTTACCTACGTAGTTATTTAACTACGCAAACAGAATCATTTAAAGTACCTACTGTTTATGAAGGGAGGGCGATGTACCTTTGACGTCAGAAAAACAGCGATTTGGTTAATGTTAAGGGAAGCGACTTAATTGCATAATATTTATTCAAAATTAGATTGTTAATACCGTCTGCGTTGGCGATTGTTTTTTATGCGCATTTTTTTCTTCCTTGTTGCTGGCAAGTTTCAGTCCAACGAAAATTATCTTTCATGGTATGATAATATCTGACCTCCTTTAAATAGTTAGGTATAGTCGCCGGCGCGGATTGGCAAGAATCGTAGATGCGCAGAATTCGTTTTCACTTGTTTATCTTAACAGACATGTTCAAAAATCAATTATGGTAGTAACCATAGAATAATGACGTGCCATAATGTTATTTTTTGTTTCTTGTATTTAGTGTACATGCGCAAACTCACTCCCAATACGCCAAAACCTTGCCAAGTTACGTGCGCCGGTGACTGTACTGAGTTTGATAAATAAAGATGTTCTAAAATTAGGAGTGTAGTGTATGGTACTTGGAGGGCAATTTTTGCATAGAACCTTGTGTGTAATTTACAATACCTAGGTATATAAAATTACCTTCTATAATATATAATACTATCGTGTTAACTTGATAGACACGATAATGGGTATTTAACAGATCAATAAATGAGTTATTGAATTTCCTTGAATTTATTGTATTAAGTAATAAACGCAAGTAAATACACTTAAAGTAGTTGTTTTGTGATCTTGAATATACTACAACTACTTATTTATTTTATTAAATAAGTATATTTATAATATAATATATAATATAATATAATATTATAATAAGTATATTATTATACACTTTATTATTATTTACTTATATTTCAGACAACAAGATCTATTTTGTTAGTAAAATTGTGCCTAAAGTTATGTTAGTTCACACATAAACGAATATAATGCTTGAAGAACGGACTGTCATACCTGTCCGCTCTCACTCACAGGACGCTGTTGCTACGCACACGCACTCTGTGCAGCAGTGACGCCGCTTTCTTGCGTAAGATTGCCGCGAAACCACCTGTGCGTGCCTCCATGAACATTGCGGACGCGCTGCAATACGGAGAGAGCCTTAGCAGCTTCCTGAATGCGTTATCGTATTAGACTCGCAGAGCATTGACAGCCCTTTGCGTATATGCTCAGACGAAAAAGGAGAAGGGAACTACTCCATACATTCCTGGGCCCAGGTGTTAACTGAATCAAACTAGCTTTATTTGTAAGAGAATATAATAACAAGGCCAAAAAATAAAACACTTGGAAAACTTTTGAAGCCACCATCTGGGACTTACATTTTGACCTCACTAACGGCTTTAGCACCCTCGAAAACTATGAAAACGACACTCATGACGAAAATTTCCAAAATTTTCGTAGCCGCCATCTTAGATTTTCATTTCGACCCCACTATCGTCTTTAAAACCCTCGAAAACCATGAAAACGATACCCATGATTAAAAATTTGTAAATTTTCAGAGCCGTCATCTTGGATTTACATTTTGACCTCACTATCGGCTTTTGCACCCTTGAAAACCATGAAAACTATACCCAGTTGAAAATTTTGAAAAATTGTCAGGGCCGCCGTGGATTTTCATTTTGACCAAATTCACACTTTCTGTCTTTCTCTTTGGTATGTACTGTACTCGGGCCGATGTGTACAATTTTATATCTATTATATCTTTTCTTTTGTTTTTTCTTTAGTTTTTTCTGTCGGCGTTTTCTCTCTCTCTCTTTCTCTTTGAATTAGAAGAAGACAGTCGCAAGTATTAACACTTTTTAGCGTGACGGTTTCTAAAAGTTTACAAGCCGCGTTAAAGAACTTCAGTCCAAAAAATACAGGTTTTCTGTACCTGTATATTTTGTTTCATTCCGCTAGCAAAAAGATGTAATGTTTCGCGACCATACGCAAAGGAACTTAATAACATCAGCCAGTAATTGTCTCTCTAGAGAGTAAAGCCCTCGTCTCGTAAATGATACAGAAAAGGAACGAAAAACGAATATGATAATAAAGCGACAAGGTAGACTATTTTTAGCTTTTCATTTAAATATGGTACTGGCACAAGCCAGTATGTGGAAAGTAACTGATAGATACAGATAGGGTTGAGAAAGGACTCTGATGATCTCTTGCGTAAATCTGTAGATTTATATGAAATGGGTCTCTAATTGGCCGGTTGACAACGCACAGCCTCAACAGTACGGAAAAAAAAAACATTTGGAAATTGTTGCATTCCATGTATTGTAATATGTAATATGACAGCATTATTGAAATTTCGAATTTCTGAAACGAGGGATTGAAGGTTGTATGCACACGTTGTCGCGGGAAATGGCTACCAGCAACTTAAACAAATATTTGTGGTTAATATTTATCTCCGCTTATTTCATGGGTGCGCAGCGTCGACCTTCTAAGCACGTTCACAGTGACGTAGCCAGGAAAACGTAACGGGCAGCCATGTTGACGTGGAAATGTAAATAACTCGCTCTTTCCAACGTATCCGACAAATTTGCGTTTTAAATCGAGAGTTTTCAATTCCAATGGTAACAGGTAAAGGTTCTACAATGTTCGGTAATTTTTATCATTGTTAAGGTATAAAGAAAGAAAAAGTATTTATTGAGACTCGCACAAGAAATCACAAATTAAACTAAAACACACTCAAACATGAAAAAAAAAAACAAAGTAAAAACAAAGAAAGTACGAGGCCAAAAGGCTCCTATCTCTGGCTATGCTTCGACATTTAAAAAATAATGTCGTAGCGCTGGTATTCTGATAGGGCCCGGGTTTAGTAATGTCTCATTTGACGGACTGTGACTTTGAGGACTTAATCTAAGTTTCCTAGAAAATCATGGCCGCCACATAACGGCCACAGTGACGGCTGTCATGAAAATGATGACAGCAGGATTTTATTTCATTTTTAATTCATGATTTTTGACATTGTAATTTTCACCAGCAGTAAGATATTTTAATTATTTGTTTATGAATAACGATAGTGCCGTTCTCTTTCTTGTAAGTTGGAGTTACACATTTTGATTTTTCTTTTCGTGTAATTTACTATAAATATTTTACGAACTCAGTTTACAAAAAAAGCCGTCGGCGATTGAACTTTGACGCTCAAATTCACATTGTTTCATTGAATTTTAATAAAAGTTAAAATTACTAAAAGATAAGTTGAATATTTTACTTGTTTATTGGAGTTCTAGAATTTATTTAAATTCCTTGAGTTTTCACGGAAAAAATCGTAAAGAAAAGCAATAAATGTCTTAATTCAGCGTCCATTATATTCCAAATAAACACAATGTTATCAAATAAACTAATAAGATATAAAGCTTCGATGTACAATTAATGCGATTCATTAGTTTTCTTTTCTCAATATAATAAGACAAAATTACAATAAATAAAATTAAAGTATTATATATTCCGCTTCAATTCAGAAAATTACACGAAAATAAATTGTAACTAAAACTTACAAGAAAGAGAATGGGACTATCGTTATTATAATCAAATAATTAAAATATATAACTGCCGCTGAAAATGACAGCGTCAAAAATCAGGAATTTCCATAAATAATGTAATAGGATAATAATCTTAACGGTGTCAAAAAACGTTCTCTAAGAAAACACACCAACTTACTTTCATATTTTAGTGACGTCATTCGCCGGTAAATCGCGGACGCTATGTGACGGCCACTGCTCTTCTAGGAAATCGTAGCTTTAGATGCGAGATGAAAAGTAATGGCAGTTCAAAACTCCAAAAGTGTCAAAGAAAATTTGATTGGCTTCTTCTATAGTATATTATTCTCGAAAGATCATAGTATTATTTGACTCCTGCTGTTGAACCGAAACAGGGATAAAATTTATGGTATATAATAGCGGATTATTAATGACAATAATATCTTATTATCGAATATCATGAAAACAAAGTCCGATAGTGAAGAAATCGTCGTTTATAATCCTATAACCGATAGACACCATTAGTAATACCAACTATTTTGTTTGAAATACCTACCTACGTAATTTTATAGGGCAAAAACTATTCCAAAAATCACGAAGTATTTATTTCGAGTTTCGTATTTTCGAATTTCGAAGCATTGCAAGATGTGTCACAGCTCAAGCCGAATCACAGGTGGCCCAACCAGCCTCCATTCTCAGATTATTGTACTTCCTCTCTCAAAGAGGGGAAGCGTTATGCATGACATATCTCAACTTCGTTCGTACTTCACTTTGGAATTATATATTTTAATAATATGCTGAAGGAAGGGGACATTTTACACGTGCAAGCTCTGTACAAGTGAACATACCTACGATGTGCTGAATTTTTCATTGAAACAAGTTGTTTTTCAACAATACAACGTTTTATGAAAGTGATTTTTTGTTGTTTACATGCGACAAAAGCTTCCTATAAATAACTCATTCGATTTGACGAAAAACGTGATACATCCATTTTTTATAGAAAGTGTTTTAAAAATAGAACACAGCTTTATTCTAGAAAGATAAAATGGAATCTCGATTTAGGACTAGATTCGAGAAGGGATTTGAATGAAATCTGTCAGATACGATTTGAGATTCATGCTTCAGAAAAGGGGTCTAATGTTTCAGGTTATTTTTTTCTTTGACTTTTCGTATCGATTATACTAAGTACAGTTTATGAGAGAATTCAATACTTCGCCTGTATGAGTCAGATCGGTACAGTTGTATACTGAAGTGATTCTGCTTTTAGCTAGAACATTCTGTGGTTTATGATTGAAGTAATGTAGCAGATAGTGATTTAATAATCATGAATATGAGATGTACTGGTATCGCTTGAGACTGTTGTAAATGTTCCGTGTATAAATAAACGATTTCTATTCATTGGCCCACTTTAGGTTGCCCTGTTTTGATAGACTCTGAAGTACTTTTTGGCTCGAGTTCGCCAAAATGTGAGAATCAAAGAAGAAATCACGCAACTTCGTGTAAGTACTCTTGTAGTGTTTATCACAAAATTATGCCTCTCTAACAAAACAATAACAACATCTTTTAATACTACACCTATTTCAAATGAAAACCATGAATTCCCAACAAACGCAATCCAAAATAAAGAGCTTAAACTCCGCCATTTCAACATCCACTTAAATAAGTACTATTCCTAAAAGGTTGGAAACGAAAAGGAATTAGTATTCGAAAATGCAATTTCGGTGCAACGCGAGAGCTGTCGTATCTACATAGGGGGCGGTCCGAAAGGGGTAGGGTGGGCCCGAGTACATATCCATCTTGTTAGGTATGCGCCCGGATGCGCCAGCTTCTACAAACACAATAAGAGCCTTCGTACCCCACTCTCCCCCTACCTCCTCTCTTATGGAAAACTTATTAGAGCGCGGGCCGCCGGGGAATCCTTTTTCCTTCGGTAAATATTTGAGGGAGAAATTAAAATTTGACAGCGGACGTTCTTACGAGTTACGAAGGACGATGGAGTCTTTCTATATGCTCGTACGTGATACTTGAGGCGTAAAATGAAATTTAGATTGAGTTTGGACAGTATTGCTTCGTAGCTCTTTGTGGATCGTAATACATTTGGAGTTCGGTGTTTATGTTTACATTATTATTTATGCATGGTTCAAATGTTTGGTTATTTACTGAGATTATAAACTTTTTCGAAATCATAGCTTCATAAATTGTTTAAGGCGACTACACCCACATATTCTCTGCAGAGGAATATTAAGATAATCATAGTCTTTACGTTTTTCAGAATATATGTAATTATAACTAACTTATAAAAACCGCCCAACTTTGACTGCCTCGTTGGTCTAGTGGTCGCAAGCGCTACTGCTGAGCATGAGGTCCTGGGTTCGATTCCCAGGTCGGGCAAAGTGTTATTGGGTTTTTCTATCTGAAATTTCTCAGTAGCAGCCTGGAGTCTGGATTTATGCCCGGTTGATGGCAATAGGCTCGCCCCCTATTACATGGGACTAAAAACATAACTGGCGAAATGTGGGTGAACCTGCTACAGGGACACCTCTGCGCAACCCTTCGGGGAAATAAGGCGTGATGTTATGTTTTTTTTTATGTTATAAAAAAAGAAATTCATAAATGTGCCATGCCGGTCGGAATATTTTCGGATCGATACTTCAATGTTTATTATAAAAACATACCTAACTACAGCATAAGCATAATCAGCCTATGTTCCCACTGCTGGGACATAGGCCTCCTCTCTGTGAGAGGGGGTGAGCTATAATCCACCACGCGGGCCCAGTGCGGGTTGGTAGATGTCACATGTCTGTGAATTTTTTGTTCTAGACACATGCGGGTTTCCTCACGATGTTTTCCTTTACCATTTTAACCTACAGATCTACTGCAAATTATCTTCTGGATAGTAGGTTATCCTGGTCAAAACCTTGTCCATGAGAGGCGAGGTGAGGCTAACAACATTATTCATAGTTAGTGGGTCGTAATCGTCGAAATCGAGTCGAATCGACTTTCATCTTCGGAAAATTCCAGTCCAACTAAGATTTTCTTCTAATTTTCCCAAAAACAGGAGCGCAATAAACAAACAGGGTGCGGTAAAAAACAATAATTCACACGAGAAACCAATGTAGTGAAAAATGAGAGAGGTGGGGTACGTGAGCCGAATAGGAACAACCTGTGTTACAAATGAGAACATTTGCGTTCTATATACCGCCGCCATATTGGAATTTGTCATTTTTTAATGGATTAGAAATGCTCTTTTTTTACTACTGTAGACTGATGGCTGGGACTACTTGAAGAATACATGAAATGTCATGACTGTAAGATCACTCGAATTATTCCCTCAATCATGGCCCATTAGTAGAAGGTATCTTGATAGAGACTGTCACCAACAGGATAGCGATACATCAGGCTATAGTACGATAACTACGACAGAGAACTGTCGAGAACGCAACAAGGGGTGAAAAGAAGAAAACACATGAACTTTGTGGCTTTTTCTCAATTTTCTATAATTAAAGCGATGCTACAAGTGGTTTAAAACTTGCCACATACAATAGGACTATATTTTGGACAAAGCTAAAAGGATTACTTTGTAATTTCTTTGCCAATCTTCAAGTTATCTTTGAACCTCTCCCAAGATTACCCAAATCACAAAAAAAAACGAATTAGCTACATAAACTGTAGCACAAACCCAGCGGGAGAAAACCTTATCATTGTACCCCCTACACAATCAACTTAGATGTTATATAAAAGCATTAAGGGGTAATGTCTTGGCAGTAATTAAAGACCGGGGGTAAAAGAGGGGGGAAGGGGGGGTGGTCGGAGGCTGCGCGGCTGGGCGTGGTTAACGCATGCGCAGAACTGTTTAATTACAGAGGAAACAACAGCTCATCGACGCCTCGCGTTCATTAGGCCGCTAACACATAGGAAGGGAAGGGCGTGAAAGTAAATACACCCTTAATTAGATGGCCTTAAGATCGGGAATGAGGAAGAAGTAGATTGCACAGTTAAGATCTTTTGGTATTGAGGGTCAGAGTTAGGAGGTTCCTTGGGGAATGGATACATAAAACTTTTGTTAAGATTGCTTGTCTTGTAGTTGCCTGTCGTATGTTATAATTACAGCAAATGTCATAATGATAGGTAGTTAGCGTTTAGTCGTATAGTTTAAATGTTGCATGCCCTTGTAGCGTTTACACCGCCACACACGAACTACGCATTAAAAAGACATGACGTCACATAAATCCTGCATCACGCAATTAGAGTTTACCGCACGAACGACATATATAAGGCTATCCGACATCAACCGTCGGGCAGTTGCCCACCAGACACAACACCCGTCTAGTCGGAGAATCCTCCCTTTTCTATGGTGGATGAGTGAACTTTACACCCTATTCCTCATGCCCCGAAACCCTTGCTAGAGGCTTGAATTTATTAAGGCATCCACAGGTAGCCCAGTTAAATAGCCGACAACCTCCTAGGTTGACCTGCGAAATGCCAATCAAAAGATAAAAACTTATAATAGGTCCCTATATTTACCTACTTTATAAAATACTGAACCCCTAAGCTCCCTCTTATCATTACCATGGTGTTCTTATAAAACATTCTCCTAACGATATATGCATAGGAACATTAGAAGATACAGACGTAACATTCAAATGAAATGGGCTCGAAATTGTAGATAAGGGGGCTTTATGAACGAAATAAGAGTATGGGGGAATGGGGGGAAAGGGGGAGCGAGCCTTTCATATATGTGGAGGAATACGCGGCTTAATATGTTGGGAAGCGGAGTGTTTTGATAATGTTGGCTTAATAAGCCTGCTATTGTACCGATCTGTACTGTTATTATTATTATATAGGTGTTGTATTTACCTAAAAGGTACCTAAAGTTATTACTTATTTTTTAGGTGAAATATGTGTCGGTACATAGACTGCCTTTATAAAGGTCGTATAAGATCGTGTATTTAATAAAAAAAAGAGATTAGGTACTTGTGAGAATATCTTGGTACAAAGGAAAATAACAAACGTTTTTTTTTTAAATAAATACAGAACTTTGTCATTCTTTTAACAGTGTCTTCTGAAAGATCGTTTAAAAAATGTGCAGTTATACAAAACATGAACTAGCAACTAATTGCCATGTTTGAAGAGAACTCAAAAGAAATCGTGTTAGACATACTTAGTCACTGGTAAGCACCTTGTACAAAATGAAAATGGAAAATTCACTGCTTAGTAACTGATTTTCATTTTAATAAGTACGATATAAGTTTTATAAGTACGTGTGTGTGTGCCTTTTTCATTATGATTTAAGTAAAACTTTGAAAGAGTAAGACAAATAAGTCGTGACCTTTACGACTCTTTTGACCCTGCTTTGTTTTATTTGCGAATACCTACCTAATGTGACACATGTTAAAGTTTGAAAGAATTATTGGATTAATTTTCGCTGGCATTTAATGTTTGCTTATTTATTGTTGAAATATGACACGATTTACACTAAGTTTTTTAGACCCCTTAAACCCCTCTTTAATAAAGGAAAATCCTGAAGAAAATTAGTGCTGATTTGTTGGTTAAGAGAATAGAAAAGAAGTAAGAGAGAGACAATAGTTGGGTAAGAGTTATGCTGCGGCTGCATCTGCGTCTATCGTGACGAAGTAATGCGTGCCGAAGCTTCGTATGATTCTGCTCGCTAAAAGTTATTGCGCTAATGCGATGGTCACATTAGCGGCGTCATAATTTTAACTATAGATAGCTTTCTATTATTTCGACATGAACAACGATAGTCCAACCACGCGCCATGCTAATTAGCGCGCTAAAACCCTTCGATGTATCCGGGCGATAAGTGCTACGCAGCCAAATCAGAAACCAAACATCTGGAATTCCTCAGTACCAACCCGGAGTCTGGATTTGTGCCCGGTTAATGGGCACTGGGGTTAATGGGTTAGGCTCACCCCCTATTACATGGGACTTAACTGGCAAAAAGTGGGTGTACTGTAGGTACTCAGACCAAATAGAACAACAAGACATAGCGCTGTCAACAGTGAAGTTCGTTTCATAAACATGTGTGCACTTAGTGAGGTATAATTTGATTATAGTGTCATTGTGAACGGTTGTAAATGTGTGCGTGTGAGCATGTATGCACAGAGCGGAGGTGTAGTTTTGGCATGCTTCACTGTATTGTTGGCAGCGCTCTGTCCTGGTTTTTTTATCTGGTCTGAGTGTAGGTACACCTCAGTCTAACCCATCGGGGAATACGGGCGTGACGATATGTAATATAGAAACCTACTAATATTTTGGCATCTATTTAAGGGAGACGTTGAAAACTGAACAGAGGCTATCAATTACATATCGACAAAGGAGAGGCAATCACAAGGCAATCATCTGATTGATATTATTAAAGTCAGAGTAATTAATTAGCTACCTAATTTGATTGAATTACGATACAATTATAATGTCTTGGCAAGGCAATCGTGATTAGCATCTTAATGGGAATAACAAATTGTCTGGATTTTTGAATCTCGTCTTCGATATTAATTAAATAACTGTATCTACTATATTATGTTTGCTAAATTATACGGACAACGACCGTTACACAATTAGTTTAATTAAGTAAATACTTTTTTGTTAAAGTTAATTGGAATAATTTTGTTTTTATAATTAGAAGTGGAGCCAAATAATATTCAACCTTTGAGACGAAAAGAAAATATAATAAGTATTATCTTTTATGTAAAGTAGCCGCCAGCAAAATTTTTGGAAAAATTACGAACCAAAACGTTCTTGAGCTTCGCTGTGATTGTCTGTACCGACCCAAAATCCGATAAGTGCATGAATTAGATTCATTTTATTCAAACACAAGAACTCTTCGTGTTAACTTTACGAGTCAATGTCTCTTATAACAATGCACAAAATCACGTGAACCACCATTCAATATCCGATGAAATACGTTTACAGTCAAAAGAGTGCACCTTAAAATATACAGGTCGCTCGAAAAGTTTTAAAACGTTATTTTTATTGTTCGTGGGTAGTTGGGTACAGTGAAGGAGAAATGTCTTGGCATACCTAAATAGTATGATTTAAATAAAAAATGCGGGCACGCGACAAGGTGGCGGTGCCCACGTAAATCGCTTCAGGAGCATGTCACGTACGTGAAGGGTGCATATATTTTTGATTTTGTTCTATGCTAGGCAATTTTTTTTGTACCCACTCTTTTTTGTGAAGTATGGGGGAGTAATCCAGGGTAATTGAAATGGCTTTGTCAACTTTCTGTATTGTTATGGCTTTAATTTCTGATATCCTATTTCTACGTGCAATAGACAATGGTAGTAATCATTTTGCGCTTGAAGACCGAATGGTTTAAGTAGGTGAGTGGAAATTGATTTACTTCAAAGTTTACAGAAGAACGAAAATTTTAGACAACCATTGAAATTGACGAACGATGATCATGTTTCAAGTAAATTAGACAGGCAATAAGCCGAAAATGTGTAGGTGTAGTTACAATATTATAATGTAAATAAAGCAACATTACATATTTATAATATACTCCATTTTATATCGAAGTTTATCTTTAAAAGCTGGAAGACTGTTTATTTTTCTAAAAGTGGGTAAACAGGAGGTATATTACGAGACATCAGGTCTTGGAGGTGTGCCAAGTATAGAAATAACGTAATGAGTTTTAAAATTGGCAACTATCGTTAACTATACTTTATGATATTAACAACATTTTGTGTGCAATTTATTCGGAGTGTATTAGCAATATCGTTAAAAGTCAAAATTATGACTTGAATTATTATTATGTTTTAGCACTTTATTACACATAATCAGCCAGTACCGGGTCGACCGAGCTCTGCTCTGGTGAAAATAGATAAACCTATCGTCCAGGTATACCAACGTTGTATCACATTCCCGGGGCTGTAAAAATAGAGAAAACGAATTTTCCCAGATATGAGACCTAGCTAGATTGATTTTTCACCCCCGTAAACCGTTTTCGAGAACGCGATTACAAATATATATTTATACAAATATTGCTCATTTAATAGGATAGGAAAAATAATATTCCCACTGCTACACAGGCCTCCTCTCTTCGAGAGAGACTGGGCTATAATCTACCACGCGGCCCCAGTGCGGAATTTTGGTTCTAGGACATACCAGTTTCCTCACGATGATTTCCTTCACCACTATGAAGCCTATATCTTTAATAAAAACCGAGCATGAAGGTCAGCATATTATTTTTCATTATCAAAGGAGCTTTAATTGAAATTCAATTGAACGAAATGAATCCAAAGGAAAATCACTTCAGTTATGAAAGGTAGGCTAAAACCACAATACGTTTACTGAAGTCAAAAGATAGCGACCAAACTATATCACCCCGTTCTAAATACCCAATTCATCCCATAAATCAAAAACCAATATTCCTATCAGTCACTGCAACAAACAAACACAACAAATCCGTACTCTATCCATGTTAAAACAACAACGACACATCTCCAAGAACCGATAGGGGGAGGGGTGAAAGGGGGTGAAACTACCCTGCATATATCCCTCCGTTCCTTCATTTATCTATGTGTCGCACCCGAATTAGGTACCTACACCCAGAGATGTTCGATCCCAAGATATGTATCTGGGTTGTAATTTTTCTTAAGCGTTTTAGTATTCAAGACACAAAATGTGGCCACGCGATATGCCTAATGCGATTTATATTTCACTGTTCGTATGTTACACACGGGTAGGTTGGGTTGTTGGGAATGTTGTATTGAAGGTATGTGGAGAGAGAATTTTTGTGGTGGTAAGGGATACTAGGAGATTTGGTGATTTCTGAAAAGTAGGGTTAGGTTTTGACTTGTAGGTACCGTCGCGGAGACTGGCGGTGAACCACTATTAAAATTAATTACTAATGGTGAAAAGTGGTTCACCCCGAATATCCGCGATTGTACCCAAATAAATCAGATGGGAATTTACAAGTTTTAGAACTGAAAGAATATGATTTGACCTCTTCTTATTAATTTTTACAGCCTGTCTGACTTTTGTAAAATATCTAATTTTATTTGTGTAGAGTTAATTAGGCACTCATATTTTATCCGCTGTTTTGTAAGACATGCCATGTGTACTTGTGTTTTGAACACATTAATGATCCTGTATCTTATATCAATCGTTACGGTATTTTCATAAGTCCAATTACAGAGGCTTACAAAGTTCGCTGAAAGATTAGAACAGGCTACAATGGTGCTCACAGACCTACCAAAAAGACATTTCTGAAGAGAAAAGATATGATAGGAACCAGGTTCTGAGTGCTAAATCTTCACCTGATTGAAGCAATAAGCTAGCCGGGGAAACTATTATAGGTTTTCAGCGCAGAAGCCTTCGTCATTCAGCTTAGCCGTGCGCTGGACCGAAGTACCAATTTTGTAATAGATGTGCTTTTCATAATAGGTATTTGGAATTACGGTCAACATTTAAAAAATCTTCTCTTCGTTTCTTGTGGTTAGTGGCTAATCTGATGTCAGAATTTTAAAACCGCCCATGGGCCTCTGATTTGACTTCACGTGCCGTCGAGAAATATCTCTCAGGAAATATTTCTCACGATGTTTTCCATAACCGTTTTTGAAGCAAGTGATAATTATACAATACGAACATGAATCTGAAAAGTCAGAGGTGCGTGCCTTGGGTTCGAACTCGAGACCTATGACTTGACAGTCTGACGGTTACACCACTAGGCTCCAGATGTATTTTCTGAAGATAATGAATTTGATTTTCTACTAAATTTTACCTAACCTTCTTAACTAGTAACATATAAGCCTCCCAAAGCAATCAAAACACCAATATCAGTCGTATGTAGCACTTATGTAGGTAAGGAAAAATCTTCGGAGGGAAAATGAAAAAAGTCAATGATTGAACGTCATACCTATGGGAATAAATTTAGTGTGGGGGTAGGGGGGGCGCCACGCGTCACCCGGTTGAATTGTCAATTTGATTCCACGAAAAAGCACCTCCATTATTAAATAAATACGTTAAAACATATATTTCTTACTAAACATCTGTAGTTCCCAACTTTATATTAAAGATTAAAGCAAATGTGGAATAGAAACTCTTTAGTTTTCCTTGGACAATGGTTTTTCTTGTCTTTGAAATAATTACGCTTTACAAACTGTGCCCTTTATCTCTTCCCGGCCGTTTCCTATCCTCGTTTGTCCCATTTATTATGCCCGTTCAGATCTTGCACGTTCGTTTACTGTGTATGTGTATGTACTTGGTATACTTGTGTATACTTGTGTATACTTGTGTATACTTGTGTATACTTGTGTATTTGTACTTCTTTCAGTGTTGCATGTCGAAATACCTACGATTGGAAGTGTTTAGTTGATAACTTAATTGTTTGTTATCACTATTGATTACATATTTAGGGCCAATTTCACTAATAAAACTGAACAAAAGATTATGAGTGAATTTTGCCAATTAAACTGAATGCGATTAGTACATCAAAACCGCGTTCGAGCGCTGTCAGTGTCAACAAATGATGACACTGACGGCTCTTGATGTTCTTAGATGTGCTGATCGCGTTCAGTTTCATTGGTGAAATTCACCGTTAGTCTTCTGTTTTACGATTTGTAAATGAATATCATACATAACATAACATCACGTCTGTAATCCCTGAAGGGATAAGCAGAGGTGTACCATAGTACACATTTCGCCAGTTATGTTAAAGTCCCATGTAATAGGGGGCGCGCCTATTGTTGCCATCAACCGGGCACAAATCCAGACTCCGATCTGCTACTGAGAAATTCCAGATGAAAAAACCTAAAAGCACTTTGCCCGACCCGGGAATCGAACCCAGGACCTTATACACAGCAGTAGCGCGTGCAACCACTAGACCAACGACGTAGTCAAATATCATAATGAATTTAAAATCCCTTATGTGAAAGATATGTTTTATTATATTATATTTATTGAAACGATTACTTTTAACTCAGCAATGATCAACAATATGGCGTAGGAATTCATGACATATGCAAAGTGTTTAACTACAGTTTGAATAAATTGTTAACTTTAACGACGTCGAGACACTTTTATACGGCTATTTTGACTGGAATTTCGCTCGTGCTTTTTTCGAGTTACCATTTTGCATCATCTCCATGATGCAAAATGGTAACTCAATGTGAGATTGTTGAAGATGTTAAGGAAATTCTCGTCGGTTATTTGAGGATTTTTTATGATTCTGATTATTATGAATTTATACACTTTATAGACTAAAACAATGTCTCTGGTTCCAATATGTTTTTCCAACCATCTAGGTACTTTCTTATACATTTCGATGTAATAACAAAACGTAAGAGGAACTCCTACCCACATATAAAATGAAAATCTAATACAGATCAACAGAAAATTACTTGAGCATTATTCCCCCTCTTTTTATAGGTATGTTATAAATAATTGGACTCCACGTCGCACTGGTAACAAGCACTCATAAGTTCACCCGACTATTTTTTATCTTTACATGTTTACCTTCTTTCTCATAACTAAATTAATTTCGTGTTTCCATTGGTATTATTTATGAGTTCGAATAAGCAATAAACGTATACCGATAACATGTATTTGCTTACGGTCGTTAAGACCGTGGATTTATCTAAAAAGGAGAACAAAAATGTCCCGGGTTAACCCTGCGCCCGACGTCGTAAAAGACCCAAGAAGTACTGCGGCCGGAGACGCAACAAAAATACTTTATTTATATGCTAATGTAATTTATATGACGCTTAATGTCTCGTGGCTGGTAACGCACGATTCTGTTCCATTATTTCAGTACGTATCGGTTTCATGATAGCGACTGTATTCCAAAGCCAGTAAGGTGGTGTTTAGCGTGCGCCAAGTGTCGTGTGTGTCGATGCGATTATGAATGCGCGGTAGGAGGCAGCTTCCAACCCAGCTTCCTCCAGGGGTGGGGGGAGGGAGCGCTCTGGGTGAATCAATAAAAATACGCGAGCAAAGCGTTGATTATAAAACGGGAATTCGGTAGGAAACTGCTCTTTCAATAATGCCCGCCTAATATGAGACGTAAATTGAAATAAAAAATCGTTTATAGGCTTATAAAAGTCACATATTGAAAAGTCGGCAGAAAATCTGTTTTTTAGACAGTTCTGATTCATTATCGAAGCTCTCATATTGTCACTACTGTCCTGACACTGTAGTGACAACATGTTAACACTACTCTCTTTATTTATATCGAGAAAACATTAAATAGAAACAGTGGCACTCCGGGAGTGCCGACAGAAGTGAAAACTTGAAAAATAATCGGCACCGCAGTAATGAACGCGTTGCTGTCTTTTACTCCAGCACCGCGGTAATCAATGCGTTGATGTCTTTTTAATGGTCAAAAGCTGGTGTCATCACGGTGTCGCGAAATCGATGGTTTAGTCCCATCTCAAAAATGCTCAACGCGCCGAAAGAAGTTTTCACTTCAAAACTAGGTTTCGTCCGCGCGTACAGTCAACAACAAAAACAGGTTCGAAAACTCCTGCAGCAACTTCAGCTACTGTCCGTATCTGTACGCATATCATTTGGCCATATTTGTAAATGATAAGGAGTTACGTGCATTAGACATTCAAATTAGACTAAAACAAACGATACCGGGCGAGTGATGGACATTCCATCTGCGTATTGTATGGTATTTGCATAAAAATCCTTCGGTTCCGAGTTTCCGACCGGTGGACGTTGCCGCTTGAAATGCAGATTTTGTATCGCAATGAGATAAATACGGTCGAACAAATATAAAGTTAAAACCAAAGTATTGGTGGAGTGAATAACTTGACATTGTGGACTGTCTTAAGATTGTGACTTCGGAAAATGACTGGATTTTGGTCGTAGTGGTTTTGTTAAGACCTAAAAATGACAAAATTAATGCATTGGATATTGTATTCCATAAAGCTGATTGTTGAGAATGACTGGAGTCTTTGTAGAAATTAGCAAAAAAAATCTAAACTACAAAACCGCTCAAAAATATAGATGATAATTTGTATCATAACAGATTTTATTTCAAAGTTTCAGATAGTAAATCTTTAGAATTTACCTTTTAAACTAACGCATACATTATAAATTTAATTATTTATATAGCTTTAGTTTATATAAGTTTTAGAAATATAAGACCTTGTACACAATTGCGATATAAAAACGTGAATGAATTCAAATCCGAGTGAATTAAAAGATGGCGTCTTTTCGAGCGGTGACCGTAACCCGCCCACTGCGCGCGCGCCGTATTCCAATATACCTAACGCGATAACTACCTAATTGTAACATAAACACACTAAATAAAGACCTCACAACACATGACAATCTCCAAAAACCTTTTATGAAAACCTGTGAATCAACTAATAAATGAAGTTGACTTTTTAAAATGTAAATTGAATAACGAAACATTGTTTTAGGGATAACTACCTCAAAATTGTATGCATTTATTCAATATAGGGTCGTAAATATAGGCAAATATGAAAATGAAAGTAAAAATGTATTGAAAAACTGTTAAGAGTCTATAGAATGTCTCGTTTTAATTCACCTGCGGTAATTTATCGCGTACATTAATTTGTGGTATTATCGCCCATGGTCTGCCAAAGCGGTAAGTGTTAATTTATCCGTAAGAAGTGACGCGTCGATAGCTTTTTTTAAAATAATTCACTGTAATTTTATAAAAGGCCTTTCTGTTGCAACTTGTATTAAATTCTACGGAATTTGAGCAAACAGGCCAAGTGGACTAAATTTATTGTTGCAGGATAATATCGTTAACAGAATATAATTTAAATAAATTAACAAAAAGTATCCTAGGATAATTTATTTCATTCCAATTGATATTATTATGCCCACCCAATGCAATGCCTCTAACACATGGCTTAATTTTTCCAGAGGAGCTTAACTTTATACATTTATTCAAGTTACCTCAGGTACCGGAAATATTCCCATTCCTTTAGCATAAAAACACACGTGTGCTAAAAATAAACAAATTGATGATACATTTTTATAACAGTTCAATTACATCGCGGCCGCAACATTTTACAACCGAACTGAATGAACAAAAGGCGAGCCCACAGATACCTATAAATGTGGTATCATAACATACCTCCCAATATGAATCCAAAACCGAGCGAACCTTCTCATTTCCCTTGGTAAAAAAAGAACTTTAATATTTGCAGCACGGCGAATTTAAGGAGCTATAAATTTTTGTCATTAGGCTAATAATAAGATTTGAAGTGGTGTCGCGGGAACAGGATGTTATAATGTCTTTTGTTCGACTCTTTGTAATTCGCATACCAATGATCTCAGACTCGAACCTACCTATATTTTTTCCGATTGCAGTATCATCCAGCGGTTTAATAAGGCCTTTTTTCACTACACTATAAAACAAGATACTTAGCAGCACCTGTGATACTTTTGAATTTTAAACTGTATCGTTAAATATCGCGTGTGCAAACAACGTATTTACCCAGTTCATATACCCTGTTTTATGGAGTGTTATATAAAAATGATTTTGTTGTCATTACTAATTAAGGATTTCATCTTAATGACGGTTTGATGGACAAAGAAGTGTGATGTGCCAAGATGGGGTGAAACTAACGGAGAGTTCAATCACACTACTATCAGTCTGGATATTAGACGAGACATCTGCGAAGGTCGACCGCGGATGATTGAGTTGTTTGCTATAAAGTGGAACGTGCAGTACAATAATGGAGATACATGGTTGAAGGGCTCAATGATGGCTAGTATTACGGCGCGAGTCCACACGTTAATGCCTCACCGGGAACTTGAAACTCATCATTACATATTAGCATAACCGCGCCAAACAAAAAGCTGGCAAAACGTCGGAAACCCGCCGCGTAAGACGGCGTAGAGAATCATAACGACACTCGAGGGAAAGTCCCACAGTCACTGATTTATAGTCACGTTTGATAACTTATTTGATCACTTTATGATGGCGAAAACTGCCAGGAAAGCTCATAAGGCACGGCGATGCAAATCGCTTGGATTAAGGCGGATATATCGCGGACAGAGTGTTACATGCGAGACGAAACGATGCACTCCCGCATCTTCATAACGGAATAGAAATCACATAACAACCGTGCATACGACACAACAGCAAATCAACGTAGTCAAAGGTAAACGACTTTTAACGTGTCACTTATGTATGTATATGACAAATCAAGCGATAAGTAATGAATCGATGCCAAGTGTAAAGAACCCATTCAAAGATCCCACATGACTCATTTAAACGTAAAAATAGCATTATAAATTTTAACAGCAGTTGGACATAGGACACGTTTATAATAAGAATAAGTTTATTTAAATAAAATGTAGAAATTAGCATGCCAGTGTGCGCGCGGATCTTTCCATTGTTTTCGCTAAATGACATCAAAGTTGTTGCGGCGATGTGTATTTAGCATGTGAAATAAAAATTGTTTGCTGTTCTTAGAAAAATGTAGAAGTTAACAGGTGTACCCGGCGCGCCTTCCACTAGATGACGCGCCTTAAATATACTTATTGTGCTAACTTTTCCTTTAAGGATTCAATTTGTCCCCAACGACCTAGATTTTTTTATGAAAATGGCATTCAATCGAGTTATTGAATTGCGAATAAAGGTAACAAGGCAAAGCGAACAGCATCGTGATGCAAATTAACAATATTCTAGTTTAATCTGTAGACATTCCCATAAAGAGAAGGTTTTAATCAATTCAAGTCTCGATTTCAAAGTGTTACCATATATAGGGTGCAACAAATAACTCCATGTTCTAAATTGAGTGTGTCAAATAATTTAAAGCAAGCATTTAAAAAAAATCTTTCATACCATATTGTGCGTTTGTGTGCGTAATAAATAAATAATTATACCTACTCATACTATTAGGTAATGGCATCATGGAACAGTACATGAAACAAAAACATTAAAAATTAAGATATCATTCAGTTAACACCTAAATATCTAAACATATAGGTAGATAAAAATTATAATAATTATTCATGAAGCTCCTGAGACTTATCAAACAAATAAACATGTAGATGATGTGTGAGTCCCGGTCACATTAGAATATCAAATTAGCGAAGCTTTACGACACGACATGGATCCCATCAATCAAAAGATTTCTTCAAACATATCTAATTTTCTTAACAAAAACTCAATTACGAACACACGAGAAAAGTTTTTCTATTAAGGGTTACACGTGGACGATTATGAAAGTTTCATCAGCTATGTATTCTTCGATATTTCGCAAGCTCCCAATGCTATGTAGATCAAGGACTTATGGTAATCCACCTCATATACTTGAGCATTCCGATAAACTGCGGCTGAATACTTTATTTATCAGTGTACGTGAAAAATCCGTTAAAGGTGTCACGTTGTCAAAACAAAAAGGTCGCTTTGAAAAAAAAAAAAACACTAAATTTACGGAAAAGAGTAAAAAATCAGGGTGATATTAAAATAAACGAGACATACGTGGCCGGTGCGCGGACTGCGCGGGCGCACTGTTTGGGTTACAGTCACGTTCGACGGTAATGACAAATTCGCGACCATTGTTGCTGTTGACTGAGGATTTTTTCAACGTCCAAGGTTTTCATTTTGAGTAACAATACGAACGTGCCAATAGCACATTTTATAGGAATTAATTATGCAAAAAAATGTTTTATAAAGAGTTTATCGGCGTCGAGATTGTGGCGAGGTCGTGACTCAGACAATAAATTAATTTCCAATTACATTTCTAGCTAGGGTCAGAAGTGAAATCTGTTATCACGGTTCGCACTCGCCCTCAAACCATGGATGCGTGTAATTGCGATAAATACGCCAATTAAACGTTAGCTCGATCCTTTGGCTGTAAGTCTAGAGACGTTCAGACCCACTGTTATTAAAGCGCCAATGTTGTCCCACTTTGTAAGCGAACTCTGTCCAACACAAAGACGCTAAGGAAATTGCTTTTCTAGACAAAAGTTTGTCGAAGCTTGATTCGCTTTAGAATTTTACCGTGGTATCAGTCAGTGTCAAACGACGATGAAGTTTATATTTCTGAGGTTTTTAATTCAAGAATCTTCAGTCTAGGTAATGTCTGTAATAAAAATCTGATCAAAGCTTCTTTAATCAATTTCAAATTTTCAGAATACTTCTTCAAATCCGGAACATACTACAGCACACGCATACATCGCACGTAGTGTGCCGACTCAGTTACACCGTGAACAAAAAGTGCGTAATGAATCCAGAACGTTTTAAATTACTCAGTTGGCAAGTGATTTGGGGTCGCGAGCATTAATTACAGCGTCACGCAGGCACATTAGTGTCCTCATTAAGTATGTTAGGCAGCGTTCACACCAAACGTATAGTCGGCCACCGACTGTGAGCGTCCAATATGAAAAACAACTTCAGCCACCGACTGTCAGTTGTTTTTGATACATTTTCAAACTGAACCTTTAACTGAACATTTGTGTGTACGCGGCCTAATGGTTGTGCAAACAATGTAGTGATGGGGGAATCACGCGACGGTGACTTGCACGGACGACCGTGTTCTTGAACGCTTATGTGAATACCGCATCCGTTTTCGAAAGTGAAAAATTAACATGAGTAATTACTTCGTAATTAACAAAACGTCCGATGATTTAATTTGGCGGCCAAGCGTGAAAAATTGTGTTTGAGAATGTTATTTTTTTTAAATGCAGCTGCTGTTGTAGCTCATTAAGAATTCTAATTACAAAAATATTTCTGTGCAGAATTTATTGTGCTCTCAAATATTAATTATTTCATGATTAATATCGAATGGATTGCTCAATTTATTTCAATATTTGTTTACGAAATTAAAATTAGAATTATTGTGTTAATTTCTTGCAGAATAACGCAACAAGTCCATTAATTACAGCTTGCAAATTATTGCTAATTTGACCTCCTAACCAATAATTACTCCGCCAACGGTTATATGATAGTTATTGTACGCGTGCTTTGTTTACATTGTAACATCGTTTGTTTTGCGAAAAAAAAAAACAAGAAAATTCAACGCAGATTTTTCGTTTTTTTTTTTCCGCGATAGATCACATTACCGCTCAGTATGCGTGGAATAATGCTTACTTACTACTTATAAATCAATGTTATTATATTATTTTTATAGCCATTACTGACAATAAAATCGTAGGCGAGCTTGATTCTAAGAAAATGTTTATGTTCTATTGTATTTTTAATTTATTTATTATGTAAATGTAAATAAAATCATTGGCCGTGTTGGTTTTTTAATAAAAATGTGCAATGCTCTATATTGTTGGTTGATTTACCTATCATTTTTATGTATGTTCATGAGATTGTAGGCAAAAAATATCAAGAGCGGGGAAATTCATCATAGGTTCAAAGTATTGTTATCGTAGAAATCGTATTTAAGTTTTATAAATGCTATTTTTCTTTTAGATTTCTTATTATTTAATAAAAAAAAATATTGAAAAATATATTGATTTATAAGTACTTGAAAAGACTATAGACTTTCTTAATCGATTACAAATTTTTAAACCTTCAGACAATTTGCTTAAATTCAGGAAGTACAATCGATATCCCTTAATCGATTTTCAAGACAAATACATATTCCTAGACATTCATTAATCGATGCCATTTAAAACATCCCACCCTATAATTTCAAGTCCGACTCCACAAAAAATATTTTTAAACAACAGTTAAGTTTTCCGTAATCTCTAGTTAAGGTAATGAAAGGGTGGGATGTAATCCGTTACGTTCGTTCTTAATCGCTTACAAATTTTTAAAGCTTCAGACAATTGGCTTAAATTCAGGAAGTACCTACAGTCGATTTCACTAAATCGGTTTTTAAGACAAGAACATTTGCCTAGAATTTCATTAATCGACGCCATTTTAAACATCCCACCCTATAATTTCAAGTCCGACTCCACACAAAATATTTTTAAACAACAGTTAAGTTGTCCGTAATCCCTAGTTAAGGTAATGAAAGGGTGGGATGTAATCCGGCTGTCGTGGGTACGGATCGTGATCGTCGGGAAACACCTGATAATTAGTTAGCTTCGCAGGTGCTTACAGTCTGTCTAGATTCTAGCTGCTGAGCTGGGAAAGTCGAAGTGTGTGATTTGCGTACCTACGTTTTTGAGCTTGAATGTAATTTGTTGTGTTTTTTCGTTGAGTTTCAGTTGGTTAGACGGAAAAATTGTGTTGAACAAAAAAGCTAGGACGGTAAAAAGTAAAAATATGTTTACCGAATTCACAAAAAAAAACAGTTTCACAATTTGACCTATTTTTTATGCCAGCTAGGTGCACTTTAAGTGCAAATTCCCTTAAAAATGAACCTAATAGACTAGACTATGTGGTTGAATAAAAAATGTATAATAAGTAAAAATACTGCCTAAACCCTACCCTATTTCTAGCCTGCGCTTAGTAGATAATGGCGTATTTAGATCTACTCTTACGCGTAGTAGCCCGCGTGCTTAGATAATTGATGAATTGAAAATCACTTTCATCATTCAAATCAAATCAAATCAAAAATGTTTATTTATTTATTTATATTTACTTATTTATTTATTTAGGTATTATTTTTATTTTTTTTTTATTTGCTAGAAAATACATACAAATTCAAGGAAAGATCTTATGTCCTAAAAGTCTTTGTATTCCGCCTGCAAGCAAGCGTGCAAATTATTTTTACGCCTATTTATGTAATTATTATCATGCAATTAATATTATTACAATTATTCTAAACTCAATTATTCATTTTCATTCAATAGTACATACCTAACATAAATTTTTAAATTCCATAAACAAAAGGCAAGCAACGCTTTGATTTTTTACTGCTGCTTCCTGAAATTGAATTGGTCTAATTTCTAGCTCCTGCAACATAGTTATAATTAGCGCATCTTTGGTTGTAAAAAATTGTTTTACGTCAATAAATATTTTATCTTTTCTTTTCTTCGTTTCTCCAGTGCTTTATCATATACTATTATATGAGCAATATTTGTATATATTTGTAATCACGTTCTCGAAAACGGCTCTAACGATTTCGATTAAAGTTGCAATATAGGGGTTTTTGGGGGCGAAAAATCGATCTAGCTAGGTCTCATATCAGGGAAAATTAGTATTCTCCGCATTTTTACCCGAGCAGAGCTCGATCGCCGAAAGTTTAGAACAAGATGGCTACCTTAGAATAAAGACATGGCAGCATGGAATTAGTATGAACTTTCCTATACTAAATGAGCATTCTCTATTTTCATCAGAGCAGAGCTCGGTCGCCCAGGTACTTAATTTCTAAAGTAAGCTTATATTTTCAGATAAAAAAGACACTAATAACATTATTGTCGACTGAATCACACGTTAACCAAGGACAAAAAGCGTTAACAAAGACAATTCCCTTTAATTAAAAAGTAAAGTTAAGTCTTATAGTGACACATGAAGTGGTCATGAATAAAGAAACTTATGAGGGGCACTTTGATTTGATACACTTATTGTGAAGCCCATTGCTTTGCTAAGAACTGGTTCTAAGGACAAAAGAGCCCTTATAATGAGGCCAGCATATTGTATGAAGAGCCCTCAGAATAAGGTCCGATATTCTACAATATGCTTTTTTATAATGGGAGCGAAATTTTTGAGACTCGTTACACTTCGATGCTTGCTCGAGATCGTGTTTAACTGTTGGATTTTGTTTAACTGTTTTTTATTTGACGAATACGTATTTTGCTCATGTTACTCTTGGAATTAAATTCTTGGGATGTTCAACATGTTACTAAAAATGATTTAATAGGTGATGTCAAGTTTGATTTCATTATTTATTTATTTATAAAGGTACGCCAACAGGGTCTGCATATAATATATTATCTGTACTATAGGTAACAATAGCCTCGGACACAGTCGCCAAATACAGGTGAACCAGTAGGTACTCTCAGAAATACGTAGGCGATGTTCACCATTATTATAAAGGCAAAAGTAATTTTGTTTGTTTGTAACGCTTTCACGCTAAAACGGCTGAACGGATTTTGATCAAATTTAGCATATGGGTAGACTATGACCTGGGTTAGCATATAGGCTACTTTTCATCCTGGACCGCAGAAGAAGTCACGAGCAACAGCTAGTTTAGTAATAATGTGGCAATTAAACATATTATTGTCATTATACAGTCTCCTTCAGAAAAAACTAGCAAGTTACAGATAGCGTCAAATCCCTAACAATTTGACATTACAGTCGTTGTGACAAATTCGGAGTAGATTCGAGTTTAACGACTTCAGCTAGAAAACAATAACTTAAAATGGAAGATATCATTTTTTGAATACCCGAAATTGTAACAAAAATTGAGACTTCTTGCTTTCTTTACGAAATCCTCAAACAACGATTTAGAAAAAAAAAAGGAAATTCAATCTAAATCACAGCGACCGTCCACTTAAATCCTGAACGAGAACCGGCGTGAACGACACTTCGTCATTAAATAATAGACAATAATACGATTCTAATACCCAATATCCCGTGTTAGAGAACAAATGTAGACGTGTACATCCTTATTGCATTAACGTTCGCAGTAGAATCGTTGAATCAGATAACAATCCCTGTGGGGACCCAATCTGGACTATTTAGCGCGACGGAATGGGCTCAATTAGGATATGGCGGATATGCGGGCCCCTTACTAGCGGGACCGAGCAGCTCTAAAATGTTGCTTTGTGTGGAGTGTGATGGCGAGTTTGTAGATTGATACCACGGTTAGAAAATTTCATGAATCGTTTGTAATAATTGCTTGCGCTTAGAATTTTATGTTTAACGCGAGAAGTGTCTGAAGATGGATTGAGCTTCTGTGTGTTTTTTTTAGTAATTCTGAAAGCAACACTTATTTTCTATAGGATATTTTATTGAATTGAATGTACAGAATGTACCAAAAGGCAACTAAAAATCTAATAGAGGATCGAAATTACAATTTGATCTTCTTATTTTTCCTAGAAAATATTATGTTAGAAGTCTTCGAACATAACATTCCGATCGATTCCCTCCAATTCGCACGGACAGATATCCATAATTGAAATCCTAATTGAAAGCTGCAGCATTTTAGGTGTCCGTACACCGAACTAACAGTGATTCCTGCTCCGATTAGCGTAGGAACGATTTCGACGACAATCAACAGCAACCAACCGTTAAACATCACTCAAGATTTGGCTCAGATTCAAGGCTCTGTTACTGTTTCTAAAACCAAAACCTGGGTGTAAGAATATGCTCCTTTTAGGAGCAGTAACGTAAATAAGAGGACAATGCATGCTGTGAATATGAAAAGCCGGTTGTGGAAGGACTAATGGCCGGTGGAGCAGACGAGTTCTAGAGTGGAGACCGCGTAGAGAACGCGTATCGGTAAGCGTAGTCTGGGACGTCCCCCAGCTAGATGGACCAATCTTAAAAAGGTGGCTGGGACATACTGGATGCGGAAGGCGGAGGACAGAGTGTTGTGGCGCAGCCTAGGACTTTGAAGAGGCCTATGACCAGCAATGAATTGCGATAGCCTCACTTGATTGAATATGAAAGTCTGTTACTTACCAGTAGTGTTAGGATAAATTCGGCGCCGAGATAAGTTTGTACGAATTAATTTCCCGGATAATTTGGCAATATTTTTAAATGCGAACAACATTTTATCCTGCGCCATGTTATTCTGCCACGATGACAATCAGCAAAATTTATTTTTTTGTTATAAATTTGCGCAGAATTTAATTCGTACGGTCTTATCCCAGCGAGAAACTTACCCAAACGTACTCTATATCAGGGGTGGCCAACATGGTTAGACCCAAGATGGGTCACTGACGACACCCTATGCGATCTACCAATTACATACTTCTTGAAATTATTAATGAAACGGTATATAATTACCTACGTAGTATTATTTATTTTATTAAGAGATCATAAAAATGAAAATTATTCTTATTAACTACTTATTTATAGTAGTGAGGTTAAATAACGTGATGGAACGGTGATTGAAAAATGATACAAGATGATGCACGCAGCAGTTGGTGATTACGTTGCGTGGTCTGTTCTACCTATTTTTTACTTAAAAACTATTTTTAGGTATATTAATTTTTTTTTTTTGTTTTACCACGATCGACTGGACTAATAGCGACGATTGGTCGACTGGTTGGCCATTTCTGATCGATATCAAAACAGGTTAAAGAAAACACAGAACTGGTTTTGACCGACATAAACTGAAAATCGCCAACTGAAATGTTTTCAAGCTTCGAACATCAGCAAGTCCTATTTATAGCTAACTGTTTATTAAGGGCACAGCAAATAACAATGCATTTGTGTAAAACTATACGTTTAGTTGATAGATGGATGTTCTAGAACATGTCCTAATATTTATACAAAGCCATAGTGATGATATGCAAAGCGTAAGTTGGAACAATGTGGGTACTTGGGCTGAAATTTTCCACGACGAATTAAGTAAATCTTGACTCTGTTGACCCGTCATAAATTCATCTCACAGTCAAATCTTTAAGGTAATTTGTGACGATTTTGTAACTCATTTAATGTGCAAGGAATATAAAGTATCCACACTCAGACCGTTACGCAGTTGTGGAATCCGAAGCGAAGCCGAAATTCACTACGAATTTTCGGTTTTTTTTTTTTCATCTAGACCTCATTCTCTCTCTCACTTATATTTAACTAGCGACCTGCCCCTGCTTCGTGCAGTTTTTACGATTTGATCAAACATCAAGATTTATTCATTATTATGTAAGTTTAATATCGCATAATCAGCCTAAAATGTTCCCACTGCTGGGACACAGGCCTCCTCTCTGTGAGAGGGAGTAGGCCGTAATCTACCACGCGGGCTCAGTGTGGGTTGGGAGATATCACATGTCTCCGAATTTTTAAATCTAGGACATGCCGGGTTCCTCACGTTTTCCTTCACCGGTTTGAGAGCAGTGGTGATGAAATAGTTTACACAAAGTAAAGTGACACGACCCACAACTTGTAAGTCGCGGCCGTTACCACTGGGCCACCACTACTAACATTAATGTATTATACCTACACATAAACCTTCCGCAATAAATTCTCTAAATTATGGTGAAAATTGCATCAAAATGCGTGTTGCGTAGTTCAGAAGAACAACCGGGTCACATATACCGACACGAAAAGTGACTTTGTTTTATAAAATGTATAGTTGTTACCCATCAGACCCATCATACCCAACAGATTTTCCCACCCGTACGCAAAATACGCGCTTTGACGTGGAGTTGCGGATACCAGCCCGTATTACCTATTACCTATTACCTATTACCCATTTGTTAATATATTTGTATTGTTATGGTTTTCTCCTTTACAAAAGCAGGTCCCTAATTGGTAACACTGTGTTTGCATTGCTTGATACGGCGTTCTGTAATAACCTGTTGAGTTTAAATATTCTAATAAAATTGAAAACAACTGAAACAGGAGTTTTGAGACTATAATGCCTTGTGTTTATGGATCAAGAATTTTACTCTAACTATGATCAGGACTAGGGTTGGGCTGAGCATTTTAACGTGAATTTCTTTAGATGTTTTCAGATAATTTTTAGCTGATACCGTGACTGATATTGCTAAGGTTGTAAGTAGTACCAAATTAATCGAAAACCTTTGATGAAATTTGTAAATCAAGATTATCTGACTACTGGTTTATTCGCACGAATATACCCGCCCGAAACGGGCGAATCGACAATTGAAAGTAGTAAAAAAAACCTTAAGCGGTTCGCCAACTCCGGAATACGTATAAGGTAATTGTCACATTTTGAATTTTATGGAATTAAGTGAAGAAAAAAAGGACACTAACTTTACTGCATAAAATTCAAAATGTGCCAATTGCCTAATATGTATTTCTGGAGTTGATGAATCGATTATTATTTTAAAGTGTCAATTAGCCCGTTCCGGGCGAGTAAATTCGTGCGAATTAACCACTAAGCAATCAAAGTGCGTCGGAGTACTGGCGTCGCGCCGACCAGAGCTTATTCATTATTATAATATGATAAACGGACGTCGACTCTCGTTCAATTTCTCTTAGAATGCACGTAATTTTGCGTTATCTATATATTAGCATCGTCAAATGTGTGGTTTACATAACAGATGTGGCAGGCACCGTATGTTTTAATAGATATCAAGGAATTGATTCACTTAGTGCATGTGCGGCAAATAGCGAGTCTACAGTCTTAGCCAATATCTTCTTTTCTTTTGCTTCCCAATTGATTTCTTCTTTCATTTCAGAACTCACTGGCAGAGCTCCCAGTTGATGACGATTAACGAAGAACAAATTGATTGTCAGATGATCTTGATCTGTCACCTACTAAGTGTAATTTTATAGATACCTAAGTAGGTACTTAATGTACGCTATCAACGACAAAATAGTTATCTATATTTTTATGTACAACACCGTTCTTACATCTACCTAAGTCTCTCTTCTTTTCGTGTGGTTAATCACTAACCTCGTATCAGAGTTTTTAAGTCGCCCATGGGCCTCTGATTTGGCTTCACATGCCGTCGAGAAATATCTCTCAGGCATTTCCTCACGATGTTTTCCATCACCGTTTTTGATGCAAGTGATAATAATATAATAGGCACGTAAATCCGAGAGTTAGAGGTTGGAGGAGTTTTGTTTTTTCTGTAGGGCATCTCCTAGCTGACCTCTAAGGTCATGACTATTTAACCGGGCTTTTCTGTGGCTGCCTTAAGCTACTTAAAGCCTCCAGCCAGGGGCAAAAAACTATGCTAATTAAAACTAGACGAGCGCTTGCTAAGGGCACCCCCTGTGGGGTACGAACCTCGGCTTAAGGCGTCGTTGGGGGAGGACATCAAAGATGGGACGGGCTGATGGCTTTACTAAGTATTTGGATAGAAGTACCAGTAGTCGTAGGTAGAGTCCACGATACCACTGAAGCTTTTTTGACGCGGCGCTAACGTCTATGTCATTACATCAGATTGCGTATAAAAAAATGTAGTTCCACAATTTTCTGCCAGATTTCAGTGGTGGCGCGGACTTTACCTACTGAATTAGGTATTATGACAGAACTGTTGACATGACTAGGCATTAAGTGTTGTCTACTGTCCTCTTATGTTACTTATTTTTGTCCTGATTGGTCGTGCTGACAGGCTATGTGACAGATGCAGTTTAAATTACTCTTCCATTCATAAAGTAAGGTAAATTGATCAAACACTTACCTAGTGTGGCAGTGTGTGTGATATCACGACCATATCAATGCGAGTGGAACAGTGTGAATGAACATGGTCATTATCATACAGTTACTATTTTTTTAGGGAACTAAATATTCTGTGCTACCGAATAACTAGCATAGTAAAACGGTTTTACTCGTAGGATATTCAATTCATATAAACAGCGTTGTAGTAGAACTCTCTATGAGGTAGTCATAACACGTTTTGATACTTTACAATTATTTGCAAATAATAATATTATTGATATTAAAATATTTCCTAATTTTCTCGGTCACTTATTTTTGGCAAGCACATAATAATTTCCAAATAACTATTAGCCTCTCATGCACGAGGTTGTGGGTTCAAATCCGGGCAAGTACCAATGTGGCTTTTTCAATTCATATGTACTTTCTGAGTTTATCGTGGATATCACTAACATCGGTGAAGGAAAATCATCGTTTGGAAACCTGGACTTATAGTTAATATAAGTCTGAAATCGCTAACTCGTCTTGAGCAAGCGTGGTGATCAATGCTCGTGCCTTCTTTGTATGAGAAGAGGCCTTTGCCCTGCAGTGGAACAATAATGGGCTGCTTATTTTTATTAAAAGCACCCAATATACCGTTCTCGTGAATATCACTGTATTGTATTAAAAAAACACTTACCCAGGGCGCTGCATGAGAGCCGTGATTCATGTTTGGAAAAGGTCCATCTATTTCAAGAAATCGAAGTTGTTGTTGTATTGACTACAATTTTGCAGTGAAAGTAAACTCAAACAGTCAGACTGTTTAGTATGATCAACCGAACTCAATAATTTTTTTACAAGTCTACGTAGGTGTCAAACAAACATATTACAAATTAAAGCCGCTTTTCGTGTCTGTCCGTGTGACCGCTTTGTTCTTCTAAACTATATAACGGATTTTGATGCGGTTTTTACAATCATTTAGAGAATTTATTCCGGAAGGTTTATGTGTTTACAGTATAATATTTAATTTACATATAATAAAGAAATCTGGGTGTTTTGTCAAGTCATGCGAAGCAGGAACCGGGTCACTAGTAGATAAATATGACAGACGCGTCACTCCGATCAAGATTGTTGGAAGTCCACCTATTGTGTGAACGTGACACCAATCATTAGCATCAGATCACAGCTTTGCGATCACATTTCGATTATTTATGCTTTTTTGTCACAGATTATGTGCGTACTACCTTTGTGCCTACTTGAATGTCTTGTGTATGTCTATGTATTTATTTGTGTCTGTTCTGTGTTTGTGATTTTCAAGACACAGGCAAACAGACATACAGGTAGAAAAGGTGTGTTTTATAAAGTTATATTTGGGTTAGTATAACATTTTAAATGGTTATTGGACCAGATAACAGAAAATAAAATATATTGATAAACTAGGTAGGGTACCTCATTTAACAGAAAATAGTGTTTTAATTAAAAACAATGTAAATGACAGTTTATGTCAAGTCAAAATATAACAACAAAGTTTTGCACTTACTAATTCTAATTTCAAATCCTCATTTCCGCCATTGTAAATTGCAATCAGCGAAAAACCAAAACAACTGCATAAAACTAAATAAATGTTCGCCATTAAAGTTTCCTTATTTAACCCGGTGAGCGCGGTTATCGCGAAATATAATTAAGGTGCAACCTCAATAAGCAGCAATGCGAAGACTTCATTCCTAGGTATTTATAGTGGTAATGAAAATATCGGGGCGGGTCGGCACGAGCGCGGTAACCACCGCCGTGCTTAGAATGTACCACTTGTTACCTGTGCCTACGTTGTTGCCACGTTATTCTTAAAAAAAAAAACTATTTTTTATCTGTGATATTTTGAATTAAGAATGTTATGACGACACTGGCTGTGTTGGCGTGTTAGAATGTATGGACCATAATGTTACCTGTGTTTTTTTTAAATATTTATTTATGATTTATTATTAGTTAGAAATTATTATTTAGTTAGAAAGTGCTGATGTTACTGGCAGTGATGGTAAACAAATGACGAGCGTATATACCGCCGCGCTAGAATGTACCACTTGTTACCTGTGTTTATGTTGATGCCAGGTTTTTCACATTTAATTATTTTTTTCTATGAAATTTAAAATTAAATATGGTCGTAAATTATAATTATTTTGATTATAATACAACCTGAAACTGACCTGCAAATCGCAAAAAACGTAAGAAAATCTTAATTATGCGGCCTACCATTACGGATCAACATCACAATCACGATCACTTAATACAATTTTTTTAGTTGATCATTTTCTTTTTTTTAATTTTCTTTTGATAATTTAAATTTAGAAGACTATGATGTCACCGGCAGTAGCGGTTAGCACCAGTCGTTATAAGTTCAAGATGCAATGGAATTGGGATATTGATATCAGCATTAGTAGGTATTTTTCTGAGGTGTTTCTTGTCAGGATTTATGAACAACTCACATCAAGTGAATAGAAGAGAGGTGTTTTGTTACACAGGTTGGTTTTTGTTAAGAGAAAAATTGTGGAAACTGGAAATTCCTCCCACCCCTGGGTGTGAATTATGCAAAGATAATGTAGTTATTTCTATTATGTATTCATATCGGTTACACTTTAATGTTTATATAACGAAATTCTTAATGCTCATGTGCTAGCTAATGAGCGTAGACAATTCTCTAGAAATAGTTAACATGTTCTTAAAGTTTTTTTTTCAGTATGTAGCTACCTACAAAGATGATTTTTTTACGAAAATAGCAGTAGCTTATTAACTTAGCTTTAAAAAAAATGATAATTGTGATACTCAAATATTGAAACGGTCTCTCCTAAATACAGATTACTCAGCTAGGAGAGCAGCGATTCACCCAACAGTTCGTTTTAGCTACACCATGTAATTAATAATGCATACTTTGTAAGTCCCTCATGTACTGCAAAACCTTTATGGACCTAATAAAAAAATGCAAAATCAAAATCTTTTATTTCACATTAACCTACATGGGCACTTATGAAACGTCAGAAGCTAGGTGCAAGGTTCCAATGGGTAGCTTCCTATGGAGAAGAGCTGACAAGAAACTCGGTTATTCTTTTAAAAATAATTAATAGTTAAGTATAGGAGGACAGTCAATTCAAATTCAAAATATGTTATTTCACATAAACCTACAAGGGTACTTATGAAACGTCAGAAGCTAGGTGCACGTTTCAATTGGTCGTTTCCTATGGAGAGCCGGCAAGAAACTTCACGGTTACTCTTTTCAAAATAAATGGTTTTTACAATATTTCCAAATAACAGTGTTAATAGGTATGGGAGGACCTGCGTAGGCTTTTCAACAAGTACCATGTACTTAAAAGAATAGAAAATAAAATTCTAAACTTGTCTTAAAACACTGTTACATTCGAGATAGGAGCCTAGAGATCGGTGTTGGGATAATTTGACATATACTTGTCTATAGAATTTCGGCTTCAGTAGGTATTTACAGGAGATAAGAGAGATTAAGAGACAGTTAATTAGAGGACTTACAATAGATAGGCCGAGAAATGTTGTGATAAGGCAACGTTGCGGTTTTAAAATAAGATGTAGTGACAAAAATTGAAGACAGTATTGTTAGATGGTTTGGTCATGTTGAGAGGATAAATGACAGGCGACTAACAAAAAGTATTTGCAAGGCAGATGTGAGTGGAAACGCCGGGAGGGAATGCCCTAGAAGGACATACAGTGACCTTATTGATGTTCTTCAGAAAGGTCAGGTGCGTAGTACTCGCAACCGCGTGCGTGTATGACCAAATGTTTGAAGCACAAGGAGCAGGTGGCATTCTATGGTTTCTGTCTCCCGTAAAGAAACGAAGGCGTGAGTTTATCTATGTATCTAACCATAGAATTCTATGAAGCTCTTATCTAGGGGGCTTCAAAAGACCGTCGTTTCCTTCAAATTATGGTAGATCGAGATGCCTCTGCCAAAAATTTGGCATATGTAACATTAACGTAAGTAAATGTTATCAAATTAAGTGTCCTAGCCTTGAATAACTATGTATTATGTAATTGGAAGTCGATACAATCTCAGTATATAGGTTAAGTGGCAGTTATTTATGGCAGCATTTATGATATTGACAGTATTTACGATAGTGCAGAAGCTATAAGATAGCTGTCTGTCTTATGCCTAACATTTTGTAGATATCTTTATTTTACTAATCAAAGTAGCCCTAAAAAGCACGTTAATGCTCGATTCCTACAAGCAAAAACGAATTACTTTGCTTACCAATGGTAGCATTTTTTATTGCATATTAATAGATGAGTAAGCAAATTTTATCTATGATAGCTACTATACATATGGGAGGGTCTACTATGCAAAGCTATGAGGTCTTCGCTTCATTATTTGTAAAGACACAAGTCTTAATTTTAATCATTAACGGTCCGTAAATAATAGGAATCGGACATAACCCGTTGGTCCCGGCTATCATTCGTACACAGGGTAGTCAGAAACCCAAAAGTTTGACAATCAGTTCTACCAAGGAGTATCGCTACCTAATAACTGGGAAGTCAAATAGGCGGTCGCTCCATGTGAAATATTGGTGTTCAGCTACATCCGGTTAGATTGCACGCTGATCCTATAGTTGGGAAAAGGCTAGGTGGATAGATAACTAATCAAAGTAATTGACTCCTGAATATGTTATTTCAATTGTTGTATGGAATATTTCTAGACCATTCTGAAGCAAACAAGAGATGCAAGGGTTCCCAGCAAGTATTGTTGAGGGCCTGGTTGTGGATGTCAGATGGGATTTTTTGATGGATGTTTCAGCGTCATAAAAAAATTGGCAAAAATTAATACATGTCATTTTTAAACTTAAACCTCTTTTTAACTCCTTACTGGGCGTAGATTGCCTGTTTCAAAATGGAGTAGGAATATTGAAGTAGAGTAACATTAGCCCAATACATTTTTGCTGGGAATCTTTCCGTGCAGAATTGGACATAATTAATTAGGACCTGTGATAATGAGGGAAATGCCGTCAGGAAAGTTTTAAGTATGAGGATGGCTATAAGAAGAAATGATGGATGGGCAGTGTAAAGGATGATATGGATAGAAAGGGAGTGGCTACAGAGATGACGATTAATAGATAAGTATGGAAGGAAAAGACGTGCCGACCACAAATTAATTGGTAAAAGAGCAGGAGAATAATGAAGAACCTATATGATCAAGTTTTGAGTTAATTTTTTAATTGAAAACTTCTTTAGGCGCGTTGGGTATTTTTAAGATGGGACTAAGCAATTGATTTCGTGACACTGTTACCGACACCAACATTAAAAAGACATCAACGCGCGATACATTATTTTCTGCACAGTAAAATTGTTCAAGTTTTCACTTCTGTCGGCACTCCCGGAGTACAACTTTTTTTGTCGGTCGAGCTTTATCTACCTACTTACTTTACTTATGATACCCAGCAGCAATTAGATAGCTACTTTCTAATCATATTGAAGACTATAAATTTTATAAAGGCTTGATCAAGCTTAATAAGTTTATTGATTAGAGCTTTAAGACCTTTGCAAGAAACTTATCGGGAATAAGTAGATATAAAAACTAATGTATTTAACATCTATAAATACCAGCCCTTCAATGGCTTCTACTAATTTATGAGACTTCAGCCCCTATTTCGTAACTTTCAAAGATGATATTTCTAAATCTACGAGTGAAAATTCATCATCATTATCTGCCTAGCCTTTTCCCAGCTATGTTGGGGTCGGCTTCTAGTCTAACCGGATGCAGCTGAATACCAGTATTTTACATGGAGTGACTGCCTATTTGACCTCCACAACCCAGTTACAGCGAAATATGATACGTCTTAAGACGTAAGACTGGTTGCCACATTTGTATGAAGTTAATTGTTATTAGCAAAAATCACCATGCCGCCTCTTTTGCCAACAACCTTTCGACTCTACAGAACAAAATGACATCTACTTTTTAATAGAAACAAATTACCCACTCAAAAACTCGACAATATTCTCTAAAATGACGAGAGAATTATCTAAGGAGCATAGCGGAACAAACCACCGTCACGACGTCGGCTCAGCGCAGATAATTACCGCTAATCCGCTGTTTCTCTTTGTTAGCCAAACGATTAAAATAATCATCACGACTTGAATTCACTGAAATGAGACGTTTTCTTCCCTATTCTGTTATAAGTAGGTACAGTTAGCGAAGGGGTTAAGGTGGTATGGTGTGCAGGGTATAGACTACAGATTACATTCTCTTTTGAAAGAATTCGATGTTTAAATTCATAGCGATTTATTTATAAATGTTGCTTAATGTTAATTAATGATTAACGTCTACTTAATCACAATATTTTTTACGTTTTTATGTCACTTAACATAACGGCAATGGCTTTTAACAGCTAGGTTTTTAATTAGGTAACAGGATTTTAATCTTTGAAATCAGTTCTAAGTAGTATCTTGTGCCAAAACATATTTCGTAAGTTTCCACAATGTAAAATATTTCCTGATCTATGTAAAAAATGCCTACTGGCGGGGCATAGTTTTGGTATTTTTTAATGTAAACATCTGTAAACTGCAGTCATTTTAATTTTATTTATTGTTTTTGGGTGCTAATTCAATGTGTTAAGACTGCGTGATTTAAAGTATTCATAATAGCCCTTTCATATATTAACCACTGAACAAAAGAGTCCAATGGTTTTTTTTTGACACAAGACGAACAGAGAGATGGACAAAATCACCACGATTTGGCACAAGCAAGCCGATCCTTTACCTGCACACTTAACAATTTGGCTGCCCGTACCTATTATGATAACTGTGTGGGGCACGGTAGCTACATTGTCGTAAATAATCAGTTTGCAACATCGCTAATAAAGCCGCACCGGGTGCTTATTAGCAAATAGCTCATTACGTTGTTGTCTTAAATATCAGTTAGATTAATTGGACATTGAGTGCTGTTCACTGCTTCATTAGTAAAGTATCCTCTGGTAACTAGTTGTTTCCTTTAGACTTTGTATGTGATCATTATTTTTGTTGTAACTTGGAGAATAGAGACTAGGCCAGTGTTCTTTATAAGTTAGTGTACTTAGATAAATGTTTTAAGAAGATTTAAGGCCACGGTACCCACCTATTGATAACCAGGATAAGGTGACCGAAGAATTTGTGAATACCTATGTCATGAGCAGAGAAGTTCTAATACAGTGATCATTTTTAGTTTGTGTAGGTAATTTTTCAATTGATTATTAAAATTAGTAATTAAAATAAATATTGATTCATATGAAATAGATTGTCGTCAAAAACACGCGGTGATAGTAAAACAATACCTCCCTGATACAATTTGGAATCAGGCTTCTCATAGAGATATAGGTACCGTCAACTGCCCTAACTTTGCCTCGCGTCCTGTTTGCCTATAATGAAAAAGATGTAATATCTTTTTCATTTTACTTGTATGGCAATCGAACTTTATTATTCTAATAAAGTAAATAATTATTAAAAAAAAAAACAAAAACCCGACTGCAGTTATGTGTTTTTCCAGTCGGGTTTTTTGTTATTTTAAATAATTTGCTTTATTTCAAACTTTTTAGTTTTATTAAAAAAAAAAAAAAAATATATATATTTGATTGACCCATTACTAGCTTTTATTTGATACCAATAATGTAGTAATTATTTTTTTTAAACCAAGTCCTCATTTTTTATTTGTTTGCAGATGCAATATATAAATATTAGACAGTCTATGTCACTCCCACAGTTAAGACGAATCTAACGACACCTCATAAGTTAAAATCCATCAAGCCGTTTAGGCTACAGAGCGTGCCAAAGGATGTCTATATACATACATACATACTCTCGAAAAACATTATCCTCCTTCTGGGGCAGTCGGGTAAAAATGTATTAAAGTTTCGTTTGCTATACAAGTAAAATGAAAAAGATATTAGGTACATATTATTTATTATAGGCAAACTTAGGACGCGAGGCAAAGTTCGGGCAGTTTACTGGTACCTAGATTTTCTCATTCTTATTGAAGAAATAGTATTATTTTTCAGCGCTATCCATTTCTTGAAGAGATAGTGCCTCTATCGCAAGCGGCAAACACACTTTGTTTCTAATCCACATAACTAGGAGATACATTAACTTGTTCGGTGGTCAGTAAACGTGGAAATGGTCATTAACTTAACTACGTAATGGCAATTTGCGGCAAGAAACAAGAATCTTTTAGTATGTTACTTAGTTTTATACTTCGAAACTGTCAAGAACATACATCTTTATTAAGTTAAATTGCTCATTGAGTTAGGATTAGATTCAGAGATTTTTTGTTTCAATAATTTTTTAAGAAATTAATAAGCACGTCACGAAGTTAACAATGCCGAAATGTTTATTTAGTTGTTTAACCTGTATCTAACAAGTAAATCACTGCCAGTAATGTACGAGACAAGAATAAAAATATCTTATTTAATGAGTCACTATCATAGAGACTTTAAATATTACAGATGACTTGGGACTGACCTGTCTCTCCAAATGATTTAAACATGATTTGATCTTTCATGTATTATTACAATTTGGGCGCCAATTATACTTAAGGTAGATGAACTGGTCCAGAACAAGCGTGTTTTCTTAATTCTCTATGAATTAACAGATATCTTCTAAAAACGCTACCAACTTACATTAATCATTTCGCGTTATTTAAGGCAATGGCCTGTAAAATTTTATTAGAGAGGCAACCGAACGGCGAATGGTAATCTGGGTTTTGAAGTGATACCGAACTCCCTGGTACCGGCCGAATGTACCCCAAATGGACGGGGGCAGAGATATAGGGGATGGGGGCAAAACACTTTGACATGGCATTCTAAATTTTAGCTCTAATAAGTGCAAGGAATTTGTGTGTATCAATGCCATCTAATTTTTATAAAATTCACCCTCATTTTCAGTGATAAATCATCGGTAAGGAGTTTCAAGAATTGTATACATTATTTCAATTATAACGATTTTGGCAACCGGATGGTATTGATATACACAAATTCCATGCAGTTATTAGAGCGCAAATTTCTGCCGTCCATTTTGGGGTCCATTCGGACGGTACCAGGGAGTTCGGTATCACTTCAAAACTCAGATTACTATTCGCCATTCGGTTGCCTCTCTGATTAATTTTTACGTGCCATTGCCTTGAAATGATTCATGTAAGTCGGTAGCGTTTTTAGAAGGTATCTGTTAATTCATAGAGAATTAATAAAACACGCTTGTTCTGGAAGGGTTCGGTATCACTTCAAGACCCAGATTACCATCCGGTTGCCTCTCTGGTAAAATTTTACGTGCCATTGCTTTAACTATGTAAGATTATTACTGAGAAAAAGCGTCATTACATATGTGTTGTTTATATACAAGCAAATAAATGAGCTCCAAATGACGTCTGATGATGAAATGACTTGACAAGAACCAACCATTGTTACCGATGCGTCGTGATGTCGTTTTGATTAGAAAACTAACTATATATAAGTAACGAATGTGGCGTTGGTCGCATCACAAATCAATTTCTCAAATTGAAACATGACTGTAGGTACAATGCTTGTTTTTTCGATTCTGCCTGGCCCCCATTGACGTCGGTGATTGAACTTCTAATTGGCAATGAGAACTGTCATCGGTCACGGTAGTTGCAGCGGTCACGATACTGGCAGCCAATGGCCAGCTGGCCCAACAATCGCGACATAGGTGACAATTTTGTACGCAGACCATTTAACTGTCCAATATCGGACAATCTATTACGAAACTTATTCTTCCTCATGAGGTATTTTGTTTTCTATTATCGAGAATAACTGTATCATCTCTGTGAAAGCGGTTTAAATGAATGCTGCTGGTACCTAACATACATCTAGATTCATCAGTTGATAGCCAGAGTTGATGTGAAAATTACTACCGACACGCTAATAACCAAATTAGTTTTACCTATTATGATTAGGAATTTCCCGACGACTACGTCACATTTATAAAATTGAATGTTATGTAACGTAATAGAAAAATAACCACTAACATTGAAACAAAGTGATTGTTTTAATTACATGCGAGGCTGTTCGTTAGTTTGCGAATGCCTATTAGTGATGATGGCGGGTAATTACACAAGTATGTTTATAGAGTGGTGATACATGCATAGATAGGTACACAGTGTTTAGCGTCGGTATTCAGCAGATCGTGTCGCCACCGCGCATACATTTCCTACATCGCTCTTAACGGTGTTAACTCATTACCGGCTGACGTTGTCTCAACCATTTGAAGAGACAAAATGGCGTCCGCTGTTGTAAATTACCATATTTTTAGTAAAATTGACACTTTGCCATTATCTACCGGTCGGGCACCGCAGTGGAGTCAACGCCCTCAAACCATCCGGATCTAATTACGTAGTGTCATTAACATTGCGGAGGCGGCACGTCGGCCTAGGAAATGGAATCGAATCATTAGTAGTTTGATTACAAAAAAGGCTTAATAGAAATATAATAACATCCGACGGAGAAGAAATTGTAAAAAGATTGTAGAGCAATCCAATAATTGGCGGTTATTTGTCGATACGGTTTGGAGCGGATAATGGGTTGGGACGCCTCAACGTGACTCCAGGGCGTACTGGACGACCCCTCCCCCCGTCCCCTTGCCTTCAGTCCTCACAGTCATTATTGTTTAGAGAGATTTGCAGATCGATCGCTATGATAGCCATCGTTGATATATGTCTACTTAACAAGTACTTTTAACTATGCTACCGAGCTACTTTATCATGATTAAATCTATGTTACAACAAGTAGATCATGCCTCCATTCTTTGATTTGACTATTTCAATGTTACGAAGCATTTCTGATGTAATTTTTTTTTTCTCTACTTTTCTGCTATTTTTGACGTTGTACGTGAAATCTTCTCGCGTATTATCATTCATGTTTCATCCTTTTATTAAGGTGACACAGCGAACAATATTATACCATATTCTATTCAGTAAATCTTTACACCAAGTGAAAACACGATTTGGCGTGAAGATTTGGAGTTAACAAAGCGTTTTGTGATCATTTATCGGCGGTTGCAACGGTTACTTACGAAATTCTCGTAAAACTGACGCCATTGAACGTTTACGGGTGATGTTAGGCCACGAACGCAGCGTGACGACGGTGGCGGGTTAGATGTCACCAACGTACGAGAGGTTACCTATGTTGTTTTGACAGTTGTTACAAAAGCTAGCCTAATAAAGCTCTTCTCCACACCTAACCATTTCTGTTTGTTCGCATTTCTAGTTTATAGAGGACGTTTTGTACCTTTGTCGATGTCAATCCTTAAATTCTCTTAGGTGCTGTATAACTAGGTATAACTAAGAGAGTATAACAGTCTTATGGAGCTATGTCTCAATAAATACTTTTTTCTTTCTTTGTATGTAATAACTAGTCAAGTGTATCTAGGTATTCAACGTGCTTTGCAGTTTCGAAATCTAGTGGGGAATCTATCTAATTAGCTTTTATGATTTTACAAAAATCTTATAAAACCCATACGGATGTAGAATTTATTAAATCGATCTATATTAGATTTGCTATAAGTATCAATTTATATAATTTATGTCATTTAATATGTAACATTATTTTTAAGTATGATATTTATGTGTCATCTATATTTGGCATTTGTTTTAATGTTAGTCTTAAATCATACCTATAGTGAATAGGTATCTTATCAAAATCTAACCTATTCTCATCCACCCACCTCTTTTTAAGAGCAAAATTTTAATATTTTATTCTAAACTTAATTTATAATGTCAAATTCACATTTTTTTTGCATTAATTATAATACCTACTTAGATAGAGCTGCTTATATCAAAGTGTCCTTAAAGACAACGATCTTGCCTTCACCAAAACCTCGACTCATGAATCGTTGGTTCCAAGGCCCAACCTTACGTTAACAACAAATTTCTGTATAAAACTATAAATCAAAAACTAAGCGTACGAGCGTGAAGTATCTTAACTAATACGTGATAACCTGGTTTTATACTTTTTTATATACAAATATTACCTTTTTATAAAAATATTACGAGTCACGTTAAAGGTCGTAGGATACTTGTAGTGTTACAACTTTCTGTCAGATAATACGGGTGCTTAAAAAATGGGTACGTGCGTCTTTATTTTGACGATTGATTTGACCTTGCTCTATTTATCATTGTTATAGGAATTGCTGTGATATAAACGGTGGTCAGTATTGGTTTAGTAAGATAGATGGATCTAGATTTAGGTGCGAGATACCTAGAGTTTAAAGGCTCTCATAATGCACGTTTTCGTAATTTGTTTCGTTTGTGGGCTACCAGCAGCTTCGCCGGCGTGATATATCTTTATAAATTATAACCTAAGTTACTCAGTGATAAAAGAGCATATTACAGGTGAAATAATTTTTAAATCGGTCCAGTAGTTATTGAGTTTATTCATTACTAGCTTCTGCCCGCGTCTATAACCTTCCTCAAGAATTGGGGTATCTAATGTAAAAAGGATTTTTCAAAGCCGACTGGTAGTACCGGAGATTACCCCCTACATACAAACTTACAAAAATCAAACAAACAAATGTTTTCTCTTTATAATATTAGTGTAGAGAAGACTAAAATGAATGACATGAAATGATAATAAGATACAAAAAAGCTTCAAAATAGACTCTCATTGTCTTAGCCAATTTATCGTTGTTTTCGGAAACCTTCTCATCACTAATTTCTACATTTTGTAAAATACAACTTAGTTTTTATCCCACTTTCATCTGAAACCTCCTCCTTCTGAAAGAATCCTACCTACTCCTCAAAGTGGAAGTCAAATCGTTTATTTTGAATAGGCACATAAAAGGCATGAGGAGCTTGTGGCTAAGTAATTACAGCCGCACGGGTCGATCGATCAGGTTAAGCTACGCTTGCCGCAGTTGGTCCGTGGATGAGTGACCATCTTTAAACACCAAGACCCCCTCCTTGCCTCGGAAAGCACGTTAAGCCGGTGGTTCCGGCTGTCATTTTTAGATCTTTGACAGTCGTTACGGGTAGTTAGAAGCCAAAAAGTCTGACAACCAGTCTTACCAAAGGGTATCGTATTACCTAGTAACTAGGTTGTGGAGGTCAGATAGGTAGTCACTCCATGTAAAATACTGGTATTCAGCTGCATGCGGTTAGACTGGAAACCGACCCCAACATAGTAGGGAAAAGGCTAGGCACATTGATTTTGATCCATGTCTACGCAATGTCAGCGAATTGCAAGTGCTGATGAGGCACCTAAAAGGCACTTTTGAAGGTCAACATTTACAAGAAAATAGAATTGATTATAGTTGTCTCAATAAAAAAGATTCTCTACTTATTTTCATAATAAGGAATTCAAATGCTTTTTAAGGTTCCGTACCCGAAGGGTGCCAAGCCGATCCTTATTATTAAGCCTCCGCTGTTCGTCCATCTGTCTGTCAGCGGGCCGTATCTCATGAACCGTAATAAAGTTTAATTTTTCACAGATTGTGTATTTCTATTGCCGCTATATCAACATTTATTTTTATTTTTTATAAAGTTAATAATAAAAGGGGGTCCCGATATAAGAAACAGGTTTTTTTGTGGCGTGTTTTGCTGGATCTTATACGGTACGGAACCTTTCGTGTGCTAGTCAGACTCGCACTTCTTTTCCTTAGGTAGACAGTGAGATACTATTTCATGCGACAAGCAAGTTTACCTTAGTTCCCTCCCCCTTAGTTTTCGAAGGGTTCAAAAAGCACAGCTACTGTTGGAAGTTCCATTCCTAAGTGCTTAACATCATATTCCACTCTCTTGCTATCATAATCTAACATTCTCAAATTGTAAGGTAACCATTTTTACTTTGTTAACTTGGCTTTCCAGAACCACAAGATACAAGCGACGCTTAGTTTGTGGCTCATGTCTCATGTATTATTACTTTATATACATTAGCACACATGCCATAAAGGCTAAGTAATCATTGTCTTCTATGGCTTTAGTGATCAGTCAATTATTGTGAATGTGAGGACTATGTGGATATTATTATTATTTTAATTTCTCAGCTAGTTTTAATGATGGTCTGGCAGTTCGAGTAGTTTATGCGGCCTACACTAATGTCCTTTCTTTGGTATTTTTTGTCGAGTTGAGCTCCACGATTATTGATAAATGCTTGCACTGACTGGACAGGTCAACTCAAATCTGGGTGGTTCTTTCCTCAAAAGACCATTTCAGACACTAATCTACATGGTCCTCATATGGGCTGACCAAGATTTTATCTGGACTTTAAAAGAGACTGCGACCTCTTGAGTTTGTTTCGGCCTTTGTTCTCAGAGTAGTCAGGAAATTTCGAACTCATCTAGCTTATTTTTAATATTTTTTTAAAATGACGTGTTAAAGTGATTCCGATATACTATTTACAGAATAAACAATTTCATTTCAGTGGGATGTGGTGCATCATGCGGTTTTTTAGGTACCTTATCAAGGTAAGTATCAATAATGCAGTTTGCTGGTTTGGGATCTAGGAGTATTCATAATGTTTTGTGTTCATTTGATTTAGAACTCTCATTTCAATAGCTTACCTTCCTAGAGTTTTATGAGTGAGCATAAAGTTCACGAACTCCATATAGGTAGCTAGGTACCGTCATTCACTGATATATCCTAATGTCATATTGATACTCTATAGTTCGAAATTTGCATTATCGTAATAAATATTAAAGTATAAGTACCTAGTAGGTATTTACAGCATAGTGTAGAAATTTGTCTCGTCTATTATAAGAGCACTACGTTTTGAGGGCTGTCTGTAACCTTAAAAAAATATTATTCTCGATTTGAAATGAATATTTTTTGTTTTTTTAAATCGTTTATCAGACAAATATTTTTATACGTTAGATGAATCATTACGTAAACTAACTAGATACCTCCTTTCGGTTCGTAAGGTTTAACAGCACCAACCTGAGCTTTTGATAAATAGTTTGACCTAGAGTCCTATGCTGTCATTGACCAAGGAAAATAATGAGCTTTCAAGACTAGCTCCCGCCAGCGGCTTCGTCCGCGTGATATCTTTATAAATTATGGCCTATGTTACTCAGTGATAATATAGCATTCTACTGGTGAATGAATTTTTTAAATCGGCCCAGTAGTTTTCGAGTTTATTCATTACAAACAAAAATAATAATCTTTTCTCTTTTTAATATTAAGGTTTAACTAACGGGTAAGATATTTTTTATAGCATCAACAATATTCTACCAACATCGCATCAATGATCCGCCTACTTACCGTCATGATATCGATTTCATAAAAAATCTATTGTATTTTTTAACAAAAAAAGGCTTATTTTATGGTAAGCACGTCCTATATTATTGCCTTTTACAATGAAATAATTAGTCAGGTCGCTAACGGGAAGATTTTTTACTAAGCTGCAGTTTTTCCTTTGTACGTTTGTAATTTAATATTTTTTTAAAGAACCTCAATGAGTGGGTGCGTGAAAAACTTATGTGTATTGTGAATAAATCAAGGTGTAGTGATATCTTTTTCTTACAACGAAAGTGGGTGGTGATTTAAAATAAGGCAAAGTGGGTTTTGGAAACCTTCGGAGGCATTTGTTTATGTATTTTTTTTTCGGGTTTTGAGGAAACCTGTACTTCATTTTCAGAGTAAAATGTAACTTATGAAGAATCCATTAGGTAGAGGTGAAGAGGTCGCCCAGCATTCACTTCGTGAAAAATACCTCCAGATATTTTTCAGTCGCCTTTGTACCTAGACTGGATAACCTATATGGAAATAAAATTGGCGATGTCGATTCCTACCTAATAATATGATTAAATAAATAAAAAATATTTTAAATATATATTAAAAAAATAAACATTTAAAGAGGCAATGTGTGTACCTAACCTAACACTAAATGCTGATTCGGAACTTTACTTATTCTTATTTCAACATCAGGCTTTGATTGGGTCGAATAAGAGAAGCTGTGTTAAATCTACAGGAAGAGCCTTCAGGAATGTAAATTCTTGGAGGTTTCAATTCAAATAAAGTTTTCTCCACTATAATTGTGTGTGTTACCTAAGAGATCCATAAGCTGAGTCAGTAGTTAATAATAGGAATACGGTTGTTAGGTCTATTGCGATGTGCCGTCACGATCGTTTTCATAATTGTTCAAGAAAGCACTTATTACTTCTAAACTGTATAAACTAGCAATCTGTTTTTGCTGCTCATAGAGCATGAAAAACTTAAGACTGAATTATAATTTAAACATTACCTCCCACGTAGGCAATATATCTCTAAAAATATTCATTTCACATTTTTTGTGGCAATCTTTATCTTGTATACGAATAAAAACAAAGCCATCTTTGTTTTAAGTCTCAGGTACAAGGTTTACAACGCTATTGTAACTATCTGCGTGAGATGCCTTACATTTCCAATTATCTCAAATGTTCACCTGTCCCTAAATAATTCGTTAATTCTCCGAGACATAGCAAGAGACTTTCTACCAAAAAATATCAGCTTTGCTTAAATACTCTTTGTTACCTCACATTGCATTCCACATAAATGTTCTCCAACAAAAGCAAACAAAAACACAAACTCAGGATAAAAGGAACCAAGGAAACAAAAAACAAAAAAAAAAAAAACATAATTCAATAATATAAATATTGCATTTATTTCAACGAATTCTGCAAATATAATAACTGTAGATAATAATTATAATAATACTATTCAGTTTACAAGACTTTCAATCTTTCCCTAGGCGGTCGAATCAACGCCGCTAAAATACCAAAGAATTCTTTCACTGGCTGGCACAGGACTTTGTTTCAAATAACTATTTAGAATAACGTCATCTGAATAACAGTAAATGCAGATCGCATAAAATTAGGTTAAAAATTAAATTATACAAATTAAAATAAAATTATTGGAAGTCGTATTGGAGGCAAATTCAATATCAAGGGGTACGTCAGTCGCCTTGACGTAAATACGTTTAGGTATCTACATGACAAACAAAATAATAGTAAAACTAAAGAACAAAAATAAATACAAACATAACAAAAATAAAAGAAAAAATAACAAAAAGCGATATGCAAATAAACATGCTCAGAATCTAAAGTAAAACCATAATGCTGTGGTATGTATTGAAGTAGTAAATAATGCTTATTATGTTCTTTACGACAGACTGGGATATTTGCATTTGAAAGATCAATAGAGACGTATCAAGGTGTTTAGAATCGGTAGCGAAAATTTCCACGTAATAAATAAGGGCAAAGCGTTCGCTCCCGCGGCGCGTGCACAGGGGCGCGGGCGCATGCGCACCGCGCTCGTGCGCCCCACGTAACATTCAAATTTGAAGAAAATATTTGCATATCGCCTAACGCCCCAATCGAGGCCCACTTTTATGTAAATCTTACGAAAGAATAGAAAAAACTGCAACCGGGACCCCACACGACAAAACGAGGTATTATCATGTAAAACCGACAAACTTCTAATGTTATGTCTGTATATATTTTTGTACTTTTAGGCTCGCGCCCATAGCCGAGACCCTTGCGAAAGATATGCGAAGTAAACTAATTAGATACATTTATATCACAAGTTCTTAAGATGCCTCTACGAAACAAATAATATATTTATATCTACCTATAGATAAGAACTATCGAAATACACAATACGAACAGCGGTCGGAGATAATTTTACAATGCACATCGTTACACCTAATAGTATACTTTTTAACTATTTACAGTGGAGCTCAAGAGAAAAATAATTTACAAAACACTTGGATCCTACAAGGCACCTTATTTTAAATAATTATAGACTTCAGGCTTCGCTATGACTTTACATAATAATAACTAAAACATTTAAATTCTCTAAAATATATAATTTGGTTTTCATTACAATCCTACAACAATCGACATGTCGCTAATACCTAATAGGAGTTTTAAATACGAACAACTAGGAAGAATAATATTATGCAACAGATTACTAGTCTATATCTGTCTGTGGTGTTGGTTTTCAATATGTGGAGCAAACTCAATATAATAAGGTAATAAAAACAAAGGAAACAATGGACACTGATGTGCCGTTTCCGAGAAAGTCTTTTGATTGGCGTCATTTAAATAATTGATTATTCATGTGGAGCGAAATGCATGTGCGCCAGATCGGTCCCATTAGATATACGACGTCCTTCACGCGTCCTAACTCCTACCATTGTTGTGTATCGTTTACATTTGTATAGTGGCTTAGAGCGGCCGCCCACAACCGTACCGCGGCTGGCCCGGGCCGGCCCGCCTCTCGCGCGCGATGACAACACGCCAAGCAACACGTGCCGCGGCAAACAGACACACCAACAAGCACAAATAATGCTCATACAACTCCTAAATACTGCCGAACAGCCGAACCACAGAAAAAATAATCTATTTCACACTAATTTCAGATTTATATTATAATTTGAAGATTGAGTAATATTTTTTACTGTTGCCACGCTCCCAGCTATAGGTGCTCAGTAATTATTTGAATTACGAAATAATTTCTGAGATTGAATCGGCTGCGTACGTGCCGCCATTACCTTTTGCATCGGCCGACCGACTTGGCGCATATTTATCTCAGTACAGTTTTGAATGTACTTTAGTCGTTGGCAAAGACAGTTTTAAGCTCAATCCTAAAGGATTTAATATTGAAACACCAACACTACGGAGAGATAACGTTAAACTATTTCAGTTACACCTAAATTTTATTTACAAAAGGACTCACTAGTAGGAAAATAGCAACGACCGTCACGGCACGAAATGAGCTTCGCTCGAACCGCATTAACAACATCTTCATCTAGAAGTGAACACAGTCAGAGTGACAATGACGCGATGCGATCGAGCGGAGCTCGCCGCTGCGAGGTTCTACGTAAGAGGATGCAGGATCGCTTAGTGCTGGGAAGCGCTAGGCGACTCGCCCCGCGGTCAAGTTGTACACTCACCGTTTCCGGCGAGCTGTGGCCGCAGGAACGCGTTGTGCAGGTCGCTGCCCATGCCGCTCTCGAGCCGTGCCGCCATCTGCATGAGCGCGAGCGTGCTGTCCTCGCCGCCGCCCGCGCCGCTCTCGAGGCGCGCGCGCACGGCCGCGATGTGGCCACGCGTGAACACGTGGTCCTGCACCGAGTATTTGTGACTGTACTTGAAGTCACACACTCGACACTCCTCCGGCGGCGGCGCGTCGGACACCTCCATGAGTCCGGCGGCCAGGCGCGCCTTCTTCTCTTTGGCACGTGCGTTTTGAAACCAAACTTGCACCACGCGTTTAGGCAGCCCGATTTCCCGCCCGAGCGCCTCGCACTCGGCCATAGTAGGAGTTTTATAGTCACCGAATAACGATTTCATTATCTTCACTTGTAAGGATGACATTTGCGTGCGGTATCGCTTGCCCGGGGGCCGCGCCGACTGTTGGCCCGGTAGTGGCGAGGTGGGCTCGTCTTCCTCGTAGAACTCCATAGTCTCGGAAGCGGTGTCAGACCGCTCGTCGGCATCCGACCCGGGTCGTGACAGATCAACTGGTTTGCTGAGATCTAAGGGTATCTCTGATTTTCCATGTTCTGGGCGTCGCTCAGATGCTTCATTGTTTCCACCACCGTTTTGTTGTGCGGCGGCATGCGCTTGTAATTCACTTACATAGCGTTTCATTGACTCCTCACTGTACTGCTTGATAAATTTCTCCATGTCTGAGTGAAAAGGTGGAAAAATAGGGGGCAACATGGGAGCCCCCGCTTGGGAAAAATTTTGCTGCCGGTCACTTTGTTGGGAGCCAAAACTCGGTGTTGATTCTGTACTTAATTCTTCGTCAGGTAGCGCGTCTACATTGATTTCGCCTCTCGCACACTGATCTGCGTGTTTAGTGCTCAAATGACTTTCTAATGCGCTCTTCACCTTGAACAAAGCTGGACAAAACGGACATCGCTTGTTTATCACTTGTGCATGCGCACGAAACTGTCCTTTCCTCTCACGTGCTCGTGTATTTTGAAACCAAACTTGTACCACTCTTTTTTTTAGTCCAACTTCGCGTGCTATGTTTTCAAGCATTTTTCGCGATGGGTTAGATTCGATTTGGTATTTTTGGTAGAGGTAATCCAGTTGTTCCGGTAGAATAGTAGTTCTTAAGCGTTTGTCTTTTGGCTGTTCACCAGTTTCCACTTCTTCGTATTCATCGAATTTCCTCTTCGCTACTTGTTGATTAAGAGCTGCCACTAAAGGATGGCGAGCCTCATCACTCCCAAGGGACGCATTTAGCTGTTGCAGCTGCGCGTGCTGCTGAAGTATCCCAAAAGGGGAATCCGGCGGGTATGTGGGGAATAAATTTGGGTTCATTATGTGAACCAGTTGATGTTCCCGCCATAAGTCAAACCGAGGGAAGACTAGGTTGCATTTATCACATTGAAAATTTCCATCTTTTTCTTCACGGGGCGCGTGTGATAGTGGAGTAACTGGCGTTAAGGGCGCCGGTGGTGCTGGCGAGACGGGGTAGTTGGGCGCCGCGGGGGTTGGTGTGCGGGGCGGGGCGGGCGAAACCGGCACGTGCGGAGGTTGGTGTTCAACATTGCTCGAATTGGAATCCTCACTGCTCAATGTGGCAGCCACTTGAGCAGCTGCCGCCTGTGCCTGTGCTGATCTTTTAGCATCTTCTTCCTTGAAACAATGAGTCTTCTGATGTCTTATGAGCTCATAGTACCTTTGGAATACTAATTGGCACTTTTTGCACTGATAGTTAAGACCGGGAGTTCGCTGAAATCTATTGGCATCATCTGTGGCGCTCGCAGGTGGATCTGCAGCTGGTTGGTTTTCATAGACTTTTCTTGCTTTTTGGCGCGCGTTTTGAAACCATACCACTATTACTCTCGGACTCAATCCCAGTAACTTCGATAAATATTCGAGATCATCATCTTTGGGATAGGCGTTGTTTTCAAAAAACTCTTGTAATACTTTGATTTGATAGTCGGTGAACCTAGTTCTGTTGGCGCGTTTGCCAGAAGACCCCGTTGAGCTGTTGGATCCGTTCGAATTGCCCCCGGAAAGTCCGAAATCGGCCGGTCCCCTGCCAGGACTGAGGCTGCGATTCGGGGTCAAAGGTAGGACGTTCGGGGGCGCGGAGTTTGGGGACGTGAAGTTAGGATTCATTTTTGGTGGTAGCATCGACGGATGAGGTGGCTGTGGTATACTCGTAGCCGGGATTGAATCTAATTGAGACTGAATCAGTGAGTTCAGCGATATATGCGGGGGAGTTGGCGGTCGCGATTTGTTTTGCTGATGATGGTCATTTGTATGTATTATTGGCGCTGGACTCTGAGAGGGCGCTTGGGGAAAAATAAAGCTTTTATCTTCCTGGTGCCGATCATCGTATGTATGGTATTTCTCCTCCATCGATGGCTCGTCATTAGGCTCTGACTTTACCTCCTGTGGTATTATCATACTGGTGTCCTCAATTTTTGCCTTTTTTTCAGGCGGTGGTTTGCCTTCATCTGAGCTTGCTGATGAATCCAAAGTCGTTACCTTAGCCTCACCGGTTTTCTCATACTCTTCGAGGTTGAGTGTCGTGGAAGGAGGATTGTTGAAGTTGTAAGGTGAATCCTTGTTCCGCTGACGCTCCTTGAAAAGAGTGTTCCTGAACCAATGTTTGATTACCTTTGTTGCGAGTCCAGACTGTTGGGCCATTTTCGCGATAGCCTCGTCGCTGGGCGAGTTGTTAATGTCAAAGTGCGCTCGCAAAATCTTCAATTGTTCGTCAGTGATGCGAGTGCGAGCTCGCTTTTGACCAGCTGCAGCGTTAGCCTGCAAACAAAAGAAATCTTTGTTAAGTACGAGCTTCGAGACCAAAGAAACGAGTTTCCAGTTGTCAAAGGGTTCATTTATCTATAACGATATTATTAAGCAGGTAAGTCCGAATACTAAGGGAAGTCGTTACTAATAATAATGGTCGGACCCTTCATACAACAATAGATTCTCTGTCGCCTTGTGCAAACAGATAGCCAACGTAAATCGTCGAGCTTATCTCACAATACGTCGTAGATATCCTTATTGCCCACGATCGAATTTACACAGTAACTGACGAAAATAATAATCAATGCGAAGCCTTGTGTTTGTATAAGTAAATACATGTTATTTGTACGTCTCGACTGAATTTAACAGCTGAGGTAATTGAGTGTTGCTAAATGATTGCGCAGTATATTCGAATTGAAATTGATTTTTAATTATTATTTAAATAAATCCGTTTTGGTTGGTCGTCGATTTCATTGCGAGTTTGATGCATGATGGATTATTGTACAATTCGAAATTATACATTTAATGTGTGTTCATATTCACATTTCGAATTTTAATTGGTCAACCGGAAAGTTGATCATTATATTACACACAGGAGCTATAGAACTTCTAATGGGCATAAAAAACACATTTGATTTTAAAATTCGAGCCATGATTTCTTTTGATTCAAAATTGTATATTATATCATTGTTCACATAACATAGGTAATTATTATGATAATATTGATTCTGTACTGAATACGATAAAACGCTTATTCACTTTTAAGTCATAATTATTATAGATACTAATGTTATTCCACACTAGCGGTAATGTGACATCACAAACCACTTAATACTAATTTGTATAATTTCCATTATTTTATGTTTAACTGTTGGATATAATGTAATTTATCTAATGCTTTGTTTATTTTTATTTATAAGTGTCGGTTAAAGTAATTCGATGTATTAACTACATGATGATTACCAAGAAGTAGAGTTATCCTACTATAATTCATATTAATATATATATATATCCCACTAATGTCATAAACACGAAAGTTTGTGAGGATAAATGGATGTTTGTTACTCTTTTACGCAAAAACTGCTGAACGGATTTGGATGAAATTTGACACACATATAGTTCATAACCTGGATTAACACATAGGATACTTTCATCCCGATATTCCCAAGGGATCGAGACTTATGCGGGTGAAACCGCGGGGCGCAGCTAGTAATATTATAAATGTGAAAGTTTGTGAGGATGGATGAATGGATGTTTGTTACTCTTTCACGCAAAAACTACTGAAATGATATGGATGAAGTTTGACACACATAGTTTATAACCTGGATAAATAAACACATAGAATACTTTTTATCCCGATATATCCACGGGATCGAGATTTATGCGGGTGAAACCGCGAGGCGCTGCTAGTTATAAATAAATAAGAACTCACCTGCTGTTGCTGCTGTAATAGTTGCTGTTGTTTCATTTGTGCATCATGAGCGTAGGGCATCGTGTCGAATGGAGGAGGCGGCAGCATCAGCGGAACTAGAGGTGGTTGAAGGTTCATCGCTGCCAGCGCACCCACGTTCAAGCCAAGGGGAAGGCCCAGTGATAGCATTTGAGCCACCATCGGGTGCAACTGCCCCAGCTGCTGCTGTAGTTGGATCATGTTCAAAGCCGCCTGCATCTCTTGCACTTGCGCAGCTAGTAACGCACCAGCTTGCGCATCTCCCTGCGCATCCCTCCCGTTGTCATTAAAGTTTCCACTGTTATCACCACGCGGAGACGGCGACCTCTCACCCTGCGGCGCGGGCGAGGCTGCGCGCGGGGAGTTCGGCGCACCAGACTTCCTCTCATACTCCGATTTAAACTGTTCAGCAAACTGCTCCAGAAATTCCAGCGGTACTTTGTCTTTATGCACTTCCTCACAATGAGTTTTAAGAACGAACACACTAGAAAACTCCTTGTTGCAATGCTGACACGTGGATTTAGTTTCACCATCCGGGGGCTTCTCCTCAGGAGGCGGTGGCGGCGGACTTGGTACGCGCGCCATTTCTCGTTCTTCTTGCATTTTTCTTCGCTGATTTTCATTGTATTGCATGACGAGATCGAAGCCGAAAGTCTCCAACAGTTGCTTATACATTTGTGAATTGCGTTTGGGCGGGTTGCCCTTGGCGACCATCTCGTCAAGTGCAGCTGTTTCAGCTTCACCTAGTGGCGAGTGCGCCCGCGCATCGCCAAACGGACATGAAGTCGCTCGATGTGCGTCGAGTAGCTCCCCGTTCGGGAATGACGCGTGACAGCGATCGCACGAAGCGCTACCTGCGCGCGGGGATCGCGGACTACCTGGGCGCGCAGGGGGCGAGGAACGCGGGCCCCCACTGCTTGTAGACGAAGGGGATGTATTTTTCGGCGACAACACGTCTTGTAAAATTTTGGCGGGGTCGGTCCGGTCCGGCTGCTCTACCAAGGGCCTTGACAAGTCCACGTGTCCGGCCGCAGCGAGTTCTTGTAATTTGCCTGCGCGTGTTTGATGCAGCACTGATCTCATGTGAATGTCGAGCGTGCTTCCTTGTGTGTAGGCAACTTTGCAAATGTTGCATTTGTACCGTTTGCGGTCATCCTCCTCACTCGATGTACTCTTGGGAGTGAGCGTCAAATTAGAGGGCGCAGAGCCCGCCCCAGGCGACACGGGAGGGTTATTATTATTCTGTTGTTCTTGCATAGCTCGCTTCAATTTATGCAAATGGCTCACGCTATTGTAGTGTACTAGCAAAATGTTCTTTTGCGTAAACGACTCTTTACATACGTCACATTTGAATGGTCTGTTAGGGTCAAGGTACTTTTCCATGGGGTAGGTTAGTTTTTCACCTTTTCTGTGGAGAAGTGTTTTGTTATGTGCAGTCAAGTACGATTGGCGCGTAAATGCTACCTTGCACCGATGACATTTGTACTTTCTGTTGGGGTCATTATATGAATCTTCCGCCATTGCTTGGGAATTTAGGTAATCTTCCAAGAATTGTTGATCTTTGTAAATAATTGAGTCATCTGAGTTTTCAGCGTCATTATGACCGGACTCATCAGCGACGGTTGCGCTTGAATCTCTGTCTTCCATATCTGCTAGGTCATCATCGGGAGTTCTTAAAGCTTCCTTGCGTAGGAGCTCTGCAGTTGCAGCATCTAAAGCTGTGCCTTGGGCAGCTTGTAGTAAAGGGTTCGATGCTAAGCTTCGTTTGAATGCACTTAGCTCTTCTTCAGATAATTCAGGGTGGGACGTCTCAACGTGCTTTTGAAGAGCCAACACAGATCTAAAGCTCCTTCCACATAACACGCACTTGGTAGCATCTCTGATAACATGATATTGTGAATGCAGCTGTAGTTTTTCAATCGTCTTGAATGCTAAACTGCATTGATTGCAACGGTATTTGTAAACATGTTTTTCAGACACTGACATGTTCGCAATGGAGTTACGCGCGTGCGCTTCTCTGAAATGATTTTGTAGCGCATGAGCCGCATCAAAGTATCGATTACAGCCTTTCTTCCAGCAAACATATCCTGGCCCTTGAGGTGTTTGTTTCAGTTCTAGATGGCCGGACTCATTCTGATGTTGGCACAATTCATCAACGTTTCGGAAAGTACGGTTGCATGTTGAGCATCTTTCTGTTTCGCCATCAGCACTTCCCTCCGATCGAGGCGACGAAATCTCCCGTTCATCATCACCTTGTCGAGATTCGTCTCTTTGAGATTGGGGTCCACCGTTTAACCAATGACTTTGATCAACAAGTAATAATAATCTCTGTAGTCCTTCAGAGTTAACGGAATGGATTTGCATGACGTGTCGTTCGAGGGCTGGTCGTTCCTTGAAGCCATCCTGGCAAAGAGGGCAAATGAAATGTCGAGAGGGATCGCCATGTACGGAGGAAACATGTGCGTGTAGGCGAGACTCGTTCGAGCAACTAAAGTTACAATAAGGACACGTGTGTGGTCCCGGAGTCTCGCGCTCCTCCTCCCTCTCACTGGGACCTTGCTGAGATTGTTGTTGCACATGCTGCTGTTGTTGCTGCTGGTGTTGTTCCAAAAATCTCATCATTTTTTGCTCTTGAGTTAGCTCAGGCTTCTGGTCGATCGGCTCTTTAGAGTCTGTTAACAAAAATAAGCAATGAAATGTTTGTTTAAGTAACGAGGATTGATTAAACGCAAATAGAACACGACGAACCTCCCGCTATGGAATCTGTGAGCCGAATGGATACAGATCTGTATGCCGTAAATCCACAATGTCTACCTACGTCTACGTGAGATTTATCTACAAAAAAGATTATTTCTATAAATGAAGCTCACTATTGTTCGGTGCGAGCGTTTGTTACTTTTCTGAATTGAAGTTAAAAATAAAATTCTTCTCTTTTATATTATTAGTAGGACTCGTTTTGTTTGCGACGTCCCGGCAAGACAAAGGTATCGCTCTATCCATCCCGTACCCACACATCCACAGATGTATTAATGCTAACGTAACAAGTATATTGTAATTTCGCACACAAAGGAGATACAGGACGAGCAAACAATCATTGTTCATTATTACAAAAGGTTTCGAATATTTCGTTTCGCATCGGATCAAATGCATCGGGATAGTTGACGTATGTGACTGCGGGTGTGAGCGAGACGACTGTATGTGAGTGTGCAATTATTATTTTGACCAAGGATAAGTCCGCGGCAGCGTGTGAAAGACGCTGGGCCGCATTGTTTACGCTCAAATAAGGAAGGTGAAAGAAACGGCCGAGGGAGAGCTGATACGTTAATGTAACGTTACAATTATAGTTTATTACATGAGTAACAGACCGGCCGGCTTTTGTGTTCGTCACACACAAAATATAAAGATTTGGCAAAGAATAAATCCGGAATAAATGATACAAAGATTTCATATAAATGGAATATTTTGGGAATGGCTAGTTAGTCAAGTGCAGTCACAATCCCTAATTTTGTCAATTCATAATGGCGAAAAAAAAGCTCGAGGCAAGCAAGCATTACATTTTCACTTAATTAAAACTGGAAATTATCTCACAGTCGAGCGAAGCTGAAACCAGTCGTTCCCCTGTCCGGGAACCCGTTCTATAGTTTTAAGCAGTTAAAACCGTTACATCTAATGAAGGGGAGAGGGATAAGTAAATCCGAGTACGTAATAATAATGATAGCGCAACTGACCCTAATTCCAGAGTGACCAGTGAATGTAATTATTTATGATGTAAAGTCGCCGTCCTACAGTCTGGTAGGAGCATAGAACAATGGCCAGGTAAAAGGACCTTGTCTGCATAAACGCGATCTCTGACGCTTTTTGTCAATGGACAAAGGGTCTTTTCTAAGGAAACACCACATCGTTATAGCGTCGTAAAGTAAGTATTGTGCAGTGTGAGTTTTGTTTTGCGAGATTTAGGTCAGGATTTTTACAATGTGGCGTCAGGGATACAATGGGAGCTGGACGTTTTACTGTCTTTGCGCACCGGTGTTGCGAGTTCGAGTTTCAAACTGGAGTCTGCAATGGCCAGCGTATTAAACTCTTTCAAGTTGATTTTGAATACGCTAAAGCGGTTCCAACTGGCTATTAGGGTCCTTACTGTGTTTACAAATCTTGATGTATTATGTAGCCTGCTGGTGGACTTTATGCCTGATAATTTTTTTATCAAAAATATATTATTATCGTCTTCAATCTTTTATCGAATAATGTCTCGGACGTCTTTATTGATCTTAGCTCAGCAAAGCAAAAAATCTTTTGGAACAGGGTGCTGGTCTTGTATAACGAATTAAATTATAAACCGGTTCTTATTCTGGTTTAATCATATTGATGATAGGGACAGTAACTAATGAATCAGTAGCCGAGGGGTAAAACAGTGACAGACTCAAAGGAAGCTACACAAATGACGTCGCATAACATAAAGAATACTGTTTTTTGTTGTTATGCGAGTACTTCGAGAGCGTGTGAATCTAAATGAATGCAATCTTCCCTCACAACGTATTTAGCTCATCGTCGTGTTTTACAATGAACCGTAAGCAATTCGAAAACCTAAAATTTATATCAAAATCGATCGTTTAAAACGGCTCTCTCAATAAGGTGAAAATAAGTAATAAGCATAAACATGAGGCGCACAATGGTGTAAGGCGGATTTCTTTCGCCTCCACATTTCTCTCGGAGTTTATCGTATTTCACCGTGGCCATAAACATGCGCGGGGCGATGCGGCCGGCGACATTGTGCGATGATGTAGCAGCCTCATCACAAGGGGGCAATCATCCTTAATGCGCGACCGCCACATACGTAATGCGAGTCATTGTCCCGTGTGCGGTACTTATGGAAAATTCGCGTTCTCAATTCAAATCTTCTCTCCGTCTCCCTCGCGCGCGGGGCGGAGCCGCCTTCGACCAATGACGGCATCCGACTGTGGCGACACCGTGTAAGGCGTACGTTATTAAAGAAACCTGTTCTAATGTTGCGCGCTTTAAATTAAATTTTGTTCGTGTGTAATTATCTCATTATTGTGATTACGAATTCTTCGCTAAATGCTCATCGCTTAAAATGGAGATTGCCTCTCAGAAGGAACACGGAGTGACGGTCACGCGATAAACGATAATGAAGCCTCCGTTGACGAAAACGGAACGCACGATGTGTCCTCGTATCACACTCACAATACTCACAAATTAACATCAAACAAATCGTTATGTTTGTTGACACGATCCACAGAAAGAAGTTCACTTAGAAAAAACGCAGAACAAAATTGATTAAGGAACGAATCGGTTTAAATTGGAAACCGATAGTGACGTTTCGAAATCACATTCATAAGTCGACTCAGTATTACTTTATCGATACGAACGCCGGTAATGGTTTTGGTTGAATTAATTTTAATGGGATTTTTACGCTTTATAGAATAAAAATGTTACGAAATGTGTTTAGCACAGGAGTAATAAATAATAATATATTTCGTTGCGTCGCGTTCGTTTATTGATTGAATAAAGGTTGTCACGAGCGACATCTAGCGCGAAGCAGAAAAACTGAGCAGAATGCGCACGCGCATCTAATCGGTTTTCGATCGTGAATGGTTTTTATGTCGTCATTGTATAGACACTAGCAAACACTAAGTCTAGCTAGCATACTTTTACGTTGTTCGTGAGGCTCGTTCGTTATGTAATTAATTATCATTAGATAAGTTGCAACTTACGGAGACAACGCCTTGAGGAAGTTAATGTGCAATAACAATAGACTAGTCACGGTTGGAAAATTATTAGCTGACAAATAAGCAATTTCCTTATTACCACTCTAGTGAACATGAAAAGACAAACGAGGACTAAAAATGTGAAGAAAAAAAAATCAATTAAATTACATTACTCGTTATTATGTTTGAACGAGCAGCCTACATAACAAGCATAACAAATTAAATAGATTCGTAACTACCTAGGGAGGTTCGTCATGTAAAATAATAATAATGAGAAATATAATAGTAGGTACTTACCGTTGTCTTGCTGATCGTACGGGCTCGGTAGCTCACTGGGTTGAGGGATGACTTGGAACAGCTCAGCAACATCAGGCGTTGGATCTTTGCCCTCAGACCGACGTTGGAGCTGATGGATTTGTTCCATCTGTAGATGTTTGACAGATCGAACGTGTTGCAGAAGGGGCAAGCGGTGAGGGGCTCCGAAGCCGCAAAGAGCACAGCGGTATACTCGTGGTCGTTCTCGAGGAAGACGCGCCGCACACTCACGAAGGTGTCTCAACAATAAGGCAGCAGCCTCGTGCCTCGCGCCAGCCGCGTGGAGCTGTAGCTTGTGCGCAGAATTGGTATAGTAATCACACGCGCAGCAGCGAACTTGCACGCCACCAACGCTCGCACCACCCGTACCAACACCACCGCAGAACTTCAGTTTCCATTCGTTTCTCGGTCCGCCTTCCTTCACGTGGTTTACATGCTGCAGCCTTTGTAAGTGTTTGTCAGTTTTGCAATGGAGCTGAAAGTTGGCTTTCAAGTTAGTTTTGTACGTGCAGAGCTTGCAAACGTAATGGCCAGCTACTAAAGCTAGGATCTCTTGTTCTCTGATCTTCGTGCGGTCTTGGGCCAGGTGATGACCCAGCGCTTCTAACGAGTCTGTGGAGAAACAATTGCAGATGCAACAGTGGTAGGTTCTCTCTGGCTCTGGGTCAGCTGGTTCCGGTGGGGGTTCCATCGCTTCTGGATTTAGGCCCACGTCAAGATGAGCGCCCAGCTCTGGTGGTGAAGGACCGGGTCCTCCTGTCATAAGTTGGATCATCAGTGCTTGATTATAAGCCATGTCAGCGAGTGCGGCCTCAGGATTAGGAGGTGGAGCATCACTGCCATGGAAATGCAGTAAGCTTTCAAGTTGTTGTTGGCTTTGTTGTCTGTGGTGTAGAGCTGATAACGTCTGCATATGCTTCACGTTTTGTTGTAGCACCAACATGTTATGCGTATGCTTTTCAGAAGTCATGTGTATCCTTAGATTGCGCGCAACATTTGTCTCATAATTGCAGACGTCGCAGCGGAAGGTTGGCTTTGGTTTTTGACCTAAGGGTGAATGATGTGGTAGTGGTGGCTTGTGTGGGCCTGGAGGAGTATGTTGTGGCGGAGGAGGTAGAGTTCCTTCGCCAGGGTTGCCACCGTTCTGAAGCTCTTGCATATTATTTAAATGCTTATCAGATTGCATGTGTATACTTAGATTGCCCTTAGTCGTAGTTGAATAATTGCAAACTTCACATCGATATGGTTTGTATCCACAGGTGTAGGTTTCTCCACGTGCCAGCCGTGGATGAGGTTGTCCAGCTATGCAGTAAATACAGCTCGTCTCGGCTTCAGGATGTTTCTCTTTCATGTGTATTTCTAACGTCTCCTGGTATTTGTAATGCCAATTACACTTTGGACATTTCAAGGTTTTACAGGAATTTCGGCTGTGCATACCGGCTAGCGGGCCACCTAATCTTCCTGAGTTTAATATTAGTTCACATTTTGGGCAGTCAGCACCAGACGGCCGTCCTCCTAGATGATCTGGACAGACACCTATTGTCGTACCAGAAAGGAAGGCAGGTGGAGTTGCTTGAAACGGTGGGGATGAATTGGGACTGGCCCGCGGTTGTACTGAAGCATTTATTGTGTGTGGATGTGCCACGGAGATCAAGGAATGTTGTGGTATTAACGATTCAGCTATCGACCGTGGCGGCCTCCACGCCGCTGTGGGGCTTGGCTTCCTCTCATCGCATGAGCCGTTAAGTAGCATTGATTCAGTATCTCTATCGGTTGTCATTAAATCTTGTCGCTTGTCTAGCGATGGGCTTGGTAATTCCGTCATATTAGGGCTGCCCGAAGATGATAATCGTGGTGCCGCGGCACCAACAGGTTCTAAAAATGAGACTAGCGGTTCTTTATCTTTGCCTACACATTGGATAATAGCTGAAGCATTCTCTCTCGATAAGGCGTCTCTTTCAGAGTCCATTAATGATAAACTATGGTCTGCTTGCGCATGCGCTACAAATGATTTTGCATAGCCAAAACTCAATTTACATATAAAACACATTAGGATCGGTTTGACTGGAACACTGACGGGACATTCAGCTGGAGGAGAAGGCGGTCTAGGAACGTCCTTTCCTCCTCGAAAACTGAATACTCGATAGCTGTGCATAACGGGCGCGTCGGGTCTCGCTCGCGCCCGCTCTACTGCTAGTCTTCCGTATAGCGCGCCGTACAACGAAGGGTTTCTCGACACGTAGAACGCGCTCGCTATCTGTGGGAAATCGAGCTGTCTTTCCAGGACGTTGTTTTCGCGGCTGTCTACGATGCACCCAGGTTCTATTTTGGGTAGATCAGACATGCTGGTTTCTCCTTCTGACAATTCAGGGTCCTCGATGATGTACGCAGATCCATCGGGGTTGTAGACGATCTTGCCGTCGAATCTTTCAACGTCGGAGGAGAGCGGCGGAGAGTCTCTGTGCGAGGTGAGATCGACGGCGTCGGGTGCGGCAGGGGGTGAGGTTGGCGCGGGCGCGGAGGAGGGCGCTGGAGTGGGCGCCGCGGGGGCCGCGGCCGCGTTGCGCGGTTCTTCCTCGGGACTCATGTCGCCGTCGTCGTCGTCGGGCTCGAGCGCGGCTGAACTCTGCGGATCGTCGCGCTTGCGGCGCCGCTTGCGCTCCGGAGGCGGGCCGCTAGCGGGGCCGCCGGGCTGCAGCGGCGTGGGCATGGCGCCGGGCGTCAAAGGCCGGCATCACATGCTCTCCTGCAACAAACCACATCACAAATTAGCACATCGATCGATTAGTAAAGTTTGGATGAACTTACACTAAATATCTTGTGAGTAAAAAGTCGGAAGTCAAATGGGCGTAGACTCGTTAAAATCTTCGATTAACATGATATATAGCCAAATATCTGGTGGGTATCGGACCGCTACTAAACGGTAAACTATACGTAATCAATCACCTATTTCTCACGGACCAGTTTCACAGAGCTGAAGGTGACTGTTGAATACATTTGTGTCGGGTGCGCAACCGGAAGTAGGTAGGGTCATCGTTGTGTCACTCTGTGTTGTTTTTCAGATAGATCCTTTAGTAGGTGCCCTATTTAAATTAGGCGGATACACCTACATATATTTAAATTTTAATGAAATATTTTCCCGTTAGACGCCAACAGAGGTGAACAATAACGTCGTCTGTCTACCAATAAAATGTTTCAACTTATAAATAGCGTCTTTCTGATAACAGATAAGCCACGAGTTCCCAAAGGTATCACGAATACCTATATCAAATTAAAATACATGGTAATCGTTATCTAACTGACATTTGCGCAAACAACCACGATCAATTTATCCGTGTGACAGCTTGTCAACGATGTCAATGCTGACACTATTACAATTAACAACCAACAAAGTTAGGTCTCAACAAGTTTAAAATGTATCGCGTTAAAATTAATTCCCACCGAAAAATAGCCCTTACAGCCCTCGATATAAGACTTGATTAGAACTAACATTTACGCAATTGATAATAAACAGCCAATCTAGAATAAAAATTCGTTAAAAACGAGATTAAGCCGTCATCTCCGTTATCTAACGTTATCAAAGATACTTGTCCTACAAATACCTAACGAGGACCAAAATAATATATTTACTTAGTTGACAGTCGAGATAATCGATGAAAAATATCACATGACACATAAAGAATAAATGATTATTATTATACAGACAATCGTACCTACCTTTTTGAAGGCGAGATTAACGCTAAAGAAATTTATAAACTCACTATCATTTATCAGGCAGGCCTAGTTAAAAATGACCCTATTAATTCATATACAATTCTATATAAAAATTATGAATTCGCCGTAAAATTGTAATTTCATGAAGAAACTTGTCTTACAAACTAGGGCCACTCTGAACAAGGAAGTCGTTTTCCTTGACTTCCCCAATAAGATGACCAGTGAATAAATGATAGAATTAAAACATTTCGAATTAATGAAACTGACTAATTTGTAATTTCGCAATAGTGATCAAGTACTGACTAATGAATGATTAAGCCAGGATGTGATAACGTAACATTTACCACAAATACCCGAATCCTTACACCGGATGAACTCACTGATAATGCTTATTAGTATTTAAATTATAACATATTGGTTAACTGAATTTGTTACTTTAGTCAGCTGAATTTGGCTTGGATAGAATTATCATTCTGAATGTTGGTTTTATCGTTGTATCAACATTATCAACTAATCTAAATTATCATGAGGGGGACATTTTCAGGGAAAGAGTAGGGAAAGCAAAAATTCAGTACCACGTGAAACCATAGAAAGACCAATACCAGATTCCAATTAGCATAAAACAAAACAAAATATAAAGGAAGTTGATTGACAAATTCATCTTCTAAAAGAAAAAGTTCAAAAAGATACAAAGGTTCTAGAAAAAATTATCCTTTAATAATGAAAATTCGGTCTTTCTAAGTAATTTATTAAATGATAATTCTTTGATGTTTTGACGAGAGGAAAGATAAGTAATATGAAGGCTATATATACCTAGTAGTATTTGAAATTTTTATTATGAATCATTATTTGTCACCAGTATGATTAATATTGAATACCTAGTCATGTGCCTCAATGAAGAATTGGTATGGGGAGTTACTAATTAAGTACGTATGTCCAAATTAACTTTGACTTATTTGTCATTAGGAATCATAAAACAAATTTTACACGACTCATAATGTGAAGCATTAGAGAGTGCTCTGCGATCGAAAAATTTGTTATGCCTCCTTTCTGCAACTGTTTTTATTTTTACACTCTTGCTACTACACAGAACCTACTTAATTTATATACCATTGTATGCATAATTTAATGGAGATTAATTCTGTATTCTTTTCAAAAATTTATTTAATGCTGCAGAAATGAAGAAAAAACATTAAAAAAATTGATAAATTGATATTGAAATTTTTCCCGTCAATCAAGTGTGAAACCTGAAAATATTGTAGCTTGCGTAAAAATCAATTAATTGAGTCAATGATTCGTTTCAGTCATAGGACGAACCCTATTGAAAATGGCTCTTTTATTCAAAGTAATTTAATTATAATTAATAGGAAACGAACTAATATAAATATCTATATCAATTTCCAACTTCGACCCTCTTCCGTTGCCTACTAACCAACAAAGCAACTCTAAAGTCTTTGACAGTACGTAAACATTGCGAGGTGAGAAATTTTTCCCCATATTGATGGGTAAAAAAAGCAGTCAAAACATACTTCATGAAAAGGCGTGCAGTTTTGGATTTTCCAAATATCTTTATCTTTCTAAGGTGAGAAGCTTAAGAGAAGCATTGAAGCTCTGTAAAACGCTGCTTCTTCATCTGAAGACTATTTCCATTAACTTAACAATTTCAGGACAGGTTCTAAGCGTGCGTGCATAGATTATTAGCAAGTTCTAAAATCATATTTTTTTTCCACCAAAGTTTTGTTAAAAATAACACAAGCATGTCAAATACAAGCAACATAATTTAAATTCTAACAAAATTCCTTGTCAAAGTCAACAAAGTATTATAAGCAAGACCTTGGTTTTCCTATAGATTATGTGAACCACGCCTAAGCATTTGTTTGCATTACAACGGTCGAGTGTGGCCCTTGAAATCCTCATTTGATAATAATTGATATCAAACGGGACTTGATAATGTAAATATTTGAAAAGACACAGTATGAAAGAGTTTACTTATTCTGTGGGATTCAGGTTTTTAATTTGAATTTTTGTATTTATCTGCGGACAAATAAAACTTCTGGGTTACAGTGTTACCAGGTCTGATTTTCACTTTCCTCAGGCTTATTCCCAATTTTCCCGAGATTTAATGTTAATTTGAAACCAAGACTTAATAATAATAATATGTACAAGTATATAAAAACCTTAGTTTTAAAAATCATGTAAATACGTACGTGTAAATAATATACCTAGTATATGTGCTTAATAAATAAATGCATTTGAAACTAAATTACAACTAGATTTTTTTTTTATATACTATAATTCCTTTACACGAACTTTTCATACATGGAAAGAATAATGCATGTACCCTTAACGAAATGGAATTGACCTAAATATATTAAACATTAGTCGATACATTAAACTTTAAAATCAGAAGTAGTATTGCAGAAATGCAGAGTAAAGTAAAGATTATTGCTTCTTCCAGCATGCTTCGTAAATGCAAAAGTTTTTTTGTTCATTGTCTTTGTCTGTATGTTCGGATACGCAATAAGCACATTCTGAAATAATATTATAGTAGTCTTGTATTCGAAACTGACCTTACCCTAAAAATACCCTAAAAAACGAATACGCCAAAAATTACTCTGCTGTACTAATTTTACTCTAAATCTATGGTGAATTACCCTAAGCTGGCATCACTGCTCAATCATCAATTATAACTAGAATTAAGTGTGTGAAGACAATTCTCTGCTTCAGTATCTCTCTCTAGCATTGCTTCATCTTTTGCAATGAGAATATTAATTTCATCAAAATTAGTTTTTTTATAACTTTTTAATAGGAGCTGTCCAATTACTTATTTTGATTAGATATAAACTATTCTCATTGAATCTTTGGTTATAAGTTATATTACTAAGATTTATCATTTGACTGCCTCGTTGGTCTAGTGGTCACAAGCGCTACTGCTCAGCATGAGGTCCTGGGTTCGATTTTGGTCGGGCAAAGTGTTATTGGGTTTTTCTATCTGAAATTTCTCAGTAGCAGCCTGGAGTCTGGATTTGTGCCCGGTTGATGGCAATAGGCTCGCCCCCTATTACATGGGACTTAAAACATAACTGGCGAAATGTGGGTGAACCTGCTACAGGGACACCTCTGCCCAACCCTTCGGGGAAACAAGGCGTGGTGTTATGTTTATGTTTATCATTTGAATTAATGATGGTCGAAGTATTGTGATATCTACTATGCTAAAAATCAGTAGGTTAGTACTTACCTCGAATCAGATCATACATTATTATTTATTATTTCAAGATAAATATTGCTAAGCCATCAAAAACATTTACACATAGCACCTAGCACATCAATTATTCCAGATTCTATAATGAACATTATTTATTTTAGCTAATAATTAAGAATGTTAAAAAGCATAACATCAATTATTTTCCAAATGACTGATTATTTAATTCAGAATTTTACATTCCCTACATTGTTAGGAAGTAGTACCTAGTAAATTATTTATTTATTATATATTATTTACAACTGCGCTATTTAATATTATAAAGGGCACCTCCAGATCCGTGAACGGTAGTCCAGCGCCTCACAACCGGGCAATCAACGCTTCCCAATATAGTATTCAGAAGGCTATTGGTACTGCCCCGCACGCGGCGCATCAAACAGGCCACTCTTTTTCTTACAATTGCCTAAAGCAGTCCGTGCTGGCCATAGCAATCATACCTGAGGCACTGCAAAAGCGAGGCAACCTCAACAGCATCCTAAAACCATTATTGTAGAGGACCTTTAGGGCATTGAAAAATCTACGCGTATAACGGACCCACAGGCTGCAGGCGAAAAATGTCTGACCTGGCAGTATGCCTTAAAAAGAGCAATTTTGACCTCTTTTGTGCACAATGCAAACCGGCGAGAAAATAGACCAAAACATACAAAATGGATGCAAAAACTAATAGAAAACTAAATTTTGAAGCGACTAGGAATAAGGCTCCTTAAAATCGTGAATTACTGATACACGCGATGAGGACAACAAAGTAGTGACAGGTGGCCCACTCATTGCCTCTCTGATGAAATTGTAGCTATTTGTAACCCCTTTACTAAGAACCAGGGCTAGTGAGAAGTTCTGGTAAATGTTCCACTTATTTGTTCTCCCTGTAATCAAGAGGGATGAATGAAAATCGTAAAAAAACTGGCCAAGTGTGTCGGACCACGCACAATGAAGGGCTCCGTAGTTGGGATGAATTTATCCCAAAAACCAACTTAACATTGTAGTTGAAAAACATGTTCTCCCATACATCGATATACTTTATGGTCAATTCTACAATAGTAAAGGTAAGTTTGAAACAGCAAAAGAAAAAAAATGATTTACCTACATAACTACAAATTAACGATTTTCGGACTTTTTCCTTTACATGTGAGACCTTGCTTCATGCCAAATTTCATGATTCTAGGTCAATGGGGAGTACTCTGTAGGTTTTGATTTATTTGCGACTATCAAAATATGTCGCAAAAATGGCCGTATTTTTTTATAGCGGTGACTTTGAATCTTGATTTTATTAGAGCTCCTTACGTATTTGATATTAATTTCAACTTGATACCTCTACGCGTTCCTGAGAAAAAGGGTCTTCAGACTGACAGACGGACAACGAAGTGATCCTATACGGGTTCCGTTTTTTCTTTGAGGTACGGAACCCTAAAAAAACGATAATCTTCTAAGATATCCGATGTTAAGAAGGTTTCCACTACAAATCGAACAGGATTTTTATAAATGCTGCATAGAAATGCATCACTTGCGAAACTCAAGTGACAAAGTAAAAAAGACTAATTACACATAATAATTATTATGCTAGTTCTCAGCAATAGCAATTTGTAGATCATTTCGCAGTGCTAATGTGTATGGAAATTATGCAAAGAGCTGGTAATTAGAGTCGAGGTGAATGGTCCATAATGCTATAATTTGCTTCTATCTTTATTTTTACATACATACAGACGAAACGAACTATCTCAGTTCATAACAAATACGTAAAGTGACTCTTTATCAGAAAACAAGCTACCAATGTTAACATAGTGTTTTACCGGATAATACCACATAATACGCGCGAAAGTATCATTAAAATTTATAGAAACGCCAAATCAAAAGACTCGTGTGTCAAATGTGTCTATAATTTGTGTTTTGCGGTTCTAGAGTGGCACTCGGTGGAGTAAATGTTTAATGTGGGCACACGTGCGCAGATTCCCATCGTTACAATCAGTGGTGTTGTCAATTTCCACCGATACCCCGATGCTTGCAGCAGAACTAATTTCCGATAAACACGCACACCAACGTACTACATAGCTACGTTCGAGTGCAAATTACACGTACATATGGGTGTGTGAGCGTGAGAAAAGTACGGCGGATACAATGGCGCATGTGTGAGTGGATACTGACGCAATTTGCTCGTACGTATTTGCCATACAGTCGCACGGCGGACGCAGCGCACGCGCACCGCTACGCCCGCATCTGACTCTCCTACAATAGTTATCGAGCCCGTCATAATGAAGATGCGCGCTTTTCAAAACATTAATGAGGCTCCCACAATGTAATTGATAGCCAGAATACCAACCATTCAATAACGTTTTTGTCAATGTCCAATTTACGAACACAGTATCGTGCATGATCGCTGGCTAATCTCACTTGTTTATCTAAGAGAAAGCCAATCGAAAAGAAATTTAATGAGGTAAAGTCAATGGAAGTGAAATTAACAATGATATAATACTCGGATACCATTAAATCCTATAATTAGCAGAGGCAATGGCATGAAAAGTCAATCAACATACTCATTACCGTATCCGCGGAATGGGAGTTCGTGAGCCATGTATCACTTTCGAAATACAATTTACTAGTTGGTAACTGTGACATTTGCGGTTCGAAGAATATTACGTTGTCTTAGCAGCATAACGAATGTAAACTGAGCATATTTAATTAGAGAATGACAATGTTACATACAATTAAGCTGAAGTAGATAATGTTGAAATTTAGACGTCGTGTAAGGCAATAATAGATAGGAATATGCGTGAGCGTGGAAGGTAGAATAAATAGCGTACTGTGAGAGATGTGTCAGTAACGAGAGACGCGGTAAACTACGTCCATATTAATAATCGTGGGTTATTACGAAGGCCCTCATTAAGTCGGCGGCCGCTCGCCAACGAAACCGCAGAACACTGCTAAATAATTACCCCCACACTGCTTTCTTCACGAAAACATGGTAAAAGCACATTAAACAACATCTAGTAAGTCGGCGCGAGGAATTACAATAAATAAGGTATTAAGTCGACGTTGTCAGACACCGAAATACTTATAAGTAGCTACTAGGTATATGAAGGTGAAGCTCAATGCTGGTACCTTGGACCTGTTGTAATTTTGCATATATTCAGAGTAATAACTCATTGAAAGAAAGCTTTGAATAATGTGTTAGGCTTAAATAGTGCTTGGAGGAAGACACTTAAAATTAAAATTTATCGGCATTGTAATTTTGAATAAGAATTTATTACGTAATTCTCTATTTTATAAGGTAACTTATATATATTTTTGAAGATATATGTCACAAAGTAAGATAAAAGAAAAGATAATTCACGTGTAGGCATCGTTTCGTTATCAGTCCACCCACAAACAACATGGGAATACCGTGGACTCCCATGTTTATCAGTTGGACATGAATGGAATAATTAATTGATTCTTGTTAGAATGCCATTGTACATGCAGATTATCTGTTAACTTTATATTCTGACACCTCTTAGTACCTACTTTGAAGGAAAACCAATTAACGAATCGTTGGATATTATGCAAGGTTTCCGAAGTAAAACACCAGTCGTGGGAAATTGTTTGCTAACCGGCATTACCTGGACCAGCTTTTAGAAGCGTTGACCTACAGCAGAGGGGTCAAATAGTACTGGTGTACCACCTCTTAAATCTGCCATCATATACATTCCCTACCACAGAAAGTTCAAGCTATATTGACGTCCAATTCATGATATCACATTTGCATACATTTCTTTACCAGACGAAGGTCAACTTAAACTGGAAACAAAACCAGAGCCTGCATACGACTAATGTTGAAAAGCTATTAATGGAAATAAAATTGAGCGGAGTCCAGAAGAACGATTTACTTAATACATTGATAATAAGTGGGGAGAATGTATGTAAAATGTCCGTAATGACGGTAGTCTTGTTAGACGTGGGAACGAAGAAGCAACCTGGGTAGAACATGGTAAGGTACGAACCGAACAATGTCCACCGTTAGGGTAACTTTAAACCTTCATTAATGGTAATGGGCCTGAACTCGACGGGAATACCTCTTTTTGCGGCAGCAGACGTTACTGTAATGGTTGTTCGACAAGGAGCTTGAGAAGGCCAGATAGCAACAGATTTAGGTTTTACTATAGCTACTAAAATTGGAAAGAGAGTTTAGTTAGATTGATAAACTGCAAATCCGGTTGATTAGGTTTGCAGAATAGTTTGTAGCTATATTCGAGGATATAAAATTTTGGAAGTGGCATATATGTTCAGCGGCAGAGGAAGTTGGAATATCAAAGATTATGAAAATTGCAAAAAGGTAAAAGTAGATAGGTATGTAAATATGTAATGAATTGGAATCAAGTGACTCAATTCTGTCAAAGATGTAGAAATACCAATCAGAATCCTGTCGCCAAATATGGACTCTTGTAGACCTCTAACAAACTAATCTTATAAGATTTTTTAATATCAATTACTAAACCTGATATTTCTGATAATAGTTTCACTTTGCAATATGAGAATCAAATTCTTTCATTAGCAACCAGTTTCAAATCGCTTTTTATTTAATAAAATACATGATTTATATATACCACTATTCGTCTTAACGGAGATTAATATTTCCATAGTCATATATACAAAAGAAACAGGTGTTGAACAAATATTGCTAAAAGGATTTTTTAAATGGAATGGGGATGACGTAAGCACACGTTTAACACAATACCAACAAGTACGTTAAAATCAAGGAGAAAGCTATTAATTAAAAACGCTCTCTCATTTCACACGATAATAAAGTGACAACGCAAATTCGTAGGAACCGCAACGCAAGTGTGTTTGTAATTACAAAGCGTTTTCGACGCGTGAAATGCGAAACTTATGATGATTAACGTACACCAAAGACTTTCCCATTAATTTGTCATATTATTAATTAATCGAGGAACAGTACTGACTTCAAATACAAATACATAGTAGAGAGTGGATTATTTGAAAGCACAAAGTAATCTTCGGATTGAGATCGGATCATAAACCAGATGATTTTATGATTTATTTGCTTTCGAAGCTAATTGTGTTAGGCGCCCGCCGGCTGTCGTCATTGTGGAGCGAACCTTTGATCGCCCCACTCAAAGGCTTGTGAGTTTGTTCGAGGTTTTCATTCAACAATGTCGATAGTCGAGAACTTTGTTGTCCGATAGATACCTAGTTAAAATGCCGATAAAGCATTTATTTTTATTAGGAAAACTTATGATAGAGACATCATTTATAGCGGTGATTTAAATCAAACCATTTTAGGAACCAGACTAGTTGTGTTTGAATAGATTAATACTAATTTGGCACATGTTTTGGATGTCCGTGAGGTCGGGCAGAGGGCGAGCATCGCGTGTGCTGCAGGTAACCTGCCAGGCGCCATTCGACCGATGGCTCTTACGAACCGTCAATTTGCGCCTGTAATTATTGCGGACCCTTCGATACTTATTTCTATTTTTTCCCCAGCTTAATTGTTGCAACAGATGACTTTTTTGTCGAACCAACTCAAAGAGAGCGGAAAGGCATCAAACGCAGCGTCGAATTTGGAAATAATTATACATAAATAGTCCCTTGAGCGGCCGATTAAGACAATTTCCGAGGCAAATTGCCGCAGACGAGCATAATAGCACACGCTCTCCTCCGTCATAAATAAATCTGGATTACGTTTCTGTACGAGATTAAGATTGATTCGATCTCGATGCTTTCTGCTTTTAATGCCTACGCGGCATAATGCCTGAGTCGTGTTAAGATTTTAAATCATTATGCGTTTTTGTGGGTGCGTGTGATTTGTGAGATAATTACGATCGACAAATTGCTGGCCGTCATTGTGTAGATAACGGGTGGATGCTATCGCCGTTCGTAATTAATGATCGATACATGTGAAATAATTAATTAGCGGCGGACTCGCATCGGTACGGAAGGTGGTGGGGCCTCTCCACAAAAAACAATGACGTGCGGTTTCGGTGCGCCGGCGCCGCTCCCGCCACGGCGACATCCGCCGCTCTATACGTCTATAATTTGGGACTTGGGAGACCTCGAATTAGTTTTTTAATCTCGTGGATGAGCGTGACGCTGACTTAACGTTCTCGAGAAATGTGTCATTAACGTTAATTTGAATGGTTGTTACCTTTTTTGTCATAATTTCTGGGGTAATATAAACAAAAGGTAAAAGTCGGCCCATTTTGTACTTTCAAGAAACAGGAGGAAATAAAACCGAATACGTTTAACACCTTGCTACAAAGTTTCTCACCGAGTCAAAAGTTTAGTGTTGTCGTCGATAATTACCGACCACGGAGGGACGTAATGTCGAAACAATTAAGTAGCCGAGATCTACGGGCCGGGTTCAGACTGAGAGCGATTGATGTATCACGCCAAAAAGCGTTTTGAAAATTTTTGAAAAATTGTAATTAAATATCTTGTTTTCCCGTTAAAGTCTAATTCCTACCTGAAGGACCATCAATATGAGGCTTGCCAGCTAAAAAACTCTTACTGAAAAATCAAGATCGAATTGGGCGAGATTCAAGAGATAAGGAAGTGAAAATCGCTTATCGCTAGCAGTGTCACCTCGACCTAATGAAGTTACGGTGTGGAAGCGTAATGTGACGGCTTGGTAATGGCTAACGAATTTACCTCAGAGGAGAGAGGGTACACTTTATGTCCACTGTAAAATTAGCTTACTTTAACTATTATTTAATGTCATTTTAGGATGGGAACCGGGTGAGAGTGACAATTGTGGGAACTCGAAACCGTTGACACACAGAATTTGAATGGATAATTATTTAGTAAATTCACTGCTTGTCACATTTCGAGATAATGATTAAATTGCTGCACATAATAGGCGTGTTGCTTTTACTCGTTTAGGAATTGCGTGTCAAAATTACTTTCAGATCATTACAAATGCGTGTACAAGAAATTCCGAGCAATTTAATGGTAATTATTTTTAAGTACATGTTTGTATTTCGTTATTAATTGCCGGTATTGGCCTGCCTATCGCTCCAAAATCAATAATTGATCAATGTTCTCACGATCCCAGATACATCACGTTGGATTCAGTGAGAGACCTCTAACTCGGTATCGCGATGCGTGTGCGCAATTAAAACGAAACCCACAATCAGCCGCCATGTTTGTACACGGTCGATGTTAATAGCCTTTAGTAATTACATACCAGTATCATGCTAACGTTGCTTCTCGGAAGGCTGATCAAAAATAATAGAACCTATTTTGGCTACATTATGTATCATCCAAATATTTGTTATAATTATACAAGTCTTTATTGCATTCCGAACCGATCTATACAACCCTGTTACAGAAAAGGAATAAAAAAGTAAGCAATAATAAGGCACGGCAGCGTCACAGCGGCATGGCGGCAGCGTCTCGACTCGAGAATTTCATATCGTCACATTTACATGTTCTATTCGAGGAACTAGCGGTTCGACCTCCCCATCGTTATATCCGGGAAAAGAATATCTAAATTCAATTACAAAAAGGCTTCTCCGCGAGGTGTGCCGTTGCACCCGCGCCTCCTCCGAAAAGGGTGTATAACAACTCAATTTCTCCATATTATTAAGACGGTGGGGTGTGCGGGTAGAGTAGGGGTGGCTGCTACACAAAAAGAATGCTAATTTAAAATTCTTATTGCTGTGTTTGTATGCGCGCGCGCTTTATGTATCATTCGCGTAACAAAAGGCGGAGGAGAGAGCCGCCCGAGCGCGTAATTTCAATCTAATATTCAATTTGAGAAGTATCGCGAGCTCCACCCGCCATCTTTTATTTATTTTACTCGACTCCAAGTGTTTTCCTTGGATTCACAGATCATAGAAATAAACGGGATATGTTGTTATGTGTCTTATACAAGTTAGCGTCGTTGTCATACATGAACTCGACGACACTATCAACATTTGGAGACTTTCTTCAGACTTCTTAGCTCTATCCTAATACTTTTGCATGCTTAGTCAATTGTTAATTGACGTCTTCATAGTCATCCATTCGACGAGTCTTATCTTGACAAAGAGCACTAAATTCGATTCGATATCTCAATCTAACGGCCGAAGATAATTGCTTCATTCCCACGACGCGAAGAAAATAAATTTCACCGGTCACAATGGGTGCTTTCCACAGACAATTCGCGTCTAAACGGGGGGCGATAGACGCGTAATGCCTGAATCGTGATATATTAGTGAAGGAGCTAATGGTGACCCCTTACCACACCTCGTGAGCATACAACTGACGGACGTTGAGCGTTTAACGCGGTAATGCAGTACACTTTCTAAACAAAATGTCGAACCAGAGGTATTGTTTAAAACAGATCGAATGTCAAGGATGACAACAGATTCTTCAATTTATTTTGTCACGATCACGAATTTTATTTGTATGAGCCAAACTAGGCTGTGTGAGGTCATAGGTCTGTTTTGCACTTTCGGGAAGTCAAGGCAAGCAGTTAAAGGTATTGTTTTAATATTGGATAAAAATGAGGTTTCATTTGTACATGCGAGGTAATAAAAATGCAAGAGTGGTAAACGCGACCGCATGTGGGCTCTATCGATGCGCCACCATGCACTTGCTCCTGTTGCTATACCAAAAATAGCGATAGTCAATATGTACTAAAAGCTGCAATACATTTTTCGCTATATTCGACTCACTACAATTTGCATTTAAAGCAATATATTTAAGCCTCGAAACGCAAGGAGCCATAACACGAAAACGCTAGTTTGCAAACGACATGTCAATATGTAAACTAGAAAATGATTGCCTATCCGTTGTGTGTATACAATTGGTTTAATGGAATATTAAAGATCAATGTGCGTCTTGCTCAATTACGTAGCAAGTTGAATTGTTGCACGGTCGGCCATTGGAGTCGCTAAGTATGATTTTTAATGTCAGTTAGTGTGTGCAGAAAGCGTATGCGGGAGTTTCCTGATAATTTGCCTGACGACGCGCCTTTGCGGCGGCCACTTACAGTAAAACCCCCTTTTCAATGTCTTCGCGTTATAAAAATGTTATTATTGGTTCAGAACATTGAAGTCATTACTGACAACGACTTTTTCATTCGAAGAAGAGCTGTGGTTACAATGTCAGTGATAATTGTGGGGGGAACGTAATAAATAAGAATTCTAGTTTCTGAATCAGTGTCTACAGTATTGTTAGATTTTTATTGCCTTTGAAAAGCGGACGGCGCCTATTAGTGCATATCGACTGAGTATATAATGTTGTAGCTTAGTTCTAATACGATTAAAAGAAATAACAAATCTTTTTTTTTATACGAATTATACGGGTTTATCAATATCCTAATCTTTTCATTCATCGAATCGATAGCTGTCGTAATAGCGTTACGGTATCAATTCATAAGATTTTCCTTTATCTTCATTTATAAAGACCCAAATACGGTAAATCATGAGGTCCTAAGATTCAAGTCTTTAATTCAATAAATTTTTAAAACACAATATCAAGATTAACCCGACATTGTCGCCTGATTAATGATCAGATTTAATTTTTTTAAGCAAAACTTTAGGAGAGCACCTTATAACAACACGACGAGCTACGTTTATAATTATAATTAATATTCTCACTGTATTAGAGTAGTCGACGGTAAAAAAACAAGATTCGACGCGAGAATTAATAACAAACAAATGGGCTACCTGCGGTGTTTTTTGTGAGCCCCCACAGGTAAGCTCGCGATGATGAAAGAAACTCATATGTGTCTGTCTTAAATTTTAAACAATATTGTTCGATTTTGACACGGTTGCACCTTTTTATGGGGATCGTCAAGCTTCCATTCATAGGAAATAGCGGTGGACAGAAAAAATCACACTCCGCGAATTCCGCTACTGGTCGACAGATGGCGGCAAGCGCCCACTGACAATTACCTGCAACAGAAGGAAAACAAACATTACACTCTGCAGGTTTTTAACTCTAATATTATGTACAATATGGCAGTCAAAGAAACTCGAACAACTGAACTCTACCTCCGCAGGTTTCACATTTTTTTACCGCTGCGGCTGATTAAAAAAAACAACCAAAGGTGCATTGGAAACAAGAAACCAACGAATCGAAATCCTGGACAAAAGAGAGGAACTCTTAACGTGATACCATAATGACAAAACAGAAATATGATTTCGATTAAACTGTACGAGGGAGACGGCTCGATTGGGAGCTTTGTGGGTGCAAAAAGGACAGGAAACTAGTTAATAATAAAAATATTTTATTTGTATAGTGGGGTAAAACACCCCCGCTGCGGGCTGTTTGGTCGGGACCGCATCCATCATCATTATATTAACCGATTTAACACTTTTGAACAGATTCCTACGACTGCCACTGAGGGGACGAATGTGCAAGTCTCACCCGACCATTGTGGGACTTAGTGCGGGAACTAATTTATTTGGTGTACAATTACTTACTCCTTATCGGGCGAACAGTATGGAATTGATGATGCATCGAGTCGAGAGTGTTATCGATTGAAGTCAATCTAGGTCCGTACCGTCCATGTTAGGAGTCAGTTTCTGACCTAGCCTATAGAATTCCCTGTTTGGTCACGTCGTGAGGATTATTAATTACAGGAGCCGTGGAAACCGGGTCGAGATATTTTTATCAGATTTCTAATTACGGCACCTTCAAGTTCACTCGGTGCTTTGTCTACAAAATTGCGTTATGATGTCGTTTCAAAGTAAACAAATTGCATCTGAAACTCGTTTACGCTGGAGGGCAAAAAATTCGCTGCGCTACTTTTGGCAGAGCCAGGTTTGTGCCCCGATTTTAGCGTATAAGGCAAACTTCGAGCATTATTTTATTGCGTAATTGAGAACGTTTTTACGTCAATTATTTTCCAGCGTAACATTAATTGACATGTAACGTGTTCATGTGATTATAAATATTTAACAGCAGTTATCTATTTAAATAAAATGTGGAATTATCTGTCGATCTATATGGAGGAAATGCAATTAGATGAAATGATGCATGTCGATATTAAAATAGGCATTGATATGCAAAGTCGGCTTGTTACCGATGCGGGCGGTGGCGGCCGGTCCCATGGCTTGTTCACAAATTTTTGTTCGCTAATCAATAAAATTGACCCTAATACCAATTACTATACAATTGTAACAATGACGCTTGCTTACAATAGACGGGGTATTGTTTATTCACTGCCTATTTTATCTAGATATACGTACTAGCTTTAGGTGAGGTTGATACCTAGTGGCTAGTTGTTGCTCAACTCGTAAAAGTCAATAATAACAAAAAAAAAATCTATGTCAGTGAACCGACTGACGGTGAACCGAAAGGGCGCGTGCGAGTGTGGTCCGAATCTTACCCAATAATTACAGCCAGTGATTAAATCTCACGATAAGACTCATTCCGCTAATTACTCCCTAAAGCTAAACACGGTTTTTGCCATCGACATAATTTAATAAGCATATTAACCAGACCGATGCCATAGATAGGTGCCGGGCCTCGAGCGATTCTCGCTAATACCTTTATAATGTTGTTAAAACGGAATATCTTTAAAGGAAAATACGGCAGACGAAGACACGGTCTCATCGCGAGGTCAAAGATGAATGACCATGTAAATGCGTAATGAAAGCCAGAAGACTCCTGACTCGAATCACAGTTGTTCATAACTCATACACATTACAATCAATTTAAAACAGTGTATGTGTACGAGCACTATGACATTGCGTCTGGGCGAGTCCACATCGCGTGTGGCGACTGCGACCGTCTGTACAACGGTTAATTCAATAAAACCAGGAAAGCAGTTCGCTTGTTTGATCTGTCGATATTGAACTTCTAAACAAGTCAACGTATGCAGTTCATGAATTCTATGCAAATGTTAGTGGTTAGAATGCATGTTTATGTAGATCAGCAATAAAAGTCGTGTCGCAGCGACTTTGTGCTAGAGAAGCGATCTGACCTCGCGATGAATGACTCCCATTAGCATCTCATAGGTTTAATTAGAGATCCACGCAACGGCCGGTCGCCCACGTCAACGCGTGGCCGTGTGTGGGCAATCAAATTAGTGACGACCAGACAATGGCAGCGAGTGGAGCGTACAACCCCACGACAAAACGTTTCCTCGCAATCTTCGATCACCGGATTAAGGGAGTCTCGTCTCGCACGTTTTATCTCCGATTGTCCGCACTTAACGCACACTTTACGCCGAGTGCCCCTCGAAAGGAAATTGAAAGCGATCGCTTTCCCGGCTATCTTATCTGTAGTGTTGTACTAATTAATCGATGTAGCGCGAAGAGGTCGTCGTTAGAGGTAAATAATGCTGGCATTGTGGCCGCCGGCGGTGATTTATCGGTGTGAATAGACAAAAGTGTCGCGGGCGGAGCGGGTCGGTACAATGGTGTGGAATGTCGTCGCGGGCCGCTCGCTCGGCGCGCTCGTGCGACGTGAATGCGGATTATTAATAACCCGCTCCGGTTCGGCACGACGCGGACGGCCGCGACGTTCTGAGCGACTCCCATCGCACTCCTCGCCCGAAGCGTCTGAGCGCGTCCACCTGTACCGCACCATATGACCGCGCCAACGTTTATTCACGATACTTTTAATGACCGCATTGATGCATGCATTCCGAGAATATATACGATTCGCGACGCTGCCGAGACCATACACGCCAAATAACAATGTTTGCTAATAATATTAAAGATCGATCACTGTTTTCTAAATTCTTAAATTATTATACTCATCAGCCCCCTGTGTTCTCCCCTACGGTTATCATCCCCGCGTCCACGGTTACAATGCATAACAATAGAGTCAACGCGGATTATAACAAATTCCCCAAATTGTGTGGGTTCATATTTGCGCTCAACAATAAGACAAAATAGTGATAATGTCACATGTGTGCGAAGTTTACCGCATTTGGAACTAATTGAGAATATTTCATAATGTTGCGATTATAATGGAAGGGACATCTGTCTAATGTTGAATAACCATCAGCTTCACATATCCAAAATCTATCAGCTTTTGTTAAGTCTCTTCTGTCTCTAATCTTCCAAATTCCCTTTTTTGTGTTGAGTTTTGGGTAACAATGAGAAAACTAGCTCATTATAACATCGTCGTGACTCTACGATAGGAAAACAACAATAAACAAAAAAGTCGGCCAGCGAACTGTCAGACTAATGTAAAATAAAAAGTTGACGCATCGAAAGCTATAAGTAAGTACCTACTTAATTTAAAATGTCGATAAAAACAACGAAAGTGGAAAGGGCAAAGTGCTCAAAGGCGTGTTAAAATGAAAATGCACTATGAAATTACCTTTCACGTTTTGTTGATATCGGTGAAACTAAATGAGATCATTTTTTGTGGCTGTGGGCTAGTACTGAAGCCCTGCGTCGCCTTGTCACGTAGTACTTCGCAATGGGCACCATTATATCGACATCGACACTCGCCCAGCACTATTGGACTCGACTAAAAGATTGCTTATGAGAAAAAACGTACAGACCTATGATGTTATTTTGTAATCACTAAGAAATAAGGAGTGGTTTATTATACGTTTAAAGTTATCGTGTATGTATGATGTCATAACTTCATTAGGGTTCTGTACCCGAAGGGTGCCAAACGGAACCCTATTACTAAGCCTCCGCTGTCCGTCTGTCTGTCAGCGGGCTGTATCTCATGAACCGAAACTGTTAGAGAGTTAAAATTTTCACAGATTGTGTTACTGTCGCTATAATAACAAATATTGAAATAAAAATTAAAGGTATATAAGAAACGTGTTTATTTCGACGTTTTTTGCTAAATATTGTACGGTGGTACGAAACCCTTCGTGTGCGAGTCCGACTCGCACTTGGCCGGTTTTTTTATTTATCATGTAATATATTAGCAAAAATCATAATGCAGTGCCATATTTGGTCTAACGACTCACAACACCTGATTCGTAAGAAAAACTTAATTACATTAATATTATAAATGACTTATAATTTTTAATTTATTACGAGAACACAGCCATAATTCAGTAGCATTATTAGAAACACTGATTGAACAATCTAATTCTAAATTGATTTCACCATAAATGATTGTGGTAAGGTCTCTATTAAAAAACTTGAGTATTAAGAACACTGTTTGACACTGGTCCATATTATCGTTTTCTGGTATCGTTTATTTTCTTAGATTTTGAATGTGTTGAACTCACGATTTATTTTTTGCGTCATTTTCAACGTCCATTAAGTAAGTAGCCATGTCGTGAGTGGCTCGATTCGTTACCGAAACTATAATTAATTTTACCGTTACCGAATACTTTACATTTTCAATGTATATCGAGCTTACTTGTCGATAGTGGTAACAAAGGGGAGCGTGACAATTCATTGTTTATTTTCTCAGTAGGTACATTGACGACTGTTATTGTACTCTGCTTGTCAGTTTTCCGGGTTGACACAAAAACTTATAATTGCAGGTTTTATGACTGTATATTTGAGTTCTTTGATTAATTTGGTATTTTCTAATTCTGTCATCTATTCAGTCAGATCTTTGCTCAGCTAATAATCAAGTGCGTCGTACGTCGAAGTTTCCATATTTCATATTTGTATCATTAACACGTTCTAATGCTAATTGCCGGTTGTGTGCGACAAAAAGTGCTTGTATCGTGTAACACTTATTAAATGACGTCGCTTTTTTCTCAAAATTTAATTATCGACATTAGGTTGACACCAAAAGCGGTGCTGGCACCGACATACAAGTCTGGTTGTTTGCAAAACTGTTCATCGACTAACTGAAATTCCGTTTCAATTTGTAGAAAGCTGATAATTGTCCAACTAGTGACCGAAACTAGAATTGAAATGACAATAGCCCGATGTTGTAAGTGATTGATTAGATTTTACATTAATGACTGGTACGACAATAATAGTGCATAGTGTCGCTAAATGGATGACATTATGTCAGAGCGTTGCCACGTCAAATATGAAGGATGATCTCCTACATTTGTCCTGTACACGCATTCTGACAGAATTCAATAGACGACTCGGCCCTTTGAGACCATCGGTTAATAGCGAATGGATAGTCATTTCTTACTTCATCGTTTTGACTTTTGAGGTATTTATTATAAACAGCGTTATTTACAGTCACAGGCGTGCTTTCAGAATCAAATATTATTATTAATCAGACGTAAAATATGAGCTTTATACATAAAACTCTTTTAATAATACCTTTTAAAAGCATTGTGAATTGCGTAAACATTATTTGTAATAACTTATATTTGGAAACACATATCAAAATGTACACAAATCACTAACAACATTCGTGATATTTAAACAACATGATGAAACCGTTAAACCTAAAAAATAAATTAGCATGAGTGTTCAAAGACAAATAATAAAAGCCAATTCACAAGTCAGCAACGACGTAAAGACTATCAAATTATGGCCACAACTATTTGAAAATGTACCAGGCGTGATGCTTGCGTTAGCACGCCACCAACCAATGGGATCGCACTGAAAACCTTGCCTCTTCATAAAACAGCTCGGAGACAACCCGACTGCTCACTAATTTACGCTTTATTAAATCACCTTAAGGCTTAAATCCGCTTACACCTATCAGCTCAGCCGACACAGCTAATAAGTCAAATAGCTTTTACCAGGTGTCCGACAAATGGAAAACTACTAATTAAAGTAGGTACTTGTAGGTCGAGACTTAAATGGAATAACGCACAGTCGGTCGTAAGGAGTTTAATTAATCTGGCTGCTGACGCAACGCACGGATCGTTTTCTTTCTATTAGAGTCCGAAAGCAGTTTGTTCAATTGATTCGCTGTGTAGCAATAAACAGGCCCAGTCTCTCGTGTTTGTGCTAAGAATTTGAAGAGTTTACATTTCTAAAGATCAAAGAGACGGATGATTAGCGGATCACTTGTAGATATTGTTGTTACATAAGCCCGTACTAATGGTGCTAGGTACATGTCAGAAGTAATTGTGATGTACGTTTTAGCACTTCTTTATGCCCAAGGACTGCAAACACTTTGTTAATTGCGATCGCATCTTCTATCTTCGACGTCACCAATGACGTATTCAAACTATTTTGAGCACAACAATTCGAGAGCAGAGATTTATTCTACCAAAAACTCCTAATTCATATCGTTAGAGGATAATTGCGGCAAATTGTCGTAATAAAATTTGGAAGGTAGCGCCATTAAAATGTGTTCCAATGTGAGACAATGTGCCCCTAATGAACGTTGGGACAAGTAAAATAAATTATTTACGCCACACTGCGACGACGCTGCTTCAAATTTGGATTGACATAAAAGAAGATGTAGAAATCTGGGTAACGACATAAAGTGAATGGACAACACAACACTGTAATTACCGTGAGCCGCGGAGACTCTGTGGAGTTCGTGGTGCGTATCGTCACATCACTAATTGTCAAATTCGAGGGCACCACGCCACGTTATTCATCTACCTTGTAGAGTTGTACAGCTCTAGTTTTATTACCACTTTTTGTTCGAAAAGACCTTTTTGGTAGACGACATTCTTAATATCGATATTATTCATATCGAACATAATAAGTTTCGATACAATAGATCCAGTTCAGTAAGGCTCCTATTGTAATAAAGAAGACGACATTTGGAAGACATTAAAATTCCCTGGATCGTATAATTACTTATGACACATTTTAACATTAAGGCACCCACGCACGGTCTATGTTGTGCCTCTAAACTTGTATAATTTGTGTTAAAGCCGTAATATATGAGAGTTAGAGGCTCGCGTTCGGCGTTCCATGCATTCGATCGTTAATAAAATTATCAAAATCTAAACAGGTTTTATGAGTATCGCTCGTGCGTTCGAAAGAGTTCGTTTCGGTTCGTCTTATGAATGGAAATGGTTTTTGGTATTTTAAGTGTTTATAAAGGTCGTAAATAATTTATCGCCGCGTGATACTTCCGTCGGTCGAATTTAAATGTTTAAATCGATGAACGCGCTAACTCGTACGGCTACCGGATTTTAATTCGCATACACATAATAAATGACTACACTTTTTGATTTATTCTATACTGTTTAATTACACGAGTAATTTAGATCGTATTGATTTAATTAACAAAATCGTTTTGAGATTGATATCCGAACTGTGAATGTCTAAAGATTCTAATTTGAAAAGTATAATTGAAATGTTTGATAGCATTTAGCTAGCAATCTTATAGATACGAATCTTAAGAGTAAAACCAGATGAAATAAAAGCAACTTTCCTCAAGTCAGTGTAAAGAAAAACCACCTACAGATGTGGCACAAACACGCATAGTTTTTATGTAAATACCGTATTTCTGTTGCGTCAATAATCGTGATTCAGCCTAAACTACTTGGTACTAGCCTTCTAGGTGACCGGTAATTATTCCGATCACACGTGGACACGGGTTATGGCCGGCTTTAAACGTAACTTTAAATGTTGCGTTTATAGGGTAACGACTTACAACTTGTCTTTATCGATTCATGAAAATAATGGCAAATTGATTGCGGCTAAAGTCGTGCCAATGAGTGTTGGCAATGTTAGGAGGGAAACACACGAAGTTTATGAATATTTGAGTGATACCGGATAAGGCTAAAAGTTTATTGAATTCTTGGTAGCTTTTGAGACGATTCACGAGACTGTTATGCAAATTGTGCAACTGATTTGTAAAAGCCGCATCAGATGTGCTTCGTGCCTTAACCGTGTGAGAGGACCTTTAGACATAAATGTAGAGATCACACAGGTACTCAATTCTAAAATGTCATCCCAATTAAAACAGAAAATAAGCACTAACGACCATCTTCATTTAAACAACCTTTTAATAATTACATTAATATTCATAAACTAACTAATGATTACCTACGTCAAGGGCTCTTGTTCAGGTTCTACTGGAAGGTACTCGAACATAGTCCGGGATCTCGTATATCTAACACTCGAAAGTACCTACTTAACTTCTCTTTTGCATATTGCGCATATACATGTTAATTCAAACATTAAGTTGGGTTATATAACTTTGGCGAGAAAAGTGGTGGTTCTGGTGGACATAGATTCGTGACTTGTGGGATTCGTGCTGTTGGGTTTTTCTGGGCATAAATTAAGTGGATTCTTTACCTAGCTTTCGTTACATTAATCTGATGAGGTCTTGGTAATAAACCAGAATTGTAGGCTGTCTATCAAATGACCAATAGATTCATTAATTCAGAACATTTACCACAAACTAATGCTGTTCCATGCTGGTAATTAGACATGAGCCTCATTAATTGTCTCGTACTACATCTGATACTTGAAGCCATATTTACAATGGCACAATTCTGTCTACGCTTTCAAAGATGATATCCGTGATGGCTCCTACTTGCGTAAGTCAAAATTTATGTCTTCACTCTAATAAATATTTGGATGTTACGCAACTGTTTTACGTACGTTCTTAAGTGTTTGGTGGCAGAAGTCAATTGGCAATTTTATCGGATTCACTATGAGTAAGATCGTTTATGTGGGTGGCATCGTCAATCTCCGAAATTAGTGCTCTGGTTTTAATTGGGTTATCCCTATTTAAAACTTCTTGTGTTCATTTAGAAATTTCATTGATTTCTATTGCCATTTTCCTCGTAAGTTGTAAGTGATTCAGCTTTTTAGTCATTCTCGAAGCCTTAATTACAATATTCTCTTAAATTATAAGCAGTTCTGTAGTAATCCTATTAGCTCAGTTGCAACATTGAGTGAATCATATCCTTAATATAATCAAGGCCAGCTTCAGATTGAATTATGACAAATCATTTGGCGAGTACGACGCAAATACCTATGTGTAACAAAGGGCAAATATAATGGCTCTCATTAATTTTGAAGCTTGTTTCTATTCGTGTTGTGTAAAATAAATATTGGGTAACATGAATTGTCAAAATTAGAATTTGTCGAGAATTATGTAATATCGTCACGCAAATCTACTTAAATACAACTGAGATTAAAGTCCAATTAAACAGTGACAAAGCAGAATTAAAAATCTAAGCATTAAAAAAAATCTACTGAGAATTTTAGAAGTTTAGGAACTAAAATAATCACTAAGTTCGAACACTGACGTATACGGCGTTCCCCAAGGATCTATCTTGGGACTCGATTTGATTACAAAATTCATCAGATTGTTCGAGTAAACCATTTCTACAGAAAAGTTGTTTACAAGTGCTATTACCTACAGCAGTAAGCACTTACACCATCACCAGACATTTACTACTGACACGGAATGATAAGCAAATGATCCATTCAGTAACAAAAATGTTTCTCTTAATATTTATGACCACCACATAACATTATATTAGATGTATCCAACGTATGCCACCCATATGACGGATACAATAATGGTCACCTTAAAACATGGGATCCCTAAAACGAACAGTAAAAACGAAAAAGTGATATCAGATTGCAGTAACATAAATAATTCGTTTTTGTTGGACATAAAAAAAAAAACTGTTGTGACACCAAAGCTTCACCTGTAGATAATGTTTTGGGCGTAAAACCGGTAGCGACAAGCAAAGGAGGTTATTCATGTATTGATACAGATACACAATCTAACCTTGGGAATGGTCAAATGGTCACATGCTTAAAACTTTATGAATGGATTAATAGTGAATATGAATGGACGTTGGTCAATGCCTAAACGCGAGTGGAAATCAAATTGTATGACGTTATCGATACGGCTTTGACTGAATTAGTAGGCTTTAGCTGTAGGCTGGGATGATTGATAAACTGTTTGATGTCAACATCATTGATAGTACTGTGTCAACTACAAAACTCAGAGTGATGACGTCACAAAAGGAATTTTAAAACATAAAAGTCTTAACAGAAACAGCTAGGCGTCAAAAGTATTTTTAAATGCAATTAAATTTCTAATTTTAACGTCAACACGAAAGCCAATTTGCAAAAATCAATATTCATTCATTTTTTATTTCTTATATCGTAAATTAAAGTTTTTATTACATATTATATTTCTGTCATAAATTCTCGTAAATAAATGTTTTTATGATGACTATTATATTTAAAAAAATTCTATGAAGTAGGTGGGCTACCTTGTTCAAAAATTATCAGTCTACAATTGACATAATCCCATCACCCACGGATTTTTTTACGATTTGATCCCAACTTAAGTATGTTAAGTAATCGAATGTGACGTGATAATAGGTAATAGAAAAACGTATTTGATTAGAAATATCTTCAACCATTTTGGAAGTTGAAAATTAGGGGTCACTTTTCCAGGATTATGTCACACTTTTTATTCTTAGATATCAACCCTTGGTCCCGTGGTAAGTAAAGCTAAAAGAAATATTGCACATATTGTTACGTTTTTTAAATTTAAAATAAATCATGAACAAAAAGAAATAAGGAACATTTATTTACGAGAATTTATGACAGAAATATAATATATTTCTGTCATAAATTCTCGTAAATAAATGTTTTTATGATGACTATTATATTTAAAAAAATTCTATGAAGTAGGTGGGCTACCTTGTTCAAAAATTATCAGTCTACAATTGACATAATCCCATCACCCACGGATTTTTTTACGATTTGATCCCAACTTAAGTATGTTAAGTAATCGAATGTGACGTGATAATAGGTAATAGAAAAACGTATTTGATTAGAAATATCTTCAACCATTTTGGAAGTTGAAAATTAGGGGTCACTTTTCCAGGATTATGTCACACTTTTTATTCTTAGATATCAACCCTTGGTCCCGTGGTAAGTAAAGCTAAAAGAAATATTGCACATATTGTTACGTTTTTTAAATTTAAAATAAATCATGAACAAAAAGAAATAAGGAAAGTGCTACTAGCAAGTTACAAAACAGACAATAGAAAACAAACACTCGTTACCAAACACAGTCATTACTTAGCAAAAGCAAACAAATGAACATCTTCCAAAAGAACTATCAAATGAAAAGAGTTCCAACTTCGTTGATTTTCGACAAAAGCTCCAACAGACGAGACTAGAAGCGATAATGAGTGCGCCCGCGCATCGTCGGGTAAAACCGGTAGTACGCAGCCATCGCTCACCGTTACCTAGCACTTTCTGCCTTATAAACGATGCGGTAACTGTGATTTCAATCGAAACTACTTTTAATTAATTTTCTACTACATTATCTATCTCTCGAATAGTCATAATAATCGAGAAGATTGACTCGATAATTATGATTGGGTAAGTTATGGAATAGTTTTACACTGCCATATTTAAATTTCCACCGAATTAATTTATAAATCATTTGGTGTTGATTGAATTATGTTTATGTTGCTAAATGAGGTTACTTGAGAATTATGGCTGAAGACCATGTGGGCAGAATACGTTCCTTTTCTAATAAAAATACAGCAATTTTGACCTTACACGTCAACAAACGTCGCCCGCATACTGACTAGACATTTTTAATTTAGATCTTTTTTCCTACGCGCTTTCCAACATCGTTATGAGCGAGATTTATTATCGGATCCACTTTGAATTTAAACAAGCCTGCTATCAGGAAAACACTTGTTTTTCCTCTTAACAAATTAAGTAGTCCTTTGGTACATTCCATTGCATTAAGAGGCCGAATTAGCTGGCTCCGTGAGTGCTCCATAATTATAATTTCGCACAGCGGCGGAACCAGGATTTTCGTTTGGAAGGGGTTTGCCCCCACTGAAGGTAGGTTTTATTTATTTATTTTATTTTTAGGAAAACTCACAGATAAACAGATATAGTAAGTAATAGTTTAAACAAAATATGGTAAATTACAAGTTTCCACATGCAGTGTAGTTTGAGCAAATTAAACACTAAAAAGCATACATCATTTTATTTTGCTTAATGCTTAACAAGCCTCTTCGGATTACTTTTTGCAAATTCCTCAATGGAAAAATACAATTGAAAACATAATAAGTACTTATTAAGTTAAGGATAATTGATGACGATACCTTAGATAGTGTAAAGCTTGCTAAAGTTTAATTAGAATGATATCAAGTTCACTTTAAGATCTGTCACGGAAGAACTCGGATGCTTTTGGGGAAAGGCTTGAACCCCCCCTGGATCCGCTACTGTTCACACTAAGTTTCAAGTCACGTCATTGTTATTGCACAATGGTAGTTTCGTACGGATTAAGGAACCGGTTATTTCCATTCCAAACTAATTAATAAACATCTCATAATAAAACCTTGAACTTTTGATTACCGAGAACTGGACAATGGGTCTCGTTATGTTATAAATGTCTTTACTTACAGAATCAGGCGCACAACAATCAAACGGACGTTCGGACGCGCCTATCTAAGTAATTAATCGTAACTTATGATTGATTAAACACATTAAATGCGAGCACGACTCCTATTTGAATATTAAATCTATTACTGCGGGTGACATAATACTTAATACAATTTTAATCTGAGTTATTGCATAAAAGATACGACACATTTAAGTTTTGGAAACAATATGGGCGTCTCATGCATAATACATGAAATGACAGTAAGTCTAATGGAAAACATATTGGGAATTTATGTTAAGTAATTACAATAGTTTAATTGTTGAATAAAATGATCCTCTGCTCTTTAAAAGTAAGATAAATTATGCTTAATATCAGATGTCAAAATGCCCATATTTTTAGGAGACAAACGTAGAGGCTGTAGGAAATATCACGGAGGACTGGTTAGATGAACTATTGTAAAATATTTTGTTAGTGCAAACGAGGTAAACACGTGTATTTACTATTTATCGACAAGGTTGTCGAGTGGGCAACCCTTTACACGATGGCACCCGCGCACGACGCGTCGCTCGCGCACTTCGACAAACAACATCTAGTGATGCGGAACGCAAACTCTGATGTCGATATTTACACAACCACCGCAAACACTGACACTCGATATTTGTCCAACTCCCAGCTAATGGCGGCACCTACATATTATTTACTGTTGTAAAATTCACACCACGCAGCTACTGTAATGAAGTGACATTAACCAGAAAAGACACAATAAAATATTTTTACGATCAGTTTATTTAAGGTTAGAAAGATCAGAATTAATATTAACAAATTAGGTACCGGTTTACATAAACTGTAGGTACGAAACGGTCACAACTTCACCAGGATTATATTTAAAATAAAATAAAAACGTTTAAAAACGAGGGAAAAAAGGAATGTAAAGCCATAACTTCATTTTGAATTCCGTTCTGTTGGTTCCCGTCTCACTGTGAACGCGCCCAGCAGGGGGCGCTATCGTTCTCACCTCACGACGCGAGTGGTAGCCGGTCTTTAATAAGTATCGATAAAATATGTCGATAAAATATGTCGATAAAATATGAATATTTATAAATATTTTCGATACATGCCCATATCGCCTACTTCTAAAGTTTGTTGCCTTACGTGTGAGTATTCGACCCCCAAGAAGTCTGCTGTTTTTATACCAAGCTCTTATTTAAAATTGATAAATGGCAATTAATTTAAAACGTACGCTGGCACTACTTATTTCTATTAGAAACTATAAATCTGGCTATCATAATAACATTATGGTCAAGCAGCTATTGATGTCAGTATTTACGCGAAAATGGCGATAAATCTGCATTGAATGTAAGCTCATGCAGTGTCAAAAACGTACCCACTTCACAAACGAGTTCTCAAACATTCAATTTGTAAGTGGAATTATTCGACTTTAAATTAATAGCCGGCAAAGTGTATGGGGGACAGAACTAATTAATCTCTTGATGGTATTTCACATTAATTAAACATCTGAAATTAGCTCTAATCTAAAACAGATCTTAGTACTCAAAAATAAGGACTGTATTTGCTTGTGCTTACTAGTAATCAGTAAACGGACGATATCGTTGAAGGCTATCATAGTGTGAGGTCTATTTTATTATTACGAAACTTTATTTTTCTTTATAAAAGCGTACGCTTATCCATGAGAAGATTCATGAAAATTAAATGTCTCATAACAATAGGATATAGTCGTGGACACCGAGATTATAAAGCGTTGTTTACACGATACGATCTGTTGACTCGAGGCCTTCCGTGAGAAGGACGAAATTATATTTTTTCAACACCAATTACGTAACGCCTAAATGTGACCGAAAACAACGTTTAAACTTAACGAGCATTAGTAAATACTGAGTAAATTGGCGTAGACTTTTAGTATGGACATGGCAACACTGTGGCTGTACCAGTGATTAAACTATATGAGAATAACAATAATGATAGCTTTCAAATCTTTAGTAATAAATCATACAATCTATTTTTTTATGTCTAATAGTTAATCAAATTTAAGCAACTGTTGCGAGCAAGTGTGATCGTTTTTTGCTGCTGCATCGCGTAATTTTCGCAAGTTCAATGATTAGAGTTATTTATATAGCATTAATCTGTTCCGACTACCATCACCACACCAAGTTATAATAATATTATAAAAATATTTTCCACGACAATTATTTATAAAAATTACACCACTTATTCAAAAACGTAGGGACATAACGTTGACTATGGTTAATCGTTATTTAGTGACAGTGTAGCCATGTCCATGTTTTTACGACCGTAATCAAAACGTGATTGTCGCGCATCCGAAAAAAAAAACTGACTTAATTATGGCGGGCGAGTGTTGATGATATAAACAGTAATTACTTACCTCCGCATCCCAAAATGTTATTAAAATTCGCTTAACGTCGTGATGAGCAACACCAACCGGTCTATTCGGTAAAAATGTCATCGTGACAACTTAGGTGAAGTAAGCTGTCGATGTCATTTCACCTGATGCTAAGGATTGACAATATTGACAGCTTCACCTAGTTTCACGGTGAGATTTTACAGATTAAGTCGGTTGGATGGTCCACTTTTGAGAGATAAGCGAATGACAATTTCAATGAATCGTCATCGTTACTCCGTACCTACTTAACAGGTGACAATATAAACATTATCGGCTTTAGTTATGTACTCTTAGATACGCACGTAATTACAATCAATGTTCAATTTATTCCTATAATATACAATATCAATAAGAACATTTTATTAATACAATATAATCTATTAGATATACCGAACTAATTTAATTAAAAACATAGCATTTTATATGAGATCAAAATATGATACTAAATAAATAATAGATTTTATACTTAGTCCTGTAATATTCAACTAAGTAGGTCTATAATTCAAATTTTATTATATTATAATCTTTGTAACTTTTATAACCAAAACAGCAAAAATACATCTGTCTTTAAGTGTAATGATTTTGTGAGACATAACTGAGCAATATTTTATATTTACGTACTAAGCCACACCTGTAAGTCCAAGGAGCGTTTAAGGCGGTGCATTTTCTAAAATAATTATCATGAACATCTTTTGCGGCAGTCGACGCCCGGGGGTGCTATTGTTTTAAGGGAATTTTTTATTGCTTTTGGCAACCCAACAATGGGAGCGGCCGAGAGGGTAATTTCGTCCGTCCGACGCAGTTTAGCTCGTGGCACAGTGGAACGAATGTATGGGAGCGGTTGGACGTAGACATGTCCGAAAAAAAAGAGTAAAATTATGCCAAACTAATGATGCCATCTTATTCGATTACTTAATGCCTTCATAACTTGTGGCGATGAATTTCTTCATAACTCCCATATTTCGGGAGTAATTTGGGAAAATGTGAAATTTTACTATGAAAATGAGTGTATCGAGCTCTCTCCCTCCTGATTCCGGGCTTGTTTCAAGTAGCGGTCTCTAATATCATAATGCTAATACTAAGAGCTATATTTAATACTAAGACACATAGTGCGCCAAATGTGCACTTTCTGGGATAAAGAGTGATGTTTATTTTATAACACAATTTTTTAATTTTTTGTTTATTTTGTTGATTAAAACCGTTTTTCTAAAGGTTTACCTTATTACAATAACATTTCTGATCAGCCAATTAGAGAAGATATAAGCTAATTAGGATATATAATTAGGGACTTAAGGTTTACATATAAAACTGATGCACTAATGATTACTGATAAGAACATTGCTATTATTTAATTACTAAATGGCTCTTAATACACTAATTTAGCATGCATCATTTACTAATTATCACAATAACTAATTACCTTGCAATATTTAACAAAGGATACCTGGGATACCTGGATTTTATATAAATAGGTCACTATTAGTAACTTTAAAATCAGTGTTGATTTACACCTCGTTGTATCCAAGCTAATCTCGCAATGTATTTTCCAAATTTTAATACAAATCTTGATATTCACGTTGCTTTATGCGCACGCGCACATAAAGATTTACGCGACTTTAACTATTTGTTCAGTGTTTTAAAAGATAACAGTTGTGTTCAGTTATGTGAAAGTGCTGAAACAAGTTTAAAAGACTGGTGTCGTCGATTTTGCTACCGCATTTATGCAAAATGGACACAGTCTGGAAGAAGCACAGATAAGTTTCGGAAGAAACATGAGATTTGGCTACAGGCTGCAATTCAATGGCCGGAATTACAGAATGAAAATATGGAACCTTCTACAGAAAATATAAGTGACGTCATCGAGCCCATAATTTCTCCTGCTAAATCTGATGCTTCAACTTGTACACATCCTAGTCCTCGTAAATCTTTTGAGGACCTTAGTAACCGGCAAAAAAGAAGACGCACCACTGAAGATAGTCTTTCATGCAGCAGTAGCAGCGCTGAAATTATGTTTTCGGCCGAAAGGGCGCTTCAAAAGGCAGGACAAAGCGATACAGCTTATGTTATGAAATACTTGACGGAGAATCCAGAAGAGGCCTCAAAAATCAAAGCCTTCATTGAAGGTAAATCAATTCAGGTACGGGAAATATCCCCTTTGAAGGCATTGGCTCTTTATGTATCGATGAACTTATCGAAATGGCGCTATAACACTCTTCGGGATTTCAACACTCAAGAAGGAGCTCTTCAATACCCGAGTTACTACATGTTGGTTAAAGAAAAAATTAAGTGCTATCCGGCCAAAGAAGATCTCACAGTTACAGAGAGCTCTGCAAAAATCAAATTACAAGCCTTGATGGATTTAACCTCAAGAAGACTTATTAGGTCGTTAGAAACCCCTGTTGATCCCAATCAACAGCTCGTATTGACCAGCAAATGGGGTTTTGACGGATCATCTAGCCAAAGCATTTATCATCAAAGGACGAGTGAAGATGAGCAAATCGATCTTGCTAGTAATTTTATGATTAGTCTTGTACCACTGCGGCTCGTCTCAAAAGGTGTAACAATTTGGGAAAACGAGCGACCATCTTCCACTTCATTTTGCCGGCCAATATTGTTTAAGTTTATAAAGGAAACCAAAGAAAATGTGCAGAGAGAGATGGCTGAAATCGAAGCAGAGATTGAAGCCTTAACTCCATCCACCATCACTGATGGAATTAGTGTCAAACACCAACTGCTGTTGACAATGATTGATGGTAAAATTCATTCCATTATATCCAATACAGCAGCTTCAGTGTGTGACATATGCAAGGCTTGTCCTAAAGAAATGAATAATTTAGAGTTAATCAAAGATAAACACGCAAACGAGGACATGTATAAATATAGCTTAAGCACCCTTCACGCTTGGATTCGCTCAATGGAATGCTTATTACACATTTCCTACAAATTAGACATAAAATCATGGCAAGTAAGGGGTGATATAGCAAAAAGGCAAGTTGATGACAGGAAGAAAAGAGTTCAAGAGGCTGTAAGAAGAGAAACGGGCTTACTTCTCGATGTTGTGAAACAAGGCAGTGGATCCACCAACAATGGCAACTCGGCAAGGAGATTTTTTGAAAACTACACTAAATCTGCTGAACTGACCGGAATAGATGCTATGCTTTTAAGAAAAATCTGTGTGATCTTGCAGTGTATTTCATCAGGAGAGAAGATCAACGTAACTAAATTCCGAGAGTTCTGCTTTGATACTGCTAAGCTTTACGTGGAGTTATACCCATGGTATTATATGCCTTCTTCACTTCATAAAATTTTAATGCATGGGCCAGACATAGTTCAGAACATGTCAATTGTGCCCATTGGTTTTCTATCCGAAGAGGCATCTGAGGCTAGAAATAAAGATTTTAGAAAATATAGAGAGGGGCATTCTCGAAAGCATAGCAGTATCTCATGCAATGAAGATATTATGCACAATCTTTTACTGTCTTCTGATCCACTTGTTACAAGTATCCGTCCAAAAGGAAATAAGTTTGTAAAAAAATCTTCTTTTAAGGAATTTTATGAGCTTACGGATTCTGAGAAAAGTGATATCGAATTTGTTAACATAAATGATTTAGCGGACATCGATTCTGAATTTGAATTAATTGATGATGATGATGATGACGAAGATAATTAAATGATGTTATTGTTTTAAAATGTGTAACTTAGTAAATTAGAGCTTACGTCTTAATTATTTATTGTACTTTTAATGAAACTAGGTAATTTATTATCAACTTACTTAAAAGTCATACTCTCATCAGTTCTTGTGAATATTTTTGTTAATATATATTTCTGTATATATATAATATATTTATAGACCTCTTAATAAGTCTGTCTGCGGTTTAAAGTAAATACAAATGGGGAAAAAACGTTTTTTTTTTTAAATTTTCATTTCCTTTTATCCCAGAAAGTGCACATTTGGCGCACTATGTGTCTTAGTATTAAATATAGCTCTTAGTAATAGCATTACGATATTAGAGACCGCTACTTGAAACAAGCCCGGAATCAGGAGGGAGAGAGCTCAATACACTCATTTTCATAGTAAAATTTCACATTTTCTCAAATTACTCCCGAAATATGGGAGTTATGAAGAAATTCATCACCACAATTTATGAAGGCATTAAGTAATCGAATAAGATGGCATCATTAGTTTGTCATAATTTTACTCTTATTTTTCGGACATGTCTACGTCCAACCGCTTCCATACATTCGTTCCACTGTGCGTGGCGTTGCGGCGACAGTGTGCACACCGCCTTACTTTGTACCTTTTTTAGGCTTTTATAATCCATTCAATTTATAATGTTACTGCGTTTGGCTTTGACTTCATACCGTATACGTTTATGGATATTTTTAGATTTATTCACAACCCTTTTTAATTAAAACAAAATTATAATTATAACACCAAAACGCCAACGTGTCGATATAAATTTAATTACATACGAGTTAATTGGAGGCAAAGTATATAACTGTTTTCACGGCCACTCCTTTATTACTAAGGATAATAGTCTGTTTTAAATTTTACACCTTCGAGTCGATACGAAATAACGAGGCCTAATATTAACGTGTAATTAAATCATAAACTAAGATAAAAATCGTATGGTATAAAAACACCGCTGCGACATACAAATCCGTTGATTTACAATTACTCGTAATAATTACTTACTCTAATTGCGGGCAATTTTAATTATCAATAAATTGGGAATTTGGAAGTTGGGCGATTTATGGCGGCACTCACATGACAAAATTAATGCTGATTACAATTTTATTATTCTGGAAATTAAACGGTTGTAAACATAATTATTGGGGAACTAGAAGGTTTATTACGCCGATTTGCGCCGCACCTTTCGTGGTGTTATGCAAGAGTAAACAAACTCCAGGTAAATTCAATTAAGTAGGTACTGCATATGACACAAAAACCGGTGAACGACTGCTCGAGTGGTCAATGACTCGGCTGTTTTGTAAACAAATCTGCTGGTAGCCGACACATTTTTAAACTTCCGAATAAACCGTTGATCAAAAATGTCGATCGTGAGCCCAAACACTTAAAATATCACTTCATCGAAGGACAGATTAACTAGGTTCCACATCCCGTTCGTATTCGTTATAAATCATAAGTAAAACCACAAATTATTTCTACACGAGCAAATGAATCATTCCACGAAGTGTCTGCGATAATTATCACTATTAATTATTGGTTAGTCACCGATTTCAACGGTCAGCGAAAGAATTCTGCCTACTCTGTACCAGTTTAAAATTATACTGCATCATAGTTATTTCTGAACTCAAAACAATGAGGGGGACCATTCATAACGAGCCTTACAAATGTCCACCACAATTGCAGCAAACACAAAACTTAATTAAACTGACACTTTGCATGCATAATGAAATGATTCACTCGCTTATAACGACTTACATTCACACACACACACATGCGCACAGATAGTTTCTTAAACATGGAGTCTGTATAACAAAAAGAAAGTTTTTTTTTCATCGCTTTGTGCCATTTATACGAGAATGCAGGCACATTAATTGTAATGGACGACTGTACGATATTCCTACGTTGTCACTAAATAAGTAAGCACTTAATTAACTATGTGTAGGGCCTGCCTAAGTTTATGTCATCTATGAAAATGCTTAGAGACTTCCTTCCATACAAAGTAAGTGTTAAATAAAGGGATGTGTTTTTGTAAGCGAGGCGATAGAGACAACACATTACTGGAGAAAAATGAAGTATAAACGTCAAATAAACTTAGCTCTACAAGGTGTGAATTTTAAAATGAAAGCATTCTAAAAGTTCTTACTTAAAGCTTTTCAAGCGCATCTGGAGCTTTCAAGTAAGTAATTTTGTTTACTTTTACACAGTTTCATAAATAAGATAACTCAAAAATAACCATTCTTTTCAATTCATGTACGAAAAAGTTGCTGAATCACCACAATAGAATAAAATCGCTGTCGCTCCGCTCACTAACATAACAACAGTTCAAAAATCATTTGACAGCAGCTTAGCAGCAAGACGAATTTAGAATTACCCATGGAATTAGATGTACCATAGTATTTACTCATTAACATAGAAATCGGGACTAAGGCTTATATCTCACTAGGACACCATGGTGGCGCCACTGGTACACTTTAGCAAAGGTAACATCAACATTTTTGGCTACCAAGCGGACACCAGGTAAGGTACACACGGCTACACATCAAGCTATACATAACAAGTTTAAACTGATTTCGCATTGTATAGGATTTCCGTAAAATGCGAGGTCAGCTTATACTGGATGTATAGGTTGATGTGTAGCCGTGTGTACCCTCCATAGAGCTGTATACATTTTGTTGGTAGCGTGACTGGTTGCGATGTCACTGGCGAGTCCGTCGCGTCCTAGTGAGACAGGGGCCCTAAGGAACTCTCATTGACACCCAAGCCATAGCCAATGACCGTTTATCGATCGAGTACTATCGATTATTTAATAGCAAACACCGTAGATAACGTTTTGGGTAGTTATCGCTAATTATTGGAAGATAACAAGGTTTATTACTGAACTGGAGTGGCTCGACAATATACTTAATCTACCTAGGTGTTCATAGATATGGGAGGGTTATTCGGTTAAGTTTGGTGGAATTTTAGTTTGGCACTCAAATTATTCCTAGATGAGACTCGCACAGACCAGGGAAGCAAACAGTGGGTCGAACAATAGGCTGTCAATTGTGATGATGACTTGAATTCTTAAGTTTTTTTTTTCAAGGTTTTGTAGAAGTACGTTTTATGTGAAGCAAGTCTGAATTAGAATGAAACTGGCTGATATAAAAAGCTTGTACGTAATCTAAAATTGACTGGAACTTGGAAAGCTTCACAACTAAGTAGAATGTGTGTGACGTTCAATCTCTAAAATATTCAAGCGAAATTCTAATTAGTTATAAGATTGAAAAATATTAAGAAGCAGCCTCAAAAAGTTTTCATAATGCAAGATCATCAGTAATTGGCCAAGAAAATTGAACAAAATTCACGGTATTCTCGATTCATTTATTTAATCATACTTAATTAGAAATATTAGAAGATTCACCCTCGTGGTGAGTCGGAAATTACATTAAATGTTTATGTTCGGTATCTACAGATACCGAGGCAATATACAACGGATTATGAGCCGTTATCTTAGACAATATCATTAGCTGTTTTAAATTTTGATATTAAAACATAGATTTTGATACTAAATGTACCAAAACATCATTAGGTAGTTTGTTTTGAAAAATAGGACATGCATTTTTTTTAGGAAGTTCGTATTTTTTTATTTGTTTGATTAAAATATGAATTGTGTTTCTTCCGTAGCCGAACTTGATAACTGAAAAGATGGACACAGTTGACTTAAAAAGTTGAAATCAATTTACCTTCTCTATAGGAATCTTTTTTACATAAACAGAAAGTAAACCCAAAGTAAGTTTATTTGTAAAACGTTTTTTCACTAAAGCAATATTCAAAGGAACTCGAAAAAGGTGATTTGTCAGAGTCATCAAAAAGCTGTGCGCGATGTCAACTGAAGCGGCGCGCGCGCATTGCCTCGGGTTATTCGCAATAACTACGCACAATTATCGCTAAAAGCGACACCATTCGCGATTATGTATTAACACTCTCGGATTGAGTTTTCGAAGCTAAAAATAACTTTCTCAAAAATCATTTTCAAAATTTCGGTGCGAAAATGCCATAATAATGTCTCAATTAAAAGGTTAACTTGAGCATAACAATGAATGGCTACCCAAAAACTTTACTGTTTAAAAAAACTGTCGTCGGAAACGTGAATCGAGTCGAGTTTCGTCGGCGCGAATAAGGACAATGGTTCGGGCAAGTTCGTCGCCTGGCCTTGAAGGAACCAGTCGGTCTCGTCCGAAACACCTCTGGGCAATTATCCAATAAAACAAAAGCATCAACCACGCCAAGTTTACGCCACAACGCCAGAAAATGTTCGCGCAAATTAATTTCAGCGTAATTAACCGTTCACCTGCGCGTGTTGTAAGTTTTTGAAAACAATTATGGGTTAATGAGTGGAGATTTCAACGCTATTTTGGGTTAAAACGTTTTAATAAGAGCTTTTTTTTGTGTTATTGAAATTCTTCCTTGATATTGTAAAAAAACTAAAAGATTTTAGAGTATCTCTAACCTTCTAAGGTAAAGGAACTTTATGGCACCATTTTGCGTAACCTAAAACAAAGAGTATGTTCAGCTAACAAAGTATCCACTTACATAGTTAACTAATATATTCTGGGGTATGTATCACGAGTTAAATAGATAAGCCAAAGCACACAAGAGCCGAAAGCCGGTGCCCATTATTCACGCACGTGCGCCACAAAATAAGCCCTATTATCACTCGGCTAAAGAAATCAACAGCACGAGCCGCTGAAAAATATACCAAGAAATTTGATATGACACATGCTTACATCTTTTATTGAATGTATCGCCTCTCCCGAAGGCATTGTGCCCTAGTGGCGCGAGCCGAACGAAATATTTCAAATGCAAATCGTGCTAACGCTATGAATGTAATAGTTTGTCGTGCCTTGCGCACGCGCCGCGTACGCCGGAAACAAATTATCATATCCATATAAGTACGTACGAAATCGACGAAAAACTTATTGATGTCACTCAACTGATAAATTGCGCTAAACGAGAAAATGGTACCGGTGTGTGGACGTAATCTGTTGTACACACAAATATAGGTACATCTTTGACACTATTTAATGGACTCAAAAGTGCCGTAGGAACTTTTATTCGACACATCATGAGCCTCTTTTGTTACTGTAACGGTTTAACCATTACATTGTTTTATTTTTTATAAATTCCTAAGTTATAAAAATGAAATTTTATAATAAAAGAAAAAAATCGACACGAATAAGTAACAAGTTGTTATTGTAATAGTAGCGCTCGCAGCGTTAAAAATTCGGAAATCGATTTGTTTGACGTCGCCATGTTTGTTGACATTCGATTTAAAAGCCGAACGCGGCCGATGTGGAGCGGAAATTTATAGAACACCTTTTGGATTGAATTTGAAAATAGAATAACGGACATTGAACGATTGTAAATAGGTAAACGGCTCGGGTCATCTGTGAATGGGAGACACGTGCAAAATCATAACGGTCACTTGTCTTGTAGTTTTATTTTCACGGAACGAAGTAAGCCACTATTTGTGTTACACTCTTTTGTCCGAGATTTGGACAACCGTATACTCTTCTTTATAGCACTTAAGAAGGACAATTTGGAAGTAATTTATTAGACTGATGAAATGTCGCTTAAGATTTAGTCACAGTTTTGCATCTATTGTGACTTTTTGGCTAGAAAAATCAAACGTCTGGACTGTTTTTAAAGTATTGATGAGACAACGGGAAGATTCAAGACGGGAAATCACTACTAATATTATAAAACAAAGTCCCCCCGCCGCGTCTGTCTGTCTGAACGCAATAAACTCAAAAACTATCGAACAGAGTTTCATACGGTTCTCACCAATGAACGGAGTGATTCATGAGAAAGGTTAAGGTATATAATTCATTAAAGTTTTGTGAAAATTTGCTGAAATATGACGATGATTGTTGAAGATGTCGGAAAAATCAAGCCGACCGGGAGCTTTACTGGCGTGCGCCGCGTAAACCGGGTTATATGAAAACAATGTATTACGTAATTAATAAGTACATTATTAACCTGGATTAACACATAGGGTACTTTTAAACCCGTTAGTCCCGTGGGATATTTTCCGACATTACGCGGGAAAAGCCTACCTAATATGTAAAACAAGACCAAATTTAGCTAAATGCAATGCTAATTATAAGTCTGATGTCAAACTATATCCAAAATACCCGTTAGTTCCTTTGGAAGTAAAGACCTTTGAACTGTGAGGTAATGTGGCCGTATTTGAGGCAAGGAATGGCCTATCTGAAATCAGTTGAATGTTTAAATGTATTGTGTGTGGTACTGTGTAATGTCATGTATCTGGGTGAGATGGCGTCGTCCTCACGCAGGTCGCCGACATCATGATAAATTGTATTTTTGTAGCCATAGACTTTTTGATGACGTAAGAATTCTAAGTGGCGTATTATGGGCATAATGTGTGCAGAAATGAATCCAGAATTGTCAAGTGTTGTCACACCCTGTATAATGCATTATTTATTGTCAGGTTTGCTTATGCCATAAGTTTTAGTATTGTGTGCGTACTATGATTTTTTAATAATACAGATTTTCGTTTAAATCTAAAACGGATGGGTTTATAAATTCACACTACCTAGATAACCTAATTGGGCCTGACACCTTACCAAAAGAAACATTGTATCCCTATCATCAAAACAATACTTCAATACAAACAGTTTTTTTTTAATTAATTAAACAAACACAAAACAAAATGATCAAATGATGATTAAACGAAAAAGCACAGCCTGTATCTACACCACACCAAGAGGTCTCAAAACATAAGAGTAACTTCATACCACACAAAAATAAAATAAACAACACTATTTATCCTAAAACCTTTTATTGAGAACCCTTACAAGTAGTTATCAGTATATCTAGTGGATCTTCAGTAAGAACACTTTATCTGTACGAAGCGCGCGCTCTTCACAAAAAAGCTCCACTACCGCCCAATAGATGGCGCTAGTTGTATGAAGTTTGTAAAACAATCGCGTAAGGTTTCTGTAATATTTTCAGAATTTTCTAGACCATTTTACGGTACGACTAATAGAATTATTGAAATATATGTAATTCAAACGATATTCTTCAGGACAAAATGACCTATTATTATACTGGCATGGAAATTGATCGAAACGGTGTTTTTATGATTCAATGAATAGCTTTGCAGTACCTACACATTTACGTTGAACGTAATTTGTTATTATTTTACAGAAAACTACGACTATTACTATTTCAATAGATCATATTTACCTGCAATTTGTATACCAACCACATGTTTACAGTATTTAAATAGGTATAACATTGGATAAGCTGAAAAGGTCCGGGATACTTACTTGCAATAATTAAAGCGCTTGCAATAAAAGATTCTGCCATCGATACTATTCCTTGAAGCAATTTTAAATTTTTAACCCTCCACTGTGTATGTAATTCTAGGTGTACTCGTAGGATGCCATAATTACTATCTTTGGCTAAATGGTAATTTGAGAATGTTGTCATAATAGCTACATAGGTAGTGTTGTTGCCCGTCCTAATAAATCCCTCAGTTTCGCCTGCAACACCCACGGAATGTGACAGGGTGGTTCTATTCATAGTCGAGAGCACACTTAACACCACGCTTCACAAAATAATACTTGCTTTATTTGGACAATGTCTTCATAAATTGTACCTACCTACCAACTTGATGACTTAAATCGAATTGGAAATTAGAGAATTTAAAAAGTTGGATATTTATTTTATAACCCTTCCCTTCCGCTTGTTTTAAAAACCGGATCAAGTATCCGGTTTTTTTAATTTGTTTATTTACGAGTAACTAAAGTTTTTGAAATTGTAAGATATTTTACTGATTACTTATTAAATTATTTATGCAGTTTGTGACCTGAAGAGACACTATAAATTAAATAAAAACCTAAAATGCCTTCTTATTTGTTGTAACCCGGAACTAACAATGTATAAATCAATGTATAATATTCTACGCAGAAATTCCCTTGGAGTCATAGACAATTCCAGCTTGATTTTATAACGAGATAAACCTACAGCTTATTACCACAGTGTTTTGAACGCATTAAAATTGCTAATACTCGTCTCGACGGCTGTTTGGTTTCAAATCACACTTCGAGATCGTGAATTATACATAGAATGCCTATCTACGTGACATTATTTTTCGTGTAACACATAATACATGAACAATTGATTTTTTTTAGATTCACTAGCTTTAAACGCGTATCCTTTTTAATTAATCCCCAGACCAAAATTTTGCTAAAAGTTCGTTCAAAATTATTAGATGTTGTCAAATTCGGGCTGAATTGTTTGAGATTAGTCGAAGAGACATACTACATGTATCGGGCAATAGTAACATTGAATAAATAAATAAATAAATATATCAGCTTTTTTATTGTAAGGTTCCCGAAATCACGTGTTTGTTGAAGGTAAATATGGAAATTTAACAAATGCAGTATTAAAGCCATTTCAATAATATTATATAATTTATTGGGAGTATTATTGTGTTCAGCTATCTAATTGCGTAACACATTTTCGGAAATGATTAAGACTAATCTGTTTCATTTTGACAGTTCAACAACATTCATTGCGTTATTTACGTTGTTGAGCAGATTTTTTTTCGAACTTATAAAGTTCAAATCAAACAAAATTGTTTTCCAATTTTTTTTTAAATCATTTTTCAATGGATTAGCAATCTTCTTCAAAACGATTCAAATTGTGATTGATCGTGTATTACGCAATTAGGGTGCTGCTTGCTCCAGAACTTCTTGTTTTAGAACTTCTTTCTAGAGTCATTTTTTGTTGTTAATTAACATAACATTAATTACCTATGTATTTTTACATAAAAAAAGCAAAAAGGCCTGTGTTTCACCGCTCAAGTAAGTAAGGCAGAGAGAGAAGGATAACTTTCTTACATTGACAGAAGAGGTAATGCAATTAACTAATATTGTAAATGCGAAAGTGAGTTTGTTTGTTTGTTACTTTTTCACGCTAAAACGGCTGAATGGATTTGGAAGAAATTTTGCACATGGGTAGACCATGATCTGGAATAAGACAAGAGATTTTTCATCCCGATATTATCACGGGATCAAGACTTATGCAGGTAAACCCGCAGGGCGCAGCTAGTACATACATAATTTATCATTAAAGGCTCGTGCAGACCAGCACGATATCGCGGGCGCTACAGGCACCGCGACCCTTGTAGCGCCCGCGATATCGCGTTGGTCTGCACGAGCCTTATATCGTCAAAAAATGCAGTTATTTCAACAGCTCCCCCTTAACCTATTATAATTAGAACGTTTTTTTTTCAATATTTTTCTATTAATGTTATTTCTTTTATCTGCATCGGACATAGATATGAATGCAAGTATAAATTTTGCATTAATTTATTACAATATTTGCATACCTATATATAGGTGCTGCTTGTAAGTAATTATAGGCCTGCATTGCCATGCCTTATGTACCCATAATGCATCTCTCATACTTATTTATAGGTAGGTAGGGACATTGATATTTTAATTACTAGTCATTAGAAATAAGAAAAGGAGCTCAGAAAACACTGCATAATGGTACCTAATGGCTGTTGCAATTATTACAGTGAAAAAAGTAAATTTTTACACAGTTAAGCACCTACCTATGCAATTAGGAAGGTTTTTAATTAATGTTCTCAATTCTGTTTTGGTCTTATTGAACAGTATTAGAAAAAATGCAGCATCTTTTATAGTTACAAGGTCGAGCAATTTTTTTTTTGTTTGTCAATAAAAATGTGCATTTTTGTTGTTTACAAAAACATCAGCACCACCATCAAATGAGCAAAGAAATGTACTAAGTAAGACTCCTGAATCAAAAAGGAGTTCTCTATTCAAGTAAGTGTTATGCTTATAAGGTCCCATTACCATAACGTCTTTGGTGGCGCCATTGTCAGTATAATTCGCACCAACCTTACGCGCCTACGCACAAATCAATTATAATACCAGTAATAAATTAAATACTGTTTGCGATAGATATCGATCGCTTTGATAAATGGATCTATCCTGAATGTGTATCGGGAAATCTCGGCGCAAGATGGCCGCCCGTTGCGCGGGAATGCACCAGCGCATGAAGGGTTCTTTTTTGAATTTTTGAGCGCTGATTGAAGTTTGTTAATTGGAATACCTAGGTATTTGTTAAGATCACTTTTTGTAAGTCGATTACCGATAACTTTTGGGTTTACGTTAGAATTTTTTGTTTTAGGAGTTGGACATAAACGTCGTTTAATTGGATAGTTATGAACTCTTGAGTAGATAACCGGGCATTTTGACATGGTAAGTGAATTCTTGGTATAATACCTACCTAGATATAACACCACACTGAAAAAATCTTGAAGAGTCACACGTTGTAATACCTACTTATAAGTAGGTAGATACAGGAAAACGACGGAGCAAATCCAAGAGGGCAATTTAGCACCTCATAAGAATTGAGTGTCTACTAGTAGGTAAATAATAGAAACAAATCTCAATACGTACAAAATCTGTAGTTTATAAACATTTCGTGAAACAGAATTAAAGATCTTAATTCTTTTACACGGTATTCACATAGCGATTATCAAATGTCACGGGTTGCGAATAACGGCAATTTTAATTTGGATTTCTTAAAGGAAAATTAACTTCTTGATTAAAAAGTTCTTTTTATTGATTTAAACTAATCGAAATTAAGGCCAAATCAGAAATACGCAATTTTGAGTAGATCGCGGTTTCTGCGTTGTTGACAATGTCAACGTTTTTTGTTTATTCTGAGGGATAAGTTAGTCATAAGTTGTAGGTACGGTAAAAAACAACGAGTTGAAAAAATAAATCTATTTAGGATAACAAATCTCACAGAACATAAACAAATGTGTAATTTGATAGTTTTCTTATCTTAAGAATCAAATGAGAAAAGGTGTCAAAGATATTTCTTTGGTTTTTTTTTTAAAGATAAAAGCAACCTCTTTTTGTAAGCCTGGCAATATTTTGAAACATTATGCTTCTTCATTTAGGTAGGCTAGGTACATTTGTTACTACTAAATGCATATATAAAATGAAGACAATAAGTCTTGGGCAATACCTAGTAATAATATAATTTAGGCTTGCTCTTTCATCTATCATCGTCCTAAAACACTCTCAGTCTGTGCTGTAGGTAGGAGAATACCTATTGGACTATTCTAGTTAAATTCGAGTTGAATAAAAGATGAGATCGGTCAGATAAGAATATCGTGGATTTCAAATAATTAGGAAGGTACCAAGAGGACCTAATACCTACTATTACCGCTAACTGTATCCTAGGTACTCGTGCAATAGTGTAACATTGCCTACCTTAAAGGGGTCATTGGCATAATGGTCACGTCATTAGACGAATTACAAGACCTGTCAAGTAAGGAATTTACAGTATTTCTTACACTTGAAATAAATGGAATGAAAAGACTAATCTTAAAAAAACAAAACAAACTGCTAATCTTCAAGAAAAAAATAACAGCACAACAGTTTTAAAAACCGATTTTAAATTTTCTACGTATAATTTTATTAAAAAACAAAGATCGCAACTAGAAAATCGGATTATAAAAGTCTTTAAATTGACGTGCAAAATCAAGACTTAGGTATCGTTTTTAATATCCACTTAATCTGAGACATCTGTCTGGCATTTTAAGCCGGTGTGAAAGTGCAATAAAATTAAGAAAACTAACTGTTTGGAACTCACTGTCGTCTGTTCTTAAATGCTATTTCAACGCCATTTATGCCACTTCAATTATTTTTTTTTTGGTAAAATCATCGTTTATGAAAATTGCGCGCGACGGTACGGAAAGTTCAACTGGGAACGGAATTTTAGCAACTTTTATAGCGGGGACGGGACTTCAAATGCCGTAGCAGAAAAGGGTTAAAGGGTTTTTAAATTTTTAAATGAGATATTTAAAACGTTGAGTGGAGATTTGCGAATTTCGCTGGAATGATTGTTTATCGAATAAGTTTGTTGAATGAAAGTTGGTTTTAAATTTTGAATAAAAGGGGTTCAGAACGACCAATGTGGCAAAGTTAACAACAGATTTTTAAAGAACAGCCGATTTTAAACAGTATTTAATACTTTTTTAACTTAGCGATTAACAGAAGTCTGCAGACATTTTAACCGCTTTCTTCTCGATAACATTACTTTGACTAACATGGAAAGTAGGAATATCATCCCGAAAAATAAGTCCGATGCATGAAACTGACCTGAATTTATTGTTTTGTTTACACAAAATATTGCAAAGAAAGTTAACAATTATTCAGGACGGGTACTTTCCCGTAGTTATTAAGAAACTCCCAATTGATTGACATCCGGGAAAACTCTAATAAGGGCTTACTCAGAAAATCCTGCGAATTTTCACGTAGGCCCGACAAAAACCACTTCGGGAAAAGTTAACGAACTTCTGGTCCAAATTTTGTTTCGACCGAAAACGATGACAATATTTTTTGAAGTTTCCGACTTTCACCAACTCGATTATTATGGGTTGTAAAGGGTAAACAGATCCTTCCTGCAATCGGATTCCTATAAGAAAACTTAAAAAGTAAATATTAACCTGTGAGCATCGCCCGCAGAACGCAGCTAAACTGTTAATTGCGGCATAGCACGCAGTCACTTTTAATCACTTGTCCAGTATCCAGAACTTAGAACTTGTAACACTCGAGTGCGGTCAGTCAAAACACAAGTAACTACGTTATTACACCAAAACACCCACTGTAACTGTTAATGAGGAACTAAAGTTGTGTTGTTGGTGTGAGTTTGTCGTTTCGGGGTGCGGTTGGTCGCAGCGCACGCGACACAGCACAGTCAACGGTCGCCGGCACACTGCGCGGCCGGCGCGGCAGCCCCCCGCCCGAGCCGCGCGCCCCGCGCCCCGCAGGGGGCGGGGCCGCGAGCGAGTCGAGGCGATGCGAGCGCTTAATTACGCTAGCCGGCCGAAGCGGGACGGCGATAGCGAGTGGGCGCGAGCTATTAGCGCGCGGAGAGCGGGACGACGCGCGTCTTAAGTATTTTGTATAAGTAATGAGGGGCGCGGGCGCGGGGCGCTGCATCTCCCGCCAATCTTTAATGTTGATTACGGCCGCCGCCGCCTCTGAGCGCCCCTCATTAACGCGAAGCCCCGCCCGCATTTAATTACACACGTTTAATTGTCGATGCTCTCGGGCGCTTTTGTTTTTGCGCGGATTCCAGCGTTCGAATTTGGAACGCGTTTGTTTTGTCTGTGGTCGAGATGATTGTTTCGTCAATGTAATTGGTCAAAAAGTCGTTATATGTAATGGAGGACGGATACGCCATGTTATGATATGGTTGTTAATTAGCGAGTATTGTCAAAGTCCCCTGAAATAAAAACACTAACCTAACTATTATAAAATAAGAGACTGGGTTGGTATCCGGGTATTAATTATTAATGTTTTAAATAAATAGAAAACTGTGGCAAACAAAATAGTTTTAAGAAAAATACTGCTTTGCAAACAATAAAAATCGTCATCATAATAGGAAAGTAGCCATACCTACAATAATAAGTAGGTAAGAGGAGAAGAACTTTGTTCATTATACGTAGGTTCTTACAAATTAAAATTATTAGCATCTCTTACTTACTTATCCTATCAATTAATTTTATTACCTAATAAAGAAAAATAATCTGTTGCCATAATGGAAGGTAGGTATTTATTAAATAGATTTTAAGTAAGAATCGCCTTTGAAGACATTTTTATATAACTAACTATTAAAAATAAATAAAACAAAATACCTACTTACAGATGAGAAAGACCCACTGCGTTAGCTGTGCTAACTAATACCTACACTTTACCTAACTTTAAAAAAAAAATTGCAATATAATGGATCCTCTTTCATTTTCTAACTATTATCTAGGGTAAATTCGTTAGAGATGGCCATAGTTTTTTTAGGATTAAATAAAACTGAAAATATTGAGATCATAATTAAACTTTTATTTTTAAGAAAATCAACAACAATCAGTCTTTAAAAAATCAGCATAAAGATATGTTTATAATATTACAAATATACATATAAAAAAAAATTAAAAAAAAAACAGAACTGGCCGTCTCACCCGGCTTATTCGGGAGTGATGGCCGTAGTAGTACGGGGCAGACGGCCGGTACTGGATTTGCCTCTGCCTTTCCCCTTTCCTTTGATTTCTGCTTCTTGGAGGTCCTTTTTCTTCTTTTGTCCACATTTAGAGCACATCTCATCAAAAGGTGTACAATTCTCATGTACCCACAGATTACAGATTAAACATTGAAGCCAATCTTCAATGAGATGGGTTTTATAATAATTTTCGCCACATCCAGCACAATTATCAGCTTCATTTTCTGCGTCTTCTTCACCAGATGTATCACATAATATTGGTTCCTCCTCACTAGTGCTACTTTCAGACCTTCTGTCTATCTGTTTGACAGCTTTTCGTTTTTTTGCTGTGCTTTGTTTTTCAGTCTTTATCCCTTCCATTTTTACTAAACTCATTTTTTCTTGCCTAAGTTTCCGCTTATTTTCCTTCTTAATCTTTTCGTCTTCTTTGGTTTTTCTTAGTGTTATGTGGTTTTCCGATGTCAAGAGCATACCGACTTGCTTGCTACGTTTACGGGCTTCTATAACTTTTTGTGGAATAGGGGATATGTCTTTTAAAATTCGAGAAGGCGTCCATTTATCCATGCTACTATTTTGCTCAGAGGAAGTCCCTGGTGTTACAAGGGATTCATTTTCAATATTCTCCTCCATATGTGTTGGATCAGGTAATGTTTCAGTTGGAGGGTTGACTGAAAGGGAGTTGGGTATAGCAGTCGAGTCACCAATGAAAGCATAATCAGGTATTGCCGTTGGATCAAAAGGAACAACTCCAGTTGCCTTGAATCCAGAAATTGCGTTTTCTGCTGAAGCTGCTTTACCCCAGGCTTTATTTAACAAGGTTCCAAATGACAATCTTGTAATTCGGCGTCCTGGATTTTGATTTATCCATAAACGGCATTGTTCATAAAAATTTGATTTGAGGGATTTAAACACTGCGCGATCTAGGGGCTGTAAGTAATGTGAGGTGTGGCTTGGCATAGAAAGCAGAATAATTTCGTTTTCTTTGGCGTATTCAAGCATTTCCACTGAATTACAATGGGTAGAGTGGCCGTCAAGTAACAGTAAAACTTTTCCCGCTGGCTTCCTCGGAACGAAATGAATTTTAAGCCAATCTAAAAATATTGCCGATGTAATATAGGCAGATTTTTCGGACATAAACACATGAGAGCCAGGTGGCATTCCATCTTCAAATTCTTTCTTTTTGTTCTTACCCTTCATTATACACGCAGGCGGCAAAAATGTTCCTTCTGCATTGCAACATGCTATGATAGTGATGGTCTCACCCTTTTCGGTGGATGTTGTTGTAGCTACGGCTTTGGTACCTTTTTCGGCGAGAACATATCCAGGGCGATTATTAAGCTGTAGGCCTGACTCATCCATATTAAAGACGCAATTGGGTTTCGACATTAAATCATTATCAATCAAAGTTTTTTCTAACAAATTAAAGTAAGTATTCACTTCAACTCGATTCATAGCAAGACACCGGGCCATGGAAACTCCTTCCGACTTCCTCAGTACAATATCCGGGTTTCTACGTAAGAACATTTGGAGCCAGTCATAGCCAGCCTTTTCTTTACTTTTATTAAATTTGTGTTTTACCTTTAACTGCTCAGCAAACTGGAAAGCAATCATTCTTACGTCCTTAATTGTTAGTGGAAATCCTTTTTCTTGCACCGATTTAATGTGACGGGAAAGCTTCTTTTCATTCTCTTCCCCAAGCATGCATGATGGTCCCATGGGTCCCTTTACATCGTTGTTCTTCTTGTATCGTCTCTCAAGGGTTTTTCGAGGTATGTTATAGACAATAGATGCTTTATAAACAGACATTTCTCCATTTTTTAAACAATTTATAGCGGCTTTTAATGAATGTTCAGTCCAGTTCCCTCTAATAGCTACAGCTTTTCTTTGGTATCGATTTGGCATCTATAACAAAAAATACAAGCGTTAAAATAGTGTAAAAAAGCATTAAATAATAAGGTCATCTTTACCCGACTATATATGGCCAACTCTCCTTTTTTTCCGGGTGAGATGGCCACTACAAATTTTAAACTTACGAATAACAAGTACTTTACCATTTTGAGGTTAGAATGAAGAAAAATATACACGAAACACAATATACTCACTAAAACACAAAGAAGTAATAACATTATTAGTATTTCTGGTTGGTATACGAACCTACTATAAAATTTCATCACTACTTAATGAAATGAAGGCCAATTTACTTACTTTTTGATTTATTTATGCGCAAGGTTTTGTTCTCACGTTGTTCCGTGGTGGCGCACGAAGCGTACTGAGCTTAATACAGCGCCATCTTGTGATAAATGAGCAAATTATATTGATTGGCCAACTCTCCCGTACGGCCATCTCTAACGAATTTACCCTAAGTAATAGATCTACCTAAGTAGGTATGTTAGTAGATCCTACTTCTTTATCGTAAATAGGTAAATGTAGCCTAAGTTACTCTTTGTAACAGCTATCTGCCAGTGAAAGTCCCGTCAAAATCGGTCTAACCGTTTCGGAGATTAAGTAGCCGGAACAAACAGACAACAATATTAAAATTTATTTTTTTGTTATAAGTCAAATCATTTATTTCAAATAGGCCCATGTATGGCACTTTTGGACGTCAAAATTTACAAAATAATATAATTGATTCTATTCGCCCCTTCTAAAAGGTAGTTTTAGTATGGAGAAGAATGGGCAAGAAACTCCACCGTTAATAAGGCTCCTACAGACAGGCGCGACACGCGACGCGACACAAAGACACTGCTCGTCGCGCGAAGCGCCTGTTTGTAGGAGCCTTTACTCTTTTACTTCTAATACTTAGGTATATAGATTGATAAAGGATAAATTTCAAAGAAATTAAAGGATAAAGAATTATCTAAGTGTTGTCTCTGTGACAAATAAACCTATTTTTCTTTCTTTCTTTCTTTCTTATATCTAGTTAGTTAGGTAGTTACCCAATGAGTAGGTAAGTAGCTATTTATATAATTAAAAATTATTATATATGTAATTATTAGAAAGGAACTTAGTGGTGATTATTTAAAAAACAATTAGTATTGTAAAATGATAATTTAAAAATTCTCTATTAAACATTACTACCTAATAAAGGAGATTGCTCAAATTTGTATGGGAAGTCGTCTATGAACCAATAGCGATACTGTAGTGCTATTTCTGTGAGAAAAAATGAACTACATCTTTGTGCAAAGGGGCATCGAAATCTAGCGCGGCAGTTTTGAGAAAAACACCTAATACCTAGTTACTTTAGAATTCACATTTATTGCTACATTTTTTATATTAGAAACGTTTTGAAATGGTAATGCTTTGGAAAAGAAAGAACAAATTACTTAGATCAAAAAGCCACATAACAAAATTCATTCAATTTTTAACGGATAAATGGATTCACAGTTGTTTCATAAAATTATAAATGGATTCAGAGTTTAAAACATTTTAAATAACGAATTTTTATTTTTAAACGTTTACTTTTCTCTATGACAAATTAGGTACCTAATGACGTCTAGGCTACCTAAAACCAATGTCCTATGCTATTTAGGTAATAATTCGTTTGATCAATATTTCTTACGTTTTTTTTCCAATTTGCAGGTCACAATAGGTATCAGTACACTAATTGCATAATAAACGATCAATCACAATCTGTTTCGATTTGAAACAGATTGCTAATCTATTGCTTCATTAGTTGGAAAAAAAATCTGCTCAACAACGTAAATAACGCAATGAATGGTGTTGAACTGTCGAAATGAAACAAATTAGGCATAATCGTTTACGAAAATAAGTTTCGCAATTATGGTACAGGTATACAACCTGTACCATAATTGCGAAACTTATTTTCGTTGATCTAAATATGATTCGTGGCCGTATCAAAAATTTATTTATAAAATAATAATCATAAAAATCATTAATACAACTCTTTAAGTTCATATTACCCTATTGAATGCGCTTATTGGTGATTCGCACGAATTTATCCGCCCGAACGACACCTTTAATTTTTTTTTCTTGAGGCGATTCGCACGAAGTTATGTTTTACTTGGAGGCGAATCGATTTCTGGAGTTAGCTCGTGCGAATCACCAATAAGCAATTGAATGACATTTTATAAAATCATGACATTTGAGACCAATTCTAACTTAAGGAGTTGTATTGCTGATTCCAATGATTATAATTCTGTAAAGCCATTTGTTACCGTCGTGAATCATATTTTAATCAACATACAACCAGACACTGCAAATTGCAAAAAATGTAAGAAAATATGATATTCGCGGTCTACCTTAGCGCATCCCCCTTAAGTTAGGGCCAATTTCACCATTGAAACTGAACGCGATCAGCACACCTAAACCTCCTTCAAGAGCTGTCAGTGTCAATATTCCTAAAAAAATATGACACTGACACCTCTTGGACGCAGTTTAAGTGAGTTTAGTTTCATTAGTCGCTCTTATAAGAACTAGGACTTTCTTGTCTATCACACGTTTTTGGTGCATTTTATCTAAGTATTTTCCACAAGAAACCACATGCTATGTTCTACCTTTTACCTAATACATAGAAAATAGAAATAATAAAAATAAAAATAACGTTTTATAAATAATACAGCCATCAATGAATAATAAACATTTGGCAGGTGTTATGGCATGCCTCTTATGTTTTTTATTAATGTAAGTGTCTATAGTATGCATACCAATGACTTGGCTACTGGTTTTAATAATAGCTTCTATATTTACATAGGTAGGTACCTAATTACTTAATAAGAGAAGATTTTTAAAAAATTGTAAGGTTTAAAAATTTAAATTATTATAAGATTTAAAAATTTAAAATATTATAAGGTTTAAATATTAAAAATATAAGAAAAAAATGTACACATACATAACAACACGCCTGTAATTCCCGAAGGGTAAGGCAGAGGTGTGTGTACCTTTAGTATACCACATTTCGCCAGTGATGTTTAAGTCCCATGTAATAGGGGGCGAGCCTTTTGCCATCAATCGGGCACAAATCCAGACTCTGGGCTGCTATTGAGAAATTACAGATGGAAAAACCCAATGATACTTTGCCCTGCGACTACTAGATTAAGGACGCAGTCGGCAGTATTTAAAAATATTTTAAAAAAAAGGTTAGGACTCCTAATCCTGATCGCGTTAAGTTAAGAAAGATAAGTTTTCATGTAATAAGAGCGGTTACGCACTACGTCCGATCCGAATTCGTATTTAAGATCCAAGTTCAATTCGAATTGGTAATGTTCTAAATTTGGACGGACAGAGTTCGGATCTAGTGCGCAACCACTCATACAAATAGTACTATGCCTACTTCGGACCGACATTTCTCGGATTCGAATCGGAGGTAGTGCAGAACCGCTCTTAATCTTCATAATTTAAATTATAATTGCTTACACCTGAAGTTTCGGTATTTTAAACATAAGTACCTCACTAAATAAAAATCTCTACGCCTCATTGTTTACGAAAATATTATGTAGATAGGGTTCACTTTTATCAATGATTTTCATTTTTGTGAATCGAGAATTTTATTTAACGTTAAATACCTAGGTATTTAACGTTAAATAAAATTCCTAAATTATCTAGGTACTACCTAACAATTGGCTCGGGACGTAATTAATTACGTAGATACTAATATATCAATTGAATGACAATTTGGACTTGTGTCTATGCATTGATAACAGACAGTTAGGTACTTACACTATGACCTTAAGGAACATACAAGGGAAAAAATAATCTATGTCTTGATAAATGTCTAGGTATAAAAATAAATAGGCTGAGAAAAACATGAGTGTGATAGCAATTTAAAAAAAAATCTACAAAACCTGTACCCTAATTGCATAACTTATTTACGTAAACAATTTTGCCTAATTTGTTTCATTTTGACAGTTCAACAACATTAATTGCGTTATTGACGTTGTTGAGCAGATTTTTTTTTTCAAATTTATAAAGCAATGGATTAGCAATCTGTTTCAAATTGAAACATATTGTGATTTTGTTGTATTGCGCAATTAGGGTACCGATTTACACGATGTGGTTAAATTGCCTATGGCATACCTACCATAAGCTTCAATTTCATGGTATGCTACATGCAAGAAACTGGCATAGTGTAAAAGGGGTTTATCTCTCTTTAGTCTGTTTTACAAAAAAATTAAGACTTCTTTGTTATCACTGATGAAATGCATCTTGAGACCGCAGCAATTAACGATCCGAAGGTATAAGGTAAGGTTGCCACATTAATTAGGTACGATCGGAAAACACATTGGTGATTGATAACAGCACAAACAGTGAAAACTGTCTTTCGACGTCAACCACTTGGTAAAATTACCAAACTGCTATTAAGCACGCCAGTTTAGACCAGAGACTAACAATTTATTTTCTAACATCACAGTAGAGTTCTAAAGGAAAAATTAACCCATGCAGTAACATTTTTATACCATAGACATTTATACTACAGAAAGTTACCTTGTAATTTTATTTTGACACTACAGCCATGCCTTAATTGACACGTGGCGAGACGAAGTCAATCATTTCTGGTACACACGGCTACACATCAAGCTATACATTTCCAGTATAAGCTGACCTCGCATTGTACGGAAATCCTATACAATGCGAGATCAGAATAAACTGGAAATGTATAGCTTGATGTGTAGCCGTGTGTACAAACACAAACAAGAAGAAATATAAATTGATAATTTAAAAGGGAACGAAAAGATAGAAACTTGTATATTTCCAAATTATTATAAGTAGTCCAATACCACAGCTAAAGGACGGAAGTGGGCTATTTAATGCCCAAGCGATGGTGAAGGGCGACCTTAAAAACGTTATTATACTCTTCCTTTAATTCAATATCATACAGTTCTAGTACAGCGTTTTAAATCTGAACAAATGTTTTACAGCTAAACCAGGGTAAGTGAGAACTGTGTAAATGAGGACTGTGTAAATGAGATCAGTGTAAGTGAGAACTGTGCATGAGAGAATTGTGTAAGTGAGAACTGTGTAAGTGAGAACTGTGTAAGTGAGAAAACTTTATAAATGAGAGTAATTGCGAGGTCCTGTCATTTTAACCCTCTTAAGCTTCTATAGTGAGAAACAGAAACCTCTATAAGAGAAAGTCGTTTTTACTCGTGGGCCTCTATAACTGAGACTTATACCGCCTGTACCTCTATAAGCAACAGTCAAGCGTAATTTAACATCTGCTATCTAAGACTCATTCTGAAATTTCGTGGAACTAACATTGTTTTTGTTCCTCTCAACCTTTCCCAGCCAGCAAGAAAGGGCACTCCTCTACTTCTATAAGCTAGAAACTCGAGTTAGTGAGAAACTTTTATAAGCGAAAAAGAAATTGCGGTCTCTTGAACTCTCGCTTATACAGTTTCGATTGTAGTTCCAACTAGTGCTACGTGATGAGATAATCTACTTAGTACCCCCATTTGTACCCCCATTTAAGTATTATTGTTTTAACCACACTGTGTATGGATATCGCCGTTTCTAAAACTGCTGCAATGTTGCTACTAATGAAATATGTTCTGAAAAAATGAGAAAAGTCAACAAGTAAATAAATAATCAAAATAAAAAGATGATGATGATAAACTGACAGAGTTTACGCGGGAAACACATAATAAGACTTCCCCTAACGGCAATCTAATATGAATTCTACCGACAGATGGCGGTAACTCACTAACGTAGAATCGTGACGGGCCAGTAATTTGGCTGGCATGAGAAGGCCAGCAAGGAGGTTCATATTCAAACCTTTTTTATACAAAATAGACTATTACTTGAGAGTTTTTCCAATGCCAGAGTTATAAAAGACAACTTTAGATATATCAATTTAACTTTTCCTAGATTTGTCTTTCGTAAAATAATGTAAGTAAATTCTACTGATGACTTTTGAAAATGGTGTAAACCCAACATTGTGCTGTAACTGCAGCCAACTACTGAACAATTCCCATCACAACAGAATTTCTACAGGTACATTTAATCCCACTAAAAGAAATTTTATGTCATGGATTACACGTAAAACATAAAAAGTTAGAAATTTTAATTCGCAGGAAGAAGGAAAAATTTCAGCTCGGCTCAAAAACCGTTCCACGTGTTCGCGAAAATCGTTCTGATATTCAAGATAATCGCAAATCAGTCATCTGTCAAGCAACCAAGAGACGCAGACACTGCTTACCTACAGACTGACATGGATGGAATTTTGGTTAAAATATTTTATAGTCTACATTGTAAAATGATAATGAGGTCCTGGGCTTGATTCTCGGGTTGGGCAAGGTGTTATTGGGTTTTTCCATCTGGAATTTCTCAGTAGCAGCCCGGAATCTGGATTTGTGCCCGGTTGATGGCATTAGGGTCGCCCTGGACCTCACTGACTGGTCAAATATTTGCAATCGTTGCTTTGAAGACGTTTTCATTTGTTAAGTTCCCTTTCCTGAGACAAAATCATTATGAGTCACTGCATCTCGATCAACTATTGGTTAAAGTCTTGTGGTCACGTGAACCGTCTCTATACCTGCGAAAGATATATCCAATTCAAATAACGTATCTTCGAGATAAATATCTAATTTAATGTCCAGTATATCATCTAAACATCAATAGTAATACCTATCGTTTTTTTATCTCACTGGACTAGTTTTTGTTGTCAGTGATGGAAATGCCAAACTATGATAGATACCTAACCGTACAAGACATTTTAATCCGTTGATATTTTAACTCAATACCCAATATAAAAAATGTAAAAAAGTGGTGGCACTCTGAGAGTGCCGACAGAAGTGAAAAATACTTGTATAGAACATTGTTTCGTAACCTTATCTAAATAAAGAGCACAATCGCGTTTACAAAACCTTTAAAGTAAAAATACTTGCATAGAAAATTTATCCGTAACGTCATATAAATAAAGAGCACAATCGCGTTTAGGTACAAAAAATAAGGTGTCGTCATGGTGTCGCGAAAACAATGGTTTTGTCCCATCTCAAAAATGCCCAACGCGCCTATAGAAGTTTTCACTTCAAAAATATATGGTATATATATTTATTTATAATACTGTCTCTTTGGTCTAGTGGTCGCAAGAGCATGAGGGTTCTGGGTTCGATTCCCAGGTGGGGCAAAGTTTTATTAGGTTTTCCATCAGGAATTTCTCAGTGGCAGCCCGGAGTCTGGATTTGTGCCCGGTTAATGGCAATAAGCTTGTGCAGCTCTGCTGAAGTCAGCATCATGACTACCATTGCCGGGCTCACGTGCGTGTACCTATAGTTTAGTCTAGATCTACTGATCTCAATAAAATAGTCCTTTAATGCAGAATTGCTATGCAGTTATGTTCTTAATAAAGCTGTGATTTATAATTTCAGTTTTATTCCAAAAAGTGCTTTACTGACTGCCATTATCCTCAGTAACCCCTATATTTATTTTTAACCTGTGTTATAAGTTTGACCGCTATGTGTGTGTCTGTCTTTGGCACCGTAGCTCTGAAACGGGTGAACCCATTTGAATGCTGTTTTTTATTTGAAAGCAGTTTTTCTAGCCATGGTTCGTAGACTTGTTTTGTCAAAATTGGTTCAGCTGTTTGAAGATAATCAGTTCTTTTCTAGTTGATGAATGAATGTGAGTATCTTCCACAGGTCTGATGGATTTGAAATTTGGTATATTGTTACTTCAATGATATTAGAAGAACAGTAACCTTGAACTGATGCTGCAGCATCACCTGGAATTTTTAGGATACCAAACTCCCTTACCAACTTACAGCACAGGTATCGTGTTTGTGCTCATTGGAATGGTCTCAATGAATAGGTTATAAATAGATGGTGAACAGGGTCTGGTGATGGAGTAGGAAAGAGAAATGAGGAAATGTTTGTGTCGGGGTTTTTTTTTAATTTTTACTTGTTTATTTACTACTCTACGACACACCTTTGATTTAAGAACTATTTTTAACTTACGCTTTTTTCAGACGACATGGTGCAAATGACACACTACGAAAGCTTATCCTTTACCATTTATGTAGCATAACAAATATTTATTTGGTCTACAAATAATTGTTTATCTGTAAACAAAACGAATGTTTGTTTCATACCGAAAATATTTGCGCCGAAGGAGTTGCAAAACAGTAAAATATTTTTATATTTTTCCCTTTCAACCAACACATTATACAGTTTTACATCTTTTACAGAAACATGGCTGCTCTACTCTATGTGTAATTTAATTATGTATTTTATACTTAGTAGTTACCAATAACATCTTGTTTCGCCAACATGAGCCAACAAAAACAAGATGGATACCAGCTGCTCATCATGAAGTTGTAAAAAATGTTTATTCTAGTTGATACATATCGGTAAATAAGCATCTTTAATGTACGAAGTTTTTACACACGAATATGTCGATAAACATACTTTGATATATCTAGACTAGTTTCGCGGTTTCAAATTGTAGGTGCTTTAGAGAAGGTAGTACAGTTTTGTATTAAAAATAATATGTAGCGGTGACACCGCCACACAGGTACTACGCATCAAAAAATCCTGCATCGTGCAATTAGAATTTACCGCGCGAACGACATTATAAGATTATCCATCCGACATCAACCCTTCAGGCAGTTGCCCAGAAACAATATCCGTCTGGTCGGAGGGTCCTCCCTTTTCTACAGAGGATACCTCTAAAATGAATAGGACGAAGACTAAGACGAAGATGGAGGGACGACCTTGACTCCTACTGAAGGGACTGGCTAGCAATGGCATAGGACAGAAGTGTATGGAAAAGGAAAGGGAGGCCTTTGTCCCAATGCTTATGGGCTAATAGAAAGATAGATAGACTAACAGCCTCTATATCGTGGCTTTCATTAGAGCTTTACGGTCTACCAATCATCATCATTCACCTGCCCTTATGTCAATTTGTTTGTGGTCGACACATGTCTTTTCTTCCGTACTTCTTTATTAGTCGTCATCTCCGTAGTCACTCCCTTTCTAGCCATATCATCTTTCACACAGCCCATTCATCATTTCTTTGGTCTTCCCCTACTCTTATAGCCATCCGCATTCATACTCAAAACTTTCCTAACGACATTTTCCTCATTCCTCCGCATCACATGCCCATACAATCGATTCTCACACAACTTTTCAGTCCCAGTCTGACTTTCTCTTAGAGCTCTATCAATATGACCCCTAAATATCACTGTCCGAATAACAGCAATATGTTGTCAAAATATCAACCCGAACTTTCCGTGTTAGTTTGTTGAATATGGTATACACCTCCTAAATATGACAACAGAGATCTGTCGCGTAAAAAAAAAAAGCCTCAACTCTTGAACATTACAAAAATATTAGTGACGTGCTGTATTAATGTTATAGAGCCTGCCACGAAGATGCTACCTCTCCTCTTTAAATATCATCATTATCTTGCTCTTATTCCAACTCCTATCTTGCCTTCTCCTTCCAAACTCTTCTATTCGTCATTACCTCAGTAGTCACCCCTTTTCTATCCATATCATCTTTCACACAGTCCATCCATCGTTTCTTTGGTCTTCCCCTTCTCTTATAGCTATCCATATTCATACTCAAAACTTTCCTTTTGACATTTTCCTCATCACTTACTATGACAGCATTCGATATTGTCTAATATCCTTAGGTATATTCAGGTATAACAAAGCCTACTTATTCGAAAGCCTTTAAAAAACGCGTACCTTAAGGACAAAGTAAGGGTTATGTCTGCGTCTCATCAACCATCCCACCAACCATTTTCACATATTTACAACATAGTTGCAATAAACAGGACATATCGAAAATTTATGTGAAAAAACCAATAAAAAGCGTATATGTCCAGTTGTGACATGTCGGTAGCTATAAATAAATTCCCCCACGTTGTGGCTGCCACCCACGGCGTACGCGCATGCAAAAAATGTGTCCACCGCTACCTGCCACTATTTGTATACTGTGGTAGGTTTGTGCTATTTTAAATTAGGATATTATTATTGGACTGTGGTGCACCGGAATGGATAAGGGCAGTACGGAGAATGGAACAGACAATTGCCAATTCAGTTTGTGGTGAAGATGTCAGCTCGGGTTCTTTCGTGGTTGTTATAATAAAGACTTGCTTCCAACCTTGCAAATCTTCCTTTTATTTTTGACCCTGATGTTTGGCCCAGAATCAGTAACTCTCATAAGTTCGGGTCGACACGAGGGAATTCAAAATGAAGCTATAAGTTTAAAAAATTAATTAGATCGGAGGAGGATATGGTCAGCTTTACAATGCTGTGCAAGAAGAATGGTGAATCCTACAGTAGGATTCATTAAGTCCGAGAAATTATTAGAAGGCGGAAAAACCGCGCTATCCTCACTGCGTAAAAGAATAACATAGGTAACTTTTGGGTATACTCAAACTCAAAGCATTTATTTTAAATAAACCAATTACAGGCACTTTTGTATTGTCAAGGGGTCGGTCAGTCAGAAAGATGAAGCTAGTAGCCCATTCCAAAGCGTAGTAGGTACCTATAGAGAAGAACGGGCAAGAAACTCCACGGACACTTTTTTAAATCACAATATGGTTACAAAATATTGGAGACATCATTCATGTTGAAGTTATACATGTGAGAACGATGCAGAACGTTATAAGCGCCCGTAATAAAAAATAAAACATTTCTAAAATTAAATTAAAATAAGCCGTGGCAGCTAAGAGATGACCAGTCCCTACTGACAGCGCCCGTTCACGAACATGTCGCATGTAGCACCATTCAGCTCAACCATTTTGAAGAGAGCTAAATATTGCAAGATTGACTTGAGCCCTATTACCGAAAGCAGTTGCTCTGTGTCAGGCAGAGGCTCTTTGCAGAGGTGTTGGTATCAATGCTTTGCAGCAACATCAACTATGCCTAAGAATACGCTAGCAAATAAAGCAGAGGTATCTGAATAGAAAAGGCAAGTAGGGGAAAGAACTTGTCAAATTAAATGCAATCACCTTAAAAACAATTGAATCAGAATGACTTGGATTTTTCCACTAAGTCATTTGGAGGCGACATTGAATCGTAGATCTTGTAGATAATTTTTTTATCTTTTTCTCCCTTTATCTTGTACTTACATGTACTACTTATATTTTATATTGTAACAAAATTCCTCAGGTGATGATAACATTACTGTGTCGCATATTTTTGTATCCGTTACCAATATGTTATTTTTCGTGAATGGAGCGATATGATGTGATATTTGTAAAATTTATAATAACATCTACCATTCAATCATGTTACGTTTACTTTAGTCCTTCTTTTTCATGTGGTTAGTCAGTAACCTGGTGTCAGAGTTTTAAAGCCGCCCAAGGGTTTCTGACTTGGCTTCACGTGCCGTTGAGAAATACTCTCAGGCATACGGCCGATATTTTCTTTTCATGTTTTGTTACGTTGTTTTGTGTTTTTTTTGTTACATTTACTTCTTTTTACGTTACTTATAAGTAAATAGCTGTTTCCCTTAAGGACATTAAAAAAGGTATTTATTCATTTTAAGCGAAACGAGAAAAATATTAAGTGGTATATGTATCTTGTGTCCACATGAATGAAAAGCTTAGCAAAGGCGATTAAAGGGTCAATAAAAAAAAGTGCGGGTCTGACTCGCAAACAAAGAGTTCCGTACCACCGTACAATATTTACGCCGAAAAAAACACGTTTCGTGTATACCCCCGTTAATTTTTAACTTATTATTTTTTTTATATTATTTTTTATTACAGCGGCAATAGGAATATACAATAACTATTACGGTTCATGAGGTACAGCCCGCTGACAGACAGACGGACGGACAGCGGATTAATAGGTAATAGGTTTCCGTTTGTCACGCTTCGGTTACCTCAAAAATTGTAGGTACGTTTATGACCATCGTCGAAATGCCAATCCAAGGCTCCAGGTAACCAGGAGGCTTGCCAGTTGTCATTTTAAGAAAAAGGCAACTGATGTCTGCTTCAAAGCTTTTAAAGTTTTAAGCTAAGTAGTAGATTTAATAGAACCACTACACAAACATAACATAAAATTTTATTCGTTTTTCTTTGGAGAATATGCATGAATCTATCTTCTGTAACAGGTGTGACTTTGACCTTGAATTTTATAATCTTTATTTGAGTTCCATGACATCAAAATCGTTATGTTTACATAACGATTACAGAATAGTAAAAAAAAGCGATAATAGCCATTAGATTTCAGGCTTTCGTTAACTTAACTAAAGTTCGGCTTAAGGCGTGAATTCTTATTCCATTTTCAAACCGCACTTTTTTATCAATCTAGCTTCTAAATCTATTAAAACTCCCAATCTAACCGCCGCTTTTCTCGAAAAAAAAAAAAAAAACATCAAAACCTCATTTCTTGGACTTTTTTTTACAAATCGAATTATTATTGGGAATGTACGAAAAAAGGCAGTGTATACAATCGTGGCGTGACCTCTCGGCGATTCAGTCACAAAGCGGTGCGGGCGTTGACCCGCGCGGCCAACCCCTGACCTTGGTATCGTGAACTGTGCCCACTGACGTAACCGTGACTCTTTCCTACATGTGATGCTACGCACTTGTTTACTTCTCGTTCACGTGGGCTGGACTCTTTATTTGAAGGGTTAAGTAATTTTCCGTTGTTAGCGCCCCTAATCACTGACTTCTGACACAAATAGGTGTTTGGATTTGACGTAAGCTAACCATGTGACTTTAAGGTAACTTATTTTAAATTTTATTCATGATAAGGGTTGAAACAATACTCCATGCCCAGAAATGAGCTGTTTTGTACTGATGTGCGGTTTATGGTCGTGAAGGAACAGTTGAGTTAAACGTAAAATGATGGGTAGGTATTGAAGTAATTACCTAATCCAAACCTAACCTCAAACCTAACTTGGTTTCCGTACGCCTTTATCGGGTGACCACTGAAAGTCAGCGCTGTGCTGTGGGTCCACATAGCACAGCATCATGCTGAGTGGAAGCCTTCCTGTCACAGTCATGACGTGCAGCTGGCGACTATTTCTTTTTTGTGCTCGTTATTATATTTAAATCTATTGTGTTTTATTTATTTGTTCTACTCGAGTAATTACCTTTTTTATGCACGTATTTCTGTGACAAATAAACTTATTTCCTTTCTTTTCTTTCTTTACTTAAGTACTTGAGAATATATGGTGACTCTTCCTACGTAGCATCTTTATTTACTTATTGTTTACGTGTGTTTACACAAATTGGGTTCAATAGTCAGAAAAGTAGGTAAGTTTCTGAAGATAAAACTCAAACACAAACACATGCAAAAATTTGTTACATATGCAACATGTGGTTAAAAAATAATAGTAAATGTGGTAGAAATAAGTAATCCAGATACAAAGGTTTAGTTAAAATTAAAATAAACTATGCAAAAATTGGGCTTAACCTAAATTGCAAATGAATACTTAAATTACGCAGACGTTTAAACTTTTTCCAAGCAAAAAATAGAGTATGTTAAATTTTAACACTCACAATTATTGCGTTTGCAATAAATGCTCAGCCCGATTAAAATACCACAACCTTTAAATATACTGAAACCGTCACTAAACAAATCAAAGTGAAATACCACTAAACATATGTGAATCCAATGGTCAACGGTCAGCTGAAAACATACGCACACCGCCCCCTATACGACCAATGGCGTACTATAACGTCCGAAAACAACCCTACTATTTCCCACTTGAAGAAAAGCTGAGAAAATTCTCCTAACACATGTGTGAAGCGCTAGTATCGTACGTGGTTAAAGAAAATAAAACCTCCATTCGAACGAACTGCTTCGACCGCCAACGCCATCTCTTAGCGGATAGGCGAACTACTTTTACAAGGCATTTTTATGTTTCAAATGCCACTAAAATAACACTGAATTGTTTTACGGTTAGTATTTTGATTGTTAAATTCCTACAGGTTGGTTGTTGTGCGTTTACCTCTTAATTCTGTGGGGTTTTCCTTTCGATGAATATCAAAGTGGGTTACCTGTAACAAAAATAATTTTATTAGACTCCTGGTTTACGGAAATTATCGTATTTAGAATTTGCAGTATCTATAGGGAAAAAGATCTTAGTGATGCAATTTTAGTTGTTGTGTAGGTAAGCCTCTTATGAAAACCTGTTCGAAGCCAAAAATGTGGGTTAATTTACAAAAAATAATCATAAAAAGAGCTATTCAAGAAAAGTCACATTTTCCAAGAATCATGAACTCATTATGATTGAAAAGTATCTCCGATAGTTTCATATTTACCCAGCTATTATATTTCAGTGAAATTTCCAGAACATATATTTAACAAAAAGCTATATTATTACGCGATATATCAAGCTCAGTACATCATTGACATTATTATAATATCTTCGAAATATGAATAGTTTATATTATATTTATGTAAATTCAAACAAGGTAGGTAGATATCTAAGAGGGGAAAATATAGGCGATTCTGTACTATTTATTTAAAGAATTTCTTTTCTGTCTTCCACACGTGCCATCAGCTACTATTGTGCTGACACCAAAACGGCACAAGCGTGAAGAAAATTTACATATTTATAAGACCAATTTCACAATCACTTAAGATTTGTATAGAAGATGTTGTGACTGTGGTAATGTGTGAAGAAGCTTGAATTAGAAAAGGTAACATTTATTTAGTAGGATTAGCATCATTTGATTGCACTTTAGTGATATTTGCAGGTCATTAGTTCAACTGGACTTGGAAAAGTGGAAAAATCTGGAAGTGTTAAGACCAGGTAATAGTTCTACTAAAGATAACTTAGGCCTATGTCCAGATAAATATATCTATAATGCTAAGTTGCTGTTGATAAATAAAAGTATTTGTATTAAGCTTTTGTGAAAGCTCTAGATACAGGTCGTTTCTACAAAAAATCTATTAAAAAAATGGCAGTCCCAGTCTGTTAGGTTCTACGTGAAATTATGTAGTAATTTTCAAAGGTATTTAAAATGCTCTCGTAGGTTAAAGGTTACATGCAAAAGGCGACCTTATGTTGTACAGGCTTATAGAAAAATGAGTTATTTTTCTGCGCACAATCAAGCGAATTTGGAACTAATTTTATATAAAAAATAATAGGTTTTTGTTTAAGAAACAAATTGAGTGTTAAATAGACGCGTAGAATAGTGCACGTTTCTCTGAGATAAGATCACAAATGTAAAATAAATTATAATAATAATTACATACCTAGGTATGTAATTTATTTTAAAACATTTTGACTTGTGATGAAAAGTTTCCACCTTTGAAAGATAAACCAAAATTGTGTTGATCCGCATAGGTAGTTTCTTGTCACATAATAACATTGATATCCACCCTTACAGACAAAACCAAGATAATAAATATTACAAAGAAAACTTTAAACCCCACGCGTTATTCGCTAGCGATATTCGATATCGCTTGACATTTTCGCCAAAATCGATAGCGCCCCTTATTGGTACCGAAATGATTGAACATCCTATCGCGACATTTTTCTAATGGTGGCTCGTGTTTGAGACCCTTTTTCTTTGTAATGGAGTTTACACATACGATGGAGCATTTTTATGAATGTGCATATTTTTGTATGTGTGTAAGGATGACATTTTTTAGACATTATGCCTGAATGATATATGATAGAGATAAGATACTAGCGGAATAGTATTAGCAAGCACACTTTTTAGTAGGCAACTTTAAAAAAACTAAACGTTATGAGATTACCCTATACATAGGTAAAGGCAGGAAAATTAATTGTTAAGCTTAATTTTAATTTTCCGTATATTCTTATCACAACATGGCGGTGTCAGTCTTTGTCAGTAATGAAGCACGGAAAATTGAATTAGGGTATCAATTTGTTTAAAAAACTGACACCCTACGTCTACTTTCCCTGACTGTACCAACAGCATAGTAATTTTCAGCTGTGTGAGTAAACAAATATTTTGTCGGCAATGATTTTTTTTTAATGTCAATGCCACGGACGACTCAGTCCAAAATACACAACACAATAATCCGATGTCATCAAAATCATACCAACACATTAACATAAGTTTGCACAAACTTTCCATTCACAAGACCACAATCACCTATATTTCATTGCATCATTGAAGGCAACACCTTACCCGGAAGCAGCGATCAAGTGTGTACGGCCCACAAGACCCCTTTTCTTTTTACATGTCGCAAGCTAACGACAATACGAAATCAATACTAACACCATCGATGCGAAAATCGTGAATAGCGGAGTGACTCACACGACAATGTGTGTGTGTTACTGTGTGTGTGGGTAATAATATGCACGCTCGTATGGACTGAGCGAAGACGTGCGGTGACTATGAGTTGGTGCGGTTTTTGGATGTGATCATTGTGAGATGGAAGAGTTATGTGCTTCTTCTCTCAAGGGGTACTCAGCATTACTTAAAATATAAGGTTCATTGAAAGCAAAATTATCTGCTACTATCTCTAGACTTTTTCAACTATGTAAGTTGGAATCAACTTCCAGTTTAACCAGATGCAAAAATGATGCAGCGATGGTTCAATGACAGCCGTGAATGTAAAATATACCTATCTGCTAATACAACAAGAATAAAGGATTGATGTTGAAAGTGCTGCAGTTGATATGAATATGTAAGATTCTCATTCAAAGTACATACCTATATTATGAAATTAAACAACTCAATAATAGAATGGAAAGCTGTACCTGACAGACATACATAGGTATAAGATATGGGTGTTAACGTAAAAGAACTCTTCAAATGAAAGCGCTACATCTTAAAAACTGGTATACTCAATTCCTGCAAAATCCTCACCCTCAACAAACAATGGTCACCCGAAAAATTGGTAAAAAGAAAACGCATTAACACATATATATGAGTAGTCACACATGCTAAAGGCTACGCACACACAAACACTGCCCCCCTACCACCGAGCTCCTTTAAAAACCACCTCACACCCCCGGGAGTCTTTTCATAAGGAAATGCAGACATTTCAAGAAAGCTAAGTATCAAATAAGCATCGAGAAGCAGTAGCGGTATTTACGAAAGGATATCATAATACGAGGCTTCTTCATATAACTGTTTATATGATTTTTAGATCGAGTAACTTGAGTTTTTATGTTTTATTTATCAGCGAAGGCTTCTGAAGATGAATGTGGGTGTGTAGGCAGATTTATGTCTAAGATATTGCCTACTTAGTGACCTAGAAAACACAATGCCTAACGGTGTGTGAAAACTATGGTGTTCTCGTGTCATTAGTTATTAGAATCTTAGTTATTAATGATACCATTGGTTTGACATCTTTAACGCATCCTCGAAAAGGATGATAAGAGTAACTTTGTTTAAAAAAAAGTGATATACCTGTATAGTAGGTATTATAGTTAACGACAAGGAAACATAGCTCTTATAATCAGCAGAGGACAACGATAGGCTGATTTGATCGATTGATGGGAAGAAACATGGAACAGTAGTTTACTACAACTTCAGTTTAAATAAAATATTTACAAGTTGCGCTAGGAACCTTGAACTAAGTAAATATTATTACTGCCATCACAGTTGGCAGGTAAAATTAACAATACACGGTGTGGAGAAGGAAAATAATGGCAAAATTTTGGATTATTCCACTTTGCCTCACCCATCTGTCCCACCAGTGGACCAAAGTGGACACAATTTTGGCGTCCACTGTGTCCCATTAATAGATTTTTACGTAATTAAAGTGTTATTTTTATGTTTTATTTTTAAACACCTTATGCAAACATTGACAGCCCCATCAAAATTAATTAGCGGGATACAGTGGACGCCAAAATTGTGAACATTCCACTTTGTCCCACTGATCGAACAAGTTGGTCGGGCAAAGTGGAATAATCCAAAATGGATATTTGTAACTGTTTGCAGCCTCAGGAAGCTATATTCTCTACTAATACATACCTAAAAAGAAAATAAATTAGCTAATGAATGTCTTCAATGCATATCATAGACATAATGTAGGTACTTATACGTTGTTTGTTTTGCTAAATAAGTAATGAGTAATGGTAGTATACAATTCTTTAACTCGTAAAGTAATTGATTAATATCTAAGATGCCCAAGTTAAGTTATTGAATGCACTTGGGAACACCTTTAGTCTACAGATGATGACATCATTATGCATTTGAAAAGCAATAAAAATAAATTAGTTCTTGACTAAGCACATGAGTGAAATTTTAATGTCCACACAACATGATCTTGATAATATGATTATCCTATTAAGACCATTAAGTCTAAGTAATAAAGACGGTATTTCTTTAAACCAGTAAACTTTGAAATTCTTGATTAACAGGATCCATTTTTAATCAACATAAACGACAAATTTGCACCAAATTATCAATTCAAAAGCATAATGGTTTTAATAAATGCTAATCGCTATACGATTACGTTCATTATCTGATTTTAATTCCGTCGTCATTGCTAATTATAACCCAAATAGCTAACTTGAAAGGCAAAGCTTCGCTCCCCTAGTTTTCAAGTGGTTTACATTCCACTGAAAAGCCCCGTCGTTTGGCGAGATTTGCTAATAATCTCCCCCAGTAATTAAAACCCAGTTTTAATTGCTGCAAAACGCCACCTGTTGCTGTAGCACCATCTCTTTTACTCAATCTTCTGTCCTTTTTACTCGGAGGCTGTGGAAATCGGCCCGTATCCGGATACCCGGGTAATTTTGTCAGAAAATTCAATTTTGGAACCAGCTAATTGGGGGCAAATGAAATTGCCAGTGTCACCCTCTGACCCTCTGTTCTCTTTGTTTAAAAGCCTTCGACCGAGCGCTATTTGTTTGACGATATTGTGAATTAATTTCATTATTTTTGTACTTCGTTAAAAAAATGAATTGCGTTTTTTCGGATATGGTTTGTATATTTTTTTGAGTACTGGAAATGCATAGTTGGCCCTTATTGGATATATGCCAGCTGCATCAGAACCGAGTAAATATCTTCTTTAGAAGTTTAATGATGATGGGCATCAGACCCTAAGCCTCACATATGGTCACATTTCTTATACATACCCTTTATATCCCTATACTAAACATTCTTTTGTCTCAAACCCGTGTTACCTCAATCACACTTATACCAAAACAATTTTGTATCATAATTGCACCTCGTTTACCAAATTAATATGATATTAAAACCGCCTCAAGTAATCCATCACAGCAATCTGGATACAAAACACCCATTGTTATAATACTAGAAAATTGCCCGAGTCAAATTATCAGGCTATTATCAACCCCTTTCTTTAATTACCTTCTCATAATTTTTGTTTGTACATTGACCAGCCTATTACAATAATGGAGGCCAGGAACGCTCAATTTCAGATACAACTAGCAATGATTAAAGTTGATTAACATCAATTTCATGTACTTATAATATTAGAATGATTTTCGTTGTTATTAAACAAGTAATGTGTTTTGTTTTGATTGTGGACCACTTTGTGTGATTGTGTTTTGTTTTTCTGTTTTGTTGTCTTTAATCATCTAATGTAAAGGTGCTGATAAAAGTATTCATTTGTAACAGAACATCGAGCGTTCGCCGTTTTTAAATTTGTCGAACTGAACAACGAACGAAAGAGCCGAGCTTAGCGCCACGAACATTCTAGCAAATGCTCTAGTCAATGTTCGTTAAGGGGTGCGAGAGGCATAGAGGGACGGCGGCGGAACAATGGCAGAATGGGTCGGCTTGGCAAAAAGCTCGAAGGAAATTTATTGTTCTTTCGCTAGAATGCTCGCTAGAACGCTCGTTAGAATGCTCACTAGAATGCTCGCTAAAACACTCACGTTTATTCTTCTGTAATGTAACATTCGGTAGAATGCTCATTACAAGTGAATGCTCAAGTTTATTAGCACTTTAATGTAATAGGTTACATAACATCATCACCACACCTGTATTTCCTGAAGGGTTGGGCAGAAGTATACCTAAAGCAGGAACACCCATATTTCGCCAGTTATGTTTAAGTCCCATGTAATAGGGGCGAGCTATTACCATCAATCAGGTACAAATCCAGACTCCGGGCTGCTACTGAGAAATTCCAGATGATAAAACCCAATAACACTTTGTCCGACCAGGGAATCGAACCTAGGACTGCTCGTGCTCAACAGTAGCGCTTGTGAAAGAAAAGCAAGGACTCCTAATCCTGATTACGTTAAGGTAAGAAAAATAAGTTTTCATATAATACCTTTAAATTAAATGATGATTACTTACACCTCAAGCTTCAGTGTTTTATTTTTTCTATTTTTTTTTTAATGTGACTGACTGTGATGTGACCATCATAGTTCACAGACACAGTATAAGGAATATTGTTCTTTAAAATAGATCTATGCTGGACAGCAGTAGGCTAATACTGGAAAGAATTTAACACAAAGATCTCTACAAATACACATGCTAAGTGTTACTAATTTAAACTTAAGATGAGTATCTATTAATAAATATTTCTCAAATGCATGTATTCACAGAATATCACTAAAGATATTTTGTATCTCTTCAGATAACACAGTCAATTTAGATGTAGCCACGCTAACCAAAGACCCCATTTGACAGATAAAGACAAAATTATCAAAACGGGTTCATTAAAAGAATTCAAACAATAAAACGCAAGGAATCAAGCTTTTGTGTTGACGTGAAAGTCATTGAGAACCATTTATATTGTTTTAATTAATTAATTATTTCGTAATCTGTAAAAGGATCACGTTCGACCGGTCTCACACTGAGAGCGTTGGTTCCTCTGTGGGATTATTAACATAAGTATTTTAATTGTCTCCTCAAAACACATTAATACAATATAAATATTAAATGTGATAGCTCTGTTTGTGCCTCGGGTTTTAACGTTCATAGATTTAGTCGTTTCTATTTTATGGACGATCAAAATTGCGAATAATGATATTCAAATTGAGATGTACGAAACTGTAAAATGTTATAACCAAACAAAGGTTTTTAATAAAGAAACAGTCGTTTAAGTAAATTGGAAAACGCACCCAAAACAAAGTCATATGTTATCAAGAACAAGCTTTTAATCGAATTCGCTGCTACAAAATTTTACGAGTCAGCAAATATTTTATAATCCATTCAAATTAACATACATAGATTAGTTTGATACGCACACTAACGTACTATTTCATAATCACACTATCACAACTCTAGGTACCAAAATTAAATAAGTCACCGAAATTAATAATACCAACGAATAGAGTGGACACCTCTATTCTATTCTTTTTTATATGGCAAGCAATGCCGATGTCGACAATTCAGCCAATATCAAAAGTGAAATGGAAAAGCAGTGTGTAATAAAAGTAAAAGACAGATTGAAGATTCAACTCAATGAAGATCTTAAGTTGACACCTCATCGCATAAACCACATTAAACATGACGATATGTTAAGAACACATGGAGCAGACAGAAGCAGGTTAATGCACAGTAAAATGGCATACAGTCTATAGGCCATAGGCCTTAGGTTTAATGCCTTCGACGAAGCTGACGCGATGCAATGCAATTACTGTTGGAGACGCTTTCGCACAAATGGACGACCCACGACTGCAGTGGGACACACGGATGCTAATATTAGTGAGTTGCTGTGGAGAGAATTTCTATGATTGACCTTTGAGGTTCATTGTGGTTGAGAACATATTTATATTGTGTCTGCGTGTCTATGGCGGTAGATCAGTTCCAATTCAATATGTTGTGCTAGAGTATTTAGGTAATATCTTTTGATCCTGAAATTTAGTTTTAAAGACAAAAATGTAGACTTATTTTCGCTTTACTGTCTAGTCCATTTCCCTGTGGAAAAAAATTATCCAGAACATGAAAGTTAAACTGACAAGAACAAGAATGCATTACAAAAATTTAGAGCTTATTTTCAACAGCCTATGTTTTTTTTAGTTTGTACAATGACATATAAGCCACCAATTTCAGTAAAGCTTGTTGGTACTAAACGAGTAAAAAGTGGCACTTTTATTATTGGCTGTCCAGTCCATTTCCCTACGGAAAAAATGTGTCCAGAACATGAAGGTTGAACTGACAAGAACGCAATGCAAAACCGTATCGCGTTTTCCGTTCCACACGTCTGTGAACGACGAATCGAATCCAAAATTATAACCATCCAGCGCATACATTATTGAAACAATTTTGGCGTTAATTCTCTTACTAGTAATGTCGTTTTCATTCTGCACCACTCTAACAAGTAAAAGCCGTCTAATGACATGCTCGAATAATCATAGCGAGGGCCGAATGACACGCATGACGCGACTTGCTACTTGTTTTTACACCATACTTAATATGGGAGAGAATGTGTGTAATTGTTCTATAACATACCTTTGAAAGTCGGCGAACATATCGTCGGTCGTTTAAGGATTTAATAACAGGAGCCGCTGTAATTTAAGCGTGACAACGATGAGACGTTTTGTCATGACTATCACTATGATTTTGAGCACTTAGCTTGTGCAAACTGCAATGTATAATTTTGTCGGGAATTTATAAAATAAAATGTAGAGAAACGCCTCCATGAGAAGTCGTGCATGTACATATATATTTAGATATTTTGATGTAAATGTCTCATATTAGGTGGGAACGGAATTGTAACCTTGTTTTGAGTCTGATTTATGCCATAAGGATGTGACGAAGGTCAGTGGCCAAATATGATTATTTATATTCTTCGTATGCAAATTGGACTGAATTAGATTAGTTTTTTCATTGTCATTCTGTCTGTTAATGCTAATTAATATTTGTCTAGTCTGTCTTTTGATGTAAAATCGAATCCTTGTCTAGCTTCCACCAATTTAAAGACGTCTCAAAAAAAAAATTGTGGACCATAAAGTCTGAAGTAGAAAATAATTTTCTTTTAATGACATCTTTACTAGGTACCACTTCTATTCTTTCCTACGTATATTTACGGAGATTAGTATGGAAATAATCAGAGTATGTCGTCTTATTGTCTACCATTAAAATTCTCCGCACTATTTTTAATAGACACTTACACACCCAAGTGTGGTGATTTATTCTGAATCATGAAACTCACGTGGATATGTAAAAGACACTTTTAAATTCTCCACGGCAGCGTCAATAATTCCGTATCTAAGTCGAATATCGATATTTATACCGGACTCTTGTTATTCCGAACAAATAAAATAAAGCGTTTATTAGGATTCGCGTCGTGGTTCTGTTTCGAAGACTGCCTATTGTTTCTTCGGGGCTATCAATCACCTATAGTTCGGCCGGCCGGGCTTGGGACAGGGGGGTGTGAGGGGCACGCCGGTGAGGGGGGAGGGGACGCGAATAACGGTTATTGAAATGAGACGAGGCCCCCGCTTTTTTCCAAATTTAAATTTTGATAAGGCAAGTCCCTGTTTTGCTCTAACTGTGTCCTCGTTTGGTGAGGGTGGCTTTTTTGTTTCTGTTCCAACAGTTCTGTCTCTCAGTTTTTATTTTAGTGTTTGAATTTAGTTTATTATTGGGTAATACAAGGTCTTCGGCGGGAGAATCTTGATGCACCTTTTTTGAAGGCTGTGTTTTCTTTAACGCACCTTCGCACTCCTTCACTTTTTCCTTACATTTCAATATATACTTTCCTTTAAGAAATTTGAAGAATATATTAAAATATGACAGAGTAATGAGAGCAAGAGAAATCCTTTTTTATCGTCGGTGGGTAGGTAACGTTACGTTTGGTCTTCGTTACAAATAACGAACTTAATATTATTAAATTAATAGCTGCTACTAGGACTCTTACGCCATACACTTAACTAGGTGACAAATTGCAACTAGAACACCACTTTAATCAATACGCCAGACATATGAATTATGAACTCATATTATTCTCACAAAAACTGATCTATTCATCATGTCAATCGGGCGCAGTTGTTAATTCGTTTTACACCAGTAAAAGTGCGTCGACACAATTCCAAATATTCGGTTATAGGTTTTTTGCCGAGCAAGCCGGCCACGCCGCTTGAATACGTTATTTGAACCAGAATAAAACCGAATTAACATATCCCAAATCTCAACTCTCAATTCAGACTTTTTGTTGTGTAAAATTTTAACTCGCCGTCCTTAGATCGTTGTTTAGAGAAATGGTGGACGCATTGACACCTACGTTATACAACTCGACATTTTTTCACTCAAATCTCCTATTATTTGATACGTCTCATCGATATTCATGGGCCGGGAGAGTTGTAAAATGCAATAAAACACAATTTTTATATGTTGTGTTTAGACAGTGTCCGAGAGATGATAACGAAACCTGTAGGCCAGTCGATATTGTAGGACCGGATATCGCCGGCCATTCACAAAAAACCAACTCGCACACATGGATAGCGTGACGTGTTCACACGTCACACACGCGTACGGCCCACGGTTCATTCATAAGGAATAGTGCCTTTTACAGCGTCAACAAAATAGTGGTCAACCATGCGATGGAATATTTGTTAACTAGAATTTGTCCAATCCAATGAACATTATGGCCATTTCAAATATATTAGTAACAGTGGGAGGTGCACTTAATAGTACCGATAGTAATCATGCGCTCTTTACTTATTGCGGTTGAGATGTCTTTTAAAATTTACTTTGATATTATACTTTTTAAGGTAGTAAAAAGTAAGTATCTGATAGTGCCATCTTCTGTAAGGTATTTGGTAGCAATCAAAACAGTACAATGGAATGCAGAACATGCATGCTTGGACGTACATACCTAACCCACGCAAGCAGTGAAAGCCAATGATGAGCGACTGTAACTCACCAACTCACAATGCAAGAGCAACTTGTCACCATCCATGTCGTATTGTTATCTTGTATGTCGTCCTAGCGGTGTTTCTACTAAGTCATCTAATCCTCTGAATAAATTGCTTCAAAATGCTGATGAACGTCGTAAGGAAGAAACAGAATTGTAAGCATTATCGATAAAACAGAAGCTGATGCTGACCTAAAAAAAGGCAACACTTCATAATCAGTAATCATCTTTTCCTCGGGGTGAAATTGAACCTGAGTGACATATGAATTTCTATCTCGCTGGAGCCTTAGTAGCCGCTGTGCACAATAATATTTTAATATGGGTTGAGAATATTTAAAGATATGAATAAAACCCCAATCTCTGCCAATACTCTGTTCAGTTTTATCCACGAGCAGTTCTGCTGACCCCTTAACAGAACAAGCGCAGCAAACAAGACAACACTATCCGTATACAACAATCCGTAAATGTAAACATGTAAGTACCTAATAGAGGCGCGCCCAGCACACCCTAGCATGTCGAGATGAAATGACTCATTGGAGTCTAATCCAGTGTCATAAAAATGTCCAAGCCACAGTTCCGTTCTCTTTTACCGGACCGTTGACATCGACATCGACTATCGAGAACCCGTTTCACATCACGTGCTAATTAATTCATATGTAGGCGTACCATTATCGATAGAATTATGTGGTAGCCCTATACTTTATTACGACTATACATCTTGTCAGAAAAAAAATTATAAAGATGTTTTGTGTCCCGTGCGTGATTTTATATGGTTAAGTTTTTAATTAACATAATATGACTATTAAGTGGTATCAGGAGAGAGATGCTTTCCAAATATTTTGGGTTGGATGCTTTATTTATGGTTGCTGTGGTCATAGTTTAACGTGTGGTCTTTCTTTCTTTAGGGCTAGTCCAACGCGTGCTTTCAATGCTGTAACTAACTGCTATAACCCGTGCTCAGAAACAGTGTTGGCTCGATGAGTGCCAGATCATTAATTTTACTTTTTCAAAGCCGGAATAATCAATCAAGAAAATTTAATAAATGAGTAAAAGCTAGGCAAAGATGATGTTAAGGCATTACATCACATCATGCCTTGTATCTCCGAAGGGTTCGGCAGAGGTGTACCTATTAGTACACCCACATTTTGCCTGTTATGTTCAAAGTAAAAAAAAACGAGCAAAGTGTTAAGATATAAATAGGTATATTATAAAGTTTATAAGTTTTTTTAACGGACGCAATTGCGTAAAGCACTTTCTTCCATCAGCACGCATAGCATGACAATCATAGAAACGGGTTTTGTCGACGGAAGAATAGACAAAATGACAGATTGTGATTATCTGTCATTTCGTCTATTCTTCCGTCGACATAACCCGTTTCTATTGTCATCATGCTAAGCGTGCTGGTCGTGCGTGCCTGTCTCGCTGAAGTTTTTTGAAAGAAATTCCTAATCCATTGCTTCATATGTTTGATAAAATCGTCTGCTCGACAACGTAAATCACGCAACGAATGCTGTCGAAATGTCAAAATCAAAGGAACTGTAATTGTTAGTGAGTAAAGCTTACGTACTTAAAACCCAATTACAGTACAGACTTCTGGGCACATTTCCGGATGACAGAAATGCGGACGAATACTTCGACGCCTAAGTTTCCTTTTGTTTTTGTATTTTATAAATTTGTATTGTTAGTTAGTTAATCATTTAATTTAGTACCTAGTGTAAATAGTTGTGTTAAATATTGTAAAAGATATAAAAAATAAATAAAATAAAACTTCATTACAATAGAAAACTCCGTGCACAACATTGTACAATTTAACATCCATACAGTTAAACTATAGTTAACTTCTAAACGAGTAGTGGGTATGTCTTGGCGTAGCGTAAAACGCATCATAAAAGTTTAGGCGTCGTTTGCACTGAGCTATGAAGACGATTTGTTTCACCTCATAGAGATTGTTAACATAGTTGATTGAGGGCTGCCTAGAGACTGCAAACTTATTCTGGACAGTAATCCTAATGACTGAACAAGAGCTTTGGATGTTTTGGTGGCAATAGAGGGCTATTTATGCGAAAAGTGAATTATATTTACTTGAACGCTGGTGTACAGCGGAATCAGGTGAGACTTTATTGCAGTGAATAAAGGTATAGTGGCTATATAAAGCTAGAGACATTTGTGATTACTTTCTTTGTTATAGTTCCGTTATTTACTTGACTTTAAAGATTACAAATAAATTAATTTCGATAAAGTTTTAAGGAAGCAAAGTAAGTTAAATTTAAAGCCTGAACCTGTAGGATTTAATAGGACGTCGAAGAACAAGAACGAAGAAATGCCTATAGTTATGCAAGTTTTTGAGGAGCTCAGATGGTGAGAAGTCAAGAAGCGTACTATTAACATCTATTCACTGTATAATAGGGACGATGAGATTTTTTTTTTTGTGTCCGTCCGCTAGATTATTGAGAAATATTGAATACGTATTTTTTCTTTATAAGTGCCATGACGTCACGAGTATGTATATTTTATACTTACTTGTGACGTAGCAACCCCCACTCCACTCTACCACTCCCCAACTTTAATGCGTTTTATCTAAGTCATTTTTTATTAATATGTTATAGCAAAAAATATGTTTCTATTTTTTTTATTATCTGAATGACGGACTAAATAGAATTTCTTTTTTTATACAAAAAAGAAATGCAAGCAATGCCTAGGCATCATCCCTATTATGAAAATGAGCTTCCAGAGTAAGGATCCCTCAAATTGAGATGTTCATACTGTGTGCTTGAAAATAACAACAAATATGAGGATGTTAGAAATTACAGCCGTTTGCTCAGTAAGTAAGTTTTATTTACCTGTGATTTGTAGTGTTATGTGGAAGGCCGTTTATTTTATTGACTGATGGTAATTGAATGGGCATAGGCAGGAACTAACTCTCTACCTTCACAATAGTCATATTATGACGGCGTAAAAGTTAAGTGTAGTGTTTGGGATTGGCATGTCAAAGGTAGGCGCTAATTTAAGACTATCATTGGTCGGGTGAGTAAAGTCCTGTAATTAACCAGGTAGAGTTGTAATACTGAGAATCTCATGCTCATCAGAATTGAAGCCCATCCTTCTTTTTTTTGTGTGGTTAGTGACTAACCTGGTGTTACAGTTTTTATGCCGCCAACGGGCCTCTGACTTGATTTGACATGCCGTCGAGACATATCTCTCAGACATGCCGGTTTCCTCACGATGTTTTCCTTCACCGTTTTTGAAGCAAGTGATAATCATACAATACGCGCATGAATCTGAAAAGTCAGAGGGGCGAACCTTGGGTTCGAACTTGAGATCTATGACTTAGCAGTCACACCACAAGGCTATTATTACTGCTGTTATAATATATTATGTTTCTTCGAATGACAATTTCCAGCATGTGTAGCCTGACAACCATAGAAACGGGTTTTCTACGGGTTTTGTCGACGGAAGAATAGACAAAATGACAGATTATGATTGTTTATGTCATTTAGTCTATTTTTCCGTCGACAAAACCCGTTTCTATTGTGGTGATGCTAACCGTGCATGACCTGCTATACAGGTATATAGGTATTAATATCGGCAGAGAGGGTTGGCCGAAGCAAAGACTTCATGAAGGTATTTTATTGAGATTTAGAAATATGCGCTGGGAATATGACATTTCTTAGAAGGAGCGTTCGCAAACCAATAGCCAGGTGAGTGGACGACCTATGGAAGATCAGGAAAGACCTGTATGCGACTCGCACGAACCAGGGAAGCATGGCATAAAAGGGAGAAGGTTTATACTCAGCTGTGGCTACCAATGATGATATGATGATGGCATTTCTTCATCTGTCTATAAATCTGACTACGAGATGACATCAACGTCGAATGTTATACATGGTTTTTGGTAATATGTCGGCAATCCATTAAGGGGATGTAGGACTGCAACCAAATAACCTTTTATGACCTCTATGCAAATGTCAACAATTTTCAAGTAATTTGACATTTAATATTTTAAAATGAATGAAAAAAAATAGTTTAATTACTCGAAAAAGTCATAAGGGATCATTTGGTTGTAAATTACCTCTCCTACATCCCTTTAATGGATTGCCGACATATTACCAATTACTCTGTATATCTAATCTATGTTGTTGATGTCAAGTAAAATAAAATTAGATAGGTTGAGAAGAAGACGGTCCTTATGAACACAGCTGTTATCCTACTGAGCCACTAAGCGGGACTGTCAAAAAGAAGTAGTGCCCCCCCCCACGCAAGTAGTAAATCAAAAATAATCAGATAAAAATGAAGTAAGCTTTCAACTTAAAAACATGTACGAATTACTTGAGAAACTTGATTATTTCCTCTTCCAATTAAATCCCGCTTATTTGTCAATCCGTCGCAATCTTTTAAAATTAAGCAATTTAAAATTTGGCATACCTAACAAACTCGTTCCGCACCCATTGAGATTGTCCGCATATTTCCGCTGCAGGGTATTTCTGCTACATCAGAAATGCTTATATTATCTATGCTTATTTTTGGAGAAAAACCTTATGCATTGTTACAGATTTTAGAGTGCATAAGAAAGATACTGTGGTCTTCTGACAACTTCAAGACATATTGATTGGCAATATGTCTTGAAGTTGTCAGAAGAAGAAGTTAGACTAAAGACATTGAGAACACCTAGATAAACTCATATTAAAAGTACACTTTGTAAACAAGCATATTACAAATTAGAGGATTATATCCAAGATAAGAATGCTTGGAAACATGCTGGTTCTGCTCCATAGGACAATTTAAAATCAAGACAAAATCAAACAGGTTGCTAATTTAATTGTAAAAAATATAATTTTGTATTATATGACATTGATTTTACATTCTGTGATTACTTCCTCACACACTGACTTATTAATTTTTTTAAATTAGGAAAATCTTCTCCTTTTACAATGTTTGTAAATATGTGATTTAATTTTCTATTTCCTTTTACACTTCATATATGTATAATACAGATTAGACTTCATGATGTAATTCCAAATTCATCATCATCTGCCTAGCCTTTTCCCAACTATGTTGGGGTCAGCTTCCAGTCTAACCGGATGCAACTGAATACCAGTATTTTTACATGGAACGACTGCCTATCTGACCTCCACAACCCAGTTACTAGGTAAGACCGGTTGTCAGACTTGGGCTTCTAACTACCTGTCAAAGAACTGTCAAAGATTTAAAAATGACAGCCGGAACCAACGGCTTAACGTGCTTTCCGAGGCACGGAGGGGTGTTGTTACGTAAAGATGGTCACACATCCACAAAACAACCGCGGCAAGGGCACCTTAACCTGATCGATCAACCCGTGCGGCTGTTATTACTTAGCCACAAACCCCGATGTAAATCCAAATTGATTATTAATTAAAGTAAATCTTCTTTCCAATTAAGGCGACGCGATAATTTGCAGCGCGCCGCATAAACTAGCACTGATGGACTAATCCCCACGGCTCATGGCTCATGGCTACATGCCGAGAGCACGTTGTAAATTACGCCATCGCTCGCCGCGGAAACAAAGCCTTTGGCTTATTCTCACTTTTAATGCGCGGTTTAAGTTAAAAGGTGCGTTTAAAGTTATTGTTTGTCGCAGTTTTTAAAGCTGTGGTGTATTGTTCCGTTCTCTTCAAGAAAGAGTTATCTACACTAATAAGGAGAAAAAAAAATGTTTTTTTTTTGTTGTAATTAATTAACTCTAAAACTTCTGGCCCGATTTTAAAAATTATTTCACCATTAGAATGCTATATTATCACTGAGTAACATAGACTGTAATTTATAAATATATCACGCGGGCGAAGCCGCTGGTAAAAGCTAGTAAAATTTTAAATGTGAAAGTTTCATTGTTTGGATGTTTGTTACTCGATTACGCAAAAACGGCAAAACGGATTTGGATGAAATTTGGCACACAGATAGTTTATAATATAACACATAACATAAGATCACGCCTGTAATCCCCGAAGGGTTAGGCAGAGGTAAACCTATAGTACACCCACATTTCGCCAGTTATGTTTAAGTCACATGTAATATAGGGGGCGAGCCTATTGCCATCAACTGGGCACAAATCCAGACTCCGGGCTGTTAATTACATTTCCGTGGGATAATTTCCGACCTCCATGCGGGCTTCCGCGGGTATAAGCTATTTTTGTCACTGAAAGCATTATGGTACAGTCATCTAAAACATAGGACCAGTTTGACGAATGAAAACTGCTCTTAATAAATCACTTAACCAGCAGTTTACGCGCGCTTAACAATATGTCATATTAATTTTGCGATCATATACTTTCGAGGCCTCAAATCATACAAATAAGGTGGATTTCTAAAACAATTATTTTTATTGTGCCTATGACAAGACGATGTTTGATGAAAAGCATTTTAATGTAAAACCAGATACAATAGAGTTTTGATTTAATATACAACACTCAGATGTATGAACGTAAACGAGGCAAAAGGAGTATGTAGTATGTCAGAATCGTAACAGGTGGCGTTCTGTAGTTTTTGCTTACCCCCATGGGAAGAAGGGGTGAGTTAATAATGCATATTATATACAGCGTGGCGCTTTAATGGTGACATTAATTTAACACACATGTAAGGATTAGCGTTTTTTTTTATGAAAATATTTTAATTTTATTAAACGTTATTATTTATTTAAAATTTTCTAAAATTGCATCTTAGTGCAACCTGTACTTAACAACTGTAGCGCAGAGGTCATTTACCGGGGTCACGGATCATAACATCGCATCAATGAAAATGAAACGAATAACTTGCAAAAACAAGGCGACTTGAAGGAAAGGGAGAGCCCTATGACGGCGAGGGTTTGAAAAAAAAATTTCATTTTTTTTTTACATTTTTTTATGATTGCTAGCTACAAGCCCTACCTGTGTGATAAATTAATGCCGCCATTGTAGCGGCCCGTTGTATACAGACATACATTTTTGATGTCATAGATCTCAACATCTGTCTATTACAAAATAAAATATGGCGATGCTAAAAGCCGTTGACAACGACCATCAAAAAATTTGTTGACCATTAAAACATTCGTTTCCGTTAACCAGTGACTAATTCGACATATTTATCTAAAATGCAAATAATATACAAAAAGTAAGAACGAAACACAAATAAATTAAACATTAGAGAATAATTAAGTAGACTTAACTTTGTCATAAATTATCCTACTAGTACGTATATCTACACTATAATTTTATAAAGAGAAAAGATTTGATTTTTTGTATGTTTGTTTGTTTGTAATGAGTAAACTCAAAAACTACTGAACTGATTTTTAAAATTCTTTCACCAAGTAGTATGCTATATTATCGCGGGAGAAGCCGCTGGCGGAAGCTAGTAAAATTATAAATGTGAAAGTTTCATTGTTTGGATGTTTGTAAGTCAATCACGCAAAAACGGCTGAACGGATTTGGATGAATTTTGGCATACAGATAGTTTATAATCTGGATTAACACATAGAATACTTTCATTCCGGTAGTACCTTTCCGTGAGATAATTCCCGACCTCCATGCGGGCGAAGCTACAGGCGTAAGCTAATAAATAATATCTTTTTTAGTAAATAAAGGTTGGTTAATGGGTAAGATGAACCTGTTCGTGATAGTTTTGATCTTTTGAACTTGCACGTGGTTGAGAGTTGACATACTAATTGTATACTACTGTGGAAAACGTTTTTTTTTTTAGTAAAGAAAGATGAATGTGCGTGACATTGGCATTTCAAGGTGTTTTTATAATAGCGAAGCAAAATCTAAAGGAATTTAATGTTTATTGCGAATCAAGGCCAATATTATTTAAAAAATGCCCAACAAGTTTAGATTTCCAAAAAATACAGAATTACCTCTGAAAAGGGCCCAGAACTTGAATATTTAAATCATCAGCTGAATGAAGTCCACTGCTGGACATAGGAAAAAAAACCCGTCTGTTTTTAATATTTAAATATCTATATATATAGATATAAAACGTCCCATTAAAACTCTGTCCTCTATCTTTCAAACATGTTTATCTCCGGCCGCAGAACTGAAACAAGACATCAAATACTTGCAGAATACGCCAGCCGTTCGGACATGCTCTCGCGCACTACAAATTACAATCAACACGGCGAACATGTTCGCACGTGGGGACGACCCTATCCCGATCGACTTACAACAAACACACACACCAAGATTATTTTATAGTAATTTCTCTATTACGATATCTCCTTAGGTGTTTATTCGCACGAGCCTGTTCAAGATAACAGCGATTTATATCTTCATTATATTATGTTTCTACAAAACATTCCTTTTTTTATTGGTTTTGTTTCGCTACAATGTCTCTAAAATGTTTATGCAATGTATTATGGTGATGTCAGGTGGATTTTTTTGTGTTACTTCTCTATATTTTATCCTGTCTTTTATATCAGAGATGTTAACGAGCTCCGTAACCGTAACCGAAACTATCGGATATCCGAAATAAAAATTTATCCGTAACCGAAAATGATATAAAATTTTCGGATAATTTCGGATCGGGGCGGAGTCTAAATGAGACACGTTATGACAGGTTTTTAGGCGTAGCTATAATAATTACTTTTTATAGTACTACAATAATTAATTACTATATGTCAAATTATTACCTATAGAATCTGTGTTACACTTTTAAAATTTCTAAAAAATCTAATATGCGTAACCGAAACTATCAGAAACTAACGGATAATCCGAAATAATTTCATATCCGTAACCGTATCCGAAATCGGTATAATATTATTTCTATATCCGCATCCAGATCCGAAATTTCATATCCATAAGATCCCTGTTTTATTTATACCTAATGGGTAACGATTTTAATACAGGGTGGCAAGGGACAGACTTCAGAATCATGTACTGAATCCATGGTAACAGTTTTCGCGTCGATGTCCCTACCACCCTGTACCTATAGGTAGCTTTTTTCCCGAAACTTGGAAGCTGATTTTACCTTCTCGCCATTGTTTTGAATTATCTTTCGTGTTACTTAGCCAATTTGGTATCGAACTAAAATGTTGATACCAAAATTGATACCGCAATAAAATAAAATAATTCGCACCAGCTCCTAACAAAGCCACAACCAGTTAACGGGACCAAACAAAAAACACCAAACATTGTGACACCTAGAAAGCCGTAGCCATTAGCTAAACACGAACAATGTATGAGACAGGGCATGTCGAAACGTCCGTCAGCTCTCGGGCCGGCCTCGAAGCGAGCGGGTAACAAGCAACGGGCGGAGACGAGCCGCACCACCAGTGCACGTTACAAACAATTGATACTCGCCTTTTTTGTCACATAATTGTTCTAATTTCAAATTATTTTGAATATTTTAAGGCTGCAATGTACGCTCGAGGCAGACAGAATGTACGACGTCGATTTTTTTTTTGTCGCAAGCTGACGTTCATTTATCTGAGACGAAGAAATGTAATGCTTATCTAATGCCCAGGATAAAGACGCATTACACCATAATATATGTATATCAGGCTTTCGTGCCCCGCTCAATTCGAAGGCCCGGCCTAATAGTTTTCCAGCCAGCACTGATTTACAATCAGGATAGGACTGTCGATCTGTAGCGTTGCGCCTACGCGCATTCACTATTATAGCTAGCAGCTACACGTATTATTTATGGTAAGAAGCTTTCCGAAGGATTATGGAGGCCGGGCGTCAACAATGCAACTAATAATTTTTAGGTTTCTATTGTTGCCGTTGTATCAATATTTTGTTAACTTTTATTTGGTTGTCTATATAAATTTTATAAACGTATTCTCTATTCGAATATAAATTGTGTTCGAATATTTAAATTTAACTATCATAAAATGTGAACTTAGTGCGACATAAAGTGGCGGGCTGACGGTTCGCATTTCTCGTTACGTAGGCCGCGGGATCCATGAAATACATTCACAAACAGATGGCTAAACCTTTGATTACTTTAGAATTACGAGTGGCGTGGCGTACTTGATTATAATTGCGTGGACAGCGCGGATCTGATTTGCGTGACCAATCCTGCTCAGGTAATGACGCGCGCCTACCGCCCGGCATCGCTGAGTTTCAGCTTAAACCTTCGGTAACATTACATGAGCGCAGCGATCGTGAAGATATCAGGTATTTGTGAAACGGATTCTGTATCGACAATTGTGATGACTTGTATAAATTGATTGGGGTCGATTTTTGATCTGTTTATAAATCTTGGCATGAAAAATGCATTTAAAAAGCTGTAAAAAATCCATTTCCGTGAGTTCTGGCAAAGACCTTCAATCTTGCTCATCTTCAAAAAAATTGTGATAAGTCAAGTCAGTTCTGAATTGACTTATGACTGTGACAAGTTACTCAAACTTCAAGCCATTTTAGTCAAACTAACTAACCATTTAGGTATGCCATTCTCTTCTGCATTTTCCAAAGCATCGCTTCATCATCTCTTATCGCTGGCAGTGCGTCCTCTGCCAGCCGCGTAGCTCGACCGCCTCACTTTCGCACTTAATCGAGAAATATGGTTCGTGCTCTTATGCCTTTATTTATGACCACAGCCCTCGGATTAAGAACATCGATTTATATTGTCCTCATTAGTGCTCCTAAATTGATTAGTGTAAGCTTTCGTGATGGCGTTACGTTGGCAATATTTTAAATATTATGTGGATAGGTTGGAGGTTTGCATTTTGAAGTATCCATGCATAGTTTATAGGATAAATTCTCTGTGTAGATGTTAACATTTTTCGTTTAGCACCAGCTGGAAAATTTTGAATTTTTCGAAGAATTTCGTGTTGTTGCATTTCATAGAGACATAATTATCGACGTCAGTTCGCCTTCCACATACGAGCCACAAAAAGATACCAAATATTCAGAACGGTTGCATAATTTACAGTCCGAAATAGCCTAAGGAAGCGGCCACTTCCTCGCCGTCACAGGTTCACGCGACGAAAAAGTTCGCGTGATACACTCGTCTACCTACTTCATTATATTAATTACCCCATGTTAGTCTAGATTACACCGACACCGCCAACAACAATACAGGTATATAACAGATAAGCGACACTCGATTTATTGCTTGCATTTCTTTTGTCAGCTTTGAAATTGTACTCGCATAAGTTAACCAAGATTAAAGTAATCGAACTTATAAATTTTGTCGCCTCACCTTTATAAGGCCAACGGCGGTGTCGACGCGAACTTTGTTCAAATTAATGGGCCGCATTATCAGATCGAGCCTGGTACATGGCGTTTATGCTGAGATAATTTTGTGTGGAGAATATTTTCGTGCGTTTTTTTTTCTTTCTTTTGGCGCTTGTTCCCTTGGGTTGACTTGTGATGTAAGCGCGATCACGACTCGTGGGCGCTAAGATTGTTGCGTGAAAAAACGAATCAGTATAAATTTGTGTCCTACACAAATAAAAGCACATTTGGAGCAACATCGTGTGATCCTTTGCAATAAATGTTACGGGATTTGAAATAAGGAAATGTTTAATGAATCAGCTAATCAGATCCATTCTGCACAATTTTTAAGATTCAGAACCAATTTCACCTAACTCAGTTATGAATGTCATGTTTACCCCCTTACTTGTAAAAGTTGCTTATAGTAAAGACAAGTTTAAACGTCCAAAAATGTATAGTTAATCAGATATTAATCATTACTTAACTTTAAGCAACGTTTATATGTGGGGAATTAATAACTTATGTATGGAAAAACTGGCCCTATATGTTAAGTATACATGGTTTGATTGATTTCCAAATCTCAACTGGAATGACGTAATTGTGCCTTGGTATTAATTATTATAAGTTTTTCCACCTCGATACGAATCATAACCATGATTATATGTATCTTATGGAAATCCAAGATATTATCACATATTGTTAGAATATTTCTATCGACTAATGTATCAGAGATTTACCGACGTGAATATTTTTCTAAATACTGCTTTCGGGTGTCAAATATTTCTATAATCTATGATAAAATTGACATTGAATGTGATTTTATTGCGATATTAGTAAAAATAATATTGGTGTTTGTTTATGATATTAATAAACAATAATTTTGTATTTTAATAGATGTCGGTAGGTATATCTTCAAAATACCTTTTGGTTATAAAATTACAATTTCTATAGTTTATGTTAACATGTTATTGCCTATCACCTTTATAATAGATGAATTTAATTAAAATCAGAATTCGAATGAAACAATTGAAATGAAAATTGGAATGATTCAATTCAAATCAAATTTCGAATGAAACCAGCTAAAGTATTAATCAAGCTATATCCAACTCATAAAGAAAAAAAAAAGTGCAGGTCATAAAACAATGAAGCATCATAAAAGGCCCTAAACTCATATTACTGGAACTGGCAGGAAAACCCTAAGCCGAACATGTCGTGTTGAAAACGGTAACTTGTAGGGATACTAATTAAATGACTAAACAAGCTCCAATAGCCATGAAATTCCTTATAGGAGCGGTAAACCAATTCCGTGGCACTTTAGAAGCGCGCGCGCAGTAATTGACAAATAAAGGTACATGTTAAGTAAAGGCACCGTGTTGACGACACTTAAGAAATATTTAGTTGTGGTGTGTTAAAATATTTGGTGTGAGAAAATTTGTCTATGATTTGCTACTCGTGTGTCTACCCTAAGTCTTGTTTTCTTGTAAACCTTGTCTTGTTTTTTTCTGAGCCTTGTTTTGTTTTCTTGTAAACCTTGTCTTGTTTTCTTGTAAGCCTTGTCTTGTTTTCTTGTAACCCTTGTCTTGTTTTCTTGTACCTTCGTAAGGCTAATCTTAAGTCTTATTTTCTTCTGTGGAACATTTATGATAGTAGTAAGTATAATATTTTTGAAATGGATGACTATATAAAATCTAAGACCACAGTATATTTTGTTTTAATTACATGTAGATAGGTATTAAATCACACTTTTCTTTACGTCTCTTTTCCGCTTTAAACGTCAACCTGAAGAATTTATTCCCTTCACACTCAGTTGACCCTTACGACATTATAATATACTTTACTGTTATAATAAACGGAGAGAAAGCTATAAAGTTCATTCAGAACTCAACATTAATTCCCTTAAAAATTACAACGAAGGCGTACTCTCTTACAATGACATTACAAATCGTCACCCCATAAAATCTCGATGTCACACTTGAAATGAATAATTAGTGGTGTTATCACCGAAACAAGGGACTCTGTCTTAATTATTACACCATTATAAAGTGGGGAGTCCCATGACCCCTGATACTAAGAAATGAAACTTGAGAGGGTAAGAAAAACTTGCAAGACAAGTCGAAGTATTAATTAATTCTAGCCACCATCGCTCGGTTTATTAAACGCTTAATTTCCATTTAGTGGGCACGGTCTGCAAGGAAAAATCTTGAATGACTCGAGTTTTCCTTGTCTAAAAGGGAAGCGGGGCGAGGAATGTAAATGTTTTGTCGCGGTTTCATTTGAATTAATTAATGGATTTAATGAACGCGAACTTTTTCATCCGGCCGCCGTTTTCTGTAACAATGTTTATGGTAAATAAAACTTGTCAAGGAAATGCTTTTTTTTGTCCATCTGTAGGTTTTTTCTTTTTAATTCGCTCGGTTTGTTGGGGCCGCGAGTTCTGCGCTGGATTGTTTGGATTTATTCCTGTAATTAGTGAAGTTTGTTCCGTTAGGATTATTTTTGTTCTTTTTTGTGTAACAAATTGGGTGGAATTCAATTTAGAGGTGAGTTGGATTGTACAAAAAGCGCTCGATTGTTTCAAATTAAGAACTTTTTGGGACCACTAATTCTCTTGGAGCTAACGGAATGGAGACCAAAATACAGTCGCGTATTGCAAAAGATGTTTACTTTATTTGTTTGTAACAAATTAAATGTTACGAATGTCATCTTCATTGTCAAAGTTAATTTAATCTTATTTGATTAAATAAACTTCAACTTGAGTGTGTTTCAAACACATACTTACTAAATGTGTGTGTTATAACGTAGCTACACAAAAAACTGTTGAATAAAAAAAAAACTATATAAAATTATAACAACTCATTAAATAAACAAATAAGCACTAAATAAAGTTATCAACGCCTGTTTTCTAAGAATAATTATTAAATCCTTTCCTCAAGGAAGGCGGGAAGCGAGTCACAGATAATGATAAATCGCGTCAAACCTCCCCACAATTATGACGGACGCCGACTAAATTAAACATAGACTAAAAATTTGAAAAGCCGTCTCCAGTCACTAATAAATTACGCGAACGAAGGGTTAAAGAATAAAAAATGAGATAGCGCTTGTTCTATAATAATTTAACCCGTTTAGCGCAGTCGTCGAGTAATAAAGATTAAAAAGTTTATTTTTTAACACTTTTGGTGCTAATGAGGGGGCGTTGGAAACAATTTGAGGGATTACCTTCTAAAAGCTTCCGTCAGCTTTTTAATTGAGACTTTTTTGTGGGCCGAAAGGCTTTTAGCCCCTTTGACTCGCGCCTTGCCTTTGTGCCTCCTCGCCGGTGATCTATTAATGAAGGAAAATATTTCCTTTTTTATCTTTACAAATGACGTGTTTTTTGATGTTTTTATAAATATTTGACGTAATTTGATAGCTGTTGTTTAATAGATTTTGATTAAGTTGAGGTGTGGCTGGGTCTTTATTGAAATTGACTAAGTAGCTGTTATTAATTTATGAGTTAAGGATAAATTTATGTTTAGTCCGTTATGATCAGTCTTTATAAGTTTTAATAATTTATTTGCCCCTTTTGAAGTAAATATTCTATTAATCAATTGATGAAATACTTAATACAATTTTACTAGTTTTTTCTTCTTCCATTATTATTATCATAACACAGTTCTAGCCAAGGTTAGTGGCGACTCCAACTAGGTATTTTAAAAACACGTGTATCGACCATTAGAACTACAAAGACAAGCGGAACATAAAAAAAGCATAACTCTAATCTCAAGTAAGACATTACGAGAATACCAATGCATGCGCGAAAAATCGATCGCGCGTTGCCGTCTTAAATTCCTCACCCTTTTCGAGGGGGCTCCCCCAAAAAAACGAAAGAATAGAAGAGGGAAAAAATCTAAATCGTCTCATATCTCCCCCCCGACCCACCCCCGCCCCCGGACACCTCCGACGTCAAGCACCCTCCTTATTTCGTATGCGAGCTCCTCCAGCAATCATTATAAGGATATCGATTAGGGCCACGTCTCTAACCTGCCCATATCTTTGTGGAACACTCATGTGTACATAGGATTACTTTCGGCGACTTCTGCCATTGCTTTATTGTTAAATTTTAATGTACTGCTGTTAAATTTACGCGGAACTGTGTTAAAAACATGTTCAACAGGAGGTCGATAACTATGGATATATCATATCAAGCCTTTTTTATCCAAAAATATTCGCTAACTGTAAAAAAAAATATAGCGCCAAGGGTGTGAAATAAACTGACTGATTATGATTCATAAAACGTCTTATGACGCTATATCTTTCAAATTCCACAAGGTTCCATATGAACTTAGGAACCAACAAAGTGAAAGATATAAGTGCCACCGATGGAAAAAATATACCAACTCCTCAGATTCAGGGTAAACAAACATTATATCAACAAATACATATTGATATACGATTGGCTCTGAAAAGGTAAGACGAAGGAGACTAGTTAACAACCGAGGACGGCCCCCGCATAAGCAGATGCAAATTGTTCCCGTTAAACTATTTCGGAAGGTAAACATAGAGGGGTTGGGCCCACGTGCAGATCCGACCAACGAGATTAAAAATGCTGGATGGGAGACCGCTGGGTCGAGTACGAGCCAAGAAATATTGGAGTTCACGAAGAAAGCCGCTTTGGGGATATGTAAATAGGAAACTACAAAAGTAATGTTTGAGTTTGGGACGTCGCGAGAGTGAGTGGTCGCTGGATTATTGCCGCCGATATTGTGCAAGCTTATCCAATTTAAATTGAGATCGATGTTTGGTTTCTGTTGGGTTATAAGGTGTTTGGTAAGTTTGTAACAGGTACATTGTAATTTTGTATGCGTAGTAACTCAATAACAGCATTGCGACTTAAAATGTTTAGATTCAAAATCAATCAAGAATTATAATAATACATAACCTAACAGTAAAAATTATGAAAATACACAAAAAAAAATGCTATAGGCAATGCACCAAAATGGCATACAATAGAATATTTCCAAAGATTCTAAAACTCTAACCTTAACGGGCACTTGTAAAATCCACGAAACACAAACAGTTACTATCGACAATACAATTGAAAGAGACATCTACCCACGGAGACACAAAACTAATGACGACTTGAATTCTAACGAACACAATGGCAAGAAAAAATACAGTAAAACTGCTCTCGGCTCGTCTCTGAGACTTGAATAAAGCGAAAACTAGGATCTAAGGAATCCTACAGACGACACTTGATTGTATACACGCGACTGACCACTGCGGGGTAATAGGTAAAGTTGAGTTGGAAAAAACCTTAGAAAATCCTTGAGATAAGACTGCCCAGTCTAATTGTATTCATATTTTGTTTGCCTTTTTACGTTGTTACGACTGTTTGTTGTGCTTCAATATTATTTTAATTCTTCTCTCTTTCATAATTGTTTATCCATTTTATTTCCAGTTTCTTTTGGCAGTGATTTGGCGATTAAAACTTCTCTAATAGCAGTCTCGTCTATTCCGTCTATAGTCATTTTTAGTTCTACGCTATTCAAAATTTTGTATAAGACATCGTTTTAAACAAGAATGTTGTTGTGAGTGGGTTATCTTGATCGCCTTACGTCATCCGATGTCGGAATTACATTTACGTCATTTTTCGGTAACGTTTCTTCTATTGTTAGGACTGTTTACAGAAAGGCGTGTTTTGGATAAAATATTGAATTTTTAACCACGGTATTTTGGCTTCCAACATTTATATCTTTCGAAATTTTTGATTTCACTGCCCAATTTAATTTGATCTCCCAATGCGTACCAACCGTAAAACTTTATTAAGGGCAAGTATATATAGTTACGGTAATATCTACGTCTTGTAAGTGCCTAATTCCGTTTGGCTGAATCTAATAAATCCCGACCGCTGAGCGGAGAATATCTCAAAGCTGTTTCATTATTCGGCATTAGCCGGCGGTCGGCCACGCAAATCTTGGCGTCCCTCAGCCCCGGCCAAGAGCCCCCAATTTCCCTCATTACTTACCTCCCGTCCGAGACAATGGCAAGACGACGACAAGAAAAAAAATATAATAATTTCAAGTGGAATAACGCTGAAAATCTTTTCACGGAAAGAAGAATTATTGTTGTTTTGCAAGCGAGCTCTCAGAGACAAAATGCACCATCCTTATAACGCTATTGTTCGGTGTTACGGGCTTTATTCATTTTTACTTGGCTCGACTTGAATGCTTATTAATTTAAGGCCTTGATAAGCTCGGATTCTTTTGAATGTACGGAAGAAATGTCTGGCTATTGTGATGAGTTATTTTACATCCTATTAGTAGAGGAGTTCGCGAAATGTTTCGATAATGATGTTAAAGCCCCTAGGTTATTAATCATTTTGAGATGTATATTTTCATAATACATTTTTTTTTAAACAAGCAGAATGTAAAAAATTAAGCCTCGTAAAAAAATAAATATTTTATGAAGTTATTTCCTTAATAACTATTGTTGATAATAACAGCAATTGAAAAATGACTCAAAGTCAAAGTTAAATAATTTATTTCAAATAGGTCCATGACGTCAAAATTTATAAAATAATAGAATTGATTCTAGTCGCCCCTTCCAAAAGGTACCTAGTTTTCGTATGGAGAAGAATGGGCAAGAAACTCCACCGTCACTCTTTTAAAATGTTTTACAATAGTTTGTATAAGTACGTAAATTAGTTAAATAATATGTATAGACGATGCACCTAGAGTAAAATTACTAAAGCATAATAGGTAAAACGAATTAAAAATGAAGCAACGACAGATAATTTAATTATGTGATATGGTGCTCACATATTTACAAAAATTGTGAAAGTAGTCGATTTTCCTATTTTTTTTTAAATTAATAAGTCAATGTGTGAGGAAGTAATCACAGAATATAAAATAAATGTCATATAACACAAAATTATAAATTTACAATTCAATTAGCAACCTGTTTGATTTTGTCTTGATTCTAAATTGACCTATGGAGCAGTACCAGCATGTTCCCAAGCACTCTTATCTTGGATATAATCCTCTAATTACAAAATTTACTGGACATGCACATTACGTCAGTATACGTCATGTATCTGTATGTAAACAACGATTTATCCTGACAATACTTAGAAGACGCCAAGAATACGCTAGAATGAAGAGACTCCGATTATAAGCTATTACAATGTTACTTAGCTCATTTTATTTCGATGCTAGAAGCCCCATGCAAAAATGCATAACCACCTGCAATTATTTTGTGTAATTATACGGGCACCTATTATGGCCAACCGGGCCATATTCAGGGGGTCATTAAAGGTTATGTTATACACAACATAGTGAAGAAATTAATGCATGTAACCACTGAAATAAGTACACATAATGAAACGTAAATATACATCACACGAAACGCTTTATGGTAATCGAAATATGCCGAAATATGTTGTTAAGAGGGTAGAAAACTACCGGTGAACATGCAAGGGATGAACTAAGCTTTCATATTTTGCGGGTAGCCGTAACGAAGCGACTCGGAAACTTTCCTACCGTATGTCGTTCGAGTTTTTTAAGACGTCCATAAACATTCCAACAAGGCTTTTGTGCCACTATTTGAACAACGCCACGATGTGAATCGTAGCTCGTAATAAAGTCATTTTTACAACATTCGAGTAACACAAATTACTTAAAATGTCACATAAACGAATTTGCGGGGACGTTCGTGTCGTTCAATGTGAAAATCTCGAGTCCGCTTGGCGGTCGGAAGCGAGCTCCCCCGGGGGGTCGAGTCAAGAGTGATTACGAATTTTAATTATTTTTTTAAGCCGGTGGCGGCGAGGTGATGTTTCCCCACCGAGGCTTATGCAAACAATCGACTTGCACTTGGAATTAATCTGACTCCGAGTTTTTTCCTTCGCGACAAGGAATTAACAAGCAAAGAAGTCATTAAGTCGGAAGATATTCGAGGATTCCTTTTAATTGCGGCTTCCTTGACGTCCGTTTCCTAATTGGTTCGTGTCGTCGCGTTACTTAAAAGAATTGAATTTATTTTCATTTTAAAACTGTTTGTTGACTTTGGTACTTAAGTAAATATTGATTTTAAGTTGTAGTCATTTGGTAAGCGTTATCTTTGTTGCCAGCAGCGCGCGCGACATGCAGGTAACTACGTGTCATTACAGTGCATAGCACACCCCCTATTATCCAATTATTTCTAACCTTTCAGCGTGGGCCGCTTCAGTGCAGTAATTACTCCACTTGGTAAGTTTAAACGTGGTGCATGACAGTCTAAGTGATTGTATGCGGTGAACTATGGCACCGCTAATGAATTATTTGTGGCTCGCGTGCAATCGCAACGTCTCTAATTATCCTGCTGTTGGAAATTATGTTATGACGTGGCACTGCTTTTGATTTCAGGTCTTGAGGGTTTTCCAACTGCTTGGAAGTAAGACGTAGTAATTGGGCTGTGTTGAATTGAGGACTGAAATGGCGCAGCGGTGGGAAGCGTCTGGATTCAGCTTTCGAGATCGTGGACACGATTCTCTGTTAAATGTAAATATTTGTGTGTCAAGATATTAAATATGTGTGATTCTGAGGTTTATTTATTTCATTGTAATACAAGAAGGCTCATTACGAATTCTAAATGCCCCTATTCCAACGAGCTAACGTCAATACCCACTTAAAATTGGCACATTATCTAATACTCGGCAAACAGGCCAAAAAATCGTAGGCAAATAATTTGGCATCTCCCAAACAAGAGAACAAATAAAAAGGCTGATTGAGCACCCCCGCTAAAATGACTCATTTATATTAACGACCAAACTCATCAATACTCATTCACTTGATTCGGATTTTTCCACGAAGATCCTTTTCTAATTGAAATTGAAATCTGATTTCCCTCCCTCGGCAAAGCCCGGTGATTAAAAGTATAAGAAAAAAATACAAATAATCAAATTACAATATCGCTAACGACTCCTCAAAATCCTTTTATATTTTTGGGGAATAAATTAGAGGCATAGAAGGGAAAGCGCGCTCCCGCAAACAACGGGTAACGATTTTGGTTTTTAAGCAGTTGTTGGTCCTAGTAATTATGCTTGGTTACCGAAGCAAATATTTTGAGGAAAATTCTGTTGTAACTTACCGACGAGGAAAATAATTGTACCTACTATTTTTACCGAAGTTATAAAAATGTGACGTAATTTTATTCGTTCCGATTATTACGGCTACATATTACCCCACGAGCTCAAGAAATATCGAGCAAAAATTTGCCAAAACATATTGAGCACAACTCATTTATCTTTAAGGTGTTGAATAACTTATCCCATTTTATTAATTAAGCTTAATTTTCTTTACACGATACCCTAAGATGCAACTATAGTCATCAATAATCAATTCATTTTTTTTAAATTTTGATTTACAAAAGTGCCTTTTATGTGTCTAATTGAAATAAATTATTTGACTTTGACTTTGATAGCGATAAACTTACCTCCGTCTTAATACAGCCAGTGTCTATCATAATTCGCTGAACAATAGAAAAGACCATTTATTATCAGAAACTTCTTGCAAAATATTTCTAATGTTACTCATGTTAAATCTAAACCAAATTATGCGTAAATGTTATATTTACTTACCATCAATCCTGCAAGGTAGACGTGTGTATTTTTCATTGCCTTTAAGTATATAAGGCTGGAGAAGCTGAATGAAAAATTGCCCTATTTTGAGGATGGATGACGCGAATTAAAGAAGCAATTACTCATCAGAAAAGCACGGGGGCGGAATGATAATAAGACGAGACTATGGGTGCGAGATATTTTTCATTTGGTCTCCTCGGACAATCACGAATTCGTAATTAAGATGCAAATGTTCAGACTCTTGTGGAATAATATTTTAAGACACGCTCAGCGATGAGTGGTGGCTTACTTTTTTCAGAACGTGTGTAGGATGTTTTAGTTTAAGTTGTTTAGTTTTAAATGAGAGCTCCAAGGATTATAACGCGATGACGTGCCGCCATCTTTTGGGCTTCTGGGTCACGTCATCGATTATTGACTTATATTTTGTACCTGAGATTACGAGTTGCATTTTCGCTCTCGTACAGATATTTGAATCACGTCTGAATGTCTGTTTGTGATTTACACAAAACGGAGAAGGTTGACAGCCAAGTTTTTATAGTTCATCATAAACTGTCAAAACATTTCTATCACCAGATAAAAGCCTAATATTATCTACTTTTTAAAAGAAAAACTTCCAACACAATCAAACCAGTTTACCATACTAAAAGTCCAAGGTCGCTCTGTCCAGACAACCGTAGTACGAAGTGCGAACGTGCAACTACCCAACGCCTGGGCGCCTCACGTTCGCCCCATGTTAAGCCCTCGAATTTTCTCCTAACTTTTTCCGCTCCTGGCCACTTATCACCCCACCCAACCCCCCACTGGTCCATCGAGCTCGACCACTAATTGCGTCCGTTAATTAGGAAACGTCATGAGTGTTTACCGAGTAGCTAAGTGTGAAGTTCGTTCCCCACTAATGCCTTGGCGTGAAATTACTTCCGCACCAAGTTGAAACTTTTTGAGAAATAAACTTGGTAGGATTAATTAGCTGATGGGAGGAGGATTAGCCGCTGCGTCTGCGTTCTAACAAGATTATAAGAGTTCTGTTTCCACAACTTTTCAACCGTACTTACGTTAATTTTGTTTGTTCCAATGTTTTAGTGTTAGCTTCTATGTAAACACTTGATGAAAGTTCGCCACGTTTTCTTTCTTTTCTTGAACCTAATTATGGTTTAGGTGGTTGATAAATTAACTTTTTCTTCGCTACTTTTCTTTCCTGCTAATAAACGATCTCAATTACGTGTAACTTATTTATTCTATTGTCTTTTCTCTCCATTATCATAAAGCGTTCCTGAATAAGCATCAGTAAATAGTAAAAGGAAAACAAAGATGGCAGCGGTACGTCAAAGGAAATGAATCGTGGCGAGGTGTCAGTGGGCCGGTAATTATCACGTAGCCGGCTTAATTACGGCCGCATTTAGGCTAAGTGAAATGTGTCATCCAGCTGTTATTGGCCCCAAATGGTCTTAAACCGTCACTGCGTAATACCTCATACATTGACGGGGTTAATGAATTTATTAGTGACTATTAGTATTGATTGGGGGAACTGGGAGGTTTTGATTAAATATTGTAGTGTTTGTAGCTGTTAATAATATTATTTACTAGACATATTTACGAGCGTATGGTTAATTTTACTCAGTGTTGTTCTAAATTCGAACTGCTAAGATGAAGTAGACGTTGTTGGTGTTCTATGAATAATTTCTGCTCGGTAATAAACGCCAATCTTCCCGCAAAATATTTAAAATGCATAGCACGCCTCTTTAATCATTTAGAACCTTAAAAATTCATAGTAAAAAAAGCGATGTTGCAAATTACTTGGGTTCCGTATGATTTTGTTTTGTTATGACAGCGCGAGTTGGCAACGTCGGGTTCGGCGACCCCACTCCGAGTTTTAATGATAAAAAAATTCGTACAGAGGGGAGGCGAGTAAGTGCCATCGAAGGAGGGAAAAAACTACGGAGGAAAATATTTGGCGCGACAGGTTGCCTCTCCCCGCATGAGGGGGACCTTGATAAAAATTAAATCTTAACGACGGAAATTTAAAGATGACGCTCCGACGATCAAGAAGAGTGTACATCTGAGCCCTGGGGCGCTTTAATTGGGCTGAGTACGAGACGAACCTTCTTTTATGTACTCCGTTGATTGATTGGTACATTTACGGCAGATCCCCTGTCGCACGTATTAGGCAAGACATGTATTTGTTAATGTTTTTAATTTCCAGTTTTTACTCATCCTGTATTTCTTGTTATGCTCTCTCCCACTGGCTTCTGCTCTGCTAGACATTTTGCATCGAACATTTAATGTAAAGTTTATTATACACCATTCAACGTTTTACTATGAATTACATATTCATAGAAAATTATGAAATACGCGTTTAACTTAGATAGTAAAACGATAGTGTGTTGTGAAATGTTAGCGGAGAAATTATGATCTGTCGTGTTAATATTCTTACTGTTCTGAGCAATATATTGCCTTATAATAGCTGGCAAATTGTAAACGGACTTTAATGAAGCCATTGTGATTTTATAATAGTTTTATTTCATTTAAATAATAATGCCTATTGGTATTGAAGTTATATTTATGATTGAATTTATCAGGAATATCCTGGCGAATCATAAAATCTAAATTTTCAAATTAAAAATTACATACATAAATTTACAGTACATGGCCTTACTGTAATTGTCTCCCCTACATTTTATACTACTTAAAACCCCAGACACGCAGAAATTACAGAGAAATAAAAGCAGTAACTCAAATTCGCCACCGTATTGAAATTCAAATCGGGATGCAAGGAGATTTGCATCGGACGGCATCGAATATTGATTTTTCCTACGTCTTGAGGGCCACCATTGCAATCCTACTTGTTTAAACTTTTTATTTTCACTCTTCACTCGCGTTTTTTGTTTCAACCACTCGCCCCAGGCTTACTCCCCTACGCACTCCCTCTTGCATAAAAAAGCTTCTAATCGATAATTTCTGTGGGGTGCATTAAGCATATCGTCAGTTTTGTACCACGAATGTTTTTCTCAATGCTTTCAGATTTCACCCTCAAGGCTATTTTTGTTTTGGTGGCCATTTCCGAGATTGGAAGGAGCTTATGTTGTATTTAATGAAATTTTATGTTGCGTAGTACATAAAACAGGGTTTTAGGTTATGTGGATGATTTTATGTAGATAATTTAGCTATATAAACTTCGTAACTTGGTTCTAGTTCCATTTATCTGTCTCTGATTTAATATCGGAACCATACAGTTTTATTGATATTACTGTCTTGAACTCTATTTCTTAATTTAAATTGATGATCTATTTCATATCTTCATTAATAGCAAAACCGATACATTCAACTCAATATTCTAATAAAAAATATAAAGGCAACAGAACTAACGGCTTTACAATTGAAAACAGCAATAACAGTAAAGACGATCGTAGACATCGGATCTAATCAGACGAAGACGCATGGCATGGATGTAGCTAACTGCCAATATCTGATGCACCATGAGCCCACTGGCCCATTGTATTTGTTCTTTATGTTTTTTTACGGAGGGACGCAACGATAATGTTTTTATGGCCAGAGGGTCCGCCTTAATCAGGGTCCGTTGTGATTAAGCCGAACGTTTTCATACTTTGACACCAAAGATGCAGCGACGATTGTTTTTCGGACAGATGGTAACGTTGACGACGAAATTGTCCAGAAATGGAAAATGTTCGAGGTATTGAAAAGTTTCAATGTCAACAATATTGCGTCACACACGTAACGCGATATCCCCCAAAAACAAAAACGATGTTTTTTTTTTATTACTCAACTAATATTGTCTTAACTGTTACCATTTAAATGCATTCGATTTTATAATCTGATGAAGTTAAAAGATTGTCTATTGAGATAGTAGATTAATTTCGTGCATGGAAAGAATTTTTATAGTTGTATCTACATTAGAAGGCGTGTCAAACGTACTTAAAGCCATCATGTGACGAAACTAACTACTTAACTAATCTCGAACTGATTAAACTGCTTTCCTTAGACTACACTCACATATTCCGAATGAAATACGAAGAGACGCATAAAATGCTAATTTAACTCGGATCCACGGCCTACACATTTCGAATGCCTCCCTTCCACGAATACCGACACACGATAATGACTCCAAAACGGCAATTCGAGGCAGAGTTTTTCATAAAACGAGGTATATGAGTCAAGAACATAGGAGTCATAAACTTGAGCAAACCACCCCACGCGTTCACCCCTTGCTCGAAAAAGTCACCCCCGCACGTACGTAGGAACACAAAAAAAGGGCACCAAAGGGACGTTACGCATCCCAAGTAAGCGAACTCATTGCTGGCTCTGCAGATGTCTTTAATGGCTTTAAATTATATCTAGAGAGAGCTAACTGCCTCGCGCAACTCTAGTAGGTGATAGATCACGTTTTGGCCGTTTGGCTCTCTCCTGGCTTTATTATAGTTTGTTCTTCTTGCATTCTTATAATTTTGCAGTTTGATAAGTTATCTGTTTATTCTTTGTTACACGGAGATATTCACAAAATTTGGTACTGCATTTTGGGCATTGGGTATAGTCTACTTCTCTACCTGAACAATGCAATGTGAATGTGTGATATTCTGTGAATGAACAAATATAGAACTTCCAAGATTTTTAATTTCAGCCTTTAGAGAGCTACCTACTAAGGTAACCTTTAATATTTTATTGACTACCAAAGTCTATTCCTGTATCGATAAAATTCTCAACAGATACTTGAGTGAACATACATTCCGTGTTAAATTGGATGTGAATACGATAGAACAGTAAGTAGAGAGTTCGTAAATGTTATTACGTTAAATTTTATAAGCAATGGCTGTACACGAGCGACCGAGCACGACTGCGCGATTTCATTACACAGGAAAAAAAAATCGCGGAGAAATTGGAAAATAATGTCAATTACTGTACAAACTGGAAGTCGCAGCGACTAACGATCGTCATTACGTATTGTCGTGATTGCGTAAATAGAAACGATTTCTTGGCGAGGTGAGGCGGGGCGGGCCCGCTTACTTTTCCGCCTCGCTTATCCGCTCGCGCTCGTTAGTGTAATCGCAGCCTTGTTTTATATTAAATGACGTGCAATTTAATTACGAAATATCAACTTATGAAACTCTATAGTTGGAAATGAGCGGTTTAGCATTAATACTGCTTGGACTAAAACAGGAACTATTAAATTAAAATGTGCGAATTTAACCCTTTAAGCAGTTAGTGGCGAAGTTAAGTGTCGGATCTTGAAGTCATGGCCTATAATTGTAGGAAATCAAAGTTTCTAAAACACTTTCTAACTTTAATAGCTTGGCTACTTATGCAAATGTTGAGTATTATAACTTTGAGTTAAGGTACAATATTTTTTTTAGGATGCTGTTGCGACTGCCTCGTTTTTGCAGTGCCTCAGATATGTTCGCGGTAAACCATACCGATGGGTTTCACGCCATCATCCGCAAAAAGACGGCCTCACTCCTGAGCAGAGTAAGAGGCACTCACAATAACAGCCTGAAGGCCGTGGCTGCAGATACATCCTCCGCCATAATAAGGCAATTTGTGAGAAGACTTATACCCTAGTTTCCATTTCTCGTTGTGTCTAATTGATGGGTGGTCTTCTTATTAGTTCGTCTTTAGTTTAAGTTACCAACAATAGTGTTTTAAGTGCAAACCTGTTACTAAAAATGTATTAATCTTTTAGTTGTCCGAATTAAAATATTTTATTTATTACAAGCTGCGTCTCGTGGCTTCACCCGCATAAGTCTCGATCCCGTGGGAATAGCGGGATAAAAAGTATTCAGTTCAGCCGTTTTAGCGTGAAAGCGTAACAAACAAACAAACATACTTTCACATTAATCATTTTATTTTAAAATTACAGTAGCAAGTTCATACTTCGAACAACAAAGTAAAGCTGGATACACATCGTCACATGAGGTCCATTGAACCGGACACAATATAGAGCAGTTATCACATTGTTTTACGCGACACAAAGCTGCGGATGTGAGTGACACGCTCGATCGCGCGTCTGCACCAGCCTTTATATTTTATATCGATCATTTGGTTGATGGTGTAAAAACAATGCCATTTCCTGCGCACGAGCATGTCACATGTTTAGATCTGATTTGTGGACGGTCAAATTGTTGTCAATATAGTTTATTGTTGTGAACGCTGTGGGGAATTGTTTTGTTTCTATAAAACTTTTTTTAAATATTCCCCATTAGGTACTTGTCTAATAATGAGACAATTTGGTTTTAAAAGGAACATTCAGGGAACTTAATTGGGTAGCATAGTGACACGCAACAAAATAATACCTTATTAATCAAAACGGATTCTTAATCAAGCGTCTTTTGTTAAAGAAAAAAAAAAAAATCATGAATTGAACATGCATTTCTTGTATAACTACTTAACATTATGTAGCCTGAAACTTGAAATTAATAATACTCACAGCATTCAAAAGAACTGTCTTCATAAACTTGTTAATGTCTATTGTGCTTCACATCCACTCACCTTCTGCAAAAAAGAGAAAATACCAAATAAATACAAAATATTCTCACAAAATGTTAAATTTCACAAAACTTCACAGAGATACCCTATATTGTTCCCAAAAATAATAGGGCCCATTCCATACAAAAGCCATTTTATATCTATTGAAGATATTTTTAAAATATGTGCGACAATTATCGGTACACGACATTAATAGTCTACTTATGTTGTCGGAAGACGGTGTAAGGAAAAAAAAAAAAAACTCCCCTAGCACAGAAAGATTTATTCGCAAATTACTTATAAATTTCACCTCTAAACTCTGACGCTTTGTCCCGAAAAATGCTGGATTCATTCACACGATTTTAACCTTTACATTTTCAGCTGTAGAGCGAGAATTCTTTGTATTGTTTGAATGATTGGAAATACTTGTGTTGACGATCGTACTAGAACATTGGGCTCGCATATAAAAATGTATTTAAAATTTCGCTACAGAAAATGATTTATTGTGTATGGAGTGTCATAAATTTGTCCACTTGGATTTCGAATAAAGCAAGTAATAAATACGCTGCATTTCGGCTTATGGCGTGGCATATTTTTTGTTTCGTTATTGAGACATTTCTTTCAATACATAGAGCTTGCTGCTATGATTATTACTGGCTGGAGGTTTTAAGTGTAGTAGCTTAAGGCACCTACAGGAAAGCCCGGTTAAGTAATCATGATCTCGGAGGTCAATTACGAGATGCCCTACATTAAAAAAAAAAAATACTATTACACATGCGTTTTTTCTAAAGGTAAGGGATATCTGACTCTGTGGTACTAACATTGGTAGGTAGTAGGTAAAGTCAAGCAAAATGATTGCTTAGCAAATCGAAAATCAACTTAAACTGTTTTCAAATAATGAAAACTGTCATTATTTGACAGTTGTTATTTGAATATGCGAACAGTAGTGCCTCTGTCCTAAGTGCGCTGGTATTTCATGTACAAGGAGTATCTACTTGAAAATAACTTGATGTTGCATGCTATCCGTATCTTCCTACTTAATAAGAAAGTACTTGTTTCCTAAGCTGGTACTGACCCATTCAGACGTCCATAGAAAAATTAATTCACTAATAGAAAGGATATTATGTTTATTATTTTAACTTTGAACTTAAAAATCACAACTGTCAAATAATGACAGTTGTGATTTGAATTTACGAACAGTAGTGTTTGCTTCTCTAACAATTAATTTCTCTGACTGTACAACGGTGGATAATGACTGACGGCCACTTTTCATCCTTATACCTTTAGTAATAAGATGGAAAATGGGTCCACCGCCAGTGTCCGCATACATGGAGTATCTACTTTAAAATAACTTGATGTTGTATGCTATCCATATCTTCTTACTTAATAAGAAAGTACTTGTTTCCTAAGCTGGTACCAAATTCATTCACTAATAGAAACTATATCAAGTATATTATCTTAACTTTGTACTTAAAAATCACAACTGTCAAATAATGACAGTTGTGATTTGAATATACAAACAGTAGTGTCTCTGTCTCTAACAATTAATTTCTCTGACTGTACAACGGCATATAATGACTGTCGACCACTTTTCACCCTTATACCCTTAGTAATAAGATTAAAAATTGATCCACCGCCAGTGTCCGCACTGGTAAATGGAGTATCTACTTGAAAATAACTTGATGTTGTATGCTATCCGTATCTTCCTACTTAATAAGAAAGTACTTGTTTCCTAAGCTGGTACTGACCCATTCAGACGTCCATAGCAATATTCATTCACTAATAGAAACTATATTATCTTTATTGTCTTAACTTTATGGGTTCTATAGAAACGCAATGGGTGCAACGTGTTAATGGAGTCTTGAATGAACTGGACAATATTTCCAGCCTCGTAAAATTATATTCACAACTAATAAATGCTAAGTTTGTACGCATGTTTTTTTGTTGGAGCGGTATTATCAATTCTCATTTGGTACAAGGAGTAATTGAAATAAATAATTGAAAATCAGAAAATGGACAAGATGGGAATGTTAGTGTAAATGCTGCATGCCGTTCTAGGATACATAAGTAAATAAATTGTACTCATCATTTTGAACATCTTTGACTCATCATCTGCCTAGCCTTTTCCCAACTATGTTGGACTCGGCTTCCAGTCTAACCGAATGCAGCTGAATACCAGTATTTTACATGGAGCGACTGCCTATCTGACCTCCACAACCCAGTTAGGTACTGGGTAACACGATACCCCTTAGTAAGAATGGTTGTCAGACTTTCGGGCTTCTGACGACCCGTAACAACAACAACACACATGCACAGCACAACAACGGAACAACTTTGACTATAAAAAAAAATACTGTTCCGTACAGTACGTAAACAATGTATAAAACAGTTTTTTCGATTCAATTTGAATTTAAATTACACCATGTAGAAGAGGTGTGGGGCAAAATTGGAAATCACTTGCCTGCTCTAAAATCTTCGGCATATTTTCGAATAAAACGCCATGTTGTCTTACACCCTGCAGAGTAGCCTTTAAGGGTTACTACGACTCTAAAACTTGCAATGCAATACTGAAACATCTTGTTTAGAGCAAGAGTATTCAGAGGTCTATAGAAAAAACTATCTACCTACTGTCTATACCATTATTCTGATGTATATATATTTGTTTGTATACAGATTTCTACACGCGTTCTCGAAATCGGCTCTAACGATTTCGATGAAAGTTGCAATATGGGGGTTTACGCGGGCGAAAAATCGATCTAGCGAGTTCTCATATTTGGGAACATTAGTTTTCTCCGTATTTTCACCCGAGCAGAACCTGGTCGCCCAAAGTTTAGAACAAGATAATGAATAATGACATGACATTATTGACATTAGAATAAATGACATGGCAGCATGGAATTAGTAAGTACCTACTATCATGGCAGTATGAAAATTGTAGGTACTATCATATACTATTAAATGAGCATTCTCTATTTTCACCAGAACAGAGCTCGGTCGACCAGATACTAGAAATTAAATGAAATTGTTTATTCTGTAAATAGGATATCGGAATCACTTTTACACGTCATATTTAAAAAAAAAGCTAGATGAGTTCGGCGTTTCCTATCTGACAACTCAGCTCTGAGAAGAAAGCCGAAACAAACTCAGAGTTCGCTGTCTCTTTTAAAGTCCAGACATAATCTTGGTCAGGCCATATGAGGACCATGTAGATTAGTGTCTGAAATGGTCTTTTGAGGAAAGAACTACACAGATTTGAGTGGACCTGTCCAGTCAGTGCAAGCTTTGTCAGTAATCGTGGAGCTCAACTCGACGAACAATACCAAAGAAAGGACATTTGGTTAGACCGCAAAAAGCACTCAAACTGCTAGACCATCATTAAAACTAGCTGAGAAATAAAAAAAAAAAAAACCGGCCAAGTACGAACAATGAAGGGTTCCGTAGTTGGGATGAATTAATCTCAAATATAAACTTAACATTGTAGTACTCGTAGTAATCCATGTTCTCCCATACATTCCGACTGCAAATGTAAGTTTGTATGCACAATATTGAGAGATTTAACATGTTATTTTAAACGAATAGATTTCTTATAGGTTTTCCTGTAATCTATGAGTAAAGAACCATTCTACGTATTTTTTTTTTCACAAATTTTGGCCCAGTAGTTTCAGAGATAAGGGGGGATGGTAGATTTTCATCGATTTTCTTAAATATCTTTTAAAGAATTTATTTTAAAATTATATACAAAATATATTTGATATCCTCGCAAGAAGCCCTTTTATTCAATATGTCACATGGTACTGTTTGCAAGACTTTTGTTTTTAATTTTCCTATTTGGCTCCAAAACTGACCCCCATATTCAAAATTCATTTATTTACGTTACACGACCGTGTTTGGGTCACAGAAATACATATGTGTACCAAATTTCAACGTAATCGGTACATTACATTCGGAGAAAATTGGATGTGACAGACGGACAGACAGACCGAGAGACAGACACACGAGTGATCCTATAAGGGTTACGTTTTTTCGTTTTAAAACCCTAAAAATAATATCCACATAGTCCTCCTTCACAATAATTAAAATAATAATATAGAAAACCTGTTCAGGTTAAACTCTTACGCAATCGTTCACCAAAGGGATTAATTTACACATTACTTAGTTTTAAGAAGGTTTCAACTGCATATCTCACCACTTTTTCCAACAATTATTGTTTAAATAATATTATTAAATTATTGTAATTGAACAATCATCGACTATAAACCTCAATTTTAAAAAAGAAAAATAACTTTAAGGTTATTTAAAATTAGAATTTCGGGTTTTAAGTATTCGAATAATCAAATCAAAGCACTAAATTAGTAGGTGGCACTACAAATTGGCACCTATAAGTTATAGCAACAGCAACCCGTAAGGTACAGCTTACATTGTTTACATTTTAATCAGATACTTTTTGAGCAGACTATACGTGTGTGAGGTTTTATACCCTTCATAGACTTAAGACTAGTCTATAAAGTGTATGAAACAATCTACAAAACATGTATCGTTGCTAATAGAGCGATATATGTATGGGTTGTATTAAGTGCTTACCGGCCGCTTATTTGCTAGTTATTATCATAGATTAAAATAGAATATAATGAAGCAATCAACTGCAAAGTAAGCCCTCATAAGCCGTTCTACGTAACTTCGATAAGGTGATAATTAGCGTGGGATGTGCAGCACGTGCGTGATATAAGAACTCTTTGTTAATTATTAAATGGATAAAAAATATCGTTCTTGCTGAACTACAAAGTAAAAACGGTAACGAAAAGACTAAACATGCAATCTGAATTAAAACCCTATTAAGCTGGTTACAAAGGTAAATTAGAAGTTTTATTTTTCATTATCTTTAACATCAAATATTACGAGCAAAACAGTTTACAAACATCGTTTAAATTTCTTTAATGCTTAAAATGTCTTCACATTTCTCAAGAAAAAAACTTAATCTAAAGTCAGTCGCAGACGCGTCATATTACTTCAATGTTGTTTTTCAATTAAAATTGTAATCACACACACATCAGGCGCACAAAGAAATCGACGGTTTGCAAAAAAAAAAAATAGACATGGGAATATTCATGGTCTAATACGCATGCGTTAATTTATGCAAGACGACACTACTTTTTATTTAAGAAAAAAGTTTACAAAGGCCTTCGTCAAAAATTGCGATCACTAGTGTCACCTAACACTTCGAAGGGGAGAAAGCCCGTCAACCCTAACCTGACATGTCATTGTACTTCCTATTTTGTCACTTAAAAGATTTTTTTACCAAGGCAAAGGAACAAAAACTGTCTAATTGTAACAGTTTTTTGTGCGCAGATTTTAAGCTCGATTATTTTTTCTTTTGTGCCAGTACAGATTTAAGAAATAACTTTTTAAGAACAATTTGAACCGTTAGGCTTAGTTTTTTTAACAGTTTTAGATTTTAAAAAAAAGTATAAAACAAAAAAATGATTGTAAGGCGATAGTTTTATTTGATCAATCGCGGATTTGAAAACTTGTATTACGTTAACGTGAGAAATTGACAATTGTAAAATGAGCTTTCAGGTGTCATACAAACAGAATTAGAATTATTAAAACATAAATATGACATAGTTATAATATACATTGATTTTTATCAACTACAGTAAGAAGGACATAATTCTACGAGGAAAGACCAAATAGATATAGATTTGTTTGCAAGTAAATTAAATTCTCAGCCGGAATTACACAGGACAAGTAAGCGACACGAACAGATATTTCACATGGCACACCTGTGGGACAGGAGGTGAAAACATGAACCTTGTTATTAAACCAATCCGATCGATTGGAAAGGGTTAAGAAACTTATAATAATTGCGAACAAAAGAGATCCGCTTCGATCCCAAATTCTATTATTTATAGTTTCCGATCACAGTTTGAATACGCCTTAATTATCGGCTGTGTATGTCGCACCCTTAACGTTTATTTCTTTTTTTAAACTTTCTCGGGACCAAGAACTTTCACGGGTTAATTATTTTTAACCGATTTTGTTTTGTTTTTTTTATTTCTATTATTGTGTTCTGTGGTAACACCTCGATGGTTAGAAATTATTTTTGCTACTAAAATGCACCCTTTGTTGTTAATTTTGTTTGTAAGTATTGTTACTTTTTATTTTATTTTTCTGGGCAACAGAAATTCAAGTTAAAGTAACCAATACTGCCCCATTATTTTGTGCTATAATAACAATAAAATTATCCAACCAGTAGGACTTCAATTTGCATGAAAAAATCAGGAGCAAAAAGATACCGGCAATTAAAAAAAAAGCTGCAGCTTACCCATGAATGCTTAAATAACCCATTAAAAATCTCGTCAGAAACTACTCCAAATATTGATTGAGGTATACCGTAAGGGTGTTCAAAGGTACCCCATAAGTGCCATAACGGATAAGTCAGTACCTGGGGATGTCTTTAATAAGCCAGAAATTGTTTTGAACCGTGTTCGGTAAGCGTGAAGATTTCGCTCGGATTAGTTCGGTGATCGGCAACGTATTTCTTGGGTGTGTAGCGCTCAAAGTTTTTTTGGAACGATAATATTTGGGACAGGTAAAAAAAAATAAACGGATGAAAAAAATATGTTGAGGGCTATTTAGGAAGCAAAGATGACTTCACAATAAAATAACATAATGATAGAATCTAAAATCAAATGTTCTAGCCACTCACTCAAGAAGATAATCAAAGAAAAAAAAAAAAAAATTGAAAAATCAGAACACACTGACGTATGTGCATTTTGATTATATTTCTGCTGTGTTGAAAAAATCATGGAAATGGATCAATTCAATTTGCAATGATTTCTTAATTTGTTCCTATTTTAAATGGTTTCACATTATTTTGAGAACCACAGGCCACAATGGTACTTTTGTAACCATTGATTGGTACCACAATGAGTTACAAACTTTGCTTTCACATTGTAAAGTGATATATTTATATTATTTTTACAGCCCCCTGTCGATTTTATTGAACAATACATACATAATCCCATGTGTATGTACAGTTATGCGACTTAGGGTTGAATGTAACTACATAGGTTTGAGAAATGAGTTTGTATGAAAAATTACAATTTGGTTAACTTCTTAGCAAATAGATTTTTGAAGTTGTTGCGTTTGTATGGGATTATTAATGGTGTTTGTCTTGTACTCGACTGTTGAAAACTTGAGGAATTAGTCGTGTGTGTAATATATTTTGACGATTTGAAAATGTGTTGTGAGTTATGGGTTTGCAAATGGTTTTCAAGGAGCTTTATTTTTATAACAACTACGCTTTAACAAATTAAATTTTGAGAACATAGAATAATGTTAAAGTAGATACCAATTTTCAATATTGCTGGTAAATTAAATATCTAGCCGAAGTTAACTTCGAACTTGGAACTATGTCTATCCACTCACAAAAAACGAAATTAAATGAAATTGTTTATTCTGTAAATATTATAACGGAATCAATTTTACAGGTCATGTTAAAATAATACATATTAAAAATAAGCTTTACTCCATTTGAAATAAAATTAGACATTTAAACAAACCTTTTTGACAGTCCGTTCAACCGATTTTAACTTCTATACCGTAGGCATAAGGATGTCTTTAAAAGCAAAAAAAGTGGTAACAATATCAACTGTTTACTGTAACTGCCATTTGTCGTGCCGCCAACGCAATAGAAGTCTAAATCGGTTGAACGGAGTGTAAAAAAGGTTTGTTTAAATGTCTAATATTATTTCAAATGGAGTATAGATGGATTTGACATTTCCTACTTGACTAGATACCCCTGAGAAGAAATGACGAAATAAACTCGAGGATCAAAGTCATAATCTTCGACATAATCTTGGTCAGGTCATACCTATGCCGAATCAAAATGTATAAGTAAATTCGCCACTACCACTACTACAAATAAAGACCAGTCTCGCCACAGAACTTAAAATATTTTTTTTTTATATTTTTTTATTTGTGCTTACTTATATTTATATAAAATTAGGTTTATATATTATGATAAAAGTTTTTAATAGGTATATGTATATCTTTATACAGGGTGGCAGTGACGTCGACGCGAAAACTGTTACCATGGATTCAATACATAATTGTAATAATAATATGAACGCCCTTGCGTTGAAATTTTTCGTCTGCTATTTTTTTTTTTAATCAGCCGTTCCATACATTTTGACCGCATAGGTATTGCACTTTTCTATGAAACAGTAGATTTTTTTTTTAATAACCGGTCAAAAAATTTTCAACACAAGGGGATTCAGAATCATGTACTGAATCCATGGTAAGTTTTCGCGTCGATGATCCCTGTCATCTTGTATTTAAATAAATATTTATTCCTCAATTCTCACTATTCCACCGACGACTGTTTGTCTCTGCATCACCCAAACAAAGCTTGACGTCCGCCTCTGTACATTTGTGTGAAGTATGAAATAATTAAATAAATAAAAATAGAAAATTAAGTAAAAGGAGTAAGAACCTACAATGTTACACAAATATTTAAAATATTTAATAAATCCACAGAACACTCAAAGTACTATACTAAAAAACAAAAACCCATAAAAGCGCCATAACTTCTAACTTTACGGCGTTACAATGATAACTAGTTCTTATCACAGCTACAAGGTGACGTATCGAGAATTCAAAATGTTATGACATCGAAATCTGTACCGTAACAGAGTTACCATAAAATAACCATTTCTTTCATGTTATATGAGGGTGTAAAAGGTGCGTAAGGGGTTAAATAGCTATCTTAGAGCGTTAAAACCGTAACGATACAAACTATTGGAGTGTAAACCGTAAAAAATCAAAGTTTACGGTTGGATATGTATGGGATGTGAATGAGGAATAAATCGTGTTTTAATTGCAGGAGTCGTGTTATCTTGAAGGTTTGATTTGAAGGTGATGCTTGTCTTAATAAAAGTAATTTTATGTACATTACATTATATTTTGTGAGTATTTTAAGTGTTTGTGATTAATTTTAAGCGTGGAATAGAGTTCTCTTTATCTACGACAAATAAAGTCATGACATCAATCTAAAATGCTTCATTCATTTGCATTAATTCGTTAGCCAAAGGTATTTTACCACAAACACAACACACATTTTAACAGTTCTCCCAATCTTGACTACTTAACACAAAATAAAAATTGTGTCCCCGTTTGTAACATTTCTACATTTATATCTTTAATATACATGGTATATATAATAAAGAGTATTCTATTCTATTTTAAATATTAATCATAGACACTAGTTTAAATACTAACTTTACTATACTTCTCTACTTCAACTGCCACATCTATTCTCGCAGTAACTCTATGAACCATAAATCTGATATTCAGGTAGCAACTTAGATAAGCATGTGAAAACTGTCTGTTACATACTGAAGCCCATAAATATGACATTAGCACGTCGTATGAAGCCTTTAATTTCTTGCACCCTATTGTGGAGTATACTTTATGATCTGTATTTATGTCTTAAATAGTGTGTCAGAGTTTGACAGTTGATTTAAGATGGCGTCTTGTAAAGGGCGTTATAAATAATTGAAATTGAGTTTGTTGTACAAAAAACAAATACCTATCTAAGATAGGATAGGAATGTTTGCTTTTATATCTGATTTATAAAAAAAATATTGAATAAAGTTGTACGTCGATCAAAAACTTTCGAAAAATAGAAGTTCAAAGACATGACACAAAACACAATGCGTTTTCAAGTGTTGAACTACATTTTTTTTAATGCTGGGTCGAAAAATGATCCATGGAATAATTTAAAATAATTATAAACGTATAAAAACCAATCAATTAACAAAACAAGACACCTACCCGAAAAAAAAGTTATAACACAAAAAAAAATAATACGTAGTATTACATCAAAAAACACATGTTATTATTATCTTTTGAATATCTATCAAATTGACACTACGGAGGGCTTTTGAAGTGTCAAAAATGCGCTTGAAGTGGTCAGTAGATGGCAGATAAAACCACCCCACCTGTAAACCGACCCTTAGGGGACAGTGGCGTTTACTATGTTTAACATCGACACTTGCTTTACGCACGTTTTCATTTGGAGAGTGGGCCAGAAGAGAGAAATTGTGGATTTCGGGTGGATAGAATGCAGCATAAAAACCACTTATGTCGTAGATGTACATTCAGGTAGATTCTGAATTTACGTTTAAAATCTACCTGAATGTACATCAACGACATAAGTTGTTTTTAAAATTGGTACGCTACGCAAAGGGAATTGTCCAATTTCTATTGGACTTTGGCCACTCTTAAACAAACAGTTCAGCTAATAATATGTGATTGATTTATTAGCTCAAATCAGTAAGAATGAGGATCTACAGCTAGTTTTGTATCAAGATTTTTATTTAGATATTTTTTTAACATTTAATTGAAACAGGTTATCTATGAAATAAAACTTGTCCATAACCATAGTCCAAACGGGTCCATAGAAGTGCCGGGGTCGTCATGAAGGGAAGAATCGAAATCCATTACAAAAAACTAGTGTTCGTTATAAAACTCACAAAAACAACACTCACGATGCAAATAAACAAAGCGAATGACAACTATCATTTTGAATTCGACACAACATTTTTTAAGCATCGTGTTGCCATATAAAACAAAAATTATATATCGATTCATTTGAAATCGATTATACTGCTATGATTTGTCCAGAAATAATGCAGAAAACCTCAGTTTTATCATTTTTGAAGTCCTATTAATTATATCGTTTAAACTATATTCATATAGTGGAGAGATTGCATTGTATTTTAAATCGATTTGAATTTGTTGGTTTATGGAGTTTTGATTTGGCAACACTGAAACCAAATCCGAAGCCGGTTAATGTGTAGCATAAAATCAAATACTAAAGAAAAAGGTTTTTTTTACAATGCCAATTGATACAAAGTTATTTGCACCAGATGTTTACTAAAATAGAATTTAAAATATTGGTAAATTATTTTTTTGCATAGCATCGCGTACAAAAATGGCCAAGTTCGGACAATTCCCTTTGCCTCGTTATAGCTATTTCATACCACTGTCGAAGAATAGCAGTTGTGATTTGAATATACGGACAATTTATATTGGTAGTCAATTAGCTAAATAATCCTACTAATATTGTAAACGCGAAAGTTTGTGAAGACGGATGGATATATTTATACTCTTTCACGCAAAAAACGCTAATTTGCACACAAATAGTTTATAACCTGGATTAACACATAGGATACCAGATTTATCGTATATCATTCATCCCGATATTCCCACGGGATTGACACTTATGCGGGTGAAACCGCGGGGCGCTGCTAGTCAAATTCTATGGCTTTACCTGAAAAACTATGGATTCTGTTAATTACTATCAGCAATAGCCAATTTACTAATGGTTGATTCCTATAATTTACAGACCGTTATTGGTTACAATTAAGACTTGTATCTTTACCAATAATGAAGCAAAGACCTCATAGCTTTGCATAGTAGACCCTCCCAAATGAAGGTAGCAATCATAGGTAAAATTAGCTTACGAATCTATTTATATGCCCAGTTTAGCAATAAATAATGCTACCATTGGTAAGCATAACGATTCGTTTTTGTTTATAGGAACTGAGCATATGCATGTTAATAAGGACACTGATAACAATAAAGAGTGATCACCATTGCTCAGTTCAGACGTTTTTTCAGTAGAGTTTTGGCTGAAAGGAAAAACAAAAAGGATCGTTGTTCAGTGTAAGCCCACGTAGCACGGACGTAATAAAATTGCTGCGATTTTTTTTCTTGCACTGGATTTCCAACGCTCTGCTTACCGCCAAGAGTTGAAAATCCAACAGTGTGTTTTTTCAACGCACTGGAACGAGAGTGCGTCCCAGCACGTTTGATTCTCAATGCTTGGCTTAACGCTGAGAGTTGAAAATCCAGTGCGCGATCAAATCCCGCCGCGATATTATTACGTCCATGCGTACGGCTTAATTGTTGCGTGTTTAACATTGGACATGAATCTTTTCTGACTTCAGGCATTGTGACTAGAAGAAACACTGATTAGAAGATTGCCTCTAAGAAAGCTAAGAAAAATTTACCGACACAGATCGAGTTTTATAACAAATGTATCAATGAACTTACGCCTTCTTCCCCAGATGTATGCACGTAAACGAAGCAAAAGGAGTATGTAAGGAGCGGAGCAGATGGCGTTCTATAGTTTCTGCCTACCCCCGATGGGAAGAAGTCGTGAGTTTATGTACCAATGGACAACGTTAATAAGACTACTGCAACCTTCAACCAATACTTACCTAAATATCGAACCTTAAATTCAATTTACTTTTAATTTGCAAACCGCTTTGTTTACAAAGTTAAAGGTTCTAGTACAGCAGTTAAGTGTCAAAAAGGCACACGAAATGGTTAGTAGATCGAGATAAGTACACCCCTACCTGTGTTGACCACGCCACCACAAACCTGTAGACTTACTAAAAATGTGTGAGTGACACGTATACCAACAAATTACGTCAATACACTCCCTACATTTGGCAACAGATCACGCACACATACGCAAGCTTCGTTTACACGCGAAACTGAGAGTAGTTTGCAAGAACGTCCCCTTTATTTCCCGTTGACTTTTTAGTAAAGGCATTATTTTGCTTGTGTGCGTGTGTAAGCAATGATTGTAGACAGTTGACTATCTGTGGTACTAACGTTACTGGGCTCAGTAAGCTCGTGTGAGTGATTTGTCCAGTGGGGTTGGTGTTGTGTTAGTGGCACACAAAGGAGGCAATCATATGGTCGCCAATATTGTTTGTTTACAATGTTGAAACTAAAAGTTGGGAAATTTTCGGTCCTTAGTAATTAGGTAATAGCTAGTACATTGTCAATGCATTTTGTCTAGGAAATTAATCTATTAAGTAAGTTGTAAGAATGAGCCAGATTTTTTTATCCAATTTAATAATTTCAAATATTGAATAATTGCGAAAGTATCGACGTTCCATACAATACATTCAAATGCCAAGTAATGTTAGACGAAATATTCAACTCTGTAAATTTTTTTCAACTTATCTAACGGAAACCTTATTTTATTTTACAGACATTTTATTTTAATTTTACATTTTAGATAACCAGGTTTACAGCAAGTTGCTCCATGTAAAATTCAGCTGCTCCCGGTTAGACTGGCAGCCGACCCCAACATAGTTGGAAAAAGGCTAGGCAGATTGATTTTGATCCATGTCTACGCAATGTCAGCGAATTGCAAGTGCTCGTCACATGTTCGCACAATCGATATATCGAGCGTGGACACTGGGCCAGAGAGTTTCCGTTCCGGCGCCGGAGCGGGCCGTTCGGTGACCCGTGTTACACTGACAACCGTATTGTAATGATTACTTAGATTAGATGTTTCGATGTTTGGGGTAAGCTTTTTGAAGTGAAAATTTCTTTAGGCGCGTTGGAAATTTTTGAGATGGGACTAAACCATTGATTTCGCGACACCGTGATGACACCAGCTTTTGACCATTAAAAAGACATCAACGCGTTGATTACCACGGTGCATGGAGTAAAAGACATCAACGCGTTGATTACCGCGGTGCAGATTTATTTTCAAGTTTTCACTTTTGTCTGGCACTCCCGGAGTGCCACTGTTTTTTTTTATAGGAATTTCTTGGTCAGGCCTTATGATAACTACTGCAGATTATCTGAGATGGTCTTTTGAGTAAAAAACCGCACAGTTTTAATATTTGGATTGATTTCTCAAAGCGTGCAAAATTTATAAATTTACATGGAATTTTGTGTATTGCCGTTACTGCCGAGCTACTGTTTGATAACTTTATTATTCTTAACATTCAACACTACCTCAGTATGGTCACATTGAAATTAATGATTTTGACTTTTGACTCCTATATCGTTTTAGTGACCGTTTTGGTTTGGTAATTATTATTTTTTATTTTAATATTTTAAAATATTAAAATTCCATGTAGAAACACATGTAAATTGGATATTATTGAACGATTAATTTATTTATGGACACCACATGCTGCGATGCCAAAAGATTAATTGTTTATCAATCTATATCAGGAAAACATTAAAATAAAGAAATCATTGACATTTTGAACTTTCCCAAACTAGTAGAATTATGGGCAGAATGTCATCACCTGGGCCTATTTTGTTGAAATTACTAATTAAATAAGATTTCCTATAGTCTTTCAAACATCTGGTCGGTAGTTTGTGTAGGTATGCAAGCCCACACATGCCACGCGATGATAATAAAATCGACACGGAAATCAACTACGATTTATTATGGAAAACATAATTTAATTGTTACGATTATATTCTTTGGGCCATAAAATATATATCTTTGCATAATTTATTACAGATTAGCTTTTGTCTGTGGGTTTGCTTCAGTTGCCACGTCAGAAGACCAATTTTGAAATGAGAACAACTCTTCTTTTTTTGGAAAAAAGTCCTTACATACAGCGATAAACCGTTTCATGTACAAATGTGATTAGATAGGATGCCACGACCCTAAAAAGAGGTAAAAGAATTGTGTTGTGACATCTATTTCAAAGTCTTATCAAAGACGTAAATCAGTGGTCAGACGTTCCGAACAGATTTATTATAAGTTTGTAGATAATTAACAATCAAAATATACACCTACGGCATCGATAGTAATGAATGACGCAGGGTCCGGCGTCAAACATGTCCGGCCGGACACGACCCACGTCCTTCACTGCTTTCAAACTATTTCTACAATAATAAAATAATGCCTACGTTCGCCGGACGCCCGGACGGCATGGCTGTCGAATCCGAGTGGGCGAGTGTACAAGTTCCTTTATTGAAAATGATTCATTTTATGGTTTTTGGAAGTTCCATTCGGCCTATTTAATTTTCTATGTTAGTAATTGATTTGTCGTTTTGATGTTAATATTAGGCATGTCGTGTCATGTAGCTCAGTTTTACTGTCGCTCTATAGTGGGCCTAATTTGATGGCGTCGTAAATCAAAACGTTATGATAGCTAATTGACTTTTCAGCATAGAGGAATTTATTGAACTAAAGTACTAAATTGTTTCACGAGACATATTAGAAAATTCAAACTTGGATCATCAATCTGTTTATCTGAATGGGACCAATATTCGTAATGTCGATATTCCCAAAACGATTATAGAAGGCCGGTTTACCGCAGTTGCTGTTGACCGGGTGTCATATGTAAATAAATAATAAGCTTCAAGCAAACAGTTCTCAGCATAAATGCAACCTTCGAATATTAAAATCCATAAACAGATTTCTTAACAAGAAAAATTACACTCGTTAAAAAATCGATTTCTTTTTCCACAAAGCGATTATTTCATCGTTCCAAACGCTGTTTGTTTTGTTAGTACCGAGTGGCGTGCAACAATCGATACAAGCTGATTGCATTAAGCAATTACAGTGTATTTAATTACCGAGCCAGTTAATTAGGGAAGCCATAAGTTCGCTGCAACGGTAGGGTTTCCACGGCCTCCCTCATTTACACTTGCAACAACGTCTGCATTTTAACATTGTACTACTTGTCGCTAAGTTCGTTAAAGGATTAATTTCATGTAAGCAGACGTGTTTGCTTGTTATGACATGTGATGTTTCTATTTTATTGAAAATGTAGAGAGTAATGCTCTTTTTCAAAGGATGAAGAGTATTCGAAGAAAATTCGTCAAATATTTTAATGAAAAAATCAAGAATTATAATCGATCGACTTGAATAGCAACAAAAATTTCTCGTAATGAATTGGCTAGAGCAATACTAAAATTTGTAACCCAAAATAAGATAATAACTAAAACTTTACAAAACAAATATTCTAATAAAGAACACTAAAGTAATGAAAAACAAAAAACAACCGAATTGTTTTGTATAACTTTTGAATTTAACAGTCGCGGCCGCTCGCCACTTAAAGTTGACAAAATTTTGGCAACCCTGTTCGATCGCAGTTAATTCGCGGCTTGCATTTCGCACGAAATTTTGTGCCTGTATTTAATTAAGTTCCATGAAAAAGTACTGCAATGGAAAAGGTAAAAGTTTTCTCGTAAATACTGCCTAAAATTTGTAACTTACTGTTTCAATGCTCTGCAATTAATTTCGCGGATTAAGACTTCGAAAACAAGGGTTTAAAAGCCTATGAAGTTCAGTTTATAAGTTTTGAAATATCAACATTTTTGCTGACGATTTGCTGTCACGCGAGACTAATCTTATAAATAAATTGTTATTCTTTGCAAATGAAGACAGGATGAACATTTCAGCACACTGAAAAGCTACTAGGAAATTCACTTCACCTTCTACTTGAACTTTTAACTTTGACACTTCATCATAACAGTAAGCTTAGTGAAGTAATAAACGCTTCCAGAAAATGACAAAATAATATGATTTATCCATCGACTCCTGTTTAAGATACATAAAGGGAAGATTAATCATAACTTGTGAATGCATTAAAACTCTTTTGTTCATCCTAATTACTACCAGCCAGTGGTGAATGATCTCTTGTTGCTAACTGAATGTTTGGTTGACAAGGTCTTGACAAGCTAGTCATCAAATGAAATCCTCGTCCTCTAGTTGACATAAACTGACTGATTCTGATTAAAACTGAGATTAGTTTCCATTTATTAGCATATTAAGGGACAGGGGCGATTTTAATAGCAATTTACCTTTGTTAGATGTTAAGCTTGTTTTTTGGCACAGTTGTTATGATTTGCAAAATTTTTGTGAATGTTGATATGAATCAAGTTAATAACTAAATGGTTGTCCATACTGGTGATGTGTCCATCTAGCTTTATGATAAGAGGAAAATATCTCTTAATTGAAAGAGTTATCAACGTGAACCTGAGAAACCAACCAAAGATATCCTCGCATGATTAGGGATAGTGCAGTGTTGTATGAAAATTATATCAGTTACGAAAAGCATTATCGTCATTACTTACTCGCAAGTTCCTATTAATGCAGTTAAACAAACAACTTTTTGCGAGTATCCATTTCAAGTCATTTGAATAATCATTACATCATTGCTTCTGAGATAAGTGTGAAGTAACAAGAGTGTTTTGCATACCACACGCCAAAGATATAATATTTTGACAAGTACAATGTAGCAACTTTATGGGCATTTTTTTAAAATGCAAATCTCTTTATAAGGGTGTCTCATAATATGCAAAGTGTCTCTAATTTTATGCACTACAGTGTAAGATGGCACGAGTTTAAGCGACAATGTAGCACGAGATGCATAATCTGGGAGACGAAGACATTTGTTTGGTAAACCTACCTGTGATACTTGTGATTTGAATATATTATGGGAATATTAAATACACAGTGGGTACCTAGGCGACCGAGCTCTGTTCTGATGAAAATAGAGAATGCTCATTTAATAGTATAGGATAGTAAATACTAATCCATGTATAGTACATACTTATTCCATGCTGCCACGATAGTAGGTACTTACTAATTCCATGATGCCATTATTCTAATGTTTCATTTCATTATTCATTATCTTGTTCTAAACTTTAGGCGACCGAGCTCTGCTCGGGTGAAAATACGGAGAAAACGAATTTTCTCACATATGAGACCTAGCTAGATCGGGTTTTCGCCCCCGTAAACCCCTTTATTGCAACTTTCATCGAAATCTTTAGAGCCGTTTTCGAGAAAGTACTTCGAATTTATATATATATATAATATATATAATTATAAATATATATACAAATATTGGTCGTTTCACAGTATAGGATACATAAACTCACGCCTTTTTCCCATTGGGTTAAACAGAAACTATAGAACATTCAAAATTCAAATTCAAATTCAAAATATTTTTATTTCACATAGACCTACATGGGCACTTATGAAACGTCAGAAGCTAGGTGCACGGTTCCAATTGGTCGTTTCCTATGGAGAAGAGCCGGCAAGAAACTCCACGGTTACTCTTTTAAAAATTTACATTACTTACTATGGTCCTTACAATTAGTATTATCAGGTACTTATGTAATTAGCTCCCGCCAGCGGCTTCGCCCGCGTGATATATTTATAAATTATAGCCTATGTTACTCAGTGATAATATAGCATTCGAATGGTGAAAAAAAAAAATGTTCCAGTAGTTTTTAAGTTTATTCATAAAGGCTCGTGCAGAACTGCGCGATATCGCGGGCGCTACAGGCAGTGCGACCCTTGTAGCGTCCGCGATATTGCGCAGGTCTGCACGAGCCAAAAAAAAAGAATGAAAAAAAAAACAAAACTAAATATTTTCTCTTTATAATATTATTAGTGTAAATTTATATTCAAATTAAAAATATAAATCAGAGGGATGAACTAGCCCTAATATAGGTGATTATTGCTTTGTCTTTGAAAGCAGAGATATCGTTTCAAATATTTGGTTCATTGTGTTTTGTTGTGGAGATTGTGGAAACCGTTGCTCATGTGCTCTTTGAATGCACAGGCGTCACTCAGATCAGAACAGAAACCCTCGGGTCACTCAGATCTTTCACAGATATTCTTTCTGAACAGACTAGGAGACCTAATCAAATTCTGAGTTGGGCTGGTTGGAATAACCACCGACGGCCATCATGGCCCACGCACAATGGTCCACTTGAAGGACTAAATGCAAGCAACCAAACCTCTTAATATCTATAGATAATAACAGTATCATTGTGTATTTTTTTCTAAAATTTTTGAAATGAAAACTTCTTCAGGCGCGTTGGGCATTTTTGAGATGGGAAAAAACAATTGAACTCGCGACACCGTTACCGACACCTCGTTTTTGTAAACGCGATTGTGCTCTTTATTTATATATACGTTGCGTATCAATGTTCTATGCAAGTATTTTTACTTTAAAGGTTTTGGACGTATTTTTTTTTTAGTTTCCTCTTCTGTAGGCACACACGGAGTTCCACTGTTTTTTTTTCTGTTTTCTTAAGAGTTATTCATTTCAGACACCGTTTTTTTGAAGATCTTTAGGCCAAGCAAGAGCCTCCACTAGTTTATCTTTTTGTTCATTCTGAAATCATTTGTGCTGTCTTTAATTTCGTTAGAAGAAAATTTAGCCATCATCAATAAAGTTAAATTATACCTATTATTACCTACGTCGGATAAGTTACCTCCTCTAACAACATTATCAACAGTTTATCGTTATGCAAATCGGCATACAAGGGCCTATGAAATTCACTTTGTGGTAAGGGTGTCTCCTCATATGCAAAGTATCTCTAATTTTATGCACTACAGTGTAAGATGGCACGAGCTGCTTTCTTAAACCAGTAGCCAACACCAACAGTGATAGAGTTAATTTACCCTTACCTACAGTATTGTCAGTTTTTGGTCATTTGCATAATCTAAGGGTACAAAATATCCACTTTGTGGTATCTAGGTAAGGGTATCTCCACATATGCAAAGTGTTTCTAATTTTATGCACTACAGTGTAAGATGGCACGAGCTGCTTTCTTAAACCAGTAGCCAACACCAACATTGATCTATCACAATTGACTCTAGTCAATTTACCTTTAGCCACACTATTGTCAGGGTTTGGTCATTTGCATAATCGAAGGGTACAAAATATTCACTTTGTGGTATCTAGGTAAGGGTGTCTCCTAATATGCAAAGTGTCTCTAATTTTATGCACAACAGTGTAAGATGGCACGAGCTTAAGCAACTATGTTAGGCTGCTTTCTCAAACCAGTAAGTAACCAATAGTGATAGAGTAAATTTACCTTTAGCCGCACTATTGTAAGTTTCTGGTCATTTGCATAATCTAAGCACAGTACAAAATATTCACTTTGTGGTACCTAGGTAGGTAGGGGTGTCTCCTCATATGCAAAGTGTCTCTAATGTTATGCACTACAGTGTAAGATGGCACGAGTTTAAGTGACAATGTTAGCACGAGCTGCATAATCTAGGAGACGAAGAAATATTTCTTTTGTACCTAGGTATCTGACAGTTACTTGAAGAAATGTACTGTAAAGTATTTAAAAGGTGGATTTTACTAAATGATAGTGTCAGGTAGGTAAGTTTTTGTGTCTGAAAATTTGGCTATAATTGATGGCAAATAATTTTCCTCTCTTTCAACTAGGTCGATGGATTTTGAGACCATCAATAACTTTCTTCAGTTTCTAAGCCTATTTCTAAAGAAAATCCTATTTTTCTTCGATTTAGTAGTTGTTCTAACTCACTGACTGCTTATCAGAACTCATAAATCATAATGCAAAGTTAATTAAAACACATAAGAATAATGGACTAAAATATTTCTGTGTCACTACAAGCATAATATGCAAAGTAAATGCTCTTATTTCTTTCAATGAGACACCCGCCACGACTCTCATGGTCCCGGAAATTCCAGCTTGCGTATATAGACGACAGCACGCGTCGTTCTGATCTATTTAAATATATGCAAAACACTTAGTACCTGGAAAAAGATAATGGCGCAAAAGAAATATTAAATTGTCCGATTCGTATGTTAATGTGTGTGGGAAATAATCTAGATATGTGCGCTCGGTGTTAGCGCGAGCCGTCGCACACGACGACCGTCACGCGCCTTCAATTATTATAAATATTTATATTTATTGCCACCCAAATAATAATATGTCTTGCAACATTCTTTTTTCATAATATAGCATTCAAATATTTAAATTATGACATTGCTATGCAAATCCAGCCTTTGACATTCATACCAACAAATGAAAAGTAGAAACAGTTCATAGAATTTATTTTGCTCTAATTTTCGTATCTAGTTATCAACTTCATAGTTGTGGTATCTCGTCATCATTGTACAAGTAAGAACAAAAGCCATTCAGAAATATGCGTCCGAGCGCCGACAGGAAACAGTGATGTGTGTTGAAGCAATGTTTTCACAACGAACACGTCGCAACAATTAGGTTTTCACTCACTGAGGAGGGTAGCTACAGTTTTGTGCCGGACTCGAGCACAACAATAGATCCTCATTGTCTACAAAGCGAATGCAGTGAAAACTTCATTTTCTAAATAAACTTAAATTACGACCAATAATAATAATCTGTGCTTGATGCAAATTAAATTCCATAATGCACGAAACCATTATTTAAAATCGCAAATTCTATTGTAATTGCAAATTACGAGAACCGTAACGGATCGATCGAGTGACTCTAAAGTCTAAATAGTACAGATTTGAATATTTTTTCAATCAATAACTGATATATGCAAATGTTCGACAAAAGACATTATGCATGTTGCTCTTAACAATGAACCGACCGTTATCGCAACAATTTTATATTTCGTCAAAGGTGCACTAGTAATAATAATTGATTGAACACCATTGTTGCGAATGATACCTACTGGGTACCCCCTTAGAATATCGAGAGGTTGGGAGAATCCGAAAATTAACCAATGATAGATCTAAATTAAATTTTACGATCTGATACCTGCCCTTGTCTGACAAAAGATCCATAATCAAATTATGCAGCCGATGCTACCATTGTCGGCTACATGCATAAACTTAAGGCAAGTTATTGTAGATATATCGAAGGGTACGCAGGAAGAAGCTCACAATAATAGATGAGTTGCATCGAGGTAGCTATTGAACGATAAGTTTGTGTGGGAAGAAGGGTTAAGATGATACTTATCAGATAATTGTTACGAATTATTGCATCTGGAGATTAGCTTGATGATTTGAAAGACGAAGTTGGAGATATGAATGTTAAAATATTAGTTGATTTAACAGCATATATTTTGAATATTTTAACAAATATGAGACATGAAAATCGTAACCTTGGTGCTGTTGATTCGTTAAGGACAAGTAACCTTACCATCAAAGCGTCAAACGCCAATCAAACGTCGGTAACAAATCCCACCCTTAGTGGAAACAACGCGAATATCACATTACAAAAAAGTTCGTTATGAAAAGAAACCGTTACTATTACCAAAGGGTATGACAACGCGCGAGAGGGCGATCCAATTTTAGTGAATTTCTTATAGCAGTAATGATATGGAGCACGGGCGTTGCATACTTTAGCGAGAGAAAAGAAATTTGGGAGACGTTGCGAACATTGATATGTAGATGAGATGGCACAGGTAGCGAGGGGTCTTATTGAAATTAGAGATACATATATGAAATTCGTGAATAGAAGTATTACCGATCGAAATAAGGATAGTGGGAACACAGATGTAACTCTTTCAGTAGAAAATAACGTCTTTTCCGTTACATCATGTGCATTAGTGAAACTGTTGGGACGTAAAATTTGCCTGCATGTAATATTTTTGCGCAATTTCCCATTCGATTGTGTTATGTAATAAAATTGTTTTAGAATTGCGGTAGCAGTTATATTAATACGAATAAAATGTGTTATGATAAAATATGTAATGTGCTTTCATGAATAGGTTTCTGTATATTGTCAATAGTGACAAGTCGTAATCAAAACACCTAAATAGTATAGAGGTGAGCCGCTGATCAGCATAAGAAAGAGCACAAAGAAGTCGCGAGCCATCATGTGCTTTGCATATGAAGAGTCCACGCGCGAATTTGCATACCCACCTCTAGTCCAAAATCTACATTTATCTATTCTGTATTTTTGGAGTTCTGTCACAGCGGAAGCTGTATGAAAGAAACCTTTTTAGTTGACGATGTTGGGGTGCAGACTGTAGGAATTATATAATATTTTGTGGCTTTAGTATTAAGCATTACTTTAACATTGTTGGATTTTTCACATACCGTAATAAGAAATAGAGTAAAACCGGAACAACAGATTGGGGCAGAAGGCGAGGAAGTAAACTATTTATTAGACACAACGCCTAAAAAGACGAAGCCTATTACAACCTCACCAATGAAGAGGTCCACGACAAAATGATATTTAACGTATATATAGAAAAGGTAGACTCAAAAATGAACTGAACACAAAAACCGGAGGAATACAATAATTATACCTTCATGTTAATGAATATCCTAACAAAGTAGCAAAGTTGCAACAACAAAGAAGAAGACTAAGCTCTGCGAATATTTTAAGAACCAACGGAACCAACACAACATCACCACACTTTTTACACTCCTATATTAGACTACCCTCGGATAGCATGAGACACAAATTCATGCCTTATTTAAGAGCCGTACACACGCTTTAAGTAAGGTAAACCAAATTTGCATAAAGTCAGCCACGAGCTAATATTTTTGCATAAGAAGATAACACTTCTTCGAAAACGCTTTATATTATAGTATCAAGCAGAGGTGTTAGGCTGAGTAAAATGTTGTCAGGTCCTTATTGATTTGATTGTAAGTCGTCTTATTTTATGGTAATGAATGCATGAGTTTTGGATATGTAAGAAGGTATAAATTGATGGCGAATTTAAGTGTGTATTCTTGGGTTAAGAATTATAAGGACGGCTCTGATAATAAAGTAACTGTATGTAATATATTGTGACAAGAAATGAATATATGAAAGGTTTGGTTAATTTTGCGTGTTAAGGTGATAATGATGTCGAAGAATTTGGGGTGTAACGGTTTGATGTATTTTTAATTGGGTGTAATGAGCCAACGGATAATAATTTTGGAATGGAAGAAACAAGATAAACATATACATTTCTGGATGTAGATTTAATGACTCTTGTATGTTCGTGAATTAATGTGAATTGCGTCATTCATAATCCACAAAAGTTTCAACCAGAGAGAAGCGAATGTTGAAGTTTATTAAACGTAGGCGAAACAGAGGCCATAATTTCAGTACATAAATAGATTTCCCTTCAATTTTTCCTGCCTATACTTCCACTGGCATTGACATTCTTTACGACAACGTACTTAAATTACAACTTTGCAACACACGACCACTCACGTGAACCGAGCCAAACTGCAACATAGAAGCATAAATTGCACCGATTCTCATATTTAACTCGAGGAGGAACAAATAAAAATTTGTTAAAAACTGTAGCAATTTGTCAGTGCCGTATCAGGCGAGTTCAGTCAATAATGAAAAAAATCGGTAACTTTTTTCCCATCGTTTTCGGGTAATATTCAACACGCAAAGCTTCGTGGTACACGGGCCGCCGACTGTATACATTTCATTATTTACTTATGACAGAGTAAAACAACGTTGCAAAAAAACTATATTAATTGCCGAAACTTCTGTTGCGGTAGTATAATTTAATTTTTACGAATACTGCAGGAAGTTCTGTTTTCTGTGCTGTTCTGTCTGTTTTTCTGTGCTGCATTGCTTGATCTTCTATTTGTCTTTTTGAACCTTTATGCTTATTTTTCCTGTCTTGGCCCAACTTGGCAAAATATGACGAAAAATTACACTATTGTCTTTACTTTTCCCAATATGGGTTCTAGAGACTACTGTATCTGTGCGTGTGTGTGTGATTTGTCTTCTGCACAAAATACTACTTTAGCATTAATTAATTCTTTTGGCACATACACAATAGCTGATGTTGGAAACAAGTCAAGGATTGTAATGATCAACTGCTACTGGTATATATATTTCTTTATCGATTGAGTGATGGGCAGTAAAATGTGTTCAATATTTTTATTCTTGGATATCAAATAAACATTCTTTAATCTTATTGGAATTTCGTTTCTAGTGGTTTCCACTTTCAATAATACAAATTAGTATTTTAACTGAAAGATTAAATTTCTACAATATTTCAGTTCAAAATTTACTTATCGTTCAAGACTTAGATATTATTTTCTTTTCAGTCGCAGGAGTTCATTTGGCATACTGCAATAAGTTTTGCCTTCCAAAAATTTGGCTGATTTCTCATATAATTCCATTTTAAATTCAAATCGTTCTAGAACAACTTTCAAATTTTAAGTTCCAATTGATCATACATCAAAATCGTGGAGCTATGAAAAATGAAAACATATTAGAATAGAATTGGCATCGTGCGCGCTATTTGAAGCGATTTGCCGAGTGCTCGCCAACGACTTCCGATGGACGAATACTTCAAATACTTTCCTTATTTGGGGAAATTGCACTTTTGATTACTTCATTCTGAATTTTTCTTCCTTCATGTTTTTTTCTTGTTTTGTGTTGAATGATATTGAAGCTTGGTTTTATTGAGGTATCCGTATTGGTAATAGAATTTTCCCGTTTAAAGGTTACTTCGATTCCATGTAGGGTTTATTTTTAGTTATGATTCATATTCAGAGTATATAGGTTTAAGTCTCGGTGACAGATTTGCCTACACATTCGACGCTTGTATTGAATTATTTGCCAATAACTCCTTTTAGTATTTACAAGTAGTGTAGGAATATATAGATGACAAGGAATTCCCGAAGGGAATCTTTTTAATAGGAGTCATAGTGAGAATCTTATACAGGACACAGGAATACAGGTATTTTTCATTTTTAGAACACAATTTTCGGAGGAGGTTAATTCGATATTACAGGATGATTTTGTTTTGAGCATGGGTTACTACGTATACATTATTCAACATTTTTTAAGCTTATCGATGAAGGTACTTAAATAGTTCCAAGCGGTACCAAGACACCCCCGCATTACTATGCTAGGGGTTCTCTTCACCCCTAAAAAAAACGTTGGCTATTTACATTTATTATGAACGTAAGAATGCTTCAATATAATCATGTATTGTCTGAGAAATCACCAATTAGTGGCTAACTGGGCCCGATGGAGAAGGCGGAATATTCCAATGTTTATGGCATATCCAACTAGGCCGTCGGCTCCAGCTAGAATTAATCAAATCAAGCAGCCCCCTACCCACCACTTTCCGATATAATTAACGCAAACTTGTATGTGTGGACAATACGTGAATGGAACATCCATGTGTGCGATAATGAACGATTATAGGAGACCTAGTTTACTTAATAGCGAAAGAACTTCATTCGGAGGGAAAGGGAAATAAAACCTTTTGCGGTTATAATAAGGTTGTTAATTTCAATTCATGTGTGGTTTTTACGCTGTTTTTGTTATGTGTGCGTCAGTGTGAGTTGTTGTTTGTTGGTGTGCGTTGATGAGTCACATTTTTTTTTGTTTCGTGGGTAAGGCGCTAGGGTGATCGCGTGGGGTGGTTTGGTACCCCTTGCTTGGCGCAACCCCATCTTATTAATCAGTGAAGTACCGGGCGTCTCTTCACATGTCTGTTTGATGCGGACCTTATTTCTTATTAGATATTCATGTCTTTAAGAGAAACTTGTTGGTGAAGCATACCTATTAGCTATTCGTTCTACTAATTAAGTACCGTACCAAAGTTTTTATACCTAAGTAAGTCATATTCGAACTAATAATTACCAAAGTTTTGTATCTAAGAAAGTCTTATTTATTTTGATTAGGTATTAGAAATGGCTTCTGTAATGGCTACTGATGATTTCTTAGATTGGAAACGCTTGTCGTTCAATTAGTTTCTCTTTTAGGAGCTTCAGACCAGCCATGAGAAGAGGTAGAAATAAATATTTTTTTGAGTTAAGTTGCTGCTCCACTCGTTCTTTTGAGAAGCCCATCTCAGTTAGGTAAGTATCTCTGTGCATGTTTTTTTTTTTGGGATTTTATTTCAATAAGAAACGTGCTTAATATAAGAATTTATCCTCACCAAATAAATTAAACCAACAACTAAATTAAAACCTAATAGCTGACCCGAACAAAAACTAATCACAAACTAAAATAACGAATTTAATACCAATAAAACTTGATCCAACTGTTCAAAGTTGTCCAAATGAATAATTACTGGAAAATTATTACCGTCCCTGTGACGCCATTACGGTGTCAAGAAAGGTGTGCACGTCAGTTAGCCAGTTAGCCCCTATAATTAAAGGCCGACTGAAGTATCGACTAAACAATCAATAGTCCGCCATCTATAGAAAAAGAACACAAAAGCTTGAGTAGATAACCATCCCCCCGCCACCTAGTGCACCCCCCCTCATTAATAATATCGACCCTATTTACTAATTATGTAGTGTGTTGCGAATGCACACGACACGACATTATTATTAGTGTGTACGCACACATACGCGCCTTAATGACCAGTGATAGCCCGCATTAAAAGTATTAAAAGAAAAAAAAAATCAATGTATTGAACTTTTATACGGAATTAGATATAGTTATTTCCCTCGGTTTCGTTCGTGTGCCCATCGCGTGCTACCAGACTGTTGTGATTGCTGAAATGTTAATCGGTGTCGGGACTTCTGGAGATTTTATTAAGGGAGACTTAAATTTCTTCGTCGAATCGAATAACTATCGGACAAGATTTTAGTCGATTGAGAAATGTATGTCTTGTTTTTGTTTTAGTGTTTTGCTGTAAGCTCTAATGGGATTTGTTTTCTCATTAATAATGTACCCAATGTTGTTTTCTGGATACTATTTTATTTCTGGGTTTTCTCAAATTAGAAACTTTAATAACTTTCTAGTTAAGAACATGCGATGCGAGATTTATATTTTTTTCTAAGTAGAATCTTCATAACGCCCCATAAAAATAATTCCCATGCCATAGAATGGCCAGAATTATCAATATTTGACGGGAATTCACCTTACATTTTGATAATTCTGGCTATTCTTGCAATTTATTGAAGCTACATTGCAAATTCATATTAAGTAGGTATTCAACATTTTCTATGAACAAACACTAGGCGAAAGCTTCGCTAACATTTACCTACCTTACAAATTGCAAACCGTTTTACCATTTTTTCAATACAGAACGTTACGTAAGTACTGATTTAGTGGAGTAACAACAGTTTTCGCGTAGTGTGCAACAGCCGCTCGCGTGCGTGTGCCGCGGATGTGTGCCGTTGGGCAAGGTCAGGGTTGTTCTATCTGATCAATGGTCAACTCGATTCGCGAAACGGCCAGTTACAAATCGATTCGGTTTAGTGTTCCTAAATCAGAGCAGCGAATTTTGATTTAAAAACGAATTGCTTTATAAGATTATGAGAAATTGTCTGTGGTTTAGTGATGTGATAATTATTTCTTTGGCAATAGTTTTGTATATCGAAAAGATTGCGTGGAGTACTTACTAAATTATAGTTCCGTAATAGAATGTGTTTTCGATCTCATTAGTAGACGAACGATGTATGTTTTTCTTTATTATTTATTTTAACCACAAGGCACATTAAACAAGCATTCTATTCAAAGGTACACAAAAAAGCGGCAACCCGTCGTGTCCTAATAGAAACTGTATAATTAATCACTTGATTAATCAGTGTGACGAATAAAAACAGTGTAATGACCCGTTTCCTTGAATCGATCGACATGACGTCATCAAATTTTGAATGCAAAGTCACTGTGTGTTTATAGAGAACGCCGATTTTATCGATATAATGCATTTTGGTTATCGCTCAGCATTGATTGTTAATGTTATAAATAATATAATTAAAAGGTGAGGATAAATCCCGAGTCATTCTTTATTATCTGAGTGATGGTTTAGGAAATAAATTATCAGTAGTTGCATGTTTAATACAATAGCAATTTTACTGCTTTAACTAGAATCAAACCAGTTTTCTACATTGTTACTTCAAGCGTACGACTTCTTCGAACAAAACTCCCTTTAAAAACCTAACCTAAACAAGCACCAAAATGAACAGCAAACATCCTAATCAACATATTTTAAGAAGGGTTGCAATACGGTCGATAAATTCAAAATCGATAAAAACTGCCGAACACTACCCGAGTATAGGGTGGTTGGCGTCTGCTTCTCGTGGGGCAGAAAAAAAAAAGTGAAAAGCAATCAGTGTGGCATAATTAGTGCGTTGTAAGTATGGGGCGCGTTGCCATGGTTACCGCGTCGGTGTCGATACCCGTTGCTTACCCGCCGCGTTAATTTCCAACGAAATTAATCGAATCAAGCGATCGCTCGATATCGATTTGCGTGATTGAAATAAAATTTGACGTCACTATCTGAGGGTTGTTTCTGCAAAGTTTTTTGAATGATCTGGATATGCAGTAATAGTATTTTGGAAAGATAATAACGAAGGCGTAAAGTGGAACTACATAATTAAATATAATTGACTAATGCTTGTTACTGAAATCCTTGAGAAAGTTAATGACAATGCCTAAAAAGTTTCATTTTGAACGTGTCTTCACAAAAAAAAAAATGTTTATTATAGCTTTAACATTGATCACTGAATAAAACTTACACAGTGTACATTTTATTACAGTTATGAGCACACAACATTTCACTGATTTTATGACTCCTTATTTTATGTATAGCTCATACATTTATCTTCGTAAGACTTGAACATTCGATCGCATCAGAGCTTATTGTTGTGTCTACCCAAAATTAAGGAGGCCATCTTTTTAACCACCTTTTGTATTCAAAATTCGATAATTTATTGCCGAAATAATATAATTACGGCCGACTGACGGGACGGATTGGCTGAGACCGGAAACACCAAATTACTGGAGAAATTAAAGCGGAAACATTTGGCCGCCGCTGGCAAGATGGCGCGCGGACGATTATCGTGTCTGTTCGATTTATGAATAATAATTATTGTCGCGTCTCATTATTTGTTTACTCTATAATTTGTTTTTTTATTTATAATAAGTTAGTGATGTACACATCAATTATCGATTATTATTTTATTGATGTGTTTTGATGAGTGGACAAATTGTAATCGTTTATTTACGCTCTTACATTTTAAGTTTTTGTGAAATATTTTGTTTTTGGAAGCCATTAAAATTAAAGAATGACAAAGAACTCCACTTGATTAATATGCATATTATTTAAGATTACGATTTCGAATACAGGTACGTTTACGGCGATTGTTCGTTTCATATGCCCCATAAAATAAATTGTGGGCATCCCAATAGCATTAATATGGGCGACAAAGACATTAATCTGTTAATTTCATTTCTTAAATTACTAATTAGGAATGCAGGAGCTATAAATCAGGCCGTATCATTTTTATACCGCGTTAAATCTTCATAACGGTGGACAAATCTTAAAATATTACTATATTTATGGTTAATCTCGAGGCTTAATTACGGGTTTTGAATATTTATCAAATGAAACCAATTATGGGGAGAACACCATTTTGTTTCATTGGTTCTGAGAACGAGAAGATTTTACTAAACAGGGAATTGAAATATGACTTAATCTACCAATTTCCAAATGGAGTATAAGATTTACGCTATGCGTTAGCAGTTTATAAAAGTGTTAGCTGAAATTTTAAATCCTAAAATAAGCTTAGCTAGTAAAATTTAAAAAGATCTGCGTATAAGCACAAAAAGATGGACAAGTAGGTACCTACCTAAGTACGTTAATTAGTAAAAGAAGATGGTGATCTCTCGATTGAAAATGCTGTAGGTACACACGGCTACACATCAAGCTATACATTTCCAGTATAAGCTGACCTCGCATTGCACGGAAATCCTATACAATGCGAGATCAGCATAAACTGGAAATGTATAGCTTGATGTGTAGCCGTGTGTACAAATCAAAATATTGGCACCTGTATTTTTTCTAATAAGTAGAAATATCTGGATTACCTAAATCGTTGGAGCCATTTTCGAGATTCAAATTATATATATACATTTACACAAAAATTGCACATTAAAAGGTATTAGATGTATTAAGACTATAAGTAATGCATGTGGTAAAATCTCGCAAATTAATTAAATAGCTAGCTATCCTGCAGTAGCTGTAGTTTGATGGCGCAGTACCTGTAGTTTTCTTTTGCATGTAAAAACAGCCCAATCTAAAAACAAAAAATCCATACCAAACTTAGTAATATCACAGTACTTCATGTTTACGTTTGCTAATAGTCTCTCCACCTAAAAATTAAAAACGTATAGATACTATTGAAGAAACGCACATCTATATACCGTAAGGACTATTTTTGCTTGCAGCGCTCGGCCGATATAGTAACACTTACCTACGGAAAAAAAAGGTCGTGTGCACGGGATTTTGTTTTCGAACTGCTTAGATATACGTTTCTTCGATAGTACTTCGAATACAATTTTAATTTTGGGTTGGTAGAACTTATAAAGAACTGCGTTTACGCGCAAAGAAGTAACTAAGTGATTCGACTAGACAAAATTATGCACTTGCCCTGCAGTATGTTCCTATTAATAATAAAAAAAGAACAGAATAATGTAGGTACTTAGATATTGCATACACGTACTGGTATAATCATGCGTATATCATGAAATAAATCTTCCAAAATGTACATAATAGATATTTAGCATGGTATAAAACATAAGCCTCAAAATAAAACACCCAGATACACTAACTTAATACCATCACAGAACTCTATGTTCACGTGTCCCAATACGTAGTATCTAAACCTAAACAATTATCTAGAATTAACTCTAAATCCTAAAGACAAACAACCATTTATTACAGTACCGAGGTGGGAATTTGTCACCTCCGTGATAGTTTTAAAGCATGACAAGATAATTGAAGGGTTTCGTTTGGTAGTGATAGCTCAGTGGGCTGGATGGAGGTGACAGGAGAATATATTAACAAATAATGTGGTCAAAGGGTGACAGCGATTGAAAGGTTCTATGGGTTTGAGAAGCATATTTTGTTTGCTTTTTGATATTTGTTGATTTTTTGCTTTTAATATTGAGAAAAAACAAATTGAGGATGAGAGGCTCGTGGCTAAATAATAAGAGCCGCATGGAACGAATGAAGGTTAAGCTACGCTTGCTGCGGTTGGTTCGTGGATGGGTGACCATCCATTACGTATCGAAACCTCTCCGTGCCTCTGAAAGCATGTTAAGCCGTTGCGTTGGTTCCAGCTGTCATTTGTAGGTCTTTGACAGTCGTTACGGGTAGTCGTACGCCCAATCAACCATTACCAAGGGGTATAGTGTTACCCAGTAACTGGGTTGTGGTGGTTGACGGCACGGTTGGCGCAGTAGTTAAGCGATTGACTGCTGCGCTGCGTGTCGCAGGTTCGATTCCCGCACTGAAAAAATATTTGTATGACCTACAAGTAGTTGTTCTGGGTCTGGCTGTTTGTGTATGTGAGTTTAAATGTTTGTTTGTAAACGCACCCACAATACAGGAGAAATTCTTAGGGTGGGGCAACTTAAAAAAAAAAAAAAAAACTCGTATAGATAGTCGCTCCATGTAAAATACCGGTATTCAGCTGCATCTGGCTCGACTAGAAGCCAACCCCAACGTAGTTGGGAAAATAAGCTAAGTAAGCATATTGATTAAGAAAAAGCGAATTCAGCTTTCTGATCAACAATTATTGGTTTGCAAGATTTTCCCACTTGTAAATATGGCCTGTTTTGAAATTGGAAAACTTCACTCAACTAACAAATCAACTTTCTAACAAAAACAAATGAATGGATTCTTTTAGAAACGCATTCATTTGTTAATTAATTAATTTGTGATAAGTTATGTTTATATCCTCAATGGTTGTGCATTTAAGCATAAGCATAATCAGCTTATAATGTGCCCACTGCTGGGACACAGGCCTGCTCTCTATGAGAATACATACATTTAGGGAGGCAATACATTTTGATAAAATGTAATAGGCCTGTGTCCAAACTTTTGTCCGGAAGGTAGATTAATAAAAAATATTGGACACGTATTTTTTGTTTTTTGACGTAATCAATAGATTACGGCGATACATTGAGTTAAAATGTGGCATGACGTCACGCTTTGCTAGATTTTATTCTGAGTTGTGACGTAGCGAGCCCCCACTCCCCAACTTTAATGCGTGTTTTCAAACTTATTTTTGATTAATATGATAAAGCAAAAAATAATATTTTTTTATTATCTGAAAGACGGACTAAATAGAATTTCTTTTTTTTTCCTTGGCAACTACCGTATTATAATGTCTTAGGTCTTCAACTATCAATAAAACTATTCCTTGCTGAAACTCTTTCCGTGAATATTTAAATGACTGACTAAGGTAAGGAAAGGTAAACAGAGGGGCACCTATGTGTACGTGGTATACAGATTTTTATAACAGGTGATGATCATAAATTAATCGCAAAATATAGAACGGTATATTCTAATGATTAGGCTTAAGACCAATTTTTCAATCGTCAGATAACTTTTATCTGAAGTGTAAATATGGCGGTTTGACAGCTTTTCTATAGAAAACCTGTTAAACTGTCATGTTTGATCCTCAGGTAAAAGTTAACTGACTATTGAAAATTCAGTATTTAGTTTTCCATTGACTTGTATGTGATATTCTTACCTTTAAACCAGGAGCGTTGGCACATGTTATCATAGCCATGCGTAGTTTATAAGTCTCTCCTCGTTTACATATGAAAACACAGTCACTTCAGTTCAGTCTATTAGCTTCTATAAGCATATACTTGATATTTAGTTACGATTAAAAAGTTTACTGTTTGAGAGAAAATTAGAGAATGAATAAGATGTCGTGTTTGCGTGGGAGAACCTCTGTAATCTATGTTTTTGTGGAGTCAAATTGTACGTTTTTTAAAAACTCCAAATCTTACTTTAATCGTACGGGAAAATTGATGTTTTCTTATAGAGTCGAGCCTTTTTGGTGTAAAGGTTTAAAAATTCTCAGGTCAATAAATATGAGAACGGAAAATTAAATGCGACTCCTTGAACCTCTTTTGATTTTAAAGGTTTGTTACTCTGGATATCTCATCTCGTTGCCAATATTTTCAATTGTTCGTTTTAATATTTAGTTTCGTTAAGTTGATTACAATAAGACCAGAAGGCCTGCGACAGCAAACTCGATATCTCCCGACGCAAGACACGGTGGTCGCCATTATAAATCATACAAAAATAAATCACTCACGAGGTTAAAATGTGAAATACTTTCTCTAAACAAAAGGGCATTGTTTATGCAAAAGTGCATTCCAAGTCGAATACTTTTCGTCGCCTGCCATCCACCCCGTATTTTTTTTTTTACGAATAAAAGTACATTATGCGAGCCTGGCGATTTATCGATAAATTTTATATATGAAACCGTCGTGTTGTATGATCACGATCGCTGTTTTAAACTAAGACAGAAGTGAAATATTGATGAAAGTAGCATCGAGAATCGAAATGAATCGACGTTAACAATGTGTGAGTTGTTGGTTGTGCTTTTTTTGTATGGAACGTTAGTCATCGTTTGCGTTTTGGCCTTTATAAAGTGCGTGAAAGTAGCCACTTGTTATATTTTGTTTATGAATATTTAATATTTGCCTACTTCCTCTAGATGACAATGATTGCTAATTATTTGAATATATTTCATTGGCACTTCCAAAGCATATATAATTATACTCCTTTCTTGGAAAAGAATTCCAGGTCTCCTAAAAAATGAGAATAATAAAAATGCATTTAGCAATAAAAAATGGCGGTACACCAGAAACAGAGGCAGTGTTATATTTTAATAGCAACCCTGATTCGTTTTGTATAACATCGAGATTTATTCATGTTACTTTGATGGCTTATAAATCATTTGGGGGCTAATTAAAATCGCCCTTTTCGAAATGCGCATCCTCGCAGTCGCTAACCCGTCGATATAATTTACGATATCTCTCGTTCATTCGCACATAAACTTTCTAATTTGCGGCCCAACGGCCCTACAGACTGTTGCAAATAAATTGGTCACTAATAAAAACAACACCTCAAGTAAAAACTATAAAAATATATTGCTAACTGTCAATGTTCAAGTTTGTTATGGCCACACCCGAAACTCCGTTGATGAGAGCCCTTAACGTCTGTCAAAGCAGCAATTAAAAGGTATCGGTGTTGCCATAAACCGAGGATTAATTCCCACCTTTTATGATTAAAAAATAAATAAAATTTCGCACGTAGAGTTGCGTGTCGGCATTCATTTGGTGGATTTGTTCGTTTTGTAAGAGATTAATGCTACCTTATTGGCACAAATAATTTGTTCACGTATGTATCACATTTGCGCACAGTTCTCAAGTTGACGGGATATGTTTTAATTTTTTTACAAGTGTAATTGTTTGACGCGTGATTTATGATAGAGCTTTGACTTTATCGAAAGCGGTTTTTATTTTTTTAATGGTTTTATAATCGTCGTTGGCGACCGGAAAAGTCGCACGATTTGTTGTTCCTAATTAGTGGCTATATTTTTTACTTTTGGCTTGAAGAAAAAGACGTAAAGGTCACGCGCGGTAATCGCTTAAGCTGTATTATTCAAAGACGTAATTAAAACGATTTATTTACCTTCGCTGTACACTAATCAGGATTAATATTATTCACTCGCGAACTCTTGGAAGATACGATTATCCGTCCAAGTCGAGTAATTTATTTTTAAAGCTCGTAAAATCTCACTCTTTAAGCAATAAAAGTAACATTTTAGCGAAGTTACTAACACGGCCAAAGATTATGGCGTTCCTTTACTAAAATCGTATACATTCAGAAATCATTTGTCAAACATTGTCGTGACACTGAGAACTAACTCTGTATTTAGGAAATTTTGAAAATACTCAAAACGGGCGCATTTACATATATTAAGAAACCGAAATCGAGCACGGTACGCCTCGCAAAATAAACACACACGAAAATTCGACAAAAAAATGCAACTTTCGCATATCACACGCGAGCGTATTTCACATAACAACCGTTCGTTTTAACGTTAACAAAACAGTGCGGAAAAAGTAAGAGAACGAGATGAGAAAAGTTACTTTAAGAATATACGGAAGTTAATTAGAAACGGAACGAAAAACAACCGTAACTGGTGGCGAAGTTGGCCGTTCTAGCGCGGCCAATGGTACAAGACACACACACAGGGAACCCTCACCACCGCGGCGCTAGGCATTTGCATACCGCCCGCCCAGACGCGCGCCGCCGCCCATGACGAGCGACAGGGACGAACAGACCCGACACCGCGCGACAATCCGCGATTCAAACATTTAAAATTTGAACTTTTTAAATTTAAAAAATCGTACTTTTTAAACTTTTCTTCGCTCAACAATTAACTGTCACATTTTTTTTTCCAATTTCGAATTTAAGGCTGATACATACGCAAATGAGGTTGTATACAGGGTAGTGAAAAGGATGGGAATAAATTTATCGCCGTCGCGTCGGATGCGACACAGTTTGATAAGTTGGCAGACAATTCGTGCGATAGAGGAGAGCATGAATGAGCTTAGATGGTCGTAATCCTTTAACGAACGTGTTCGCGTGTCTGTTCGTGTGTGCGATGCGTTGTTGATATCAAAATGTTATTGATGAGCCTCTATTTAACTGCCAGTTTGGGTGTTTGTAATGGCAACATTAACATTTTAATTCATGAGATTTAATTTTTAATGTCGCTGATATTTTTAATGGTAGTTCTTTTATTTAGACATAAATTATATAATCTAAAACAATGTAATAAAGAGAAAAGATTTAATATTTTACCTGTTTGTTTGTTGTGCTTTCACGCTAAAAAGGCTGAACGGATTTGTATGAAATTTGGCACATGTGTAGGCAATAGAGGAATATCGAGATGAATACTTTTTATCTCGATAGTCCCACGGGATCGATACCTATGTGGGTACCATGGGGCGCAGCTAGTACAAAATTAAACCGACAACTGATTCAGTTCAAGTTTCCATGAATGGGGTTCAAACTATGTAACTATTCAAGACACTTTATTAATGACATTTCTGATATTTATTTTATTAATTTCAAATTGTAGGTCTGTACTGTAAATGTTTTTATCCTGTAATTGTTGTTCTTATTCAAACTTTTCTATTAACAGATAATAAGTAAAATCACTCCATCATATCATACTATGTTTTCTTACAATTTCCAAATATATTTTCTCCACATCTTCCTTCCTGTTATTATTTTCAGCTGATTAGACCTTAATTATTTCAACAAATCGTTTAATTATTTCAACAAATCGTTTAATTATTTTTCATTTCATGTTCGAACTTCTGATTTTTTTTTTAACTTGATGAAGTATTAAAGACGTCAGCAAAAAAGTTCAAGATTTTGGGAAATAGTTTACGACATTGATTTCTGATTGCATTAATAAATCAGACTAAAATATCTTGCCTTTGGTGTGCCTCATAAAAATAGGGTCAGTTTAGTCAAGTAAAATATTTATATCTTTTATTTTGGGCACAGGAAATAAGTTTCCATAGAGCAGTTATGAATTCAGGCCGGTAACCTTGAATCTTGTTCAGAAGTTTTTCTTGGAGAAAATTAATACAGGGTTGCAACTCCAGAATTTTTCGCTACGATATAGTTGATGAAATAACTTGCCAAACTACATCTATGTGTCTCACCCTTAATGAAAACACACAACAGACAAGAACATTGTAATTACGAGGAGTAAGAGATTTATTACACGAGGATAGGAAACTAACCACACGTGACCGAACGTCGCATTAGAAACATTATATAAAACGGAATTAAACCACACAAGACTCTACCTTACCATTATTGTAATTAACACCAATTTCCCAAGTGAAGGAAAAGGCTCTTCAGCTGTCTTTTTGCTTGTCCAAACGCGTGCATATGCATTCTTGTTCCATGTGTGAATACCTCGAAAGCGGAACATGTAGTAGTTAATTTTTGCGCAAAGCTCGGGCGAAAGAGAGGTCCGCTCATTTACAAATAGTTTGCTTAAGGGTGAAAGAGATAGGAAGAGTGGGGGTTAATTAATGAACGTGGAAGCCTGCGCTCTTTATTACTTTCGTGGCTGGACGCTAAGACGTCGTCGGTTAAGGAGTTTTCCGCTGAGAAAATATCGCTATAGTTAGATAGGGTTTGTTTTTCTTCAGCCACTCTAGGTAATATCATTTTCATACAGCAAACACGGTGATTCCACTAATAAAAGTTTTTGTAGCAATCTCAAGAGTAGCACTAATTGTTCGTAGTAGTTAGCGCTACGAAAATTTCATTAGCACGTAATTGCCCAAGTTAATTAAAAGGAAAAGTCGCCGCTATAGCGAACCTTTGCTAAGTCCACGAGACACCTGTTTAATTACATGGGATATCCGAAACTCCTACGTAGAACATTTCATTAGACGTCCAACCTTCAGACGAACTCACCCGACACCCAAATAAAAAAGGCGGGCGCTGCGAGAGTGTGGCTTGCACCTTAGCGTTTGTTCTGCTAGACAACTATTAGATTTAGTCGGGTAACCGTACAAATATAACCATAAATAGTGTACGCTTAATGTGGTGAATGTTTTCTTAATTTTATCCCGCTGCGTGTGAGTGTAGTGGTTAAGAAATTAAGAAAATGCTGTAACGTCCGCGCGCCACTTAAGGTCCCCCTTCTTAAGAGAGTATATTGTCTCGTACTCGGATGGTTTTTCTTCTAATAAAACTCCTTAACGTTTGTTAATGAGCGTAATAACCTCTTCTGTCTGTTTGTTTTGTTTTAATGAACATTTTTATGTTGTTTTCGTTTTCTTGATTAACAGGATTTATCTTTTTATTGCCCTTTTTATTAGCGTCGGCGGTTTTGAAGGAAATTAGTATGACAGCTGTTGTGATTCATAAGATTTGTTGAGTCCATTTTTGTCAAAGGTGTTGGATAGGTCACTGTTCCAAATATGTTTAAAAAAAAATTATACAACAAGAATTATTAAGACAACTATGGAAGAAATAGACGTGTTGTTACGACCCTAAATAAATTTGGATATAAGGGAAAGACAATGATGACTGATTTCAAATATTTCTTACTTTCTTTTCAGTGTAATCTGGTCACAAGAACTCGATCTTTTCAAACTTCAGGCTTATTTTAAAGAACCTACTACTGAAGGTCCCTGTATATACATGAGTGCACATATCGATCGCCGTCCACTAGATAAACTCAAGAGTTATATTTTAGTGGAATGCAATTATAACCGACCGGGGTGTCACTAGGGGAGGAGCACACTGTCACCACGCACTCGTACATTCAAATATTTGTATGTACACCCTGTCTGTGTGTTCGTGTAGGGCTGGCACAAGTAGGTCCAAGGGTTGGTGGTTTGTGCATTGCATTTGTAAAGAAATTCAGAGTATTCCTTTTTCAAAGATTTGGTTTTCAAAACTTTCTGCGCATTTTGTACTAGTTAGGTCATTAATGCATTGGGTAGCTAAAGCTTTTTATTAACTTTACTGTGTACCAAATTGCCTGATGAAATAAATATGAGAAAAAATACCATGACTTCAAGTATTCAAGTATGAATTTCATTCATTTCGAGTGTAGTCAATGGAGTGGCCAATTGTAACTTTAAAACCAACCACGCTTTGTTTGAAAAAAAAAATCAAGAAAAAAATACTTCCCCGCCCGATTGCGTATAAAGGGTCTTTCAAACAGGGGCGACACGCGACGCGACACAAAGACACCGCTCGTCGCGCGACGAGCGGTGTCTTTGTGTCGCGTCGCGTGTCGCGCCTGTTTGAAAGAGCCTTAACAATTCATACGCAAGCATTTTTACCTACGTAAATAACTTTCAGAATACCGATATTGATTCCAATATTCTGTTATTGTACCAAAACGAGAATACCTGTAAAACGCGTTGTTCCATAACTTTTTAATTAGTCGAGATTTTTAATTTACATTCTTTATTTATTCATTCTTTTTCGGTAATGATCTATCCGAATTTCTCAAAAATATTTGGCCTTGCTCTTAAGGGGGCGGCGTGAAAATTCATTTTCTGTTGCAATGTATAGTAGATCAATGTCGTAGCAATTTCGTAGCACTTTGTAGACCCTCGATCTAATGTTTTAAAATTCTAAATACATCACTTTAATACTTTTATAATTTTTCAAACGGATTATAATCTTCCTACTGCACCTCTATATTAGCTCAAGTGCCAACCCTAGCATCACATAAATGTAACCGGACGTCACCCTAAGGATTAGTGGCGTGGCTATGAGATTACCACATCGGGCGCTAATGAAGAATCACCGATTGCAATTAATAATTAACTTTATTTATTATTATATTCTCTTTGAAAATTGGTATGAAAAATTATGGAACTTTATGGATGTGTCCTAGAGGGTGGAGTGCCTGTATAAAAAAAAGTGAGGTTTAACTTTTTTTTAAATAGTGATGTCATTTTATTTTCAGGGTTGTATTGCAACGAGTACAGCTTCTATAGAAAAATAATGTAAATGTAACTATAGTGTTAAATAGAAAAATTAACACACATTACGTAAGTGCCATATGGTGTGGTAATAACTCAGAAAACAACGATTAAATATTACTCTCTGCTACATTATGGTAATAACAGAGAATTCCATAAAATCATGCAAGCTGTCGCAGTATTCTAACTAAAAATAACTTCACAGTCTTTCTCTAAAAACAGAATAAAAAATGGGCCGAAATCATCCATGAACATTGTGTTGTCAAACAAACTTAGAAACAAAAGCTAAATTTACAAAATTAACAACTGTTGGTTATGACAGCTGACAGGGCAATTTAATATAATTTTTACATGTAACTAAAAACATATTTCATACACAAAACTAAACGGTTGAGAGCGTTAATATCCCTTTATTTACGTACAAATTTGTCTAAAAAACATGAAAGTTAAACAAGTTGCATTTCACTACTTACTCGTACAAAAACAATCCAAAGGGTCGTCAGCGACACTTTGCCGCAATTAATTCAACGTATGCAAGTTCATAATTCACGTAACATACTCATCGCAGATCGTAAATAACGTCTAAATTAATGCTTCGAGACTCGAACAACTTTTGTTTACATTTCAGACGCGAAACGTCACATGTATCCGACTTTTGACAGATGATCATAAACTAACACAAGCGCAGAACATTTACATACGCGGCTCGGACGCGACGAGTCTGCATGCAACGGAACGTTCCGCGTGCTAATGTAAATATTCTTTTGATTTTGTTAGTTTTGCGTTCCGTTTTCAGCTCGTTTTTCGTGTGTCCGTCACACAGTTTGCGTTAGTACTGACCACAGCTTAGGGCGCCGGCCATGCGGCGGTGTGCGTGTGTGGAGCTTTCTGCACGCGATCACTTGGAGCTTTAACGAGTGGGGCGTGCGTCTGTGTGCGTAAAAACTTTACTTGTGGAAGTATCAGACTAGACTCATTGACTGCGGCCCTTATTGTATGAATGTGGAAAAATTATAGTGTCGAGTATTTTGCCTGAAACAGCCATGCGTATTGTTTATGTCTTCGGCTAGAGCACTTAAGTCTCCCAATTTGCGGAGGACGTTAATGTCACAGTGCTTTGTTTCGAGACGCATTATATCTTACAAAGTACTGTAATTAAAATGATCGTGGCACTGAGCAATGTTAATTTTGTTTTTATTTTCGATTTGTGGAGTTTACAAATGGCATTGAGAACTTGCTTCGTGTGATTAACTTAATTAAACTTATTTAATTTTTATTTGTTTTGTAATATAATTCCAAGATCATCTTTGTCGTGATCTTCTTCAAAGGCTGCAAATAAAATATACTAAAAAAATCACAAGCAAAAACAAATGAAAATTGAATATTCAAAAGTCGTTCTAAAAAAACGTCATCACAAATTCAATTAGGGTTCATTCGCGGACACGAATTCAAAAACCGAACAGACAAAACGTCAAAGAACAAAACGCCACTTTCATAACAAAACAACTATAAAGGTAAACGTTAATCATGAATAGTGTGAACATTTGTAAGTTAGTATATCATGGCAAGTCAAAACTTGGTGCTTGCATTCTTAAAGTTGAAATTGCACATTTATCACTGCGGACCATGCGCTCGATGGTCCATTAAGAGATTTTTCTGAATCATAAATCTCACTTCGCCTCATCTCGCTTCGATACTACAGATATGGAGTAAACAGGAATGCGAGCTCCTGAGATATTGTCTCGAAGTTAGTGCAAAGATATCATATACATTGTTTTATTCGATATGAATTATATTGTTAAATTTTTATGATATTTTCTGTGGACTTGTATTATATTTAATTAATCGTTTTTCTGTTGAGTTTAAAAAGCATATTATTAACGATCATTTAATTGAAATAAATTAAGTTAAAAAAAAAAACATAATTTTTATCTTAAATTGTAATAAACTATGCAGTTTATATTTATAGCTAATTAGCTATTTCTACGAAAGTGTTAATCAGAAGCTATAAAAATATCAAAATGTTCTATAATTTTTGAACGGAACACCAACAATACCAATAAATATTGGAACACTATTGTAAACCCAGCCAGTATGTAAAAGCTTGATGAATTCGATTTATGAATAAAATGATCAGCGCTTTATGCACCTGGATTGCTGTACAAAAGTAAACCTTACTCCATAGAGATAAAATCCAAATTTTTATTAGTAAATCAAAGTTCTATAGAAGTCTTTAAGCTATCATGTATTTTGTTCTAATTATAAGTTAGGTCGTTTAATTATTGCTTACGTTTTTGTACTTACGTCATCGGGCCACGCCTGGACGGTTCAGTACGTACTTATGAATAAAGACTCTTTTGTTTATCCTTCTATGAGAATTCCATAATGAATTGATTGAGCCGTTCGATGGAGGAAGTAATTAAATGATGTTTTGCTGTTAGGTAGTAAGGGTTTTGTGTTTAAGTACATCCGCTTACCGTCCAAGTAATTAGCTTTGTATTTCAATTTATGTTTTACCAACGTATTTATTAATCTATTGGTTTCGACTAACATAGGTCCGGTTGAAAGCTGCCTAGCCTTTTTAAAACTATGTTGAGGTCAGAATCTAGGCTAACTGGATGTGACTTACCTACTCCTAACGTGACGTGAGCACGAATGTTAGACCAATTGTCAGAACTTTCGGAAATCTTGCTTCCTATTAGTAACGATTGACAATTAAGCAGCTAAAATTCGTAAAAAAAATTGAGAAGTAACCCATAGTACGTTTCCGGTCCATATTCTTGACCACCCCTTTCGTCTATAGTGGATGTCGATCAAGACATTGTCCACAAACAGGGACACTGCCAGATAGATAACACGTAAACGAAGACTGTCGTAACTTCAAAATCCTTTGACCTTGACCTTGGTCAACATCCGTACATCCATACAGAATATTATAAATGCGAATGTAATCTGTCTGTTTGTTACCTTTATACGCTAAACGGATTCGAATAAAATTTGAGACACGGACAGACCATGACCTTGGTTGGGACATAAGATATTTTTTATCCCGATAGTACATTCCCGTGGCATAATTCCCGACCGCTATGCAGGCGAAGCCGGGGGCAAAAGCTAATATTTCAAGTCAAGGTCACGCAGCCAAACCTAAACATTTCAACCAACATTGTCTTCCAAACGTTCATTTGACTTTAAAGTTTCATATTTCTTAATATTTAGAACACTTTTCTGGTTTTGATAATACAGTACAAGACTGACCCGTGCCGCCTTAATAAAAACACGTTCAACTCTTTCATAGTCTAATTCAATCGAGTCAATACTTAACGTGTCGCAGGATATAATTTAAAAATAATATTTTATCGCTAACCAGTTATAATAATGTTAAAATTAAATAGCTTTGCCGGCCACATGGCGTGGAAAGGAAGTGCGTATCGGCTGTCAGCCCTGCGTATAATGAAACGTGCTCATTTTCTTTCAACTGACCAGTACAATGAAGACAATGAGATACAACGCGTCGTGAGCTCATCCGGAGGGGCATTTCAAATTCGTTTGAGTTTTTGGCTTATTTTATTTTTGAGTCTTTTTGGATTCACACTTGGTTTGCCAAATAATTTGGCTGAATGAAGTTTGGTGTGGATAAATTAGAATTTTGTATTAGTTGGTTAACTCCTTCAAACGCTTATAAATAAATCAATACGTTCTAAGTACGTTCCTAGTCCAAAATTTAGAATTATGGTAGAAAATGCACGAAATATAATGGATTGAAGGAGTGTTATTCTTTGCATCATGAATTTTCAAAAGTTCCTAATACTATGCAAAATGTATCTTTTAATCTCACTAATTTCAAACATAATTCCTCTATAAAAATAAGCACGTTAACATTCTCGCTACTGTTTTGTTTAATAATTATTTGCTGCAAAGTCAAACATAAATCTGGGAGGACTTAGCAGCTCTAAAGGCATGTTAAGATGATAGATAATATATGTTATTCGTCAGCGTAAGAATGGCGAGTTTACAGCGTAACACGGACAATCGCGACGCGCACAGTTTTACAACGAGGGCGGTTAAAAAGCTTCGCGTTAAGGCGAACTGCATTTACACCGAAGTGTGTAAATGTGTGCAGAAGGATGAAGCAGAGTTGGATGTTTGATTTTTTTAAATTTTCAATTTATTTAATAGGGACTTGCACCATTAATAGGTCATATCAACTTCATCATTTCCTTAAGTAAGTTACTAACAAATTTTTCTTAAGACTATTAAAAAAAAACTTATCATAAATAAGCTTAGCTTTATTGCTTACACGGTAAGCCAGAATACATTGAGAGAGGCATTAAGTCCGCCTTTGTACCTTTTTGAGTGTGAAAAGTTTTAATAAATAAATAAATTGAAATTTACCCTAATCGAATGCACTTAATTTTATTTTGTTACATAAATGTTGCCTTTCAAAATTATTGCGAATACAATCTGTAAGGTGGCGGTGTACAGGATGTCTGATAATCGAGTGAAATAATATCAGTCTATTATTGGCCCACTGCAGAGCAAAGGCCTTTGCTCATACAAAGAAGGCACGAGCATTGATCACCACGCTTGCTCAAGACCAGTTAACGATTCCAGACGTTGAGTTGATTATTAAGACGCAGATATATGCCAGTGACCTTGAGTGGTTAGCTTGCGTATTCTGTACTGACCTCACGCAACGCGTTGTATGTCCAGCCAGTCATAGGATTCGCCCATCAAGGAGCGCTGTCCCAAATTAGACGCATTATTTATGTATTACACATAAAAAGAAAAGGTATTTTAATAAAACGCTTATACTAAAAAAAATAACGATTAAATTATCTTTAAAATGGTGAACGTTTTAGAAAATTACGCTTGATAAATTTTGCGTGATTCTCAGTTTTTTTATCCCCGTTAGACATAATTTTACAAATTAATTTCACTATGTAATATAAACATAATCCAAAATATTCATATATTCGGTTATTAAAAAAATGCTCTAATTTAACATAATTTTTTTTCAAACCATTTACACTACTCATTTAGACGTGATTTTCTGTATAATAACATTAAAACTCGGTTATCGTCACCTTTTAACTGCCCGCAACTTTGTCCACGTAAAATTTGGCCCCCAACCCACCGCGTCACAACCCATCGCACGCCCGCGCTATTACTTCGTTTTCACTAAGCGTTCTCTCTGACTTTTTTCTTTTTGCGCTGCTATACTGAACGAATACTGGCTCACAGGCTGATGTACCAAGCTTAGCCTGTGTTAGAAAATACTATTTCTGGTAGCTAAATCTTCTTCTTAGACTTTGGCTTCGAGGCTGGAACCTTCAGTAGCATCCATCAGCTTCTGTAACTGTAACAGGCAACTGGACTAACTGGACACGATATTAAGAGCCCCATTGTTTGTGGGACAGCACCACCTTTATTTAGTACACTCCAGATTCAGATTATTTATTTGTAAACATAGGTTACAGATACACAGGTGTGTGAGATGTTACATTTTTGTAAGTTCTCTATGCTTTGTCACTAGGCGAACAAATGTTAGTATCAATTTTAAATATTTAATTATTTACTTCACAAAAAATAAAAATTATAGAAAAAGCTAGAGTGTTGGCTAAATCAATATAATATTCCCCTTACAATCAATTAAATTAATTAAAACTACAATGTCAAAACAACTAGGTTCCAAATTAATAAAATATTTAAAAAAATGTCAACAATAAAAATTTAAGATAAAACAGAAATGTCAGAAAAAATTAAATACGATAATGACAATTAATCAAATTAATACAAGAGTGTCAAAAATAATAAATCAATTAAATATATTTAGATTCCAGGGCGGATTCATCTGTGATACTTCATCTGGGCAGGTTTTCCTTGCTTCGACATACCTGGGTCCGTATCAGTATATTTAAAGACTTCCAGGTAAGCCAAGGCAACTGATGTCAAGGTGGGACATTCTCAGACGATTTTTTTTTCACATAGTTAATTTATTTTCTACGGACTGCCTCGTTGGTCTAGTGGTAGCAAGCATGAGGTCCTGGGTTCGATTCCTGGGTCGGGCAAAGTGTAATTGGGTTTTTCTGTCTGAAATTTCTCAGTAGCAGCCTAAAGTCTGGATATGTGCCCGGTTGATGGCAATAGGCTCGCCCCCTATTACATGGGACTTAAACATAACTGCCGAAATGTGGGTTTACTATAGGTACACCTCTACCTAACCCTTCGGGGATTACAGGACTGATGTTATATTTGTGATTTATTTACATTTTTGTTCTCTTACGCATCTCCTCAACATGCATCTTACAAATCGGTGTGAAGACGTTCCCTTTTAAAATTGAAAGTGACGTAAGTGCTGTTTTAGTGCGCAATCGGCGGGCAAAAGTCGTAAATCAAAGTTTTAGTGTCGAAATGTTGGGATGCGTTGGCCACTGGGGTGGCCAGCTTTAAACATTTTTTTTTTTAATAAAAAAGGCGTAAGGAATAAGAAACAATATGACATTCGGCCAGTATTCGACTATTGTTCGGAGATGTATTATGTGCATGAAAAAGTATGCGTTACAAAGTTGTGGGTTCTTATGAATCTAACAATTGAAGATCGCAGATTTGATTCTTGCTAAACACACTGAAGTTTTGGTACAATTATAATTAAAAAAGCAACAGCCTTTCGAAGAAGGGGGGGACAAAAATGTTACTGAATTGCAAATAACAAGTTGACCCTATAATATTATCTGAATATTTTTTCTTAATTAAAACAATGTCAAAAAAAAAACTCTCTCACTGTAAATTACAATTAAGTCGTTCCTCTATGTATTTTACTGTGTGTACATAATAAATATTATATATATATATAAATATTATATATAATAATATTCTTATTTGTAGTTTAATTATTTGTTTGAGTTAGCTATGTTACAATACAACATAATTTACTGAGTACAAAATCAAATTAAATAAAAAATAAAACATTTTTCAGTAGCGTCAACTAGTAAATTAATATATTTGGTATTTGAAATAATTTATAGGATTATTTTAGACACTACTGGTATTAAATTTTTTAACGTATTTCGTGGACATTTGCAAAAATAACTTTAATGCAGCTATAAATTCAAATTCTGTCTAGTTTATAGCGTTCTTGCAAAAGAACTACGACACTGGAGAAATTTTAATGACTCTTCTTTTATGTTATTGATTAACAGTTTGAATATTCTTAAAAAAAAATTCAGACAATATAATATTTTTTTAAATGTGGTTATTGTTATCCACAAAACAATTAGAATCAGTGGAAAGCTCTTGAATACATGACGTCCCAGCACCTTTATTATCTTTAAAATAGGAAATTTGGAATTTCTAATATTTTTCTAACACACAAAAGAAAAAAAAAGAAAAAAAAGAGAAAAACAACACACAAGTCACAACATCGTCGTTAGGAAACAGGCATGTTTTTTTTTTGGGTGGGAAATTATCAAAAAATTTCGCGTGCTGACTAAAACTCACCCGTGTTCCTTCAGTTGCCTATATTACCAGGGGCCACGGTAATCCTTTCGGACAATAACTGCAACCCCGGCAGGAATTGGCCCTATCGGACCCCTTCAATTGTGACAAGCGGCATGCCTGAGAGATATTTCTCAGCATGTGAAGCCAAGTCAGAGGCCCATGCGTGGCATAAAAGCTCTGACACCATGCTAGTCACTAACCACACGATAAAGAAGAAAAATACCTAGTTGATGGAGGGTTTAACAATCACCACGAACACTGAAACCTACATAATTTACACACATACCCATACTAGTATTGTAAATGCGAAAGTAGGTAACTCTGTCTGTCTATCTGTCCTTTTAACGGCTTAACGGCTTATCGGATTTCGATGAAATTTGGCATAGAATTCCCGATCTCCAAGCTGTCAAAACCGAAGGCAAAAGCTAGTCCTAGATAAAAACAAGTTCCTCCCACAACATCCCTACATTTAAACCAAAGTAGGTACTCCACTATCTGAACGGTATTACTTACAGAGTTTTATCATCAAAAGTAGGATTCCACTAACAAAGTAACCATGTGATATTAAAGCCAATTGATAGTCGACCCAGGTGGGCGACTAAAATCCTACAGAGTAATAATAGTCTCGTAAAGGTTTGTACATAATGATGTATTTTGTAAGGGGTCTAATGTGACATAGCGAATTATAATGGCTGAATTTGGATATTATGATGTAATGTATTGAAAGGTGAAGGATATTCTGTTTATTCATGTGCCCATTTTTTATCTCAACCCCTTTGAGATAAGCTTGAATAGATATTGTATTTTATTTTGGGAAGATTAGACTGTGTATTTGCTAATACCATAGCATAATCAGCCTATACTGTTCCCACTGCTGGGACACAGGCCTCCTCTCTGTGAGAGAGAGTGGGCCGTAATTCACCACCCAGTGCGGGTTCGTGAATGTCACATGTCTTCAAATTTTCTTTTCGCTCTAGGACATGCCGGTGTCCTCACGATGTTTTTATTCACTGTTTTAAGAGCAGTTGATGAAATATGCGCACCCGTAAGTCGCGGCCGTTGCCACTGGGCCACCACTGCTAATACCATAAGGTTAATAAAAATAGGTTTCTTTTTGTATTCAACTTGAAAAATTACACAACAGCTGATTCTGTGGAACTTGTCAATAATTTGATTGTGGCTATTGGTTTTCTGTTAACCTCACCTAACCCTGCGTTTACATCCATAAACAAGTTTAGATACATGTTTTCAACAAGTCTTGTAAAAACATGTCGTGTATGAAACATGTATCTACCTATCATACATGTACTGGCGTTGTTTCAGACATGTTTTGTTGACCTTTTGCATATTTCTGACAAGTTTTTTATACAGCTAATCTTTTCAACTGGTTTTAGGTGTAAACGATATACGAAAACAGTATACACAATATGAAGAAAATATGTTTGAGTACAGTTGAGATTTGAAAGCAATGTTAAAGATCATCAGGGAGTCTAGTTCTCGGTTTGTTTTACCAAACAAAATGGAATCCTATTGACTTCAGAACAGAACTCAGGTGTAGGCGAATCGTAATCTCAATCAACTCAGCCTATCACAGGCCACTGCTGGACATAGGCCTCTCCCAGGCAGCGCCATAACACCTGCACCACCAGCACGTACTGCATCCAGTCTGACCTAGGCATCTATTTAAGGTCTTCGGTCCATCAAGCTGAGGAGCGTCTCATATTGCGCAGTCTCCACTTCAAGACTCGTCTGCTCAGCTGGCCATCGGTCTATCGACAAACATGGCCAGCAAGCAAGCTGCTTACACTGCAAGCTCTGTCGATAACTCCGGTTCTTTTCCGGATAATTTAATTTCTGATCTTATCCGTCAAAGAAACTCCGAACATAGCCCGCTCCATAGCGCGCTGAGCGACCTTGAATTTGTGGAACTGTCCGACTGTCAGTGTCCAATCATAAACAATAGAAGCCCAATCCGAGTGAAGCCGAGAAAGCCCGAATCGAGTTGTATTTAAGTAAGGAGGCCAAATGCAGTTCATTTCGCCTCCTTACTTAAATTCAACTTGATTTTGTAACACAGCCTTATATGAGGCTTGCTCTATTAATTGTCATATTTACAACTTTCCCTAGAATAAGTAACTGGAGATGAGGAATAGTGTTACTTGATTTTACATCCTTTCTCGGAAACTGAGCGGAATTTAATATAATGTTGCAAGAATTATGTAGCTAACAGCGATGCTTTTGTTTACATTTCTTGGAGAATATCGCACCATTCATCAAATCGTTCTATTTCTTGATCTTCCATACAATGGGTAGTTTTTGTAAACAAGCGTTTTGGTATGCATGCTTGGCAGCTACTTGGCTCCTTCTTATTGAGTTAAAGGCATTTTGGAGACCTCTTTATTTACCTTAATGAATTGTTATCTACTGCCTCTACGCTCAGATATGAGAAGCACAGTTGGTGAAATATTTTTTTACTAGATTCGTCTACAAGAAGCGTGATGGTTAAACAAAGTTGTAACGCCTAGACTTTCAAGAATATGCCAATAGCAGAACTCATTAAAGAGTACCGCCACATATTAGAAAACAACTAGAAACCCACATACAAATGCATTTCAAATTCCAATACCGCATTTCTTCGCCACCTAATTCTGCCGTACCCTTCACAGCGTACAATGGAATGTAAAACACAAGACAATCGCTTGCCTCCCTAATGAGTGGTAAGGCACAAAAGGTGATAGTCGACGATTCATTTAGCTTGCGGTTACACGCGTGCAAATGCGTGCGGCAATATGCAGCGCGTTCACATAATTAATAGCGGTTTCAGTTTTCTATTGCAAATTGTAATGTTTTTGGATTAGTAGGGGAATTGAAGTGGGACGGAATTATGTGGTTTGTATTTCAAAGAATCAACGAACACGCTATTTTGCCACACAATTGGCTAGCCTCACAAAACGGTGTGACTGACTAAAGGGGACTAAATAATTTGGTCAGAACTTACTAGCCTTCGAGAGAGTCAGCAGTAGCCTCTATCTATGAAGATCTTGTGTATCAACAGCAATTAAAATTGAAACACCTATCAGTAGATATTATAGGTGCTGCAATCACATCAAGTCCATTAGGACATACACTGCAGATGCTGCAGCGGATGTTAAGGCGACGATAACAGATTTTAATGATGATAGATGACGTCTAAACGAGTAGTGTTAATGATTTGGAAAAAATATATGTTAAATTAGAGCATTTTATAAATATTTTAATATAGGCATATTTTTGATTATTTTTATATTACATAGTGAAATTAATTTGTAAAGTTAGGTCTAATGCGGATAAAAAACTGAGAATCGCGCAAAATCTATCAAGCGTATTTTTCTAAAACCTTCACTGTTTTAAATATTATTTAATTATTGATCTTTTAGTATACGTGTTTTATTAAAATACATTTTTTGTATAATAAATTAATAATGCGTTTAATTTAGGACAGTGCTCCTTGATGGGCGAGTCCTATTACTGGCTGGTGGTACAACGCGTTGCGTGAGCTCAATACAAAACACGCAAGCTAATCACTCAAGATCACTCTCATGTATCTGCGTCTTAATTTGCAGAATTATGGATGATTCACGAAGGTATGCTGATTTAATAGAAATTCTGATGACAGTAAACTAGTTGGTGCTGCTTGTTTCACGGTGGTTGACTTTCCGTCAACTGATTGGAAATGAATGGTAGACTTTCATCGCATTAGGTACCTTATTCTATAAGTAGATGTTTAGTGCAATCACTGACTTCAAAGTCCTAAGTGGTAAGATAATTAGCAGAAAAATACTGAATAGCTGATAAACTAATGCATTGAAATGCCATCTAAAAGTACAATTTATACTCGTAGCTCTGTATAGGTACTAAAACTACATACCACAGTGTAGGAGCGATTCATTTATTCTGCGGTCGGGAAATGCATGTAGCAATGTGACCGCGATTATTAAGCAATGCGTTTTCATAATTAATTGCATTTCACTGATCGTGTTATGGGTGCATAATATACACTACATTTAAATATAGAACGGTATTTATTTAAAAAAGAGGAATGACACTGGCCATTGACATTATAAAATGAAGATTAACTTTAGCACAGAACAAAAGAAGAGCGTTTTGTATCCCAACCTTCTTCGTTATGTTTTCCATTTTCAAACCAACTGCAGATTCATTGCAAGAAGAGGTCATGTTTAAATATAAACTCGTAAGCAATGATGTAAAAGAGAAAGTGATAATTGTATGTTTATCTTAATAAACACTTAACGTTTGCATCGTCATCCGTTTTGGCGAGGCCTGGTACAACGCATTACGTCTTCCTCAAAAACAGTTGCGAATATTATTATCTTGTTAGTTTTATCGAACAAAAAGTGAACTTCATACGATACAATTTTCACAGGATACTGTCGTGTATCACTGCTGTCAAGCGTCATCTTTGATTAACTTTTATCGACGAAAGACACCGGAGTAACGACATGTCCTATACCGGAGAATCTTAAATCTGTAATCTTCACTTTTTGCATTCCCTCCCGCCTCGGGCGGCTATAACGACACAATAAACGTATTTTATACGCGCTCACACTTAACGTTTATATCGCCTTATAAGTAGATCGAGAAATAATAAAACTAAAGGAGAGCGAACATCAAGAAAGCAATAACATCATTATCATAGCGAGTCCTCTATCTCTTTCCAATAGGTTTCACCCCTCCCTTGGCCCCGCCCACCGCGTATCTCCTCTGTCACCTGTATATCTCGAAACATTACACATATGCAAAACGTTAGCGCTCGCATCTCGTCGCACACATACAGAGACTGGTCGCCTACACACTATGCGAAATATGCAGCTGCAACTTTGCTGTGTGCACACTACGGTATAAATCTGCGAGATAAAAATTGTGCTATATTGCCTCACGAGTGTGTTGCCCGGACGTGGTATCCTTTTTTGTTCCGATAGCCTGTAGGCGTGCCTAGTAAGTTGTTTGCACCTCGAACAGTGGTCGATATTTCAGTCGTGTCATCGACGCGACATCTCTTATAAAATATTGGACTCGCGTCCATTCTTTATGCTGTTTGAAATTGTATTTGATATCAATACTTTTCTTAGAATGTTTGCCTTTGTTTGATATGGGGTCTTCATTAAAATGCCTCTGAACACTGAATTGTTTGAGTGTAATGTTCGTGAGAACAGCTGGCCTTGACTTACTTTTACGTAAGCATTAAAAATGTAACTTATTATGTAGATTACAATTTTTATTATATCTTGTACCACCCACAGTCTTGTCTGGTCTGGTGAAATGACCTTTATTCAATTATTTTATTTTACCGAACGACATCGCAATCAGTTTAGTGTAAACAAAACCTGATCATGTCTTACAGGGTAGGGTTCTCTAGAGTCCGATTGGACCTGCACTCTATATGCTTTTGATTGACTACTGCTTTTTTTTTTTTTTTTGAGGGTGGGAAATCATCAAATAACTTCTCCCGCTCTGGGCGGAGCGGGAGGGCGTGTCAGACTCTTACTGACTAAAACCCACCCGTGTTCCTTCGGTTGCCCTGTCGCCGGGGGCCACGATCTCCCTTTCGGTTTTCTTCGCAACCCCGGCAGGCATCGGCCCTAGTGGACCCCTTCAATTCTGCTGACATCTCTTTGAGGCGCGCGTGGAACACAACGCGCCGTCGACCCGGGCCTGGTCCTTATCGGACGGTGAGCCACCCATTGCTCACCGCCCGCAAGCACGCGCCTACGGTGGCCGGAAATCGCCTCGCGATTCCCGACGCCCTGGGCGTCTCCTCCTGCGGCGGTTAGGGGCGTGAGGGCGCGAAATTTGCCTCTCCCTCACGCGTTCCGCCTCCTCCTTTGCGAGCATTACCGCTTCGCAGAAGGAGGTGACGGCCTCCCATTTCCTCTCGCTCCGTACCATGGCCTGAACCAGGGCCGGACGCGAGAGATCACCGCCGCCGATCGCCTCCGCGAGGACACGGCGATGCTCCGCCCAAGCTGGGCAAACCTCCACCGTATGCTCCACCGTGTCCTCCGGGCGATCCACACAATGGTGACACCCGGGCGTTTCCTCCCGCCTTATCCTGTGCAGGAACCTCCCGAAACAGCCGTGTCCGGTGAGGACCTGCGTCAGGCGGAAGGTGAGGACGCCGTGGCGCCTCTCTAGCCACTCCTCAAAGAGGGGTCTTATCGCCGCAATTGTGGCGTGCCCAGCGCTGGGTTGCGACAATCGCACTCTCCATGACGCCATGAGATCCCGCCGGAGCTCCGTCCGCTGTGCCGCGATTTCTCGCGGCAGCGGAGTTAAGCCCCGGTGATTGACTACTGCTGAGGATGCTATTTCTCTATATTTTGTTTCGACTTGAAACCTAGATCGAGTCTATCACGGGATTCCATCGTTCTAATTTCAGTTACCACAAAACATCACACACAGTGGTAGTGATAGCCTAGTGGTGTGACCGTCAGACTGCCGAGTCATAGGTCTCGAGTTCGAATCCAAGGCACGCACCTCTGACTTTTCGGTTTCATGTGCGTATTGTATAATTATCACTTGCTTTAAAAACAGAGAAGGAAAACATCAACATGCCTGAGAGATATTTATCGACGGCATGTGAATCCAAGTCAGAGGCCTATGGGCGGCTTTAAAACTCTGACACCAGGTTAGTCACTATCCACACGAAAAATAGAATCACACACACATCAAATCTTTTACTAACTGTTTATACTCTTAAAAATCCAGAAGAATTTAAAAAATTCATAACGCACAACTCCAAAATACAGTTATCAATCACCATGCTACCACAACGCTCACAATTTTTCGTTCCATACAAATTTGTTCGACTATTAAATTATAAACGATTTCAGAGCACCAGCGATAATTATTCGCATTGTATATGAAACAGTTAGGCCTATAATTACCGGACAGGCTGATTCGACGTATTGTTCAAATGATGACCATCATGTAGGAACGTAAAATATGATTCGTGTCAGAGCAATTATGTGTTCTGTTATTATATATGATGTTTTGTTTCGATGCATGGACAGCAGTTATTTGTATAGTGCTATAGTAATATAATTATTTTTTTTTGTTTCTGGTGTGGTCTTTTTTTCGTGTGGTTAGTCACTAACCTGGTGACAAAGTTTTAAAGCCGCCCATGGGCTTCACATGCTGCCGTCGAAAAATATCTTTCAGACATGCCGTTTCCTCACGATGTTTTCCTTCACCGTTTTTGAAGCTAGTGATAATTATACAATACGCACATGAATCCGAATAGTCAGAGGTGCGTGCCTTGGATTGGAACTCGAGATCTAAGACTTGGCAGTCCGATGGTCGCACCACTAGGCTATCTCTACTGCTGCTGGTGTGGTGACAGTTCAAATGGTACCTTGTTGTGATGGTGAATATAGGAACTGAACAAGGACCTTCTATTTTCAAACCTTTCAGACCAAAGTGTCTTTTGATTAGATGCGTCTAAGGAAATTTATTGAACTACATTTTATTTAAGGGATTCTGGCTTCAGCTGCTGCGTCGTGATTATGAAGTACCTTGGAACAGTTAGATAAAAAAAAAAAACAATGGCACTCCGGGAGTGCCGACAGAAGTGAAAATTTGAAAAAAAAAAAAAATCGGCACCGCGGTAATTAACGCGTTGATGTCTTTTTGATGGTCAAAAGATGGTGTCGTCACGGTGTCACGAAATCAATCGTTTAGTCCCATCTCAAAAATGCCCAATGCGTCTAAAGAAGTATTCACTTAAAAATACAAGCAAAACCAGCCTATAGTGTTCCCACTGCTGGGACACCAGCCTTGTCTTTTCGAAAGGGAGTGCGCTGTAATCTACCACGCGGGCCCATCGCGGGTTCGTAGATGTCACATTTCTTAATTTTTTTTTGATAGCAGTGGTGATGACATTATTTACACAAAGTAAAACACCTGCCTGGGTTCAAACCCATGACCTATACTACCACTGGGCTACAACTGCTCCAAAAAAATTACATGTATTTAAAAAAATACAAAAGAAGTGGATATATTTAGTAACCTGTTCCGGTTAGCTATTTCTAAAGAGTCTTAAAAAAACCCTGAAAGAATAAAAAAAGAAGAAGAATCCTGAAGATTTCTTTCAGGGTTTTTTTTTAAGACTTAAGAAATAGTTAAGTGGAACGGGTTACTAAATATATCCACTTCTATTGTATTTTATAATGGATTTCCGCAAGGTCAAGCCTGAATCAAATGACTACATGTATTCATTCGAATCATATTATACCTTGGGCACTTAATTGTACTCTCTCATTGATACAGAATTTTTATTTTTTTATATTTTAGCCTACACTGTCCCATTGCTGAGCAAAGGCCTCCCCCAAACCCTTCCATGTCATTTTCCAGGGCCACCTCCATCCAACTCTTGCGATATGCGTCTAGGTCATCTCGCCACCTCTTCCTGGGCCGGCCTCGGTGTCGCCGTCCATCCTCAGGCACCCACCGTGTGGAAACTGTTGCACAACGGTCATGATGCATGCGGCTGACATAAGAAACAAAAATTGTAGACAATTAAGTAAATTCTCGGTAATGTTTCGATCTTTTTGAGGCTAATTGTGTCTATATGAAGATAGGTAAACAGCCATTACGCCAAATATTGTTTACATGCTCGTATGTAGATTAGTAGAGTACCTAATGAAGGACGATCATATACAGCACTAGCTGCCACCAGCGGCTTCGCCCGAGTGATATCGTTATAAATTATAACTTATGTTACTCAGTGATAATAAAGCATTCTCCTGGCGCAAGACTTGTTAAAATCGGTCCAGTAGTTTTTGAGTTTATTCATTCCAAACAAAAATACAAATCTTTTCTCTTTATAATAATAATGTAGATTAAATAAGACCCATAGAACAGTGTTGTAAACAAATACGTCAGTCATCGTTTATATACTAATAAGAAATTGGTATGTGTGACAGTTTAAACAAGTATCTAGAGCGTTCCTTTAGAAGTGACTACTGCATTGGTCAGTATAAATATAATTGTGTTGTCGATAATATGTGCCCATTTAATTAGTAGAAACATCTATATACTTATATATAAATTAAGGTCACTTTTGGTGTCTTTCTGTGTGACCACGTTGTTCTTCTAAACTATGCAACTGATTTTGATGCGGTTTTCATTATCATTTATTTCGAAAGGTTATATAAAACATTAAAACAAAAACATAAAACAAACAAAAACAACACAAAAACAAAACACATAACAAAACAAAACATTCAAAACATTATTAAAATCTCGATATAATGTTAAGTCTTAACAAGTACAATTTTAACAGTTACAATTTAAAAACCCCCGACATAAACATTTCATCATTTCTCTTTCCTACTCCATCACCAGACCCTGTTCACCATCTGTATATAACCTATTCATTGAGACCATTCCAATGAGCCCAAACACGATACCTGTGCTATAAGTTGGTAAGGGAGTTGGGTATCCTGCAAATTCCAGATAATACTGCAGCATCAGTTCAAGGATTTTCTTCTAAGAACATTGAAGTAGCAGAATACCAAATTTCAAATTGATCAGACCTGTGGAAGATACTCACATCCATTCATCAACTAGAATAGAACAGATAATAATCTTCAAACGGCCGAACCGATTTTGATTAAATATGTCTAAGAATCATCACTAGAAAATCTGCTTTCAAATAAAAAAAAACCGCATTCAAATCGGTTCACCCGTTTAAGAGCTACAATGCCACAGATAGACACACACACATAGCGGTCAAACTTATAACACCCCTCTTTTTGCGTCGGGGGTTAAAAACCTTTGAAACGGGGGCGGGTCGCGAGTCAAAATATGCGATAAACATACAGGCTCAGCCAGGTCTCGGTTCTTCACGAGCGATTTTAGAATTCATATTAACAGTTATATAATTCTAAGCTCTGAAAACCAGATCACTAATCCATTTGCACAAGGGATATGATGTTATGACAGCGAAAATGATGACGACATGTTTTGATTACATTTGCTTACGATTTCTTGCTTGTATGCTGCATGTCCATAGGGATGTCGTTGAATGAAACCGATTCGTTCCCTACTAGGAGCCTCTACTGACGGTGCACCACCGTAATGCCTTCCATCAAACATTCAAGAGCTCCTCCATATTTGTTGAGGATGGCTACCATGTGGTTTCAGTCGTTGAAAGTCCGAAATAACCTTTCGCCTTTCTAGACAATTCTAGACTACTGAGGAAACGCTTATATTATCTCCAAAAAACTTTGAACAAACGTAATCCAAACTGATAATCCAATATCATAATCAGCTTATAATATTCCCACTGCACATGTCTCCTCTCGGTGAGAGGGAGTGGGACGTAATCCACCACGCGGGCCCAGTGCGGGTTGGTAGATGTCACATGTCTTTGAACTTTTTGGTTGTAGGACATGCCGGTTTCCTCACGATGTTTTCCTTCACCGTTTTGAAATTAAATACACAAAGCAAAGCCTGCCCGGATACGAACCCCCGACCTACAACTCGTAAGTTAGGGCCGTTACCATTGGGTCACCAATTCTCTCGATAATCCAATATTCACTTCATATACCAACAAATAAAAGTAAATACTTTTTCGACATAGAAAATATTGATTTTTGAACCCGTTTGAAAAGAAAAGCCGCAAATCGGTAACATAAAACAGTGTACTAACAAAAAAGTCGTTAAATTTTTATAATCATGAATCGATTATTATTATTTTACGATCAAAAATCCGCAAACGAGTACATTATTGGTTTTGGCTTCAAAAGGGATCGTTTGATCATAAACGTTTCTATGTAAATATTTTTTCATTACTTTTCATATTTTAATTTTACATTAAGTTTACTGCCCTTGCATTAGACTTATTGAGTCATCATCCGCCTAGCCTTATCCCAACTATGTTGGGGTCGGCTTCCAGTCTAACCGGATGCAGCTGAATACAAGTATTTATGTATGTAAAAATGGTCACCCATCGACGGATAAGCCGCGGCAAGCGTAGCTTAACTTGATCGATCGACCTGTGCCGCTGTTATTACTGAGCCTCAAGCCAAGTAAGGACTAGTTATAGCATTAATTTTATTCTGTTGATCTCATAGGATATTTTTGAATGCCATAATCGTTATGGTTGGCCTTTTTCTTTGATGAGAAATTATCAAATAACTTCTCCAGCTCTGGGCGGAGCGGGAGGGCGTGGGAGACTCTTACTGACTAAAACCCACCTGTGTGTCTTCATTTGCCATATTGCCAGGGGCCACGGAATCCCTTTCGGACTTTCCCGCGACCCCGGCAGGTTACGCTTGGCCTTTTTTTTTGGGTGAAAAATTATCAAATAACTTCTCCCGCTCTAGGTGGAGCGGGAGGGCGTGTCAGACTCTTTCTGACTAAAACCCACCATTGTTGCTTCAGTTACTTATATTGCCAGGGGCCCAGTAACCCTTTTGGACAATAACCGCAGCGCAGAAGGTTGGCCTGGGGCAGTCATTGTGACAATTCATTGGATAAGCCTATATTATAAACGGCAGTAGACGTAATTTGACTGACATGGTGATGATGATGAGTTTGAATGATTTCACAGAAATGATTTTCAATGAAATCATTCTCACGTTCTTTTTTTTTTTAGTTAGGGCATCTCGTAGTTGACCTCTGAGATCATGACTACTTAACTGGGCTTTCTTATGTGTGCCTTAAGTTACTACACTTAAAACCTCCAGCCAGGGGTTATTCAAGTATGCTAATTAAAACTAGGTGAACGCTCGCTAAGACTACCCTCTGTGGGGTACGAACATTGGCTTAACGCCCGGGTGTCATCATTGTGTGGATCGCCTGGAGGACACGGTAGAGCATACGGTGGAGGTTTGCCCAGCTTGGGCGGAGCATCGCCGTGTCCTCGTGGAGGCGATCGGCGGCGGTGATCTCTCGCGTCCGGCCCTGGTTCAGGCCATGGTACGGAGCGAGAGGAAATGGGAGGCCGTCACCTCCTTCTGCGAAGCGGTAATGCTCGCGAAGGAGGAGGCGGAACGCGTGAGGGAGAGGCAAATTTCGCGCCCTCACGCCCCTAACCGCCGCAGGAGGAGACGCCCAGGGCGTCGGGAGTCGCAAGCCGATTTCCGGCCACCGTAGGCGCGGGCTTGCGGACTGTGAGCAATGGGTAGCTCACCGTCCGATAAGGACCAGGCCCGGGTCGACGGCGCGTTGTGTTCCACGCGCGCCTCAAAGAGATGTCAGCAGAATTGACGGGGTCCGCTAGGGCCGATGCCTGCCGGGGTTGCGAAGAAAATCGAAAGGGAGATTGTGGCCCCCGGCAACAGGGCAACCGAAGGAACACGGGTGGGTTTTAGTCAGTAAGAGTCAGTAAGAGTCTGACACGCCTTCCCGCTCCGCCCAGAGCGGGAGAAGTTATTTGATGATTTCCCACCCAAAAAAAAAAAAAAAAAAGGGCGTCAACCGGAGGAAAGACATCAAGGATGGGACGGGCTGGATCAAAATTTTGATCATGATTATAAGTCGGGGAATTTAAAGCTATGTGCTCAGCTGCAATAACTGCTGGCACCTCGTTATCGAGCAAGGGTCGGGGGTAGTATCATTTACTCGGGGACGCGGTCGCGATCGCAAAGGACCTCGGCAGCGAGGTTAGTCACACGTTCTCTTACACACGTTGTCTACATCTCTATTTATCCTCTGTCCTATCGCAGGTATGCTGGAAGAGATTTAGAAATAAGCATTACCTTTGTATGTATTTTTCTGTTCCTTTCGTCTCGTCTGTATATATATGTGTGTACATAAATGGTTAAATAAATAAATAATATTAATTGGTCTATCTACAGTTACACTATTCAACCACTTGTAAACACAAGCCAACATACAAGCTAATTGCACAAAATCAAGCGATAGACACAGCATGCAAAAACATTATTACATCATAGAAAACAACAAAAAAAACAAAACAATAAGTGTATAAGTACAGAAATGTCACATGATTGTTACACATTTTTTTTAAACCAGTGGCATTCCGGGAATGCCGACAGAAGTGAAAACTAAAAAAAAAAATACTTCCAAAACCTTTAAAGTAAAAATACTTGCGTAGAACATTGATCCGTAACGTAATATAAATGAAGAGCACAACCGCGTTTACAAAAATGAGGTATTGGTAACGGTGTCGCGAGTTCAATTGTTTTTTCCCATCTCAGAAATGCCCAACGCGCCTAAAGAAGTTTCCACTTCAAAAAAAAAAAAAATAACAAGACAGTAATTTACAATAGCCCGCGGCATCGCTCGTGTGAAGGTCAGACATTATCCCACGGGAATGTACTACCGGGATAAACAGTCCTATATGTTAATCTAGATTATAAACTATCCGTGCACCAAATTTCATAGAATTCCGTTCAGCCGTTTTTGCGTTATAGAGTAACAAACATCCAAACATACAAATTTTCACATTTTTTGTTAAGAAAAAACTTTTTACAGAAAAAAAAAACTTTCGTTTTTTGCCACAGACTTCCGAAATTAAAGTTATTTTTCACTTCTTAGTGTTTTTGGAAGTCAGTTGTTTTTTTTTTTTGTAAAAAGTTTTTATTTAACATTTTTTAGTTGTGGTACCTAACCCCACACAAATTCGAAATCCACTACATGCTACCAGTGACAGGAACTTATCATATCATCCACCTACTAAGTGGAACAAAATATGTATTATTGAAGCTAACTCAAAAAACTATCGAAGCAAAGTTAATAAAATTTATATGGGACCACCTCGAGAGCATACCCATACAAACAAAAAAGAATTTTCAAAATCGGTGCACAATGACGGAGAAATCGGCGGACATACATAAAAAAAAAAACTTACCCTACGAACATATAACCTCCTCTTTTTTGGAAGTCGGTTAAAAAGTTGGATTATTAGGAAATAAAAATCCAAGCTGGCTTTAACCCTGAATAATCTGATAGATTGCTAGTGGATTCCATATTATAGGTCAATGTTTTGTTGCACCATTCAAGGTGACATAATTTATAAAGATAATTTGTTTTGTCAAACCAAGGGGCATAAAACACATACTGGACCAAATTCTTATTGACTAAGTATTTTTAAACATTAACTAAATATGCTCATCTATTTACGTACAAACAATTTCTACTCCTATTAAAAGAAGTACTGACTTAATTATTTCATTATCTACTTCCCCACACCAGAAGGTTACCATACCCAAAAAACCACAGCCTTCACAAACATGATTCATTTTTTCACCCGTTAATTACAGTAGAACAACAATTGCGTGCGTGTGTAATTTTACGTTGTAATATTGTAATAATTACAATGTTTTAGATGAAACTGTAGCGCACAGTTACCAACCTTACATCCGCTTACCGTTCCTACAATTAAACATTTTAATCAATGTTGTAAAGATGAGGACTGTTTATAAATAATATGACGTTCATTTATTTTGTATAAAGGGTAATAGAACGCAGTTTTATAAAAAACCGGCCAATTGCGAGTCGGACTCGCACATAACTGATCCGTACCGTATTAAAATCGAGAAAAAACCTCGAAGAAAACATGTTTCTTTTATGGTTACCCCTTTAATTATTAACTTTATTTAATTTTTATTATTTGTTGTTATAGCAGAAATAGAAATACATAATCTATGAAAATATCAACTGTCCAGCTATTACGGTTCACGAGATACAGCCCGCTGACATACAGACCGACAGCGGAGGCTTAGTAACAGGGTTCCGTTTGGCACCTTTCGGGTACGGAACGCTGAAAACGGAACTTTGGTTTTCTGCGTTATCACAGGAGTAACATTGGCATAAATAAATAAAAACTTTTTAATTCAGACTTAAAAAATCGATAGTTTGAAATAAAAATTGAAATGCCAAATGGCTTCATTTTTGTTGTTTTTTTTAATGGTTTTTTTTTGGTCTAATTTTGTCTTCTATTTACTAAAAGATAAAAAGGCGATGATTACGATAATTACCCGCCAAATAATTAAACTGGCATCAACTGAGCTAGTGTTCCTTATGCAATTAATTTACTCTCAAAATATGGACACGCGTTGAACCTAACATAGGTAAAGTGATGTTAATAAGGAGAGATTCTTCATCACGCTTCCAAAAATGCACTGTCATATACATTGAATCTGTAGCCTCATTTAAACACAGACAAGCTTTCAGTACTAGGCTGAAAATTGTGCACGCAAGGAGTTGTACGCATCGATATAGTTGTACCTATGTTTTTTGCCATCGAACTCAGTCCGCCCTTAGTTCTTGACCTTGACCGACGCAACGTAATCGGGTCAGCTGACGTAGTGCAACCTTTTTACTTTTCAATACTTTGAAAAAAGAAAACAAATGTATCTTCTAGCTCTAATTTGTTTTTCGAACAATCTGTGCCTTAACAACTTAACATTTAAATAAACCCGCCGTGTCGTTCTTAGTTTAAATACGCGCGCACTAATTACTAAGCATTGCTTGAGGACAATTTATTTCCCATTAGCTTCAACCTTCGGATTTCGGTCGCCCACCTCAATATAGTGACGATTATTTTAATTTTGCTAACAACACTTTAATTACTGGCTTAAGGTCGTCTTGGTAGAATGAGGCCTACTATTAAAAGAGTTACTGTTGGTGTTTTTGGTTTGTTTGAGTGTTCATTTTCGAGAGGTTCAATGTCCGATCGTTATTTGTTTTTGACCGATAAAGAATGTGGCATTTCGATTAGTTTTCTTGTCAAACAAGCCATGTGCCCGATGGGATTCCCCATCAGCAAAAATGACGTACTTCCATATGAACTTTCATCCTATTTAACCCCTTAGAGGATGAATTTTCAAAAATCTTTCCTTATTGCTCACTTTCGTTATTTAAGGAATTCATGTGCTAAATTTCGATTCACTGTTTTTTTTTGTGATTTTTATTAAGTAGTTCATGTACTTGCATACTCGCAATACCACTTCCATTGACAGCTTTCAATCCTGCATAAGCTGAAATAAACGAGTGTTCATATCATAGGTTCATTGGTTAATGTTAAGCTGAAGAACATCTGTTTATCTTATGATTTATATAATCGCGTAACTCGGATTTCGATCGAGACTTTTTATTCCATTATTTTCAGGATAAATAATTTGTTTTAGTGAGACTAACCGAAGCGTTGATGAGTGATTGTAATAGCCCTCAATCTGACACGATTCCTACTTGATTATTCATGTTCGTTGTGTCGAAAGTTCAACGGGTTTACGCCTGTAATTAAAATGGTGGTTGATACTAACTACTTTGACCTTGAATTATAATCTAATCTGAACTATATTTCAGTCCAGGGCAAAACCCTCTACACGGAACTTAAGTAATAAGTACGTCATTAGTTTTTATAATCCATTAAAGAAAAGTATAAATAATTACCTACAAGAAAGAAGGCCACTTGATGACCTTGACCATCAGATAGTCATCTGTTTTGTAATTTATGACCTATTGACCTACGATAAAAAAATTAAAACTGAATTAATCAACAGTTTCCAAAAATATGAGAATTATGTTGATGGATATTTTTGTTTATTTTATTATACAAGTGTATATTAAAAATGTTGATTTTAGGGTTCCGTACCCGAAGGGCGCCAAACCAAGCCTCCGCTGTCCATCCGTCCGTCCGTCTGTCTGTCAGCGGGCTGCATCTCATGAACCGTAATAGGAAGGCAGTTGAAATTTTCACAGATTGTGTATTTTTCTTGCTGCTATAACAACAAATAATAAAAAAAGAATTAAGTTAAAAATTAAAGGGGGGTCTACCCCATACAATAAACTTAATTATTTTGAAAAATTAAAATTCTTACCCTAGCATGTGTCTACAGTTCATCGAGAAGAGTACAAATAATACTTTTAATTTGTTTTTATCTTCCAAAATGAAGAAATAGGGAGTCGTAAGTTGTCAGTTTTAGACCATTTCTGTATGAGTTCTATTGCAACAACTAAAAAAATTAGGAAATTTGAAACTTCTGTATCTCATGTACCATAATTATACTGTATTTAGTCAACAGATATTAAAAAAATGCTGATTTATAAGGTATTGTATTTAAATATGGGCGATTTTCTCCAACTGCAAAAATAACTTTGTTATTCACAGTATGATTATGAAATACAAAATAATCTTTGCGATTTTTTAAATTTAAAATTATTCTTTGTTTAATATTTTCATTTGTTTGGAAAATATTATAAGGTTGTACGGAACCCTTCATGTGCGAGTCCTACTCGCACTTGACCGGTTTTTAAACTGTAAAATAGTAATGTAGTTAACCTAGCAACTATTTTGTTCTTTACTGGTGACTGGTTTACCAAAAATCTGTGGCTGTGCTCAAATAACTACGTCTTAATTTTATTCTACATGCTATGATATTTAAGGCGATACTAAGCGACTTTTAATAATTTTATACAGAAGATCACGTCAAAACGAGTAGTGTGAACGAGGCATCCTCAGGATGACGATTGACTTGTCGCGAACCCGAACACGGCGTGTTGCCACATCAAGCACTGAGCGCAGACTAAATGACTAGGTGTCTGCGCTTGGCGCTTGGACACGCCGTGTTTGAGTTCGCGCCAAGTCAATCGTCATCCTGAGGAAGCCTCGTTGAGAGGTGAAACATGTGTCGCTTTCTTTCAAGGTTTTTTTAAAACTCTTTAGAAATAGCTAAGCGGAACAGGTTACTAAATATATCCACTTCTATTGTATTTTATAATGGATTTCCGCAAGGTCACGCCTGAATCAATTAACTAAGGACCTTATAAGTAAAGGCTCCCGCAGACAGGTGCGACGCGACTCTGGTGGAACAATATAAGCTGAAATTTTATGAAAACTTCACGGAAATTGCTCTACTGGTGACGCGTCACGCCGTCGCGTCACGCCTGTCTGCGGAAGGTTTGAAGGCGATAGGAAACAATTATTTTTAAGTAGCAACTATCTGTGTCAAAAAAAAATTAGAAGAAGTCTTTTCGGTGACATCTTACTACACACTTAATAGAAAACCATCCCCACTTTACTTGTAGGCGAGGTACCCTAAAAAAATTTTTTCTTGGTTTTATTCTACCACTTTGTCGGCATGATTAATAATGTAATATCCATGCCAAATTACAGCTTTCTTGTACCAATAGTCTCTGAGCTAAGCCACGGACAGACAGATGGACATGGCGAAACTATAAGGGTTCCCTGTTGACTACAGAACCCTAAAAATATGACTCATAAACATTACGCCATTCCCATTCCCGACAAACATGCCACATATGGAACAAATTCCCCTCTAAAACTTCGATTTTTCGAGCCAAAAGCGGAATTATCTCGAGCCAAAGGTCTAAGGAGGTCATCGACAGTCGAACCGCCGTTTAATTACCTGTACGTTACGTTCGCGACCCTATTAATCCGCAATTACGGAATTAGGGACGGAGGAAGAAATAACTCTGGGAGTTTCGATGCCTCACTATTGGTAACGTTTATCTTAATTTTATTAAGGTTCCTCTCGTTTGGTCGTTAATGGGATCTACGTACACGTACATGTTATTCACGTTACCTTTTTGTGTTGGTTAAGTTTGTAGATAATATAATAGTTGGTATAGATTTGTTATGTACATATACATGGTGGCGATTTAGTCGCCTGCGTCAAGGGGGTGATTCTAACTGTCATACTGTGACGGCATCTACATCGCCACATGCGAACTACGCATCAAAGACCTGACGTCATACAAAAAACTGACGTCACACAAATCCTGCATGGCACAATTAGAGTTTACCGCGCGAACACCATATATATAACTTCTCCCACATCAATCGTTGGGCAGTGGCCCGCCAGACACGACACCCGGTCGGAGATTCCTCCCTTTTCTGTAGAGGATGAACTTTACACCCTGTTCTTCTTGCCCCTAAAATACTAAACAACTTTTACTATGAAACTCATCCGACTCCGGAAAAAAAAAAGAAATTCCTATGCAACAGTAGACAATTTCGATACATTTATGTTTTTTTTTTTTACGAATCGCTTAATAGTTTAATAGCGAAAGTTGTTCAGTTTGAAACTAATAAAAAAACAGTGGCACTCCGGGAGTGCCAACAGAAGTGAAAATTTGAAAAAAAAAAAAAACGGCGCCGCGATAATCAACGCGTTGATGTCTTTTTAATGGTCAAAGGTTAGTGTCATCACAGTGTCGCGAAATTAATGGTTTAGACCCATCTCAAAAATGCCCAACGCGCCTATAGAAACTGTTACTTAAAAAAAAAATGTTCTGGAAGAATCTTCTTTGACGGATGTTGGTGACTAAATCGCCATCTTGTATAATCAATTCATATTATACAGGATGGCGGTCCTAACAATTTAACAGTGACAGCGCCTTTATATTGTCATAGCAGTTGGGGCAGTTTTAATAGTGCAAGCTTTACAACTAATGTGCGGTTGACTGTACCGATTACATTTACTTTGTTTTTACATAGTCATATTGAAAGCATTTACCAACTTTTAATTGCCCACCTATTAAATATTAATTTAAAAAAAAAAACCAAAAATGCTCCACTTGAAACTAATATTGCCTATTCATTCATTTAACACGAATTGTGAAATCCGCCCCTAAACGTTAAGGTTAGCACACACGAGCCTTTTGCACCGGTCGATTCCCCACAATCACAACAATCCGCTTTGTCTAACAACAGTCGCTAAGTCCATTCATTGTGTCTATGAGATGAGTGGCCGTCGTTAGCGACTTAGCTGGTCAGATAAGGGCTTAGTACAAAAGATATCAGTGTAATCATTTACACAAATGCACATTGGAAAAGCTTGAATGTTATGTTGATGGAGGATTTAATATGTAAGATTAACTTTTCAGTGTCATTTTTGCGAGTCTAGTGAATAGTGTTTTTTGAACTTTTTACAAGATCACTCTTAGACGTACTTTTCGCCCCTCCAATGTGACTAGAACTTATTAAAAACTTATTTAATTTTCCTCATAAATTGACGCAGCTTTTACAAAAAAGAAAATTATAATTCCTTTTTTCAGTCCCCTTAAGGCTTCTGAAAGGTTTAACACGACACTTCTTAAGCCCAATTTGCTCGCCTTTTGACCGGCCGATTCCCCACGCAATCCGCATTGTCTATCCGTAGTAGTTTCAATTCGCCCGTCCATTGTGTCGCCAAGAGATGAGTGGATGTCGTTAGACAGTGCGAGATAAGGACAAGTACAAAGGAGGTTGTTGTAATCGCCATGTGCGCATTTTGCGAACACGGTATTGTGTGAACCGACCCTAAGAAGAAAATTGCTAGGATTTTTTGTAATGAGTTTTATTTTACTAAATTAAAGTTAGTGAGTAAAATTATTTGCATTATATGTCTCATATTTTTGATAGACACATTTAAACGTCATATTAAAAAAAAAAACATGTTCAAGATACACCATAAACATCATTTTCTCTGACACCAAGTAAAATCGACAATACAACTAAGAATAAAGTGCTTTAGACACACATTAGACACCCGAGTACATCATCAATTTGACAGAAAACGTCTTAGTGAACATCGATTTGAAAAAAGAATATTCCAATCAAAGTAAATATATTGTACTTATAAAGCAATGAACATGAGGGTTTAAGGGTGCCCATATGGTGGAGGCGTCGTGTAATCGGATACATACGGTCGGTAATTGTATCTAAATCGATGGCATTAGTTCTCGAACAGTTCCGTCGAAGGATCGACGAGACACATTCATCGATGCTATGGAGACATTCATTAGAAACACGTACACTGATACACATTTACACACATATGTAAGTGTTATGAGCGTATAAAAGACGAAGCAGATGTCAGAACATTGTGAAAGTGACAATGATATCTAGAATATCATTTGGACGGTATATTTTGTTGTTGGACTCCAATTTTATATGTAAAATGTTGTGCTAACATGTGTGTTTACCGCTCTTATGATCCAGCACCCTAATTGCGTAACATATGATCAATCACAATCTGTTACATTTTGACAGTTCAACAACATTCATTGCGTTATTTACTTTGTTGAGCAAACAAATTTTTCGAACATATGAAGCAATGGATTAGCAATATCCATCAAAATGATTCAGATTGTGATTGATCGTGTGTTCGCAATTAGGGTGCAGTTTAAAATTAAATTTGTCTACCTGTCAGTAGGGAACAAATACTGTAATTATATCGAAAACCGGAACTGCAAACGTCTCTTTAACGAGAACTATTTGGATTCCTGTATCATACTCGAATCCAAAAAATGGAGTTCTGTTTCTCCGCAAGGAGTAATTGAAATAACTGAAAATCTTTTAAGGGGTAATTTTACTAATAATTATGAACAACTTTTACTATAGGAAAAACAATAAAGAAATTGCGAAAAAAAGTCAGCTGTTCCGTACATTTTGTCGAGTTAAGCGAACATAAATGCATGAAACAGCTGTTTTTTTTGTTGCCGTTATTTGAAATTAAGTAAGTAATATGCTTATAGTAATATGTAGTAGTAATATGCATAATAGAACCTGAAGTGGAAATGGTCTGGACACATGATTAGAGGGAAGGACAAATGGAGCAAAATACTTACTCAGTGATACCCGAGAAACGGCCAAAGAAAGAGAGGTAGACCACAGAAGATGTGGGATGATGACATCAGAGAGGTCGCTGGAACGACATGGGATAGAGTGGCCAGGGAGACACAGGAATGGAGAAGGTTCGAGGAGGCTTTTGCCGACTGGCAAACGGACAAACAAAATATAAGCAAACTTCAAATACGAGACTGAAGACTACACTTTGTTTGTTCGACTAAAAAGGCTTATAAATAAAATAAAAAGTAAGATGAAAAAACCGTGCAATACGTTAACATCTATCAAGCAGTTTAGGAAAACCTAAGAAAATTTTATTACATACTTTCTTACATTATTTTACACACATACATTCGAGAAACATGCCTCCCCCTCCTGGAGCCGTCGGGAAATTAAACGGATCATGAATAAACTACACAATATAACATCACGCTTGTTTTCCCTGCATGGTCAGGCAGAGGTGTACCTACAGTATCATTTCGTCAGTTATGTTTAAGTCCCGTGTAATAGGGGGCGAGCCTGTTGCCATCAACCGGACACAAATTTAGACTCCGGGCTGCTACTGAGCAATTCCAGATGGAAAAACCTAATAACGCGAATAAGCTAGTATAAAATGATCATCTAAAAATTCTCACTGAACATGTAAGACACATCTAGTAATCCCTGACCTTCTTTCTAACATCTATGCAGCCCATATACTTCAAGCGAGTAATCAAGTAATATTCTTCTTAATCAACCCCACCCACTGCGGCGGGGGTCGATTCTACCAACAAAGGAATTGATTAAGTAACTATACCGCGATATTACCCGGCTGTATTATTCTACTATAATAAAGAGGGCCCGGTTACCGTGGTACTTAATGAGAGAAAACTCGATTAGAATTCGTATTAATCTTGTAATAAGTTGGGAAGGAAAGTTGGTTGATTGGACCCCGATGGTATTGAGTTTTTGTATGATATACTTGACGCAAGGGTTGGTTGAATGACAACGTATTTGTGATAAATAAATATGTATTTTGTTGTAGACCACAATAATGCAATCACCTTGTCCTCGAAATTTGTAACGTACAGTTTTACACAACATGAAATATATCATTCGATTGGTCAGCTTTGACGTAAAACCAACCAACTTGCTGCAACTGCAAACAGTTTGATCAAACTGTCGGCATTCATTATAATTTATACCTTAATACAACGAGATAAGACTTACATTGTTGGTTGGTTTTATGTCAAAATTGATCGTGTATGTGCTTCTTCACACGTCACTTTAGTTTTAGGCTGTGCACAGACCTGAGTCAAATCTGTCTTTACTCAAACTATCGGCTTATGAATGTAGGTACTTAAGGTGTAGGTACACTCTCGACTAGATTACTTAATTTTGCAAAAAAAAAAAACAATCGAAGACTAGGCGAAAGTATTGATTCTTACCAACCAGGTAGACTTTCATAGCTTGATGCATTTCCTACTGTACAGTGTTTACTTACTAGATAAAAAAAACACATTCGTTTTACAACTATAGGGCGATGATAATTGACAACTTTTATACATCGTAAATACTTACCGAACATGTTGATTGGGGAAGTTACGAATATTAAGCTGGATGTTTTACTTACCGCTAACTTATACAGTGTTCTTAGACAATATGAAATTGGAGGCCATTTACAAGTTTCCACTAATAAAAAATAAAAAGTTAACACCGAAAATAATGTCTGTACAAAATACCTATAACATAAATTAGGAAATAAATAGAACGCAATCGACTAATACAAAAAAAAAGATCATTTAGACGCAAAAACAAAAAAATACTTTTCCGTAAAGAAGATTTTCACCAACAAATGCTTAAGCCGAGAAACACTGGAAATGAAAGAGTAACAAACAGCCAGAAACACTTCCATATTTCCATTTTACTATATACCAGGGATATGTTGCGGTTGCACATTTTTCAACATCCGCGGATGTGGATGCGGAATTTTGGTGGCTCACATCCACGAATGCGGATACGGATCTCAATTTTTTTTAAGGGATCCGTCAAGGCGGCACGACGAAATTCAATTTTTTTAATTTTTTTTTTTTGCAAATTACAGTGCTGTTTCGTTGTATGTTGATCATAATTCAATTCGCGTCAATTATAATAAAATAATAACTAAATTATTATCTTTTAAAAAGGTTGCCTGGAAGAGATCGCAGTAAGCGATAAGGGCACCCATTGTGTATTTTATAGTGTATTATATTTTATTTTTGTACTGTATAATCTGGTGTACAATAAACTTTATAAAAAAAATATGAAGCTCTCGGAATTTTATGAATATAAGACTATGAAAATATGATAATTTATAGTAATGATCTTAAATGATTATAATTTCCATTTTGTTGATTATAATTTTACGTATGTTCGTTCACCTTTTTCGACCTACATTTGCATCCGCATGAACTCCGCATTCATTAATGCGGAGTGATGCGAATAGCCGCAACATCCCTAGTATAGACTTCATATTATTAGATTAAAGACATTCAATAAGAATAACAACCATAACAGCAACAGTGTTAAGTACCCCAACAGTATGGACACTTCATTACTTACATAGGAAATATTAATTAGGTAGAGGCGCAGGCAGCGGCGACAGTTATTGCCTTACTGTCTAAGCATACGGCTGTAACTTTTGTTTATCTATCGTAGACAAATGTTTGCCTGTAATTAGTGGAGTTTGAACTTATAAAGTTGGTGTGGTGTTGTTTATTATTTGATGTTTTTAGGGTTTCCGTACATCAAAAGGAAAAAATAACGGAACCCTTGTAGGATCACGTCGTTGTCCGTCTGTCTTTAGGTGTGTCTGTCAGTCTACTAAGACCCTTATTCTCAGGAACGCTTGGAGATATCAAGTTGAAATTAACATCAAATACGTAGGTCTACGATCTCTTGGAGATTTATAAAATTAAGCTATGAGATATATATTGATACTCGCAAAACCTACAGGATACTTCCCGTTGAAGAATCATGAAATTTGGCAAGAAGCAAGACCTTATAGCACAAGTAAAGGAGTAGTCCAAAAATCTATAAATTTGTAGATTTATCAAATACAATTTTTTTTTTGCGATTATAAACATAAATTTGCAGTTGGAGAATTGACCGTGGCATATATCGATGTATGGGAGAACAGGTTTTTCAACTACAATATTAAGTTTGTTTTGGAGATAAATTCATTACTACTCCGGACCCTTCATTGTGCGTCGTCTGCCACGCACATGGCCGGGTTTTTAAAATTAATAAGAGAACTCTTTTAGTTATAACATTAGGCCAGTATTTTACAAAGACAGAGGTAGACAAAGGTGTTATTATTTTATTAAATGGCGTTACTGGTGTTATCACACCAGTAACGCCAGTTATGTAATACAATTCTAATAGCATACTATACTGACATCTTTCCCGACCCGGGATTTGAACTTTTAAGACCACTCGCTCAACAATCGCGCTTGCGACAATTATAGTTGTCGCATTTTAGCACGGCAATAACGGTCGTTGACCCAACTACATTTACTAGCACTTTTTTTTTAACTGCAATATTGTTCGTTAACATCCTGAGTCAATATGTATCGTGATCTTCAACATGTTCCAATAACCAATAACTATATATAATTATTTAGTTTATAGTTTGGGTTCCAACGGATAGATATTAAAGGGTAAGGATAATCACCACTATCGGCATGCAACAATTATAGGTAGTTGATTTTACATTCTGTGGTTACCGCACACACCGACTTTTAAATTGTTTTTTTTTTTTTAAGTCCGTCTTCTTTGACAATGTTTGTAAATATGTGAGCACCTTGTACTCGTATCTATCACATAATTCATTTATCAGTCATTGCTTCACTTTTAATTTTTTATACCTATTGTGATGTAGTAATTTTATTCTAAATGCATCGTCTTCTCATATAACTGTATACTTGTATATTGTGTATAAAAATGTATACAAAATATTGTAAAACATTTTTAAGAGTAACGGTGGAGTTTTTTGCTCATTCGTAACTCCTTTAGCGTAACTGATCTAATTGAATTATTGTTAAGTTAAGGAGAACATAATGATTTTACGACAAACCTTAACTGTCCCACTTGAGGTCAAAGGTCTCTCTTTTCTCTCGTTTTGTAACTATAATATTTCTGTTAATATTTTGCAGTAGTCCTAACAAGTTAATTAAGATTAAGATAAATATTCAGATAATTCAGCTGTTTTTCATCTCACATTTGAAGCAAGATTTGCTATTTTGCCAGTCCGTCTCTGTTTATAAATTAAATAAACGTTTCTCAGTAATTATAATTAGTGTGTTCCTTTGACCTTATACAGTGTGTTTTTAATTAAATGTTATTATGATTAATGTTTTGTTTTTGTGTGGAATTATAATTTGGATTTGTGACTTGCAAACTTCTAGTAGATTGGTAGGCACTAAATTAACAGTTAATTTTTGGAAGGTACTTGCTAAAAGAAAAAAAAAAACAGGATTTCTTATGCTTCGTATAGGTAAGTCTGAAAACAATAAGATTTTTCCACTCTAAACAAAAGTCGTTAAACGACCACATGCACGAAAATAAAAAAATGCCTTATTTTATGGTTATGAAAAAAACCTTTTATTTCGTCATCCATCAAAAAATCAATCAATACCACCACAATCACATTTTTTAACAAAACTAAAACTTTTCACACACACATACACATACACACACACACACACCAACTTTCACTCATTGTCACAACATCTGTTACATCGTCATAAAACTAACTTAACTTCGCTAATTAAGTTAGCAAACGATACCGACCAACTTTACAGAGGCATTAACAGAACGCGCTAAGTAGTCTAAGTTAGCCTGAAAGTTACGGTGTTATCTAAATGAGACCATCTTTCGTTATATAAGCTAAGTTAATTAAGAAGTGGTAGATGAGAGCGGGCGCCGGCGGGAGGTAGTAGCGTGGTAAGTAGGGTGCTGGTTGGTTTGTTGTCGTATGACGTGTGACAGACGGCGTGACAAGTACGTTGTATTATTTTTGCAGTTATTTAGAGTTAAAGCCATGTTTCCCTGGATACTTTTATAAATTTATTAGAAAAATATATTTGCACGTTATTTTTGTCTGTTAAGAATAAAATCCATTTCCCTGTTAGATTTGCCGGCTGATTAATTAATTTAATTACGTAGAGTAGGTTGTTAAGCCATAATCAAATGATGTAATAATTATAATAACACTGATGTATAATTAATGACTGAGTGTTTTTTTTTTTAGATATTTTTTTGCTTAAATCCATTAATACTCGTTAAGCACTAATAAAAATTGTGATAATTATTCCGACATAAAAACTTAATATTTAACATTCATCATTATTAATTTATTACAACATACTTATTTATACAACGTTAATTAATGCTAATGCTAACCTTAGTACAAAAGTAATTGTTGATAAAAAATAACAATGAAATAACGTGTTCGTAAAACAGTTACTTACAATGTTGCTTCATAGGACGCTAAACTAAGTGTCGACAGTGGTATGTGTTGTATATGTGTGTGTGTGTCAGTATTTGTATGTGTGTGTGGGGGAAAAATACGCGAGTGTACATGTGTGTGTGCAATGGATTAGTCTTATAATAAAAGTTTTTGTAACAGATGTCAGATATTAAACAAGGCTTCATATTAATAGCCCCGAGACGCGACCAAGGAAAATATATAAAAAGTTAGCAAATTAGGTTCGTTCACAATAATTTGTTGTTGTTGGCCTTTGTGTCTCATTTGGCTTGATTTGTTTGTTCGCTCGATTTATGAGGGCAGAATCCATTATAGGAATATACTAATTTAGTTGCTATAAATTATTTCGTAATGAGATTTTAGTTGGGTTACAATTTAGCTAGGTAATTTAACTACACTCGAGAGCAATGAATCCGGGTCACTTAAAGAATGTTAAAAATCTCGGAAACTAAAAATGATAGGTTAATGCAATAAATTGTATTTAATAGACAATGTAATACTCCTTAAATGAAAGTAAAAAAAATATGAGTCACCATACATTTTATTAACACAAAATTACATAAAGAAAAAAACTGCTGATCTCTCCTTAAAACAAAAATAGGAAACATGAAATTTTTGAACTTTATTACGATTTTCTTGAATTTTAATACTTCGTATTGCCTCCTCGTGCTTCCATTACTGCGTTTACGCGGTTTGTCATGCTGTACACCAAGTTCCTTATACGATTTTGGGGAAAATTCTCCCATTCCTCTGTGAGAGCAATTTTGAGCTCACGAAGCGTGATTGGGGGAGGGTTTCGTTGTTTTACGCATCTGCCTAGCTCGTCCCAAGCATGCTCGATCGGGTTGATATCCGGGCTGCGCGCTGGCCACTCCATACTAGTAATGTTCATCTCTTGAAGGTAGTCATTCACAATCCTACCTGTATGAGGTCGGGCATTGTCATGCATAAATATAGCATCCTCACCTAAATTGACCATAAATGGATCAACGTGATCATTGAGGATTTCTTCCACATATCTTACGCTAGTTAAAGAGCCGTTTTCTATGATCACCAGCTCTGTGCGACTTTCAGAAGAAATTACGGCCCACACAAGTACAGACCCACCACCGTAGGCTACTTTTTCTTCGATGCATGCTTGCTTGAATCTTTCCCCTGGTCTTCGATACACTCTGTGTCTTCCATCGTGCTTGTAGAGCATAAATTTTGATTCGTCGGAGAACATAACTTTTGACCAATCTTCAATACTCCAATTTACGTGGCTCTGGGCATATCTTAGTCTTGAAATACGATGCCCACGCTCCAGTTTAGGGCCGTTTGCAGGTCTAAGGGGTTTTAAGTTAGATTCAGCAAGCCGACGTCTTACTGTCCATGCACTTGGGTTACTTCCTCCGAGGCGTCGAAACTGATTTGTGAGTTCAGTTCCTGTGAGAAAGCGATTTCGAAGCATGGTGTTCACCAAGTATCGGTCTTCTCGTGCTGTGGTACACCTGGTTCTGCCCGTTCCTGGTCTGCGTAGGTTAGAACCAGTTTCTTCGTAACGTCGGAGAACTCTTTGTACTGTTGACAGCGACACACCGACAGTCCTGGCTGTATCGCGCTGACTCCGGCCGGTTTCCAGCATTGTAAGTATTCTGGTGCATTCTTCAGGCGTAAGCGACATAAGACATTGAATAATGAATATAGAGCACTATCAACATGGTTTATGTACCCACATAAATGACAGATTACAAACAAAAGCAAAACCAAATGCTGTAATTTCGTAGTTCCATCTTCGAAAGTGGCCCTTTTTCAAATTTGATTTTTTATGATATAACTTTACAATAACTAAGAAGTTTTAATACCTTCATTTAAGGAGTATTACATTGTCTATTAAATACAATTTATTGCATTAACCTAGCATTTTTAGTTTCCGAGATTTTTAGGATTCTTTAAGTGACCCGGATTCATTGCTCTCGAGTGTATTTATATCTCATCAATATTTAAAAAAAATACACATTTTATAAAAAAAATGCAAGTAACGAAAAGTAAAATAAAAGTAAAAAAAAAAAAACAAAAGTAAAAGTAATTAAAACGCTACAAACATGTGCTACGCGGCGTTGCTACGACGCTACGCCCGTAGCACGTAAGTAAATAAGGCCGGATATACACGGAACTAATTCGTCCCGCAATCTGTCAACACCCCCGCTTCCTGTATGACATAGCTAATTACTTATGTAAACTGTCCCGTGATCGTTTTTGGGAGCCTACGAGTGTCACTACAAACATAATTTGTGATCTGTCCGGTTCGAGATTATCTCAGTGTTGACTGAAGTGACAGTCAAGATAATCAGCGGAGTTATGATAAGGAACATCAAACGGTACTTTGGTTATAGATCTATTGCCATAGGTTGTCATTTATTTTTTTCCCTTTCATTTTTGGTATTCTTTGGTAACAACTTCACAACACATTATGTCGTTTTTATTATTTTTAAACTCTGAACTATCATTTCTCTCTTATTTTTATTATTATTTATGTATAATTGGACTCTGGCCTCGTTGGTCTAGTAGTCGCAAGCGCTACTGCTGAGTATGAGGTCCTGGGTTCGATTCCCGGGTCGGGCAAAGTGTTATTGGGTTTTTCCATCTGGAATTTCCCAGTAGCAGCCCGGAGTCTGGATTTGTGCCCGGTTGATGGCAATAGGCTCGCCCCCTATTACATGGAACTTAAACATAACTGGCAAAATGTGGGTGTACTACAGGTAGCTCTGCCTAACCCTTCGGGGATTACAGGCGTGATATTATGATGCTATGTATAATTTACAATCATCATGAACTTAAAATTATACCCCACAAAATAGGCCATTCATTATTACTTATTCATTTTTTATTTTCGGAAGTTTTAGCTGAAGGTTGACCAACCAGAAAACGTATGTGGAACGGACCGGCTACCTACCACCTGACTTCAATCCAATTATTTAAACTTATAACATACTGTGAATCCTTAATCGTTATAGAAAAAAAAAATTTAACTTTCCATTAACTATACTTTTAAGCGAGTGAACCCAGTCAACCTTAAGATTCTTCACCGCAGACATCATTAAGTTAGTACCAGATGACTCTAAGGGGGTAAGCACACCATATAATTACAGAAAGGGTATAATTTTTACAAAATTATGTCACATCGCACTTCCTCGAATTATCAACGAAATTGGATGAGTAATTTAACCCGTTCTTACTCATCTGTTGTTTCGAAAACAACTGTTGTTGGGAATTAGTGTTGACGCGTATAGGGTTAATTGATTTTGTTGTGACAGCAGGTTGTTTTAAAATTAGTTGTGGCTATTTGAGGGTTTATTTTATACGTTTTGAAATTTTAAAGCCATGTGACTTTATATGAAAACATAGCAATCTTCTCATTTTTGGTCAAAATTAATTTATAAAAATTATTTTTCGCAGATAAAATTTCACTTCACATAATTGTTCTTGTAAATGGCAGGCCGTTATTTACTCAAAAATGTATTACAGTTTTGATTAATTGAAATATTGCTTTGTAAACGTTGACCGATTAGATCCATCCACCAACTTACCTTTGGATAAGGTTAGTTAATAAACATAATTGAAGAGAATGAAATGAAAAAAAAAAAAAACTTTATTCAGTTCAGAAAAACACGGTACAAAATATATATATATAAAAAAAAAAACTAGTAACCGATTAAACAAAAAAAATAAAATTGCAATAATTGTAGTAGGTACATAACGGATGATTGAGTTTTTTACAGTTTCTAAAACAATTCGATAAAACTAGCGTGCAAAATTATTGATAAGATTAATTAAATGAGTGAAGCAAATTAAACTGATACTTATGTTAAGAATGTCACGCATTTATCAAATTATAATAGAAAAAACGTCAGTGTGAATCTTTAAAGTTTAGATACTCATTCACAGAATTCCCACTTTTTAAAACAATAACAGATATTTTATGACACCAACTTTATCTTAACTCAACTCGCACCGAATAAATTAAACCACAATCTAGATTCGAGAATACGAAACAAATTTTCATCTTGGTTATTTTTTTTGCAAATTTTTCATTCGCTTTGTATCCCGAAATAATTAAAGTTGCGTTAGTAAGGCAACTTTAACAACTTTAATTAAATTAGAAATAATTCACACTTTTAAAACAACAACACATTTTATTCCAACAACTTTATTTTAACTCACACCAATTAAATTAAACCGCAATCTAGATTCGAAGTCGAACCTAATTTTTGTCAACAACTTTTTCAATATACCTTTCTTGGTTAATCGCATTTTTTTCACTCGCTTTTTATCCCGACATAATTAAAGTTGCGTTGGTAGGTGTAAAAACTTGGAGGTAACGACATTTTAATTGTGTGACTGATTATTACTGGGCGTCGTCTGGCTGTGTCGTGTACATCATCCTGCTATTACGAATAATTGCATTACGCTTCGTTACGAAGGGAAAAAAGCAAAGAAGTTTAATTGACACGTTGCTTTCTTTGTTTGCGCCTAACACTTGTTTGGTTCACACGGCTGTGTATCGGTTTTGGGTTTTTAGTGAGGTGTTTTGGGTACAACTAAAAGTTGTTGTTTAATATGTAAATATAAATTGAAAATACAATGTCACGTACATTTATTTTTTAATAATTATAAAAAAATCTTGAGTTCTTCCCTTAATTTTTTATTTTTTTTTTCCTTTACGTACTTGTACTTAATATGTAGGTATAATAGTTAGTTGTATATACATATTATTAATTTAGAATGAGAAATACTGGTAGCATATAAATAAGCAAGAATGACATGGAACCTGTCAGTCAATTGTTTTATAACTTGCATTACTTGCTTTAAGTATATTCTTTATTTATCCATAGCGAGGAGTTAGTCTGGTGTGCTTCACAGACTAACCTTCCCTTTTCAAGAAACATAATTGAAAACGGGAAAATTAAAAGTGCATGTGCGTTGATTTCTAATGGAATGAAAATAAAAGTTCACATAAATACAGTTTCAGTGTGTTAAGCCAAGGATACTCATTACAATGCTTTAAAATTAAAAGTTTTTCCTATTCAAGCCCACAATAGAAGTACCTACTTCAGATTAATCCCCCCAAAAGTTTCTTTCTCAAGCCAAAAAAAATGTCAAACGAAACAACAAAATAACATCCCACATACAAAATAAACGGAACACTTCGTGATTCCATTGTGAGCAAAAAAGAAATTTAATCATGAGAAACAATAATAACGACTTCTAAGAAATTAGACTGAGTAAGTACAGGAGCCACGCAACTTAAGCTTACTTGTTATTTTTTGAATACCACCATCCATAATTCGCAATTAAAACTCTACTTTACTTGCCTTTAAATAAAGTTGATTTTAGATCACCGTGTGTGAATGATTTCACTATTGTTAAGGCTGTATGACTATCAATTATGTCCATAGTGTATATGAGAGAGTGCATTGTGATCGAACAGTAGCTTTCATTCCGATTGAAAATTAAAGAACCGATATAATTTGATATGAGACTAGTGATGTGACTGTGTGTTAATCGTTTTATTATTTAATCTACACAGTTAATTGATTCAGGCGTGACCTTGCGGAAATCCATTATAAAATGATGATGTGGAAATATTTGGTAACCTGTTCCGCTTAGCTATTTCTAAAGAGTCTTGAAAAGACCCTGGAAGAAATCGACACGTGTTTCACCTCTCAACGAGGCATCCTCAGGATGATGATTAACTTGTCTGCGCTCGGTGCTTGGTGTGGCAACACGCCGTGTTCGAGTTCGCGACAAGTTAATCGTCGTCCTGAGGATGCCTCGTTGAGAGGTGAAACACGTGTCGATTTCTTCCAGGGTCTTTTCAAGACTCTTTAGAAATAGCTAAGCGGAACAGGTTACCAAATATTTCCACATCATCATTTTTTAATCTACACGTTTAATTGTAATTAAAAGAACGTTATAACCTAACATCACGCCTGGTTTTTCCCGAACGGTTAGCTAGATGATTAAATGAACATCTTAAGAAACATGAGAAACGATATGGGAACTTACTGGCCTACTGTACAAAGTATTAGAAAAAGAAATGAAATAGCTATGCGGAACTGGGTTACTAAATATATCCACGTCTATTGTATTTTATAATGGATTTTCGCAAGGTTACACCTGAATCAATTAACTAAAAAAAAAGAAATGAAATAATTAGCTGGAATAATTAAATAATTACGAAAGTATATCCTGTTATAGCAGATAAAGAAAAATAACAACTTCTTTGCCATTTTACTGGCTTTTGAGAATAAAAAAAACATTTGCAACTTGCTAATACTAAACTATCATTAGTTACATAAATAAGACAACCTATATCAGCAATCAACAGACTGCTTAAAAGTAGATAAACTGAGTTAAAAAAAATGACCTTCACCGACCGAAGATAATATTCGATACTCAATCGATTCACCACAACTATCTCGATAGTACCTCATCACTAGCGTTTGGGCATTAACACGTCACTCTAGAGATGATAATAGCCCAGGAGCTGTGCCCCAGTTAATTGCTTTAATAACTTCCTGTGTCAAAATAACAAAAGAGCGATGCGGTATTAACAAAACGGGTAATGACGCTGCCGTGGTAGACAGCTCCGGGACCATGTTCATATTGTGATACGTGGACTTTGAAATGTATTAGATTTTTTCTCAAGTGATGATGTTTTTTGTTACTGTAATTAATTATGTTCTATTATAATAACCTTTAGTAGTTTCGAATTGTCTTCACTGCTTTTTAGAGTGTTGATTTTTAGAGTTCCGTACCCGAAGGCTGCAAAATGAAAGCCTATTACTCCGCTGTCCGTCTGTCTATCAGCGGGCTGTATCTCATGAACCGTAAAAGGTAGACAGCTGAAATTTACGCATATTGTGTATTTTTTTTGCCACTATAACAATAAATAATAAACATGGAAATTAAAGGGGGTCCTCAAACAAGAAAGGTGTTAAAAAAAAGTGTAATGTTAAAATATTGTACGGTGGTACAGACGCTTTGTGTGCGAACTCGACTCGAAAGAAGATAAAAAAAAAAAAACTTTTTTAAAATAATGTAATGTAGGTTCACTGATCTGACAGTTACTGAATCTTTGGGGATTACACGCATAATGTATTCCAACAATGAACAATGTTTGATTTGGCCCTGATTCCTTTGATCCCACACTAGTCGACCAAACTGACGATATTCTGACTCTTCTAGACTAACAAAATCAAATAAAAATAAGAACAGTCGATTTAAGGGCTTGCTACACGGCTGCCAACCACGTCCCCGACAGAGGTGACCTTGGTTGGCGACAGGCAGAGCTGTAAAAACCAACTACACGGTTGTAAACCACCTTTGTTGGGACGCGGTTGACAGCCGTGTAGCAAGCCCTTCAGGGTTATCTTCGTACAGTCACGTGCACAAATACCTTACACTTACGCAAAATTCAAAAGTGATTTTCTCGTGAAATAACGATTACAACTTCGAGAAATTCCATAATTGTATTATTTACAATTATGATATAGGTACCTATGACCATAACACCATAAAATTTACTTATATCAATACTTTCATCTTGTGTGAAGTGTAACGTAAATAAGTATTATATTTCTATAGGTAATAGAGTTGAAAGTTACATTTTAATGTACTTCCACCGGCGGTCTTCCAATTCGAACACGAAACGCCATCTACAATTAAATTGGAATCATTACCGTGCCTACTTACATGGCAACAAATAATAAATAATTGCGCACTAAATAAATATCCGTATACAAGTTATTAACTAAATCAATGTAGGTACCTACAGTTAGAAAGTTTTACTAAGTAACGGTGTATTTCAATTATAATTATTTGTCATTACATCAGTTCATGGGATCTGACCTTTACGGTAGTCGTAGCAGACGATAACGGAATTTAAAAAAGTGAATGAAAACTAAAATAAATGGCTATTACTATCATTCGTCATTGGCCACTATTGGTATTGGCATTTTAGACATAAATTTAAAATGGGAGAAGTATGTACACCTGAAAAAAATCAAAGAATTTAATTAAAAATATATCTATACTAAAATTATAAAGAGGTAAAATTTGTTTGTTCGTATGTAGGGGGAAATCTCCGGAACTACTAGTTGGGTTTGAAAAAATATTTTTGCTTTGGATAGCCCAATTCTTGAGGAAGGTTATGGGCTCGCGAACGAAGTCTCGGGCAGAAGCTAGTATATCATCAAGTCTCATATTTATTTCAAGTATGGCCCCAATGTACCTACTGACCGTTCACTATAATTTGTCTCTTGCCGTCATTTTGCACCATTGCTTGTCAAGCTTAGTTTCAATACCAATAGAGTACAAAATGGCTTGACAAGCAATGGTGCGAACATGACGGCAAGGGACCAGTTATCGTGAACGGTCTGTACTATAGTTGTCGCGTATAACATGGCTATAACGGTCATTGACCTACATACATTTTTTAGCATTTTTAATTTCAATAAAGTTCGTTAACGTCTTGAATCATAACTAGGAACTAGGAACCATATTTATAGTTTATTGTTTGGGTTCCTACGGAGAGATATAAGGGAAAGTGCAATGACCGCTAATGCCATGCTAAAACGCAACAACTATAGTAAGTACTACCTACCGATTGAAATAAGTGACTTATTTTTTCTAACTGAAACCAGGATATTATTACTTTTGCTGCAATTAATCAAACATAATGACATACACAGCTTACAATGTTGCTAGTTATTAATTAAAATCAACACTAAGAAACAAATCTCCATTAAACATCAGCATAATAATAATGAATAACATTTTTTACAACAATTATAACTTAATGATATATGTTATTACAATATCGCAACGGCCTGATCCTACATGTATAATGTACATACAAACCTAAGGAAATAATTCGCGTGGCCCAAATAACAAGTGAAAAGCGATAATTATTGTTATTGTTAAAAGATCGTAAACCAGTATCAAAGAGAATCCATCTTTGATCTGTTTCGTAAGTGTTAGAGATAAAGCGAGTATGTTAGAATAACTACACTTTATATTACAAATAAATTAAAAGAAACGCAATGAATTTTCATTAAATTTTTATTTTCGTCATAATCATGCGTAGGTGAAATTTAATTATCAGTAGACCACATTTAGAAAGATATACAGTGACTAACAATTTGTGCAAATGGAATATTACGGTGTCTGAGAAATATAATTTTAATAATTTATATCTTGATTATACGAAGATTGAGTGCAAATTAGTTTTCTTTGGAGATTGCATTTTTTTTGCTGAAACCCTCTCATAAATATAAACATCTAGCTGTTATGTGCGTCATGTATTTCTCTTGTAATCCAGATTTTACTAATGAGTTATCCAGCGGTAACAAATTACTCATGTCCGCTTAATCAGACTTTATTAATGCGCCTATTTTTAGCATACCTATTGAGATGATTCAGAAGGGTAAAATTCTCTTTGCATCACTTTGATCGACATTGTGTTTTGAGTAGATGACATGACCTAATTAATACCAAGTTATAAACAAAAAAATTATAATCGAATTTTGTTTTCTAAAGTAAGGCGTTTAATCTTAAACTATGAGTAGAGTTTTAATTAATAATTGTTAATACAGTAAGTTTTATCAACTTTTTATTGAAAAATTAGCGTGACTTAAATTGATTGCTTAAAATATACTTAATTCTCTATTAACATTGCTCTGTATTGCTGCAACTTAAACTTCTTTTGTCGATTTTCATTCACCTCCTTTCGAAGACCAACTTCAAACATCTTTTAGACTTGGACCGTATTGCTTCAATCATTCTTTAGACTTAGACTTTACTGCTTCAAACATCCTTTAAACTTAGACCTTACTGCTTCAATCATCCTTTAGACTTAGACCTTACTGCTTCAAATATGCTTTAGACTTCTACATTGAAATCTTTGTGGCCATCAGCTCATAGCTTGACCCCATAGCCGCAAGGAAGGAAGGGCTCGTCAGTCCAGGAGCCACAATTGAGAAGGGCCCCGCGTCACGGGACGCTGGCTGACGTTGGCCGACGATGGCCGACGCCGCTATTATAATTACCGCTTCCTCCTCAACTTGATACGCCGATTTGACTAACACATGTGCTGTTTTGACTTATTCATTTGTTTTTAATAAGTACGTACTGTAAAGCAGGAAAATGTAAAATTATTTGCGCAGGAGTGACACTTAAGGCTTTATGATTAAGTTTATGTATTTTCTCATGCAAATTAAAAGATGATTCCCTTTAGCTGTTTGAAGCATGGACTCTGTTCACAGATTACCTAATTCGAAAAATTAATTATGCATGTAGAAATGTGTTAATATGATCATGAAAACGTATATAGATACGACGCGACTCAAGTAGAACAATTTTTATGAAAATTTCAACGAAATTGTTCTAGTAAAATCGGTTCGAACCGTCGCATCGCGCCTGTCTGCTGAGCCAATGATTAACTGTATCATAATCTCGTAGAATGTTTCACAAGTGTAATCATAATAGTCTAAAATAAGACGTTATAATAAAATAAATAAATAAAATTCATTTATTTCAGGTCCCAGATCCATATTAATTACAAAAACAGTACACAAATTTGTCAATTTTATAAATATCACTATTTGATTATCTGTTATTCTAAGCTAGACTCAAATGAAAATAGAGAAACTTCAGCGACTGTATTAGTTGCTAATTTTCAAGCGTTCATTCTAAGAGTTCACTAATTAACAGACGCGGCTAAGTAATTAGCAGTAAGTGACCGCTAAGTAGTAGAAAATTCCTTCCAAGACTCGTTGTTTACTTCATCATCATCTGCCTAGCCTTTTCCCAACTATGTTGGGGTCAGCTTCCAGTCTAACCGAATGCAGCTGAATACCAGTATTTTACATGGAGCGACTGCCTATCTGACCGTTGTTTACTTAGTGCATGCAATGTTACTTTACAACTGGTCGTATTTCTTATTGCATTTTACGCACAACAGCAACTTGCGTGCAACTTCATTGCATCTATTATTAACATTGTCAATTATTGGTGTTATTATTTTCCTCTTAAGGTACAATTCCGTAGCCAACCGCAGGCGGCAACTGCAGGCAACACGACTGGTTTCTATGTATTTCTATGAAGGCGACGTGTCGCTAGCTACGCTTACGTAGCTACGTAGTACGCAGGCGGCAACTGCAGGCGACACGTCGCCTGCAGTTGCCGCCTGCAGTCCACTACGGAATAGTATCTTTAACTTAACTTTTCTGAAACTATAGTAAGTAGTCATTTTTTCCGCCATATTTTCGCATCCTCTATAGATCTTTATCATCCAGTCCAGCTGTTTTACTTTCGATTGTCAATCATGTCCTTCAGTTTTGGCTATGATTCTTACCATTTCTTCAGAAGCAGGTCGAAACTATTGTTTCCAACAATATTTTTAATACTTACTAGATCTAAACTGAAATATAATTACCAGAGGCCACCCTAAAATTAGGGCGTACGTTTTCTTTCCTTATCTATAAATTGCGCAGTTGTTCAAATCTTTGTCCTGACTGACCTTCAATTTATAAAGCATACACTATGGTAATCTATAAATATGTACAGTATAAAATAATTATACCGGTGTTGCCGTATTCCTTTTAATCTTATACCTACTTAATTAACCAAAAAATATTAGCTCAGAAGTACCACACGGTGTCGATGTCAGTTTAGTTGTATGAGGAACAGGGTGTAAAGTTCACTCATCCACCATAGAAAAGGGAGGATCCTCCGACCAGACGGGCAGTTGTGTCTGGCGGGCAACTGCCCGACGGTTGAAGTCGGAATCTTGCATATATGCCGATCGCGCAGTAAATCCAATTGCGGATGCAAGATTTGTTTGACGTCATGTATTTGATGCGTAGTTCGTATGTGGCGGTTTAACCGCTACATCAGAAACTCGACAGTTGGTAGGTTCATAGGTAAGCATAGCATATTCAGCCTTTAATGTTTCCACTGTTGGGAGACAGGCCTCCTATCCTTGAGCAGTGGGCTCTATTCTGCCAGGCGGGCCCAGTGCGGGTTGGTAGATGTTACAAGTCTTCGAATTTTTGGTTCTAGGACATGCCGGTTTCTTCGCAATGTTTTTTTTATCGTTTTGAGAGGGTGGAGGTGATGAAATTATCTACACAAAGTGAAGCGCCTGCCTGTGTTCGAACCCACGATCTACATCTCGTATGTTGGGGCAGTTACCACAGGGCTACCACTGCTCTTTGGTTGGTCAGTTGGTAGGTCCGTTGGTACTGTTCATACAAAATAGTGTCTATTGCATCTAAATGCGGGTGTTTAGCTATACATATTTTAGACTAATTGGTTTTTGGCAGACTCTAGTCTAGTACTTATATTTTCCAGCATTTCTAGTGCCGTAAAGCAAAGATAATAAAAATATATTTTGGTTAGAATATGATACAAGAAGATATTTAGGATATGGACTTGTCAATGCTCCATTTATAATGTTTGCAAAAGTCCTTGAATTCATTTGTTTCAAGTGGAACTTCTCCACTAACCTCCCCTTCGTAAGGTAAGTACTACACTGTCTATAACCCTTCAATGTAGCACGTGCTGTGACCTCGATCCATTGAGCTGATGAAAGCCCTTAATTACCTTTGTCTAAACACGTGTTTAGCAAAGAAAACATGAATAAAGATGGCGGCCATGCAATTGTTGCGTCCTTTTTAAAGGAGGAATGATTTAGTGCGTAATACTTTGTTTTGTATTGGTACGAGTAATTATGTTCAAATATTTAGTTTTTTTTTTAAATGTAGGATAGGTTGTTTCTATGAGGCCTCGTAGCAACATAGTTGGGAAAAGCCTAGGTAGATTGTGGTAAGTTATAATTATTATGAAGTAGTTTTCATAATTAACTCGTTTCAATTGACAATTCAATGACAATAAAATGGTAAGCCATTATGGACAGCTGTTTTTGTCTGTGGCCTTTTAATTGTGTAGGTACTAATCGTCCACTCAGACTCCAAGGAATTCTGGTGATCTTTGAAAACCGTGTTATTAATTACTATTATTATGCAACTACGTACTTAGGTCTACTGCAACTTGGCAAACAAAGACCCAGACGTACGTGTAAAAAAAAAAACTTCTTTTTAATTCAGGTCTATAAAGTCGTCAAAGTAGAGAAATCAAGAAATTATAGACTAAGAATGAAAACATTAAATTATAAACTGACTTTAAGTCATTATCCTAGTACAATAAACACTACTAACACACACAATTAATGTCCATACATGCATATAAGTAATTTATCTTTGTATGAAAGTAACAATTAACTTAAACCGACAATCATAAGGGACTCTTCAAGTAATTGTAGATTCTTCGTGTGATGACATACGAACTATTACGTACAATACATACGTACCACAGTATGTGCTAATTGCATATTACAAGAAAAACATCGTATGGATGCTATCTACTTATGTTTTATTATAATTTAACAGACACTTAACGCCAATTATATCTGACAACCTTACATATACTGCTCACGATATCAACATATCGAATTTGAACCTTATGCCTCAGTCTTAAGGTTCTTGATTGTGGACTATTGTTTGGTTGTATAGTATATGCAAGTTTCGAAGACGCTAGAGAAAGGGGAAGGCGTATTTCTTGATAAATTACAATAAAATTTTAATGTATCCTAATATGAGTGGGTAATGTTTTTATAATTTGTTTGTTTTATTGTCTACTTTGCATTTTATTGGATTTAATTGGAGCCATTTGTATTCCTAGATTGGTTTAGGGTTCTGTGTAAGTGAAAGTCAACTTTGATTTCGTTTTCAAGCTTTTTTTTGGATAAACATTGATTTTTTTTAATTTCCGTTCAATATAACAAATGTATGAATTGCTTCCTTAATCTTATTTTTAATAAGTCTAGATATGATGAAAATTTTGAAAATTATCTGTACGGAACTAATTTAGAATTATATGCATTTCGTACATAACAGTAATTTTCAAAGGCACAAGCTGTTTCAATGATGAATTAAATTAAAGGGCTATTGTTATTCTGAGGTGATTAAGTGTAATAAACTAAACGATTTGTTTATTGATATGCGATGTCAGCAATTAAATTTAGATTAGATTAACGTTTTAATAAACTAATTTGTAAATTGATGTCGAAATTTAAAAGATGAGAACAGGTAAACAAAACGAAATGTTAAAATAATTATCTCTGTAGTTTGTATGAACCTTTTGTGCCAGCTTTCAACTTTTTTCACACAAGAAAAGGATTGCAGTTCCTACTAAATTCTATACATTTCTTCCCCATTAACACTACTGCCGAGCATGAGGTCGTGTTTGATTCTCAGGTCGGGCAAGTTTCCATCAGGAATTTATCAGATTGGAGTCAGAATTTGTGCCCGGTTGATGGCAATAGGCTTGCCCTCTATTAAATAGGACTCAAATATAACTGGCAGAATGTGGGTTTACTAAAGATATACCTCTGCTTAACCGCTTACAGGCGTGGTATAATTATCTTTCACTAATAATATGAAACTATTACAAACTAAAAGAGATACTGATTATCACTGCATAAATTCATACACCAATGAATCATGCACCACACTATAAATTAACAACATCACCTGACAAAGAGCAAGGAAATGAACAGTTTATTAAAACTTACGCAGTTGAAGACTTGTCGGACCTCTCAGAAGGCTTAATTGTGGCTTTACATCGACTACAAAACGGCTAATTGTAGCTCCAAGTGCTTATTGTGAGAGTTTGTTGTGGTGAAGATAGAGGGTTAATGGAAATGGCAACGGTTTTGTGTTATATGTCACTGGTAAGTGCTGCATAAATTGTGTGTGGTGTTTTTTATCATTGCAAAATGGTACATAAATTGCAAGGAATTCTTGAAGAGTCAAGAGAAAAGATTAGACGTGAAAAGTATTAGAACGTTATGATTGTACAGCTGGAAAAACTTACAAGGTCGTAAAGAAATTGTCTTGTCACAAAATTACGACTGAGCACATGAGAACATTTCAAAGACGTTTTCTGTCTTGAAATAGTCTTGTTGCATGGGTACATATGATTTTCAACAAGACATGGTTTTCAATGAGACAAGCCAATAAGAATAGACCAGAAACCTAGTAAACTTCTTAAATCAAACATTTTCTCAGCAAAAAAATCGCAAAACATACATAACTATGAGAATCTCACTATCCATATTTTCCATACCTTTGTTTTCTATCTTGAAATAGTCTTGTTGCATGGGTACATATGATTTTCAACAAGACATGGTTTTCAATGAGACAAGCCAATAAGAATACTACCTAGTAAACTTCTTCTTAAATCACAGATTTTCTCAGCAAAAAAATCGCAAAATATACATAACTATAAAAAGCTCACCATCCATATTTTCCATACCTTATTATAAATGCAAAAGTACCTACCTAACTCTGTCCCAAAAAACAAAGATTTATTACGTCCCATTCTAAAAGTATCATATCAGTTCCAGTCCATTTGTATCCATGTTCCCCGTTGTACTGGGTACCTGTGAATTTGTACCTTCCGGCGAAATGTGTGTGAGACCGCAACGAGGTATGATTGCTGCGAAAATTAACAATTTGCATTGACTCTAGTAATTAAATGAGTATTTTTGGCCTCGGGCTTGATTTTGTACTGGTTAATAACGAATTTATGTCTTTCGTTTATGAATGTAATGTTATTGTTAATGAAATACTTAATTGTTCAAAAGAACTGAAAGAGAGACATGTTGCATTATATTTTTAATATGTGTGACCGTCGGACTGCCAAGTCATAGGTCTCGAGTTCGAACCCAAGACACGCACCTCTGACTTTTCGGATTCATGTGCGTATTGTATAATTATCACTTGCTTCAAAAACGGTGAAGGAAAATATCGGCAGGAAACCGGCATGCCTGAGAGATATTTCTCGACGGCATGTGAAGCCAAGTCCGCCCATGGGCGGCTTTAAAACTCCGACACCAGGTTAGTCACTAACCACACGAAAAGAAGAGGAATCACAAAATATACGCACGCAGGAAATGGCATAAACTTAAAAAAAAGTGCACGATGCCATTTCAAATGCAATGAATAATTTAATTTTTTTCAACTCAGTATACCTACTTAAAACTTTCCTATTTGCTGCCTTCATTAAGGACCTAGTGCACTCAACGGCCATCGGCCATCTAGTGGTATTGTATGGTCTGCGGCTAATCGGTCGTTGCGACCAAGTGCGCGATTCGTATCAGTTTCTATAGTTTACCTGGTCGCTGCGATCACTGGTCTTGGTCGTGGCCGTCTAGTGCGCGAAATCCCTTATACTTATACCTATACTCCATTTGAAATAAGATTAGACATTTAAACAAACCTTTTTTACAATCCGTTCAACCGATTCTAACTTCTATACCCTAGGCATAAGGATGGCATTAAAAGCAAAAAAGTGGTTACAAAACCAACTGTTTACTGCAGCTGCCATTTGTCATGCCACCAACGCAATAGAAGTCAAAATCGATTGTCTGGACTGTAATAAAGGTTTATTTAAATGTCTAATCTTATTTCAAATGGATTAAAGTATGGTGTGAATTCACTGTAACACTATAAGAATCAATTATGATCTCGTTTCGCGAGTTAATGTTTCGACATTGATACAATCAAACAGGTTTAGTTGAAAGCTTTAGAATAACTGCTGTCTCCCATTGACTGATTATAAGGTACCATCAATTAAGCTTACTAAAAATTATAATGTAGGTATTTCCAGTACCTACCTAAGGAATGCTGTAGACTTAGGTATATGGAAAGTTTTTATGCAGCCATACAAAATCAAAATATTTTATTTTACATAAACCTCTATGGGCGCTTATGAAACGTCAGAAGTTAGTTGCACGGTTCCAATTGTTCGTTTCCTATGGAGAAGAGCCGGCAAAAAATTCCACGTACTCTTTTTAAAATAATTAACATTTATGATATTTTCAAATAACAATGTTAATAGGTATGGGAGATAGTGTAGGCCTTACAAAAAGTATTTATGTAAGTATTTATCAAAATAGAAAATAGTCAACAAATCTATTCTACATTTGAAATAAGATTAGACGTTTAAATAAACCTTTTTTACAGTCCGTTCAACCGATTTTGACTTTTATTGCGTTGGTGGCATGACAAATGTCAGCTGCAGTAAAAGTTTGGTATTATAACCACTTTTTTGCCTTTAATGCCATCCTTACGCTAACGGTATAGAAGTCAAAATCAGTTGAACGGACTATAAACAGGTTTATTTAAATGTCTTATTTCAAATGGAGTATAGATAGGTAATTACAATATTGCTTCAAATGATGCTGTTCATTCAAAATACCACCTAAATAAATAAATAGACCTATTTTAATACTTCGTAAAGACACCTAGGTCTTAGTCTAGATTTATAAAACACGAAATTTTTGGATGACTTCATTCTTCGAATTCACATTCGGCTACTGACAAAATAAATATACAAGCAAAAGATTATTTTATTGTACATTCTAGCACAGTTTATTAGGTTAACTTGTCGAAACACCACATATTTTTACTAAATGCATTAAACAACCTTGTTAATAATGTACTAAGCTTAATGTCGAAATAAATTTCCTCCATAATTCACGTCTTTGAATAAAATTAAATGGTTTTTGGTAAACAATAGAGGGTTCGTACGTCTGTGTGATGACTTCTTTAGTCAGACGCCGACATTTTCTTAGAACTTGGAAGAAATCACTAATAAATCTTGCTTTGATTTACGTACCTATTTTTATTTAGTGTTTTAGTGTATGACGTAATGTGAACTGTTTAATGAAGATTTCGCTGGCTGGAAACACTTTGGAGTTGACGTGAAAACTTACGAGTATTCTCTAAAATAGATCTCTAATCGGGTTGCTTGTTAATCTGTTAAGTATTGGGATGTTGCGATATCGTCTTAATCTCTAATGTTTAAGTTCGATTTCCGTTTAAAGTACCTTTACGATCTTCAGTAATAGTTTTTGAAAAACCTAAAATTTCATCCAGAAGTTTTGTCTGTACCTAGCAATTATGGAAAATCTCGGATATTATCTGACCACATAGACATCAAATCACCAGTGTGAGGTAATATTTTTTAAAGTGAAAACTTCTTTAGGCGCGTTGGTCATTTTTGAGATGGGTCTAAACCATTGATTTCGCGACACCATAACGACACCTCCTCTTTGTCTACGCGATTGTGCTCTTTATTTATACTATATTACGGATCAATGTTCTATGGAAGTATTTTTAATTTTAAAGGTTTCAGAAGTTTTTTTTTTGTAAACGTGATTTTGCTCTGTATTTAAATAAGGTTATGGACCAATGTTCCATACAAGTATTTTTCATCCACCAAGGCGATTTTGTTCAAGTTTTCACTTCTGTTGGCACTCCCGAAGTGCCGCCAATTTTTTAAAATCATTATATGTTCAACGTAAACAATTATGAGATTGCGTTACCCTACGTCTAGGAACCCACCCCTACACCCCTAGGGTTGGTACCCTTAGGAACGTAAAGTTTTAACTGACTTGAAATGTCCTCTGGAAACGTGGGCAACGTTTGACTAAACTTTGACTAAAAGAGATGCTGGTAGGTCCCCAGAGACCTTTGCACATGCTGAAAACATTGTAGGTCCGTTAGGCCGCGCGTCTGTGGTAACAAAATCAGTACAAATTGGCATCTTATTCTATTGAAACGTCTTGCCGCTAGACCAGGTCAAGGTCTAAGTGTTTCCACAGACCTGCAGCCTGTAATTTTTCAAAATAAGCTCCATCTACCTACTAAAGATAACAATTGATTTAAGAACCCCGGTTTGCTAGTACATCGCCCACTTGATAGAGCGAGGAGGCTTCAGCATGGCAAGCCTGTTACTGTCACAATTAAACCTAATGGCGACGTTACTGCAATTATTAGTAGCCCCTATAACTTTAGAGACAGGTACAGATTGAATCATTAAAACTATAATTATGTATTGTAGAGGTATAAGGAGAGGAGGGGAGGAGCTCGTGGGTAAGTAATAACAGCCACATCAGGTTAAGCTACGCTTGCCGGGGTTGGTCCGTGGATCAGTGACCGACCATCTTTACATATCGAGACTCCGCCGTGTCTCGGAAAGCACGTTAAGCCGTTTGTCTCGGCTGTTATTCGTGGATCTTTGACTGTCGTTACGAGCCGTCAGACGCACGAAAGTCTGACAACTAGACTTACCAAGGGGTGTTACCCAGTTACTGGGTTGTGAAGGTCAGATAGGCAGTCGCTTCACGTAAAATACTTGGTATTCAGGTGCATCCGGTTAGACTGGAAGCCGACCCCAATATAGTTGGGAAAAGGCTAGGCAGATTGATTGATTTTAAGGTACAAGGAATCTTTCTCTGTAGTTATAAATTGTTTGTGGTTCGAGGAATCGTGTACCCAAGTGCCTGGTTTGATCGAAGTCAATGGTTTGCTGATGTTATGTAATGTCTTACAGTCCACTACTGCATCATTATGTCTGGAGGGAGTCTGAATTGATAGCAACAACTTATTGCTTTTAGAAAAAGGTTCTAATCTCTTAGTGGATTACATAACAGGTCACAATTTGATCTATATATCAGTGAGTCATAAAAAATCATGCGCAAGATTGGAAGAATGATTAACAAATGTTAACAAAAATAATTCCCCACAAAATTAGGATAGACTAAGGAAGATGTTACAAGTATTCGAATCCTCTTAGCACTTTTCATTTTGCTTAATCTGCAAAGTCTGCTGTGATTATTAAATACTTATGAAAAGGAACCAGTTTTTCTGATTTAATGAGCCAATTGATGTTTCTCTTTCACCACATAATGATGAGGATCTCTTTTTTCACTCTTCAATAATAATAGACAGCCCCGAAAACAACCCCGACATAAAAGCCAAAATAAATGTAATTAACAAACAAGATATTATTTGAGTTTCTATAATAAGTGTCAATTAACCCTTACAATGCTGCATCGGGAGAGAATGAGTAGTTTTCGTTGCGGTTTTAATTGTATTGTTATTCTTTTATCTTTTTTAATAATTAGCTTTGCGGTTTGGATACTGGCGCGAGTAGCGACCTCTTTGTCAAGTTGAATGAAAACATGATTTTAGTTATAAAAGAACATTTGGCAAGTATAATGTAAATTACATAAGGATAACGACAGCTACATTTTGCCTGAGGTTAAAATTATTTGCATGTGATTGACACTGACAGGTGGTTAAGTACACTGCAATGGAAAGTGTAAATGAATAGTAGTTTCCATCTTATAATTTGCAAAACAAATAATACATCTTGAATATTATTAAATAAATAATGAGGAATGGTAAGAAAAGAAACGTGGTTGATTAAAAATAAATATTTATATAATTCAAGATACCGAAAATAAAAACAAACATCATTATATTCTCGAAAACAAAGTGTTAATTCAGAAGGTTTCTTTTTCCTACACCTTATCGAAAATTTTATCTTTTATCACAATAACCTGCAACGTAATTCTACTGATAGATAGACAACAACCACCTTCACTCTGTTATTATAAAAAATAAACTTCGCACCTTCCTATCTAACCCTAAATCGCGGAGGCGGACCTTAATGATCGCTAATGAGTGTTTTTATTATTTCACTGCTATAAAATAATTTCTTATACGGCGCCTCTTTATACCTAGATAAACATCGAAACTCGCTTTACACCTCAATCTGATAATCGAATTAATGCTCTCATACCATTTCACGCTGTTTTATTGCTTTCTGTGTTGTTAATACCGCCGGTTTTGACTCGTAATTTCGGGTTATCAGTGCATTCGATTGAATTGATCTCGATTTTTTGGGCACTTTATTTCCAGTGATACGAAAGTTTGCTGTTATTTATGAGACTGTGTTTAGTTTTGAGGGGAATTGATGGAGCGGAAAATATAGATAGTCACTCTTGATAGATAATGCTAGTAAATGTATTTGATCCGCATTTTAGTGTTAGATGTCTTATGATAGAACGGTTTAAAAATTATGCTTTATTATTAGGTATTAAATGGTAACATAGTAAGTAAACTGAATAAGTACTGTATGCAGAAAACTTAAGTAGGTAATAAATAAAATTATTTTGCTGCAACTGAGCTACAAAAAAGACCGTCATTTCCATTTAAAAAAATAAAACTGAACACCAGAAACAAAAAAATAAATCAGAAATTATTAAATGACCGCCACCAAACACCTTGCAATGCTTATTAAACATCATCAATAACGTACTATACTTAAGAGTTCGTACACACAAGAACCGAATAATCTCGAGTGGCGATCGTCAGATCCCCGCACAAGATAATCCAACCGCGCCCAAATAACCTAACTTTTAACGAAAATGTGCGTATAATAAGGGTCTATTTAATTCGGTCTGTTTATCTTTTGTGTTATAACAACCGTACAGTGTTGATGTACGTTAATAACATGTAATTTTCATTTCTCGATTTCCGAAACCTGTTCGACATCGTCTAATAAGTCAGAAAATTTTCTGCTTCCCTGAATTTTTATGAGTATATTATGTGCGATAATAAATACTTACGGTTCCTTTGTTTTTGGTGGTGCCTTCAAATTATTTTGGCACTTGGTCGGACATTAAAAGAACACTGAGTGATTTTATGGCTACATACAATGTTACCTCTTCGTATGCACAATGTTGTAACTTTATATCTGATGATGCTGAATAGACATTTATAGTTTGTTCTAGATAAATAGGAGAATCAAGAAGATGTTCCATGGCTTGTGTTCAATAATTTTGTAAAGATTAAAACATTATTATATGACTCATTCAAGAATTGTTGAAAATCTCTGCCAGAATCATTGTATTTTATTCATGTTCAAAAAATTTTAAGACAAATCTATTCGACAGAAATAAGTAAAATATTTTCCTCCACACACACACTTGCCTATAGATATTTCGTAACCGAAAACAAACAACAAATTTCCATTTCCCGCTTCAAATGGCATAAAAAATGGCTATCGATTAAGAGTACGTCTGAAACTGGACCAACATTACATAATTAGCCCTCGATCCCATTTGTATCTGCTACACGAGAAAACATTTGCTCGATGTCTGTATCGATTAATAAAACAAATAACAGACAAAACTACACTTACGCAGTTAGGGAGCTCTAAATAGACATCGATTCCGGAAAAAACTCGAACATCGAGTCGGTAATATAGTTTAAAAATTAATCAAAGCTTGTCACACAAACAATAACTCATGTCCGTTCGGAATACGAATCTAATTTTTAGATCCGATGTAACAGCTAATGTTTTTTTAGTTGGTAATCTTAGCACAGAAATTATTTTCGTTACAAAGTGACTAATGTAAGAACAAGAATTAATTACCGTGTTCCACCAAACCCAACGAGCTCAAAGTATCTGAGGAAAATGACAGATATATAAGGCGCCAAAAAGCTGCGCGCACGCAACTTGCTGATCTAATTTTAAATAGTATTTACATCGAGCTATCGGGAGCAGGTAATTAATACAATCTTTGTTAGAGGGTAATTTGCCAGATCTAATGCCGGCGTGTGTAATCTTCAAAGGGGATTTAGAAACACGCGTTCTAATCTATTTTAGTCGTGTTCTGAAACAGAGAAATATTTACAATCTCTCTGGAACACTTCGGCGCATCCGACGGTCGTTATGCGCGAACGCATCGATACTGACTCAGTCGCGGGATTTGATTGAGATGAGTCGTGATGGATATGCCTCATTAATGTCGGTCGGTACATTCCCAACACAACGATCTTTTGTATAATCAGCCATAATTTTCTTATGCCAGTACATAATGCATCAAATTCCGAATAAAAAATGTCCACGTCAACATTCTCATTACGTATTGTGATTGGCAGAATTATAGTTCTAACACCCATTAGAATTGTTATTAAAATTTTAAAATTAGTGGGTGTCATTAATTCTGTTCATATTTTATTAGCATCGTCAAAATTACGACCACTTCTTACGCCTTCTGCAGAATGTGTATTTTTTATTGTGTCTAGAATGTAGCTTGCAGTGAGAGACAAGTGGAATTATTTCATTAATCTCCTTGGCGGTTGAACATATTTTTAAATCTATTCCTGACGCCCCATTTGTCATGGATTTACTTCTGTTGTGTTTGATTATTTTAATTATTCTTAAGATTTTGCGTGTGTTTAATCGTTTCCGTCATCTCTATTTATTTTACTTCGTGTATCGTTTTGAAGTTTAGTTGCATGGAAATTAGCATGGAAGGTATAAATACTGTATTACTCAGCCGGGACTGTTCCGACTCCACAATTTGTCAATTTTACTACCGTGCCGTGGGCAGACACAGTCGGTAAATCATAATCACACAATCGCAGTCATTTCAGTATTACGAATCCTCCTAACAAAATTATGTTCCCGAATTTATTTTGTCACTTTGCTCTTCTACCCACGCTAGAGGTAATTAAAAACGAAAATAAACAGAGCGCCTCGAATCGTAAAAAGAGTATCTATGCCGGTTATAAATGAGTACAGATGAACGTAGAAGCAATAAAACTGATTCAAGTCACAGAAATAAATCTTACGAGTGTTCGAAAGTATAGGTGAGAATATTCAGGCGTTTATTGTAATGTTCCCGTTGATATTCGTGCCAAAGTGAACGTCCACCAGGAATGCCGTTAAAAAGATTTCGATCTAAACGCCACGTGTTATCGAATCTGGAACTACGGATAGGCAAGTAAAACGTTCCGTTTATGATGGAACAATAAAATTTTTGGAATTTGCAATAAATAAGGCTGAGAATGATGAAGAAATAAACAACGTAGTCTGGTGCGTTAGTGCGCAGATTGGAGAGCATGATTTACTGCTGTATAATGCTTCGGCTCGCATTAAACCGTGCAATATCTAAATGGAAGTGAAACCGCTCTATTCATTTGTTTGTATCTCCGCCACCGCCGCCACACTCATTATAATTGGTAAGTCATTGTGGGGGTCGTTTGTATCACTATTTCCAAAGCGTTGCAATAAAAATTGGTCCAGATTCCACATCGAAAATAAGACGTTTTTTGGTCGTCTGCCAAGTTCATTATGAGCGTTCATGAAATTTCACATTTGAATTATTTTACTGTCTGACTTATGGCCGTTACTTAAATATTTGGTAAACAGTAAAAATATAGCTCTGATCGATCAAATTTAATGTGTTGAGCTAAAATAGCATGTTTAAGTGGATCACGGCATTATTTCATGAGATCGGCGAACGAATTTAATACTTTAACACAATGTTTGACATAAACACATTATTTCTAAAAAATAACAATTTACACAAATGCATGGGAAATAAAATTCCTGGAATCATCCAAAGTTTATAATATAATCCTTAGAAGTAATGTGTGCACCGACGTCAGAAGAAGAACTTAAAGCTGAATAAAACCAATTAAAATGACGAACTTTATCTTTGACCAATAACAGTACTAAGGAAAGAGTTATATCGAGGGTATACCGAACTTTATATAACAAAGCAATGGACATTGCATAATTCCAGTTTGCAATATGCAAGCCAACAATAGAACAGAACATTATGAATCATCTCCGCCTGATCCATTCGCCAGTCGAAGATTATCGAACTGGAACACTAACACTTGCGGGATGCATTAAAACGCACGTGAACCTAATTTACGCTTGCAAATAATCCCCTGGACGTAGCCAACTTTAACAAAGTAGTAGTTGATGCATCAAACGATATGACATTTGTGGCTAATAAGTTGTAGACATTAAAATATCTGCTCTTGCATCCGCGTGAACAAAACGCACGCCAGAATCCAATGCGCGGTGCTAACTGCATACCCTTATTTATAGTGTGCCATCTGTCAGTTCGTAACCGTCCCAATTTCAAATTCAAACAGTGTTCTAATTGGATTGTATTTTTGTTTAAAGTGCTTCTAATAAGGTGGCTGGAATCACGCACATTGTTACAATGATCACAAACACATGGAAGTGTGTTTACGCGTTCGCAATTAGATCGACCATTGATGTATAGGTGTTCTGCTAGAGTGTGCACGTCCGATTGAGCAGTAACACGAGGATTGGATCTGGAACTGATTAGCGCGCGCCTGTGTTAGTTAATACGCGCTCGTGAATAGATTTCTATGTGTTGTTGAGCATTAAGTATGCTTTGGATTTTATTATTTAATGATTCATCTTAGGGTTATAGAAATAGTCAGGAATGCTCCGCCGTTCGCGTTGAAAAGCCAGTAATAATAGAATATTGGCGCATCTGCCCCACTGTATATGTTTTAATGTTATTACTCTTCTGCTATATGATATTTCGTTCCAGGTTTATTTTAAGAGTGTTTTATGTTTTTAATTGCGATACGCGGATTATTTTTCCGCCGTCAACTAAAATTTTTACAGCTGTTTTTATTTCACCAATGTGACCGATGACAGAATTAAGGTTGTTTATGAATATACCGGGATTGAATTAAAATTATGTGGAATAAATTAGGTTATAAGACACGATACTATCTTCATAATTTTGTAACGTGGGTGTGTAAATATTTGTATGTCTGTATTTTATGCCCTCTAAAAGTGTCTCGCGATGTATTAAAAAATCATACAAACATGTAAAACGAGGTAAAGTTAGAAACAGTTTTATTATTTTTCTCAACTCGATAAATTAATAAATCTATTATTTTATGTCATTTAGGACTCATTAAATTATATTAGTACGATAACTGCGTTTCTTTATTGCGGAAAGTATCTTTAATTTTCCTTGTGTTTCTGAGTATTTGAGACAAAAACATACACAGCATGACACTTATTAAAAGTGTTATTAGTCGGATTTTGTGTGAATATTATTTCCCCTTTAAAAACTGGTTAAAGAAAAAAAAAAAACCACGGTAGGTAAAAGTACACATCTTGGTCTTTCCCGTCAATTTTTTTTTGTTTTCCCTTACCTATCGTGTTGGTTTTTCCTGCAAACGTGAATTCATCGGAAAGTAGGCATAAGTATCAAATAAAATGCGTTTTCCATGCTTGTTATCCTCTTCAAATACCTACCAATTGAGAGGAGTTTCTTGAAAATGAATTACCTTGAAATAGGACACAAAATATAAATAAATTAAAGCAGCACTTCACCATATCTCGCCAGTCAGCGCTCATTTACACAATCACGGTACACTTTATTATTCTCGCCATACAATAGAATGATCGTTTCGTAACAATCACGAAAGCGCCTAAATCTGAAATTAACGTGTACATAAGGACCAATTTTAAATGACCTCCCCCTCCCCCCTATAAATTTTATGAATAGGTGACAAAGGGAAAAAAAGAACGGATTGAAAGATGTAGTAATACTGGTCGGTTCTGTACGACTTCGGCCTAAAGCAATGCCATTAATGTCGATCATTAAATATGAATTATAAATATAAAAGAAAGCACAAGAAAAGCAATCACGGTCGTCCATTATTAGATTAAATATCTTGCGGGTCTGTGTATGGTCGTTGCGTGGCAATATGATTAATATATCGAGAGGACAGTACCTATGTCTGTTTGTGTTGGAGCTAATCTTATAAATTGTTAAACCGATTTTGATGTGTCCACTTTTGGAACTGTTTTTAATGACTTCATTATAATCGAATGATTTAGTTTCGTACTATCTGTTCGGACTTCAGTAATGTGATAAAATAGTGTGACAGACGCAACCAGTGAATTTAGTATGACATGCTCTAAAAGTCTATCAAACAAGTCATCAATCATAAAAATTGTATGATACGTTATGCATACGTCTAAAATGATTTGTTTTTGGAAATAAATATAATGAAAATGAATTGTGATTCAACATAATTGCAAGATGTCACAGTCATTTGTTTTTCCTTTAAGTAGTGGTAATCCCTCAAATCCAGGTGCATCTGAACTCTAGTTGAAAGAACCTCAGAGAGATAATAAGGAGGACCTAAGAACGAAACAGGAAAAAGACTAATTAGTTAGTATGGATGACAGTGAAGAAGAAAATATATAAGCTGAAGAAAGAAAGCTAACAATGTCACTACCTGACTAACAAATAAATCAAGAGACAGAAGTCATAAAGAATTCAAAATTCAATCCTCTCAACGGGAAAATACTCGTATTATCAAATACAAAATCTAAGAATCAACAAACTAAAAAACCAGATGAAGTTCATTCAAAAGTTAAGTAGGCGTATAGTGTTATTTTTCACAACCATAACACAGTCACTGGGACTAGAAAATGTTGAGACAATTAATCTTTCCAGAGAAGACAACATATTTCATTATAATGGTGAATAGAATCTTGTTTTAAATGTAAGTCAATGTCAACTAGAATAGAAGAAAGAATATGTTGTGCATAACTGTAGTTTGGAAAACATATCATAATCATTGTGAAGAACGTCTTTTAATAGAATTGGTCTAAGAAAAGATAAATCATTTCGTTGGATATATTATGAAAAGCCGTTGAAAGTTATTTTGTTAAACGGATTGACGGTATTCCGCGAGGATGAAACCCAGTTTTTTCATTCTTGCAGAATACTGTAAATCCGATGACCAGAAGGCATAAGATAGCAAGGAGATAACTTCACTATGGCCAGAAATAAACGAATCATACTTAAACAAATCCAAATGTTTTAAAATTTATGTAAAAATGTCAAAGAAAAACATTTTACTTTGTGTAAATTATTTCATCACCACTGCTCTCAAAACGGCGAAGGAAAACATAGTGAGGAAACCGGCATGTCCTAGAACCAAAAATTCGAAAACATGACGTGACATCTACCAACCCGCATTGGGACCGCGTGGTGGATTACGGCCCACTCCCTCTCACAGAGAGTAGGCTTGTGTCCCAGTAGTGGGAACATTATAGGCTGATTATGATACCAGTTGTGAACTTAAGTGATCTTTATGTCTTTTGAAATTTCAAACTCTCTGAACAACGACCCTTTGCATAACTTTCTATGAATATTCTTATAGCCTCCTGAAATAGATCAGTAAGTCTGTCTTTTATGTCCTAGGCTATTATGTTTTAGCGAATGGGCAACACATGAAAGTCGGCGATACTTTGTTGATCCAATCATAATTGTGTGGGGAAATAAAATTAATCCGAATTGAGATCTGTCGCGACAGTGTTGTGACTATTTTGTATATTGATGCGTGTGCGCATTCCCTTGATGTTGGGATGTAATTTTTAATTCTGTTAAAATTTTTCTTCAAATATTTGTATATTATTGTAATGTTATGATTAACTATCAGTAAAATGTCAATTCATATATTTTGGAAAATCAGGTTGACAATAATTAAGAGAAGCACATATGTTTTTTCTTCTGCAGAGCCAGCATTCACTATTCTGATAAACTGTTAGCGAGTAGTTTGGTAAGACTTCAGGAATCAGTACCTATGCACCAAATAGGTAACTTAATAGCGGAACACGTGGAGGCTCTTTAACAAAATTAAGTTAACCAAATAATGTAATTTCAAAGTTTGAGCAACAACATTCTGAGCTTTTGACTTAGAACCTAGTATGTGAACCTGGTATGTATATTCATATAAATCGAGAAAAGTTTAGGCTATTTTTTTATTTTGAATAAAATCATCAATAAGCTTTCAAGCTATAGTCAAATGTTAGTCGGAATTTTAAAGATTTAATTACTCTTAATAACTTGTTTTTATTCACCATTATTGCTTTTGTTTTATACAAAACCTTTTTTTGTCCTTTTAGGTGAAAGAATAATATTTTGAATTGAAATTTTGAATAATTTGAATGAAAATATTATTCTTTCACCTCACCCAGATAAGATTACCCAATTTAATAAGAAGATTAATTTAATAATAATAATAACGAAAAAGCTTATTAATTAACATCATTATGAGATAATTAACCAAAAACCATGAACCACAAATTCCAAACAACCAAAAATACCATCATAACCAAAAACCAACCATCCATTATGACCAAAAAATCGAAGACATGTGACATCTATCAACCCGCACTGGGCCCGCGTGGTGGATAACGGCTTACTCCCTCTCACCGAGAGGAGACCTGTGTCCCAGTAGTGGGAAAATTATAGGCTGATTATAATGACACAATCCATTTTTGGGATCACCTTTCGTAAAATTAATTAAATTTATTCTCAAGTTCCTACTTTTATAAAGTAGGTACTGGTAAGAACAAAACTGATTCACATAAAAATAATATCTTAAAAGAGAAGAAGAAAAGAATCCTACTATCGTACTTTATTATTATTTAATTAATATTAATATATAAATTAATAATATTAAAAATGTGAAAGTTTGTGATGATGGATGGATGTTTACTCTTTCACGCAAAAACTACTGAACGGATTTGGATAAAATTTGGCACAAAGATAGTTTATAACCTGGATTAACACAAAGGATACTCTTTATCCCGATATTCCCACGGGATCGGGACTTATGCGGGTGAAACCGCGGGTTGCTGCTACTATCTATTAATTAATAATTACCTTCACAATTAGCAGCATTATCAGTAGATACCATTTTTCAGTTCCTATTTTCATTTTCTCAGTTTTCGGTCTTACGAACCTAAGTACCTACATAAATTAATTTTTCCAAGAGTATCATCGCGTATCTACTTAATTTGGCTGGTAATATGAAGAGAATATTAATTTTCAGTTGTGAATTACTCATGAAAATTGGTGACAGGTTTCAAAAAGCTATGAGTAGTTCACAGTTAGAAGCTACAAGAAAACAGGAACCCCGTAATCCAACAACTCCACTTCCATAATTTAATCCTAATCTAAAGAAAGTAAAAAATCATTACCGCAGCCGTATGTAACATTCGCCACGCTCTAATAGAGGTCTCTTAGACCCAGAACATTATCAGATTCCGTCACACTTTAGGTAATTTCGTTTTGACCCCCCTAATGAGTCACAGTAACGCAATGAAGCCAGCACTCGCATTAGGAGTGGTCATTACGGTCATTGGCGTTTATAAAAGTAATTACAATAGAAAGTGGATTCGTTTTTGTGACGAAATTATTACAGCTAAATGACTTTTTTAGTTATTACGTGTTTCTATTATTTATAAGGTTTATTATTATTTTTTATGGAATTTAAGGTGGTATTATGAGTAATTACAATTGTTTCAGGGAAATAAAAATGCCTTAAGTAATTACTAACAATGTGTTTCGGCCTGAAGGACCAATTTTTTCATTATTTAACCCTTTCGTCATCGATCTTTTACCATCTTCTCGATACAGTTAGATATTTGCAAAGCCTCAAAATATCGAAATCTTACGTAATGTAGATATCAAAATTCAAAACATAACCAGTGAATTAATTGCTCAAAATTAGCATTCTGAACTAGTCATTCTGCGGCACTAAAGTTTGAATCCAAGCCAAAAATCCACTAATACCTATCCATCAATACAGCACAGAACAACAAGCCTATCTGAGTTAATGAGCCATCAACAACTAGGCCGAGGAAGAACTTAACAAACTTCATCATATACAAATCACTGTACATTTATCATGTATTCCTCCCTTAAGATAAGGCAAGCTATTCATTAAGCAACATAGTAATGTCTTCTACATGTCTTCGCAATAACTCTCTACTGGCGATAATTTATTAATTTCTCTTTGTTTGTTTGTCTATGAACCGTTCCCCTACACATGATGATAAAAGTTTGGTATCAGCTGTTTCCTTTTCTTCGTTGTCGCTTTTCTTGCCAACAAATATTCCCCTATGCTTAAAACAAAGGAGTGTTTACAACTACTTTTGTATCGGTTAAAGATGATTTTTGACCTTCAGAATTATAACGAAAACTATGCATTTTGCAGTAATGTAAAAATCATGATAAATAACAGTTTTTTTTTCTTCTTCTAAAAACTAATTTATTTGTACCACAAGTCACAGAAATATATGCCTTTAGTAACATTGTAGACTGCATCTATCACTAGTCTTCAGCAATAATTCTTGAACAACGACCACGCATTTCCTTAGATAAATCTAATTTTCCGACAAAAATAAACAACACTCCCATGTTTTTCGCCGAATCTGTCTAAGAATCGGAGCTGCTAATTTATTAATTTCGCTACACAATGTTTGTTTCTCCCCTTAATACAAATGATAAGACTTTTGTGTTCGTGATTACACTTTGTTAATCATACTTCCTTAATTAAGGGAAAAGTTGCGAGCTAATTTGGGACGATCGTACGATAAGGTTCAGGTTCGATGTTTGGCTGTGCTAATGAGTTCGTAATCTTGATGTTACATTATAAGTTATTTAAAGATTTCCATTAAAAGTTCGCGTGTAAGTTTTGCGTCGGTACAGAACCTATTAGGTATTTAACCGTAATAATATTGAAGGAGCTAATGTAATCTTACGATAAAACAACAGTCTTTAGCATTATTATACTTAGGGATTTAATGCCGGCAATTTATGTAATGTATTTAAAATTGAATGCTACTTTGGTCCTTTGAGACCTGCTTCAAGACATCACACAGCTTACAAACTTTATGCTAAACTCAATTATAAATTCGAAAACCGGTCAAGTGCGTGTCAGCGCACAATGTAGGGTTCCGTAGTTGGCATGAATTTATCCCAAGAACAAACTTAATTTTGTAGTTGAAAAACATGTTCTCTCATACAGAATGTATGGGAGGAACATGTTTTTGCAACTGAAAATGTAAGTTGGTCGATTATTACTCGTTAACTTGTGAAGCTTACTTAGCTGTGATAGTTTTCCTTTTAATTCCGTTATATATTCTACTGCCGTGAATTTTGTCACATACCCAAAACGAACCATTTAGCTGGCAGGGAGGGACACACTTGACTCTAACAAAAATTACCATTTTAAAGCTTAATAATTCGAAAACGAATTCCTGAATCCAAAAATGGTTTTTTCAAACTCGCAATATTTTTGAATGACCTTTCCAACGATACCCCACACTAATGGGATAGATGAGGGAAAAAAATCATCCCTACTTTACGTGTACGGGAGGTACCATAAAAATTTTTTCTTTCAAGATTTTATTTTACCACTTTGTTGGCGTTATTAATATGTATACCCATACCAAATTACAGCTTTCTATGACTAAGAGTCTCTGAGCTAAGCCGCAGCCAGACAGATACATAGACAGACAAACAGACGGGCATGACGAAACTATAAGGGTTCCTTATTTACTACGGAACCCTAAAAAGGCATAATCAAACCACCAAGAACTTTCTATTTGTTCGAACAATGAACCAATGAACTTTCCAAGAACTCCACGTAAACACAGTTCGCGCATATTTTTAATGAATTCATGCAACAACAGTGCACAAGGGCTTGTGTTTCACAATGCCGTCCGAATCCCGCCTAGCCGTGGGGCTATTCTCCTATCAATCTCGCAGATGATAGCCCGCTATCGCTGGCTCGGGAACTAGCGATGCATAATGCTTGCCTCAGATAGCTGTCTCGTGCACGAAGCCTCCAAGCTTCGCAATTTATTGTTTCACGATCTCAAGCTAGCTCATTATTAAAACGGTTTGATACGTTCGGAGGTGTTGCTGACGCCCGAGGCTCGCCCGCGCCAATTACTCCAAGAGAGCCGTGCCCCGACGTACTTGTTTAACTTAAACCACGTTACACTTGACTTTTAGCGGCCCTTTGTCTTCTAACACATCGATATGCTTTTACTCGCGATATGTTAATATCGAAGGACCAATTTTTATTTACTTAACCATTTAAGTTTTACTGTCACCCGAGACTATAAATAAAAACATAATTTATTATTAATCGAACGTAAATGATCCTAACACTTTTTAATGTCACCGATAAAAGGATAAATTATTGTTTTCTAATAAACAATAAAGGGGCACTGAGGTCAATTCTAATGACCGAGAATCCATTAGAAAATAAAACGACGTCGATTAAACGTCGAACTAAAACAATTTTCTTCAACTTCAACAAACAAAATCGATTGGGCTTAATTGCCGTCTGATCAATAACTAATTGTGTTCACCACACGTTCGACGATAAAGAATAATTACTGGCTGCCGGCCAAATAAATCGATCCACATCAAAACGCGAGGTTAATCCATCATTTAGATATTATGGCCCGATTGAAGCTTACCTACCGTTTTTAATTTCCAAAATTACACCGCCCTTAAAGTCGGCCGAAGGCGCCTAAACACGTATACATAATTACCATGTCGTAAATTGTCGAACATGAGTGGGGGAGGGGGGTGATCGGGCTTACCCGAACACTATCGCGACCTGTCGTGTTATTTCTGTAATCACTTTCATTTCGTAAAACGCGACATTAATTAAAATTTAGTTTCAGGCCATTAGTCGCCATCGCGTTTCTTCAAGTTTCATTTTTTTCCCGCCTGTAATTATAGAGCGCGGGTGCGCGGCTAAATGGGCATGGTAATGATAAATAACATTGTATTGAAGGTAGTCATGAATTTTGTATTCAAATTAGTGCGACTAATAGGTGTGAGGTGTGGATTTAAATGTGGCTTTGGTGCATTGCGCCTTTATTAATGACGGATAATTATGCGACATAATTAAGTTGAATGAACGTGAAAGCCCATACGAAAACCATTGGCGTGTGATTAGAAAACGGAGGCCGAAACTGGAAACTGGTTTGGCTCAGTTTAGACTCGTGACTTGTGAGATTTTACTGGTAATAAGGATGTGTATACACTGTGCGCCGAGTTATTAATTAACAGGTCGACAGCAAACAGAGCGCGGCTACCGGACTGCGCTCGGTACACACAGGTATTTGCTCGGTGAGACTTCGCCGGAGCGGCGTGTAGAATCTCATTACCGTGATTCTCAGAAAGTTGGAAGTGAGAAACGAGCTTAAAAAGATAAAATGCTAGTGTATCGTAGTGGCGCTCTTTTTTCAATGATTATCATGATTTGAGAGCTTTGACATTAGTGTATTTGTTCGAAGTATAAATATTGGTGGACAAACATACCATATTTTATACAAAACTTTTTCGGTTACTGATTGTAGTTATTGTCAGTTTCATGTATGAGAACTTAAGGTAAAATTTCTACAGTGAAAGGTAAATTTTTGTTGCTTCTGAAAATGTTGGTCCTTCGAGCCAAATTCACAATATTACTAATGAGCGCTGCTCTAGGTCCTGATTCTTTTAAAGTGATCTTCAAGTACACGTACATTTATACTTGTAACGTTGGCACGTAGAGAAGAAACCTTTCTGCGTGGTACTGGTTACAATAAACAGATATCAATCGTACTTGTTTACATAGAGTTTACGAGGTCCTGAAAACTATTTTGGAATACTTGTATAGGATACTTTAGAAATACAAGAAATATTCAAAACCTAGCTGTAACTGGTAATATTCTAAGCTACGCATGTCGTCTAAACTTGTGTAAATTTGTGAACTTGCGTGTGTTACCTGGACAATAAACTTTTTTTATTTATATTTTCTATTGGCTATGACATCGCAGCTGGCCCAAAAGGAGATGGCGGGATAAGTTGGACTCCTTCAACAAGAACTGGTCCTTGTCCCTACTCTCTGACAACTCTCTCTCTAGTGAGGTCTTGACCCAGCAGCTTTTAATAGTTTTAATAACAATAATTGGTTATGAAAATCAAATTTCATCATTCTTTATCTGTATCGAAGGCGTCCCACAAAATCTGTTTAATTTCCTTTCCTTATGTAAACTCAAGTAAACTTAATACCATCGAAAGCAAATTAAGAATATCAACTGATTTCCCAGTACCTACTCGTGCATGTTCAGGCTAATTAGTGAACCTACAGTACTCGCACCAGTAACTTTCCTACTGTACAATAGACAGAGTGTTGGCAAAGTTCGTTATCCGGTATTTATTATTAATATGACGTCTGATATGAGCCATGCAGCAGATGTAATTCATAGTAGAATTAGTAGGAGGAGTAATGTAAATAATTATGTACCTATGTAACTCAAGGTTTCTCGTTACGTTTTAAATGGAGGCCGATAACAGAATTGTAGTGTGGATATGGATATGAGATAGTAACATCTTAATCATCATTTCAGCTAATGTAGAACATAGGGATCCTAAAATTCTACTCTTGGCAGATGGATTACTGAATGCAGTATGTTGTTATTGATTCTTCTATACAATGTTATTGCGCATCTCCTATACGAATTCATTAGCCATCTTGACAGCCACAGGCGGTAAATAACAGGACTAAACTATGCCGGAAAACACACGGTTAACTTTACATCAATGCTTGAGTGAAAAGGTAACAAGACCCCCAATACTAAAGAAATAAAAGTCCCATCTGCAAGTTCCATTAAGTATTAGATAAAAACAGAACATTTCATTTAAAAATCTATCAATCAGTGTTTAATAGTAACCTTCTTGAAATAAAATAAACTCACTGAACCGTTGCCGAACTCAAGAGGGAAGAGATGTAACTCCGACTTCGTAAAGTGGGGCTGCCTCTTCAGAACTGCAGTAAGGTGATGGGCAGCTGTGTCGCAAACTATGTTCCGCCTCCTACCCTGCCCTCTGTGCTCCAAAAGCTGCATTCAAAGTGATCTGTGCGCTACCACCGACGAAGCCGTGGAAGTGACAAAATTTTGGGCCAATTAATCGAAATACTGTCGTATCAGCGATATGGAGGCGTATAACTGATTGTGATTCCATCAGTTTTGAATTGAGAAGGCAATAAGAACTGAATACCTCTGTACTTGTTTGTAAATCTTCAACAGCAGGTACTTAGTTACGTACTGAGAAAGGGTGGCTAACAAATAAAAGATGAGAATACGGAACTACGTCTCAGTATAGTGTACCTAATTTAGAATAGGGACAGCATTCTTTGGACTGCTGTAACTAATGTGAAATGAGTTTCTTTTCGGACATTAAAAGTTTCATAACTCCCTTGGGAGATAAAAACAGAGTTGACTACTTTTAATGGGAACGCAGTCTCAGGGGATTTTCCAGTTCACAAATAAATGTAGAACATGTAATTATTCAAAAGAAGAGTTGCATAGGTTATTAAATTAGGTAAACCTTATTTTTTCTTGTAATTTTACACTGCTAAGTACAACTTACCTAAGTAAGAAACGGACGTAATTTAATGATGATGAATAGTAACCAAAATGAAAGAAGGTAATAAAAATTAAAACAAAACTTTACCGAATTTCATTAACCAAATTGATAACATACGAAACAGTCTAATTTAATTATACAGGTAGAAAATAAACCATAGTCTGGTAATTATTGTCGAAGCTTTTAATTTCATCAATACACGTTGTTAACTTAATTGTTTAGGAGGCGTTATTCATTGCCTTCATTTATGTGGATAATTTGTACGCAATTATAGAGTATTGGGTCCTTATTAATATTTCTAACTGTTAGTAGAGAACTTCCTTCCTTAATGACAAAGTCAAAGTTATTAGAAAACTAACTATAAACAACTTGTACAACTTAATTAGTAACACATACCTCTATTCCGAAGTCGCTAGCACAAAAACTTCGAAAATTACTAAATGAACGTGTCTCACTTATTGACAGCACAAACATTTGACGAGAAGCTGGGTTCCACACTTACTCAATGTTTACTCACACACTTTTATTTTCGAGGATAAATATCAATTACACAGTTACAACACAGCCTTATTTTTTGGTTCTTCCACGTTCTTACTTGGTCCTTTTAGTTTTGTTCAGTATTTTAGAGTTCCGTATGATATAAAGTAATGAGAAGTAAGGCCGCGAATGAAAGTCGTTTTTCGTGTTTTCGTGTTCGCGTTAGGGCGGGCGGCGACGAGGCGTGCGCGGGCGCCGACAACGGAACTGTATTGGCGCGTGCGCCGCCCGAATACTCGTAAAGTTAATATTTGTAATATTGTAAGTTTGTTGCAGTTTCAAAGGGCGCGGATCTTTCAGTGATTTGTTACGTTGGCTAGCTGTATCTGTCAAAAGTATCTAGTTATGTTTTTTACTTTTGATTTAAGGTGAGGGCCTGTTTTCAGGGGAAATGTAGGTATGAAAATGTAGTTTTATAAGGACCTCATAAAATAGTGGTATAACAGAAGTAATATTCAGGGATCAATTGACTGACTCAGATACGAATTCAGCTGAAAAAAAATTATGTAAAAAACCACACTGAAAAAGTAATGTAAATTCAAACAAGCCTCAAAAATTCTAAAGCCATTTCATCATTTAATTTATATCTCTAAGAACTCTTCCCACGGATAATCTAATTTAAACTATGAATGACGACAAAATATATTGTAATAAATTTACATTTTTAATTACCACAAAAACAAAAGAAATAATGCTGCAAATCTGTTCGTTAGTGATCATGATCACAAATAATTTAGATGTTCTTATTTCAAACACGTAGGTGCTAAAAAAACAACAAAATTTCCTCAACATTATTTTTGTTTAATACACTAACACTTTTATAATTGGACTGAAAGACCAAAAAACTAATCAGCTGTTAGTCTCAAAACAATAAAAAGTAACCTAAAAGAAATTGCGTAAGAACGATTTTTCATTAACCTTGAAATTAAAATTAGGTTACTTTACTAATGGGGTAGGTCAGCTGTAACCGAATGGACGGAAACAGGTCATCCATTGACGATGGGCTCAATATGTTACTAGTATAGTAACACTCTTTTTTAAAGCCACTATACACCTTGGAAACATGTTACGAAATTGTGACGTCAAATGATCGGTCCAAAATAGAAACGTGTATAAATAGTTCAAAGTGCCATAAGCGATGTCTTATGAACTCGTAAGCATTCAATACTTAGCATGGATCTTCTGTCTATAAAAACTAAAAATCACTACGTTTTACTGTTGAATGGGAGATAGTATTAGAGATCCTGCCTTATTATTATCAAATGCAAAAGGCGTTGCCTATTCGCTTCCGGGACCTACTTAGATGCCAACTATAATTCGATGTATAATTTATGTGTGTACTTTGTATCGCCAAATATTTCCTGTCCCAATCTGAAAATATCATCGGCTCAATATCGGAATGTATAGAAATACTTAAGATGAAAACACAGATCATCATCAATCAGCATTAAGATTTTGATTCTACTTGTGCTAATGCGGATAGCGGGTTTAAAGGATACGTTTAGACTCGCAGCATTCACACACAGACGCACTTCAAGAGAAATTATGTGTAATATTGAGTGGACGCGGACAAATTTCGATGCAAAACCGTCGTTTTATATTCGTGGCGGATTGATGTTGATAAGTGTGTTTCCGCCTTTAGTCTCTAAAGACTATTGCTACGCGAGTTGGCAAAAGGACCAGCGTTTTTCTTTTGAAACAGTTAAAGGTGTCATCCGTGAAAAAAATATCATTCGAGTTCTCTCTTAGCTAGATTTTTCTTTGAAAAGATAAGTTATTAAAAGATAATTTAAAAAATATATAATAATACTTAATTATCGATATTTTTACCATAAAAAAATGGATTAGAGTGAATAGAATATGAAGTTTTTATAGTAAGATTACGGTATGAATACCAACAGTAAGCTAGGGCTATCTCCGATTTTTTGGAAAACGATAAAAGTATTTTATTTTATTTGAAATGAATTCCAGAAAGTGCTGGCGCCTTCCAAGACCACCTACAATGTCGCATATTACGTAGAATGTCCTGTTATTCACATTATTTACGGCGACCTACATTCAATTAGTGAGGCGTGAACGCAGACACGGAACACGCACAACACTATAGCATTACTACGTTAAATCACTCAATCTTGCGTATAAAAAGAACGATTCAAAATCTCAAGTCACTTGTACACAAACTATTTCGCATAATAATTGTAACAGATGACTCCATTTCTATTTTTTATCTGACGAGAAAAGTTATAATGAGTTAGTTTCTATTTCGGAAACACTTCGTTCAAGAATACACTGCACTACGAACGATCTTAAAGCGACCTTCGCCATTTAATCGAAAGTGTTGACATGGACCAAATTGATTTATGTGTTTCATAAAATTCGATTTTGAACGACGTAAAATTAAATATTATTATAGTATTTAATGGGAAACGTGGGCATCTTTGTTTTATTGGTCCGAAAATAAACAGTTATGCGTTTTCGACGTGAGAAATGAATTCTAAGTATCTTCTCGTACCAAGGAATGACGTAGAGCTATGAATACCTGGTTTAATAGGTCTTGTCAAATTGTTTGTTTGGATATCTTCGTTAGGATTTCAGTGAACCGCTTTACGTGTTTCCATATAAATTGCTATCACATTTTTTACATAGGCACGTGTGATTTCTATTAAATATTTTAAACATGTATGATATATTGTTGATGCAAAATAAATAGGAACCTCTTTATTTTGTGTTGATAGTGTTATAGGAGAAGTACCGCATGTTTTAAAGTGGGTGTTTTATTTTAATAATTTAATGTCAAAAATATCACGTTTAAAACATATTCAAAATTAGTCCTTTCGGTGTATACTATGTTTCTCACTTTTAATTAGATATACCTAGAAAATTCCTGAACGCATAAAATACCATTATTTTATCTCCAAACCTTATTTTTTACACCCGTAATTAGTAAAGTTCTTAACTCGATTACCCTAATCGCACCCGTATTGATTCGATTCGAGAAGACCTCACCTTCAACTGGAATCGACTTAATTAGAACATTCGTTAATAAAGCTGATCGGTATTATTAACCTAATTACGCCAAGTGTCACGAGGGGTCGTCGGCATTAATTACGACAATTCTTGGTACGCCAAATCTGATGAGGACTAATTAGTCCAATATTGGAAACCATCTTGGTTGCGTCATAATTAAGATTTTAATCTGTTTTTAGATTTTGCATATTCGGACTTCAAGTTCGTTTTTCTGTTATTTACTTTTTAATGAAAGCTTTAAAGAACGAAATTTTTGTTTTATTATTAATAATATTAATCTAATGCTACAAATGACTGCCGCATTGGTCTATTGATCGCAAAGCACTACTGCTGAGTATGTGGTCCTGGGTTCGATTCCCGGGTTGGGCAAGGTGTTATTGGGTTTTTCCATCTGGAATTTCTCAGTAGCAGCCCGGAGTCTGGATTTGTGCCCGGTTGATGGCAATAGGCTCGCCCCTTATTACATGGGACTTAAACATAACAGGCGAGATGTGGGTGTACTATAGGTACACCTCTGCCTAACCCTTTGGGGAATATAGGCGTGATGTTATGTTATGTAGTGCTACAAATAATGTCTAAAAGCGGGCATGTAATAGTCTTACAGGACGAATTTCGGCCATGGCGAACAATCTCAGCGGAGACCAGCCTTCGGCGCGGGAGATATTATATTGCACAAGTGTGTGCGCAGACTCTGCACTCTCATCCCTCACTCTCATAGTCCGATATGACCGGAAAGAGATCAGGCGCAGGGCCAACGGCTAAAAACAGTTAAAGCGGATACGTAGGTAGGTATTTAATACATTTTTTTTCAGGATTGTTCCAGTGACTACTACAATATCACAAAAATCATCAAAAATTAAAACGAACGCGTTTAAAAAAAGAAAATATCCATTTCCATTATAATCTCATTAAACAAGCAGATGCAACAGGACACGCTACACATACCTAAGCGAAAAAAAATACATGGAAATTATATTAGTTAATGTTACTGGCATAAAAGTTAAAAACTTAGCCCCAGAAAATTCCTTTACACAATCAATTCGCTTCCTCTATCCAAACAGCGTTAATAGCAAGACAAAGGCAGTCAATTGTGATTTACTATGGGTCAATTAGAGTTTTAATCACGACAATAATGTGCGATACAACGCGTTAAGTACTGACAGTCGCGTCAATGGACCACAGGCTTAAGAAGAGCAAAGAACGGTCCCTGCGGAAAAATAGTCGTAGGTATTTAGAAAAAAACGAACCCAAAAAAAATGTCCTAAAAAGTGAAAGTTCAAAGAAACTTCAATCATATAATGATGTTACTTATTATCTATACACCATATTATTAATTAAATTTTCATATGCTGAGATAGGAGGAGCCTTTTGGCCTCGTACAGGTCGTTTTTTTTTTGTTTAAAAAAAAAAAAAACTCAGTTTTTGATGCAACTTCTTTGTTTTTACTGTTTGTGCAAATAAAAAAATAAAAAAAATTATATATATTTTTCTTTCATTTTGTGTCTGTCTGTGTGACCGCTTGTTCTTCTGAACTACACATCGGATTTTGATGCAGTTTTCAAAATCGTTTTGAGCATTTATTCCGGAAGGGTTCAGTGAATACTACATTAATATTAAACTTACATTAAGTACAATAAAGAAATTGCGATGTTTTTCCAAGTCATAATAACCATGCGAAGCATGCGCGGGTCTCTAGTTTTATCTATTATAAAAATAAATATTTAAGAAATTAAGCTGTATTTTCTTAAGTAATAAAAATGAAGTACAAAAATAAATAATAAATATTTTCGTAGGTAGCGAGACATTTACCTAATTAAACCTAATAAAATTAATTATTGTTTGTTAATAAATATAATCTTAACTCGCCATCAAACGTAAAAGTTTGGCGAGTTTAGAATTAAGTAACACCTCTGTATTATAATATCATTAAATAAACATAAATAAATAAAATAAAACAAATGTATGACTGTTTACGTGACTGAATGAAAAATCCATTTATTGTAATTATAACATTCATTTTGATAGTGGTCGCCACTCCAGAACCTTTCGGCCCCATCAGCCATCTGTTCTGTGAAAGCCACAGGAATCCGCTGGATGCGAGAAACACAGAACCGGTCAAAGTGGCAGTGCTTGGGGGAGGCTATGTCCAGCAGTGGGCGTCTTTCGGCTGAAATGATGATCTTGATAGCATTAGTACTAGTTAATTGATGAAAAATATATGACAGTGTGGTCATATTCATTTTATTATTGAAGAAACTTTTGTTGGGATTTATTGATTAGGTCAAAGTAAATAATTATATTACGTAACGTTACTTGAATAATAATTTATCAATAGTCAAATTTCAAAGAAAACCTACCAGGTACTGACACGCTAATACATCTTATGACAAAAGTAACATATTTAAATGATTATGGTTTCTGTTAAAAACACCTGCATTATCGTCGTATAATGCACAAGAAATTTTGCAAATGTTCTGTTTGTCTACTGGGACACAATCCTCATCTCTTCGAAAGGAAGTGGGCTGTAATCTACCACGTGGGCCTAGTGCTGGTCGGTAGATATCACATGTTTCGAAATTTTGGTTCTAGGACATGCCGGTTTTCTCACGATGTTTTCCTTCACCGTTTTGAGAGCAGAGGTGATGAAATATTTACACAAAGTAAAGCGCCTGCCTCGGTTCGAACCCACGACCAACAACTCGTAAGTCGGGGCTATTACCTCTGGGCCACCACTGATCTTAAATGACCTGTAAAAAAATACCTATAAGTAGTTGAAATTGAAGATTCCTTTGTAAATCTAAACTTATTGCGTCCATTTTCTCCATCTCGCGTGTATCACCGATATTACTTACTTACCTAATTTTTATCGTTTTTGCAGAATGATCTTGCTTCGTCATCATCATCATCATCTGCTTAGCCTTTTCCCAACTATGTTGGGGTCAGCTTCCAGTCTAACGGGATGCAGCTGAATACCAGTATTTTACATGGAGGGACTGCCTATTTGACCTCCACATTCCAGTTACTAAGTAATACGATACCCCTTGGTATGATTGGTTGTCAGAGTTTCGGGCTTCTGACGACCCATAACAACTGTCAAAGATTCACGAATGACAGCCGGAACCAACAGCTTTACGTGCTTTCCGAGGCACGGAGGGATCTATAAAGATGGTCACCCATTCACGGACCAACCGCGGCAAGCGTAGAGAATGATCTTGCTTATCCTTTTCAATGTCTTCTCTTTAAATAATGTGGAGGTACATTCGATGTTGAAAAACATGAAACATGTCTCATAACAATTCCCGAAAGTCATGAACGTTACTGAAGGTTAGTAATCAGATTGACGTTAATGTTGATCAAAACATAAAATATAACAGTTAAATCAACAAACACCTGCGTCATTGTAATGTATATCTTTGTGACATTAACGTTAAAAAGTAATGGCTGCGTTACGTCTTAATGTCTTAATGTATTTCTAAATAAAATTTGTGTTCTTGGATTACCCACTTATTTTTAAAAAGCCGTATATATTTTAGCTTTGGCCTTTTTAATATTTGCCAATCTAAAACATTATTTGGTAGGATTAAATCTAAATCCAAATTACTTTGTCAATGTTTGAAAATTGTTTAATATTTTTGTGGTAATTTTAATTTAATCATCTTTATTTCAGCCGAAAGGCCTCTTTTTAATTGAAATAAATGGTTTGAGTTTGAAATAAATCACTTATCTAGCAGTCCCTTTATCTGCCCTTTCTACATTTTCCTAACTCTACAAATCTTTGAAAATGCGGGCGTCGTCCACCTAATTGTTGTGAATTAATTGTTACATCCATTTAAAAACCACGCTTGCATTGTTCAGTACACAATTGTCGCTTCCACAGGGATTGTAGCAGTAATTTCTCTCATTGAGGGACCCAGTGCTGTTAATTGGTCATTCCGATTATATGGGCTCGGGACCCACTTTTTGTCCGCATGACAGTTTAAATGTTAGTGAATTTCTTGTTTGATGTTAGTGATTTTATTTGAAAGAGTTGTGAAAGGGTTCAAAATTTAAGAAATAATTAGACTAACCTATTTTTTGCTACGTAAAAATATAGACAAAAGATGGGACCACAACTTATGAAGGTATGATCGGCCCAAGAAGCACAATAAAAACTTCCTAAACTCTGATTGCATCTGTGATAAACAAACGTAAAAAAAAAGATATAAATAAATTGTTGCGTTAAAATCTCATTAATAAGAAATAGTTTTACTCTTCAGTGCGTAAGCAAAAACTATAATTAATTAATGTATGTTAATGTCCTAGTTTTCAGAATTTAAAGGCACTTATATTTCCAATCAAATCACTAAACCGTTACGCATTAATCCCTTTCATATAAAATTGTTCCAGCGCCATTTTTCCGTGCTCACCCCATTATAATAACGACGTATTTTAGCATGATCCTATCAAAAATAGAATATACAAATAAATGAGCGTAATCAACATCAAAAGAATATATATTCTGGTGAACTATTAACGTGTATTAAAGTGAATAACTCATAAATAAGATTTAGAGACATCTTGCGTCCTCAATTTGCGTCGGAATCAGCAATCGTTACATTTTTCAATCCTCGTTTATCATTAAAACGTTAACATCGACCTCGCAATTTCCACATTAGTGAAAATAACTATTTTTCGTGATTATGAATATCAATAATATTCATGGGATTTTTTGTGATCACGAGGTCGGACCTCACACTGTTCTAGTTTTCGTGTCAAAAATATTATTGTGTTGTTATTTTGGAGGGACATCACTATTTTTTGCTCTATTCACAAATTATTCGGTCAAGTTTCAAGAGAAAATAATCGAAGTAAATTGGCACCCTGTGTCAATTTGTCGTTTTATAGCCATTTCATTCAATTGTCAAAGAATGACAGTTGTGATTTGAATATACGGACCATTTTTTTATTTTTATTTATTTATTCAATTTCTATATACCTACAATAAAATATATAAAATCTGCCAAACTAAATAACAGTTTGTCGGCAGTTGTTCTCGTCTAGCAATGGATTACAAATTTTGAATTTTGAAAATGAATGTGCTAAAACTTAATCATGCTAAGTAAACTATAAGATAAAAATCTTACATTTTACAAAAAGACATTATAGAAAACGTGAGGTTTGTTACAGACATTTAAATTTATCCTACGTACCTACATAACAAAAAAAAACTGATTTTACTCATAACCAATCGCTTGATTGTAACGAAAAATAATCCAATAAAAAAAGTGGTGGCACTCCGGGAGTGCCGACAGAAGTGAAAACTTGAACAAGATTGCCTCGGTGGAAGAAAAATACTTGTATAGAACATTGGTCCGTAACCTAATATAAATAAAGAGTACAATCGCGTTTACTAAACCTTTAAAGTAAAATCACCTGCATAGAACATTGATCCGTAACGCTATATAAATAAAGAGCACAATTGCGTTTACAAAAATGAGGTGTCGTTATGGTGTCGCGAAATTAATGGTTTAGCCCCATCTGAAAAATGCCCAACGTACCTAAAGAAGTTTCTGGTCTATCCCAGAACTGAATGACTCAGTGTTGGCAACCATTCTGAGCCCTCTCCAATGTTTCCGTCACGTCATCATCATTATAATCATCATTTCAGCCGAAAGACTTCCACTGCTGAACAAATAGATCAATCTATAAAATGCACTGTCACTAATTGGACCATGATATCATCATCATAATCATTTCAGCCGAAAGACATCACCTGCTGGACATAGAAGACAAGCGGCAGTGCTTGGTGCCGCTTTGACCGGTTCTGTGGTCCTCGCATCCAGTGGATTCCTGTGGCTTTCACAAGGTCCCGTCACGTCACGTCACGTAGTGTGTGAGAATGCATTTCCATGTTATCCAACATTCTCACAGACGTTGGATTTCCACTTCTGCAGCCGCTGTACATCGGTCGATGATACCTGAACATAAAAATATGATTTGTTACTAATAAAGAAGATACACGAGTTTCTCAAACATGTTTTTCATTTAATTTTATTTTAAATTATGCTGTTATTTTTTTAATCCTGAATAAACGTAGAAGCCAATAAATAATCGTTATTATGAAAATGTATATTTATCATACTTTATTTTTGAAAACTAAAGACAATATGAATGACCAAAGTGTCAGCTTGTTGTAATATATAAATTGTATCACAATTTTTTTTAATTCGAATTTTATGAAAATTATTGTGTACCAATTTAAAATTAGCCGAATTTAACGTAAATATTTAACTTAAAATACCTCTAAGTCATGTCTAGCCCTATTTTATTCATGCCAGATAATTTTTTCGCAGTTGGAAAATTCTTTACCAAACTTTTGACTGTCATTTAAATGTTTTGGTTGGTAAACTTAAGTCAACTTAAGTATTTTATTATAACTTTGCTAAAGTCATAATAGTAATCCATAGATAGATCTTACGTTGATTTTAGTTAACTATGAAGAAAATTTTATTCCGCAACAATTGATAAATAAGTTCTACAGAATGATAATATTCGTAAGCGGATTAATATATTTTCTTGTTTTAAAAGAGCTAGTACTAACAGCTGGTACTAGAGTTTAAATCCTCAAAAATCTTATTTATCCCAAGGAAATTAAGCTCCACCTGTTCCTACAAAAAACCCACTTATCCTCTTTCCTAAAATACAAATCTGCCATTACAGAATCACTGAAAAAACACGTGATTATTCTAACAAAATATTTACACACAAATTACTCATTAAGCTTCTTTAATTGCCGCTGTTCTATTCGAGAAACTTATAATTAAACATGGACAGTACATCAAGGAGGATTTTCTGTATCACACGTGCTTATACCTACTTGCGCCACAGAATAGATAGGTACAGAAGGTCAACTCAATACAAGGAGCGAAAACTGGCGCACGCACTCAGACGCGTACGAACTTACGACCTTACCCCATGGCCATGAGCTCAAACTACACGCGTTTTGCGACAGCGACTGCGGAGAAAACAAATAGAATGAAGTTGTTTAGAGCATGCCATCGACGGAAATAGGTGAGGAGCGCGTCACTTGATGCAAGTCGCATCGTTTGGGGACAGGGCCTTAAACAAATGAAAATCGCGAGTGCACTGTATGCTGGCTCGTTGAATAAAGTAGACCTTCTGTACCTGCCTATTTTGTACTTACGTCACGCGACGCCACGACCAGTGTGAAAACGCGAAATAAAAGCAATTCTTTCTAATTAACTCTCGAGTCGTGTGTCTCGAAATAGACCCACAAACGAACACACTGATTTACACGCCGCGACTGTTTCTCAACGGAACCGAATAATTAACGCTGCGTGTTTATTCGATTGTTTTGATTCGAAACGATTGATGGCGCGCCAATGGAATGTTCCATAACTCGAACATCACTACGTTTTTAAGGCATTCAAATGTAAATTAATGTACACGCTTGACGCTTCTTTTGTGTTATCCTAATTTATAGCCCCTTAGATAACCTGTTTTATTTTCCGTCTGAAGTTTATTTAAGCTTATCGATATAAATTATAAAAATTAAAATTTATAATCGATTGATATGTCTTAGCCCACCTCTTTAAAGACAATCAAAATATTTTTTTATCTCTTTGGGAATTCCTTAGCTAAAATATTAGGTACCCCACGCCTTATATAATGTAGATATGTTTATCATAAACATTAATAACGTATTCATCAAAACAGTTTATTAGTATCAAATATGGTACGTCGTAGTATCGATGTCCACTAAAGGCAAAGCGAACAAAAAGCGAGCAAGCGTAACTAATGAAAGATCTCGGGTTGATTAAGCAGGCGCTGTCATCAACGCTCCAGACACGCATTCACAGTACCAATCGCTGCCAAGATCATTAATTGCCCGTTTCATTGCAGTTATGTTTCATTAATATTCGAAACTATATTGAGAACTGATTGATTTTTATTTTATTACTATCTGTTCGTGCCCGGCGTCGCCCGGGTGAATTTGTCGATATCCAGTGTGTGGTAAACCCTTGGTGGTAGAGACATGACATGCTGTGCGTTCTCTGTCCGACAGTCAGTTCCAATACCATTCAAATTTCTGATTCTTCTGGTGAATTTTCCAAAAAAATATTCTTTCGTACAAACCTTGTCCTGACAATTACGAACAAAACAAGACAACTGCAAAATCGGTGGAGCCGTTCTTAAGTGATGATTTTTCATATTTTTGGCAATTCGTTATTATTTATACAATATGTAAAAAAAAAAGTCTGATCCGAAAGTAGCTCATAGGTACTGCAATAACTAATACTACTTACCTAAAAGTAAAAAAAAGAAAAACATATATTATTGAAAATAAAATAAAAAAGTTATTGGTATAAAATTCACATTTTTTCGTACCAAAATTACCCCAAATCCATTGAAAACTTGCAAATTTTCAACAACATTTTCATAAGTAATGATTAGAGTAGAAATCCGGTAAATGACGGCCGCCCGCGTCCCATATAATAAACCGGTAAAATTCTCATTGAATTTCTTTTTTTCTTTTCGTTTTTCCTGAAAATTACCACATATATAGTCTGGACTTTAAAAGAGACTGTGACTTCTGAGTTTGTTTCGGCCTTTCTTCTCAGAGTAGTCAGATAGGAAACGCCGAACTCAACTAGCTTATTTTTATTTTATATTTTTTTAATATGACGTGTAAAAGTGATTCCGATATCCTATTTACAGAATAAACAATTTCATTTCATTTCATTTCATTTCTCAGTACAATACCTAACAAAACCCTCACGGATGGGGTTTTTTTTTACATGTTACATAAATATTTGCGCTCTTTACTTGTGAAGCGTCTGTGTTCGGTGCTATTAACATTAATTGCGTCGTCACGACTTGCAACCAGTCAGTACTTAGCTAAAGATCACAAATAGTGCATCTATAATAGCGGGTTATTGACCTGTTTACGAGTACCAGAACAATTATATTTTTCTCGGTAGCCTCTTATAATGTTGCACATTATACTAAATAGTTAATGTATGAATAAAAATGTCATATCATAACATCACGCCTGTATTTCCCGAAGTTAGGTTTAAGTCTCATGTAATATCGGGGGAGCCTATTGCCATCAACCTGGCACAAATCCCGACTCCGGGCTACTACTGAGAAATTCCAGATGAAAAACCCAATAACACTGCCCGACCCGGGAATCGAACCCAGGACGTCCTGCTCAGCAGTAGCGCTTGCGACCACTAGACCAACGAGGCAGTAAAGGCAGAAAAAAATTGTCATGGCTTATAATATAAATCACTAGTCGAAAATGGTCAACTCTATGAAATATGATAATTAAAATCAACATCACAAATCAAAATCTCTCCATCTAGTCGCGAAGTGAGCCCATCATATTTTTTCTTATAAATATAAAGCAGCTTCAATATCAAATGTCAGACTTTAATTATATTTTTATTAATTTGACACCTTTGCCGTTACTTTGTCAAGAATTCCAACAAGAACTTTTAGATGAATACACTATAAAATTAGCATGATAATAACAAATACTGCTCTAAATTCGGTTTACATTAATTTCTGTATAAATAATTGGTGACATTCTTTGACATAAAATTCTAATATATTATTTCTGTTCCGTATAATTTATTATAATGACGTATAAACATTATGCGAAAATATTTTATTAGTAATATCAATTTCGTAGATGGAGCACGCTAAAAATACACATTTAAAAATTATTGAACTTTTGTCCACTTGATTGCATTTTGTTTATTTTATAAGCAATATTATTTTGTTTGTTAATTTCGTATCTTTTCATCATTTTTTTTTTCGTATTTTCCTGTATTTCTTTTTAAATTGTATTTTATACTTTCTAGTTTGTAAATTACACTATACAACGCCTTGGGTTTTAATTTTTAATGTTGTGCATGTACACTTAAATAAATAAATAAACAGAAATATACAAAGGTCAATTTTATTATCTTATTGTGATTTATATTAACATCTTTATTGAAAAGAAAATATATTGAATATTCTACTAAATTTATAAGAATTCCAAGAAATTAATTTATGTGTTTTTAAATAGTATGTAGTCTATTTTTGGCAGAAAATTTAGTAGCGCTTAATTGCAAATGGAATGACATCTTAACAGTGCCAGTGGAGGAGTCCAGACGCGAATGGAATAAATAAAAATAAAAGTGCATAATAAGAATTATGTTAATGAATGCGCTAGACTGTCATGTAACAGAATCAGATGGAGCGAGATCGTGAGGCAGGCAACGACTACACCTACGATTGAACACAGTTCATTGTGACCACGACGGCTCTGTCAAGAGCGAAGCGGAGAAGAGAAAGAAGAAGATAACTTAAGAATCAGTAAAATGGCAAACACAATAATATGGCTATTGACGAACTCAGCATCATCGAAATTGTTTTCAATTCTTCATGTAAACGAATTAAGACGTCATCCAAACAAACGCAAAAATTTAGAAACAGCATTAATATCCTAACAAAAAATGCTTAATGCGTTGCTAAAAATGAATAATATATCCCAATATTTTACTGTTCCATTAGCTTTTAGTTCTAGGTGGCTCTCGTCACTGCCTACGCCGATACCATTTATTTGTCGACAGACTAAATCTAGGTGAGTCTAGGTAGGTATTTTTCTAGAAAACTGGAGGAAAATTATTTAAATTGGTGAGAGATGAATGAATAGTTGTTTGTACAATTGGGAGCAATGTCATGTGGAATTCATCAATGTCTTCTGGCCTATTATGGGAGAAAAGTATGTCTAAAAAGCTTGTTGCTTGCTCTTTGTGCTATAATATTTCTGTATCTCGCATTCAAATTTTGGTAGGTACTATTAGATTTTAAATGGTGTAGGCTGTCATTCGTGGATCTTTAACAGTTGTTACGTGTAGACAGAAGACTGAAGAAAGTGTGTGGCAGTCGCTTCATACATTTATCTGCATCCGGTTAGACTGGAAGCCGACTCCAACATAATTGGGAAAAGGCTAGGCAGATGATGATATTTGATCTTAAATTATCTTTCATTCATCCATCCCACGCAAAATAAATCTATTAAAAGCATACAAAACAAATGCTATTAGAAACTACATTTTCTAAGTAATCCGTATCAAATTCCATGAAATCTCGTCGACCATAATGGCAAGTACACGTTACAAAGTTATAGACGAGAAACCTTTAAACGACCTAATGTTCAACAAACAACAATAAACAGCACCGCAGTGCTTTCTTCACACCTACTGTTACATATCGATTTCATATCGAACCAGTACTTCTATAACATACATAACGACACCTCATTTAACTGAGAAATATACCACATCAGTGACACTTTCGAATTTTATCTCACATCTCAAAAACCCTTTATGTCTCCCAGTTCTAAATTCCGTCACATCTCAAATTGCTAATCGAATACTAATAGCCATATAGCATCGGGTTCATATTACTGTTAAAATCTTTTTGTCGTGTGTGGCTGCTATAAAAGTATTGATTTGCATATATCTTACATCTAATTTTGTATCGTAAGTAACATATTAATCAAATAGCTTTTTCAACCTCGCGTCTTCTTGATCTCCTGACATTGAGTGGTTTATGGCACAACGGAGCGACAGTTGTGCGATCAACACGATGCTCCGTTTAAATAGTTTTATGATTTATACTGTCTTAATCCTTTCAGCATACAAGGAATTCGCTAAATATGAGTACGATTATTATTGAAATCAAAATATTTTGAAAATCAATGGTAATATTGCTAGCAAAATTGCCAGATGTGAATTCATATCACATAATTAGTTATTGAGTTCAGAAAATTGTTGCATTGTTCTCTAATAATAACGCATAAGAAAGATAACACTCTACTCTAAAGTTCAACCAAACCTCTATAGTTTTGTCTAAAAAAGCGCTGAGCCGTCACACACTAGCGGCCGTCAAAATACATAAAAGAAATTGACCTAAGTGTCAAATACTAGTTAAAAAGACAAATTTTATGACGGCCGTTATAATATGACAGCCACCGCTCTTCTAAGAAACCGTAGCTTTATCGGGTCGCAGTCGCAAGGTAAAAACTAATAACTAGATAAGATTTAATATAAAAATTCAACATTCAATCGAGTCGATTTGCATAGAATCGTAATTAAAAGTGTGTCGGGTATCGACTGCTTTTAAAATTCTATCGATTTAATTATGGCTGGCCCGGAATGATTTTATTGACAACACAAGCCGTTGATTTACTTAATTGTTTATTCGTTATCTTTATTGTGGTGGCCAACGCCCAAAATCTTAGATGTTTTTCTATTATAGTGCTAATTAACATAAAATTTGTAATCTTAAGACGTCTATTGTATTTCCCGTATTTCGTCTTTATTTATTTCGTGTTGCCTGTTGTACGGTCAGTGTCCAATGCTAGAAAAAGAAAAGACAAGTTTAAGACGGCGTACAACAGTACACTAGTGCCATTCCTTAAAAAAAAAATTGAGTATCTCGTGACTGAGAAGGATTTATGAGTAATGGCTAATAAGGACCCTCGGTAAGTGTCTAGAATTTTCTAATACCTTTTTTAAAGTTTCATATTGAGACACGGAGCGATCTAAAGAACTGCGGTCACATTCCTCTAGATCGTATTTTGTTGCTTCGTGTTTTGTTTTATATTGTTTTATATTTGTAAGATAATGTTTCTTGTCTTAGACTTAGAAACACAATTACTGAAGTATATATCTATTGTGATGATTCTCGTTAGTAAGCAAATGTGCATTGTGTAATTCATTTACTTCTGACATCATTCCAAGAAGAGTTTTCGATACTAGGTATTACTTCGACCCTCATGCCAGTGTCACCAGCAATTTTTAAAACTGGCTAACGCTAAACCTTATCAACTAATTTAAATGTGTTTAACAGCATGATAACGGAGACAAGTTGCGCCACCTATCACGTCGATAATGAACTTCACGCAACATGTATTGGACACATTAAGCGCTTAGCACTTAACATGTTTACCCTGTCACTGATGCAATTAACAATATCTTTAATGCTGAAGACGTAAAGACACTTAATGATTCCACTCAGTGTTCGTTTAAATTCGACACTAATCGGGGACAAAAGAAAAGAAATGACTGTGGGAAAAGAATAGATGATGCACCCAAAGGGTTTGCAATCCCTGCAGTCAATGAGCGGTAAACATTTTATCAACTGCTAAATGGGGCGCATTGATACAAGTCAATAATTTTACTATGATTATTGCTAAGCAATTCATAGCAATGTGGATGGACGACCTACAGAAATCGCGGGGAAGACCTGGATGAGACTCGCATAGACCGGGGAAGCATGGCATACAAGGGAGGAGGCCTATGCTCAGCAGTGGGTGGAACAAGGCTGCTAATGATGATCATGATGAATTTATAGCAACAGTGTCGAACTAACAGGCTCTATTACCATACATTGCCGTAAACTCTAGAAATTCTTTCGATAGTTCCGTTGAAGGATCAAGGAGGCCTAGAAATTCATTGGTGCATCTCTATTCAGTAATCAATCAGCATTTCAGTAACAGTAGTAAATTGTGGTAAGGCTAATGCTCGTTATACATTAAAGAGCAGGTTACAAATCAAAAACCATACAAACTAAGCTATGAATAATTAACATTGATATAAACATAATACTTGATTAGGTTCTAAGAACACGCAACTCGAAAACAAACGAGGCCTCACTTTTGAACGAACAATAGACGGTTCTACTCGTAATTAGAGAGTTGTACATTCCGAACGATCTTTCGGATCGATTACGGTTGAATAAACAATTCCTTCTTGTTTTTTTTTTATTCAAATAATGTTATAAATCAAATACGCGCCGTTAACGTCCCGAAGGAGAGGTCATTTATCAGAGCGACGCGGGCGCAAGTACCAGACGCCATTGTACGATACATTAATGTTTCCTTAATTGTTATTTTATCGGATTCCAATATGGCGGCCACGCGCCCGTAATTAGTCTCTGTACGGATTGAATGATTTTAGCTGTTCGATTTTTAAATAATTAATGACATGGGCACCTAAAGATTTCTTTGGTGTAATCAATAACATCTTGGGTATGCTGGAGGTGCATTTTAAGGTTTGTGTGTATATACGAAAGTATATCCTCCAATGCAAGTTAGGAATGTTTTTAAAAGTAGGTATATAAGTACAGACGTAATATATTTCTAGTGGTCGCATTCGTATTTTATTTCACATAAAGGTTATAATTATATAATATATAATTTACTTTTACAATATTTTTAATAAGAGTGTTCGGGAGGACAGTGTAGTCTTTCAACAAGTACTAGGTACTTAACAAAATAGAAAATGGTCAACAAATCTATAGTCCACTTAGCTTACAGCGTTCTCACATTCACAAAATAGAAAATAATCTACCTATATAAAAGATAAATAAATAAATAATAAAATTAAAAACCTATTTTAATTAAACACAATTTCATGATTGCTATTACAACTGCAACAAATCTGAATGATTATCATGTCCACAAGGCCACTAATAAAGAGTTGAAATTAAATTGTAGGTATATAATGTCAAATAATAGGATGATTATATCAAGGAAGAATGTAAATAAAATAAACAAGGTAATTTGGGAGCAGTTAATAGACTCTTACATAACTATGCCGTTAATGAGGTACCAGGGAAGCCACATGTGCACAAGAAATTATTGCCAAACTTCCTTGTCTTCAACGTAGTCTATAATTTTAAGAACCCAATTGCATTATTGAATAAATTGTAAATTGATACCTACAAAATGTTAATTATTATTAAAATAATTAAAATAATCTATTAATGTTCAAACGAAATTATTAGATACCTACGTAATTATATTATTATCAAAGATTACCTGAACTTTTATTATTAACTATTCATGTTTAAATTCGGCTGTGAAGACATTACAGCAACACCTACTGTTTTATTACTTTCCAAAGACAGCAATACAAATAAACGCGTCTTCCAAAACGTTAACCGTATAATTAATAAAATATTAATAAGTAACGAGTTTCTCGCAGTAGGACATCCCATACCCAAGATTTATATGAATCCCAAAAGATGTAATAGTGTTCTCACAAAAAAATCTAAACGGCGGGTATTTAGATAAGTTCCCAGTGATTTAGCTAAAGAAAGGACAATCGCTGTCTTAGTTTGACGTCTCCAACTCAGACAGGTTGTAACTAAAGTCTATTTAAATTCTTGTTTCCAATGGTGTTATTACCACTTAAACAAGCAGCAACTTTAAATATGTGTAAATGTAGTTCATTTTAGACTGACTAGTACTGTTGAAAAAGTCATAGAAAATATGAAGTTGTAGCGCAAACTGAACCTTATACGAGAGCATTACAGTTTTTTTTCCTAAAAATCTTGTTTGTTTGCATGTTTGGTAAATAAATTGCGAACGCAGTTTAAGTAGGTAGGTACTGACGATACTAAACATAACAAAACGCAAAAAAGCAGCACTCAGTAATAAAATAAAATAAAATTGTCAAACGTTAAGTAATTGAAATAATTAACATAACTAATCTATGCAACGCTTATCTTCTATCTACGAGAAGAAACTCTATACTTCAGTTGACACCTTCAAACCGCGTGGGATGACAAAGTTTTTCTCACATTCTCAGGAACGCACCAAAATGTTGACTACCCCGTTACCATCATCATTATTTCAGACGAAAGACGTCCCCTGCTGTATATAGGCCTCTCCCAAGCATCGCCACGTCAACCAGATCTGCAGTGCTTCTTGCATCCAGCGATTTCGTGCGGTCTTCACCAGGTCATCGGTCCACCTAGCGGGAATAATTCCCCGTTATAATTCCATTTAATCATCGACAATTTTTCAAATAATACAAACTTAATATTCAAAGTAAAAGTTTTAAATCCTCAAAGTTTTAAATCCTGCGACAACATTTTAAAAGGGGTACCGAGCTCAAGTTTACGACGAACATAAATGCCACATAAAAAAGGATAAAAACTTTTAATTTCACTCCTCTTAAATGAGCCGGGCGTTAATTTTAACTCTCCTATAGGAATTATGTATGTGGCATACACTAATTCTTTGTCATTATAAGGTACTTTATGCTTTTTTTTTCTTCCATAGCTTTTGGCCGTAAATAATGTCCGGTTATGTTTGTTGGTTTAGCTTTAACGCGTTTCATTTAGATTAAATTCTAATTTATTTTATGGAATCTTTGAATTTTTGGAGCGGAGAACATAATTTTATTTCGGTGCAGTGTCGGGTCAGAGTGTTTCTTCTTTCTTCTGTTAGTTATTGTTAAATGTAGGCATTTTTCTTGCATGTAATGATTTGTGGTCAGAAAGATGGATTCGTGTAAAGCGGCCTTACGTTTTTTTTTTCTTTATGTCGTTAAAACAACAAGATGTTTGGTATAAAATAAAATCATCAACATTTTTTGTTTTTTTTTAATTTAACGTAACATATTTTAGTTTTAGAACTGCACGGTGTTAAAGGATTACTTAAGATACTTAATGGTACTGTACTAAAGGCAGAGCTTTTAATACCTCTTAAAAACAATCGAATTCCAACTTTAAAACTTAACCTAAAGGTTGATATTACAATGATTTGAAGCAGAATTATTTGTCACACTCCAAAGCGATATACAAGAGCATTATTTCAATGTTTACGAAATAAATGCCCTAATAAAGATAAAGTCCTAAACCGTAATTAGTGACAAATTGGTCGCTTTTAAGAAAAATATACGGTAAGAAATGTAGCAAGAATTAAGTTATATATACACGGACAACCACACCAGAAGGTTATGCAGGAATAGGCAATGGTTATAGTTCTCTTGTAGTGTCAAAATAACGTCGACTTCATTAATAAATTAGTATACAATTTTAGAGTTTGCCAGTGCTGATTGCGATCCGCGTGAGCAAGACTATGACTCTGTCTAATCTTCAGGCTCCCACAGACAGACTTTACATCAGTTGTTCTAAGCTTGAAAATAGAAATAGTGGGTAACCAACAGCAATAATATTACCTACCTACGTTTGTGTCCATTTAATTTTATAGTCCAATGTTAGACTTCATTCATTTTCATCACTCAAACGAGGTATTTCACACATATATAAAAATGATAGAGTTTATAGTTGATGGTGATGGAATTTGCATAGCAATTAATATATATTGCAAGTTAATGGGTATCTAAATCTGTTTTAGTGCTATAATCTGGTTAATACCTAATTCTGCGGTTTAGGGTTCCTTAAAAGTGTAAATAAGTGAAGTGTTTAACCGCCTGTCTCAGACCCGGAGGTCCCGGGTTCGATTCCCAGCTAGGACAATATTTTTTGCTTGGTTTGGTTGATGGTAGGGCTTGTTCTAAGTCCGCCTGGATATCTACCACCATCTTAACGCTATAACAATAATGTTCACAGCATTGTTGAGTTTCGGCAGAGGTAAGATAGCCTGTTCCTCTATGGTTGAGGATTCCGAGTGAAGCTCGCTTCCACGTTCGGCCTGATTATCACTAACGATCAAGTGAGATGAAGTCCAAGAGCTTACCCGATGTGGTTAAAACAAAAAGATGAAAAAGCCCTGACTTTAAAAACTATTGCTGACTTTTAAGAATACCATTACAACCGATGCAATGACCCAAATAGCAACGGAAGAGCAACAAAAGACTGTCAAATTTGGTAAAAGCATTGACCATAGTTATACCAGCCCCTTTGAAGGAAGTTGGTGAGAGAACCTTAGAGTAACTGGTTTGTGTAGATCAGATAGGCAGTCGCTCCATGTAAAATAATGTTATTCAGCTGCATCCGAATAGACTGGAAGCCGACCCCAAAATAGTTGGGAAAAGGCTGGGTAGATTGATTGATTGGTAAGAGAACCTAAGGCTGGGGCCTTTTTAAAGAAATTTTTCGAGACACATTCCAAAACCCTAATTGATCGGGAATCAGCCTCACATATTGAAGAGTTGTGATTAACCGCCTATTGTTACTATCCTTGTAAATATATCGTTGACGTGCCTTGTTTAAAATATAAAGAAAGAAAGAAGAGAAGAGAAAGAAACAAAAGAAAGAAATAAAGAAAGAAAATTGTGGTTAGTGGAATTACAACAGAAAACAATGATTATAATGCCAAAAGAGCCTTAGCTCAGTATAATGTCAGATGACAACACAAAGTATACCACCTGACGCTGATTTTCAGCTGCAACCCACGAGTATCATAAGCTAGAATAATAAACACAAATAGGGAAGTGTCTGTCCGTTTGAATAAATACGTAAAAGTCAGTTGTGGATGTCACTGGGTTTATGATCGTTAAAGATTACTGTCTGCCTCGTTGGTCTAGTGGTTGTAATCGCTACTTCTGTGCATGAGACCCTAGTCTGCCTAATCCTTTGGGAAATACAGTCGTGATGTTATGATAATGTAACCAATATCACAAAACCTCTTGCAGACGATTGAATAACAAATTAAACAAATAAAAATAAAATAAGAACTGAAACGGAACCCCTAATCTTAATCTTGTTCTTATTCGCCCACTTGTCATTCCTTTACGCCCACGCGACACATACTTAATCTAAATTATTTAAATTGCATATTTAAACAATTCACATATTTTTATATATGCTGTATATAATAAGGATATTTGCTTTATAACACTTAATTTATTTGGTACCGTTAACTCTCTTAGGTCTTTGTCTTCTCGTGGAGGTTCTTTTCTGTCAGGAATTCGGGATATAATCCCATACTATTAAATGAGCAATATTTTTATATTTATATACAAATATTGCTCATTTGTACTCACGTTCTGGAAAACGGCTCTAACGATTTCGATAAAAGTTGCAATAAAGGGGTTTACGGGGGCGAAAAATCGATCTAGTTAGGTCTCATATCCGGAAAAAATCATTTTCTCCGTATTTTCACCCGAGCAGACCTCGGTCGCCCAAAGTTTAGAACAAGATGGCTGCTTTAGAATAATGATATGGCAGCATGGAATTAGTAAGTACCTACTATCATGGCAGTATGGAATTAGTAAGTACCTACTATCATGGCAGTATGGAATTAGTATGTAATATACATGGAATTAGTATGAACTTTTCTATACAATTAAATGAGCATCCTCAATTTTGACCAGAGTAGAGCTCGGTCGCCCAGGTACTGTATACTGTTTGCTATACACAGATAGGATATAGAAACAATGGACCATCCCCTAATGTAGGTTTATATTTGTTTTGGAATAATTCATTCTTTAGTTGTGTGATACGAGTTGCTACCCTTATTTGGAAGACTGCAGATGTCTGAAACCCACTATCACTAATCACCCAATATCACTAATCGATATCAACCAGGTCAACAACCAAAAGATGGTCTTTTTGTAAAGAATAATTTAGAGAAAACATGTTTTTACCCTGCTGTAATTGAAGAACACTTCGTTGCAGTCAGTTTTCTAGCAGCAAGCTACTTTGATTACTAAAATGGAAGCGACTCGACTACGGGATAGACCTGGGTGTCATCGGCGCATATGACATTGGCTTGTAACCAAGAGGCTCAAACCAACACTGAGTTGACGGTGAAAATTTCAAATGTCGTAAGGGACAGGGAATACAATGTCCCTTACGACATTTGAAATTTCCATCGTCGATACGTACTTTATAGTTTCTACATTTTATTAATTCCCTCTGTCCACCTTAACTACATGAAATACCGTTTATTACATATAAGCATACAAGTATTTGTACGGGCGTCAAGTAAATATTCGTTCCTTTGTGTAAACTTTCACCCTTAATGAGCACAGTCGAGGTGTCACCGAAGCCATCCGATGGCACGAACTATTACGTGTGTGGTCAAGGATACATGATGGGAAGCACTTGCTATTGATATTTTGTTTTGAATGATAGCAGAGACGTTGATATGTTGTTTATAAAAAAAAGAAAAATGTTATCCCATAATGTAAGGAAGTCCACTCAAATAAGGAAATGGCACACGGTTGCTTTTTTTTGTTTTCATGGCTCAAGGACATTTTGAGGAGGAAAAAATCCACTCTGAAAGATTATGGGTAAGTAAGATATGTATCAGTCATTAGACAAAACAATTAGCCGTCGCGGGATGCCTGGCACATGTGAAAAATCGAAATTATTATGTACAGGTAATATGCATAAAATGATAGTTTACCGTCGCCACGCCAACAGTCGGTCTAACCCGCCGCCATAAATGTTCAAACTAGTGAGTGCAAGTTCAATATAACTAAAATAACACTTGACTAAAATCAGTTCTTTAACAACGATACTATTAAATCAAACTCATTCCCAACATTTAACCAAAAGAATTAACAATTCAATCCGTACAACACAGAATAGTGACTCAAGCGCAAGACCAAGACCGAAACAGACATTCCTAATTAATACCACAGAATAACAAAAAAAAAAGGTCGCAACAGCATAGCAATCGTACACGTAACAAGAGCCGACCGACCCGGCCGCGCTGTGCCCATATATTTACTTTATCTTGTACAATACACTTAAATACAAATTAATACAAGCAAAGGACTGGACCTTAATGGCGAGCTCGACTGTTTACTTTACACCTCGCGATGGCCCATGCCAGTTTTATTTTTAATTTTTTTATTGGTCTCAGAGCTTTCGGCTTTTAGCGCCTTCGGAAATATGGGTAGGTACTAGGTTTTTTCGTAGAACTGTTTGATAATTGATTTTTGGGTTCGGTTTAAGATAGTTTCGGTTTGCTTATTTAAACTAATATTATAAAGAGAAAAGATTTGATTTTTTGTTTTGTTTGTTTGTAATGAATAAACTTAAAAACTACTGGACCGATTTTAAAAATTCTTTCACCAGTAGAATAGTATATTGTCACTGAATAATATAGGCTATAATTTATAAATATATCACGCGGGCGAAGCCGCTGGCGGAAACTAGTAATGACATAAAAATTTGAAATAGTAAAATGAAGATGGTGTTTATAGATATCTAAACTTAGAATCAATTTCAATTATGAAAGTCATTTAATTTTATGATAGATAACTAAATTAATTAGAAACTGCGCTTAATTAGAATAAAATAAACTTAAAATATAGAAACTTAAGAGCTTTTCCTTATAAGTCGATGATTCACGACCATCAATACAACGGACCACAAATCGTGGTTACAAGGTGTCTCGATACTTACCACTATCTTCAGAATTTGAATTTTAACTGCAGAAAAAGTGTTATTAATTCAACACATTTACAGCATAAAAACACAATTTTATTCATCGAATTGTCCCGATATCGACAGTATTGTAGTCTAACTTATCGTCACACAGACGCAAGCATACATATTCATTTGTTCACAATTCCAATTTCCAGCTAGCGTTATCTCAACTAAAAATACAACAACACTATTTAATATTTTGTTAAAATTGCAAATACATGTAACTCAATTAGTTTAAATGCATATCCGAGACGTCGAAGCAGTTATTTAGATATACCTATTGCTTAGAGATATATTATCGACATTAATATTCGAAAAATATTGTCAAAGCTCCTCTCTGGTCGATAAAAATGTCGGGCCACACGCAGCAGGTCATTAGACACCTCCCGGAGGAAAATAAATTAAAGAAAACGAGAAATCTCGACCGTCAACCTTATTCACAACGAACAGCCTCCAATTTACACTAGAACCCCGCTTTTTTCAACATCCAATGCTGTTTCAAAAGGTTTGTGGAACTTAAATCTCGAGCATGAAAAGCAATGGAATTATTTTTTACGATTCGAACGTGTCGCGAGTTTATGAATAGGGATATAAGCTTGGGATCAATTAAACGCCATGAGATAAAGCACTATAAGTCAGTTCGAAGCGAAATCCAAGAAGTAATGACTAACAGTCTAGTTTATGGTGTAAAAAAGTTCGTCTTTCCTTTTAAATTCATCCAATCTTCTTAACAGTGGTTTAATTTGCTCAGACTTGTTCAATGTAATTAAATGGTTTTTACTTGCTTCCAATTGTCACTCGTTGTTCTAGAATCTTATTAACTCAAGTAACTGCTTGGAATTAATTTGATTGTTGTTTTAAATTGGTACAAACTAGTTACCGGTTGCACCACACATCACTAAATAGGTACGCGTTTCGCGGTAAACGCATTAGGCTGCCTGTCCACTGAAGCGGAGCGAGGCAGCAGAGCGGAGAAATGTACCAATTATTAACCAATAGGAGCGGAGCTCTGAAGTGGAGTTTAAATTCTATTGGTTAATATTGTCTCATTTCTCCGCTCCGCTGCCTCGCTCTGCTCCAGTGGACAGGCAGCCTTAAGAGCGTGCATTCTGAAGTGGGTAACGTCGCAAATAGCTGTCAAATATATCGCTGTTTTGACTTTTTTGGCAATATTATTTTATGGAAATATGAAATATCGCTCTATAGTGAACTAAAATATTAAAATGCAATAAATATCGTAACATTGAATATTTAGTTTTACATGTATAAAAATATTTGGTAACTTTTCAAATGCCCTTTTTACACCTAAAATGGTTACAACATCAAATTCATTGTTATAGTTGCAATTTATGATTAATATTTTAGTTCACTATGGAGCGATATTTCATATTTCCATACAGTAAGTAATTTTAACAAATTAATAAAAACAGGTAAATATTTGACAGCTATTTGCAATGTTATCAACTTTAAGAATGCACGGTCTTAAAAAATCGTTCCGTTTCTGTAAATAATTTGAAGATAATAGAGACAAAATGATATTTTAAATAATTTTATCTACACCCATGCTATAAAACCTCTATAAAAGTTTCTGAAACAGTTAGCTTATTGCCAACATTAAAACAGCCAGTGTCGTAGTAACCATAATATCATCCAAATGAGTGTTATAATTTTGTATTAAATTTCATTATGCAACTTGTACTGATTTATGGTGCAAGTAGGCCTTAAGTTCGTTTTTGAACTTGTAGGTACTACATTTCGATAATTTAAAATAGAGTTTTTATAAACAGGGTTTATGATGTCATTTTGTAAAGATCGGCGCCTGGTAGCAGCTAGATAGAAAAGTTTCGAGTTAAAAATCAGTAGCTTTTAAATCCAATGTCAAGCTTTGCAGTTATGGTATGCTAGCAAAAAAAAAAATAATTTGGTAAAATACTATTCATGAAAAGGTTTTTTTTTGCAACCGTCGAATATGTGCTATGAATGAACCATGTCCCATGTGTTCAAAGTGTCCGTACACCAGTACTTCGTAGGACCTAAAAAAACGCCACTGATGCCGTGATTGGCGTGGCCACCTACCGGGCCCAACTCATATTAACTAATATTATAAAGAGAAAAGTTTTGATTTTTTGTATGTTTGTTTTTTACGCTTTCACGCTAATACGGCTGTACGGATATGGATGAAATTTGGCACATGCATAGACCTTAATCCCACGGGATCGAGACTTATGCGGGTGAAACCACGGGGCGCAACTAGTCTAATATGATATGATATTTTTACATTTGCCATCAACTCCAAAAGAAATAAGAAAATGCTAATGACACCGTTTCCTTCAATCAGAAAATAACACAGCAAAAAATCAACACATTAATATGACCCCCGTGCGATTCCTAAATTATTCTTTTGTCTTCAAAACAAAAGCTAGCAAACAGATCAGTTAACAAGTTACCATTTTACAACCATCACGAAGTTTCTGAGAATACCAATATCCTTTCGTTATTCCGAGCTTGCTTGAAACAATTAAAAATCTATTCTGTATGCGCAAGGACACTCTTCTATCCGCTTAGTTCAGCTTTTGTTGCCAATAAAAACTGTTTATAGTAATAAACATACTATTTCGATGCAAGTCAGATGGGTAAAAAATATAAAAGAGTCCATCTGGTAATTGTTGGGCAGTAAAATAAGGCATTTTATTGTGAACGTGTTAGTTAATTAGGGTGCATACGTGAACGGAAATGTCATAGTGTTCTGTAGTACGATGACCTAATAAATTAATGGCGTCTTAGGTACGTTTATTGGTTAATGATTTTATCAGAGCTGGGTTAGATGGATTCGAGTGCATTTTATTTTCTTTATACTTAATAGTCACGAGGTATATTATTTAACTGGCTGTGCCTTACACACATAAATAAGTCTTTATCCCGTGGCAATATCAGGATAGAAAGGTCATGCCCTAAAGGTCATGTGGCAAATTTGATCCAAATTCGTTCAGCTGTTTTAGCGTGAAAGCGTAACAAACAAACAAACTCACTTTCGTATTTATTTTATACTATCTGCGCCCCGCGGTTTCACCCGCATAAGTCTCGATTCCATGGAAAAATCGAGATAAAAATAATCCTATGTGTTATTCCAGGTTATAAACTATCTGTGTGCCAAATTTCATCCAAATCCGTTCAGTAATTTTTGCGTGAAAGAGTAACAAACATCCATCCATACTTATAAACTTTTACATTTATAATATTATAATAATCATAATATATATTATATTTAAAAAATTATATAAATATAAAAAATATATTTATAAGTAGGAACGATTTTTTAATGTAAGACCTAAATTACTAACTTGAGGGGCTCGTGGCTAAATAATTACAGCCGCACGGGTCAATTGAAGGTTAAGCTAGCCTCGGAAAGCACGTTAAACCATTGGTCCCGGCTGTCATTTGTAGATCTTTGACAGTCGTAATGGTTAGTCTTAAGCCCGAAAGTCTGACAAGACTTTCGGGAGACAACCCAGTTATTCACAACCCAGTTACTGGGTAATATTGGTTGTCAACAGTATCACTCAGTAACTGGGTTGTGGAGGCCACATAGGTAGGCGCTCTATGTAAAATACTAGTATTCAGCTGCATCCAGTTAGACTGGAAGCCAACCCCAACATAGTTGGGGAAAGGGTAGGTAGAGAGGAAGAAACCTAGAACACTCATCTTCAGTTAATTTCGACTTACCAGATTAAAATTTTACCCTTCGCCTTTTGTTTTTAGGAACTTACCATTTGAAATAAATGAGTTAAGATAAACATTGATTTTTATCTCGAGAAAGTGTTACAAGTGTCAACCAGTATGGCAAACTAATCAACAAGACCCTACAAAATCCGACCCACCAATTATATTCCAATGACAAATTATATCTTAACGTCAAAGCACATAGTGAGAGCCAAGTTTAGTAGTTAACTCGTTAATTTACGACATTGGCATGCACTTAATACACGAACATAAATCAAGATGAATTACTGCAATGATCGAATCTGACGATCGACGGCTGTTCCTGCGTTTATGCATTTATTATGTTGCATAGTTGGCCAATGAAAATCTTAAGCGTACTTAGAACCTTATCATAATAATACTAGCCTTATACTGTCCCAGCCTGGAGACAAAGGCCTCTTCTTATACAGAGAAGGTACGAGCATTGATCATCACGCTTGCTCAAGACGGGTTGGCAATTTCAGACTTATATTAACTACCTATAAGTCCAGTTTAGGTTACCTCATAATATTTAACACATCAGAACCTTATCTCAATAAAATTTAAACAACGTAAGGCTCACTTACGAGTTCATAGGCTAGCTAAATAACTTGGAGTTAACAGCTAACTCAGGGCTCATCCAAAGATAATTATTAGATTAATCCTGAGTTAGCAGTTAACTCCGAGTTAGCTGTTAACGCGCAAGTGGGCCTAAGTCAATTTGCCGCGTATAACCATTTCATTATATAATTGTCAAAATATGACAGTTGTGGTTTCAATATACATACAATTGCCTCCTGCCTCACGGGTCTAGTGGTCACAAGCGCTACTGCTGTGCGTGAAGACTTGGGTTCGATTTCCAAGTCAAGTCAGGCAAAGTATTATTGGGTTATGCCGTCAGGAATTTTTGAGCCCGGAGTCTGGATTTGTGCCCGGTTGATGGTAAAAGGCTTGCGCCCTGTTACATGGGACTTTAACATAAGTGGTGAAATGTGGGTGTGCTATAGTGCAAAAAGGGAAGGGTAAAGGGGGTGGGGGGGGGGGGGGGTGTGAGCTTCAGGGAATACCGGCGTGCTGTTATGTGTTCAATTTAAGTTGGTAGCCAATTTGATTACAAGTTACACGAGTTTAGTAACAATGACTTTGACGGTGACAAAGTCCTAAATTGACCAACTAAATTGACCGACATTGTAATGTTATCGTGGACGAAAAAGCGTCTTCATAATACTTCCATACATTTTAATTCCCTGTGTTATTGTGATGCTTTGACGTGTACGTGGACGTCCACGATAATTTCTTTAGAAATTATAAAAAAGTGTGTGTGTATCAGCACCGACATACGACTGGAGTTTACTAAAAGGGCAAATAAAAGCATTACTTTAAAAAAAAACAACGGCCGAAATATCTAGATCGAAGTGTGAAATATGTAAAATATTTTTTTCAAAATTTTAATCCTTTTTATTAACGAATAAAACAAGTGTTACGCTTGTATAAATTTTACACTTGATAAAATTTCTAGAAAATCCAGGGGTAAACTCGTTAAAGCTCAAATTTTATAGACGATTTCATATGCTAAAGAAGTGACTACAACAATGTTTTCATTGTAAAATTACAATACTTTGCCAAGATCAGATTTTCTGATGTTTCATCATAGTGGAATTTGTTAAGTACTATTTATTTCCTTGATCAATCTAATTCCCTACAAAACTGAAAATGCACTCTCATTTGTTTTTTTTGACAACGTAAATACGTCATGATTCATCATGAGTAATTGAATCGTGATGGTCCAGTAGTTCAGGCAGGACTCGCCTCTCATGCGTTTGCATGAGAGGGCTGAGGGTTCAAATCCAGGCAAGTACCAATGTAATGTATAGAAGAAGTTCATTAACGTGGCTTGGGGTAGGAGTTAACTGGTAGAAATAGTCACTTAAGGAAAAAGCGTTCCTCCATGCGACCTTCTCTCTCTCAGTCTCTTTCTATTATTTACGAGTGTGTGTGTGTGTGTGCGAGTATTGCGTAAGGAACTTAGTTCCTGACGTGGGTACCCCGACCGCACACGTTTTTTTTTTCTTTTATCAATTCATATGTAAGTACTTTCTGAGGTTATCTTGGACATTACTGATAGTAAGGATGAATAAGGTGAAGGAAAACATCGTGAGGAACCTGAATTTATAGTTAATATAAGTCTGAAATAGCCAACCCGTCTTGAGCAAGTGTGGTGATCAATGCTTGTGCTTTCTTTGTGTGAGAAGATGCCTTTGCACTGCAGTGGGACAATAATAGACAGGTATTATACCCGTACCCGAGGAGCTTATTAATGTACTGAGGTTTTGGTATAGCTCGCAGACTAACAGCGTTAGATGGGCAGGTGCTCACTCTGACACGTCTTGAAGTGTGGTGTTAGACAGGGACGACTAACATCCCCAACCCTGTTTAATGTTTAAATAAACCAGTTGATTGATGAGCTCAGCGAGACCTACGTTGGTTGCTCGATTGATGGCACTATGGTGAATAATCTCAGTTACGCAGACGACATGGACTTCTTCTTGTTGAGTCCATGAATCAGCGCGCTCAGGAAGTTGTTGGCTGTTTGTGAGTCCTATGCTGCGTCATAAGGACCCACATATTGTCGTGATTTCTTTGATTTAATTTAAAAAATGTATTATTTTAATATCGATTTATAATATCCACTGTGGCAACACTGTCAAAGTACAAATTATTAATATTATAAGAAACTTCTAAATGTATTTTCATTATAGCAACTGAATGTATTGTTTTACTTTGGCAACACATAGAAATGACGGTTATGATGATAACGTTATTTCTGGGTGGGGCAAAAGTCATTTTAAATTGTAAAATTTAATGGATAGTTCGTCGTCATTCGATTGTGAATTGGTACAGTAGTGTGGATTAAAAGTATAAGCAAGACAAGAGTTTTTCTTTATAATATAAGATCAAGAAAAGTGAGCTTCTAATTTTCAAATCGAAATCTAGATCGTTGGATAATGTTCCTTCAGTGACTTTAAGCGGAAAGCTACTACAGAGAGTCACATAGTTGGGCACGCCACAATTGCGGCGATAAGACCCCTCTTTGAGGAGTGGCTAGAGAGGCGCTACGGCGTCCTCACCTTCCGCCTGACGCAGGTCCTCACCGGACACGGCTGTTTCGGGAGGTTCCTGCACAGGATAAGGCGGGAGGAAACGCCCGGGTGTCATCATTGTGTGGATCGCCCGGAGGACACGGTAGAGCATACGGTGGAGGTCTGCCCAGCTTGGGCGGAGCATCGCCGTGTCCTCGTGGAGGCGATCGGCGGCGGTGATCTCTCGCGTCCGGCCCTGGTTCAGGCCATGGTACCGAGCGAGAGGAAATGGGAGGCCGTCACCTCCTTCTGCGAAGCGGTAATGCTCGCGAAGGAGGAGGCGGAACGCGTGAGGGAGAGGCAAATTTCGCGCCCTCACGCCCCTAACCGCCGCAGGAGGAGACGCCCAGGGCGTCGGGAGTCGCAAGCCGATTTCCGGCCACCGTAGGCGCGGGCTTGCGGACTGTGAGCAATGGGTAGCTCACCGTCAGATAAGGACCAGGCCCGGGTCGACGGCGCGTTGTGTTCCAAGCGCGCCTCAAAGAGATGTCAGCAGAATTGACGGGGTCCGCTAGGGCCGATGCCTGCCGGGGTTGCGAAGAAAACCGAAAGGGAGATCGTGGCCCCCGGAAACAGGGCAACCGAAGGAACACGGGTGGGTTTTAGTCAGTAAGAGTCTGACACACCCTCCCACTCCGCCCAGAGCGGGAGAAGTTATTTGATGATTTCCCACCCAAAAAAATAAAATAAAAAAGAGAGTCACATAGTTTAAATACCTACGGCATGTAGTCACGGAGGACTTATCTGACGATGCTGATATAGAGAGGGAGCGGAGGGCGTTGGCGGTTCGAAGCAATATGGTAGCCCTCAGGTTTGCGCGTTGTAGTAAAAGTCTCGCATTTCAAGGCATACTGCCAAACCTTGTACACGTGCAGCTTGTGGGTGAAGTATACTTTCTCAGAGAGCCTACAACGTACTGCGCGTACAGTATAATAATGGATTTAGGATATTGATCGGGCTTCTGCAGCGCTTCGTAGGTAGATTAAGCTACGCTAGCCAAGGTTGTTCTGTAGATGGGTGACCATCTTTACATACCAAGAGCCCTCCCTGCCTCGGATAGCACTCGCTCCATGTAAAATACAAGTATTCAGCTGCATCTGGTTAGACTGGAAGCTGACCCCAACATTATTAGGAAAAGGCTAGCCAGATAATTATCCTCATGTTTATACAAATCTGCATTTTACATAAATGGTGTAGGTAAATTAAAAAAAAACTTATTCCCTCGGAAACAGGGTTACCAATCTCCAATTATAATTTAAATTATTCAGTATTAATTAACATTTAATCCAGCGATTTCAAGTCATAGGATTTTATTCAAGCAGCGTCGCTACAATTAATATACCCGCTTTACCATATAAGAGAAACTTCATTTAATTAGAAAACCATTTAGGTAACGACTCACATAACAAAAGGTCAATAGGCTAAGAATTTGCTTAATAACTTGCCTTATGTTTATTTATATCGATAATTCGAGTGTTAAATTAATCGATTTTAGTTAATCGACTAATGCTGGTAGAAATGACCTAATTTGTAAACAACACTTGGATCAATTAAACCAGTTGGGTATATAATTATTTTATTATGGTTATTTTTGCTTTTTCGACTCAAGGACAGTTTGGAACAAGCCACATTGTTATAGACACACATAATGCTGATAAAAGTGGTGACTGCATCAGGTTTATTAATGGTGATAATGTTTCAACAGGTATAGATAGTAACTACAGATATCGACATCATACCTGTAGAAAATACTGTTACAATCAGTAACCCAGCATTACCTAATGGCTCGATCAATGAGTATGTATTGAATACTTCACACCTGAATATATCGGGGGGCACAGCAGTGGCCAAGTCGAGCAAAACAAACACAAAGGCACAGCCGTACCATCTTTTCTCGAAACCATTCATGACATTTTCCAGCCCCTGTAACTTCGTTGTGGTTTAAGCTAGAAGCCTGAATTTTCCGTGACCAAGTGGGCGTAGTACAAATAAGTATATTCTCAAATTATATTCAATTTTAACTTGCAGTTTAAGAACTATTGACACTGACATACTTACTTACTCACCGATCATCAAAATTCTAAGGTACTTCTAGCAGTACATAAGCTTCAAATTTTAAACACAATTAGTGTTTTAAGCTGAACATTAAGCCACAAAGAGATGTCAGCAGAATTGACGGGGTCTGCTAGGGCCGATGCCTGCCAGGAGTGCGAAGAAAACCGAAAGGGAGATCGTAGCCCCCGGCAACAGGGCAACCGAAGGAGCATGGGTGGATTTTAGTCAGTAAGAGTCTGACATGCCCTCGGAGCTCCGCCCAGAGCGGGAGAAGTTATTTGATAATTTCCCACCCAAAAAAAAAAGTCTGACCATTAAAGCAAGGAAAAATTAAAATATACTGCAATTTCAGCGATTGCCAAGTCATTATATTTATTAAAGAATTAAAGATGACAAATCGATAGGTACTGAATAAATTAACAGACTTGATTTTACATTAGATCTCATATCTTTTTGCGGTAGAAGAACTGCGTTGCGAGATTTTAATTTTTTATGTTACGTTTTTGATGGAATGCAATTGTTCAGATATTGCTACGATTTGCAGTGCTGAAGGTTATGTATTTCATCATTATCATCATTTTTCTGCCCTTATCCCAATTTATTAGTGATTGGCGCAACATGTTTTTGAAGTAAAACCTTCTTTAGGCGCTTTGGGCATTTTTGTGATGAAAAAACAATTGAACTCGCGACACCGTTATCGACACCTCATCTTTGTAAACGCGATTGTGATCTTTATTTATATTTCGTTACGGATCAATGTTCTATACAAGCATTTTCTTTTTCAAGTTTTCACTTCTATCGGCACTCCCGGAGTGCCACTGTTTTTTTTATTCCATACTTCTCTATTAGTCGTCATATCGGTAGTCACTCCCTTTCTAACCATACCAACTTTCACACAGTCCATTCATAATTTCTTTGGTCTCTGGTACTGAATCGGAAATGATGCACATGCAATGTCAAACGTCATTCGGATGGAATTAACTAGACTCGATAGGTATTATTGCGATATACACACCTTTCCTATTATTTTGGTAAAACTATCAGCATCTATCTCTATTTCGTTGTCCCTCTAAAAGGCTTTCCTTTTGGCAGGTTTTCCTCGGTATCCATCGGCACGTTAATCCAACATTTCTCAGCTTTATCAGCGGTTGCAAATCAGAAAAAAAAAAAAGGATTTGTTACTACCAAAAAATCAGGTAAAAAACTGATTCCCAATAAAGTAATACATTCAATTACGATTCAAAGTAAGTTCTCCGCGACCAAATTGACGTGTCATTAATTATTTCGAAGTGTCGTTAACCGAACAGTACAGACTATTACTGTAAACAACGGTTCTGATATTTTGAGAACAATACAATTGGAAACTACTAATGAATCGCACTATGGCGCAAGGTGTAGTCTACCTGTCAATACACTACTTGATGATTCGTTAGGCAATGGATACTAGGTACTCATTAGTCTTACTTAATATATTGATTGTAGATGACCAGAATATAGAATGTGAGACGCCCTATAAAGCAGTTGAACATAAGGTCAGGGCCACTTATGTAGATGCTACTGATGGAAAATTAAGTACTTCTACCATTTTTAAAGACCACCCATATTCTCTGAATGGTGTAGTGTTCGTAACCTAAGACACTTTCAAAGTCGTAGTCATAGGCAAAATTCTTGGAAGAGGACCGTCTGACGCTTTAAAAATTCAGCAGAATCGGCCAGCTTATTCAAATTCTATCAAGGCGTACCCAAAGGTTTATGTTAGGCACAAGGCAATATTAATCCTATAAAACAACTTAATGAAACCCACCTCAACGGAAAGTATGAGCCAACCCGCACATGCTTGCGGGTTTACGTCATCAGTACGTGTTTTACCGCTAACAAACATACATTAATATGGAAAGCTCGCCTCTGCCAATGTGCCAGGCAACGCTGCCCCCACGAAGATGGCCATTGTCTTTTCAAAACGTGACTCCAAATGTTAATTGGACTATTAAAAGCCGAATGCGGGTCATTTCGACCATTACGAACGGAGCCCTTTTGAATATGTATAATAAAATTATTAGATGAGTTGAGCTCAATTTGTGTGTTAGGTTTCTAATGAGGTTATGCGCTTTCTTGTCACAGATGGCGCTTGCGTGTTGAATGCGCAAACGCACAGCCGGATGCGCGAAATGGATTTAGTTGTGTGCGTAACTGTGCGCATCGGATGCAGAATTTTATATTAGTGCCCTTAGTGTGGGAGCTGAGATATTAATCGTTTTTGTATTCATATGTAAGCCGTTAAATAGGGTAGTTGTATGTTGTATTTATACGTGATCATAGTCTGAATGATAGAACGTCGATTACTGACGTTTGGTAAGGAATGGGTGATGAGAGTTTAGCTAATTATGGCCCCGATGTACCCCAACGTTGTTGCAATACAAAATGATTCATGGTTTAATAAGTACAGACACGTTACTAAGCTGTTAAGGATTGCCTTTTAGGACTGAACATAATTTTAGATCCGTGACTGCGTTTTAAATGAAACAATTCACTCCTAGCGTAGTTCAAACCGAGGAATTTTATCTTTGCATATTCTTTGAGCTTTTAAAGCCTGCTGGAGAGTTAACTCAGGGATTATTTAGAGAATCTAGCGGTGTTTGTCTATAATATTAATAATTTATTGCTTCACTTAGTATTATGCAAAGGTGTGGTAAGGCATAATCATGGGCGGGGGCTGCGGTTATTGTCCGAAAGGGTTACCGTGGCCTCTGGCAATATAGGCAACTGAAGGAACACGGGTGGCTTTAAGTCAGTAAGTAATCATCAAATAATTTCTCCCGCTCCGCCCAGAGCGGGAGAAGTTATTTTATATAATTTCCCACCCAAAAGGAGGCATAATCATGTAATTTCAGATTCAGTCATGAAATTTACAGAGCCGTAAACACTGGTGAACAAAATCCTATTACCTTCACTGCAATATACTTATCTTTCGCATTAAATAAAATGTTAATAATTTGTACATATTTGTTTTATGCTCGTATAGCTCATAGCTAAATAATAACAGCCGCACGGTTCGATCGAAGGTTAAACTACGCTTGCCGCGGTTGATGGGTGACCATACATAACATAGTGAGACTCCTCCATGCCTCGGAAAGCACGTTAAGCCGTTGGTCCCAGCTATCATTTATAGATCTTTGACAGTCGTTACGGGTAGTTAGAAGCCCAAAAGTCTGACAACCATTCTTACTCAGGGGTATCGTATTACCCAGTAACTGGGTTGTGGAGGTCTGGCAGACACTCCATGTACATTCTGGTATTCAGCTGCATCTGGTTAGATTGGAAGCAGATTGATTGCTCTGAATGGATATATTGTAACCTTTAATAATAATAATAATACCCGCAGGGCAGCATGTGGCGAGCTGTTGGGCAGTAGCGACCCCACGGACCCTATCTCCCGGGAGAAGTCTTGTTCCTCACCTCTGGCTTGCCTTTATTGACCAGCTGGAGTGAACACTGACGAGGAACGGAGCTCCCACTTCATTTTTGCCTTAATTGGCCGGCTTGAGTGGAGATTCGCAAGAGCAAACGTGCTCGGAGGAAGGAAGTATTCCAGTAAAATGCTGGTAGGGATCTTGACCGTACTTCCGGGATTGTCCTAATAGCCGTGGAATACCTCTCCACTCCTCATAAGCACCTCAGGACATGTTGCCCCCTTGTCGCTACGATACTTTGTGCTAACGACCGTTTTCGGGGGCCCATTATTGAGTGTGCAAGTTACCCCCTGCAGTTTTCCTGTGTATTTTATATAAAATATTGGTCAGGCAGGGGCCATAGTCTTTCCATAGTTCTAGATAACCCGTTCACTTAGCCACCGAAACCCATAATCTAATATCTTTGTTTCCATATCCTGCAATAGTACTGCACCAATCGGGGGTCGTCCTTGGGTGTACAAGCATAGTGCGAACAAGGATAATCGTCGATTGGTGCCTCATTTCATTTAAAAAAATAAAAAAGGGGCCTCTGCGAGTTGGCTTCGGCCCCTCGTACGCCTTCCAAAGGTCCGGGACCCAAGGGTTCCGAGATATGTAAAAGACGTAAAAAAAATAATATAATATTTAAAATATATAATATTTTTAATAATATTTTATTTTTAGACAATAATGTTGATACAACTCATCTATCCAAAACAAAAACACAATGTACAAAGTTTAGAGCATTTTAAAGCTAGAGTTAACGATGATGTATGTGCTAGTATTAACTGTGTGACAGACATCGGCGCCTTCCTCCTTTTGAGCTACATGCGGTGGAGTGACCCTGAAGCTTTACGGTTCGGGTTTGAAACCTGGCAAATTACCTACGCTGATGTGACTTTCACAGATTCATATCAATTTTCTGAGATCATCTAATATATAGCTAGGAAAAGAAAACATCACGAGAAAACTTGCGTTTAATAGGTATTCTAAATTCAAGAGGTAGTGAGTAAGCGTTGGATCAATTTTAATATCCTATAACCGGATGAAGAGTGTCCCACGCTACATTTGATGATGTGTCAGTGGTGTTTCCATAAAACAAAATGGTCTACTTACTGAGAACCATGTGTTCACCCATAATTTACAAGTAGCCTACCTACTTTACATAGAAAAATGGAGTCACAAATAGTTTATTAAATGTTTACAAATACGTGTCCTGCATTCAAACTTTGCAAAAATAATTTTACGTACCTATTGCGTTTTGGCTCATTATTCTGTATAGTTTCTTTTCGTAGAAAGCTTTCTTGGTTTTATGCCAGGACTGAACACATTCTATTTTGAATATATTTGCTTATAATACACCTACTTATAAGAAAATAAAAATATGGTTTTATTGGTTTAAGTAGATAAATGTATCGTGTTAAGTTTTGTATTTGTTCCGTGCATGTAAAGAGGGTTTGGAAGCTTTCTTAGAATGCAAGCTGGAAAGTTTACAGGATCCTATTGGTAGACAAAATATCGTTAATTTTTTTTTTTAAACGAATAATCTTTTTTTAATCATGATTTACAATATACACTGACGAGCAATATAAAAAGCCACTTGAATGTTTGTTGCTTTTTACTTTAAGATCTTGCGAGGTTTCGGTAATATTTCATGATAAGTTAATGGTTTTTTTTATATTGCTCGTCACTGTATTTTTTTTAATGCAAATTAATTGCTAAACGGAAAATCCCCAATGAGCAGATTATTACGTGATTTTCAAAATTTTCCTGTTTGAGTTACTGAGCGTCAAAATGCATATAAAATTATGTAGCGCACGTAAAGGATGTTGACCCTTTAAAATAAATACAGATTTTAATCAAAGCTTACCGATGAAAATGAAGAATGACTAATTCCTAAAAAATCTTTTCCAAGTAAACTGCGTGATTCTGCACATAAAATAACAAAAAGCGCATTCGCTGTCAGAATTCGCAATTACATGTATTGTAGGTACACCGAATGCTTAAAAAATTCGTAAATGTACAAAAAGAGACAATAGCTTAGCTGTCATATAAATAATTGTGTCTTAAATAAAGTAGGTGGTAAGGGTTTGCCAGCTTTTAAATTATTTGTAGTCCCAATGTATAAGGCATTTTTGGCTGCATTATTGCCACGTAACATCAAAGGATATTCTGGCCATTTATTCGACTCATACAAGCTGTTTAAGAAAAACTGTATTATTTTGACTGCGCAATCTGTGCAAACTAGGTAGCCACCCCGTTACCAACCTTGCTGGCTGGCTTATCTTTTCACAGTTTGATGCTATTTTATTTTAGTATATCTCGCGCCATCACGAAAATTAGGAGTTTAGTATCAATATATACCCATTGCATATATTGAGACTAAATTCTTAATTTTCTATTTTTCCCCCAACCAACTTATAAAAGCAGGAAAAACATATTAACAAGCCTAATCATCGACAAAACATAATTTTTTTTCACAAAAAAATAATACCAGTTGACTAATCCCTTAAGCTCGCACCACCATAGAGTGGGCCATCTGTCAGCGCACGGGGCGCAGCATATTTTATAATTATACGGGGACATACGTGGAATAGCAATCATTACTTGGTCCAGTCGCGCGAATGTCCTGTGCACGATGCGACGCGCATTCTGAACGGGCGCGCAAACAGCCACGATCAAGATTTCTCGGTCGCGATCTACAAACAGGTGCTCGGCTGGTGTCGACGCGTGATTGATATAAGCAATTGAATTTTCATTCTATATTTAGATATTACTTGTACAACATTAATATTTTAATCAGGAATGTTTGAGCAAGAACGTTACAGTTGCATGTAGGCTTTATGCAATCCTCACATTCTTCGCATTCACTTTGTATTGAACAAGTATTTGAGTTTAATTTGATGTTCTTTTATTTTGCAGCCACCTGATCAAGATGAAAAAACTGAAAAATGCAATAAAACTGGAGAAACTGAACCCAACTGGAAATATTTGAGGGCAAGGAAAACAGATAATCTTCACTTTGACCTCACTTTTTTAAATAAAATTATGCCAATGAAATACTATGCTTTGATCGTATTTATTAGCCACTGGATTCTGGAGTGAATGATAATAACCGAATATGCCTATCCTAGATAATCACTTCATTTAAATAAATCACTCGCATATTTCTAGTAAACGAATAAAATCAACATCATCACATTCACATCCCCCAGTACCAATAAATGTATAAATTAGTCCGCACAGCCTCACTCCAACATTCTTCCAAGTACCAACAATGGACCCGTAGAAATAGCAGAAAATGTAATCTACTTATGCGATACGATTTACAATTCAACTCAGGGAGACATCGGAGCGCTAATACATGTGCTTAGCGGTAAACTTAAAGAGGAACCCAGTGCCAAATATGTACGCAGTAACGATTTACGGACTATATACGGGACATAAAGTACCGAATGGCCTAGCAAAAAATTCTTAACAACAGTTATGTTGTATCATTGTTCAGTTCGACGCGTACGCATATCTAAATCGTAACGTTTGCGTTATTAATGTTGTATGATTTGCGATACGCCTACTGCGGTCATTTTTCAGTTTTTAATCTTGTTAATTAATTTTGTCTTAATAAATGTGTCTCTTTGTTTGGTTTGTTCTTGGCTAAATATTGCATCATTGCTGTTAGGATTTTTTTTATATCCTATCTCAATTCGAATTTTTAATCGTTAAAAGTCTATGTTGCAATTTACATTTTTGATTTGTCTAATCAAGTCTATCTGCTTCAAGCTGTTAATGAGTATTCTCATTTTAAGAATTATTTATATTATTAATTTTAGATTCCACCATTAGGTTCTCGCTAATTAGTTAATAGTGTTGATTTTATACACTGATTTTTATGTTCTTATGTGATTCAAAACTTGTTTCTTTTTTAAGATGTTAACGATGTCACGAGGCAAGGGTGTTGCAGATTTGTTTCTACCCAACTTTGCTAGTTATAACAATCAGGTTTCTCCCGCGGCATCTCACAGTAAAGCGGTACTTTTATTCTAAGATATACATCATAAACGTGAGTGTCGTCCATAAGTACAATGTGTACATCTATGAATGTCTTTATTACCGTGTTTTAGTCATTTGTAAGATTTTCTCATAATGATTGTCTCCAAAACGAGTATTTGTGCCGTCAAAAGCTTTTGTCTAATCGTTGTCATGACTCCGGTTCACATTTGCTCCGATATAGTCGTTAAAAATGTCGTTTGTTTTTTCTGTATGTGAGTCTTTTATTGCGCTAGCGTCATTGTTGTTGTTAATTTCAAGACAGTCATTTTAATTAAATATAGAATGTTCAGTGTCATTTCCCGCTTCACCAGGTTTATTATGGCTTCTCTTTAATTAACTCTCTAAAAATATTAAATTATTCATTTTTATTTGTTCCTGTACATTTTTATTACTTTTCTTCAAAGATCAAGTCACAGGATAGATTACAAGTACGTTGTACTAACACTTCTGCCGTCATTAGTGGGTACACTCTTATCAATGGAAGGAGCTATATCACACATAAATCATGATAGCTGGAGCATTCGACCATGCTTTTTATTAATGTTATTTCTTCGAAGTGATACTATTGTTTACTTTTGGAGGGTATGTCAATAGGAGATCGTGTCTCAATAGTTTCTTTGCAGAGAATAATGTTTAATATACTCTAACCAATGGATGATGGCCAACATAACCATCAGCCTGAAATTAAGTAGTGGTAACAGATTTATAGTGACCGAAGTGCTGCAATTTGGATAAGCCTGCTCACTGAAAAAATATTTAATTTCATAGATCTCCAAACAGATGTTGTAGCCAACTTTAGCACTTAGCTCGACAGTAGATCTTACGAATAATGACCAATAAATTGAGGATGGATTACAAAAGAGTAAGGAAAGAACTATAGTAACATGGTAAGTTTAACAGAAAACCTTTATGCATACTAAGATTATTAAATCAATGTGGAAATCTTGGCACAGTGGCATCCGATGTTACCTATTTATCCTTGATGGTTTGGCACTAACCAGTGAATAGGCTTCTTACAGAACTTAACGGACTAGGGACACGGTTTATAATCCAATATTTAACTTAATCTTTTTAATTGTGTATCGTTTGTCCATTCCAAGGAGTATCTTTGTTAACATACGCAGAAAAGCTTAAAAAATAAGAGATTTTTCCATCTCGCCTCGAATGGGATAGGTTTTATTTTGTTCATTCATATGGAAAGAGGAGTAACTGTGTCGACTTATACAAAGAAGCTTAAGAATTATTATAGGGTGGGACGCAAGAGCGAGCGAAGCAAGCTCGATAATGTTAGCACTCCACCTAGGACTGATTTGATTTTTGAAAATAGGAGTTCGGTAGGTTCTTTGTCGACTAATGGACACAGAAGCTTTAGTATTCAGACATTGCAGAATGCAAGAGCGAGCGTAGTGAGCTCGAATATTTTAGAATCTCGCCTCGAATAGGTTAAGTTCTCTATTATTGTGTTAGGCGTTTTCAGATATATCTTTAGTTCTTTTGAAGTTTTAAGTCAGGAAGGTGCAAGTGCACCCTCTTGCATCCCCTTCCCGACGCCCATGGACAAAAACCTTCTTCATTTTGATTTCCGAACTGAAAGGTTTTGCGATTCTAATGTCTAGTCCTTATCAAATAGCCTCCACATTCACGTCTAGTGCACCTTGGGCAGTTTGTCAGCCATATTGATTACTACCTTAAAAAAATCACCTAATCAATTCATGCCAGTTCAAGAGAAGAACATTAAATCAAAACTACAGAAAAATACCTACCTAAGTGTCTGTTTGAAATTCAAATGTTTATGAAATAAAGTACTTATATATAAAAAAAAACAATTCTTATTTTTTTTCGTCTGTCTGTTTGGGTATTTTTCCGGCTAATCTCCGAAACGGCTGAACAGATTTTGACGGGACTTATACTGGCAGATGCAGAGCTGATATTATAAGGAGCAACTTAGGCTACTGTTAATTTCGAAAAAGAATTAGGGTCCATGCTGGTGAAGCCGCGAGCAGCAGTTAGTAGTTTAATATACAAAAAAAAAACAGTGGCACTCCGGTAGTGCCGACAGAAGTGAAAACTAAAAAAAAAACTTCCAAAACCTTTAAAGTAAAAATACTTGCATAGAACATTGATCCGTAACGTAATATAAATAAAGAGCACAATTGCGTTTACCAAAATTAGGTGTCGGTAGCGGTGTCGCGAGTTCAATTGTTTTTTTTCCCATCTCAAAAATGCCCAACGCGCCTAAAGAAGTTTTTACTTCAATAAATAATGATAAGATGTAAATATTAATGAGGTGCTTAATGAAATGAGGAGAATAAAATTTTTACTACGCTCTTCATTTTATTGGCAACCGCTTTACCTATATATTTATCATCACGCTTATATTTAGTTTCGGGGTTACTATAGAGACAGCGTTGTCGAGGTGAATCAAATTAATTGAGAAGATATACATAATTTAACAGTGATACTGAAAAGCATTTTGTATCTGGCAAAGAATTAGCCACCTAGATTTTGTTTGTGATTATCATAAGAGGACTTAGGAATAATCTGAAGGGTATGACTAGCAGCATCATCCTGTGTTGCAGTACAAATTGATGTTATATACGGATATCAGTTTTTTTATTTGGGTTTAACTGTCTATGGGAACACATGTTTATCAAGGAACGTCTGTGTGTCAGCTAAGGACCAGACACCAAAGTCATCTGCCACACCAATAAAAACAATAAAGCAAAAAGTTGACAAATCTATTAGAATCCCGTAAACTGAGTTCGAGAAATATCTTGGATGTCATCCAAAAAGTGGCGGTCATTAAAATGGGCGAGCCATTTAACGGTTCCATAAACAGTATAAAACAAATGTTTTATCAGATTCGTTAGTGTATGTATCAATAATTCATAGCATTACGATGTTATGCACATCGCCACCCGTTACTTGGAAGCCTTACACCGTTCATTAGTAGTTTAATCGCGACTTGCTTTGGCAAAACCGCTGGGCTACATAACTATGGGCGCGGATGAAAGTACGCTAGAAATGGCAGTTCAAATATGAATTTTTGATTAAAAATAATTATAAAACAAAAAAAAATATATCTTGCTCAGGCTGTCGACGTTATTTGGATCAAATTTCACGTGACAGATGCTACAAGCCTTTAAAGTTGAGAAAATTAAGCCTGCCAAACATAAGAACTAGATTCCTGCAACAGCTATTCAAATATAATACCATACTTGTAAAACTATCATTTGGCTTGTAACAGAGCCTCGTCCAAAAGGAAAACTTGATTACGTGGACTGATTTCAATCGCGTTACTAAGCGAGGTACCGTATGGCTTAGCAGTTAGGTATTGTTCTTATTGATATACCAATGTTATAGTGCTTAACGGTCTTCGGTCGTTCATTGTATTATTTTATTTATTGTTTTTTTTTTTTAGCCTATGTTGTCCCGCTGCATTTCTCCTTTCCACTCCTCACTGTCTTGAGCTAATGTGGACCAATCCTGTCTGTAAGCGTCAAGCTAATCCCGCCATCTTCTCCGTCCATTTATTATAAATATTACTTGGAATAAAAATAGCCCACACTATGACACAAATTATTTAGTTAAAAGTTATCAAGAGATTAGGGGAAAACTTGAAATGTAGAAAAGGAAATTCAGAATATTAAATTAAATATGTATGTGTATTATAAGTTATAACCTATTTATGTACTGTTGTTCCTACCTATATTTTTCTAATGATATATTTTTAATAATTTTTTCTTTGTTCCTCTTAAACAGAGCACCTGTCATCCAATCTCTTCACCACCCTTGGTTGACTGGTAGAGAATGACTAAGGCATTAAGTCCGCTTTTGTACCGTTTTGAGTGTGAAAAGTTTAAATAAATAAATAATAATATTATGGGCCGCGCTTCCTGCTCCATCCATTCACTCTAAATCCTCGCAAGTATTGGTACGCTGTTCAAATACAGTTCGTGTATTGACGACTTAATTACATTTTGATCCGGCACCCGTCGTTATTGCGATGTGGGTGTCCGATATAGGTATGCAAATGACAATCGCTTGGTTCAACATACTTAGGTGTCACGTCGGCACTTCTTTAGATTTCCATACCAATAGCATTTCAGTAATGAATAATTAATATACTGCGTTATAATTGAGAATCGCTTAAAAGGTATGCGTTAAAATGCAATGATGGTTCGGTCGTATTTGATTCGTTTTGATAAGTGATTTGGAAAATAAACTTGCGTATTTAAGCTTGTTTTGCACGAGTGTTGGACATGATTTTAAATGGGTTTTGGTACGTGAAGAAATGCTTGTTCTAATTCGATCGAGTAAATGTATGTTTTATGATAAGTTTGTTGGAATCGTTGTCTAGTGGTATGAGGTGATTAAGTATGGATAAAGCTTGTCTGTTTAGAATTTTAAAACTTGCAAATTTCTTCTTAGTCCATTTAAAACTTTGGAACCTTGATTTGGCTAAGACATTTGCGTTTGTCATCGGCGCTTTAAGTTTAAATCAAGAGTAGGTTTTTAACAAAAAAATTCACTATGGCCTAGAAGAGTACTATGTTTATGTTATTTGGTGTGCAATAAAGTATAGGTATACTAAATAAATATACCCAGGTATTGCAGTTTTACAATCCATTAAACCAAATATCTACATTAAAATAGTTTTTAATGCATGAGTAGTCGCACTAACCACGTTTATGATCAACTCAAATGAGGATAAAACTACGTCGAAATACTATTAACATCACAAAATTAACATAAGTATATTGTGAAATAAGCTCATGTACGTAGTTGAATCATTGTGGAAAATACTACACACAAAATACGCGTCGACGATTTCCGACGACAATAATGACGTGTTCTATTAACCATCAAATTAGTGATTCCCCCAATTTAATATCAAGAAAACAGAACACGGAAATCTAAAACTGTTTTAGAATCAAAGACTAAATACCTGGTACCTACACGTAAACAAATATCTAACGAAACATATATTTAAAGCAGCCATGAATAAAACAACCCCATAATTGCAGGGGCGGTCCATCGACATTACGATTTTCGCCATCGAAAATGCATTTTCCGCACTGTTCATGTAACTCTGCCGTAAGGTACATATTAAGTTAATTATAGGATTACAGTGGGTTGCATTTAAAGTGGTATTTTGGTAATATAATAGTCAGATGGCACGCCCGATAAGTGCCAACCCGATACTTGGAAAGCCTCGCTCATTACGAATTCGGGGCGCAGACAAAACGTACTTGGTCGCAAGGAACAAACGAATATAATAATTATGAACCGAATGGATTAGGCCGAATTAACGGTTGCGTTGTGAGGTGATTATTTTTTCGACACGTAGCGGGCGAGGGTTTAATCAGATTTTTAGATACGTATCTGCGTAATCGTGTCATTGTTTCGTTTAATGCTATGGAGCTGTAAATGTAAATTGTTGGTCCGATGTGCCCATTTTAAAATATGTTGCAATAAATTTTAAATAGTTGAAATGGGGTTCTTACCTAACTTGGCCTTCAGCAAAGAATTCTGGTACAGAAAAAGGTTATCAAAGAAGGGCACTCTCACAGTCCCAACACGCCATGAACGGCAATCTGCCTCTGAAATTGTTTAATGTTGTTTCAGGAGCATTTTGACAGTCTTGTACGAGAGCAGAAAGTCACTTCCCCTAACTGAGTAGACATTAAAGGTGATATTCTTGGAGATTCATGATTCCAAAAAGCTTAAGGAATGGTAGAACAACTCTGATATGAACTATTTAATCTTTAACTAAAGCTTCCTTCTATGTCTGTGTATTGTATTAATAGCCGAAATGGGACATTTTATCGGGTTTTTCATCTGGAATTTCTGAGTAGCAGCCCGGAGTCTGGTTTTGTGCCCGATTGATGGTAATAGGCTCGCCCCTATTACATGAGACTTAAAACATAACTGGCGACATGTGGGTAGGTATAATAAAGTACACCTCTGCTTAACTTCGAGGAGTACAGGCGTAATGTTGTGTTATGTTATGAGATACTTACCTCAGAGCAGAGAATACCGGTACGCAATGACGTGGTTAAGAAAGGACCAAAGCCCCACTCTCAAAGTCCCAACTCGGCATAAACGGCATTCTGCAATAGCTGAGAGTCTGAAACACTTTGACAGTCTTCTGCGAGAGCATTTAGTCACTTGCCCTAACCAGAGTAGACATAAACTACTAATGGGTGATACTTACTGATACTTAGCACAGATTAATATAGATGGGGCACTCCGCAAAATCATTTAAATAAAAAGCGACTCTTGCTACGACACAATAAAGTGGAATTCAGGTCGCACAGCGCTATTACCTACAGTTTTATTCACCTAGAAGTTGCTTCTCTTTCTGTCGCGTAACTCTTAGATCTTCTGACTACGTTACACTCACAGAATTGGCCCAGCAAGACGGAAGAAGTATTTGTAGCTTCATACTTAAACTAAGGAGTGTCCTATTCCGTATTTATCTGTGTATTTCAAGCAACACAAGCAGTAGAATCCTCTGTCATGCAGATTTATGACTCCCAAAAACGTGTGCGGTCCGGGGGACCCCCGTCAGGAACGAAGTTTCACAACGCACAAAGATACACACAGACTCGTATATAATAGAAAGATACAGAGAGAGAAAGAAAGTCGCATGGAGAGGGCATAACGCTTTTTCGTTACGTGACGATTTCTACCAGTCAAATTCAACCAAAAGTCGCGTTTTAAGAAACTTCGTTAAAATTACTGATGAAAAAACTGAAGAATTCTGATATGAACTACTCTAAGCAAAAGATTCCTTTCATGACTGTATCGTTAACCAAATTGTGATAAGGCAACGTTGCGGTTTAAAGGAAGATGTAGTGACAAATATTGAAACGATTAAGCTTAGATCGTTTGGTCATGTTGAAAGGATGAATGAAAGGTGACTGACAAACGGTATTTGGCAGATGTGAGTGGAAAAACTGGGAGGGTACGCCCTACAAGTACATCATCATCTGCTTAGCCTTTTCTCAACTATGTTGGGGTCGGCTTCCTATCTAACCGGATGCAGCTGAATATCAGTATTTTACATGGAGAGACTGCCTATCAGACCTCCACAACCCGGTTACTGAGTAATACGATACCCTTTGGTAAGACTGGTTGACAGACTTTCGGGCTTCTGACGACCTGTAATAACTGTCAAAGATCCACGAATGACAGCCGGGACCAACGGGTTATCGTGCTTTCCGAGGCACGGAGGGGTCTTAGTATGTAAAGATGGTCACCCATCCATGGATCGATCGACCCATGTGGCAGTTATTACTTAATGACCTTATTACCCTAAAAGGAAAGGACCTTATTGGTGATATTTTTCAAAAAGCTCAAGTGCGTAATACTTGCGACCGGCGTGCGTGTATGACCAGATATATGAACGTAAACGAAGCAAAAGGAGTATGTAAGGATCGTAGCAGATGGCGTTCTGTTGTTTCTGCCTATCCCCATTAGAAGAAAGGCGGGAGTTTATTAACCGACTTAAAAAAAAAGGAAGAGGTTCTCATTTCACCTGAATATTTAAAAAAAAATATATTTTCCCCGATTACTTGAAAACGGCTGAACTGATTTGAAAAAATCTTTTTTTGTTTGAAAGGGTATACTTTCAAGTTGGTCCCATTGTCATTTGGTCACGATTTGATCATGAGATCTTGGAGAAATCGAGGGAACTCTTCAAATATTATAGGCACACCTATAGCGATTTGGGTATTTTTTATAGTAACTCGTGCATTTGCTCTTGAAAAGCACCATTTGGTAAAGTGTTGAACTGATGTTTTCCAAACCAATACACAAAACAGTGAAAAAAAAAAACACTAAAAATATAACCGACTTCCAAACTACAAAGTGAAAAATAACTTTAATTTCGGAAGTCGGTGGCAAAAAACTTAAATACTGATTGATTCAAAGACACCGACTTCCGAAATTAAAGTTATTTCTGTCTACCCCAATGGGAGGAAGGCGTGAGTTTATGTATGTATGAATCGTTTTTATCCTACATACAATCAGTGAGTATGATCATGAACTTTGTTCTCATAAAGTCATTTATGGTATCGTCTTCCAAAATCCCACACTTATAACAACCAACTTAAACACTTTATAGCAACCAGTCGTGAGGTGCACGAAAAATCAACCCCGAAACAGCATATGGTCCTACAAAGGATAATGCACCCTACCTTTGAAAACACATAGTTTTATTTCATTTGACAGCTGTCACTCTGTGGATGCGGTCCTGCATAGGTTCTTGGACATCAAAAACAGACCGCTTGTAATGTATGTGAGAATTGTGAATCTCAAGTTTTGGATTACCATTTAAACAACATATGTTATTTCCATGTGACTACTGTTTAACAAAAAACGGTAGCTATTGTTTGAATGCATATAGATTGATTATTATTCTGACATTGTGGTCATTATGAGTCTTATGTCGTGAAGAGCGTACATCAGGGTTGCAGTCAGAATAAAAGATTGGGGAGATTAATCTTCTTTAGCTGTTTTTCGGTGTCTATCTTTCGGTATACCACAAACAGCTGCACTTGTTTTATTTATTGTACAGGCATTTTAAATGCTATTTGTCGTAACAGCACTTACTTTGCTCAATACAATGTTTAATGCAACACACATCAGTGCAACGTAGAACGCGATATATGAATATCAGTGCAACCTGTAACGCAAAATTCATTGTGCAACGCTTCACGCAACGTAACTCTAAATGCAGCTATGTAAGATATATGATTACCTTTGAAGCATTCTAGCTTTTTTCTTGATCCTTACTTCTATTGGCATGAATAGACAGTCACCAAGATTGTTGAAGGGTGCCCCAGGATTGGTACGCTGGAGGTACATCTCTTCGATTTGAAAGCTAAGTACTATGATCACAGTAAACTTAAAATCTATGATACCTAGATACGAATTCAATAAACGCCATCAAATTAATCGATGTTGCCATTGCAAAATTATAAGCAATAGACCAACGCACGTTCCCATTTATAACATTAGCAAGAATAATATCTACCGTAAGCTTAACTCATTATTTATAAACGATGTATAATTAAAGGTTATGGCTTTATGTCCAACAATTAAATCTCGGATCTGGCGCTGCAAGTTCCCACACCCTTTGATTTGATTGTGCTAATAATTTGCTGCGAAATAAGCGCTTTAGGCTATATCAATTTATGCTATATTAATATATGCTTGGATAATTATTTTAATCTGTGATTCAAATGTATTAGAACTGCCTACTGCTAGACTTCTTCTTTTATAACATAATGCTGTGGCTGAAATATTAGATAGCCAGTAATCTGATAGAAGGATGGCCCAAAGTGCGTTAGGCGCAGCCAAAGCTGTTCTTTTGTTTTTGATGTTCATGTTGAAACTGCTAGCGGATTTAAAATATGAAAAAAGAAAAGTTGAAGTTAGGGGCTATCAAGGAAGAAAAAGCCTTAAACCGACTAGTAGACTAGTAGTCTTATCTATGTATAATAATCTCTACGTTGACGTCGTGGTGGGGCTTGCGCGCTTCGAACTCTAGGTCTGCGCCGGTAGAGTTTACTTTGCCGGAACAGGACTCGGATGAGGAGCCAGAACAAAGAGATACAAAAACTCGCAGGGCAGCATATGGCGAGCTGTTGGGCAGTAGCGACCCCATGGACCCTATCTCTCGGGAGAAGTCTTGTTCCTCACTTCTGGCTTGCCTTTATTGGCCTGCTGGAGTGAACACTCACGAGGAACGGAGCTTCCATCTCATTCTTGCCTTATTTTGTGTGCAAGTCACCCCCTGCCATTTTATCCTTGTAAATATAAAACATTGATCAGGCAGGGGCCATAGTCCAGGTGACCAGTCCACTTTAGCTAGTCAAACCCATAGTCTAATAAGTTTGTTTCCATATCTTGCAATAGTCCTATACCAACGGGGTGTTCTCTTTGGCTGCACTTGCACAGTGCGAAAAGGGATAATCGTTGGTTGGTACCTCATTTAATTAAAAACGTCTAAGGAGCCTACATGTGAATTGAAAAGTCATATTGGTTCTTGCCCCGGTTTGAACCCACAACCTCGTGCATGAGAGGTGAGGCCAAGACCACTGGGCCATTACGATAATCTATGAACAGAATCAAAATCATTTGGCTAGATAAAAATTAAAAATTAAGACGTATAAAACCGTAAACCACATGTCACTGTTTCAGAGTTCAAACTCTAATAACTTCAATGCTCTTGTATTTTAATTCAATGTCTAATAATTTTAAAGATGCACTTAAAATGACGACGATTGCTAAATGATTTACGAGGCTGTAAATTATAGAGCACTACGAAACATTTGCATAAAGATTGATTCCATTCAAAGAAATTGTGAATACGCTAACATAAACCGCTTTACGCTTGAAGTTCGCAGTATAACGATTATAAGTAATTGCTTCGCAATTAGGACAATCCGTGTGCCAGCGCTGCAGCGTATGCAGCTAATTATAAGTTCAAGCGATAATTACCGCAACGGGTCGGAAACGTGACTTGGATAAAAGCGTCGATCACTGTTTAGTGGATAAGTAGTTGATTAAGTATATGCTATAATAAAAAAAAAAAACAGTGGCACTCCGACAGAAGTGAAAACTTGAACAAGAAAATACTTGCATAGAATATTTATCCGTAACGTAATATAAATAAAGAGCACAATCGCGTTTACAAAAATGAGGTGTTGGTAACGGTGTCGCGAGTTCAATTGTTTTTCCCATCTCAAAAATGCCCAACGTGCCTAAAGAAGTTTTCACTTCAAAACCTTTAAAGTAAAAATACTTGGATAGAACATTGATCCGTAACGTAATATAAATAAAGAGCACAATCGATTTTTCAAAAATGAGGTGTGGGTAATGGTCGCAAGCTCAATTGTTTTTTCCCATCTCAAAAATGCCCAACGCGCCTAAAGCAGTTTTCACTTCAATTATTTTGTACAAAAGTAATATGTCGTAACTATCACCCTTCCTAGTGTTTTCAAGGGAGATAATGGAAGGTCATATAGTAATTTTTATTAATACTTACTGACATTTTTTTAGTAAAAACGACCCTGTGATAACAGGAATATGGTATATATTTGGTTAGATTATCATTGTGAGCTTAATCATTTTGTCTTGAAGTGCGCCCTTGCTTTTCTTTTATTTTTGGGGGCTACTTGTAGACCAACACAATGTTTCAACGATGGTGGCTTTGCATGAGCAGACCATGACCACTCACTCACATATCCATAATGGAGAACGGAGACTGTATATAATATTTAAAGAAGGTACAAATGATGAAACAGATCTAATAAAGCTCTGTTCTACCCGATCTGACTGTTAAAAGCAGAGTATATGCTGAAATGTAAAAAAAATCTTAAGTACCGTCCTCCTACCCCAAATACATAAACAATATATGAAAAGAATTTAAAAACATTGTAAAGACAACAGTCATTTATGTAAGTACGCTAAAGAAATATCGTAAGTACCCGCATACCAGCATTTAGACATTTAGAAAGGAGTACACAATTAAAATGCGCTTTAAAACATACAAACGAGGTAGGACAAATTGTTTTTTCCTCATGCTTGTATTAGTATTCTACACACTTGTGCGTCGAATAAAGAAATTTGTGACCTCAGCATTATAAAATGACTCATTTTAACAGCCGTTATTTGGCAATAAAATTTTCTAACAATTGCTTCTTGGACTTACTTCGCAAGCAAAAGGCATCATTAGGTGCTTGTGAACGTATCGGCAAGAATCTAACAGTAGCGCTTATATCAAATTATGATAATATATGACAGTTAGTGAGCCTTTTTAGAAAATTTTGGCTCTTTTCTAGGAAGTTTAGGCTGTTGAGGTGAATCAGATACTAAAAATTCAGCGTACAGGCGACTATACTTGGTTTGAAAGGTATAATTGGGAAATTTCGTCGCGTGGTTGCATTCCGGAAAGTTGTGAAGCTCGCAATTAATGCAATTGTTGTATTCAACTGTACCATATTAAACTAAATGCTAAATGAATGTTACCAATCTGTTAAAGCGTTAATAAAGGATAATATCAATAGAAGGCCAACTTATGATATCTTAGATATTAGAGATGTTCAAACTCTGACATGTGAAAAAAAGAAAAGTTCACAGCTTCGACAGATCAAAACTCTACACTCATTTTTTGATACTAATTAAGGTAAAAAATGCACGCACAATGAAGGGTTCCTTAGTTGTGATCAATTTATCCCAAGAACAAACTTAACTTAGTAGTTGAGAAGCATGTTTCCCCAAACATCGAAATACGTCACGGTCAATTCTCCAACTGCAAATGTAAGTTTCTAAACGCATTTTTTTTTTTGATATAACTTCAAATTATCAACTTTCGGATTACCTTGTAGTTTTTTATTTATCAAAAGTATTTTATCAAGAGTATCAAAATATGTCACATAAATGGCCGTATTTTTTTAGAGCTTCAATGAAACGTAGACGTACGTATTTGATATTAATTTCAACGTGATACCTCCACGCATTGCGGAGAAAATGGTTCTTGACAGACTGACGGACGGACAAGGATCTTATAAGGGTTCCGTTTTCCTTTTGAGATCGGACCCCTAAAAACCAGCAAGAAAGACCACAAACATTACATAGTTTTTTATTCACTTGGTGTCATAGGACTAATTAAAAAAAAAAAAATAGCCGTACTGATTTCACAAATTCAAATTCAAAATCATTTATTTATTTGCATAAATCAGGTACAGGAGTTTTGATGATCTCTTATTATTGCCTTTAATTTCGGCGTGCAAATTTTACATATTTAGATATTATTTTAAGAAATTAATTAATTACTTGAATAATGCATGCGATTAGTAAATTATATTAAATTCATTCAAATTTGGTACCAACTTAACAATTAATTCATAGATGACATTATAGAAATCAAATCAAGTTGAAGGACTTATGCAAAGGACTCGGCTCAGACATTCATAACAAAAGTGAAATAAACATGAAATTAAAGAACCGCACACACCGTGACGACTGACTCATATAATTTCACAAAATGCTCGTGTTGAACAAAATGTTTCTTACAACGTCCGAGAAGTCAGTAATTACAATAAAACACTTAATGAGATGCAAGTGGGTGGGGTCGTTTAAAAGGTAGTAAACAAAATTACTCCGGCCCACGTTACCAATTAGTTCAGCTAGTATTAAATCGAACGTTCCCTCGAAACTTTGAATTAAAACCTTGCACGCCAAGAAAATGTGAATAATTACGTATTTAATAATGCTTTTGTTCTCTCGAAGAGGAAATTCAAGTAATTCAATTGTGTTTAAGACTGTTTAATTCGGTGTAACAACGCTGTACGCTTTCTAGAACCTGCGGTTTTTTGGGGATCAGTGAGAACGGGTCACTCCAACTGAGTGGGAGTTATCTTGTTGATTGTCTTATGAGTTTTGTAATTATAATTCCTATAGTATTAAATTGTAGGGGCTTTTTTTTTTTTTTTTTGAGGGTGGGAAATCATCAAATAACTTCTCCCGCTCTGGGCGGAGCGGGAGGGCGTGTCAGACTCTTACTGACTAAAACCCACCCGTGTTCCTTCGGCTGCCCTGTTGCCGGGGGCCACGGTTTTCTTCGCAACCCCGGCAGGCATCGGCCCTAGTGGACCCCTTCGAATCTGCTGACATCTCTTTGAGGCGCGCGTGGAACACAACGCGCCGTCGACCCGGGCCTGGTCCTTATCGGACGGTGAGCCACCCATTGCTCACCGTCCGCAAGCCCGCGCCTACGGTGGCCGGAAATCGCCTCGCGATTCCCGACGCCCTGGGCGTCTCCTCTTGCGGCGGTTAGGCGCGTGAGGGCGCGAATTTTGCCTCTCCCTCACGCGTTCGGGCGTAACGCGTAACGTAACGCGTAGGGGCTAAAATATTAACAAAATAAGACTATGAAGACACTATCATGTTATAAAACGTAAAAAAACCTTGTTCGATCCGTGAGGGTGTTGTTAAGTATCGTACTGAGAGCCCATTTATGGGGAAATTTTCTGAAAAAAGAAAAAAAATCGCCTCATTTTTTTCAAAGGGTTATTTTACCAGGTTATTACATCGGGCACGGGCGGCCATTCTATAGCGGGCGTCTACAAATCATAAGTTCATAACTTACTAAAATTATTTGAATTATTTTTATGGATTTGGGGTATTTTGGTATTAAAAATGTGAATTTTAAAGAACAATACCTTTTTTGTATTTTCAATTATAATAAGATTTTTTATTACTTTTTGGTAATTTTATTGCAGTACATGTGTGCCCCTTTCGGATCAAGGTTTTTTTCACATATTGTATTTTCTTTAATATTCGGTGCTAGTATGCCTAACTAACAGATAACTGCCAACTAGCCCAAAGTACCTTTCTTCGCCTACGTTAAAACCTCCATTCATTTTCCCACCTGACTTTAAGTTGACAAGTAAGTACCTACTTATCAAGGGATTGCGATAAGAAAACATCACAACAAGTGAGAAGAGAAACATACAATTAAAATCTTTGTTTACATTTAGTTTCATCAATGTTGATATCAGACACTTACCAATGCATTCAATTCAATTCAAAATATTTTATTTCACATAAACCTACTAGGGTACTTGTGAAACGTCAGAAGCTAGTTGCACAGTTCCACAGTTCTTTTAAAAATAAATGGTTTTTACAATGTTTTCAAATTACAGTGTTAATAGGCATGAGAGGACAGTATAGGCCTATCCACAAGTACCAGGTAGCCTACAACGTTCTCACATTCACAAAATCTAAAAGAAAAGATAATAAATAAAATTATGGACCTATTTCAAACAAATGACATGATTGCCACTACGGCTGTAACAAATACAATTTGATAAAATAATGTAGAAAATTGTAGGTACATAATGTCAAATAATGAAAACTAATGAAAATTATGTCAAGGAAGTAAGTAAAAACTAAAATAAAATAAGCATTGTATCGCATCTGCCTGAATTGCCTTACAAAATCTCTTAACAAAAATTTAATCGAATCAAATCAGTTTATTGCAAACATGTTGTATAGAGGTTGGAATAGGATTATTAGTTTCAAACATGCACCCTGTAAGGAGCTGCAAAACAAAATAAAATAAATAAATTACATTTCATTACATTACAAAACATGCTTCAAATCAATAGAATATAATAATTATTGGTAATTGTTACTGTAGCTATCAAATTATATTATGTTATTTATTATGAGTAATAATGAATAAGATTAAATAACATAAAAATAAAAATTAAATATGTAGGTATGCATACAAACAATGGTGAATTTATGTAATTATTTTAAATTATTTATTAAAATTATTTATGGAAAAGAAAATAAAATAAAAATCATCAAAAAACTCTTTGAATCAATGCAATTCATGAAAATGAAAGGGCTATAAAGAGTCTTATTTTTGCACAGCTAGACGACTACATAGTAATGAGATTATTTCTAAGCATTTTCTTTGCCTAATAACATGACGAGACAAAAATACTCCCAAAGGTAAGGAACCCAGCAAATAGACAGAAAGTTCTCACTTTACTTCCACATATTATTAAGTTAAAGTAATTTACCTACGTGTGCGAAGTGTAGAGTGTTAACAGAGCGCGAATTCCGGAACAGTACAACTATTGTATGTAACTATGTGTAATGCTGAAAATTGGAAAATAACGTTATCTTAACAAAACGCTTTAGAAACTTAGTTAAATAATGTTTATGTAACGGTTACTTACTTATTTTCTTGTCTTCAACTTATTTTTTTGAATGTCTTAAGGTCATGATAGCGGTATTCTAGCAGTTTTGATTCTGATTCATTGCGTAACAAATTTCTTACCAAAGAAGCATTGCCATTTAACGTGACAATGTTGGCAACATTGCCACGTTAAATGACAATGCTAATTCTTCTGGGCACGTTTCTGGATGATAGCGATGCGGACGAATACTTCGACGCCTAAGTGTCGTTTTGTTTTTATATTTATTCATATTTAGTCTTTTAATTTAGTACGAGTACCTAATGTAAATAGTTAGCCTTCTTACCAATATGTTGGATTTTGAATTTGATATTGCGTACATAATACAAAAAGGGTCTTTAAACAGACTCTGGACCCAGGTTGAAATAGGTTCAAGTGGAGATTCATAGACGACTCCGCCTTGGAGTGTAAATGTGGTGCTGTTTTATAAACGATGGGACACCTAATATCGTTTCCTGCGTGTCCTGTCGTCTGCATGTTACAAGAACTGTTGGACGCTAGTGATGGCACTAAACAGAGCCGAATTCTGGGCCAAGTCCATTTAGATTGCCATCGATCGCTGAGAAGAAGAAGTATCTAAAAACAAACTGATCTTCACGCCAATGCATATGTGATTCTTTCACGTGGAAGTCACTGTTTTACCTTTAATTACACAGCAATTATCACAACCACTGTTTAACTGAAGCTCAGAGAGGTTATCTGGAAAAAAAAAACAGCATCACCATCACCAAATTTCAAACGATTAAATTGACAGACATAAGTCGTTTTAATCACAGCTTTACCTAAAATCCGGGCACAATCAAACTTAAAGATTCAGGGGAGAAATTATTAAAAAAAAACTTCGCCTTATAAATCAGGTTTATTACTAGAGGGGGTATAGTTAATCTGCGCCAGGAAATTAAACCAGAAATTACCATAATTGATACGGTTCAAGTGTATTGGTGCAGAAAACTGATCGCCTCACAAACGCCCGCGCGCCCTTGTAACTCCAAAGACGCCTCGTGAAAATGCCTTTACAATTTTTTAATGAACATCCCGAATGAGATTGCTTGATAAAAAAAGCCATTACCTAGTTTTTTCTCAGCGAGGATTTAAAAAAGTATCGCTTTCCATTACGATTTAGTTTGTTTTCCTTTTTCAATGAAATTGAACACTCCTAAAATTATCAACACTAAAAAGGTGTCAATAAAATGTTGGTTATATTTGGCTGCTAAAATTAAAAAGATACTGTTATATTTTTAGTTTTTTATGCGATGATATGTAATTAAGTGGACGTAACAGCTGAGTGCTGACGTTAAGGGTTTTTGGAGAACTCTACACCCAAAATTTGTTGATATTAAAACATGGAGAAATCACGTATTGATTTCTTCGATATTCGTTCCCATGCTTATAATTAGACATGACATTCTTGTAAAGTTTATTATCTTATAAAGAATTTCAAACTGTTTGAAACCGTGTAAAAAAAAATCTTTTCATTCATAATTATACTGCTTGGGAATAAAAATGTTGATTACGACATACATAATTATTTTATTTTAAATGCACCAACGCTGTCCACCAAAATTCACTGGAAAAATTAAAAGAAAAAAACAACCCTAAAAAGCTAGGGGTCAAAACAGCTGGACATACATACGTCAAAAATCATTAAAACTTCATTACATACAAAGTTATTAATAGCATTAACGCAAAAGATTAGTATCGACACGCGTCCACAATAAAATACTTAACCCTAACTATTCGTTGTATACCTTGTTCAAATTAATCAAATCATTCTTAGATCTTATCTTTGGGCGAGTATATCTAAAATTAGAGCAGGAAGGAGCAACAATTGTTTTCTTTCGCCCACGACCGAGGCTTGTTATTTTTTAAAGTGTAAAGTATTATAGATAGATATACGGGATTGTAATCATCTCATTGTGTGAGCTAAGATGTATCTATGTGCGGTATGGATGCAAGAAAGTACCTGGTTTGTATGGATTACAATTTTGTTGTTAACGTTGTTGTGCTGTCAAAATGTGATCACGAAAAAGATATATTTTGAGAACATTAAAAAACAAGTGACATAATGTTTGGTGACATTTTATTAATATAAACAAAAAGCTTATTGGATAAAAACTGCTCAGCTGATTTAAAGAAACTGCTTTTAAATTGCAGATATATAAACAGTTCATTTTCATTTAACATCACACTGATTCTAATCACATCTTGTCATTATCCCTGTGATACACCATTCAAAGCAAAATCATTGAACAACTCAAACTGATTCACGACCAAAACAACACACGAACACTTACCAGCACCCATACACGAAAAAGATACGATAAAACAACATGTGTTTCTTCACCTAACGAATCTTCGACGGCATAATGAGTACGACAATGTAAAGTGGAACTGTATTTACATAATGTCAACTAAGTAGGTGTAGGAGTGTCGTATAGGTAGGTACTCGAATGTCATTAATCGAACGGAGGAATGCTATTGTTCGGCCATGTGTATTTTTTCACCAAGAGATGAAGATAGGATTAGAGATTATGAAAGTTGTATGAAAATGTGTTTGTGGTTGATTTTGGGTGTTGGAGGATGATAACAAAATATTGATTTGTGGGAATGATAAACAGGACATGCATTTTCTCTATAAGAATAGTGAAGAACAAGAAATCGGCGGCGTTCATGAATAAAGTTTTCTGAACAATACTGGCCACCTGGCCACTTTTCAGGAGCGGGTTATTAAAATTACTGTAAATACCGTTTCTATATCTGAGTTACCTTCAGCTCTTCTTGTGACGTTCTTAAAACATGCCTACCGGCTGCACAATAAAATTCAATAACAGTAAACAACACCAACATAAATTAACTCTATCCCAAAAAGGACATTTCAAAAATTACTAAACTTACTTATTTATAATTTTGAAAAGCGAATGTCAAAGAGTAAGGAGATCGTATTCGAAATTCGAACAACAATGGCGGTGGATCGCCGGCATCGACACCCCGCCGTGCGTCCGCGCATACGCCACAAAATGAGATAAAAACTTTAATAAAATCCTTATGTAAATTAAATTTGTAGGTCCTGTGCTGGGCTTGAGATATTTATTTGTGATTACAGTCTATTTTAGGGCGGTAGCCAGGTTTTAGCGATAATTTACCTATACTTAGAAAATCAATTATTGGTAGACTTGCGGATTACCGAAACAGGTTATGAGTCTTCATATTATATTACGAGTCTGGTCTAGCTGTGCGTACAAAGATATTACCTACATAGTCAGGAAGATTGGTAGAAAGATTCTTGTACCATGGCCCAAATAGTTGTCCCATTTTATTACATTGTAAGCTTTTTAAGCTGAAAATAAGAACAGAAGAACTGATCCTAAAAGCACATCACTTATGTTTATTTAGTTAGATATTCGTTTTTGTCAAGAGACATTATTATTATGAAGCGTTTACTATTAAAGATACAACAAAACATCTTTTTTACAGAGCTTGTGTGTCTTCTGAAGAGCTCGTGGCTAAGTAACAACAGCCGCACGGGTCGATCCATCAGGTTAAGTTACGCTACATACTAAGACTCCTCCGTGCCTCGGAAAGCACGTGAAGCCGTTGGTACCGGCTGTCATTCTTGGATCTTTGACAGTCATCACGGGTCGACAGAAGCCCGAAAGTCTGACAACCAGTTTTACTAAGGGGTATCGTATTACCTAGTTACTGGATTGTGGAGGTGAGATAGGCAGTCGCTCCATGTAAAATACTGGTATTCAGCTGCATCTGGTTAGACAAGAAGTCGACCTAAACATAGTTGCGAAAAGGCTAGGCAGATTTTTTTTAAACATTTTCTGTACAAATTCTGGACAGCATAAGTACAGAAGATTGCAGGGAAGATCTGTATGAGACTCGCAGAGACCAGGGTAGTATGGAACATAAGGCAGAAGGCTTATACTCAGCAGTGGGTGGAACGAGCCTGCCAATGATGATGATGATGTAGATAAATATTAGTCGGAAATACGTTACTGAGTTGACTAATCATCGGGATGCCAGCGCCGTCTAGCGGCGTTCGACAGAGTCTACAATATAAACCTCGGACCGGCCGGACCCAGAGCTGAGCAGAGTTCATCGGTGGCGGTCAAGCAGAGAACACGTTTAGAAACTGTCGCGCGTTCCGAATATTTGTGTCGTGTACCTACAGTGTGTGAATTGCTAGTGTAATTAATTTGATAGTAAATTATAATGTGATCTGAACTGTAAACGGTTTTTCTATTGCGTAATAACCAACACTACCCACAGTACGCTCACAGTAGTAAAAATATGGCTTATAATAACGAAAGAGATAAATACCTTCTCCGTCATATTCATCTCATATTTGTAATCCCTAGTTGCGAAGCATTTTAGGGTATCTTAAGACTAGAATTATGACTAAACAAACTGTTTAAATCCATCTTCAGTCATTTAAATGAGTTTACACGCTAAATGCCTATTTAATAATTTTATTACAGACAAATATAATAACTTTCAGCAGATGTACCCACTGAGCGTATAAATTATTTTAACGTCTTCTCTTAACTAATAAAATTGTTATTTCAATATAATAAACGAGAACAGCTGTGTGTTTGTTATTTGTCCATTTAAGCTGCAGAAAATCGATTAATTAAATGGCTTTGTCAAACTTACAATTGACACGCGGACAGCCGCGGGCGCAGCCTTAGGCTTTGTACAGGCGAACGATACTTTGCCGATTAGACAGATTTGTCGTGTCAAACGCCACTGGGTATAATAAAAACGGTTTTATTATGGAGCTTGACTTGCGACTAATTATCTTTTGAGTAACTTTCTTTATGCATGTTTAACAAGCCTTGTTTTTGATAGAATTTTCCAACGGTAGAAGAGACAAAGTTCCATACAAACTGTCATCTCTTATTTAATGGCTTATATTTTACGAAGCGCTTGCGCAGACTTTAATGTTTCTTGATCCAGTGACTTAAGCTGTGCGTTGTCTATCTGTATATGAATTTAAGATTTTTGAAGTGAAAACTTCTTTAGGCGCGTTGGGCATTTTTGAGATGGGACAACATTAATTTCGCGACACCATGACGACACCTCATTTTTGTTAACGCGATTGTGTTCTTTATTTAGATAAGGTTACCGACCAATATTCTATATAAGTATTTTTCTTCCACCAAGGCGATCTTGTTCAAGTCTTCACTTCTGTCGGCACTCTCGGAGTACCACCACTTTTTTTTATTAGGTACTTCAGTAGTTTTTTTTAATACACAACGGGGAAGCTCTTGGTCTGCATCTCACCTGATGGTAAGTGATGATCAGGCCGAAGGTGGAAGCGTGCTTCATCCGGAATCCTCAACCACAGAGGAACTGGCTATCTTACTGTTGAAACACAACAATGCTGTTTTGCTGTTGTTTTTGTTTAGATATTAAACATCAGGATACAAAAGAAAACAAAGCAAATTATAGTGCTAGAAAAGGCTCTTACTAAGTTCGTGTCTTACTGCACGTATCCTATTTAAAATAGGCGTGCGTGAATGTATGAATGTAATGTTTTGTATATCGTTCATCGTCGTGTGATTAGTAATCGCCTCATTTAAAAAATATTGTGACACATATTACCATTGACAAATTGTGCAATATCAACCTACCCATTGACAGTTTAACGTATCTTATTTATGCCTCCCGCATACAGGTGCGTCGCGACGGTGCGACGCGATTCTGATAGAACAATTTACATTCAATTTTCATAGAAATTGTTCTACTAGAGTCGCGTCGTGCTTTCGCGTCGTGTCTATCTGCCGGAGTCTTTACGCATCTTCTGAACTTTTGAAGGTATATTCGCGCATTTTTCTCTTTGCAGGATTTATTGAATTAACTTAGTCTTAGGTGATTATTTTGTTAAAACATTGATTAGTTGAGTAGTAAAAATACTGCAGAATTTTATAATACCGTTATTTTTTAAGAAGGCAAGTGCCAATTTCATCAATGAAGCTGAACGCGATCAGCACATTAGTCTAAACTGCGTTCAAGAGCTGTTTAGTGTCAATATTTTACAACAATGATGACACTGACAGCTCTTGAACTCGATTTAGATGTGCTGGATCACGTTCAGTTACATTGGTGAAATCAGCCCTTAGTGTATTAAATCCACCATTTTTTTTTTCTTATGAGGTCACGCCCAAATATCAAGACATCATGCAAAGTTGTAGAAATTATCACAGAAACCGTATAAGTAATAATTATAACTCGTCGCAAATCAACTTGTAATCCAACACTGTTGTATCAACAACTGAACAGATTTACTGTCCAATAAACTATTTTAATTTATTGCCAAATGTTGACTCGAAATGGCTTTCGATTATAAATAATAATGTTGACACTATTTCTACATTCATTACCGTTTCTATATTTTAGTGAATTTATGTAAATTAATTTCTGTACAGTTTTGATGAACTATGTATTTGATGTGGCCGGTTTTTAAACGAGTGTTAACAACGGGGAGGTTCTGTATTCTCTAATAAAATTAGTTTACCACCACTAAAAAAGTATTTAATTTCATTGGTAAAGTACCTAACAATTTATCAAATATTTTTATAAACAGGTTTATTAAAAAAACAAAAAAAAAACATTTCATTTTTTTTAAAGAGTTGTAAAAATTATTTATAAAAAAAACCTTAAAGTTGAAAGTCTAATTCTTAAATGCCATATATAATTTAATAATGTAAATCTAGCCTTGTAATTATTCTTAATGCGTAATTATAAAAGAAATACTGCCGTAACAAAGAAAATAAAAACAAAAATATGATTAATTACAGTCGTAACATAAATCCTTAAATTATAAACGAACGAAAAATATACCAACGACTCTTAAATTTACGTTTTTATCATAACAAATTGACATTTTAATGTCATTCTGAATCACCATTTAAAATAAACAAGATTTGAATTATTAATTGGGTGTAATAATTATATTCCTGAGAAATCATAAAAAAGTATAATTAAGATTTTGAAATATTCGATGACAAGATAAGCTTATTAGAATATATTTGGCAAGAATACATTATGTATAATATGTAGGTACACACCTACATACTTATGTAATAGCGATTAATTATTTGTTTAACCGAACTATGTTTTTGTGATGACTCAATTTTATAATATTTTATAATAAACTAGCTTCCGCCAGCGGCTTCGCCCGCGTGATATCTTTATAACTTATAGCCTATGTTACTCAGTGATAATATAGCATTCTACTGGTGAAAGAATTTTTAAAATCGGTTCAGTAGTTTTTGAATTTATAAATTACAAACAAAAATAAAAATCTTTTCTCTTTTTATAATATTAGTGTAGATGTAGAAGACTAACGCGCTTATGTTTTGCACAGTTTTACGACTTGACAAAACATCAAGATTCCTTTATTATTTGTAAATTTATTCATATTAATGTGATATGAGTTGCGTATTTTAGAAGAACAACGGGGTCATACAGACAAACATGAAAAGCGACTTTATTTTATAATAGGTATACATATAGAATAAAAACGTGTTTTTTATTTTTGCAAGGAATTTTTATAATTGCTTTTATGATTTATACACTGTTAAGTGTTAATAACTAAATGCTCAAATACGGATTTTTTTCTTTTGAGTTTGATGAATAGTTTTTCGCTAATTTTGAAATCAATTAATCCAAGGTTAATTAAAAATCGCCATTTACATAATAAATGATACCAAATTTGTAAAGTTATCAATGAAATGAAGAACATTTTAATTAATATTTTGATTGAATTTCTTCCGGTTAACGTTAAAATTCAAACTATTTCAATAGGTATCTATCGTTTTAGATTAATATATCTGTAATGTGTACATCAAAACAATTTGTTCTAATATTGACAAGTTTCTGACCGCGACTTCATTTGCGTGGTCTTTAGAATTGTTTTCAGACAGAAATGGAAAATTCAGAAGCTAGTTTTATAACATACATTTACCGGGATAAAAATATTACTATGTATTAATCCTGGTTATAAATTATCTGTGTGCCAAATTTCATCCAAATCCGAGCCGTTTTTGCGTGATTGAGTAACAAACATCCAATTCAAAATTCAAAATATTTTTATTTCACATAAATTTAAATGGGCACTTATAAAACGTCAAAAGCTAGGTGCACGGTTCCAATTGGTTGATTACACAAACTTTCAGTATAAAAATAGTAGGATTACTTTTGAAAACCAATTATTTTTATTAACAAACTGAGAATAAAGTAATGCTCAGTCAATATAAAAAACTGAAATTACAATCATCAACATGATCATCATCATTTCAGCCGAAGACGTCCCACTGCTGCACATAGGCCTCTCCCAAGCACCGCCACTTCGACCGGTTCTGTGCTTCTCGCATTCAGCGGATTCCCGCAGCCTTCACCAAGTCATCGCCGTAGAAATTACAATACCTCCACCTTAACCCACAAATGAAATTCCTTTTTCATAAGAAATCTAAATTATATGCAGAACAAAACAAGATTGATTGCCCGCAGAATAATAACAATGCAAGCCCTTAATCAATTCAAAATCTTTGAATAGTTGCCCCTGCCACAGACGGCATAATTCATTTGTTATTTTAAAACAAGTATTAGGAATTAATACACAAGTGATGCATTATAAGGGACAGTGGACCGACACCTCTGTTTCAAGCCTTATTTATTGTACCAAGCCTTTCTTTCATAAGTATTACGGACCACCGACTGAGTATAGAAAAGTATGCTCCCCTTACGACCAGCATACGTAGCATGAACATTTCTATCTTTATTCTACGAAAAATGTACCTAATTATACAGAGTCAATTTAAATTAGCTAGTAAAACTCCGCAGACGTGATCGGTATCGATATAAAAAAACCGGCCAATTGCGAGTCGGACTCGCGCACGAATGGTTCCGTATCATTATCTATAAAAACGAGCAAAAAAAATCACGTTTGTTGTATGGGAGCCCCCTTAAATATTTATTTAATTCTGTTTTTAGGACTTTATTTAATTTGTTGTTATAGCAGCAATAGAAATACGTAATCTGTGAAAATTTCAACTGTCTAACTATCACGGACAGACAGACAGACGGGCAGCGGAGTCTTAGTAATAGGGTCTCGTTTAACCCTTTGGGTATGGAACCCCGAAAATGTTTATTTTTATTTTTTATAATTTTTAGGGTTCCGTACGTAAAAACGATTAAAAATTAAAAATAAAACATTTTTTTTTGTATTCATTACTATGAAGCGAGCCGTCCACCACCAGTAAACTAAATAGGTTTAAAGTTAGTTAAGTTTAGCTTGTCAGTTTTTCATACACGTCCACCCACATGTATGAAAAGCTGGCGAGATGGCGGTGGACGACTCGCTTAAGTGTGTATTAGTGTAGTTAATTGGTTTTTTTTTCGTGTAAACTTCACTGACGTTATGGGTAAATAAAAAAAAAACAGATTTTTTCAACTCATACTTAGCAACTCATACTTCAACTACTCTAGCGGTCGTTACCCCAGAAACAAAAAAAACATCAAATCTCCTTTTATCGTGCTAAGATATTAATACCCATCACGTTTGCGGAGTTTTACTAACTAATTTAATTTAACCCTGTATAAGTTGTAATACAAGGATCTTTTGGCGCGTGATTAAAATCGGAACTAACGCCGCCATCTTGTTTTTTCAATACATTTCACAATTAATGTTTACCAACAATGCCTCCCTGTCAACGTCATTGGAACGTCAAAAGAGCCTTGTAGTACTGTATCTTTCTATCCAACGTGGATGATAATATTGACTATCCAGAACTAACTCAATTAAAAATAATGGATATTCTATTTAAAAACAACAATTAAAGGATTCATCCAATAGATTTTTGCGTCTAAATTTTAATAATTAACGAATGATTTTAACGATCAATTATAAAAAGATCGTAAATAACTTTTAAATTTTGTGTCTTTTTTTATTTGAAGACTTATTATGCCTGACATTTCAAGTTTATGGCAAGGTGATATTAATCAGTTGAAGTATTTAAGCATAAAATTAACAATTAGTTGAATATATAAATACATTTGACAAGAATAGTCCACCCACTTTGGCTTAGTTGACAACCTTTAAAAATTACCTATCGTTGAAATGCAGACCACATAAAAGTGATGAGAAACATTGATTAAAATGTGCACATTTATGTTTTTAATGTTTTATTCATAGTAGATAAAGATTTTATATCTAAGAATCCCTATTTTTTTCTAGTACCTATAACAGTGGGTAGATTTTTAAATCCCTTGAAAATGTACTAAACCGATGATTCAATTAATGTCATGGCTTAAGATAGTTAATTGATTCAGGCGTGACCTTGCGGAAATGCATTATAAAATACAATAGAAGTGGATATATTCAGAAACCTGTTCCGCTTAGCTATTGCTAAAGAGTCTTAAAAAAACCCTGACAGAAATCGACACGTGTTTCACCTCTCAACGAGGCATCCTCAGGATGACGATTGATTTGTCGCGAACTCGAACACGGCGTGTTGCCACACTAAGCGCTGAGCGCAGGTTAAGACCTTGACGGGCGATAAGGTAGTGGTATACGAAATGGTGTGGGGTACCACAACTAAAAAGTGAAAAAAAAAAAAACTTTTATCCAAAAAAAGTTATTTTTAAGTTTGTAGAGTTTTTTGGAAGTCGGTTTTGTTTTTATTTTTATTGGTTACTGAATTCAATTGACCTGTGGACGTGGTTTATACCTAAGCCATATTATGAACAACCTTTTGCTAACAGCCAAACAATTATACAACATAGAGGTTCAATTCCTCAAGTCCTAAACAGAACTTACCAATATGAATGAGTCGCCCTTGGCGTCCACTTATCGGACGATTGTTTTCGATAGCGCACACATTATTACCAGCCTCTCGACTTTCGACTACCAACCTCTACATAAATAATTAATGTATGTATGATTGACGTAGGTGACGGTACATGAATAAAATACACGCAGAAATACCACGCAGTAGGCTATGGGTAAAAATGTAGGAAAGTAAATTATTTAAGGTACATACATCTTGATAACTTTAATTATTATAATTCTGTAAATACATGTTTGTTACGGTCGTGAAACATCTTTAAGGCAGCATACAACCTGATATAAACCTGCAAATTGCAACAAAATGTGAGAAGGTTTGAAATCCGCAGACTACGCTGACGCATTCGCCTTAAAGTGGCTGAGACTATTAATGTACAATACTACCTATAGATAGTCAATTTAAAATCTAAGGACCTGTATCAAAATGTCCGGATATAGGCACTATAATTATTGGATAAATGAAAATGGAATTACTTTACTTTACTTGATAATTAATTAACTGGAACCCATCCAGAGGCGGTAAATAAAACATACCTGTATTTGGCACTTGTATAAATTGTAGTTTGATGAAAATAATGAACAAATGTTATTCCGTTTCACTATATTTTTGTATTCCAACATTCTATTTTGATCATTTCTGAGCCAAAAAAATAATAAAAAGACAATAAAACGAAGAAAACAAGTAACACTAGTACTTTCCAAAAACAGTACTAACTGAACTTTCTGTACGTTTTGATATTTTTTTATTGTCTCTACTTGAGACATCAATTCGGCGCCTGACGGCCTACGTTCATTTACGTTATTCTTGCAAGACACAGCCTAAAATAAAACAGCTCATCAAAATTCAGAACAATCAGAAGACCAACGGCCTTTTACCTGTATTTGGTAGTCTGTGTACAAAAATAATAAATGTTTGCTTATCATTATTTCGTACTGAGGCGACACAACTTATTTTTAGACGGGCACTTGTAATTGTCAATACAGTAAACGAGGCCTCTTAAGAATAATTTCTTACATGGTGGCCGAAAATAAGAACTATGAGCATCTTATTTTAACTAAGTGTTTTGGTTTTCTTAAGTAAATTAATTTAAAATGACATCAATTTAAAGTTTTCGCAAACCTCAAATTAATTGGGATAAGAGTAACAAAATTAACTAGGTACAATATTATAGATTTTTTATAGTATTTCACTTGCACAATAGCCAAACAGCTTACTAAGTCGGTAGGCACGTAAATACTACTTAAGTTATGAAACAAAAATTAAGTAAGTACTTATATTTTAAAGTTTTAATGATTTCTCTTTTAGTCAAGCAATCATGATTTTACAGAAATCGAAAATCACTAGTGACCTCATAAGCCAAACAAATTAGTAATAATTAAAATAAGCTTCTCAAATAAACGACACAAAAATAACCTCTCAATAACACCCAACGCCCTAGGGCGATAATTATTCAAGATGCGAAACAAAATAATGGCCACATTGGAATCATAATAAAATACCTACTTACATTATAAATTAACTGTTAAAAATAACAGGTTATTATTATAAACATCATTATGTTAGTATGCGCGTGATTACGGTACGGCACGGGCTGCGCGGGCGCATCTGCCGCCATATTTGCATAGTCGCTGATTGGGAAGAAAGATTAATTCCTATAATATTTTTTGTCTTCATCATTTAGGTGCAATCAGGCGGGCGAAAAAGATTGATCATTATCATACTTCAGCCCTAAAGCTATTTTTTCAGACGGCAAACAATGGGGTGCTTGTTTGTTATTAGGTAAGGGGCGATAATGTAATGCAATTACTTTTTTTCTGGCAAAAAAAATTGGAAATTCATTATTCAAATCCTACAGCTGAACAAACGAGGAATACTGATTAGAGCTTATGATTTTTTGAGTAATAACGTTTTGATAATTCATTAACATGTTTGTTACATTATTTATGATATTTCTTTAGAATTTTTTCCTGTATAATAGAGCCATTAGAATCACCATTATTTCAACTCCCAATCAGGCCCTTTTCAAAAGTTAGAACAATAATTATTAATTGCACAGTTCCCACAATACCCCAAGAACAAACAGAAATTCATACATAAACTTATCATTCCATCTGGAACAGTAACAACCCTAACTCAGGGGCATCATTAGGCAAAATAAGACCATTAGCAGCCGTTTCTCTCAGCGCAGTATGAAAGGGTTAAATCGGCCCTCCTGGCACAATAGCTTTATTCTATTACAAGTCGCTTACACGCGCGATGTAATAAATATGAATGTTGAACATCGTGGATTATGCTCCTTTGGCGAGGGTCAAAATATTTGAATATGCGTCGGTACAATTTGCAAAGGGTTAATTGACAGTTGTGAGTTGCCTTTGTGAAGTTTACGGGTGACTGTTAATGAAGTCGTGTTGCTGTGTTTTTGATGAAGTTCGTAAGATTTTTCTGCTACTGTGTATCATTTTGATAAAAGCTTCGATATAGTTTTTCTCCCCATTAACTATTAAAAGTCATTATTAATGAGCAATCAAAATAAATCTACGAATAAACAATATATTCAATTTCGTTGTTGAACAACAAATCAGTTTTTCAAGAGAAAAATGTCTCCTAGGCATAAAGAACTTTCACAGACGTTCTTATTTATTAACGCACTAAATAGACCATTTTGATAACCTAGCTAAATTATTTTCAACCTCAATCACTTTTATTTTTCAATTTGTTTTTTCAGTAATATTTTCCAGTCCCGTATAATCCAGGCCAACATAACTAAAACCATATACTTATACTTAATACAACATACAAAATTAAAATGAATAATTATTACAATTAAAACATCAAACAAACAAAGTTCAGACCAAGTGTGCTCTAAAGTCCAACGGCTCCATAATTACTCAGAGAATCAACGTCGATGGCTAATTACAAAGAGTAGAAGGGATCTAGTGAAAAGGATAAAAAAAAACAATTATGAACGATACAGTGGCCACGCGAGTGGCCCGGTGTTCCATGTCGCATCTGTTCACCCCGCGGATTATAGTGATAATTATTCTGCAGTCATAATTATTGGATTTTGTTTTGTTGTTACGTTCATATAACGTTTTTTTGATGGCAGATGTCGATTTGGGGATTTAGGAGATTCGATGAAGTTTTTTGACAAGAATGAAAGTTGTAACGTATTTAGAAGAGAAGTTGTGATTTATTTACTTGATCAACACATTATTGCAAAAGCGAGTTTCTCTCAGAGGAGTGCTGGGCCAGTGGTAACGTCCGCAACTTACGAGTTGTAGGTCGTAAGTCCGAATCCTCGCTGCCGCGAGAAATCACGGCACAGCGGACAGAGCTCCGGCGGGATCTCATGGCGTCATGGAGACCGCGATTGTCGCAACCCTGCGCTGGGCACGTCACAATTGTGGCGATAAGTACCCTTTTTGAGGAGTGGCTAGAGAGGCGCCACGGCGTCCTCATCTTCCGCCTGACGCAGGTCTTCACCGGACACGGCTATTTCGGGAAGTTCCTGTTCAGTATAAGGCGGGAGAAAAAGCCCGGATGTCACCATTGTGTGTATCGCCCAGAGGACATGGTGGAGCATACGGTGGAGGAAATCTGCCCGACTTGGGCGGAGCATTGCCATGTCCTCGTGGAGGCAATCGGTGGCGGTCATCACTCGCACCCGGCCCTGGTTCACGCGGCTTCTGCAAAGCAGTAATGCTCACGCCCCTAACCGCTGTAGGAGGAGACGCCCTGGGCGTTGGGAATCGCAGGCCGATTTCCGACCACCGTAGGTACGGGCTTGCGGACAGTGAGCAATGGGTAGCTCGCCCGGGTCGATGGCGCGTTGTGTTCCACGGGCGCCTCAAAGAGATGTCAGCAGAATTGACGAGTCCGCTAGGGCCGATGCCTGCCGGGGTTGCGAAGAAGTCCGAAAAGGAGATCATGGCCCCCGGCAACATGGCATCTGTAGGAACACGAGTGGGTTTTAGTCAGTATGAATCTGACACGTCCTCCCGCTCCGCCCAGAGCGGGAGAAGTTATTTGATAATTTCCGACCCAAAAAAAAAGTTCGAACCCTGACAGGTGATTTACTTTGTGTAAATTATTTGATCACCACTGCTCTCAAAACCGTGAAGGAAAACATCGTGAGGAAACTAGCATGTCCTAGAATCAAAAATTCGAAGACATGTGACATTTACCAACTCACACTGGGCCAGCGTAGTGGATTTCGGCCCACTTCCTCTCACAGAGAGGAGCAGCAGTGGGAACATAATAGAGTGATTATGCCATGCATGAGTTTAGCTCTATGTATATTTGATGCTGTTCAGTCATAGAATTTGGGGTCGCACAGCATGTCTCCTATGTTTATTACCCGCCATCTTAGTATTATAGCCTAATTATTAACACCTTTTCCACAAAACATTCATCGTTTCTTCGGTCATCCCCTACTCCAAAATAGGCTCATAACCTCGTTCCTCCTCGCTTTTACGTTCACATAACTCCAATCCTCGAAATTACTATCAAAATTCACTTCAACACAGTTTTGCCACTAAAGTTTACAACCATTGATGTTCACTGACAATACATAAAAGTAAAATCATTCAATTTGAATAAAGGTAAGTACACTACGTAAGACCTTACAGACGGCGATCTCCGTTGCCTTTAAATTCGCGTAAACCTTTTTACTGTTGCCAGATTTGAGCACCCTAACCTAAGTGGCATATGGCATGCCACGCGCCGAAAGGGTTAATGCCGCCCTTTGTTTCTTTTGACTGAAATAAAAAGAATTAATGCTAAAATGATGGTATCGTTTTCAATGCGATGTAATTATTGTGATTCAGTTAATTTTTGCGAATGCTTTTGTTTCTGAGTGCAATCTCGCTTTGACCGTGTTTTCGCATGCCATATTGAAATTGAAGTGTTCTTTGTAACGTTAGCAGTACACAGACATTTTTATTGCATCTGATAATATTACTTGCTTTTCAATTTTCGACTTTATGCTGCCAAACTTAGGTTTAAATATGACTGTTGGAAGCTATTTTTTATGCTTTTTATTCGGCAGGAATATATTTTTAGCGTGAATTTGGAATTCTATGCGAACTAACAGACCATGATTTTCATCTTGTTAATGAATGCTTTAAAAAACTAGACTATCTCTGTGATGTTAAAAATGTGGGTTTGCAGGTATACGTATACGTACGGAAATGTAATCTACTCGACATACTTTTGCAGCTTTATTTCTCTAATTTGTGCTAGAAGCTTCTTTATAAAACTTATTACCATGAGCTGCTGAAACACTCTAGACCTCTTTATGTATATTCGGAGCTCCAACGTCATTAAGAGCGTGCATTCTAAAAGTTGGCAACGTTGCAAATAGCTGTCAAATATTTACCTGTTTTAATTCATTTGTTAATATAACTGTATGGAAATATGAAATATTGCTCTGTAGTGATCTAAAATATTAATAACTAGCTGCGTCCCGCGGTTTCACCTGCATAAGTCTCGATCACGTGGGAATATCGAGATAAAGAGTATCCTATGTGTTAATCCAGGTTATAAATTATCTGTGTGCCAACTTTCCATTTTAAAATCTGTCCAGCCGTTTGAGCATGGAGAAGAGACAAACATACACACACACTCTCAAACTGTCGCCTTTATAATATTAGTATGATGAATTGCAATTATAACACTGTTTTAGGTGTAAAATGGGCATAAGGAGAGATTCCAAATATTGTTTTACATCTAGAACTAAATTTTCGGTGTTACTATATTAATGATTGCATTTCTATGAATATTTTAGTTCACAAAAGAGCGATATTTCAATTGCCCAATTAATCAAAATAGCGAAATATTTGACAGCTATTTGCGACCTTGCCCATTTTCAGAATGCGCGCTTTTAACCTCTGTTTTAGGTTTATCACCACATTGTGTTGTAAGCATGTGTACGTAATATTTATCAGAAAGGACCCAATCTTCTTTACGACCGATGAAGACTGAATATTTGATTATTGTGAATTCTTTACGTGGTTTGGTAAATCAGCGTTCATCCATTAATCAGGCTAAACTTGACATTCAAAGACAATCAAATCATCGTTTTGCGGTTCAATGACATGAAATAGGTTATTTTAAACGACTCCATAGAAAGGAGGTAGTTATATTTAATTTACTTCTGAATTAGGCTTTAAATGTCTTAAAAAATACAAGTTTCTATACAAAATGAGGGAAAATGTCAAGCGTCAAAAGATTTTTTTTCCGAAAGAAAAATGTCTGACTGTCTCGTTGGTCCAGTGGTCGCAAGCGCTACTGTTGAGCATGAGGTTGTGGGTGTACTATGGATACACCTCTGCTTAACCCTTCAGGGCATGCAGGCGTGATGAAAAACAGTGGCACTCCGGCCGTTAGAAGTGAAAACTAAAAAAAAAACTTAACTTACTTAACATTGATCCGTAATATAATATTAATAAAGACCAAGCGCACAATCGCGCTTACAAAGATGAGGTGTCGGTAACGGTGTCGCGAGTTTAATTTTTTTTTCCAATCTCAAAAATGCCCAACGCGCCTAAAGAAGTTTTCACTTAAAAAAAAACCTTGCTACAATTCATAGAATTGCAAACTTAACTGGTTTGCCTCCTTGTTAAGCTGATCACAATCAATTGGAATTCTTCTATGTCATATAGACCTTCATTTTATCGATTCGTACGTGCTAATAGCGTATTTTTTGTTATTAAAAGGCCTTATATTAGTCATCGCCATTTTATGTCTAATCATTAACATAAAGTCTTCAAAACAAACCGTACGTATTTACTTCACACTCACGTACACCTACATTTGTTGAATGTTAAAAATATCAGCGATCGTAATTAAATATGTAGGCATATTTTTAAATAACTTGATGTGTCTTCAAAAAGGATTTTGTCAAAGAGGGTGGTTTATTTCGGTTCTTCGAATTATTTCATCGTAAAAAAATCACTAAATATTCTTGTCACTTACGCTATTCAAAAGTTAAATTAATAACTTAAAGGCGTTCAACTCATTAATTTCTGCATTCAAAAGTCTGAACTGTCATAAATTATGACGAATAATGTAGCCTACGTGGCTACGTGCAATCAGTAGACCAACAAAATGCTAACCAATAAACATAAAGATCAAAATATACCTGCAGATTTAAAAGAAAGCTAAGTATTTAGCATTCATACCGTAGTTTAATTACACATTCATATGCAAATGAGCCGGGAATGCCGTAAAGATTCGTCCATACATAATCCGTACACATTCACTGGTACTCATTCATGCGTGCTTCTGAACATGTTGGCACTGTAATTAGCGATCCTTTCTATAGAACTTTTTATGGCGAGGGACCAAATGTATGGAAATATAAATCACGATTCGGTATTGCAAATTTTTGGTACCACTTTATTTGTTTTACAAGTTTCCTGATTGTTGTTCAAGGCAAAAATATGAATGAAGTCCTATCGACCGTTGAATTTTATACAAAAAAATAAAAACACCAAAACGCACTTTTTATCACTATGGAAATATTTATACGAGCCTAATTTCCGTTCGGTAATTTTACACCAGCATAATTGTTACGAGTTCGATTACATTTTATAAACAACAAATTTTATGCATCGATGTCGCTATAAATGTAGGTGATTGGTTTTTCGTCGTCATGTAGGTACCATCTCAGTCAAAGATCCAAATTCTGTGCTTTGAGCAATAAAATAAATCACGTTTTAAGAGGTATACCCGATCTGGGTCCCTAAACAAGCCTCAAGCCTTCGTTACGGGCTTAATTAAAAAACAAAATCAATTTTATTAATTGGAAGTGTTAAAAACGGGCGGAAGAGGCGTTCGAAGCCCGTATCTTGCTCGTATCTCTTCTTTAATCCGACAGAGAATGTGTTATTTTTACTCTCCTCAGTGGATTTCGAATAAATTTTATCGCTCGGGACTAATTTGGTTACAAATTTATTTGGTTGTGGGATCGTTAACAAGGGGAGTACATCCACATGGTTATCTGGACTGAACTCTTTAGTACCCAGGCATCGCCGTTATAAAAAAATATCGACACTTTGAACTTGATAAAATGAAGACGACACTTCACTTAGGATTAAATAATACGGTTTTTTTAAGAGCATGTGCTGTAACAAATAAAAAATTTATTGTTACGATACGATGCGATTACTTTGGAGTTTTTAAATTAATATAAAAGGGATGACATTGATACCCAATTGTTTATATTGTCGTTTTTTAATAACTGTGTCACGGTTCCTGGCTTGTGCGGTTAAAAAACGAATTTTTCACCTTAAAAAATGTACATATTTGGTAACCTTTTGAATGGTTTTGGAAATTAAAACGGTCATCAACATGAAATATAGTTATGAATTTTATTGTAACACTTTTATTCTCAGCAGCTGCATAACGCCTTTTTTCAAATAAACCTAATTTGGCAGATTAAAGTACGTTTTGTAAGCATTTTGTGTTTAATAAATATGTATTTAGGAGCATACAAACTGCGTTTATATTTCCGACTTTGTTGACCAGAACGACTTTTTAAATGAGACATCCTGTTCAACCGTTATAACCCTTAAACCTCAGTGACCCGAACAGGGCATTTCAATATCGTGATTTTTGGTATTTTTCAGTGTTAGGAATTCGGTGTTTTCATAGATTTTTGTAAAGAACCCAAAGCAGCTTTTTTCGTTTAATCCTGTCAATAATCTCATCTGCGGTTGTACTTAAAGGCTGCTGAGGGATACCTTAAGAGCAGCAACATGCTTTACTAATTTGAATCCTGTCTCCCAAGATTTGTGGTTTTTGGCAATGTTCGACATAAATCCATCAGCCGATCTATTCTGTGAAATGAAGCGAAATGTTTATTTCTGTAATTAGATTTTTAAGACACTTTTAGACGTCAATATTTTAAAACTATATGGTGCCGGTGTTTCGTAGCTGACTGATATCCCTGAGAAGAAATGCCGAAACAAACTCAGAGGTCAAAGTCTCTTTTAAAGTCCAAACATTATATTATTAGGATTTAATGTGAGGTTATCAATGCAGGGGCATATCTGGAATGGCCGAAGAAGAAAGAGCCATTGCAGCTTAGGGTTGACCTGTCCCAACAGACGGAATGCAAGTATCAGTGATCCTGTAACCCTACCAAATTTTAAGGACCTCAACAACTCATCACACGACGCTGTCAGATCTACAGGACATTAACAATTCCGTAAAAATCTAACCGAGAAAAGATAGGTGAGCTTGAAGTGAACTATCAATTGTGACAATCCCTAGCATCAGGTGGAACGGCAGCTCACTTCACCTTACTTTTCGCGGTGATATTTTTACAGAAAAAGATATAAATAAGTCTAGATAGACATTCCAAGCAGTAAACTCTTCGAAAAAAAATAGCGTCCAACTGTTAGCCGCTAAATGCATGCACACTAGAAAAACACAATGACAGCAATCAATGCGTCAATGACGTGATGCGAAAGACGTAGCTTTCAAGCAAACCAGGCATATAAAAGTTGGCCTGCTTGTTAAAAGGGCTTGCTACATAGCTGCCAACCGCATCCCCGATAGAGATGACCTTGGTTGGCGACAGGCACAGCTGTTTGAAATTTGGTGGTAAACCACCAACTACACGGATGTAAACCACCAAGGTCATCTCTGTTGGGACGAAGTTGGCAGCCATGTAGCAAGCAGTTTGGTTCTGCAGGGCGACAGTCTATCTAGTAGACCGGCCGCAGCTAAACTTACATCCTCATTTATATAAAACTCACACAAACACACACAAAACTTGCAAATTCAAATATCTTTATTCAAATCATTCACAACCGCATTGTTTAGTGCAAAATAAATGTCGCGGAGTCTATGGCATGCGCATTAACTCCTCATTACATTCCTCAAGCTTGTTCTATAATGTCTATGGATTCCTAAATACCTGTTAAAATTAATAGCTCTATTTAACTTCTATCCGCATGTTGACTACAAAACATCAGTAGCTTTCTATAGATCGTTTTCCATATTATAAATAGGTTTTCTTTGAAGATTTATTTTAGTAGCTGTTTGCGGAATGTTCTGTAGGGTTTTTGATAATTTGGTGTTGGTATTATCGGTTTTACTGTGTGGAATGTTGATGTATATGGGAATGCTAGACTAAAGTTCGTTTTTTAATCTCGTTGACTAATTTGACAAATGTCAAATTAAAAAACAAACAACAATCATTTATAATGTCAAATTTGTCTATGGGATTAAAAATGAACTTAAGTTCTTGAAATCGGTAAATATATACACAGTTATTTGAGCGAAAGCGTTCCTTCATAAGAAGTTTTGGCAAAAATGATTATTATCAACGTTATTATAATTTTAGAAAGCTCGTTTTTCCGCCTAGAAAGGCCATTTTAGTTTACCTAATGGTGCAATTTTCGTTATTAAAAGTATGTAATGTTAGTACATATAAACTACGTATGGTAATTTATGAGTCCATAAAATGTTTATAATTACTCTGATATTCGCTTGAACGTTAGATTTTTGGAGATGTTAAATTTAATGCAAAATTCGAAGACTTAATTCTAAGAACCAACCCATTTGCTTTATGACGTACATTAAGATGGAAACTATTAGATTCCTAATTCCCATTTTTATTAAAAAGCAAAATATAATGCAATATTAAAACTTTCCACGTATTAAGATCGCAATCGCCCAAATGGAACCTGAAGACCGGAATGGTCCATGTTGTTAGTAAAGATAACAAAATGGTAATTTTTCTACATAACTACAAACAGGTTCTGAAATAAGACCGATGTAGACTAAATCTATTGTAAAGCGAACAATAGTGTGGACACGTCGTAAAATGAAACAATGCGAAGATAGTTCGTACATTCTCTAGATGAGGCTTGTATTTTTCCTAAAGTTTAATTTTGAGCGCACTTGCGAGTTTTGTATATCTAAGACAGCCACGGAATGGACTGTGCATAGTATCTGTCAAAGAATCATTGGCCCGTAAAGTAGAGAGGAGTAGGGTTTTTAACTGGCTCATTGTTCTAGTGGGTAGACCACCTTTCTCAGACCCAGAGTTCCCGGGTTTCATTCCCAGCAGTGGGGGCAAACTTTCTTTCTTTTGTTAGGTTAGTGGTAGGGCTTGCTCTAAATCCGCCTGGCTAGCTACCACCATCTTATCTAAGTCTGTCGCCATAGCAACAATGTTAACAGCATTGTTGTGTTTCGACAGTTAGAGCTAAGATAGCCAGTTCCTCTGTGGTTGAGGATTCCGAGTGAAGCTCGCTTCCACCTTCGGCCTGATCATCACTTAATATCATGTGAAATGCATACCAAGGGCTTCCCCGTAGGGAATAAATAAAAAAGTGCACTCTCGTTTGACATTATGAGAAATATAAACATTGGGGATTATAACCAAATAAACACGGTTTCAATGTAAACTGATTGATCAAAACATTCAGATCAGTAGTATCTCGAAAAACAAACTTACTCGCGTTATTGACTTGTTCCACAGCACTATACCTCTTCTAAAAGATACTATACCTAAATTACGATCATGGTTGAACGATAACTCACAAGCTGGGTAGCATAATTGGGTGAAGAAATGGTATATTTAGTATGGTCAGAGAGAATCCTATGTCTTTCTGGTTTTGGGGAGTCAATCAGCTCAGGTACTTCTACTGTCTCTTTCAGTGGTATTACTTTAGTTCCTCGTGAGGTACAATAAACAGATGACGCGGTATCGGAGTGTGGGCCGCTGGTGAACACGCCGCGGCCGCACCGCCTAACTCTTTGCTCTGCTACATCTCTACAGGGACACATTTAGAGTACTTCTCATCAAAATGCAAATTCTATCTATCAAATATAACATCTTAAAGCTATGAAGTATTAGGGTGTTTTGCAGTTCTCAGATTGTTCCGGATATTTGGTCGAATACATTTTCAAACCAAGATCTTGGAGACTTTTCAAATGTCTTATTAATGTCTATAATCTGAATGGCCATTTTTGTTTCAGCATTTTTTCCAAATTCATGACTGATAACAAACTGAAGGTGCAAAGAAAATGGAAGTTACAGCGCTATTCCTTGAAAAAAAGTTCTCCAGCGGTGTGACAATAGGAAGCGATTGTGGGGCGTGTAAAGGCTCGTTTTTCGTGTGCCATCAAAACAAAACAGTTTCACATCTGTATTTATTAAAGATTACAATAGCATCAATCTATTAGCATCCCAAGTCCGTCTCTCACTCAACGAAGTGCAAAACACTGTCGACGCAGGGGCAGCGTGAAATACAGCGCGGGGGCACCCGCCTTGTGGGCCGATGCATCCTACTATTGCGCAACCACAAATATTTATCTGATAGGTTTATATTTGAAGAAAATTGTCTTATACGCACTTATCGGAGTGTTGGGTGATAAGTTGTTTATAGAAATAGAAATGGTGTATGAAGGGAAGGTAATAAGAGGATTATATTTGTAGGCCGACTGGTTTATTGTAGGATTGGATTTGACCAAGAGAACGGATCCTTTGTTTTGGAAGCCAGTTGTTGTAGAAATCTTTGGCTAAATTACTGAAAGTTCAGCTGATTTATAATACTTTTCAAAATCTGTCAAATTGGAGTTTGAACTTTCAGAAAAGCAAAGCTTTCTCTCTTAATGAATCCTACTTGTAAATATGTACAACTTTTCGTAAACATATCCTTCTAGGTTTTGCCCGCGGCATCGCTCGCGTCATGGTCGGAAATTATCCCACCAGGATGTACCAACGAGATAAAAAGTATCCTATGTCCTAATCCAGGTCATGGTACCCATGTGCTAAATTTCATCCAAATCCGTTCAGCCTTTTTAGCGTTAAAGCGTAACACACATACAAACACAATTTATCGTTTATAAGTTAGAATAGTTAGGATTTATGATGACACATGCATTCCTAAATTTTTTAGCCTCTCTATTGGTACCTACTCATAAAATAGTAATTACAAATACAAATCACTGCACTCAAAATGAAACCTTATAAAATAAAGAAGCCTAAAAGCAACAATTATCTAATCTACGTACATCATAAATCATTTGCCAGTGTCGTACGTTAGCCTGATGTATAAATTAACAGGCGTGTTAAATCAACGTCGAATCATTACGATGTTGATCGCGGGATGCTTCGAGACTTTGAGCACAGAATAGCTAGCTACAGAAGGCCAGCTGCATACAATGAGCGAAAACATAGGCGCACGCACACATATACGCGTACGTGCGGAAATTTCAAACAAATGACAGTCGCGAATGCGCTTGCAGCGCTGTACGTGAAGCGTATCTATGTGTGCGTGCGTTTTCGCTCGTTTGCATGGAGCTGACCTTCTGTGCCTGTTTATACTGTGATAAGTCTTTGAGTCTTCGGAACGAAGATTTTCGATCTCGTGACGTCATATGGACAGGTTTTTATCTATGAATTCGTTTGACCCGGGGTCTCCCGCCCACGACGCTCGCTTATAGTGTTTAATATGTTTACACGGTGTATAGTTGGGAATATACCCTTATTGATATAGTTGGAAATTAAGTTATCGATATAAAAAGTATTGCATCTTTGCTTGATTGGAAATGGTGAGTGGCAAATCCTACTTATAATATTATAAATTTAAAAGCTCGTGTGTTTGTATGTTTGTTACTCAATCACGCAAAAACGGCTGAACGGATTTAGATGAAATTTTCCACACACATAGTTTATAATCAGAACTAACATATAAAATACTTTTTATCTCGGTAGTATGTTTTCGTGGTATAATTTCCAACATCCACGCGGGCGAAGCCGCGGGTGAAAACTAGTTAGTAAATAGATAATTAAAGAGGCTTCCCGAAAATTTTACGAAGGCAAGTAAGCAGGTTCTGAAAAACAAGTTTTGCTTGGAGACATTTTTATCGTAGTAGTAAACCTGAATGTGAATGATGAAAATATAGCTAGAACTAAAGGATAACAAAAGGTGGATCCGTTAGTAGAACACAAAGACTGCCAATTACTCCGCAATGCACAAATAGAGAGAGATCTAAAACAACCTTGATATGCCTTACTGATACCAATAAAGAAACTGACCTATACACATTATAGAGTAATCAGCACGAAGGAAAGGTAACCTAACAAACATTACACTATAGAAAACGTATAATCATCACCAATTTCAGAACAATAAAATAAACATTCGATTAACATTTAGACATTCGATTGTTACATGCTTTCACATTCGAAACAGTTTCTCAAAATTATAAACAAACATATCGAGATGTAATGAGATATAATCAGAATGCGAATGTATCATATATGTTCAGTGACTAGTGTTCTTGCTAGTGTTTTACCATTGTCAGATGGTTTAAACTTGAGGACGAAGCGAAATAGTTCGGCTCTGTGAGAATGGATGTTATTCAGTTAGCTATCGGTACTCATGATCGAAGTGTTTTGTGTGACAAAATATTCGAGCCCTATGTTTATAAAATATCTCTTTGTCTTGATATAAGGCAAACATTAGTTGAGTCACTGGCTGGAATGACTTTCAAACAAATGAGCATTCAATCAAATCAATTAAACCGATCAACCCACAGATTTTAGATCTATGTCACCATGATAACACGGCCACTAACTATGCTTACACAGACACACAGCCAGGAGTAAATAAAGATCTAAGTTGCATATATGTCTTCGTCTTAACTTTTAACTTCAGGCAAATGCAGAACCCGAAAGTGTTGCCGAAAGTGCTGCAAGGCTAAGTTCGGTCAGCACTATTCGTCATATGTGCCACATTCGGACGATGTGACCCGGGGTCGGGCTCTCGCCCGTCGTATCATAATTACCAGTGAAATAACCTGATTGTGATCACGACACGCACACACGCACGCTTTTGTATTTGTTGAGGCGGTGGTGCTCAAAGTTCTGATCAGGTGATCTTAAGAAAGATTGGACATTTTGACAACAAAGGATTACCAATACCTTAATTTGTAAGGTCGGTGAACATTTTGCGTGTTTTAGGTGAGTCCGTAATGAAACAAAATATTACCTACCTAGCAATGATCTTAGGTAACAGTTCAATCACTAAAGGTTAGTAGTTAAAATGGCGGCCTAAGATCATTCAATCAATTTGTCATAGGACACAATGATAAAGTGTACTTATATTTTATTTTGCGTTCTAAGTGAGAGTTTAATTGATATTTTCCGAAATGTTGGCACTTTTAAAATTAATTCACTACCCAGATTTGTGAAAGTAATATTCAAGAAACATTTTCAAAGTAATTAGCTAAAATCTTTGAGCACCACTCGAACATTATACGCCAAAGTACGTACAAGTTGTACTGGTATGGCACCCCGACGTCTCGCATACCTCGACTATTTTGTCTAACCGACTGTTAAATAGCCGACTCGGTCCGTCGATACATCAATCACACAAACAAACACATATCATTTGAGAATCATTCCTTTTTTTCACTTCAATTAGATCTTTTGTGGTTCAGGCACAAAAACGAACACACGTTTAGATATGAAATTAAATGCGTCGTTGGACTTTTAAAGTTTGGTATCCATTGTTGTGACTATTGTGGTATTGTTAAATGATAGTTTGAGTTTTTTGGTGTTCGATTTTTTTAATTTGGATTCGATTTTTGTCTTTTGAATATTAGCAGCTATTTTTGCAACGTTTTCGGAATGAAAATTAGTCAGGTCATTTAAATTCCATTATTTTAGGTACCAAGGTATTTTTTTTGGTAACTTTTAAATGGGAAAATGTATGTGATTTGCAAAATGTAAAATGTATGTTTGCACTGGACAGGTTATATGACGATGGACTTGGCGGAGGCCTAGTCTAGTGGATGTCCTTTAGCTGAATGACGAAAAAGATGATGAAGAAACAGTGCAAGAAAGTAAAGATAAGTTCATGTCTGCCGGGGTTGCAAAGAAGTCCGAAAGGATCGTGACCTCAGGCAACATGGCAACTGAAGGAACACGGGTGGGTTTTAGTCAGTAAGAGTCTGACACGTCCTCCCGCTCCACCCAGAGCGGAAGAAGTTATTTGATAATTTCGCACCCAAAAAAAAAGATAAGTTCATGCAGATAGGTATAAAACCCATCTGGAACTCATAAGAACACTGGCTTAAATCCTACCCTACAGTTGATATAAATCAACATGATGTATAAATAAATTAACATTGTAACCGGTGATCTTACGAGCCTACTGCCAAATTATGAGAATCATTCAGATTAAGCCTCCGATGCATATGATTCCCAAATCACCGCAGTCAAACGTCAATCAACTTAATTGATCATTCAACATGGACCGCGCTAAACGGGAAATATTTAAAAATCAGACACTTAATCAATTTACTGAGATCGCAGCCACCACTCAATCATTTGGTTTTTTACCTAAGATTAAAGATGTTACAGAAATTTCAAACTCGCTTTTTGAGACTTTAATGCCTACATGCTCATCTCTTTAAAATAAATAAAGAAAGAAAAAGTATTTATTGAGATTCGCACAGAAAATTACAAACTGAACTAAAACACACTCATTAACAAAACATTAACATCAAACAAATTAAACAAAAAAAAAACCAAACCCAAATTCAAATTTTATAGTTTCACTACACTATATGGACAGAATAATTTTAATCTGGATTTCTCCTGGCAAATTCATCGAATGAAAGTAATAAAAATTATGTTATTTTAACAGAGGTATTTATGTCTCTTTCGTGTGGTCACTGGTCGCAGGTAATTTTATTTAAATTCATAAATTAAGATAAGGGCTTCAATATAAATATAATATTTCCATTAGGCAATATAATTAATTTTCAAAACGTTTAACAAAGCTATTAGCTTATATGCATAATGAATAAATAATGTGACCTTATATGAACTGTTAACATTGACACCGAAACTAGTACCTATACATGTACTGAAAGTACATGTATAGGTACTAGTTTCGGTGTCACACGTCACACGGTGGCACATGTATCTTAATATTATGTAATTTTGTCAGAATCAAAAATATTCTTACCAAGCGTCGCATCGTCCTGTCAACTAATCCTTCCACGTTCGCCTGACAATTCGTCAGCATTGTAAATTCGGTACAGGGCAATCTTTAGGCGATTGGGTGCGACCTTATCTGCCTTTATGGTACCATCTTAAAAAAGATTTCTGATAACGCACGGTCAGGACGAGGCCCGCAAACACTTTAAAATAAATGACAAGGAGTCACTTCCAATTGTGATGGAAATGCTTTCTGCAGTAAAATTAAACTATAACCCTGTCGTTTAGAGAGATTTAAATGGCTTAGGGGCTTTTATTGGGTCTGCCTACGTTTAGTTTAGGTGGGTTGTGATCTCGGCCAGTTTTATGTGTCCCACCTGAGTCGCCTCTATAATGTTATGTTCATGTTTGTGATAAATGTTTGATATCTTTTTGTGTTGACAGTTATTGGATTTTTAATGCTGAGTTTAAATTCTGCATTAATTTGTTTTGTAATCGAATCTTCCCTTCGTAAAAATTACAGTCTGTATATATTAAGATCTGGTTACATCGGTTTTAGATTTTAATTTCTAGTGCTATAAGTGTTTTGCATTCAACTGCTGCAGCATTCTTGGTGTAATAGCTACTTTAGATATGAATCCTGTGTTGGTCGTTATCACTTGTAACTTTGTATGTTTTACTTCATTTAATACTCTTATTGTTTTGTTAGCATTATATAATATTTTTTTAGCTTCAGAAGCACAGAAATGTTAAAGTTTATTAAATATTTCGTTATTTTCTACAAATAAATAAATTATTTTACTTACATGGTCTATTTGATCATTTTGTTTTCTTTTCCAAGTATATCTAAGTATATAGGCTATTCCAAATCCATATGCAATAACGATTACGACCTCTTTTCACATCACCAGCTCTCCTTACCCAATTAAAGCGCTCTATATCATCTCATACCTGTTATTAGATAAATTTATGATAATAATCGAGGTGCATACCCGTCCTATCTGCCTTCAGAGATTATCTTCGTCCAGGCACACATTGCTATTGAAATTATTTTATCCGGTATTGAAAAGGCAAGGCTTCGGGTTATCATATGAAATAATAATAACATTACAATATTTTGTACATTAAGTGCATTCGGGGTGTGGTGTTTTGGATAAGTAAGAAGACGGCTTATACCTCGAGATACGGGGTTGTAGCGTTCAGAAGTTATAGAGGCAACATCTTTCTTTAATAGCTTGTGCGCTTGGGCTAAAATATTGTTACTGTGTTTTGGTTCTTGGGATTGTATAATAATTATGTTAGTTACGGCGCATAGGCATGCATTTGCGATGGATATCAGTTGTAGGTACAGGTGTTACTTTAAATCAAGCTTCATTTTTCCGTATATGTTTTATTCATACTACAAATAGTTTTCTTTCTATAATCGTTGTTAAACTGTTCATATTTAATTCAAGACTTCTTAAGACTTACCCAATTTTACATTTATTTATCTTTGGCAATCATAATAAATTCTGAATTTCAAATGTGTTCATTCATAAATCTGCAAGTCTACAAGAATTCACATGATTAATTTCAATGAACAAGCACATTAAGAAATATGGGTATGTGATTTCAGAACTTAATTTTTTTGTCTGCCAAAGTTTCATTCATAAAATCCTCAAAGGAGCAAGCAACTCTAAAAGTTCCGAAGCTCAAACAAAATGTTTCCGTAGGCGTCGCTAACGATTTTCCAAAACGTAATGTCGCCTAAGCAAGTTGTAGCGAGCATGTGAACATGTTTTTATTTATACCCTGCCCTCCTGAGGACAATCCGTTTTTATTAAACACTCAAACGCCACTTATTAAAATGTAGGCGGGAATTTTAGTTAGGATTTATTAAGGTTGACACTAAGCAAGCCTGTTAAAAAATATAATGTTAGGTACTAACTAAATTAAATACAACTACAACAAAACGATTATTTAGGTACTCAGTCCCACAATAATGGATAGGCACTATATTTTTATTACTTAGTTTATAACTTTGTTTTTTTATTTTTAAATTATAGTCGACCACTTGTATCATAACTTCATAAGTATAAACTTCCACACCAAACAATTTCTTTTTCATATTGGCAATAATAAAATGTTTTCCTTCATTCTGTTTTAATAGTGGCAACCCTATCCTTTATTGTGTGATATCGATTGAACAAGTGTTATTTTTTGGACCGACTTTTAATTTTGAACAAACTTAAAAATGCTGATGTTTAATATAAACACACAGAGCTTAAGAACTTTTTAATGCTGCAGGCAATTATTTTGTATTTACACAAAAAGTATTGGATTTCTGCTAATATCCCTGAGCCGTAAGTAATTTCATTCTTAATTCAATTTCGTTTTGTGAACGAAAGGGCTGGAATTTTACGAAGTTTAAAGTCTTTTACTTTGTTTTTTTACGAAACAGTTAAAATGTTAATAACAACATAAAATTGAGAATGGTCTCAACTCAGATAAGTTCATTAACGCTCTAAGGTCAGCAAAATATCATTTTTATTGGGCAATACATTGTGTTACTAATGTGAAAGAAGCAGAGGTTATCTTAAACAGTAAGAATTTACTAAACGCCAACATGTCAGCAACATAATAAACCTATTTCACAAAACAGATAAAACATTTTCTCTTCATAATTTATGGCAATTAAAACGAACATTTACATAATTAGCACAAACAAAACTCGTGACTGAACGACGTATCGATAAAACATCGATTCAAATTAAGCAGAATCGAGTTCTCGATTTGAAATACTAATCACGTCGTTAGTTGACCTCTCATTGACACGGCCGCTCCTCGGTCTCATCTCGAAACAATTAAAACAATCGACATCGATGGACCGATGAGATCCGCATTCCCCTCACTGAGGCATCGACCTCACACTGCGTAGGTTTTGAGAAAGTCTCTCTTAGTCTTTTATGATTATTTTAATAAGAAAGCAACTTACAATATAAGTGAGGTTAAGTGTACGCACTTGTGAATCGATTGGCTTTTCTGTACAATAAAATTGATGGCAATTGGCTGAGTAAGTAAATTGGAATCTTGTTTTCAATTTTATTTACGGTTGCGAGATTTCCTTGTTTGTTATGCAAGCATAAAAAAAAAACTTTTTTAGAAAATATCATCCATTTGCATTCAGTCAATCGTGTGTGTGAATATATTCAAATGAACTACATAGAACAACCATCAGAACATAGAACGATGAAGAGGTTTTTTCAAATAATACAATGGCTTGATTATATGTTACTGACTTACCGCTGAATTGTTTCTTTTGCAAGTGATCACTGCTGGAAGTGGGACTTCCAAAGAGCATTAAGTCAATTAAAATATGGATTCGAGAAATATTCCTACAAGCCCATAGAAAGATGGAACGAGAAAAGTATATATTAATATATCACATCATAAAAGTATAAAAACGAAGTGCAATAAGTCATAACTTAATAACCCTTTAAAGAACTGATGGGATTAAAACAAAATAAAATATTGTTTTTATTAAAGTGACTTTGTGTTCGTGAGTGACAGGCAGATTGGTAAAATGACCTTTGTAGAGGCGGTGAAGTTCAATTTGAAATTAAGATTTAAAATGTTATAAAAGGATATAAATAAGAAACCAAGTGTCACTCTGTCAAAAGTGTATTTTCAGGAAGTTGCTTAATTTTAGAACAGGATGGAAGCGATACACTTTCAAATGACGATTATTTTGTCGATGTTATTAAAAGAGAAGGGATTATAGTAGTGATAGATTTTCTTCATAAAGACTCAAATGTACTGTTATTTCTCAAAGCATAGGTATAATAAAATAATTAATTTAAGCAAGGACAATCCAAAATAATACACCAACAATCAATATATATTCCACAATTTCCTTAGGTCCCTTAATTTTAATGGCATTAAGACGGACGGGTAGTGATGCCTGACGTATTTCGGTAAGCCTGGCTATCGTAAAAGTGCCGAAACAACTCCAACAATGAGACCAGATGTATTTATTGGACAAATTTATTGGTCACTTGAAAGTATTAAATGCGATCGTATATCAACATGACTGATGGAAGAATCTTATACTTTAATTTATTTTTAATTGTGTCTTACAATATATACGTATATAAGGGATTGCGTTTAAATTGAGCTTTGGTCATAAGTTTGTTTTTCTTTTGACTTGAGATCCTCGATGGTATAGTGGTCATCCGCTATTGCTGAGAATCGGGTTCTGAGTTCGTTGAAAATATAAAAAGATTTGAAAACTAAGAAAAAATTATATGAATTTAAAGCTGGATGCTGGATGATTAGTTGTTAAAGTCTTCCTCGAAACACCATGCTTTAATAGAATACATTCAAAACAGTAGATAACGTTGGTTACATTATATACCAGATCTCTATCAAACAAAACAAATATATCACACGGGAAATTACCATAACCCAACAATGAACCAATAACCAATAACGTAAAAAGGTTGACACTAATACATATTAATATATTTCGAACTAATTTTAATTCAGAGAAACACATCTATGATTTTGACAAACATATTTTTGCCGTTGATGAAACCAAAACTTTAAGAAATAAAGTTCATTATTCTCTTGTTTTAATTTCAGGAACGGTAAAAGTAACTTTGTAGATGAGCAACCGGCTTTGGATTTGAGTGCGAGGTGTCAAGTCATCGGTCGTTAATCTATATTAAAATAAACCGCATTGTTTCTCTTTATTACCAAAATTCAATTAGAGGATCCCTTATGACAATGCAAGAAAGATCATGGTCAAGTCTAACCAGTTTAGAGCTGTTATGATTGTAACAGAGATAAAATATATTATATTTAAGCTTATGTTGTCTTGAATGAATCTTAAAGTACACGAGCAAATAAACAATTTATAATCAGTCATTTAAACTTTTAAATTATTTTTATTATTATCCTTGGTGACAAACATTCCTACTTGGTAGTGGTGTAGCTGGTATTGACAGTTAGACAGACATTCCAAATTGTTATTATGAGCTCATCGATTAATATTTATGCCAGGTATTGGATTAATGAATTATTGATTGAACCTGACGAGAGTGGAAACCAAATTGACGAACATGGGAGCGATGTCGACCAAAAGAAAATAGTTTGTGAATTCGGTGCTAAAAAACTAAAAACTGAATACACAGCAAAAAACTATAAGCTGACCTCGCATTGTACGGAAATCCTATACAATGCGAGATCAGCAGAAACTGGAAATGCATAGCTTGATGTGTAGCCGTGTTTAACTCATCTGACAATGTAACATGGGAAATTGGGAATGCTATATCTAGATGAGAACAGTGAAAACCTGAAATCATCACCTAAAATCATTCATTATTGCAGATGGGGACCTATATTAGAGCTTTCCGCTCCTGCAATTATAATGTGTTTTTTTTTTATTATGCCTCTTATTGTATTATGCGTTACTCAAGCACGTCATTTTAACTATAAAAAACTTCTTGCAAATTTAGAAGTCGGGTGAGAGAAAATTCATTGTAATTTAATTTTTAAATTGTCCTCATTGCTTAGTAAGTGTGTGTCTTTTAATAGACTACTGTGTCTTTTTGTATCACTAAAATTCTTACTAAGTTTAGATTAAGGAAAATTCCCATCGTTTTCACAACGAACAATAACGGTGATACGCAAAATGTTAAACATTGGGCAACAATTATACGTGAAATGGTCATTGATTTCCCCGAACTTTACTCATAGATGCACATAATTCAATATTCTAACGGGCTGTTTGAAACAATTCACAGCGGTAAAGCTCCGAGTTAATCAGAACGCTAAAGATTGTGTCGGAAGACAAGAAATAAAAATAAAAAAAAAACAATCATAAATACAATAGCGCAAGTCATATAGTTTCCAGCGTCGTTTCTCAATAGATGGTTCTGATAGTCCAGCCTGGGTGTTTGCCAGTTCAATTATCATTACGAGTCGATATTCCGACGAGTCACTGTGTTGTGGGTGACCCGTATTAGATCGGTTAATTCAAACTATTTATCAACTCCATTCGTTATGCATAGGATCAGATTTTGAAATTGTTTGATGATGTTGTGGCGTACGCTCTATTGTGTCACTACCCCGCCTGGCTTAGTACGATGGGTGTGTACTATGTTAATCGTTGTATCACTGATTGAATCTATTGAATCTGTAGTTAAATAATACTCGTGCATTATGAGGCAGTCTCGTTAAATGGTCCTATACATATTTGGGACGGTGAGAATGGTCCATGTATCGGGTGTCAATCCTCTTTTACGTTATCAAATTCAACTGACCTTTCTCACAGTTTCACTCAGAAAATAAGTTGAACTTCTGACTGACAACACTTGCAATTTACTTGTATTGTTGGAACGATTGTTGGATGAAGTATCATAAAAACCTACTCTATAGAAACAGTAGGTTTTGATAAGTATCTATCATTTGTACACTAAAACTGTGAGTGAACATAACCTAACCCTATCTTGTAAATTTTGATATTAGCTTTACATACCAGGCTATCGAAAACCCGAAGAACGGCCACGAAATTTACTACGTGGATGAATACGAATGAAGAGATAATATTCCGATGGATAAACTTTGACTTAAGATTTTAAAGCTTTCAGTTCGACTATTTAAATAACACATGTTGACACTTGATAACTGGTTTTAGTAACCAAATTATTTAGCATAATATTGGTATAGATTACATTTGTGGCTAAATCTGGCATTGTTGGCTTACCAACAGCAAAATAACCAGACTCTAGAGACTCGTAACGAAACTAATTTCACGAAATAAAATGAGCAAGCATAAAACAGTACAAAACCTAGTGATTTTGAAAACTAATAGGTAAACACATTCACAATGAGTCGATTGTTCGCCACCAATGAATGGCAACAATACACGACTGACACAAATGAGCACCTAATTGGAACATTGCGACATCATCCAAATCCGTGCAATCGTGATAGTCGGGGTTCTCACACTCCGGTACGATTTAATTTGTGCTGCAATAGTTATTACGTATTCACGATGATTTTGATTATGGTAACAACAAAAGTCATGCCAATGGGTGTAGTCAGCAAAAGAACAATGCAAATGATGACATTGCGACACAATAACCTATCAAAATCCACTGTTATAATAGACAGGATTCAAAATAAGGTTTTTGCAATGGTATTATAATTACATATTCAAAGAAAAAGCAATAAGAGAAACAAATTGACACTTATTACTACCTTAGCATTACTCAGGAATAAAATAAACCAAAATATATCAGATGAGCAAAGGTAAGGAAGGACGTCAATGTGATTTGGCAAACTGCTTCGATACCGCCTAATCAACGTCTAGTAACTTGCAATCGAACTCCGCTTTGTTATGCATTGGTCCCACCGAAGGGTGAGGGTATCATAATCACCATGAATGGCAAGTAGAATTGTAATTGCAGTATCATGTGGATTCTAAGTGGATGTTGCTAGACAATATTGGTGTAAATGAAATACGTAAGATGATTACTGTAATTTATTCAAATAAAATAACAAAAGTTACAATGGCCTCAAATACGTCCTTGTAGCACACCACAAAATCTTGTATTTTAATCTCCACTGTTCTACACACAGTACTAAGAACCATCTAAAAACATTACTTAATACCTTCAACACGTTTCTCGTTAAGTTTATCTTTCGCATCAGGACCTAATTCCTGATGTGGAATTAGACACACAATCCTCGAAACAATGACGGTCAAAGGGGTAGGCTACCGGTAGCGATCGCAGATAATCCCAATGATTTGGTGACATTTTGAAGTATGTCATGACTGACATACTTCAAAATGTCACCAAATCATTGGGATTAATCGACAAGATGATGAGATGATTAATCGACAAGATGCTTCGAGAGTACTGACGTACTCTCGAAGCATCTTGTCATGACACCCGAAGTGGCGACTTCGTGAACCAAATTAATTAAAAGAGAGACACAAAACTAAAGCTATCACGATTGACTTAGACGGCAGGTTAGTGTGGATAAGACTGGGTTTGTAATTGTGGTTTACTGGCAGTTAAATATTTAGTTCCTTGTTGACTTTGATTTGAAGGCATGATGGTGATTATACAGCTTTAAGATAAGAGTAGTTATTAAAATAGAAAACCTTGGGATCAAGCAAATATAACTATTGTTAAGACAACGAATAAATTTAGTCCCTAGTTAAAAACGAAATAACTTCCTACTTTCATATATAAATATCATCGCAACAGATTAAAACAGCATAAATTCTGACTGCGAATACAGATCCTGTGAACACAGGTATTAACAAAATAATTATAACCAATAGCCATGATTTTATTCACGACAAGCTGAATCAAGACACGTCCACACATGGTGAGACTCATAAAAATCCGAGACTCAAGCCCACCGCTGAGGGGCATGAAACTCTGCATGCAAACCGTCACATTTCAAAATACAATATGCTAATTAACAACTTTTTTTTTCTACCCTACGAGCTCTCAGAAACGAATGCAAATTCCCTTCGGACCTTTAATTACGCTCCGAACACGACTGACGACGGTGTTAAAGATGCAGTTTTAAGAATTGTCAGTGTTTGCACTGCGCGTGTGCAGGGAGATTTAAATGGTAAGAGGATTTAGTGAGAGCATTGTGAGTGACTATGAAAATGTTTACTGCTGTTTAGGGCTGTCGCTGTTTGAATTAAATATTGATTCAATTTTATTCAATAATTTTGACAAGAAAGATCCTATATTTTTGGAAAGGTGCTTTGTTTATTGTAATATTAGATATAATAAATACCATTATAAACATCATTAGCCACACACACCTTCGTGAGATTTTATTTTAAAATGATCCATACATCACGGTAGCAAAAACAACCATTAGGCCCTTCTCAGAAAACCATTTTAGGTAGGTATCAAACTCGAAATCAATGCGACATAATCAAAGTAGACGTGTCCCAAACCATTGAAAGTGTCTCCAATCAACAATGGGAGGCGACATTAATTCTATCCATCATGTCGATCCCAAAAAGGGTGGAAGTTCATTAAGAGATGCATTCCTCAAGTATTATTCTTTGAAAACTGGTAATAAAAATAATAACAAGCCGGCCACCCTGCCAAGTGCTATCAGCTCCATCTGTTGTCGTTGCGGACAAACTCGCCTAATGAACGATGATAAATCATATTCGAGAGGCGGCTTGTAGCCCGTGCCATGCTATTCTTACGACGCATCAATACACGTCAACTTTCTGTTGTGCGCTATCCATGACTGTATTAGTACTGTTGAAATTCTGACGAGTCTTTACGAACACGTAATGGGCAATGTGTGATCTATGTTTGTTGATGTTAGTGGGATATTTAAGAGCAACTGTGAGGTGTCTCTCGGGCCGTGTCCCTGCCCGCACACCATTGTGCTTACTAATGATTTTATGCAAATGCAGCCTCTTTAGATCGAAGTCTTAGCGCGATCTCAAACCGTCAGGTACCGGGCTCATTATTAACAATTTGAAATATGACTTGGGAATTTTCAACAATATTATCGTGAAATAAATTAGTTTTTCATTAGTTTATCGACTGGCAAATGGAAGAGCCTAGTATTTGTTTTTTTGGTGTTTTATGTTTGCATTGTACTGATGTTCTTTAACTATCATTTGGATGGGTAAAATAAAATCTCCTTAGGGCAATATTTATGTATAATCATCAAATTCATAAATATGAAACGGAAGTGGGACGAACTGCTTGTAGATTTCATAAGAACTTTTACTACCTTATATGATGATTTTTATTATTAACCCAAGATCCATTTTATACGTGGCGTGAAGATGACTAATATTTACAAACAGTATTGATCTTTCAAGATAAATAAATTTACAAAATATCAAACATTTAGTTTTTTCATTAGAAATCACTAAGTATTTTCGTGTTTACAAATTATAAAGTCATATGATACAGCGTAGACTTCATCTAATTGATTAAGCTAACAGCTATCTTGCTTTCGTGCAATGGTTTTTAGATAATTTGTGGTATTCATAAACTACAGATTATCTTTAAGATTACTTTTGTAGTATTCAAATGTATCTAAGAGGCAATTTTGCTATTTTTGATATAAGGACCGTAGACCAAATAAAAAATCAAGAGAACAGTGACAACGACGCTGTCAACAGTGACGTGAAACCGGTTTCGTAAACATGTGAGCAATTTGTCAGGTGTAGTTTAATTGTAGTGCCATTGTAAATGGTTGTAAATATGTGCGTGTATGCACAGAGAGGAGGTGTAGCTATGGCATGCTTCACTGTATTTTTCGCAGCGCTCTGTCTTGCAGAGTCTTTTTTTTGGTCTGAGATAAGGAAGCGTAAGTTTCTTTGTTTTTCAATGTACACACAGCTCCATTAGGTAGTTACCCACCCAAAAGACATGTGCGATCAAATCCATGATAGGCCCAATTTGGTTTTAGTACTTTGCAAAAACATTTTATTATAATTAATGTATTGTTTCAGTGAATAGGGATAACATTTACAAAAAGTTATTCAACGTCTAAATATACGCTATACGCCTATACGCTGGCTAGTTCGTCAAACTGCCGGTGTGAGTATGACGAAGTTCGGTGATGCGATGGTTCGAATACAAGTCGAAACAGTGAACTCTTTTTGAAATATATTCTTTAGATTATTTATTCGTAACGAATTCAATGTTGTAGCAGTGTAACATTTTAACTTAAGGGGTTAGCACATACTGACGCTGTGTGTACGTAGTGTTACCTTGATTTTTTTTTCGTAATGTTATTGTTTCATTTACTTTTTCGCTTGAAACTGGGGAATTAAAATATTTAATTAAGGTATTATAAAAAGAAAAAATGTCGTTTTGATGTTTTGAACAAATGTTGCAAAAGTCTTTAGGGTAAAGATATACAGGATACTGAAAACTGTTTTTTTCAATTAACGTTCCAAGTGGCGCTCTGTCTTCAACTTTAAGCTCACCGATTCGGTTCCCACATGGAACCGAGTAACACTGTAGCTACCAGATATATTCCCAGACTTGAGTAAATACGCACAAAGAAAAAATCTTGTAACTGGCGAAGTTTGAATGATTTATCAATTGCTTGTTAGCGATACCTGACATTAACGTCTTTTAAACCCGACTCAAATCCCAAATCTCAGAAGTGATATTCAGACACAAAGTAACAATGGTCTTCAGAAATTCTTCATTCATCTCAAATTCCAAGAGCAGTGATTCACCGAAACACCTCGGTCCCACGTTTCCTCTTAAAAAACAAAGCTAATCGTTGCTTAACCTTAATTGCGATAATTACCAGTCTTCTGTACCGACAAAATGATTTATTATCTCAAAACGGTAGCTAAATATCTAAATAGAGTGAAACTACAGATCAAAAGATGGGTTCAGAAGGTCGGTTTTGAGCACTGTTCGCAATGATGATACTAATGGACTAAGTGCACCATCTCCGGTGGTAGACTGACTGAGTGGATGATCTAGTATGCTAATAATTACTTGAGTATAACCATTAACAATGTCACCGTATAGATCTTGCAGTGTCATTGCATGCTTAGTTTTCCTCAACTTTGACGTCATTTCAATTCAACTTCTCTTTACAGTACAGTAATGTTTTAAAAATCTTCAAAACAAACCTTCAAAATTGTGTACGCCACTTAAGTCACTTTCGTCAGAAATATTGGAGCTTCTGCATCTATTCTATATCTCAGCATTCGGCTAATGTTCGCTTTTCGTCGTTGGCCGTGGGAAATATTTAACTTTGCGCTTCAAAATATTAATGAATAGAGTCATTTGTGTAGTGTTGGTAATTGAGCATCTAGTGTTAATGGGCAAGTGCGATTGAACTTCAAGTTTTACTTACTAGTCAGGTTTAAATGATTCTTTTTCATATTTTCTAGGCGAGATTTTCTCACGCCTTTTCTCTTTGGCGTCAAATTAAAGAGTTATGATATTTTTTTATATGTAGGTACTATATAAGTACAAATCTACTTATTTCTATTAAATTGCTTCCTTCCTTAGTTATGCATCTCGTCATTAATCATCCCAGCTCGGTCTTCCTAGCTCCTCACATAGTAGTGGAGTGCACTTCTTTCGATTCTACTGAGCTTTGTTTTTCATTTCATCTTTTGAGTCATCGAGTTCTCTCCCTTCATCTGTTTGTTTTATTTTAATAATGTATTTTGAACTTTGAACATAATTTGGTTTTGCAATTGCTAAAATATTTTGCACTCTAAAGCTATAGTCAATGTTTACACTTAAATTACATTCAAGTCATTGACCTACAAAAAATCAATATCACTACCAAACAATAAATTAATAACCCACCTATTTAATTCTAAAATTCTTGCTCCATATCTACACGATACGCTAATGAATCGAGAACTCTAAAGAATATACTATAATACACACAGACACAATAGAAGACATACAATCAAGATGGCAGTGACTAATTCAAAGAATCTTAATATCAATTTATGATCACGACTTATTAATTGGCGGCGCAATCGATCGCTTGGACAATTCTTTAGGGTTATATGAGATGTGAACAATGTAGTGAGGTTTCTTTGTTATGTTTGAAAGTTTTTTTTGGTTTGTTTGTGGCCTTCACGAGTGACGATACTAAGAAAAGTTCGGTTTACGCTGGGTCGTCAGCCCACGCCTCATTTTTGCTGCTGTCGGTACTTACGTCTGAGTAGACCATCACGAGAGAAGTAGAAGGATATTCTATAGACAAAGAGAGTCATCATCAGTCATTTGTTTATTTCTTGCCGGTTTTACATTATGTCTGCTTTTAATTATTTGTTTATCTATTGAAAAACTTAAAAGTAGTAAATTCTCTTTAGAATCGACAAGTATTCCAGCTTGTTTTTTAATAATTTCCTAGATGATTAGTAGCATCCTAATCTAATTTTATTTCCAATGAAACTGTGTTAGAAGCATAAACAATGAATCACTTTAGCACATGATTAATTTGTAACCGTCTGCAAATGAGCTCATTGGATTCAATCCTAGGCTTGACAATAAATTTTATTAACGCCAACTCAATATTTCACCGAACTCATTACAACATTATTTAGAGGAAAAAATACAGGATGAGAAAATAGAACAGCCGTGTCGTACTTATATTAATGTATGTATAAAAATACGTTATAATGCTAATCACACGCGTATGCGTACTTACATAATACAGGCAGGAAGCCAGAAATATCTCTTTTAATAAATTAATGAGTAAACCCGGATGATCTGATGGTAATGTTCAGCGCACACGCGATACTTTTAAAGTATCAAAAAATTGTGTTTGTAGGACTTTGTCGAATAGTTAAGAATATCTACTGTTTCATGCGTACATCATACAAGTTTAATTAAGCTTTTGAAGCTTATAATTACGATTTGGTGTGTCTAAGCAGTATCTAAAAGGGTTTTATTGCCACTACATCCAATTGATGTGTTTAGTTAGATTCTGTACCTAGACTAAGATGCTCGAAATTTTTGACAAACATTTCAGGCTGGAGTTGTTCAATTTCAATTTCGTGCAAACATTGTAAATGCAAGAATACACCTACAGTATCGTTTACGTTGTTAGGCTGAGCGACTATTAACAATATCCTACTTTTGAGGTGTAAGTTTACAGTGGCTGATCTCCGTTGCTAATAGTCGCATATTTGTGCCAACCGTAATACAGACACTTGCGTCATCAAATATGCGTTTTACGTCATATTACGTGTATATATAATTAAAATTCTACTTCTTATAAATCTTTCAACGAACGTCGGCCGTAATTAGATAAATCTAGATGTTTACGTGCTCATCGAAACGTTTTGGATATAATTAGCTCTATGTTATTTTTTTTTTTAAATATTGTTCTCTCTTAAATTACCTACGTACCCAACATTTAACAATATCTTGATTTAAAAGAGTGTCTTTGCAGTGAAGAGTATCTTTCCCGTTCTTCTCCTACGTTTTGGAATGAACCACTAGCTTCAACTTTTTGACTAACTGACTGACTCCTTGACAATTCGAAAGTACCTGTAAATGATTAAATTGAAATAAATTCTTTGAATTTGAGTTTGATCATAACGTAAACGAATAAGAACGTAATTTTAACTAAGTACGTCTTCTAAACTCGCTATCTTTTCATACTATTTTATCTAACGTTGTCATTTTGTAAAATTTCACATGTTATTTACAAAGTTTTCTCTACGTCCAAGTCAGTTTTGTCAAACCCTGGTGGCTTCATAGGATAGACAATTCTCAAATCTTCCATTTTTAAATCTTGCTTTCCTTGTTTTAATAAAATTATTGATATTTCTAGTACACCCAGTTCTTCCTCGTTTCTGCTTCTCTGAACTCTTGAAGCTCGGAAATTAATAAATAAGTTCGGACACCATCCTTCGTATTACTGATGCAGCTTAGCAGCAATTAATCCTTTAAGTTCGTGCCAAAGATATTATGTTTCGTTTCCATTGTGTGTTTATATTAATTGCGTATTTCCCGGTACTGGATTAATGACCACTAAGGCTGAATTTGACTACCCGTTTTAATTCACATCATTATTCTAGTTTTATTTAGTTAAATGATGATTTGGATATATTTAGTAACCTTTTCCGCTTAGCTATTTCTAAAGAGATTTCTTCCAGGGTCTTTTCAAGACTCTTTAGAAATAGCTAAGCGGAAAAGGTTACTAAATATCATTTCATTATGGATTTCCGCAAGGTCACGCCTGAATCAATTAACTATTTTATTTAGTTGTTAATTTTATTATTCTTGCTACGAGAGGCAAACTTTTGAACTTTAACCATGTAGTTTTAAAAATAAAATAAAAAAACGAAAAATAAACAGTGGCACTCCGGGAGTGCCGACAGAAGTGATAACTTGAAAAAAAATCGGCACCGCAGTAATCAATGCATTGATGTCTTTTACTCCATGCACCGCGGTAATCAACGCGTTGATGTCTCCACGGTGTCGGTAAATTGCGTTAGTGTCGCGAAATCAATGGTTTAGTCCCATCTCAACGCGCCTAAAGAAGTTTTCACTTAAAAAAAACTAATTAAATCTTTTATCACAGGTACGCAGGTAATCTACCTATAACGTATGTAGGTACATAGATCCCCATACTAATAAAATTGGATTGTATCAAATACTCATTTGGCTTTACAAATCGTAGGTAGACTCGTTCGAAGCATACGTTACTACACCATTTGCAGTCAATGGGTTAACGACCTTATTATTATCATTTTCAAGAGCTGGTACATTAGATTTATCTGTTTCTATTATGTCTGCCAAATATATCTTAGGTGAAGTATGGTTTAAAAATTTGGGATCAAAAACTTTGACCTGTGCACTTCTAGCCTGTAAAAATATAATGGTGAACTTAAAGCCTGCTTTAGCTGTTAAAATAAGGATAATATTATGATCACCATGTTGAATGGAGGGATGATGAGCGCACTATAATAGTATATACTGAGTGCAATGATGAGTACACAGTGCCATCCACGAAGACGCGTCCACTCCGCAATTACTGTACTGTAAGCCATACTTTAGTATGGAGCAGAAAGGAGTGGGGTGCGTCTTCGTGGATGGCAACACCTGTATATTATTTCTGTAAAGTCACAGAAATGAATTGTTTACCGAATTAACTACCAATGTAATTGAGGCACTCAGCGCAAAAGCGGCCTAATGCACATTTTTTTATTATTAAAAACTGGCCACTTTTGCATTTTGGACGGATGAAAAATTATAATGCGAAAAAAATTATGTAACGCCTATTATGAAAATAAGAAATCAAGGTTAGGCCATTTTTGTTTTAAAATTTTATTTATTTTTAATCGTTTGCGACGGTCAGGTTAAAAACAAAAATAAAAAAAATGCGGGTTAGGGCGCTTTTGCGCTGACTGTCTCAATTGTCTGTTGGTATATTCAAATCATAAATGTCATTCTGTGACAGTTGTAAGAAATGGCTATAACAGGGCACGTTGTCGAGATCTGTCAATTCATTTTTTGTTTAAATCCTGATCGTACGTGATGACACTACAGAATCCAATAGAAAATCAAAACTGATTAATTTCGCTTATTGTAACCCCAACACATTATAACTTATCTGTAATACGTAAGTACATAAGCTCATGCCTTCTTCCCATGGGCAGAAACTACAGAACGCCACCTGCTACGATCCTTATATACTCCTTTTGCCTCGTTTACGTTCATACATCTGGTCATACACGCACGCCGTCATCGGTTACCAGTACTGCGTATCTGATATTTCTGAAGAACATCACTAATAAGGTGTTTCCACTCACATCTGCCTTGTTGGTCACAATCGCATATATATAGCACTATTCATTTAATTCCCGCATTTGCTCTCCTTTCCACATCTTCATCAATCGTTCCATCCCTTGTAAACAGACTCCCCAAATATACAAACTCACTTACTTGCTCCTCACTCTTATCATTTATTTCCATATAATACACCGATACATCCTCTTCTCTTTTAAACACCATGACCTTCGTCTTATTTACATTTTTATTCATCCCTTTTATCTCATATGCTTCATCCATCACAGTCACCCTGTCTTGCAACTGTTCTGCTGACGATGCAAGACAGACAGACAGACAGACAGTACATCTAACCTATCAGTCATTACATTATGCATAGGACCAGTTTTTTTTCTGAGAGTATCATGCATGTATTACAAAACATAGGTAAACAAACAATCAGCTATAACACAAAGCGTATCCATCTCATTAACAATACTTTAAATTGTTTTATCTACACCCATGCTATAAATCCTCTAATAAAGTTTCTGAAACAGATAGCTAATTGCCAACATTAAAACAGCCAGTGTCATAGTAACCATAATATCATCTAAATGAGTGTTATAATTTTGAACTAAATTTCACTGTGCAACTCGAATTTCAAAAAAAACATTGTCATGCACGCGCGTTCACTACCACAGGGTCACAGTAAAAAAAAAAAAAAACTAATAGGTTATTCGAATTCACGCCGTATCCCGCCATTTTTGTTCGATACCTATTAATATTGCAAAATTTTTTTACTTTGTTGTTTACAAAAATAAGTGATACTAGCTTTGATAACAAATAACCAAAATATTTCTAATGCAGCAAAGGACATTTCTAACCAATGAATACCAAAAAAGTCGAGAAAACAATATAATCACATCAAACTATGTACCTATAGTTTACATAGCATTTAATGAACAAGGTAAAACCAATCTGTCATACACGGATATGACTAAAAAGGAATAATTAACAAACAGTGTTTAAAATGTGGGACAAAAAACAAATGACAGAAAAATAATGCAATGATCACAAAGGCTTTACGATCACCGAACGAAAACTCTATCCATTCTTAGAACAATCAGTCTGCCTAGGCTTTTGCCAACTATGTTGGGGTCGGCTGTCAGTCTAACCGGAACCAGCTGAATACCGGTATTTTACATGGAGCGACTGCCTTTCTGACCTTCATAACTCAGTTACTAGGTAACACGATACCCCTTGGTGTCTGGAACGCCTGGTTGTCCGACTTTTGGGCTTCAGACTATCCTTGAAGTCAATTTAAAGATCTACGAATGACAGCCGTTACCAACGGCTTAACGTACTATCCAAGGCACTGAGGGGTCTCGATGAATGTATGGTCACCCATCCTCGAACCGATCGACCCGTGCGGATGTCATTAGTTAGCCACGAGCCCATATTTAGAACCTTGTCACATTATACGATGCAAATGGTGACGTCAAAAATGTGACGTATAGACGACGTCGTTACTGCTTTACCACCTAATGTTGAATTTTACTTACGTCATAAGACGACATGATCTTTTATTTTGTCCATGTGATAGTTAAACAGTTTGAACCTTAGCGAAGTTTCAATTTACTGGGAATTGTAGTCAACAGTGGTAAAGCAATTTACCATGGTCGACTATATCTACGTATTTCATCAATTGAAGAGTATTGATCGAGTTTAATGTGACAATGTACAAAAGTGGTCAACGACTTAGCTTTTTGAATGACGGCCATCGGAGACAAGCTCAAGTACCGATTAAGTGATTAGGTATGTTGATACTTTTTTTGTGTCGTCTCGTAGTCTATCAAAGTCTTTGTTTAATAGATAGTAAGTAATCTCGAATGACAACACATGCGGGTTCTCGCGTGCCCTGGTTTGAGGATACAAGTTTAAGAAATTATGTTAAATGAGCACTAAGACTGCGTTCTGGGCACTATCCATCAGCAAAATTAGCTTTCCTAATGCGAAAGGTCGCATCACCTAATTGTGAAATATGCAACAAAATTGAAGATGTGCAACATTTGTTGATGGAGTGTGTCAAGAGCAAGAATGAAAGGGAATCGTTGATCAAAGAACTTAAATAGAACATTTTGGACGTTGGGCTAATTCAAAACATTTTAGCAAACCCTAGATCAGCGATTGCAAAGAGGTTGTGTGGTCTAGTGAAAATTGTGCCTAGTCATTGAACGATTATTCTGTTACAGTTTATAGTTAAAGTTCTTGTGTTATATTTTAAATAAAGTTAAATAGTTGATAGGGTATGATGAAATAAAGTTAAATAGTCGTATGAACAAAAACCCCTTTTTGTTAATAAAAAATGGAAAAAAAAAACACGCGGGGAAATTTCTTGATGATTGTATTTGTGCCGTAAGACGAACCTGCCGTAGCCAGAATCTGTCCTTAACCGAATAAAGGAGTCTTTCTTCTAAAGTTTTGTTTCAATAACCAGTAAAATGTAATCAAAGGTAAATAAAATAGGACATTGCCATTACATTCAAGCTTCATAGACGAATTTGGGACCGCAGTTCTTATAAGCACCCATTAAGTCCCCGTTGCCTTGGTGACAAAGAAACGGTACATATCCTTTGTCAAAATGCGACAGTCAGGAATTAACTCCATTAATAAATGCAATGCACATGCCTTTCCTATAATTATTATGAGTCACAGCCGAAGAGGAAATAAAAAGTCGTTAGCGTAGCTTGTCACAAAGCATTCGATATTAGTGTGAGTCAAACAAAGATCCACAATTCTAAATCTTTTAATTGGCATTAAGTATGTCGACAGACAGTGACTTGCCTAATCTGACATGTAATGATATGGATATAGAGCTGATGATACAGTATGTGTGATTTTTTTTTTAGTATGTAGTTAATTCTAAATCATTTCAAAGTAATGGAGCTGTTATAAGCTTATTATTTTTTCTACAGCTTGGTCCACCAAAACTATGGAAAGCGTATTACGTTAAGACAGTATTTGATTGTGTAGTTAAAATCAGCGTTAAAGTGAGTAGCGTGTCTTGAATAGCCAAGTCAGTAGAATAATCGCAAGCTAGGAAGATGCCCGAACGTCTCCTAGCTGGTCCACATTTTATGGTAGAAAAAACGGATACTGACATTACTGTCAAAATTAATAGTACCTATAAATTCAAAGAATGACAATCTTTAATATCACAATTCAGATTTCCCCGACTGAAGAAAAATGCGTGACCGTGTCAAATTAAATGCAGCGTTATATCAACTCTTAATACATCCCAGCATGGATTCCATTCTAATCTGTCACGTTTAAGGTCGAGCGGTGTAAAGTTCATCAATGCTGAATTCAATTATCGATTACACCATTGTGTTCCGCTCTTTCGATTTATATTTAAATACCAGACGTTTACTAAAAATGTATTGTGAAAGACAAGTACTTTGTTGTATTTGACGAAAGACCGCCCGTGAGTACTCTCGTTATTAAATATTTGAAAGTTTTAGAGTAGGTACCTGTGTACGGTGATTTGAATGTTTTGTTGATTGGGTACCTTAAAAGTGTTATGTAGTTCCAGATAGTCAAGATCGCACCTTCGGTTCCCACGAAGACATCATAAGAGACGGCTTAGGTGTTATGTCACCTGAGTAGACAACAGTCAATCAGAGACTGACTGATCAACATCAACAACTTTGACCTTCTTCGTGACGCCAAATCGATATATTGAGTGATGTACTCTGGTTCTAACTTGCAGCTTTAAAACTCGTATTGACACGAAGGTAACAGTTACTGTCAACGTGCATCATCTCACTGCAATTAAAAAAAAAAAAAAAAAGATTTTTTTTGAAATTTTTGTGATTTATATTGTTAAGAAATTTAAAATTATTTAAAATAAAATTTAATAAGTTTTTATATTATTTATTTTATAAAAACAGCCGGCCAAGGCCATCCCTTCATGACTTCCACCTGTTAATTTCTAGAGGTCCTGATAATGTGGTCTAGCTATCTTCCATCCCACCATCTCATCACTTGTTGACATAAACTCCTTAACTTCTCTTTTCTTGATCATATGGGACAGTAGATATTTGAATAAGTAAGAAAAAGGAAAACATACTCCTCAGTTCAGAATAATAACATTAATCATACAAATCAGCGAGTGACAACGATAACGAAATTACCCGTATTGAATCAACAGCTAGACGCAGAATGTGAGTGTGGGCGTGTCGGGTTAGTCATTCATCAATTAACTACTCGTGTAATAGATACGATCAAGATTTCAGTAATATTGTTATGTTGGACTGCTTCGATGGTCTAGTGTTCGCAAGTGTTACTACTGAGTATAAGGTCCTGGGTTCGATTCCCGGGTCGGGAAAAGTGTTATTGGGTTTTTTCCATCTGGAATTTCGCAGTAGCAGCGCGGAGCCTGGATTTGTGCCCGGTTGATGGCAATAGGTTCGCACCCTATTATATGGGACTTAAACATAACTGGCGAAATGTGGGTGTACTACAGATACATCTCTGCCAAACCCTTCGGGGATTACAGGCGTGGTGTTATGTTATGTGTTATGTTTTATTGGTACATAGAGGTTACATTTATTGAATTACTCGAACTAGCTATGGTTTGACAACTGGTTTGACCTAATATTAGTTCCGATTATAATAGTTTAGCACAGATAAGATCGCCTGAAGACCAACCAGAAATGGAAATATACCAGCTTTATTACTAGCACCAAAGATTGTTTTTAATACTGAAAAAAACAAGCGTTTGATGATAAACAAATGAATTCAAACCTATAGTGTAATGCACAGCTCAAAATGACAGACCTTGAGCTAAAAATACATTTTAATCACATCCTCCAACATCTAAACGTCATAAATGATCGAAGATCGAACCTTAAAACTTTAAAAACACTAATTAAAATTCACCAAATTCATTAAAGAATCCGGCAATCCAGCATAATCAACTTGGTAGCACCGGAGCCCCAATTAGGGGCCAGTGTTGTCTCATAAACAAAAACGATACTTGATGGAGTGAAGCGACAAAGCCCTGGTGGTCTCCGAAGCTCGTTGTAATCTGTCATCTGAACTGTCAAATTACTAACGGCCGGACGACCGATCGGCTACTGAACTGGTTGGTAGATAACAGATGCAAGTGGCCAGAGATTTTGATAGCAGATATGACACCTGTTTGATGGTTGTTGGGCTTTTTTGCCTATTTATTTTGTGAGGAGCGATAGTTTTAGGTTGTCTTGTAGGTAGGTACTAGTGATTTGATTTTTAGAATTAATAATTGTGTTAGGTGCGTTTTCTGCAAAAGCACACATGGACTTCATTTTCTGTAGTGTCCAAAATCTGAATTTTGCAAATTTTTGCTTAAAAAGAATGTGATCTTCTCTTGGGCTCTTCACAGTTATGGACTGGAGTTTTTTTTTTATATTAGTGACATCAAAATAAAAGTAGGTTTCTCTGCGGAATAATCTTTGTCTGTGCACAAAATAAATTGAATGAATGTAGGCGTACCTTCATGGAGACACCTGATTTTATTTTTTGTATTTTTAGGGTTCCGTACCTCAATACGTAGGTCTATGGTCCCTTAATCAAGCTTCTAAGTCAACGCAATAAAAAAATACTGCCATTTATGCGACATATTTTAATACTCGCAAGTAATCCCGTTGACCTAGAATCATAAAATTTGGCAGAAAGCAAGGTCTCACAGCACATGTATAGGAAAAAGTCCGTAAATCATTAATTTTTAGTTTTATCACCCAATTTTTTTTTGTGTTTATACTAATACTTAAAATGTAGAAACTTACATTTACAGTTGGAGAATTGACCGTGGCATATATCGATGTATGGAAGAACATAATTTTAAACTATAATTTTTTGTTTGTTTTTGGGATAAATTCATCCCAACTACGGAACCCTTCATTGTGCGTGGTTCTACACCTGGCCGGTTTTTTTACATGGAACGTTAATTAATTTTTGCTGTCAACCGTAGTCAAACAAAATATAATGATTAATTATGTTTTTAAAACTGGGTACCTGGTCATAAGTGCAGTTGGGAGAATTTATCAACGTGTTATGGCAAAAAGTGAATTTTATATAGATAAAGATCAAGGATATCCAAACTATTGTACTCATTTCTTTGAATTGCTGGCAATTGTGTATGACTTTTGTATGAATGGACTCGAATTGAAAGATAAGCTTTTAAAAGTGATTTTATTTTTAATTGTGTGCTTGAGTTGGAATGAATTTGACCCCTACCTTATTATACTTGTCTAATATATTATTACACACCCTATATATCCTTTGAAAATAGGTAGGTATAAAATTAATCACTCTTTTCTTTACGGTAAATTATTAACGTTCATTACCTATTTTTCGTTTATAACTAATTGCAAAAAAGTTATTTTATCACGAAGTTTGCAGCAAAGCAAATCGAGAATCGATGCTCAATAAAATTAATGAGAACATCAGACATCGAATGAAGAATAATTTCGATTCTTCGCAATAAAGTGGCTCGTAATATACCGAATAACGTAGTTATTGAAACAAATGACAAGATTTATCTCAAACAGCGATACCAATTAAAGTGCTCTGAATATCAAAGGCAAGCATGCAATATTTTACTTGTAATTATAAATGTCAATGACATGAATATGAATCAGTGTGATATCAATGACAGATCTGATACTTTTCAAATTAAGAATTCACGAGAAGAAGTGATACTTAAAGACTAAATGTTGCAAGCAGGATTTTGCAGGAATCAAGAATCTGTATTGGATAACTGATGGACTCACAAAAACACAAAAAGATCCTTTGATTTTTTACAGAATTAAAGTTGACCCTGACTGCTAGTCAAATAAATGACATAGTGAAAGAGAATAAATAGACTGACCTGTGAAAAGTGGAATATAATGACTCTTGCACAACATTCAAGTTGATCCTGTCTACTAGTCAAATGAATAACATAAAGAGACCGACCAGTAAAGAGTTAAAGAAGTCAGGCAAAATAAACAAGAATCGTTTGACATTAACAAAGCTGATATAAAAGCCAACCACCAACCATTAATAAGAACAAGAATGTAGATTAGAGATATAAAAAAAAAACAGTGGCGCGCCGCCAGAAGTGAAAACTTGAAAATAAAATTGGCACCACGGTAAACAACGCGTTGATGTCTTTTGTTCCACGCATCGCGGTAATCAAGTCGTTGATGTCTTTTTAATGGTCAACAGTTGGTATCATCACGGTGTCGCGAAATTAATGGTTTATCAATGGTCCCATCTCAAAAATGCCCAACGCCCCTCAAAAAGTTTTCACTTAAAAAATAATGGATGTTTATGTATAATAATGAATAGAACTCCTGAAACTTAAATTCAATATAAGGGTAAATTTATAAAAAACTAAACAAAATTAACTGTTCAAATTCGCAAATCTTTGAAAGAGCAAAAAGATCATGCGTACCCGCAAGCAAACTATAAACTCCGTCAAAATTTAGTTAGCACGAATATTTCATGGGTTAAATCAATTAAAACGACATTTTAGAAATTTGCTCGAACAATGGACATAAATCGGGTTCCTTATCACGTTCAGATATAATTAATGGAGCTTAGAACATTACACAATTAGAAACTATAAACTTTGATGTATTGTTGCATTATTTAACATAAATTAATACGTTTGCTTGTTGAAAATCGTTGGGACAGGAGTTATTTATTGCGTTGACGTAATATTGTGTGAATTAGCACCTTTGTAAGTAGTAGTTACTGGTCAGTTTTGGAGTTGTACTTAGTCGTTCCGGACCCTCAGTTCTGAGTCATTGTCATGATGCTTTACATTATAGAAACATTTTAATGCTCCTGTAGTGGTTACACTGCCACGTACGAACTACGTATCAAAAACACACAAATCTTGCTTCGCGTTCTGCAGCGCTGGGGCTCTGTCTTGCATAGGGTCGTAGCATAATGCTGAGTGATAGCCGATTTGCGTGAATGTGACGCATGCTTCCCACAACCTTTTCTCATTTTTGTATTTTAAACTTTTTTTTTGCGTCATGTTTACCGCAAATAAACGTTTTTTTTTTCTTTCTTTATTAGAGTTTACCACGTGAACGACATATATACAAGGTTCCGACTTCAACTGACGGGCAGTTGCCCGCCAGATACGAGACCCGTCTGGTCGGAGCATCCTCCTTTTTCTATGGTGGATGAGTGAACTTTACACCCTGTTCCTCATACCTCTAAATTCCCTTAGACATAAGAATAAATCTACCTAGCCTTTTCCCAACTATATTCTGTTCGGCTTCCAGTCTTATTGGATGCAGCTGAATACCAGTATTCTATATGGAGCGACTGCCTATCTGACCTCCACAACCTAGTTACTGTTAACGCGATACCCCTTGGTAAGACTGGTTGTGAGCCTTTTGGGCTCCTGACTACCCATAACGACTGTCAAAGATCTACGAATGACAGCTGAGACCAACGGCTTAACGAGCTTTCCGATGTTTCTCGATATGTAATAGATTGTCATCTATCTATGGCTCTCGGCAAGCGTTGCTTAACCTTGTAGATCGATCCGTGTGTCTGTTACTATTTAGCCAAGAGACATGCCCGTCCCTTAGACATGAGAATAATTTCATAAAATTAATGAGAAAGAAATTCACACCATCATCAATATCATTCCCATTCCGGTTGCTATTTTATCCATTGCTATATTTTTATCCCTTTTCATTCCTACATAAAACAAACATTATTAAGATCTACATGAGTCCATTCCTCAAAACGCAAATCTGCAAAACTAGGATCATCCATCAAGGAATATGAGTAAACACAACGAATCGCCATCAGTAGGGTCAAAGGAATATGCAACCTCATAATTCCAATGATTCTCTTTCATTATTCATCTTCATATAATAGTTAGCACCCTATAGCTCAAGGTTTTAAGCTTATAAAGGGGAATGTATTAAATGAAGTTAGTCGTGAGTTCTTGGATAGACAGTTATTAATTTTAGTAATGAATTGTTTTAATGTTTGTGTAACTGTTTGAAGTAAAGGTAGTCGGTGAGAGGATTTATTGGTGTTATTTTGTACTAGATGCGCCCCGCGGTTTCACCTGCAAGTCTCGATTCCGTGGGAATATCGGGATAAAAAGTATTTCATATCCTTACCCGGATCATGATCTACACATGTGCTGAATTTCATCCAAATCCGTTCAGTCGTTTTTGCGTCAATCCGGAACATACTTCCAAACAAACAGACAAACGGTCAAAAATACAAAAAAAAACTATAATTTCGGCATCACTCGTTCCCACAACCCGTAGCAATTACTTTTTTTTTTAAATATTCAAGAAAAAGTTTTGATTTCGTTACTATTTTATAAATTTTATCTATTCACTACAAATTATCAAATTTCCAAAAGTCAATAATCACCAATTAACCATTAATCCCAATCACCATAATTATTATTATCACCATCACAAAAAGCTTCTCGTGCCAATAAGTGTATGGTACTTCACAGCGAGTGGTGGTTTCATTAATTATATTCAGTTAGATAAGACACTGCATTGTTAATGATTGTCGGCCGCGGTCATTGCTCACCGCTGAGTATGACTGTACTAGTGTTGTTATAATTCTGTTTTGTGGGATTGTCCGGGATTCGGACAATTATGTCTCGACATGGAACAAGACACGTTCTTCAAATAAATTAACCTAGCTATGTTTTTTATTATTTATGTTTTTGGATACCTATGCTCATTAATTTATCAATTGCTAGTTACCTAATTGACATTTCGTGACTGTTGAAGAAAATTCATTTTCGTCAAGTGACTTAATTGGACCAGCTACTACATAAATTGATTCTAACTTCTGTTCTATGACTAACACTTCAAATCTAAGGAAAACTATCTAACTAATGTCTATCTAGTTAAACACTATACTTAGGGACTTTTAAGGACAACTATAAAGCCAATGTCTCTTCCCAACATCTGAATCCCGGAATTTCAACAGAGAAGTAGACACACTAGTGACCGTACTCTCCTTTATTTGTCGAGTGGAATCATTACGCTTTGTTGTATAAGTGGGTATAAGAACTCCACACTTAATGTTATTGTATCGACTAGTACTCGTTGCACTTTTGTTTTCGATTCTACAATTGTTTCTAATTTTAAAGTTGATATTGAACTTGGATATTATTGAACAGGTTGTGTGCAATGATTAATTGTTGAGCTCATTTGCATTTGATGAATAGGTATGCTAATTTTATTACATCAGAATCTTAAATAGGTATGCGTTTATAATTAATTTGGTATCAACAGTGTCGTTGGCTGTAACTGTAAATCTGTGGATAGTATTTTGCAAAATAATCTGGAATTTACTTGTGTTGCAACTAAGATAACTTAAGTGGCGATTTCTGATTGCATAAAATAAGAATAAAATTTTGTACCGAATTATATTATCCACTCTGGCAACACTGTCATAGTAAAAAATATTATTATTGTAACAAACTTATATTGTTGTATTTTCACTATGGCAGCCGAATGTATTATTTTACTTTGGCAACACTTAAAAATAATGGTTATTATGTTATCGTTGGGGGGCAAAGGTAATTTTCCTCGTTGTTTTTTTTTTTTGCCCCACACTAGGAATTTCTCCTGTATTGTGGGTGCGTTTACAAACATTTAAACTCACATACACACGCCGCGCCACGAAGCGTAGTTGATTGCGCGTCAGTTTGATTGTGATTGTGCGGAAAAAAAATATTAGCAAAAAAAGAGTGTTTTCATTTTACGTAACTGTCGAGTGTCGAACCTTCATTCTTACCAAGGACAGCCAAATGTACCGTTATATTATAGGGACCGCAACTTGTTAGAAAAGAAATAAAAAATACATTATTCGATTGTATAATATCGGTCTAATCAAGAAGCATGAGATTGAGCCAATTGACATGTGAAATACTTATAATAATTTTGGCGATAAAACTTGAGACTAACAAAAACTACCTCCGGCTAACGAAGAATACTTAAATCCCAGCCATCGAAGGCGTAGGACAAAAAATAATAACATTAAAAGTGAAATCCTCCAGAGCTTTGATTGACCACAAATCAATATTAATGATCTAAACCAGCGGGTGTTCTTGCGCGATCGTCCATCCCTGTCTTCCGCCCCAGGAAGAAAGGGACGACAAATGTTTGGACACCTCGCCCTTAAAGCGTTTTAAGTGCTAAACGAATAAAACCATTAATTACACGCAATTCAATGTACATATTGAATTTATTCAAATAGTGATAAATGGGTGTAGTAAGAAACAAGAGGTGTGAAAGAGATGGGTGTACTTTCGTCTCAGTCGTGTTGTTTAATAATCTGTTGGAATGTTTAAAGGAATGATTCAGTGTCAATGTTCACGATATCTGTGATGGGAAGATTGGGTGATCGAGTTCCGATTAATTTTTGTTTTGACGTTTTAATGAATAATATTATTATGTCGAATATGTGGTTTTGTTTGAATTTTATTACTGTGGGGAGTAGTGGTGGCCCAGTGGTAATAGTGCGGCCATTACCTACGAGTTTTAGGTTTTAGGTGCAAACCCTGACAGTCGTTTTACTTTGTGTAGATTATTTCATTACCACTGCTTTCAAACACTGAGGAAACCGTCGAACCAAAAATTTGAAGACATGTGACATCTACCAACCAGTACTGGGCACTCGTGGTGGATTACGGCCCACTCCCTCTCACCGAGAGGAGGCCTGTGTCCCAGCAGTGGGAATATAAATAGGCTGATAATGCTTACGCTCTGGGAACGGGAGAATGGTACCTATCAAAGTATCAATGTTTGTAACTTATAAGCAAAGTACGCTTAGGAAGCAGTGAAGTTATAGCCAGAAAATTTTTCCCATCTCTGGGTTAGTAAAATCGATTTATTAGTAAGCTTTGCCTGTTTTATTAAGGGTGGGCTCAGTCACATATCAGTGGGCGATGTTGAAACGACCCATCATTTATTTCTCTCGAACTCTGCCCATCTTCACAACTTCATTGTTGTAGCGAATAAGCATTTTGTTTGACTATAAAGCACCCACATGAGGTGCTTTCTCATTTGCTCTCAGCGTCCTTTAATGGGCTGTCCCTTTATGTCTTTACCGTACTATCTTTTAGCACTATTGCTGTTGGTAAGGTTGATATCGAAGGTGGTATTTTCAGCAGTTATAAACTGAATTAGTAGGTACTGATAAAATGATCAAACTAGAACTAACGACACTCTTAAGGAAACTTGTAGAAATCTCGAGTAGGTACCTATGATTCTTCTTAATTCTTCACTCGTGACAAAAATTCTAAATTGATAACAATAATTCAACGTGAGTACAAAAATACTTTTAATGCGACCTGAAAAAAACTTTTCCTCAATTGAATCACACATGGTTCGACTTATAACGCCATCTGTTGTCAAAGTTCCATAAACAATCCAACTAAGCTACCACTCCATGAATGAATTTATTTGCGTCCTTTTGTTATTTTTTTTACCTTGCATAAAAATGCAGTGTAGGTGTAAATCCTAACTTATATAAATAGTATATTTTATATCCTAACTATTATTATAATTGCGAAAGTGAGTTTGTTTGTTACACTTTCACGCTAAAACGGCTGAACGGATTTGAATGAAATTTGGCACATGGGTAAATCATGATCTGGATTATGACAGTATACTTTTTATACCGATATTCTCACGGGATTAAGACCTATGCGGGAGAAACCGCTAGTATACAATAATTATAATAATATTGTAACATAAATATAATAGTTCTCCTAGGAGAGTAAGCAAAACAAAAAACAGTGACACTCCGGGAGTGCCGGCAATAATGAAAACTAAAAAAAAAATACTTCCAAAACCTTTAAAGTAAAAATACTTGCATAGAACATTGATCAGTAACGTAATATAAATAAAGAGCACAATCTCGTTTACAAAAATGAGGTTTCGGTAACGGTGTCGCGAGTTCGATTGTTTTTCTCATCTCAAAATACCCAATGCGCCTGAAGAAGTTTTCACTTCAAAAATTGGAAGGATGTCAGGTGTTCTCTTCAATTGTTGTTTATTTGATTATTATTAGATTTTCTGGTATTAATCAAGTTATATTGAATTTAAAATTTAATAAACAAACTTTAATTTATGACATACATATTTCAAGCTCCCAGTTATTAATTACCTACTACAAAACAAGTCAACGAAAAAATCTGTAACCAAATAGCCATAACTAGAATTAAACCTCCGTACCACTTATGAAGCCCTCCTCGTTAGAGAGGTCACAAATCATAACCAGCTAGTTATGTGACAGACACAAAAACCATAAAATTAAATTAATGCGTTCCTACCACTTCCTCTTGGGGAACTGGTGGCCATTAAGGGAACTTGAAGATTTTCCTGAATCGAGTTGCTTTTGTTTTCTCCTGGTATGTTATGGGTACCTGGTAGTCTGTGTTAAGTTAGTTAAGGCTTTTATAAGATATTTCTAGTATTTAATTAGAATACTTTAAAGGATTTTGCTCATAATTTAGATCCAGTTTTGAGATAATTTTATTAAGTTGAAAATTTACATTTTCCTCAAGTTGCTGTTTAAATAATAGTTTTTGTATTCCATTATTTGATCGATATAGCTTCCACGTAGTACTAGATTGATATCCAATAATTATGATTGCATTAAAAGCTCTTTTGTTAACAATAATTAGAAAGACATAACCATGCTGTACCTACCAACATAACTAAATGTAGGCCAAGATAAATGAGAACTTATATGGAACCTGTATTTCTCATTGAGGGGCCTTAATCTGAGGCTAAAATGGCATATTAAAAATAAAGCCTGTTGAACCAGTAACAAATACCTCTAAGTTACTTTTGCTGGAATAATATGTATAATAATATAATAATACATTAAATTATTACTTTCAGTATTGGCAATAATTGCCCATTTAGACTTAGCCTATGCGCCTCTTTTTCCGAAGCACATTAAAAAAAATACACAAATGACTTTCAAAATAACTAACTACACAAACAAACAAGTCTTATTGGTAACTGATTCAATTAAACAGTTCGATCGAACTCATTATTCTAGAATCAAGTTCATTGTTATAAAAAATAAACTTTGAAATCAATATGAAAAGTTTTAAATGGAAAAGTGCGGAGCTACAACTTTGTTCATTAAACTGAAGAGTTCCTCGCTTCGGGAGAGGAAAAGAAAATAGCATTTTCTATATTTATAAGTGTAATGAGAAAACTGTGAACGGTGTTACAAAATTAAATTTAATTTCATAAAATGCCAGTTCAGGGCGAGAATGCGTAGCGCCATCTACCGGTGAATAGCAGCTTCGGAGGTGGGAAATTCTGATTCGTGTTTGGAAAGTTAATAAATAAGAATTAATGACGTGATACGATAAGTGTATTAATTTGAAAATGAGATACTAGGATAGAAGTTTTAGTTCCGGCAAATTATAAAAACAAAATGTCAAAAATATACCTTAAAATGAATTCGCTTGATTCGCTCTTGCATCTGTAATTATATAGAATTTTATAAAACATACCCAAAAAATAAAAAATATAAAAATAAAAAAAAGTGGTGGCATTCCGGGAGTGCCGACAGAAGTGAAAACTTGAACAAGATCGCCTTGATGGAAGAAAAATACTTGTATAGAACATTGGTTCTTACCTTGGTGAGCACAATCGCGTTTACAGAAAAAAAAAAACTTCCGAAACCTTTAAAGTAAAATTACTTGCATAGAACATTGATCCGTAACCTAATATAAATAAAGAACATAATCGCGTTTACAAAACCTTTAAAGTAAAAAAACTTGCATAGAACATTGATCCGTAACCTAATATAAATAAAGAGCACAATCGCGTTTAAAAAATGAAGTGTCGTCATGGTGTCGCGAAATAATGGGGTAGTCCCATCTCAAAAATGCCCAACGCGCCTAAAGAAGTTTTCACTTCAAAAGACCCTCTAGAACCACCAAATAACCTCACATTCTTTTTAGCTAAGCGGCACGTTTATAAACCCAACCACAATTTTCTTCTGTACTATTAAACCGTTAAAGTGAAAGCAATCTAATAAAATTCACGAATGAAACTGCTTATCATACCCGAAAAATTAACTTGAAAAGATTTAAAAATAATGAAGCTTTACCTGCGAACATTAGAAACTCCATCCTAGTTAGCTTCACAGACAAGCCTAACCCGATATATCGCTCGCTTATCAACCAAGGGTGGGTAACGATAATACGATGGCTTCTTTAATTAATTAGCCAACTAGCCAACCTCTCCCACACATTAAACTGTTTACGATCCCTGACCATTCAACTCGATAGTCGGTGATTGGAAAATGGAAAGGTGAATCAAGCTTAGACCATATTTTATTGGTGGCTCACACGATGGGCCATCTTTAGTATGTGATGGTCATTGATTAGTTTTAAATTGGTTGTAACTTATCTTTTAATTCACAGTATTTAATTATCGGTACATAGTTAGCTCTTTGTCTTTTTCATAAAGAAATTTTACATTTTCTTGGGATTTATTAGATCAATGTAAAATATTGGTTTATCATTAATGTAATTATGACAGGGCTAATTTTCTTCTCACGTTTTTACTTTACTGGCAAACTGTATACAACCCATATTGCTCGAGCGATAAAATTGACTTCAGTTTATGCCATTTCCGGGAATTACCGGTTAGTAGGTAGTTGAAATAACATTTATGTGACTACATAATATCCCACATATATTTAGAGAACACATCAAAACATGAGATCTCCTACCCTGATAACGTCTCCCGCCCTTTTGTTAGAGTCCCTTAAAAAGATTTCCTACACCTCCTTACTATGAAGACATATTGCGTTTCGCGTTTTTGAACTCGCGATTCCGACGCGTATTTACGTATTCACACTCGCATTACTCCTAGTTGTATGTCGAGATGAGATGTGAGCGTGTGTGAGATTTGTGTGTGTTAGTGTCAGCTTAACGATACCAGTATAAGATGACCTAGTAAGCCGCTCCCTCCGCTATGCAAATGAGACAGCTGCGCGGATGACGTATGCAAACAAGGAGCTCCAAACACATTGGTGATATACGACGTAGGCTTTGACATAGGTGTGTGCGTGTGTGTTGGTATGCCAGTCGCCTCTAGGCGCGCAATAGACGGGGGTGGGCAGCCCGAGAGGATGGGGTATAAAGGAAAACCATTTACATTTGAGCGATTCGTCCAATTTAAAATTCCTACAAGATAGCTTAGACACGGGTGCCATTCTTTTGAAGAGGCGATCATCATGCAAAGGACATTCGTAGCGAATACGAGTTCGAAATAGAGTTTTAGTTTTAATGATATTTTTAACAAGCTGCTTTGTTTGAGAGTTGCAAGTTAGATTACTTATTAACGAATACATTTTTCGTGATTCGTCACGTATCGATAGGGTGACCTAGATGGATTTGGGGTCAAATATGTCACTGTTGGCAGAGGTATCGTTATGAATATGAATCTAGGGTGTGGGAAATCAGTCGGGGAGCGTTCCATCAAAACGTCATAGGTCGCTCTCAGGACAAATTTGCCCGCTTGCCCACGTCCCGCGTTTTACGAGCCACGCCGACGAAGATTCAGCACCCAAGGGAGACATTCCGCCTCCAAAAACTTTACCCGTTACAAATTTGTTTTTTTTTTCTGCCTTATCTGCTCCCCGCGCTTTTGGCAAACCTAATTCCGTATTCAAAAATATTTCTGCAAGTATTGTGCTCGTACGGAACGAACGTTTTATTACCGGCCATATAACGTTTTAAAAGTTGGCCAGTTTTGCCACGCGGCGTTTCCCCTGTAGTAGGTATATTCAGTAGTGTTCTTGTCACTTTTTGTTCGTAATTATTATTGTAGTTTGATAACTGCTTTTATAATGTTTTTATTGGGACTTTATAACTTTTTAAAGGACTGTTTTGGATTATTATGTAAGTTTTTGGAGGGTAAACAAAAAATAGGTGTGTTGTGTATCTTTGAGGACAGTTATAAAACGTTACGCAGTTTGTTTATGGTTTAATGGTTATAATGTTATTATATCATAAAGAAGGGCACTATGAAGTAGTTGTTTTAAAACGGATTTATTAATTATGTGCAGATAGATAATTTCTACAAAAACATTGTTTAGAATGTAGGTAGGAATATCTTATTTTTATAAATAAAATATCCATCTATAGAAATGAAAATGAAATCCTGTTCATTGGTAAGCGCATCCATTGAGAACGGCTGGACCGATTTGGATATTTTTGTTTTAAAAAACGTTCGTACTTGTCTGAATTAGGAATGAATTGTAATGAAAAGAAAAATTGTAAAAGATTTCCGGAAATTTGTCAAATTCGGGAAATATTAAACGTCCTTTCGTGTATGAACTATTCGGGTCAGCTAGTTTTAAAATAAATTAGGTACACTGTAAAAATTTAGGAACAATATTACATAGGTGTTTACAAAATAATAAATAAGCATGTGACCCAGATTCAACAAAAATAATTCCCACTAAAAATACGGTCGGCATGAAAAATTTCCAACTCAATAATAAAAAGTATGACATAATCATAGAAGACACGAACAAAGACAATACGTTTTCGTTGTTAGCTGCTTATTTTGCATTCATGGAATTTTCTTAAGCATTGTTCAGTACATAGAGGCATAAAGCTGGCATGTGGGGGCCACGGTGCCATCCAATTTACCATTCATATTTCGAAGCCAATCGGGGAGGTAATTTCAGAGGTCTACGGCGATGTGCCGACGACGTATGCACTTATATTTGGGTAGGACTGTAGGCACCTGAGTATAGGATTAGGTGTTTTGACTTCGGGTGACGTAGAAAGGGTTTTTGGTGAATTTTGCAGTGGAAGAGTTGGCGAGTTGTTTTGTTTTGAAGTTTCATTAATTTTCGGAGAGTCAGGTGTTTAGATCCAAATGCATAATGCATATACAAGGAGTTGCTAGATGATTTTTAATTGTGTGTAGTATTCCTATTTGTCTGTAGTATTCCATCCTCTGTAATCTTCCTATTTGACTTATTGGTGATTCGCCCGAATTTACTCGCCTGAAACGGGCGAATCGACATTTTTAAATAATATTATGTTTTCTTGAGGCGATTCGTACGAAGTTAAGTGCTCTAAGCCTCTTCTATTTTCAGTACCCTCTTCAAATTTTACTTGAGGAGGCAATTAAGAAGAATTATTTTTATTTGATTTTACGTCTATTAAACTCAAACAATTCACAATCATAAAATGCTTCGAATTATTCTACCCCCACATATCTATTAACACAACCAACGATATATCTTTGATTTATATTATAATGCATCGAATTTAATCTAGAATCGTATTTGTAATAAAAATGTGTTGAGAATCGTGTGGCTCCGTAGATCGACATTTTCACCAACATATCTACAATTTCAATTTGATTTCCTGCAACCGGCGACATTCCATTTTTAAGTAGCAATCACGATATGTGATTCCAATTTTATAGATGTAGCGAGCGGTTCCGTATGCAAAAATAGATATATTTTTACATCGCCTTAATTTTTTTTTGTTCGCTTTGATCAAGGAAACAATTAGGGAGGTAAATTATATCTTAGCTATACTTAGATAACATCACGCCTTGTTTCCCCGAAGGGATGTGCAGAGGTGTCCTTGTAGGTTTACCCTCCCAGGTTCACCCACATTTCGCCAGTTATGTTTTAAGTCCCATGTAATAGGGGGCGAGCCTATTGTCATCAACCGGGCACAAATCCAGACTCCAGGCTGCTACTGAGAAATTTCAGATAGAAAAACCCAATAACACTTTGCCCGACCTGGGAATCGAACCCAGGACCTCATGCTCAGCAGTACCCCTTGCGACCACTAGACCAATGAGGCAGTCAAGCTATACTTAGTTGCCACAAAATAATAAAAGAGGTTGAAAAATGGGATGACATAAAATAATGTAATTAATTCTATAACTTAACCATCTTTAAACTTTGTTTTTAAAGCTAGCTGTAGCAAAACAATTAGGTATTAAAAATCGAAATTAAAGTCAGTAGGTTGTGTTTTTGTTCTGTGTTGCTGAGAATATCTATTTTCTTTTAAGTTGATTTTCCTATCGTAACTGTTACAATCAATATTGTATATTTCACAAAATCAAAATATTTTATTTCACATAAACCTACATGGGAACTTATGAAACGTCAGAGGCTAGGTGCAGAAGTAGTGCTTCTGCTTTTCAACATAAAGTTAACCCTGTTTATTCTCTCTAGGTAAAAAAAAAAAACAAATACCTAGAACTCATTCTACTAAAGTGTTAAAACCGGACTAGCCTCCACCATTCAAGAACTATTAAGCCTATCACATCAAAGTAGATACTTCAATATCAGATAACATTAACCATTTAGGCTCAAAATCACACAACTGTTATTAGACACCGCAATTAGTAATGTTTGCACTTCTGTCTAAAACCTTTAGACTATTAGAATCATGCAAATTGCCCGGGCAATCGTAATAGCCTGTTTAATATCAATCGATTTTAATAAGCAACGCATTTGTAGGCTGTATTCTGCGGGCCTTATCTTGCCATTACCTCACAGTCACTCAAAATGTAATATTACTTATAATAAGTATTGAAGGCGCTGTGGAAAGATGAGCAAGGACTGAGCGAAACGGAGCGATCTGAAAAAGATTCTCGATTCTTTTATTCGTTTGATAATTCTTAATAATCAAACTTCTTTAAAGAAGATTTGCAGATCTGGTGAAGCTTAATTTCAGAAGCGTCCATGAATTAAAGTTGTACGTTACATTATTATGAAACAATTGCAGGCAACTTTGTATACATTAGCAATTTTTTTTATTAAGATGCACAGTGAAAAAAAAAAGAAGATAGTACGCGAAGTCTAAATGCTACACCCAGATTACATGGAGTCCTGTGACTCTTCTTTAAACTCAACTATTACTTAACTATAATTGCACCTTTTAAATTTAAATATTTCTTAGTAGTCCGTTTGCATGTTATACTTATCGTAGTTATACAGATAAACCTATTAGATAATGTCCATGAAATACTGTAATACACATACTCTGTAACATACTTTAAGTAGATATCGCTTCGCTGTTGGTTGCTTAAATAAAGAAAAAAAAAACCGGCCAAGTGCGTGTCGGACCACGCACAATGAAGGGTGACGTAGTTGGGACGAATTTATCCCAAGAACAAACTTAACTTTGGGAGAACATGTTTTTGCAACCGCGAATGTACGTTGGTCGATTATTACTCGTTAACTTGTAAAGCCTACTTAGCTGTGATAGTCTTCCTTTTAAATTTCGTTATACTACTGCTCTGATTTTTTTCACACACCCAAAACCAACCATTTAACTGGCCAGGGGAACGAAGGAACGAATCCCTGAATCCAAAAATTGTATTAACAAACTCACAATATTTTTGAACGACCTTTCCAAAGTCACCCCACACTATGGGATAGATGAGGAAAAATAAAATCATCTCCACTTTACGTGTAGGGGAGGTACCTTAAAAAAAAATTGTTTCATTAAATGTTCGGCAATTATCAAGATGTGTTGCTATACAGTTGAAAAACGCGTTGAAATGAGTTCAATTCATCAAACGTTTCCTTTTACAGAGACCAGAGAATTCAACGGGTTCGTGATCACAAAATTCGGGGACAAGACATGGCCTCTAAGATCATCTCTAAGATCATGTCACTTAATGCCCCTTGATCATTTTTTGTGGGGTATGTGAAATCATTGTTGTATGCGAACAAGTTAAGAACTTTCGAAGACTTAAAGAGTAACATCATAGAAATTGGACCTCTCGTATTTTACGCTACCATACGAAGCCGAGGTGGTCATTTAAATGATATGGTATTCCATACATACTGCCAAACAGTAAGCCTTCAAAAAAAGAAAATATAATCTAGTTGTATAAATCAATGTGTTTTATTTCTATTCAAGTATACCCCATATTGGAAAACCGTGTATATATATTCCTCGGAATGTAATATATAAATTGTGTCGAAAACTCATTAAATTCTGTTCACGATAAGGTATCACCTTTATGCTGGTTGTAAGCTAGAATTTAATCTAGCTTAGCCGTGCTCCCATAAATCCTAGTTGGACTAGATTTAGCAATGCTGGCCAGTTCTGTATTTGCATAAGACGGCGCTTAACGCGTTAGCGAGGAAACATTCATCATAACATTATAACGGGCAGAAGAAAAATAAAGCCTTTTTAACCGACTTCAAAAAAAGAAGGAGGTTCTCAGTTCGTCGGAACATTTTTTTTTTGTTTTAACATTACTCGACGACGGCTGAACCGATTTGAAAAAATCTTTTTTCACGATCACGATCTGATAATGGAATCTTGGAGAAATTGAGGGAACTCTTTAAATATTATAGGCACACCTATAGAGATTTGGGTATTTTTTATAGTAACTCGTGCATTTGCTCTCAAAAAGCAGCATTTGATAAAGTGGAACTGATGATGAAGGATACAGATGGCCACAGGAACTACTCAATAATATGTATTTCGCGGGTTGCGATTTGATTACTTTAATATGGTTGGTAAGCAATTGATGCTCGTCACAATTTATATGGTGTAGTAGAGCTGATGGTGACTTTACCATCAGCTCCTGGAGAACTCCTCAACAATTAAAGTCCCTGCATCCGGAAAAGCAATATTTTGCAAAAGGTGATGAGCAGTTACCATTAGGCTATTGTAACTTGGATCAATTAAAAACCAATCCACTAAAAAGTGAAAAAAAATAACTTTAATTTCGGAAGTCGGTGGCAAAAAACTTAAATACTGATCCAAAGACACCGACTTCCGAAATTAAAGTTATTTTTCACTTTGTAGTTTTGAAGTCGGTTGTATTTTTGGTATTTTTTTATTATTATTATTATTTTCACATTGGATGGGTCTTGACACATAACAAGCTATTGACGAGAACTGCCAAACGGCATGTATTTAATCGAACATCTAATAATTCCCATCACGCGCACCTATAAATATTATTGAAAACTCTAATACATATTTTATAATGATTGCGCCTCTTTTTGTGAACTTCAAATAATTCCTATTTTGGACCTAAAAATATTAAATAGCGAAGTAGCTACGACCAATTTGATTGTAGCGCTCGTTGGTCGCTGTGCAAAAAGCCAGAAAGTTGAAAAGAGGCTCAATTATAAAAAAAGTGAGCATCATTAGAAGATAGAGGATTAGTTAAATATTTCCCCAGCAAAAGATCAAACGGAGAGGTTTTCTCTCATGATCTAGGTACAAGAAACAAATCAAATAATATTATGTAGGTTTAATTACACGAAATTTTAATGAACGGTCAAATTGGATTTCGAATCACCTATCTTGATCTATCAAGAACTGCGATCGTCCGTTTGTCTACAAACGGACGATCGCAGTTCATGGTTTATATAGTCAGGTTAGTAATGAACACCCTCTATAAATCCTTTTTTGACATCCACAAGTTTGGTCTATTCTTTACTGAAAACCGTCAGAAAAAACTTCCCTGCTGGATTTAGGCCTCTCCCAGGCTGTGCCAAAACACCTGGTCCTCCGCCTTCTGCACCCAGTCTATCCCAGCCACCTTCATAAGGTCGTCGGTCCATCTAGTTGGGGGGCGTCCCACACTACGCTTGCCGATACGCGGTTTCCACTCCAGGACTTGTCTGCTCCACCGGCCATCAGTCCTTCAATAAACATGGCAAGCTTACCATCACATCAGTTCACTTACTCTGCTTGATGTCGGTAAAAAACCAGAAAGAAGTATTTAGTCAAATTCAGACGTAATTGTAGATACATTACATTGTCTATGGCTCTGACATTCAAGTAATAGACAATCTTGACATATTTCTACTACTTGGCTACGAGGCTTTTGGCTAGTTTGTGAAAGTACATTATATGCAATATTTTTTGGCGTGTGCGTTTAGTTTGTGCAGAATAAACAATTGTTCTTTCTTTTCTTTCTTTCATTAAATAAAACACAAGGCTCTGTAGAGAAAAGTTTGCCATACAATCTGGCAATGCCGCCAGTCTTATTACCAGTTGACAGAGATGTGGAGAAATTTTTCGACACCATATTTTGTGTTGTTAGATTTAGTATACCTTAGAATATTTCATTATTTTTTAAGAAGTGTGTACACGTACAGTTCGTTAATTTAGTGGAGTCAACACTATGAATACAGACTCTGTAGTCTTATTATGTTTACGAATTAGAGTAAAAAGTAATGATAAGATAAATCCAAGCTATTGATTAGCAATGATTACTGGCAACAGCAAACTAGACGAGAAATTATATCCTTATAAATTTTATAAACGGTAATAATTTTGTTACCGTTATTAACACGTCGGCCTTTCCTTCCCGCGAGCTGAGTACATTAGTAAAGATTTAAATATACTTTAACACTAACTATTCTACCAGGATTTGTGTGGTTTTAATTCGATTAATTAAGATTTTATAACACTTTCAGGCCGCGTCCTAATAGAAAGCGATCGTCGCGCGAATATACGGTGAACCGGAACGCGCGGTCGCGCCGACAGAAGACATCTTCCGATTTCCCGAACAATAAGTAAAAAGTTTTTTTTTTACCACAACGGTCGACTCATGAGACTTAAGTACTCGACTCTAATTAATTAGGCATCCTAATTTGAAGCACTGGTTTTGCTTTTAATATTCAACTGAGTTTTTTATAAATGAAGAATTTCGTTGTAATATTCGAATTGATTTGGATAACTGTATAAACCTAGAGTACCTTTTACTTAGTTAATTATTTGCTATGTTTATTTTTTTACCTCTACTGGGATGCTCTTGGCCTTCATCTCGTCTGATGGTAACTGATGATCAGGCCGAAGGTGGAAGCGAGCTTCACCCGGAATCCTCACTCAAAGGAGTTCCTTTGAGTGAGGATTCCGGGTTGTTGGCCAGTTGGCTATCTTACCTCTATGGTGGTCGCTAGCCAGGCGGACTTAGAACAAGCCCTACCACCAACCAAACTGAGCAGATTTTTTTTTTCACTGGGTATCGAACCCGGGACCTCTGGTAGAAGACAGATGGTCTTACCAATAGACCACAGAAGCAGTTACGTTTGGCGATTCTTAGTCTCAAAATCTCGTCTGCTATAGGGTTTTTTAAATATCATTATTTTATCTATTCGACATTGTTTTCACTTAACTCATGTTCTAAGCAAAAGTTTACGGGCCCCTAAAACCAACCTTTCCATCAGAAATCAATCTATTTTTCCTGTCTTATTTAGCATCCGCAGCTGTCCTCAAGAAACGTAATCATCATTAGACCAAATAATAGAATAAATTCTATCGCTGGTTTATAAATTATTCCTTTTGTTTACTTCTACAGCGTGTACCAGAAAGGGTGTGGTACAGACTACCAAACTGAACAACTTTTTCCATAGAACCAACATGGTAATCGCGAAAAAATTATCACCTATCCCATACAAAACTTCAATCCCTTCTCGACCGAAATGTATGGGGCAGCTGATTATTTTATCTTTATGTTGGTCCCATGGAGAAAGTTGTTCAGTTTGAAGTCCGTCACAGACGTAGCTATCATAGCTAGGCATATTACGATATATTTTCCATAGTAATCTTCGAGGGACCTCAGACGGAGCTATAATATATATTTCTAGTACGTATATTATTATATATATATTATAGCTACGTCTGTGACGGCCTTGATGGCCTGTACCACACCCTTAATTTGACAACACCTTTCTGATACACACTGTAGAAGTAAACAAAAGGAGTGATTTATAAACCAGTGATACACTGACGAGCATGTAAATGTATTATAATTATACTTTGGCAGGGAATAGTTATTTATACTACAAGTGCGGAAAGTAGGTGATTTCCGACGAGTGGAATTTTTACTCACGAGCGAGCGAAGCAAGCGATTGTGTAAGTCGATAAGAGTTGGAAATTTTCTTACGCACGTGTAACGTTTTACTATGCATTGTGCGAAGAAATAAAAAAACGAGCGAGGCTTACAGTAGTCGCATATGATGTGTAACATCTGACATCTTGGCTGACGTATATAAATGATATACACTATTCATCGTCATCATTGCCATTGCCATCGTCATCGCCATCGCCATGACTTTGCCTGACTTTGACTAACTTTGCCTTAAAAAATACAATAGACATCAGTATATCAGTCATCAGTATAGTAGTCAGAGATATCATTAGTAACTTGTTCCGCTTTGCTATTTCTAAAGAGCCATAAAAACCTCCTGCGCTGAACGCAGAGCCGCCGCGCGCTTGGTGTCATCCTGAGGGTACCTCATTGAGAGGTGAAACACGTGTCGATTTCTTTCAGGAGTTTATTCTAGGTGCATCGTGTTCACATATAATTATTTAACTAATGTACATAATTACACAAACTATTGTAAAACATTTTAAAAGAGTAACGGTGGAGTTTCTTGCCCATTCTTCTCCATACGAAAACTACCTTTTGGAAGGGGCGACTAGAATCAACTATATCATTTTGTAAATTTTGACGTTCAAAAGTGCCATACATGGGCCTATTTGAAATAAATGATTTGACTTTAACATGGTCATTATAATCGCCATCGCCATCGCCATCGTTATCGCCATCATCGTCGTCATCGCCATCGCCATTGCCATCGTCATCGCCATCGCCATCGTCATCGTCATCATCATCGTCGACATCATCATCTAATTTGTAAAACTTTTCTCAAATAATAAAAACTGTGCGTTGGGCAGACGGAGTTTAAAATGAAAAAAAGTAAAAAGTACTAGTGCGAAAAATGCAGCACTTTCCGCACAGACAGAAAACGCTCTTTTCCAGCACATGCATTGTAAATAATACATTATCGGCTTTACATAAGATTCATCACGCATTTACCAAACCGATTAAGTTTTTTCAGCGTTTCTGCAATATTATAGGATATTTATGATGATGGCAGCATCTTACTTACATCTACCGTCAGGTTTACCTATGGAACAGCTGCAAGCTTCTTAATTCTTCTTCTTGTGATAGCTCATAAAGAGTAACCGTGGAGTTTCTTGCCGGCTCTTCTCCATAGGAAACGACCACTTGGAACCGTGCAACTAGCTTCTGATGTTTCTTACGTGCCCACGTAGGTTTATGTGAAATAATATTTTTAATTTTAATTTCATACTTTGAACTGATTAGCCAGGATGGTGGTGGGGCTGATGCACTCAGAATCGTCTCGTTGAGGTACTTTTAATGCACTACAGAACAAACTACAAATCCCAGATAGGAACTACAAACAAACACTAAAACCCAGTCTAATCGAATCAACAATTACAACAAAGTGCAAATAAACAGACAATCGAACATTTCCCAGATAAGAGAGCGTTTCACTGAGCTTAGAAATTCGCCAGTTGTGTCGAATTATCATCGGAATGTCAGATCAATTTGCTTTTACACTGTCGTTTTGTCGACGACTTCTTGGCGTTAGTCTACGGTTATACAAGCGACTGAGTTAGTTAACTATGAAATAGTATTAAATGGGCCGTTATGAAAATTGTTATTTAGATGGATAGTTAGGCTACGGTTTAATGGATATTACGAGTTATTTTGTGAAGAGAGAGAATTTTCAAACATTGTAGTATCATGCTGAGATAGAACCCTTGTGCAGGTCTACTATTTAATCTTTTTTTTTTTGTTTTCACTATTTTGTTTGTATTAAGGTCCTTTTTGAAGTGAAAACTTCTTTAGCGGCGTTGTGCACTTTTTTGTAATGGGTAAAAAAATGTTAAACTCGCGTCAGGACACGTGACCTGATCGAAAATTCGTAAGAGGGTTAAAAGACATCAACGCGTTGATTACCGCGGTGCCGATTTTTTTTCAAGTTTTCACTTCTGTCGGCACTCCCGGAGTGCCACTGTTTTTTTAATAATATTGTTTTCATTATTTTGTTAGTTTTAGTATTCTTTTTTATTGTAATATTATTTCCTATGCGTGTCCCAAATCAAATATTCTCCTTTCTTTCTTTAATTATTTTGTTGCGTCTACAGGCTCCTACAAACAGGCGCGACACGCGACGCGACACAAAGACACCGCTCATCGCGCGACGCGACGTACCTTAGTGTCGCGTCTGTTTGTAGGAGCCTTAACTCGTGATTACTAACGAATGTGTAAATTATGCTTACATCATTATTCCGTAGGTATTTATTTTTAGATACCTACATTGGGTTCTAAGATAAATTGGGTTCCTAAGATTAGTTATAACGATATTCATATTTAGTCATTCCTACTCTACGTCACACTCAAATCTATAATGATTATATTTAGAATGGTTCTGTTTGATATTCCTCTTTATTACATTACACTTGCAGCCCGCGGTTTCACCCGAATAAGTTTCAATCCCGTGGGAATGTCAGAATAAAATGTATTCTATATCCTAATCCAGATCATGGTCTATTCATGTGCCAAATTTCATCCAAATCTGTTCAGTCGTTTTAGCGTGAAAGCGTAACAAATAAACAAACAAACACACTTTCACATTTATAATATTTGTTAGGATATTATCTACATAGATACCCTAACGTTTTTACTTAAAAAGACTTGTTTATCGAGAAATCAGCAAATATAAAATATAAAAAAAAACATAAATTAAATATGAAAACCTCACAACAAAAAGTGAAATCAAAACTCAATATAATTTAATTCCAATTTCTACCCTAATAGGTATCTTCATGTGAGTAATAATTTATATAAAATCCATACACTTAGTCAATAGTTATTCCCGCATGAAAGCCTATTACGCGAAATTGTCCGCAATTTCCTTAGTATCAGTTAAACGATTTGCAAATGCCGATTTCTCGTACATCATAATTCTTGGGCACACAATGAAATTGCCAACTCACTGCTTAGTACAAATTTCCGTATGTTTGTTCTGCTAAACAAGACCTACATGGAATAAATAGGAGGGAAATAATGTTTGAGTTCCTATTTTTGAGATTTCTTTTTAGTTAGTGTTTTATTAGATACTAGCTGCGCCCCGCGGTTTCACCCACATACGTCTCGAGTTCGTGAGAATATCGGGATAAAAAGTATCCTATGTCCTTTTTCAGGTCATGGTCTACCCATATGCCAAATTTCATCCAAATCCGTTCAGCCGTTTTAGCGTGATGCCGTGACCAAGGGAAATAGGGATTCATTTTTATATATATAGATTTGGTTGGCATCACATAGAACGTATCATTAAGGTATCCTTTAACCACGTAATTATTAGGGTTAGGGTCTTTCAGGCTTTGGGACATCCGCGTTGTAATTGCGTATCATACTTACAATGGCAATGGCTTTCATTTTGACAATTCAAAAACATCCATTGCGTGATTTATGTTGTCGAGCAGACGAATTCTTCAAACATAGCAATGGATTAGCGATTTCCTTCAAAATCTGTTGAATTGTAATTACAAGCGTGTTATGCAATTGGGGTGCCAAACTCAGTATCATCAAAGATAGTGAAAAGATTGCTTGCATAAATTTTGATGAACTCTAGACAAACCGAACCCCGTTGGCCCTGATCCGGAACTGTGTGAGAGTTGTTAGCTTCTCTATGAGACGAGGGCAAGTTGTTGATTCCAAGCTTTATATACGGATTGGTAATAGCTGGTTGGTGAAAATACTGCCCATTCTTTTGACCGAGTTCAGTTAATTCCAAGATACTGCTCGTGGATACGAAACCGGTGGCTTATTTTCTACTAGATACTGGGGTGGCCAAGGGCGTGCTCTGTCAAAGGCAAGATACACCATGCCGCACACAGGTCAGATTAATTGTGGAAGCGCTTTCTCTATGGCATCATGGGAACTACTGCCTGCCCACTTTCAAAATCGATTTATAGATAATTGTGTGGCACAAAGTGCTTAGTAACAATTTAATTTAGTTTGAACTAAAATGTACTTAAAGGCACCGATCATCGACCTCAAAACGAGGTTTATTCAAGTCATTACGATCAAACTGTACCAATCATATTTATTTAAAAGTATAAGGAAAAGTCAATTTTCATTCAAGGCTAAGCATTTAGTACTCATTTAGCTACCGTCGTCCTATTTAATGTTACTTCGCGTTTTATTGTTTTTAAATCAGCCCTAGATTTTTTGTCGTAAAAACGATTTATTACTGAAACGATTGAAAATCGAATTAAAATAGATGACGGAAAGGTAAATGAAAGACCAAAACGACTTTCGCATTACCCATAAATTATTAAGTAAAACTTCAGCCTTACTTAATATTGTTAAGTTTACAAACTGTTCAGCAGGTCTCTAATTTGAAGAGAACAACCGTGGAAATCGATGACAGTATTAAAAAAGTTTTCTTGAGATAATCCTTGAGACACGTAGCCAATAAATATCTCCCATAGTCGAAAACATCTACCTGCATAGACACACAATTTCGTAGACAAAGACTAAAAAAACATTCTGTTTGTTTTAATTCTCAAAACAAAACAGAAGCGCCCCACTTCGAGCTATCATAAAATTAACACACAACCCCTTTATTTACCTTTCCACTACAATATAAACTGATTAACTGTAAAGACCGTGTCACACGACCCATGTCCGCAGTGTACCTAATAGGGCACATTAACTAAGAGACACGAAGCTCAACCCCAATAAAAAAAAGTTGAAAAACTAACGACGCCGAATCACGCATCGAAAACTTGGCCGAATTAAAAGTTGCCTGTAATAAACAATAAAAAATGCCGAATAGGCTGTTTCTTCATTTGATACGAGTTTTTGTAATGATCCAACTATCGTACGAGAACTTTGGCTAGGGATGGTAAGTTCGTATTGTGTTTGATGTGTTAAATTCTAAGGGTTTGAGCAGACTGTCAACTGAAAAATCCTATAACCCTTCATATGCCGAACGCAAATCTATGCGAGACACAATAGCTTTTTAATTATTTCTGTAATACGAAAGGTAGAAAAAAAAAGATTCGCATCGGGATAGAAATTCGCATCTCGACATAAATCCTTGCCTCTTGGCAGAAAATAATATTGAAAGGAAAAGCCCATGCCATCTGATCATAATTATCAATCATAGAAACATAAAAAAATATTGTAAGGTTTAATTTCAGTAAACGAATAGCACCTTCAGAAGTAGTTTCCGAATCCCACCCATTGAAGGATCTAATTTAAAAAAAATTGTACCCCTATTTGACTGATCATCTATAATCTAAGTTACATCATCATTATCATCATTGGCAGCCTTGTTCCACCGACTGCTGAGTATAGTTCTCCTCCTTTTTTTTGCCATGCCTCCCTGGTCTGTGCGAGTCGCATCCAGTTTTGCCCCGTGATCTTTTGTAGGTCGTCCGTCCACCCACCTGGCTATAAAGTTAAGTACATAGAAATGAAAATTCCCATAACCTTAAAAACACATTCATGGTCGTAAGGAATCACGGATTTTTATCATTCAACCAAAAGTCAGTCGTGAGTATGGGGCCTAAGTGTAACGATAGTTTTGATTGTCAAAGTTCTTGCGACAGACATGGCGATATATAGTTTTTATAACACCGTTTTTGTGATGCTTTCTGTTAATTCGACGTGAAATTGAACGTTTTTAGTGTAAGTATTTAACTTTTACATTATGTTACTCGTATTGGCTTGGTTACGTAATGGTAAATTATTGATTGGTATTGGCTGATTCAAATATTGGGATATTTGTGACTTGTCGACGTAACGTAATGCCGTGTTACAAAATGTTTAAATCACTATAATACTGTATTATTTTTGTTTAGCATTCATAATCTACGTGAATAATTATGAAGAAACTAATAAAGATGTCACAAAATGCTTAATAAGTCCAAGAAAGAAAATATAAAAAGCACGTTCGATAATAATTTTTTGACAGGTCAATTTAAATAAAACCTATATTCTACCCTTTTTTTTGCTTTGGCAAGCAAAGCCGATGTCGACCATTCTGTTAATGTCGAAGTGAATTGGAAAAGCAAGTGTGTATTGCAAAATATAAAAAAAAAAAAATCTTCCGTGCTACCATTGTTCTGTAGAGCTTGTGGGTTTAGTACTTTAAACAAACAAAAAGATAATATTACATAAATATTATAATTATTGTTAGAACATTAAACTCACATAAATACCACATCCTCATAGACGGAATATTTTGGCAAACAAATTATAATTTTATATTATTATGACGGATGAAAATCATTAGCGCCACAAGCAGTTCTGGAGAGGAATATGTTAAAAGGGAGGAGAAAAATAAAACCTCATAAATAATTTAAATTTTCTTGTAAACTATACAAGTTTTTTTTTTATAGTAAGCAGATGACGTTTAACGTCAACATCCAACTTAATGTTGCCAACTTAAAAATACCTCTTTGGCGTTGTAAAAACTAATATTTGCCGCTTACTTCGATAAGAAAAATGCTTTGCGTGTTACCGTATCATTATGCTATTGTCATAAGGGCTAATAGTTCCACAAGAATCATACAATATGATAATAAAATGGACCTTTAAGTCTTTAAATTGTCATTATGTCTGTGCAGCTCGATTTTCTTGACTACAAGCTAATCAATGTCGTATTAAGAATTATTATTCTGTAAGTCGTTTGTGACTACCTAACTAGGGTCGTTATGACCAATTTGTAATTGCTACCTACTTATGGCAATATTTTTTTTACTTAAACGCAGTTTGCAGTTAAACGGTTGTTTGTTCGTGGATAATTGACAACCTCTGTGATGTTACTTGTCGTGGAAATCGTCATGATAATCTTGGAAATGTCTGATTGTTTATTGCATTTTGTAATGTACGAGTACCTACTTTTGTAAATTTTAGGGAAAAATTGCCTTTCTGTAGTACAATCACGTGGAACTACAGCTTAAAATAATGTAGCCTCTAGATATTATTTGTCCGTGATATAAAATAACTTATTGCCAAAACGTCATCTGGCTTATTTTAATTTAAATTAGTTAAAATAAGCCAGATCTTGATCTTGGTTTTTTTTTTGTTTTTATCTTTTTATTACGGAAGCATTTAACATGCACGTCTTTCTAAATTGTTCTCACATGTATATTTTCAACATGAATGATGTAACCAATATTTGGTAACAATTTTTTGATTTAAAAGAGTGTCCACCCGTGGAGTTTCTTGCCCATTCTTTTCCATAGGAAAAACTGCGCTTTGGAATCGGCATCTAGCTTCATATTTCTGATTGACCGACTCCTTGACAGTTCAAAGTACCTGTTAATGGTTTAATTGAAATAAATGCTTTGTTATACTAATTTGGTGTGCAATGGATTATTTTTGAAGTGAAAACTTCTTTAGGTGCGTTGCGCATTTTTGAGATGGGACTAAACCATTGATTTCGCGACACTGTGACGACACCAGCTTTTGACCATTAAAAAGACATCAACGCGTTAATTACCACGGTGCGTGGAGCAAAAGATATCAACGCGTTGATTACCACGGTGCCGATTTTTTTCAAGTTTTCACTTCTGTCGGCATTCCCGGAGTAACACTGTTTTTTTTTTTTAGAAAACTACTCAATGGCTTCACCTTCCAGCCTCTTGGGTCCTAGATGATCTCCTACTATGATAGTTTTTTGGCAGTCATACAAGAATCGTCAGGTAACGTTTGCGTTAGTAAAAGGAAACTCTAAACTGACGGGCTATTGATGACTCATTGAATTTAGCAATTCTACCCATAAAGTACAATTTAACCCCTCACTCCAATACCCACAATGTAAAATTATGAACAATCACAGTAACTCAACACCTAATGAAGTCACAACTACACACTAAACTGTGTTAGAATTTATTGTAATTGCTGCTACCAGTGAAGGGTTGCAGACGTCTGTAGGCGCGTTACTATTGTCTATAAATCTTAGTGGACTAACGACTGAATGAGAAGACAACTGGATAATAAACGGCCATATTTAAATTCAACGCCTATGGACGTATTACTGTGTCAAATTTAGAATGGCTTGTATGTAATAATTCCTATTTTGCGCTTCCAAAAATATTAAAAATACTCTTATAATTATAACGATTGCGCCTCTTTTAGCGAACCTCAAATAATTCCTGTTTTGGAGTCCTATAAATACTGAATAGTCAAGTAACTGCGACTAATTTGTCGGTCCTGGATCAATGCGGTTGGTCAGTTCTAATTTTTTTTTTTTTTGGTCTCGTGCTGGTAGTCCTCATGGATATTATCTATCCTAGGGTGGCTGGAGGGGTCTGTGAAAAAAGTGTCCATCATAAAAAGGTCAATAAGTTTTTAGAGGATTAATTCAATATTTCCCATTTAGGATGATATTTTTAGGATTGAAGTTTCTGCTGAGGTTCGAAGCCTAGATTTTATGAAGATTCAATATTTTCTTTAACAACTATTACTTTTTTTCTTGAAGTCTGGCCAATTATCGCGAGCCTTAAACATAATTGGTGAAATGGGGGTCTACATACCTTATCATCACGCTTGTTATTCCCAATGGGTTAAGCTGAGGTGTACCCATAGTACAGCTACATTTCGCCATAGTTATGTTTAAGGCCCATGCGAGCCCACGAGGAGCTCCTGGCTAAGTAATTAGCCGCACGGGTCGATCCATCAGGTTAAGCTACGCTTGCCGGGAGTGGTCTGTGGATGGGTGACCATCTTATATATCGAAACTCCTACGTATTTCGGAAAGCACGTTAAGCGGTCGGTCCCGGCTGTCATTCGTGGATCTTTGACAGTCGTTACGGGCCGTCAGAAAAGTCCACGAAGTCTGACAACTAGTCTTACCAAGGGGTATCGCGTTAGCAATAACTGGGTTGTGGAGGTCAGATAGGCAGTCGCTCCATGTAAAATACTGGTACTCAGCTGCATCCAGTAGACTGGAAGTCGACCCCAACATAGTTGGGAAAAGGCTGGGCAGATTGAATTGGGGCGGGCCTACCGCCATCAACTGGACTCAGACTCCGGGCTGCTACTGAGAAATTCCAGATTGAGAAACCCAATTATACTTTGTCCGACCCGGGAATCGAACCCATTGCCTCATGCTCAGCAGTATTGCTTACTACCACTAGACCAATGAAGCCTAGAAAAGGAGCTGTACTACAGTAGTAATACAACTTTGCCTACCCCCTTCGATGAATGTAGTCGTGATGTTTTGTTATGTTGTTGTTATTCCTTCTGGTACATACATACATAACCAGCCTATGGTGTTCCCACTGCTGGGACACAGGCCTCCTCTTAGTGAGAGGGAGTGGGCCGTTATCCAACACGCGGGCCCAGTGCGGGTTGGTAGATGTCACATGTCTCCGAATTTTTGGTAAGTATTCCTTCTGGTAAGAAGATAAATCACCAATTAAAAAACGAAGACAGCCTTTACGGAAACTAGAACTTATCGAAAAAACAGTTATTGAAGAAGTTACTTTTCAAGGTATCTCAGCTTCGGATGGTACTGAATAAATGGATATTAATATTTCAAAATCTGGATGTGTCAAAGTTTTTCACACTTTACCTTCCGTTTTCTGAACCAACTTTTGAACAGTATGTATGATAAGTAAAATAAAACCCATAATGCTTTTATATTGTCTCGTACGTGATTGTTTCTAATTCATAAGTGGTACATTAAGAGTAATGAGAACGTCCAAGTTATAATGCAAGGTAAGTAACGAGGGAGCGAGGGGGTTCACTAATTTATTAACCAAGGCTATCGAAGGCCCACCATACAGAAATTAACCTCTACCGTATTAGCTTCATTGTGCATATTAGTATACGAGGATTTATAGTTTTGATATTTTGAGAAAGAAGTGGAGACTTGGCACCAATACTGTTAAAATATGTTGGGCAATTTGTGCGTGGTGCATCGGTATTTATAATCTGCCCACGACTTCGCGAGCCTTTAATCTTTCTCAAGAATTGGACTATCCAATGCAAAAAGAATTTTTCAATTTCGACTTGTAGTTCCAGAGATTACCCCCTACATACAAACTTACAAACAAATAAACACACAAACAAACAAATTTTACCTCTTTATAATATTAGCATAATGAAAGACATTATAATTATCGATTCAGCAGCTGGTGGATCCTGCAGCTGAATCGATGATATTATAATGTGGGATTGCTACGTTTCACAATTTCCTTTCGATTCTAATCATTGGAAAGTGTCGATCATGAAATGATCTAGACATTAAATCATGTTTGCTATAAATAATTTAAAAAACCATTTGTTTCTTCTTTAAATATGTAAATTTGAAAAATCTTTTATCCTTTATGTTAACTTACCTACTACTGTAGTGTGTTATGAGAGTGGTGATCACGTACGGCAAGCGTAGCGTGATGGGACGCCCCCAAGCTAGATGGACCGACGACCTTAAAAAGGTGACTGGAACAGACTGAATGCCGAAAGCGGTAGACTGGGTGCTAGAAACTTATATTCCAACTCAAAACTTATAATTAAGTATCAAGACCACGCACTCCCACAAAGACGTACAATACGGCAACTCATAATAGGCTTGAAATTTTCTTATAGCTCAACTTTTACATAGATTTCCTTGGTACGGGGGTGGCTACCGGGCTAAGTGACTACACCGGGCTATTACCTCACTAATCTAAATTGATGGGGCGTCCAGAAACCGGGTATTTTTTCATAACATTAGTAATTTTTTCGGCGTAAAATAATATAATAAACATAAGCCCCCGTTTCATTACTTAAGGCGTTAGTATTGAATGCCGGACGTTATGGAACGATTATGCGCCTTTATAGCATCATTTCGGCGAAATTAGACTTCTAGGTTTATGATTTTCGTATTTGTGGATAATTATTTTTTTATTGGGTTTTATTTGGACGTGAACGAGGACATTAAAATTGAAAAAAAAAAAAACTCAAAAGCTGAAACTCAGGACTATAAAAGTCAAAAGTTAAAAAAGATAACACCCAAAACGACTTAACATCTTCTACCACTAATCTTAGTGTCATAGGGTAGCCTTGTCTGAATGTCTATTAACACCAACTCGTCAAGTTCTCTTTATTTTCTAATGAGAAGAACCGTTTATCCTGCAATGAACACTTCAAGTAGGTAGGTATTATTCTTTCAATTGAAAAATTGCAATATTCAGTAGGTGCACTAGCACCTAAAATTATGATAGACTTTTAGTGTCAATTCACATTGAACCGTGAAATGCCGCTCCGCTCTCTTACACATGCTTACATTTGTACTAATTTTTACGAGATTTGTAATAGCATCATAAGAGCGTTTATTCTGAAAGTGGACAACTTCGAAAATAGATGTCAAATATTTCGCTATTTTTATTAGTTTGGCAATATTCTTGTATGGAAATAAGAAATGTGGCTAACTAACGAACTAGAATATTAATTATTAATTGGAATTATTATTATAACACTGAATTTGATGTTGTTACCGTTTTAGGTGTAAAAGAGGCATTTGAAAAGTATTTCATAATCAATATTTTAGTTCACTAGTTAGCCAAATTTCTTAATTCCATACAGTAATATTGCCAAATTAATCAAAACAGGTAAATATTTGACAGCAATTTGCGACGTTGCCAACTTTTAGGATAAGCCCTCTTAACTGTACAGGTGAAAGCAAACTATTCGCCAGTCATATTTAAATCCCTTGTAATAAGGGGCGTGCCTTTTGCCATTAATAAGGCACATATTCAAACATAGGCTGCTACAGAAAAAATCCAGATGGAAAAGCCTAATTACGCTTTGGCTGATCTTGGAATCGAACCTGAGGATTGCTTCACATAATACATAATCAGCCTATAATGTTCCCACTGCTGGGACACAGGCTTTGAGAGAGAGTGCGGTGAGAGAGAGTGGGCCGTAATCCACCACGCGGGCCCAGTGCGCGTTGATAGATGTCACAAGTCTTCGAATTTTTGTTTCTAGAACATGCCGGTTTCCTCACGATGTTTTCCTTCGCCGTTTTGGGAGCAGTGGTGATGAAATAATTTACACGAAAGCGCCTGTCCGGGTTCGAATCTACGACCACTCGTAAGTCACGGCTGTAACCACAGGGCTACCACTGCTCTCTCGGAGGATTGCTTGCTCTAGATCAAGAGACAGTGTTTTTTTCTCAAAAATATATCAACAGCTAATCTATAACAACTGTCCATAAAATAAATTGATTAACTAATGGTATTGAAGCTATTAGTCTAGCATGTCAATGAACTTTGTAAAAAAACCCACCTATTATTTTGATAAATACTAATAAACCTATTTCAGTAATTATGTGGGAATGAACTTTAACATTTACTTAATAATTATTATCTACACAAGGTCAATGACATCGAATATGTGCTTTATTATTCTAATTCCTATCACAATCAGTACTTTATAAAACGTTTAAGACAATTGTTTTATCTGGAGAACTGGAGAAGAAAAAATGAACGACTCAGATGAATCGGGTGTTGTAACGGTTTGTTTGTAATCTTCGGATTTTTTGAAGATAATATTCTTATCCATATTTTCGTTCAGTTTTAAACACTTTATGTAATATTCTTTGAGAATTATTATATTATAGCGTACTTGTTGCCGCGCAAACGTAAAGAATGACAGATGACGTATAGAGCGTGAATACCAACAGTTGCGCGTTTAGTTTTTGCTTTCAGCTCTAAATATGCGTTTGGTTGTCGGCTGGCGTGACGAAGCTGCAATGTAAATGTTATATCGAGAACGAAGCCTAAAGTATAATTCTAATTCCTATCACAATCAATATAGCCAGTCTAGACATTTACTGAATTACCTCATAATTTGTTTGATAACGATTAGCCTCAAAAAATCTTGAACAAATAATGTATTTAGGAAAATTGGTTAAAGACAAATACTAGGTCATTATTTTCCGACCTAGAAACTGGGTAATGACTGCCTCGTTGGGCGAGTAGTTGTAAGCGCTACGGCTAAGCATGAGGTCCTGGGTTCGACTTCCAGGTCGGGCAGTGTTATTGGGTTTTTCTATTTGGAATGTGTCAGTAGTAGCTCGGAGTCAGGATTTGTGCTGTTGATGGCAATACGCTCACCCCCCTATTACTTGAGACTTAAACATAACTGCGTAATAATAATAATAAACGTATATATATTTTTTTAAATATTGTTGTTCTATAGGTACCAAGGCAGAAGGCTATGACTAACCACCGTAAGGACTATTCTTGCTTGCAACACTCGGCCGTTATGGAACCGGGGCGGTAACAGATGTTTTTATCGTGTGCACGGGATTTTGTTTTTAAAGTGGTTAGTTACAGGCTTCCGCAATGGTACATCTCTACCCAAACCTTCGGGTAAACAAGACGATATGTTATGTTTTCTTAAAATTGTTAATAAAAAAGATTTCTTATCATATTTCAAACTATTAAACCAGTTTAGTCAGACAAACAACAATGAGGATGTACACTTATTAGCCAATTTAGGTCGTGACGTCAAACAAATTGCTGACGTAGAGTGCTCCACTTACAATAAGGGCCGAGTCTAGGACCGATCCAACATACTCCATACTAATAATTATAAATGCGAACTTACATAACGAAATTATATAACTCTATGTGCTACCTTTTCACACCTTAACGCCTGAACGAATTTCGATGAAACTTGGCACACATGTAGACCACGACCTAGGTACAAGACATAGGACATAGAATACCTTTTAGTCAAGGTTGCACATTTCCATGGGATAGTTTCCAATCTCTACGCATCGTGGGCAAAATATAGTAAAACATAAACATTAAAATTACGACTATTGTTAAATACCGAACACCGGGAATGGTACTCAGTACTTAGATTTTTGATCTTATGTGTATACTAGTAGGGTTGAAGTTAAAAAAACAACCAAACTGAATACTGATCTAAGATGGTTCTATATTCACTAAAATTTACAAGACCCTAGCCAAATCACGGTAACGAAACCATAGCGACTTCTAATTTGACGCCAACGCCATCTAGTTAGGTAGTGTACAACTTTAGACAAAAATACAAATTATTATGTTGACCTGATGAGCGGCTATTGATCGTACATGATCATTAACAGCTATATTCCTCGAAGAGAATAAACAAAGATGTATAGTATCCCCATATTTAGCCGGTTATGCTTTTAAGTCCCATTTTATTAGGTAGCTTGCCACTTCAGGGTTTCTAATAAACCAGCTTGTGCCCGCGACTTCGTTCCCGAGCCTGTAACCTTCCACTTTCCTAAAGAAATGGCCTTCTATGCAAAAATAATTTTCGTTCCAGAGATTACCCCTACATAAAAAGTTACAAACAAGCAAACACACAAAAAAACAAATTTTACCTCTTTATAATATTAGTATAGTCTGTGGTCGCAAAGCGCTACTGCTGACAATGAGGTCCTGGGTTCGATTCCCGGGTCGGGCAAGGTGTTATTGAGTTTTTCCTTCTGGAATTTCTCAGTAGCAGCCCGGAGTCTGGATTTGTGCCCGGTTGATGGCAATAGGCTCGCCCCTTATTACATGTTACTTAAACGTAACTGGCGAAATGTGGGTGTACTATAGGTACATCTCTGCCTAATCCTTCGGGGAATACAGGCGTGATATTATGTATGTATGTATAGATCGCGAAGAACCGCGCGACGCGTATAAATGTTGCCCCTACGTAAAGGCTCTTTACGTAGGGGCAACATTTATACGCGTCCCTACGTAAAGACACCGCTCGTCGCGCGACGAGCGGTGTCTTTGTGTCGCGTCGCGTGTCGCGCCTGTTTGAAAGATCCTTAAAACGTAAAAAGTTTTTTGAGGATAATATTATCGTAACATAGAATAAAGTATGTCTATTTTTTGTTCATATCTGTTTAGTATATTGTATCACATTTAATAATAATAAATTATTTTTCTTCAAGTACGCTGTACTGGTACAGCGTCTTAATATTTGTTTGCTGCATCGGTCGACGTCATTACGTCAGGGCCGGCTGTCGCTGAAATCCAGCGGTAGGGCTCTGTCTTGCATAGGGTCGCAGCATAATGCTGAGTGATAGCCGATTTGCGTGGATGTGATGCATCCTTCCCCCAACCTTTTCTTATTTTTGTGTTTTAAGCTCTTTTTTTACCGCAAATAAACGTTTTTTCTTTCTCTATTTTTCGTTCAGGCAAACCAAATATCACCTGCCAAATCCCAGGACTTCTTTCAAAGTTTGTCTTGAGCATAATTTACATCGGTGAAGGAAAACATCGCGAGGAAATCTGGACTTACAATTATTAATATAAGTCTGAAATCAACAACCCGCCTTGAGCATACGTGGTGATCAATGCTCATGCCTTCTTAGTATCAGAAGACGCCTTTGCTCTGCTGTGAAACAGTAATAGGCTGGTATTATAACCCCTTGGTTCTGGGTAGCTTGCCGTCCGATAAGGACCAGGCCCGGGTCGACGGCGCGTTGCGTCAGCACAACTGACGCGGTCCGCAAGGGCCAATGCCTGCCAGGGTCTCGGGAAAGTCCGAAAGGGTTACTATGGCCCCTGGCAACAAACCGGCAACTGAAGAAACACGGGTGGGTTTTAGTTAGTATGAGTCTGATACGCCCTCCCGCTCCGCCCAGAGCGGGAGAAGTTATTTGATAATTTCCCACACAAAAATAAAAATTGAATTGATTCTAAGTTGTCTAAAATTCTAATCGATAAAAAAACTGTTGGAATTTTTCAGCACACGAAAATTAGGCACGAATCAATCGGTCATCATAATGGTTTCCAAGTGTCAAAATCATCATTACAGTTATTTCGTATTGTGTCTATGTTATTGTATTGTGTTTCACACTACCATTGACCAACCTCCTTTTAACTAGTTTTGACATCAATTTCCTTTTTCATCTACATTCATTAACACGTCACAACACAACATAGGTGAATACTGTCTGTTTTAAAAGTATCTGATGAAAGTGTAAATAAACCTTGTTCAGGTTAAATTCCTGCGTAATCACTAATCACTCATTAAAGGGAATTAGTAATACATTAATCTGTATTTAGAAGGTTTCAACTTTATAACTCACCACTTTTTCCAAACAATAATTTTTAAAATAACATTATGTTGTAATTGAAAATATCATCGACGAAAATTATGTTTACAGAATTAATCGAAAACAATTTTTAAGGTGATTTAAAATTCAAATTTCAGGGTTAATTATTCAAATAATCAAATACCAATTTGATTACTGCAAATTTGTGGTACGGCAAATTAGCATCCACAGGTTAATTTTCTGATTTGTTTATATTTTAATCAGATAATTTTGGAACAGATCATAGGTACATGAAACAGAGGTGGTCAATTGTCACAGATGACATTGCTCATTATTGGCCACAGTCATGTGAGTTAGTGGACTCATTGGCGATCAATTATCCACAATTTGAAGCACTTGCCATGACGACCGAACGGAAAATTTGTAAGCGAACACTAATTGCACAGAGTAGTCAAATGTCGAACTTTCACAGGCCGCCATTTGGGATTTTAGCACGTACAAGATAATTAATTCGGTGCCGTTTATTGACTTTAGAAGACATTGTCCCACATTTTATTGAAGCGTTTTTGTGTTGACTTTAAAGGTGTATTTTTAATATTCACATGACGCCATTAAAATGCGTATGATTCTGAGTTCTGTCGCACTATTAAATATGGATGCGTAAATTAAGAATATTAATGGGAAACTGTTGCCGTATTGGGTAATAAGTACTAGTTAAGTTTGATAAGTGTCACCCAAGTACAGTTTATTTTAATAATTCTTGGAGTGGAATAAGTTCGCATTTAAAAACGATCAGCCATGTCTGGTAACGGTAATTGGCACTAAAAAATGTGAACAAAACGAATGATATGGATTTACTTTACAATTATTTGTTTAAAAAATGCAATAGAAGTGTATATATTTAGTAACCTGTTCCGCTTAGCTATTTTTAAAGAGTCTTAAAAAAACCCTGAAAGAAATCGACACGTGTTTCACGTCTCAACGAGGCATCCTCAGGATGACGATTGACTTGCCGTGAACTCGAACACGGCGTGTTGCCATACCAAGCACTGAGCGCAGACTGAGCCTTATCGTCCGTCCGTATTTGTTTATGCCTGTGATGTTATGTTATTGTTGTATTGTTGCCGCCATTGCTGGCGTGATGTTATGTTATGTTATATTTGGTTATTGTTCACTTATTAAGAAGGTCATCACCATCTGTCTAGGCTTTTCCCAACTGGATGGAGCTGAAAACCAGTATTTTACATGGAGCGATTGCCTATCTGACCTCCACAATTCAGTAACTGGATAATACGATACCTCTTGTTAAGATTGGTTATTATACTTTCGGGCTTCTGACGACCATAATGACTCTCGAAGATCCACGAATGACAGCCGGGACCAACAGCTTATCGTGCTTTCCGAGGCACGGAGGGGTCTTAGTATGTAAAGATGGTCACCCATCCACCGACTAACCCCGGCAAGCGTAGCTTAACCTGATCGATTGACCCGTGCGGCTATTATTATACTACTAAATGATTGAAAATAGTCAGCTTGGAGGCGCACCTTTACAAATTCACAATAAATGCAAACATTTAGAGAACCAAGGAAAAGCATCTTCTTGCATTGTGATAACTTGATTGTAACTGAAACGTTTTATTATAAAATAAGAAGAGATTACTTACTCTTGCGTGGGTACAGTCAAAGGCCTTGGTTACTAAGCAATTATAAATAAATTGATTACAATCTATACACTGTGATTTTTTATTCAATTTTCTGGAGGTGTAAGTACACAGTGTCGCGAAATCAATGGTTTAGTCCCATCTCAAAAATGCCCAATGCGCCTAAAGAAGTTTTCACTTCAAAAAGAAAATACATCTGTTTCATACATCGAGTAAATATTGCATTTTTGTATGAAACAGCTGAGTTTATCTCATAGTAAAAGTTGCTTATAATCATGAGTAATTTCACGCCCTAAAAGCTTAACAGTGAATTAAAAATCACCGTGTATAATTATATTCCGCAAACAAAAAAAGTGAACACAAGAACAATAGCAAACCAAAACCCGAACACTACTCTGTACAATTAGTCGAGATTGTCCATTAAAACCGGCAGAGATTCATGCAAACGACCCCATCTACATACGCACATACGAACGAACAATCAGCACCAATCAATAATCTATTGGCAGGCCTAATGACTAGCCAAGGATGCCTGGCAGTTGTCACCGACAATTATTGGTATCAGCCGATAATAATTGGTATCGCTACCCGACAATAATTGGAATAATTAAAGCTATCTAGCTAGGTTGGCAACAATTGATTGATATATTTGTATTGGTAAGTAGTATAAAGTTATTTATTCCTTATTGGTATTGGTGTTGGTATAGTTTTTTTCATTTAAATTACAGAGAGGGAGAATCCTGATAATATTCAAGCGGTTGAACCAATAATACGATGAACACTTCTGGGAAAGGCTATCTTGGGCCGTTAATCCACTCATTTAGGTTATAATGATGTCGCAACACCTATTAATCGATAGGTAGAATTTCAACTTTCTTTTGTTCGTAATAAAAAAGAAGAAAGAAAAGAAAAGTATTTTATTTGGGACACGCACAAGAAATACAAAACAGTACTTACCTAATGAAAAAAAAAAAAAAAAAAAAAAAAACAAATATTAACAAAAATAGAAAAGGAGCATTACAAACTATCAAAAAAATAAATAAAGACACATGTCTTTTTCAAATTATGAAAACAATAACAATTTCAGAAAAACATATAATTTTTTTTTAATTGTGTAAACAAAAAAGAAGACCCGTGCGAGGCCAAAAAGGCTCCTATCTCAGCATGATGTTGCGATATTATCTGTACCATGCTGAAGTTAAACCATAGTTAAACTCTTATTTGGTCAGTCAAGTAAAAATAGAAATGGAAATCGAATAAAATCTCTTTACTAAAAGCATAGGTACTCATTTAAAGATAAATTATAAAAAAAATTAAGCGTCAAAAACAATAATTTTCTAGCAGAACCGGGAAATCGTTTTTTATACCTTTTTTAATGTAATTTTTATATAGTATTTTTACACTTGCATTATTTATTCCTACCATAATGGAACACGAATCCAGTATACCCATAACTTTGGAAAACCTAACCCATACCGTGGATGCAAAAACCGTTCTGGACTCTACACAGCAAAGCAGTGCTCTTTCCACGATGGTCCCAACAATTCTCGACCCAGAACTCATACCAGTATGTTCATGCGTACTAAGTGGCAGCACTGACTTTGAAGATATCGCCGTATCTAAGCGAAAAAGCAAAATATTTTCTACCGCTCTCAGAACAGAAGCTTACTTGCGAGAGCATCGCATTCCTGACCTCATAAGGTAATTGTAATGTTTATTTGTAAAATAGTAGTGGTCACTGGCATCCTTTTGCCGTTCATCATCATCATTGGCAGCATTGTTACACCCATCACTGAGTATAGGCCTCCTCCCTTGTGTGCCATATTTCCCTATAATCACGTAAACGATTAAGACTAATCTGTTTCATTTTCACAGTTTAACAACATTCATTGCGTTATTCTGCATCATGCTGAGTGGAAACCTTCTTGTCACAGTCATGTCGTGCAGCTGCCGTCTAATTTCTGTTTTACGCTCGTGATTTATTATGTACTTTTTGTTGTTTTCGTTTACTCTTGTCTTTTATGTATGCACGTGTCTCTGTGACAAATAAACCTATTTTTCTTTCTTTCTTATTCACTTTGTTGAGCAGATTTTTTTTCCTACTTATGATTCAATAGATTAACAATCTGTTCCAATACGATTCACATTCTGATTGATCGTGTATTACGCAATTAGGGTACTGGTCTATCTGAGTCACATCCCAATGTACTTGGGATCGGCACAGAATGTCTGCTTAGTTTTCTCCCCATTTCTAGTCACGTCATCTTTCACAAATCCATTTGTTTTTATTTTTAACCAGCTTTTGCCAGAGACATCGTTCGCGTGGATGTCGGAAGTTATCCCACGGGAAGATTCTACCGGGATAAAAAGTATCCTCTGCGCTAATCTAGGTTATAAACTCAGCACGCCTACGCGTGAAAAAGAAAGACCCGGAGAAAACCCGTTTCTATGGTTGTCATGCTACCATGACAACCATAGAAACGGGTTTTGTCGACGGAAGAATAGACAAAATGAGGAAATGTGATTGTTTATCTGTCATTTTGTCTATTATTCCGTCGACAAAACCCGTTTCTATTGTGGTCATGCTAAGCGTGTTGTGTGCCCAATTTTATCTTTAGTTACAGCTTAGAAATTGTGCGCAATGTGTCGTGAAAAGAAACCGTCTTGAACCTTGATCGCAGTACCACCTACCGGGTTGAATTGTCAATAGTAAATTTTCCAACTGACTGACAACTTATTTTTGCAATATTTTTAATAAATCAAAGCCTATATTCTGTTCCAAATTAGTCTCTGTCTACCGGTAAAAACTTCATGAAAATCCGTTTAGTAGTTCCGGAAATGTGCGCGAACAAACAAACAGATAGACAGAATTGAATCTAAAAATCGGTGGTTTATGTTCTATTACTCTGCTTAGTTACCTCCTTTCTATTTCTATTACTTTTCTATAATGTACAGACACACTGGATTCTACTGTTTCATTATAATTATGTATAGAAGATATAATTATATTATGTTATTTTTCTGCTATTTTTTTCGTCAGTTCAACTCTAATAAACCATTGCTAGGGCTTTGATTTATGCCAAAGGAATTATATGCTGAAACAAATTTCTTCTATATTTCCATTACAATGTTACTTTTCTTGATTATTCAAAATGTAAAAAAAGTTTGTCTTTCTTTTTCAGATTTATTTTGGCCAAAATAATGTGCAACAAACCCATTAATGTAACATCGTACTTAGCAGAACTTCTTGATGAGTGCATGATATTCCGTACAGGCTTTGGTAAAGCCCCAGTATTGTTCGAAGAAAGGTAATTATGTTTGTTTTGTCTTCATTTTTTTTGAATAGCCAGTAACAGGAACAACATAACGAACTGTGGCATGCTATGGGGAGATAATATCCCAGCAGCGATAAAGTTGACAAATTATAATATTGAGTTTTCCCACAAATGAATCACTCCACATTTTAGATATGAAGCTACAAGTACGCGAAAGGTTCGGCTTGCTGGGCCAAATCAGTGAGTGTAACGTAGTCAGATCTAAGAGTTACGCGATAGAAAGAGAGGCAACTTTTAGGTGAATATAATTGGTAGGTAATTAGCGCTGTGCGATCTTTTTTTTTTGGGTGGGAAATCATCAAATAACTTCTGCCGCTCTGGGCGGAGCGGGAGGGCGTTTCAGACTTTTACTGACTAAAACCCACCCGTGTTCCTTCGGTTGCCCTGTTGTCGGGGGCCACGATCTCCCTTTCGGTTTACTTCGCAACCCCGGCAGGCATCGGCCCTAGCGGACCCCGTTAATTCTGCTGACATCTCTTTGAGGCGCGCGTGGAACACAACGCGCCGTCTACCCGGGCCTGGTCCTTATCGGACGGTGAGCTACCCATTGCTCACCGTCCGCAAGCCCACGCCTACGATGGCGGGAAATCGGCTTGCGACTCCCGACGCCCTGGGTGTCTCCTCTTGCGACGGTTAGGGGCGTGAGAGCGCAAAATTTGCCTCTCCCTAACGCGTTCCGCCTCCTCTTTCGCGAGCATTACTTTCGCAGAAGGAGGTGACGGCCTCCCATTTCCTCTCGCTCCGTACCATGGCCTAAACCAGGGCCGGACGCGAGAGATCACCCAGATCAGCGGAGTTAAGCCCCGGCGTTTCACCTCCTCGCGCAACTCCCAAATGTGCGCGAGGACCTTTGCCTCCAGATCCCATGGGGGTAATCCGGCAAGGAGCGCTGTGCGACCTGAATTGCACTTTATTATGTCGTTACAAAAGTCGCTTTTATTTAAATGATTTTGCGGAGTGAACCATCTGTATTTATCTGTGCTTTTGCTAAGCGGGAAATCTGTTTTATGCTGAAGAATCCTTTATGTTCGCATCATATTGAAAGTTTAAATTCCCTTAAGTGTTTTAGTCCCTTATTCCAACCTTCCTTCAAAGAAACTCTTATGAAAGGAGACCACCATAATAATGAAAAACTATTTTATTGTAAGGCACATTGAAGCAGTTGTGAAAAGTTTTGATCCAGGTGATCGAGGGTGGCTATCTGCTGGACAAGTACGTAGAGCCTATACCACGCTGGGTCTCACTCCAAAAAGTAATTTAGAAGTCAAAACACCAACTAAAGAAGTATTGAATTTATTACGGGAGACCCAAGAAAGCGAACTGCTTAGTTTATTGACTGCAGGATCCGAAATGGAAGATGAATTTTTTGAGTAAGAGTTGGCTACTGAAAAACAGTTTTTTTATGCGTATTTTTTGTAATCTTATTTAATTTTGAGATTAGTTTACTTTATTTACATTTTTTTATGTAAGGCAATTTTATGTTTATTTTTTACCAAGAAATATATATTTCTTATTCAATCAAACATGTCTTTGTAACTGATCGAGAAAATACTTTAGGACGAGAGACATTTTAATAACAGCCTTTAAAAGTCAATTTCAATTCTCTATCTGGCAAAATAACTTACCAAGAATATTCTAAAATACAATAGACGTAGATATATTTAGTAACCTATTCCGCTTAACTATTCCTAAAAAGTCTTATCGATACGTGTTCCACCCCTCAATGAGGCATCCTCAGGATGACGATTGACTTTTCGCGAACCCGAATACGGCGTGTTGCCTCACCGAGCGTTGAACGCAGAGAATGTCATATCATTCCATAATCTGGACACCAAAGATATCGTACATTAATATGACTGCTGCTACAAGAACTTAACTATATGTGACAGAACCAAAAAACGACCAACTTCTGCTGGAACCCGATAATAATTAGTATGGAAATATAGGACCACCGAGAGTCTACGTCAAGCCCACGCACCTTCTCCCGTCCAATAAACTAGAGGAGTAAGGAATCCCACACTTTGCCCAGCAATTGTTGTGTCCGGTGTTAATAAAACGGCGTATATTTTAGCTATTTTGACAGTTCGAAGCTGTTCGTAATATCGAGTACACACGGTGAAGTTGGTTCGCGAACGAAAATATTTGGGTAAAGTTGGAACCATGGTGTCAACTGTAAACTGTATGCCTTAAACAAGTTTAAACAAATTTGTTTTCTTCCTTTCTTTTAAGGTTATATCCGGTTTATAAATATTATTATTTATATCTAGTTCTTTGGCCAAAGAATTAGCATTGCCATACAACGTGGAAATGCTGCCAGTCTTCTGGGCACGTTTCCGGATGACAGCGATGCGGACGAATACTTCGACGCCTAAGTGTCGTTTTGTTTTTATTTTTATTTATACAGATAGTCAGTATTTTAATTTAGTACCTAATGTAAATAACTATGTAATAGCTGTGTTAAAAACTGTAAAGTACTTAACTAAATATAAGAATACCAGACGATAATCAGACATCCAAATCCAATCAATCTGTGTAGGACCCATTCATTCATAAAATAATAAATTGAACTAAGAGACTATAAACTTGATGATTAAATGTTAAGTACTCCGCTAATAAGAGAAAATTTATGATGTTGTAAAAGTATCATACTTGATTGTTATTTATTTTTCCAAGGGAATGGTTTGGAGTCTGCATTCTGGAGACATAAACTAACATAGCATTATGAGCATAACTATAAATCTAGACGCGCGCGTATTATGAAAGAAAGATTATATTATTGTTGCCAGCTCTCAAAATAAAGGATATTGTAGATAAGGACAGAATTCATCGAAAATATGTTCATTAAAATGTTGATAATCACAGTAGATTCGACTTTTTAGCAAGGTTTTTTTTTTATTTTTCATTTGCTAGAGTAGTTAGTCCTAAATTTGACATAGGTACTTCCTTCGCAAACCGCCAGCAAACCAGACATACAACTGCACATTACCACCGCTTCTTATCACGACTAAACGAACCATATCCTATAACACCTATCTCCAGGCATTCGTGACGAGTTAGCTGTTTGCTGTCCGTTTGACCGGTCCGTATGTCATCAGTAATGGCTGGAAGCGACTAGTGAACCGCCTACGGTGCTCGTGAAAGCGTTCGGCTTACAACTTGATTTGTGATTTCAAAGATTATTGCTTGTACAGTCCATTATTGAGTTTCTGTAATTTAGTTTTGAGGTTTCATTCCCTTGTAATGTTTGTAGATTGGACGTTGGCTCGTGTTTAGTGAGAGACTAAGCACCGAGGATAGAGATTAGTTTTGAATTCTTTCAGAATTTCTTTTATGTAATAAAACTTTATCCACTAGTAAAAAATACTGTAAAAAGGTTGGACTTTATGCTTGAAGCAGGTTTCAGTTTTTTTTTTGTACAATTTTAAAGTCGAGGAAATTAATTGTTAAGCAAATTGAATGCCAACTTAAATTGTCCATTTAAGTTGGCATTCAATTTGCTTAACAATTAATTTCCTCGACTTTAAAATTGTACAATTCGAATTACAATTCGTATATTCGAATTACAACTATAATTATTTAACAGTTGTATGTAATGGCTATACATAATAATAATAATAGCCTATTTAAGTCCCACAGCAGGGTAAAGGCCTTTTTTTATACAGGGAAGGTACTAACATTGATCACCACGCTTGCTCAAGACGGGTTGGCGATTTCAGACTTATATTAACTACTAGCGGCGCCCCACGGTTTCACCCGCATAAGTCTTGAAAATATCTTATGTCCTAACCCATGGTCTACCCATAAAGCGTAACAAACAAACATACAAAAAATATATTCTTTTCTCTTTATAATATTAGTTTCGATAAGTCCAGGCTTCCTTACGATGCTTTCCTTCACCGATATTGGTATTGTCTAAGAAAAAGTCGCAGTGGTACTTGCCCGGATTTGATTCCACAACTCCGTGCATTAGAGGCGAGGCTTTAACCACTGGGCCATCACGACTCAACTGACTGAAATGGCTATAACACGGAAAATTGACATATGGAGTCAATTTGCTCAACAATTAATTTCCCTGAATATGCCTAACCGCGTGAAATACAGTCATCTGACATTTAAATCATCTAGTTCTGGTAAGAAGAAAATATGACGCAATATGTATTAAACAAAAAAAAAAAAAAAACTTGTATAACATGACATCAATGATTTATATTTTTGAATAGGTGATAAGTCATAAAAAACAGAATTTCCGTGAGACCAAGCAGTTAATCAAGCCAACGGACATAACCTTCAAAATAAAGAAAATATCAAACATTGTTATTCAAAACAGTAATCAGAAAAAGTTTAAAATATCATAGATCTTTTACTTTATCCGGTAGTCGGTTCTCTTGCATGTCGTAAACAAGAAAAAAATATGAGTTTACCATTGAGTTTACTTCTCATTTTACACCAGCTTCCTAACAATGAAGTACAGATATCCCAAGAAAAGTATGCGCTTCGGGAATCATCGTCTATGTTCGGAAATACGAACGCGCGATGATGAGAGCTTCACACACAACTATGGGAGTACTTCTGTATTAATTATAATGATTACAAAATCATACATGAACAACTATGCAATTCCAAAAAAACTGTACATAAGTTTTGACTGACATGATGATCTGCGACCGGAGTAGGTAACCTGACAGAGAGAACTTCATACGAACTCGCAAGGTTATGTGCATTGTTACAAAATGCAGCAGTACAACTAACAAGCTTTGCCTCTGTTCCTATTCGTTGTGCTTATTCGGAAAAACGAAGATAACCGAAGCGCATAACTTTTTTGATTTACCTGTACGTTGACTTTTTCTTAACGTTTGTTTTTTTTACTGGCCGGTTTTACTTTTTTTGTTCTCTTCTTTTTGTATCATACATTTATGACAATTTTATTAAGTCTGGGGCGTTGCCTTTTGCCTACGCTCATTCATTAAAATGATATGCGTGGTTGAGACGTTCCAACACTTTTTACCTATTTAGGTTTTTCAAATGGTTTGTGAATTGCTGTAGGTATACTAAAATATTGTAATAGTAATGTTAAATATTAAATATGTTATTAAAAGTTTTATTACGTTCTACTGACTCTCAAAAGGCGAATTTAATGTAACGTTATGATTACTTGTTTTTTCGTAGAATTATTTGTTTTTCTCCTTTGCTTTAAAATGTTTTACATAAATCAAATTAATTATGTGCTGTTGTATTTCAATTTTAACAGAAATATCTGGATGACCGGTTTTTGTTTTGAACGACGTTTTCTAAAAATGAAACCTAGCTAGATCGATTTATCGCCCTCAAAACCCCCTGTATAATAAATTTCATGAAAATCGTTTGAGTCTTTTCCGAGATTATATATATAGACAAGAATTGCTCGTTTAAACGTATTAGATATTTTTGGAGCTGAAAACTACATTACGCGGTTGAAAAAAAAATTAGGCATGGTACAGTCGGACAAATAATTTGTCAAGCTAATTGCCATCCTACGTCAATTTTCCTTGTTAAGGCACCCACAGACAGGTGCGATGCGACAGCGCGACGCGACTCTTTTAGATCAATTTTTATGAAATGGTAAAAAAGTTAATGGAAATAGTGCTAACGGAATCGCGGCGCACCGTCCCGTCGCGTTTGCCAAAGAATGACAATTGATTTCAATATACGGAAAATTTCCCTTACTTTACCTACTTACAACGTAAATTCCAAATGAAATAAATAATTTCAAACCAAAAACAATCCATCTGGCGTCATATCAACACACGCATCTCCTTATCAGTCCGATCGGTGCGCTGGCGCATCCCCACGAATTATTTCATTACGGGCGGCATCTGAACAATGGACACGTGACCGACTTCATACCTACACCTGCGTCATCTGAGGATTCGGGGCTTTTAAAGTTGGATACTTATGTTTTTGTAGCGTAAAGGCTTGTACACTTTCACGCCGCAATGATGCGTTAGCGCATCTATCATTGCGTGTTATAAGATAGATAGCACATTATCTTTGGCGAGAATAAACGACTTTTAATGATTTTATACTGAAGATCACGTCCAAACGAGTAGTATTAATAAATTGGAAAAAAAAAGTTAAATTAGAGTTTTTTTTTTCATAACTTAATCGGTGAATGTTTTAGATTATGTTCATAATTACACAATGTAATTAATTTGTAAAGCTATGTCTTACGTAGACAAAAAACTGAGAATCACGCAAAAACCATCAAGCATATGTTTCTGAAACCTTCACCATTTTAAAGAAAATTTAATTATTTATATTTTAATATACTTACGTGTTTTATTGAAATATATTTTTGTTTTATGTATAATAAATTAATAATGCGTCTAGTCTAGGACAGAGCTCCTTGATGGGTGAGTCTTATGACTGGCTGGATGAACGACGCGTTGCGTGAGCTCAGCACAGAACACACATGCTAACCACTCAAGCTCACTAGCGTTTGGTCGCGCCTTAAATAATTAGTTACTGAATTACCTGTAGGATAGCCTGTTAGGCATACCTATTATGGTGCAAGGGAGCGAAAGATATACCCTCTCTGTCTGACTGACCAGGCTGACTCAACACTCCCAGGAAACTAATTTAATGATATGACATAAGGGATGTGTGTTGAAGCGATAACTGCAGCTACTTAAAAATCATCAGATTTTTCTCATTATTCTGTAAAAAAACAGCTTTCAACACCTTCCACAAAAATATAAAATAAAAACACATTTATCTCTGTTACACCAACATCAGATTAACGTGGTTTTAGTGGCATACTCATACCTAATTGTGATTCTACCCACACGGCCGCTCCTTCCCTCCAAGAATGCATTAAAAAATATAGCTGCATGCCTTTTTTTGCACGGGAAATATTATCATGTGGTTAAATAATTGTTATAGGTAGTTTTAATAAGATTGCAGAGCTGTGATGTCATTTTGTTTTTTGAGGTCGTTTGATGTAAAGTTGTCAGTAGCGCCATCTGTTGGTGAGTAGGTGGAAACTATAGGCAATAAAAGCAATGATTTTTTATTTATTTTGTATTGAGTTTATAAGTTAAATGTGTTGGTTTTATACTGTTTCTAGATGTAGATAATACAAGATCAGGTTATGTGCTGTAAAGAACCAAGATTTTTTTTTAAAATTTATACCGCACCATGACTCCCGTACTGACGCGATGACGTACTACAAAACTCTTGTTCTCTATACTCTATTCCGTATTCTACATTCTGGTATTCTAGAATCATAATAATCATTTCAAACTATGGGAAAACAATGTGTGAATAAGTACCAAATAGAACATTGACGTGGTCAAATCAGGAGTCAACTCTTTAGTCGAGTTCCAGAGCAATTGTTCAAATATTTTCTAACACACACATACTCCAAATCCTCAACTCCTATCCCTTATCTAATTAAAAACTTAAGTAATCCCCTTCCATTCTTCGTTATAATTCAGCCGTGTAGCACAAAGGATTCCTAGCGTTTCAATTAAGGCAAGCGGTTTCGTTAATCTCAGTTAAATTTAACACAAGTTTAAAGTTGTAACATACGCCACGCGCGGGCCACCCGACCAGAGGTATTGGGTGTTAAAAGCCGTTTGAAGTTACCCTTATAGGGCAGTTTGGCTCCTTGTAATGTGCTCCGTTTGCTTGCTTGAATTTTGGCGGTGATTGGTATCTAAAAGCTGTTATCATTCAGAATTTAGTATAACGATGAGGTATGTTAATGTAGATTGATAAATATGGCAGTTTCAGGTCGCGTCCTAACCAAATGTGATCGTTGCGCGAGTACGCAATCATCGCCCTCTTTTTACCCGACTACGGCGAAGCAAAAAGGAGGGTTATGATTTTGGCCAGTATGTATATATGCATGCTGTATGACCGTAACACTCACAGAAGGGTTAGGTTTGAAAGAATCCTTTTTAAGTTCAATTTAGTACACTATTTAAGGGACATATCGTTCAAATTGAACGTGACAGAGGTAACTTAAACAGTTTAACCTCAAATTCTTCTTTTTTTAAAACTTAGGTAAAGTGAATTATCAATATTGTCAATGCCTAGGATCAGAAGGCCAAGTACTTAAAAAAACCGGCCAAGTGCGTGTCGGACTACGCACAATGAAGGGTTCCAAAGTTGAGATGAATTTATTTATCCCAAGAACAAACTTGATTGTAGTTGAAAAACATGTTCTCCCATACATTCCAACTGCAAATGTAAGTTTGTACGCACAATGTTAAGTGATTTACCATGTTATTTTAAGACCATAGACTTCTTATAAGTTTTTTTTGTAATCTATGGGTAAAGAACCATACTCAGTATTTTTTTCAAAATTTTAGGCTCCATATTTTCGGAGATAAGGGGGGAATGGTCAATTTTCATCTATTTTCTTAAATATCTTTAAATGTATTTATTTTAAAATTATGAAAACAATATATTTGAGATCTTCGCAACAAGTCCTTTTATTTTGATATGTGACATGGTATAGTTTACCAAACTTTTTTTTTAGTTTCCTTGTTTGCCCCTCAAAAGTGACCCCCATATTCAAAATTCATTTATTTTCGTTACACGTTCGTGTTTGGGTCAGAGAAATACATACGTGTACCAAATTTCAACTTAATCGGTCCATTATATTCGGAGCAAATTGGCTGTGACAGACTGACAGACAGACAGACAGAGACACGAGTGATCCTATAAGGGTTCCGTTTTTTCCTTTTGAGGTACGGAACCCTAAAAACGTTCACATTCAAGTCGCAATCTGTCAAAATTGTCAAAAATGTTGGTAAATTGATTGCATTTTGACAGATTGCGAATGAGATTAGAATGTGATTCCCAGGAGAAATGACAGCTCACTTCACCTTTTTTTTTGGCATTGGATTTATCAAATAACTTCTCCCGCTCTGGGCGGAGCGGGAGGGCGTGTCAGACTCTTACTGACTAAAACCCACCGTGTTCCTTCAGTTGCCTGTATATTGCCAGGGGCCACGGTGACAAAACCGCAAAAGCTCACTTCACCTAAGTTTGCACAATAGGCGTGCTGAAACAGAGTTTACAGTGCTAATATTACTTAATCCTTCTTAAGTTTGTTACAACACAGATCGAACACCTCACCCAAAACTGCGGACATCCTCACAATAAACATTACAACTTCTTAAGGTTCGTGCATCATGGACCAATAAACATAGGAATTAATGACTCATGCCGACGAAACACCGATTTTAATGCTTCGTGACGACCTGTGACAACCCATCTGTCTATTTGTTATTGAAATACGATTGTTTCGTGTTGTTGTCTGTTAGGAACAGGAAAACAATGGAATAGATAATGTAGAGGCGTTGGTGAAGGATTTTTTCAGTAATTGCACCTTTGGGTAGTGTATTTTTGTGCGTTAATTGGTATTTGTTATTAGGAGTTTTTCTATAGTGTGCAGGAAAAGATACCGTTTCTTGTGTCAGGTGACGGCTCAGGATACGTGGAATGACGATCTTGGCGGTGTAGTTAGTTAGCAATACATGAATTAGAAGGGCCGAAGACTGATCTCATTGAAGTGTAATTTTTGAGGCCTATGTCGCGAGCTTGTGGCTAGGTAATAACAGCCGCACGGGTCGATCCATCAGGTTTAGCTACGCTTGCTGGGATTGACCCGCGGATAGGTCACCATCTTTACATACTCGGAAAGCAGGTTAAGCCGTTAGTCTTGGCTGTCAGTCGTGGATCTTTGACGGTCGTTACGAGTCGTCAGCAGCCCGAAAGTCTGACAACCAGGGGGTATCGTATTACCCGTTACTGGGTTGTGGAGATCAGATAGGCAGTCGCTCCATGTAAAATACTAGTATTCAGCTGCTTCCGGTTAGTCTGGAAGCCGACCCCAACATAGTTGGGAAAAGGCTAGGCAGATTGATGTCCATCAAAGGACTAATAGATGATAATGAGGTTCTTTTCATTGTTAATTTTGGTTTTGAATAATCGAAGTTTCAAGCATAGTAGGTAATAAACCTAGCCGTCCAAATTTAAATAATACACATAACGTATTCATCACACATTTTACCAAAATGTAAAAAAAAATATTCCGTTTACGTTTCATACCCAAATAAGTACGTAGCTAAAGAGACAATTATTTCCCCACACGATGATATATACATCCATACGTAGCGAACTACCAGTAATTGATACATAAAAGAAAATTTAAAATATAATAATACTTATAATCAGTTCATTCAGGTCGATTAAACTTCGGTACCACGCGCCCTATGTTAATATCTCTAGCTAGAAGAATATAAAACACTTGAAAAAAAAATTCGACGAAATTGAGTAACTTATTAAGCCTATTTTTACATAAAAGTAGTACATAGCACTTAATATTCGCGTCAGCAAGGCGGCACGTATTCGTGCGTCATGGGCTTAGACAACGAAATTAGAAAATTTGGATGTGTTATATTGTTGTACATTAGAAAATTTTACCTTTTTTTTCTGGGTGAGAAATTATCAAATAACTTCTCCCACCCGTGTTCCTTCGGTTGCCCTGTTGCCGGGGGCCACGATCTCCCTTTCGGTTTTCTTCGCAACCCCGGCAAAGAAAAAAAAAAAATTACCTGCCATATTTATTTTTCTTATTTTCCTCTTAGCGTCATTTTATTTTATTTATTGCAATGGTGTGCGTGTCTGACCAGATGAATGAACGTAAACAAAACAAAAGGAGTATGGAAGGAGCGTAGCAGGTGCATAGTTTCTGTCTACCCCCATGGAATGAAGGCGTGAGGTTATGTATGCATGTATGTATGTAACTGCAATGGTTAGTAGTAACATACTTGATTCCCATGAAATTATAGCTTTCAGGTTTTTTCAGATAACGTCGTCGGCAGGTGCGATTTATTACGAAAAAAGTGTATTCTGCTACAAAAATCATGGCTAGATGGTATTTATATTTACTAAATGGTACAGTTGTCTAATTTGAAATTGACCTAGAGTATATTTTTCTCGATTTCCTCAGAATAAGAGTAAAACCTTCCTTAATTCTTTTTTGTATGTTTCTCTGACTCGGTAATAATAACTTATCTCCACAATAAAGTACCAAGTTCGATTTCCTAATAGACGTGATTTTTTTTTTAAATTTCGTTAGAGTATCTCGTAGTTGACTACTTAACCGGGCTTTCCTGTGGGTGCCTTAAGCTACTACACTTAAAACCTCCAGCCAGTGGTTATTCAACTGTGCTAATTAAAACTAGGTGAACGCTCGCTAAGGTCACCCCCTGTGGGGTACGAACCTTGGCTTAGGGCGTCAACCGGAGGGAGGACATCAAGGATGGGACGAGCTGGACCTAATATATACGTGACATTCAGTATCTTTTTTGGGTCTTTTCAGCTCCCACCTACATATCCGCCTACCTACATATAGAATGTGGGATTGTGGGGCAAGTAAAATGTTTTGAAAAAGTGGTTTATTTTATTTTATTCCCGAAATTGATACAATGAAAAACCTTTTAAATAATTTTACTCATCTTCACGTCATACTTCCAAATTCCAACCAAACATTAACTGACATTTCCTTCCTTCCTTCATTCTTTCCTCTTCTTCACTCACTGTCGTTCCTTCTCTCTCACACACATTGCGTTCCATTCCATAGATTTATACTAAAAACACTTATCCTACATTTCTACTTGCTACATATTCCTTACCTAGCGCTACCCGTCTAATCTAACCCACCACATTACCTTCGTACCTCCTTGCACCCAACATTATTCATGCGGCTCGCTATTTGTATTAGTTACAAATGAACGGTTCCCGAAATAATTTAAATGCTAATTCAATAATTAAGTCGATCCGCCCGTAACAGAGCGTGCTTCAAAATGGCTATTGATTCGACAATGCGTTGGTACCAACTATACTTGGCTATAGTTGAGTATTCGGTATTAGCATATACACAATTGTTGATAGGCGGTATCATGCTAATAGGTAAAGTTATGTGGGAATTTTACGTGGATGACGATGGCTGAAGGTTTTAAGCCTCTGTGAATGGGTATTGTGCAATCACAATATCTGAACGCTTTGTGATGAGATTACGTAAAGCGTTGATATTTTTATATTCATATCGGGTGTTTTCGTAACAGTAATTGACACCAATGCGATAGCCAAGCGTGTTGATTTTTGCAATAATGCATTACCATGTTTTGTTGATAGGAGCCTTTTGGCCTCGTACAGGACTTTTTGTTACTTTTTTAATTTGGTTTTTAATTTTTTATTAATGTTTTAATGAGTGTGTTTTAGTTTAATTTGTGATTTCCTGTGCGAGTCTCAATAAATACTTTTTCTTTCCTTTTTCTTTCAATGTTTTTTTTATTTATTGTATTTGTTGCTTTAAAGACGTAAAGCACGCATGGGTAGGAATAGACATTCACATTCTCCTCGACATTATTTTTTTACATTTCCTTAGTTTTTTTTTCAGCTTTTTACCTTAAAATTTTTCCTCAATTACACGTAGTAATGGTACCTATTTCCGTTGTCGATAATCCAATTACACACTCTTCATCTTTATCATCCATCCAACCCTTCAAAATCCCTAAAACAAAACACAATCAAATATGTACCTCACAAGTACATTGCTGCTAACAACCCGTAAATAAATTAAGCCTAGTGTGCAGACGGAGTCGCGGGAGCAAATTAGTCGGCTCTTTGTGCAATCAAGCGGGCCCTTCGCGCCCTAATGAATATGAATACGGGTGAATACGCTCCGAATGGTGGAACCCGGCCGAGCACGTCGACGCAACTCATTATATTGGGCGTCTGTTACACTGTAACGTAATTTGTAGTAGAATTTCGAATGTTACTCCGTAACGTAATGCGTAGTAGTATTGCGAACTTGGTTTTAGAGTGATATCGAGAGAATCGCTGATGATTTTTTTTCTTCTTTTCGTGTGATCAGTGACTAAACTGGTGTCAAAGTCTTAAAGCCGCCCATGGGACTGACTTGACGAGACATATCTCTCAGGCTTGCCGGTTTCCTCACGATGTTTTCCTTCACCTTTTTGAAGAATGCAATATTTCATGCCTAATAAAGAGCTTCTCTTGGAAAATTATAACGGAGAACAGATCAGCTGTGTTCTACATTAGATACGGTTCGTTCGTGTTTCGTAGATTCGCGTCAGTGTAACAAGCGGTCATCTTACAGTTATGAATACGCAAATTCAACTTCTGTTTCACGGTGTACTGTGTCTGTTCATTTAGTGGCGAACTGGCGAATTTGTGATAGTCCTATTACTAATCTATCTATATTCGATCTATTAATATTTTGAAGAGTTTTTGAGTGTCTTCTTGCAAAACTGTAGTTTCAGGATTTCAATATTGAAAACTCTTGTTTACAAGGGTAGTCTATATATTAAATAAAAGTTTTTCAAACTTTTTTTTATCTTTTTCAATAAACGTATGAATATCTAAGAGATTTGTTGTTCATACACTATAAGTTTATTTTGTATTTCAAATAAATAACTACATATTCAAAAATTTGAAAAGATAGAATTAGTTTGTATTAAAATATGGCACATGTTTTATTTATTTACAGAATGTAGCTAAAGTCAATGAGAGCTTACTGATTCTTTGGGTCAGTGACAGCTCGACCCGAGTCAACTAAGCCCGAATAATAATACCAGATATTTCACTCCCGATTAGCCGACGTTCTCACGGACGTAATAAAATTGCGGGGATTTTTTTTCGTGCACTGGATTTTCCACGCTCTGCTTAGCACCGAGAGTTGAAAATACAATAGCGTGTTTTTTCAACGCGCTGGGACGAGACTGCGTCCCAGCGCGATTTTATTACGTCCTTGCGAACGACGGCTTACGGTGATTCGAACGGTCGGGCAGAAAATCGATATTTAAAATAAATAATTATGAATTTATTTATTTTTTTCCGAAAATTTTGATTGTCAATATTATCTGCAGTCCAAATCAAGTGTAGTGATTTTTAGCTACATGGTCTTGAAACAACGAAAGAGAATACAGTCAATCTATCTTATAATTATTATTAATAGATCGTAGAATGAATCAGAAATTCAGTTCTAGTATGTAGCAAGGTGTAGATATTCTACAGGTGACAATTTGTCACTGTACGTTCAATACTGTGACGTTCAAACAAACCTGTAGCTTCACACGTTTTAGAAATATCAGCCAAGGACTGAACAATATATCAGAAAGAGTATCAGTAAATAAGATGCAATAGGAATGATGACAATTTTTTTTCGTACTTTTGGATAAAAGATTACGACGATACATTGAGTTAAAATGTGCCATGACGTCACGAGTATGTAGATTTCATACTGACTTGTGACGACCACTGCAACTTTAATGCGTTTTATCCAAGTCATTTTTTTATATAATATGATAAAGCAAAAAAAAACATATCTAATATTTTTTTATTATCTGACTGATGAACTAAATAACTAAATAGAATTTCTTTTTTTTTTTTCTAGACATCATCCCTATTGCCGTAGGAGGAGACGCCCAGGGCGTCGGGAATCGCAAGGTGATTTCCGGCCACCGTAGGCGTGGGCTTGCGGACGGTGAGCAATGGGTGGCTCACCGTCCGATAAGGACCAGGCCCGGGCCGACGGCGCGTTGTGTTCCACGCGCGCCTCAAAGAGATGTCAGCAGAATTGAAGGGGTCCACTAGGGCCGATGCCTGCCGGGGTTGCGAGGAAAACCGAAAGGGAGATCGTGGCCCCCGGCGACAGGGCAACCGAAGGAATACGGGTGGGTTTAAAAAACAAAAAAAGGCATCATCCCTATTACATCGTTTTCATACATACGTAAACTTACCCCTGGAATATGTAAAGGAGTATGTGACGATCGTAGTAGGTGGCGATCTATAGTTTCTGCGTACCCCACTGGAACGAAGGCGTGAGTTTATCGTTATAATTTTATTGCAATTTTCAGGTGAAGCTGGGTATGTAACTGCGAATCAATTTTCACGCCTCCCCCTTAAGACCTAGGCCAAATATTTTTAACCGGCTTCCAAAAAGGAGGAGGTTCTATGTTCATAGCGTATGTTTTTTTATTTTTTTATGTATGTCCCACCGATTTATCCGTCAATTGTGGACCAATTTCAAAAATAATATTTTTGTTTGAAAGAGTATGCTCTCACGGTGGTCCCAAATAAATTGTATTAATTAATTAAATTAATTAATTAATTTAATTTATTTATTTATTTCAGACGATAATCTAGTCCATAGTTACATTTAACTATTAACTACTATTACTTTTACTATTTGTATTAACTTTGCGTGGATTGTTTTTGAGTTAGCTCCATTAATATGTATTTTTCCCACTTAGTATGTGGATGATATGATAAGTTCCTGTCACTGTTATTTACATAGCAGGTAGTGGTATTCGAATTTGTGTGGGGTAGGTACCTACCACAACTAAAAGTGTAAAATAACTTAATTCCGGAAGCTGGTAGCAAAAAATGAAAATTCAAACCCAAAGACACCGACTTTGGAAATTAAAGTTATCTTTAATTTTGTAGTGTTTTTTTTTTGATAACTCATGACCTAAAGAGGTGCCGTAAAGAATATAAATAAAAAATAACAAATATAAGGAAATCTGCAAAACGCAGGTTAAATCTAGTGGAAGAATAAGCTAGTAAAGAACAAAACTATGTATGTCTATGTTAAAATTACCGACAGACGTCAAAGCCAACACTGAAAAAGAAAACAAAAAAAAAACAGAATATTTCTCAAGAAATTACCGTTTTAATACAATAAAAGTCATTAAGAACATTCGTGTTAACATTAAAAATGACAATAAACACTATAATGATGTAGAAATATTAAAAAAACGAGAGGGCTGTGCGTGCTATACATTATAAAAGAATGACAGAGAGAGAAATTGGTTTATCTCATTCATTACTGAGAAAACACGCTGTTGCTTCGTATTGTACCGACAAACGTTGAAAAATGGCAGAACCGAGTTCCCATGAAGTCTAAGATGATATTCATGATAGCTGAGTCGTAACAATTAAACGAAGAATTAGGGGTGGCACGCGAGGGTTTTTATTTTGGTAGTTTGTCTATATCAATTTTCTTTTATTTTATATTTTTGGAAAACTTACTTAAGTCATGTACAATAACAAGAATATGGCCAATTACAACTAGTAATTGGCCATATTCTTGTTCACAAATTCACTCCAATTCACAAATTGTTAATTCAATACTCTTTTTATCGACCCTCAATTAGAAATTAAGTAGGTAAGTCGCAATGCTTGGCAAATCAAACTTATTAATTAGCAAGTACCTACAACATTATTACCAATTTGTAGGTATGTAGCTTATACAGGGCGGCAGGGACATTGACGCATTATTTATAACCATGGATTTAGTACATGATTCTGAAACCCCCTGTGTTGAAATTTTTCATCGATTATTTAAAAAAATATCTGTTGTTTCATAGAAAAGTGCAATCAAAATGTATGAAACAGCAGATTTCTTTTTTAATAACCGACGAAAAATTGCGGTTCAGAATCATGTACTGAATCCATGGTAAGGTAACTGTTTTCGCGTCGATGTCACTGCACGTTTATTACAATAATTATATTTCCTAACCGTAATTATATTTTCTAATCTCCTCCGCGAGTGGGGAGAGCTTAATAAAACTATAGAACCCTGGGCAATGCGCCCTGCTACCATCAGATTATTGACTGACTAATAAGTATTTTGATCGCTGCTTGAGCCAGTAATTCCCTAGCTTGCTTTGGTAGGTATTCTTATAGAGATCAGAAGCTAGTTATTTTTTTTCTACCTCTAGGTAGAATTGTTCAGATAAAAAAAACAGTGGCACTCCGGGAGTGCCGACAGAAATGAAAACTTGAAAAAAAAAATCGGCACCGTGGCAATCAACGCGTTAATGTCTTTTTAATGGTCAAAAGCTGGTGTCATCACGGTATCGCGAAATCAATAGTTTAGTCCCATCTCAAAAATGCCCAACGCGCCTAAAGAAGCTTTCACTTCAAAAACAGAAAAAAATACCCCTCGATTTTTTTACTCAAAAAAGTAAGTAAACAATTTTTTTTCTCTGTGCCCACAACCCTACCAACTAGGTATGGTTTAGAACAAAAAACGCCAGTATAACCGGTAGCGGGCGTGCCACTAATACTAAAGAGGTCGTTACAACAGTGCCCGGTTAAACTTAAACAAAGGTTTACACGTTTCTTGTAAAATTAAAGCGATTTTTATCTATGCAGTAATAAGTCCGTGCTATGGGGAGCACGTGCACTAGTTTTAACGAAGGTTTTTTTGGGTTAGTGGAAGATGAGCGAGATAACGATCGGTTGAGGTGACGGTGGTTTAAGAGGCATGTGTTATGATGAGTTGGCTCGTTAAAGTTAGGTACCTTCAACCTACTCTAAACTGTGGTAACAGGGAAAGACAAAGCTATGTATTTCTTTCTATTATTGTACAAATAGGTAAGTATCTTTCTGAAAATTTCGCATCAACAGCACTATTCTTTCTTTTTTTAGTAACAAAATGATACAATAGACGTGGATATATTTAGTAACCTGTTCCGCTTAGCTATTTCTAAAAAGCCATAAAAACCCTGAAAGAAATTTACACATGACTCTGCGTTCAGCGCTCGGTGTGGCAACACGCCGTGTTTTAGGGTTCGCGACAAGTCAATCGTCATCCTGAGGATGCCTCGTTGCGAGGTGAAAAACGTGTCCATTTGTTTCAGGGTTTTTTATGGCTCTTTAGAAATAGCTAAGCGGAACAGGTTACTAAATATATTCACGTCTATTGGATTTCCGCAAGGTCACGCCTGAATCAATTGACTTACAAAACGATCGTTCCATTTCTATATTTCGCTAAAACAATCAAAGTAACAAGCCCACTTACGTCTCATGGATATCTTTCGTCTAGGGAAGCCATACTAAAACCACACGATAGCCGTGCTTAACACATAAGGGAAAGCTTTGGGATTTCCAGTGAAACACACTGTCCCTTTTTAATTTTGGCATTTTTACTATCTTATATAGGACTTAGATATCACATTAATTACAAACAAAGCCATTGTCAAAAACCGTACTTCAGTAAATCTGCCTAGTCGTTTTTCAATCCCAACTATGTTCGGCTCGGCTTCCAGTCTAACTGAATGCAACTACCAGTATTTTTTTAAATGTCAAAACCATACATGATCATCAAAAATCACTGAAGATGAACAGGTACTAGGCAAGAAGCAACACAAACTTTCCCGAAACCACTTCATATTTTAAACAAGTCATTACCCAACAAGTTACAATAGCAAAAAATAGTAGTTTCATAAACATTATTATATGAAGATGTTCGTTGCACCGTTTTATCTTAATTGCCGTGTGTGGGCAGACGCATACGGTTTCTTAGTAGCGAGTTCACATGATCTTGTCTCGTCTACCCACCTCTTGAAGTATTATGCGCTTCATTTTTGTCTAGTTTTATTCAAAAGGTCACACTTCCTGTGTCACTGTGTTTCCCTGATTTTTTTTGAGATAATTATCATGTTTGGGCGGAATTCTTTGTATTTGAATTTTACGTGAGAAGTTCAAAATTCTCATGGATCATCATGAAAAGTTGTAGAAATAAGTGTTTGAAAATAAACGCAAAAAGAACTACAAAACTAAGTCAGTTATTGGAAAAATTAAGTCCGGAATTTTCCATCAAGTGTTGTTGGAAAACTTAGCCTTCTACTCATATACCTACTCAAAATACCAAACTTTTCTATTCTCTTGCTATAAGTTAGTTTTTCTGCACTATGTTTTTTAGCACTCTTTTCTTAGCACCTACACGTAGGTACAAATATTTTCCCTAAATTAAATACCCAAAAATCAATCTACCTAGCTTTTTCTCAACTATGTTGGGGTCGGCTTTCATTTTAACCGAATGCAGCTGAATACCAGTATTTTACACGGAGCGACTGCCTATCTGACCTCCACAACCCAGTAACTGGATAATACGATATTGATAAGACTGGTTGTCAGACTTTCGGGCTTCTGACGACCCGTAACGACTGTCAAAGATCCACGAATGACAGCTGAAACCAACGGCTTAACGTGCTTTCCGAGGCACGGAACAGTCTCGGTATGTGAAGATGGTCACCCAACCATGGACCAATGCGGGCAAGTGTAGCTTAACCTGATGGATCGACCCATGCGGCTGTTATTACTTAGCCACAAAAATTAAATACCCAAGTGTGGAAAAATCATTTCATTCATACCTACACACATTTTGCCTATAAAGCTAAAATAAAATAAACGAATTTGATCAGAATCAGTTAAAGCAGACGAGAGCCCTGTCGATCGTCAACATTATCGGGAGGCTCCTACGTAGTGTTGGTGATATCGGATTCAACCTTAACTACAACTCTAAGGAATTCCTATTGAAAATAACATTGGAAATGCGAGACTATGTAGAATATTTGACCTAGCAGTTTTATCGTGTTTTGTGTAAACTACTTATATGTGGTACACACGGCTACATATCAAGCTATACATTTCAGTATAAGCTGATCTTGAATTAAATATGATTTTCGTACAATGAGAAGTTAGCTTCTATTGGAAATGTATAGCTTGATATTATAGCCGTGTGTACCTACCACACATGTGAACATATGTAATACCTATGTGTAATACCAACGTAAAATTGTTTATTTTCAGCAATGGCTTGGAATAAAGTTCTACAATTAAATATGATCTTCATTATCACCATTTTAGCCAAAAAACGTTCACTGTTTTATATGACCTCATAAATGATAAATGATTTTATTTCTGTAAATAGGTTTGTACAAACACTTTTACACGTCAATCATATTTTAAAAACTAGATGAGGTCGATCACCCAAGCACCGCCGCTTCAACCGTTCCTGTGCTTTTCCATCTGCTCGCGGAACAGATGGCCGATGGGGCCGAAAGGTAGACGTAGCGTTGGAAGGCCTCCCACAAGGTGTACCGAGGACATGGCGCAGGAATACGATCCTACATGAAGAAAATTTTGGATGGTCTGAAATTGGCCCATACCTTCATTATATTAATTGTTAAACTTTGTGGACTTTGGTTCAAACGAAATAATTTTAAACTGTTAGGAGATAGACTCATTCCGATGAAACGCTCGTAAAATACCGATATGGTAGGCTAATATAATAGTAAGTTTTGCAAGGTTTAGCGAAAAACCAATCCACATTTCTTTGGCACTGAAGTGGGCAGCTCCTCCTAATCCAAGTCACAATAAGTCCGCCGCATTTAAGTCCGCCTCTATACATTTGTGTGCTTAAAGTATTAAATAAATAAATAAGTACGATACGATATTAACAAAAAAAAAAAACTAAATAATAACAACCCAATTCACAATTACCTAATTTTCACCTCCCCACTTAACCCTAAAAAGCTGACGGCGGTCTCGAAGCGGTATAGAGTGAAACTTATTATACGAATTGCAAATTCTTTTCCTATATGATGTCGGGTGCGACTCGATAGCCGACGGGACCCAAATGTTTTTAAGAATATTGCAAATGTCTCGCGAACCGCTGACTGGGGACGATCGATGTTAAAGGATTGCCTACGCTTTTAGATCGTGAGGGGCGTGGTGGATTCAATCTCCAATTTATTTGGTTTGGTATAATGTATTGTGGTTAAAGGGTTAGTGCCAAGTGATCGTCACGTGGAAGATTGGACGTAATGTGGTTGATATGGACTTGAATGATAGGTGAAGAGCATACCTACCTATTATTATAGGTCAATCAACAACAATGAAAAAAGCGGTTCAAAGAATGCTCACATTTCGATCTAATACCACAAATTACTCAACCCAATCATCAAATTACCAAATTCTTAAATCACAATAAAATCAACCCCATTGTCGGGATCAAAGACAACGAAACTTTGTATTACCATTGTTACGAAACGGCTGCCATCCCGAATTCTATCACAATCGTAATTAATACAGCTCTGGAGTCGGAAATATCTCTCCATCAAACTCGAAGGATCCACAAAGGCAATCAGAAAGTACAAAAGTACCGTACTGGAAATTAAACTGCGCAAATTCAACCCCACTCCTGCATACCGGGGATATTTGGTACAAGTGGCAAAATTACGCCCTACCCTTGCCTTTTAACCCTTCTTGTCATTTGCGAAGAACAAATTAATCATCATCATTTATATGCAGCACCAGTAGTCAGATTTGTTTCTCCGATTATGTCACCCCCGCTTGTTAGTATAGGGGCGGGTTGGAACAGATTTTAGAGGACGTGTTTTAGTATTTTACGAGTCTTAATCATTGTTGGGTATTAAGTTCTTATGGTAGGGTTGTGAGTTCTGCTTCTGATTTATGATGATACTTTTGGTAATTAATACTCGGTCATTAAACGTTTTCTTATTACAATTATCTTGATTGAAATAAATTAACACATTGCCATCAAAATTGGTGGTGCATAATTTTATGTAACATTTAGTATATTATTATGAGCGTCATTGAATTGTATGTTGATCATACACAGTTCTAAACATAGTCTTCTTCCCATAAATAAGCCTATTTTTTAAAGAGGCTGAGTTAATTGATTGGTTCATGTCACTTCTTACCATTTTCGTAAAAATAGATTCAAATACAACATGTAGTAATAATTGTTACAACACGCGGGACTAAAAATAATACTAAGGTAGGTACTAATAAATCATTCTTAACAAATCTCCGCGCCATTCTGTCCTACCCCGTGTCAAACATGCCTAAAGGTCGTCGTTGAGTGGGCAGCGTCAATTATTACGTTCATTTGGATTTAGCACAGCGGGCATTTTCGACCCACTCCCGCAGGGAAAGGGTTGGGGCACGTGACGAATGTCCACTCGCAATGTATTTGTTAGTTGTGTAATGAATTTGTTTTAAATATCATTAGTAGGACGATACAGTTGTATTTTTTGAAGACGATAATGTTAGAAAAATATTGATGACATTTTTACCCATATTTTTCTTTACCTTTCAAGTTTTTCTGAAAAAGTGAAAATAAATGTCTATTCTTGATGTTCTTTCATGAATACGATGGAGGTTTTGCATGATTGAAGTGGTATACGCTATTGGTTATGGGGTAATAGACATTTTTCTACCTTGTGACCAAGAAATGTTAGTAAGAAATTGTAAAAATGTATATGTGGTTAAGCTTGGCTTCAATAAGAATGAAGAATCAAATGGAAGCCGACATTTTGAGCTGAAATTACTGCTCTTGAAGTTGATGACTTTAAATAAAAAGAAAACCTATTTTTAATTACTAATATTTATAAAGAGTAAGGGCAAATATTTGTGAGTTTGTATGTAGGGGTTAATTTTCAAAACGACTGATCAGATTTTGAAAATTCGTTCACTAACGGGAAGCTACAGTATTGCCCAGTATCATAGGCTATATTTTATGTTAAAACAAGAAATTTCACGTAGGCGAAGTCGCGGGTAGAAGCCAGTTAATAATAAAAAAAATTACATTCCACAAATCCTTCGGATAAAAATACATCAGTTATGAAATCTCAGTCAATATTTTAGACAAACTTCCTTTCAAAGGTTTAGGTTTTAATTCACGAACAGCTCAGCTATCAAATGACGAAGTTTCCTTTATAAATAGCGAAAGTTTTCGCCGGTTCATTAGTTCTTCCCCTCTGAAGTAAAGTAAAGAGTCACTCGAAGAAGATTGAGCAAGATTGCAATGTTTACTCTGTTTCTAATATCGATGGATTAACGACACCCTGTATAAAATTAAAGTTGAAAGTTTATGGCGTTACTGATGAAAATACTGTGAGAAGTTTTTCAGTGGTAAACTGAGGAAAAGGGTTCCTGTTTACTTAATTAATAGAGCAATAGATATATTATTTCACATAGATATGTTAAGGTTTAGAGCAAATAGATATATTATATCACGGTCTTAAATTATAAGATAGGTATTTGTAGTTTGTTGTAAGACGAGTTTTCTTTTTTCAATTTTAGTTTTCATCGGAAAATGGAAAGGGCGCATTGCCTTTTCAATTTTTCGATAACAACTAAAAATAAAAAATAAAAAAACTGCTGTGAGAAGTTTTTCAGTCGAAAACTGAAGAAAAGCGTTCCTGTTTTCTTAAAGAGCAATAGATATATTATGTCACGGTCTTAAATTATAAGATAGGTATTTGTATTTTATTTTAAGATGTGTTTTTTTTTTTTCAATTTTAGTGGTCATCGGAAAATGGAAAGGGCGCGTTGCCTTTGCAATTTTCAATAACAACTAAAAATGTTAAAAAAAAACTTTAGCGATTTTAGTGTTGTGTTTAAGGCTATTCTGTGACTGATTGGTTTGCATTATAATCAACTGAATGCAAATTTGATCATTCTTTTTAAAATATATGACTTAAGAAATTGACGTAAGATTTCTGTCGGGAGTTTTCAAAACAATTTCGGATGTAACAATGTTTGTTAATATAAAATTTATTACCGAAAGCAAAAATTATTCGTTCCTATTGTTCCTCACTAAAGACATCTGACCCGAACAATACCTTCATAATTTACTTTTCGATGCATCCCTGTTCTATACGGCAGATAAAGTCGTGATAACAAATGGTAACTAAAATAATAAAATAAAGCCGCGGCTGTGTGCACCAAGCGACATATTTCATTAATAAAGGCAAAACAAATAACAAAACATCATACGGACTCACTTCGCAGTGTCCATACGTTACTGAGATAAAACAAAAGATTCGAGACCCGTTGAATTTATGCGTTATCGAACTCTGTTTGATGCTAGGGTCCGAACAATGGGCGATCGTGGCGCCCCATGCGGCGAGGGGTGGCACTACGGGACAGTGGCCGCGCTGCCACCTAGCGGCATCTATTATTGAGTAGTGAGAACTATCGCCTATTGTTAGCAAACGTAAGCTCAGGTGAGAAAGGTTACCTGCAAATAAATGGAGGTATTTTATCGTTTTCTTAAGATGACATAAAGATTTAGACATATAAGCGCAAATAATGTCCAACCGACCATAATGCTGAACAATTTATGTTAGATAAATAATTTTATTGACATTTCGAGATTGTAAAGTATTGCATGGCACAATGTGAAAAGTTTAATTTGGAACAAAAAGTTAAACAAGAAGAATAAATTCAATGGAAAAGCGAAGAATTTTGCCAAAAATATTCATAAGCTGTCATCAGACGACTGGACCTACGCCAGATGCGGCAAACCGACGACAAAATATTTCGCTGCAAAATACTTACTCAAGCAAATCACCCCTCCGCTCTTTAAAATCACTCCGGAGAAATTGAGCGACAATTCATAAGAAGTTTAATGTATGATTGGCGTTCTTCATGGCCAATTTATTGAATAGAACGCTGTTTTGGAATGACGAAGTAATAAGAAAACCGTAATTATGAATGAATATAATTTACGTAAATAAGGTTCTGCCACAAAACCATAATTTGCATATTTGCACAAACAAAAACAATTAATGTTATTAACATCCAGTTATAGTTAAATGTGCATCAAATCTTCTTTATTGCTATGTAAGAAATAGTGCTCACTTCCGCATATTTTCCTAAACGCGCCATTACTTTAAGTCACTGGCTGGTTGTGCGGTTATTTATGCCTCGCATTAAAAACAAAATGATATGCCTTCGCCGCTGAAAATCTAAAAAGAATAAGCAATAAAACGATAAAACCCAAATCTGATACATACTAGGGCCCAGTCTCCCGCAGGGCGTAAGAAAGAGACGGAATTATACATCGGCGAAATGAATTCGATGCTACTGTTTCATCTCTCACCTCTATCGGTTGGCGATCTCTGAACTGTCCTAACTCATGCGTACAATAAACGCGACTTTCAACCCTAACGCCACTGAATAGAGCACCACTATCGAATGCAGATTACAACAAATGGATTTGAGATTAATATAGTACGAGTGCCACCCCCGCCTCATACCACCCCATTCGGCGTTCAGCATTCAAATAGGAATCGAATGGATGACCAAAACATAATATCGTTGGAAGATTCAACCGCCATAAATCAAATGAGAAATAATCTGTTTCGGAACGAGATAGTCGCCGATGGCGTGCCACCATAAAAACGCAAAACGTTTTGTCTGATTGAAATCGTTACGGCGGCTTTTTTCGTGGTGCTATTTCCTTTTTATTTTCCTTGATGTATAATCAATGTGTTAACGGATGGCCGCCAACTGAGGGCTTGGAGAGTAGATTTGCTACACAAAAGATTCTGATATTGAGTTTGAAAGTAGTTTTTCTTTTCGTTATTTTATGTTAATGGCACTTTCGGTGGCGCTCGGTAATGGTTTGTGCAAATAAATGTCGCACTTTACTCCCGGACACATGGGACGCTTTACACATTGCTGTTGTTTATGACACACGTGTGCGTTTTAATGTTTAATAATTTCATAAATAACAACGATTTTAGAGTCTTTCAGTGTAAAAAGTAAGGCATTTGGACCATCCAATTGCAGAGGATTCACTGTTATGCGTATATGTGGTCGCCATTACATAATCTCTTGCCATTTTATAATTTTTCTGTCAATGGTCGTAGTAAAAGATACAAATAGACTAGCAATAATCAATATTGTCGTACCCATGAAGTTATGGTGCAACCGCCTCTGCGTCTTCAACATGTTGAAGTCGAGTTAGGAAGATTAGTCGTAGAAATGGCTAAAAGATACAACAGATGGACTATTGACATAAAAAGGTCTAATAATTATAAAAATAATAATCTACAAAGAAACTCAATAAATTATAGATCAATAAAACTTTTCCACTCGATAGAAATCTCTTACATTCCAAAATAACTTACCTAAGAAGCTTTGTGAGTCCTAAACCTATTTATAAGGACGACATTCAAATACTAAAAGATTATTTTTACGGACCAATGTACAAAGGTTTAAGGTACAATCATAAAACTTGTTCGATAAATCCTAATAACTTGAACACAAGTACTTACGTACATATCAAATTTCATATTTTTAATACATCCGATCTTAAGTTACGTTGCCAGAGTTGCCAGTCCAGATAACAAGAAATCGTATGGCCACAAAACAAATTTCATTAAGTTAAACGATACGCGTCGATTATAATCTAAAATTTACGATAAAATACTTAGCAGATTGCGCCACATGCGGTCAACCTGTCTCATAACCATGGCACATGCCATGCTTACCTTCCACAATTATTACGGCGTAAACATAAAAAACACTTTAAAGAATTTCACTCGACAACACTCAAACTTGAACCCAAATTCACTATATTTAAAGTTCGAATTTCACTGGGTTTGCATTCTCTGGTTCCGACCATCTGTTCCGGATGATAACTATCAAAAAATTAACAATTTGTTTAATGTAAATGAAGCGAGGTCAAACTGTCGATAAATTATTAGGACGCACACCGATTCCTTTAGACTTTTATGCTTACCGAATGTCACCTTTCCTGGCACAGTGTTTGCTTATCGGTACAATCGGGGAACGAATTTTAATAGCAGCGCTTTTTATTTGTGATCATGTCAAACAGCTGTTGATTTGTATTTTTAAGAGTAAAAGTAACGTTTTAATGTTTATCTTCATGCAAAAAATGAGCCATGAAATTAATTGTTTTTTCATAATTTTAGTTAAGCCTAAAGAAACTGAAAAGAGGTAATTTCTCTTTTCGTGCAACTGAGTCGTTTGATCTTGAAAATTTCAATATAAACGGCATTAGGTATAATTGATTTGTTTAGATAAGTTAAGTTGTATCTATGACAACAATTTGTTAGCAGAAATTAAAAAAGTAACCTTCTAAATAGCAAAAACAAATTTACGCAATACCCGAGCCTTATAACTCCAACATAAATACAGATAATTTTGTTGAACAAACTCGTTTACACAAGCTGTAAAAAATACTTAATTTTCAAATTTATTGCACCAAGTTTGTTAGTAAAATTTGTGGATTGCGTTCGTGATCACTCTTCATTTAGGTGTCATTAACAAAATGATATATTACGGCAAATAAAAAAAAGGCAAATTAACCAACATTGAGCTCCAAATAGACAATCGCATGTTGACAAGTAATTATCAAAACCGTTTTCTTCCAAACTTTTTTTACAGTTTCGTGACTGCTTAAGTAATAAATCTTTGCCTAATGAGATATTTATGCGAGCCGAGTCTTCCTGTCTACTATTAATCCTTCGCTTGTAATAAAAAACTGTGCAGTTTCATCAATATCGGTTCTGTTAGGCACTGCCGAGTAGATGACAAATCGTTTTAATAAAATATCTGACTTTTATTTTTAAAGACTAACATAAGACCCTGACATAATAATTTTTACTTCATTGAATAAAGTGAAAGAGAAAAAGGCATAACGACTGAGATTTTTCATATTTTTAAAGGTCTGAACTAACTGTTATAAATATAAAGTAATGTGTCATGTTTTGTAATGAGACTGTACATTAAATGCCTATCAGATATAACATTAATAAGCAAATTTTTTTTAAAGAAACAGTTAGTGAAAGTGTCAAAAGAAATTTTAACATAATTTTCAATTAAAAACGCATAAAACCTAAGCTTTAACCTTATTCTAATTTAGCTCATTAATTATTAAAATTATTGCTTTGAAAATTAAATGTGATATTAGTATAAAATTAATGTAATATCCGCCATTACAATGTTTTTTAAAAACAAGCATTTTAAAATATTCATCACGTTTTTTTAAACACGCAATTTTTTTGTTACTCTATTTAAGATCTTAAAGTGATAATTATTCATTGACTTTAAACGGTACTTAATGGTTAACAAGAAGGTTTAAAATGATAGTTAATGTAACGTTAGGGTGCATTTAATTAACATAAAACATAGGCAGTTAATTGGCGTGTAATTACCGTTTAGTTAACTATAACTCAAATAGATAAACATCGGAATAGATAAGTTTCATCACTGTTGTTAAAAGCATGAGTCATTTTCATCGGCTTTTTTACCGTTTTTATAGCTTTAATTGAATGGTAATTGTACGCTCGGGTCGATTGAAGGTTAAGCTACGCCTGCCGTGGTCGTTCGTGGATGGGTGGCCATCCATTACAAATCAAGACCCCGCCGTGCCTCGGAAAGCGCGTTAAGACGTTAGTCCTAGCTGTTATTAGTCGTTAGTACCATGGGGTATCGTGTTACCCAGTATCTGGGTTGTGAGGGTCAGATAGGCAGTCTCTTCATGTAAAATACTGGTATTCAGCTGCAGCTGGTGGTTATATTATACTTATTTGTTTATTGTTAAATAAGTGCGTATATTGTGCTTATCTATTCATGCATTCACTTAAACTTTGTTGTTTATTACCTCCTAGTTTGTATTTGAACAGAAACTTTTAATGAATGTGAGCGAATATCTAAACTTATATTCATTATAAGTAATAATAATAATACCAATCTATTATCATCCCACTGCAGAGCAAAGGCATCTTCTCATACAGAGAAGACACGAACATTGATCACCACGCCTGCTCAAGACGGGATTTCAATGTTATCTATACTTCTAGTCTAGATCTATACTAATTTTATTAAGACGAAAGATTTGTATTTTTGTATGTAACGAATAAACTTAAAAACTACTGGACCGATTTGAAAAATTCTTTCAACAATGGATAGTTACATTATCAGCGAGTAACATAGGCTATATTTTATCCCCGTACTCTCACGGGAACGGGAACTACGCGGGTGAAACCGCGTGACGTCCGCTAGTATTAACTATAAGTCCAGGTCTCCTCATCATGTTTTTCCTTCACCGATGTTACTAATGTCCAAGATAAACTCAGAAAGTACATATGAATTTAAATAGTCACAGTGGTATTTGCTCGAATTTGAACCCACAACCTCGTGCACGAGAGGCGAAGCCTTAACCACTGGGGCAACACGACAACACACAAAATTAATTATTTAGGTTAATAATGATCAGACCAAAGTAATATTCATTTCTTGACAGGCATAAACTTCTTATAATTTACAGGATTTTGTTCCTACCAGTAAAGACGAGTCTTTTCAAGTTTACAGGAAACTACTATACCTACATTTCAAGATAAAGAAGTAGGACTAATCCTAACATAACGCAGAATTCAATCGATTAACTTCGCCAGAAAGGAGTCATAGAAATTAGTAGACTTAGGGCGAATTTCACCAATAAAACTGAACACGATCAGCACAGCGTCCAAGAGCCGTTAGTTTCATTACCTACTGTTATGGAATATTAACATTAACAGCTTTCGGTCACGGTTGAATCGTGTTCTTTTATTAGTAACTAGCTTCTGTCCGCAATTTCGGCCGCGAGTCTTTAACCTTTCTCAAGAAATAAGCTATCCAACGCAAAAATATTTTTTCAAATCCGATTGGTAGTTCCGGAGATTAACCCCTTTATACAAACTTACAAACAAACAAATAAATGTTACCTCTATAAATTATAAAGAGGTAAAATTTGTTTGTTTATTATATTATATTATATTACTATGGATATTCGGTCTTACTGTTTTAGGTTCTACCGTAAGGGATCTCGCGCACTAGACGGCCACAACTCCAGCTAGTCGTGGCCATCTAGTGGTATTTATGGTCTACGGCTAGTTGGCTAATGCGACCAAGGGCGCGATTCATATCGGTTTCTATTGTTTACCTGGTCGCTGTGACCACTGATCGTGGTCGTGGCCGTCTAGTGCACGAGATCTCTTATAGTTTACCAATCTAAAAACTGAGGCCCATAATTGGAAACGTTTTCTACACTTTAACAAAAACGCTGACGGCTTACCTGATGTAAAGTGTTGTGGTGGATCTTGAACACACAAAACATCAAAAGGATACTTAATTAATGGGAAACCATGTTAGTAATATTTGATCTAGCGCCTTGTACGTTGGTCTTGAGGTCACAAGCGAGACTGAAGTCCTGGGTTCGATTCCCAGATCAGGCAAAGTGTGATTATTTTTTTCCGTCAGGAATTTCTCAGTAGCAGTGTGATTACATGGGACTTAAACATAACTGGCGAATTGTGGGTGTACTTAGGTTCACCTTTGTCTTACCCTTCGGGGATAATCGGCGGCGTGATATTATGTTATGTTATCAATACCTGTTATACTATAAACTTCAGACCTTTTTACGCAAAATGTCATAATCAACAAAATGAACAAAACACAAAAACAGATTCCCATGAATATTTTAATCACACATATAAACGGTTTAATATCAAAGGCCAATCGACATTCCCGTACTCATTGGAGCAAACTTCCTCAAATTAACATAAGCGTTTAACAAGAACAAATAGATGTAGCGATAAGCACGATAGCCACGTAATGTAGGCTATTCATTACTGTAATTAACACTTCGGTCTATAAATTAATAGTGTAGTCTGCTGTGACGGGCGCGCCTTGTATGTTGTGCATTTTTTTTTGTTATCAAGACGGATTTTGGAAATATTCTTTGCATAATGTGGTGATCTAATTTTGGAAAGTTTATTGCCTTTCGATAGCTTTGTTATAAAATATTTACTTAAATGTTCTAATTGAATATTTTTTTCCATCAAACTGCCCAGGATGTTTTTACCACCTTGCTTAGCATGACTACAATAGAAACGGGTTTTGTCGACGGAAGAATAGAAAAAATTACAGATAAACAATCACAATCTGTCATTTTGTCTATTCTTCCGTCGACAAAACCCGTAGAAAACCCTAGACAAAATCAAACTAGTTTCTAATTTAATTGTAAAATTTATTATGTTTGTTAAATGACATTAATTTTACATTCTGTGATTATTTCCTCGCATACTGACTAAAAAAATACTATTAATAATAGTTTTTTTTTTGGAAAATCGTCTACTTTTACAATGTTTGTAAATATGGGAGCACCATGTTTATATCACTTAATTAATTTATCTGTCGGTGCTCCATTTTTTATTCTTTTTACCTATTGTGGTATGGTAATTTTATTTTATTCTCGGTTCATCGTCTTCACATATAATTATTTAACTAATGTAGGTACCTATACAAAATATTGTAAAACATTTTAAAAGAGTAACGGTGGAGTTTCTTGCCCATTCTTCTTCATACGAAAACTACCTTTTTGAAGGGGCAACTAGAATCAATTCTATTATTTTGTAACTTGATGTTCAAAAGTACCATAAAAGGGTCTGTTTGAAATAAATTATTTGAGTTTAACTCATTTATTGCCTTAAGTTACTAGTTACGAACGACTGCCTCATTGGTCTAGTCGTCACAAGCACTACTGCTGAGCATGAGGTCCCGGCTTCGATTCCCAGGTCGGGCATAGTATCATTGGGTTTTCCATTAAAAATTCCTCAGTAACAGCCCAGAGTCTGGATTTGTGCCCAGTTGATGGCAATAGGCGCGTCCCCTATATCATGGGACTTAAAAATACCTGGTGAAATATGGGTGTGCCCATTATAGGTTAGCTCTGCTTAACCCTACGACGAAAAACAAGCGTGAAATTATCTTATGTATTGTTATTGTCCCGGCAGCTTTGTCACACTCCCCAGAAAGATGCTCCAACGACATAGATCCTATACCTTCAATCCTCAGCGCCAAGTTTTTCTTGAGGTGTCACTCCAACTGGTGAAGGTCAATCAGCTCACACAGTTTGTTTGTTCCTCACGAGAAGAAACTGTTCAGTGGTGCACATGTGGTTTCCCTGGTACCTCATTTACGGCATAATTATGTAAGAGTCTATTAACTGTTCCCAAATTACTATGCTTATTTATTACATTCGTTCTTGAAATATTCATCCTATTATTTGACATTATATACCTACGATTTAATTTGAACTCTTTATTAGTGGTTTCTGTGGACATGATTATTATTACAGTTGTAATAACAATCATTTAATTGCGTTTTATAAAATAGCTTTTTATTTTTATTATTTATCTTTTGTATAGATTCCTTTCTATTTTGTGAATGTGAGAACGCTGTAGGCTTAGTGGACTGTAGATCTGTTGACGATTTTCTATTTCGTTAAGTACCTGGTACTTATTGAAAGACCTACACTGTCCCCCCATACCTAGTAACACTGTTATTTGAAAGTATTGTAAAAGCCAATTATCTTAAAAAGAGTAACCGTGGAGTTTATTGCCGGCTCTTCTCCATAGGAAACGACCAATTGGAACCGTGCTCCTAGCTTCTGGCGTTTCATAAGTGCCCTTGTAGGTTTATGAGAAATAAAATATTTTGAATTTGATTTGTGATCTTAGTTCATTGCTTGATGTCACTACCAGATATTTTCCTACGACCAGCACCAATTACATTCGCAGCTGGTGCTGGCAGTAGGAACAAAGTAATACGTATTTTTTGCCCTATTTATGCCAGATCTGGTCTCTCCTCTGCCCATGAATAAACTTAATGAAAAACATGATCATGTTGCTTCTTTTTCTTTTCGTGAGGTTGGTGAATAACCTGGTGTCAGAATTTTAAAGCCACCCATAGGCCTTGGCTTCACATGCCGTAGAGAAATATCTCTCAGGCATGCCGGTTTTCTAACGATGTTTTCCTTCACCGTTTTTGAAGCAAGTGATAATTTTAAGATACGCACATGAATCCGAAAAGTTAGATTTACGTGCCTTGGGTTCGAAGTCGAGACCTAGGACTTGGCAGTCTGACGGTCACACCACTAGGCTATCACTGCCACTTCAGTTCAATTTCACTCATTAACTGCATACCTAAATGACAACACTTAGCACGTGGTAACAGTTTAAAAAAACACTTGCTAAGTACTGCATCATCAACTTGATAATTATACAGTAGTCGCTTCCACCCATTACTCCCTCAGAAAAGGTAATGTCAATTTATAAAACAGCTGTAATGCGGTAACCAGAAAAAGAAAGTAAGCAACTAAGTATGAGAATTAACTACATAAAAATTCAACAAAAAAAAAAGGTAAATTTATTCATCGTTGACAGGAAGCTATAAAATAGGTTTTCGACTTGACCACATGGCTCGAATGGCGGCCATTGCTCACATATTTGTCGCTTGTCAGATAATTAATTAACAAAGTAAATATTTTGAGAGCTTAAGATATCGATAAATAATGTCTTAAACATGCTTTGATGATTAGATAAGAGAATTAGTTTGATCGGAATATCTTTGTTAAATTATTGCATAGAGAATATTTTTTCGATGGATTCTTTGAATTCTTTTACAATCTGTTCTTGAATTTTGGATTCCTGACAAATAGGTAGTAAGCGGAAAATGGGTTGTATTTGTTGTTTCAAGAAGATGGTCGACAGTCAATAGTGCTAATTTGATCAACGTGTGGGATGAAACTAAAATCAGGAAAAGAAGGTCTGCAAAAATTGGATCAGAAAATTATCAAAGCTTTAATCTAGCGATAGACGTAAATTTCGAAGAGACACTTCGTCTACCACCAACTCAAGAAGTATTTTTAGTTAGTCTGTACTTTACAAGTCTCATCTGCTTAATAAATCTAAAATCCAATTTTATAATTCCGAGTTCCGAATTTGAAATACAAAGACAGAAGTTCTCATAATTTATGTCTAATTAATATTACAAGAACCATCTGTACCAACCCTCATCAGGACACCGAATTACAAGATGGCGGGTATAAATCCAAAAATAAAATCCTCTTTGGACCAAACTCAGGTAATTTATTGTGGTACTGCGAATAATCACAGAGGTGTCGTATAAATCGTGGACCATTTGTAAAATAGGAATTACGATTCGCCTTCGAGACCATTGTCACCCCTCTCTATCCTATAGATAAGTACTTTAATAGGTATATGTCGGAAGTCAGGTAGTTAGAAACGAATATTCTGTGGATCATTTAATTAGGTTAAAATTTGGATCAAAATTTAAATTGGTCCTTAGGTCATTAGGACCAAATATGAAAAGACAAAAATGATGATTGATTGGCAGATATCGTTAGTGATTAAGTTGTAATAAAATTAAAGAAACAAATTTCATGAAAATTACTAAAAATTGTTATATTAAGATACAAAATTTTAAGACGTGTCTTTTATCTAAATAAAATGTTTTATTCAATTAAGTTTCCTTAAAATCGTTTTTTCCGAGGACGAGGAAACATAATTCCTTGCTGTTTTCGACCTGAAATTAGTAATCCCATATCGGCAAATGTTTTATAGCTTTGATTAATTTCAATCTGAATCTGCCTAGCCTTTTGCCAACTATGTTGGGGTCGGCTTCCAGTCTAACCGGATGCAGCTAAATACCAGTACAGTTACGGATCGTCAGAAGCCCAAAAGTCTGACAACGTATCGTATTACCCAGTAACTGGGTTGTGGAGGTCAGATAGGTAGTCGCTCCATGTAAAATACAGGTATTCTGCTTTGATTAATTTGACAGTAACTCTAATAATCTTACAGACTTATTTTATGAGTTTCAGAAAAACAACAAGTTTCATCGTTTTAACATGTGGTTCACATTTTAGGCTTCTTCCAGCCCTTGTTATTATTGTGACATAATACACAATTGATAAAAAAAAACGGTGGCACTCCAGTAGTGCTGACAGAAGTCAAAACTTGAAAAAAAAAAAAATCGGCACCGCGGTAATCAACGCGTTGATGTCTTTTTAATGGTCAAAAGCTGATGTCATCACGGTGTCACGAAATCAATGGTTTAGTCCCATCTCAAATGCCACTACAAAAAAGCTGCTTCCACGAACTTCTAACATTAGAATCTCAGTAACGTAAGCTGTCTCCTCAAAAATTCCGCTGTACATATCACCTTTATTTTACTAACTCGCCAGATTTATGCTGATACCTACTTACATAAAACCTTCACAAAATCATGTCAGGGGAGAGGAAATTTTCTAATAAACGTGTCATGCACTCGACGCACGAGTTTCAACCGAAAATACACGACGCCGACCGACGTATCGTCGTGTATTTCTGTGGAATTTTTAATAGTCGCACCCCTTCTTGCGTCACCGCCTAATGTATTTGGAATCTGTCTCGAAGCTTTATCTATTGGAAATGGCTGTTTGGAACTACTGTTGGCCTTACCAACTACTTTTAACTACGAGTAATAAATCCAGTGTAAGGCTGGCTAGGAGCTCTGCAACTCTGCATAGCGAGGAGAGCGGTGTGAAATAGCCACTTTGATTTACTGGTTATTTTTGTGTTATTGCTGTTTCGAGTTTTCGGGTGGACGTTAGCTTTTGGGGCATTGTCTTTTTTGAAAAAGGAATCATTAAAGTCTTATGGAATGTCATTTGTGTATTGAAAAGTATTGATTATGATTCTACCCGACCTTTACATTACTTGTGTGCTTCAAAATAGCCCGTCAAGAAAAACTCGTTGTAGCATTTCAGTTTAGATAATTGAGACTTAATCTGCATCTTAAAGCAATTTACTTACAAAGCAGACGAATAATTTAAACAACAAACTAAAAACATCATAAAATAAACTTGCCAGCTAATTCTTATTTCAGCCATAAAAGGAAAATTGTTTCTTCCAAGTGCTTGCATAATTAAAATTTAAACGTATTGTCCATTCTAGCCCGACTTCCCCATAGCAGTGTATCGCAGACTGGGGCTTTATACGAATCTCTCCTCTCCACGAAAATGCACATTAATATTAAATGGCTTGGAAATGCTGCGTCGTGGGGGTGGGGGGAAGTAGGGGGTGAGGTAGGTGCAATAAAAAAGCAAACGGGCGTCGATGATACACCGAAGGTGGTTCGAGACTCAGTTGTTTTTTATTGTTTCAACAATGATGCAAATTTTCTTTAGGTACTTCCTTATTGATGAATGTGGAATGAAGATATTGCTATGGATCGTTAAAGTGGCGTGGGAAATTGTATGCAAATGTTGTATGTATCTTCGAGAGAGCGTGATAGAGACTTTTCCAAGTCCTTAACATCATGACTGTAATCCCAAAAGGGTTAGGCAGTGTATGTTAAAGTCCTATGTAGTTAATAGGGGGCAACAACCGGGCATAAATTCAGACTCCGGGCTGCTAGTGAGAAATTGAGTCCTTGTTCTATCAACTCTTCATGTAAAACACCTGACACATACATTTAGACAGAAAAATGTTTTTTCAACCACCGGAAAAAAACTGATACATACAGCTACCCATTTATCTTCCATTCCCGTGTTTTATATCGTTATTCTCATGTCACATACCAACAAACGATTTAACTCAGAAGCGTGCAACTATCAACTCTGAAAATGTCAACCGAGCCATTTCCCTTACAAAGCTTGCCGTACGTGTTTTCCTTATATTAACTACGTAACACTATTCCCCCTTTCTCCCTACCCCCCACTAGTTACAGCATCCAATAAGAGATGGCGCCCGAACAAAACTAGCGGCAGTGCTCTCTCTCGCAAGCAATTTACTCCTTACACTAATTAAAAGAGCGAGCGAGAAATGCCACGCCCACCACCGAGAACAAACACAAGAGGGGATCGCACCCGCCAATCGGAAAGCTTGATTATTTGTAATTAGAACGACCCGCTCTTCCTTTCGCCAAGATGACCAATGGGATTTTGTATTTAGCTGCATTATTCTGTCGTCAAAAGGAATTTCTGTTAGTAATTTAATTAAAATTTTCCACGATTGTGAAACGTTCTCATTTGTTGAGAGCAATCAGAGTTGCGAAATGGGCGTTATGTTCTTAGATTCGACCGAATTACTTTTTACGGTCCCTGGCGCCGGCGTTTTCTTTAATTGATGGTGGTACAGTCATTTACAGCGGTAATTTAAAATCCCGCTTTTACGGTTTTTTTCGAGATTACTTTTTTTGTGTTTTTATAGATGGACTAAATTTATGTTTAAGTAGTAGTTTAGGTATCTTTTTGTTAAAGAATAAACTGATGGAAAAAACGAAGGTATTCGAAAATTATCTTAGCATGGAAACTCTGTCCAACAATATCGCTGGGAAACGCTTTAATATTAAAAACTACCCCGCAATCAAAACCGAGAACTTTTACAGAGCTCATAATGAAACAAGAAAATAAAACCTACAAAAGAATTCTGCACAGCTATAGCTGAACAAAAACTTTCTCATCCCGCGAACATTGGAACAGCACAATCATTCAACTAGGAAGAATCAACCGGTCACAATGAACGGACCAACTTTTAGCTGCCAGTTTGCATATAGAGATAAAAGTGGGGAATATTAATGTGAATCGCCCCGGCTCCCTCCCCCCTTTTCTTGTGGGTGTAGGGGGGTGGGAGGGGGGTACTTTCTTCCACGGAGGACCACGGGACAGTCGTGATTTTAATTATATTGCGACGTGAGACGAGAGTTATAGCTCCTACAGAACTTACCAATTTAAGATGTTATGTTTACGTGTCTCTGATTTGAGTGGATGGCGCGACTTGTTTTGATAATAAATTAGTGTTATTATTGGTTTAATTAATTGGATGATTGTTACTTTTTTATTTATAGGATTGTTAAATGCCTTGTATGTTATATTAAAGATCCTTTCAGACCTTGTATTTGTAATTACTTGAATGTTTTTAATTAAGGTTAGAGTAGGGGTAATATTTAATGCTCCTTAAACTCTTTTGCCTTTCTTTATTTTAATTATAATTATAAACGAAACAAACTAACCTCATTTTAAATCACTAGGTAGATCGACACAACTCACAAGTTGTATAAATCTTATCGCAATCAATCATTTAGCTGAACACTGTCTCTTGAGATACAGGTAACCCTAGTTTAAGAGGCAGGGCTCACGAATTATATTGTCTACAGATTTCTGCAGCATTATTTATTATTTGCTCTGTACTTACATCCTACCACTAGCTGTTAATAATACCCTTTTGTTAACAAGTTATTTAAAGTCTGTAACCTGTTTTTGGAAATAAATAAATTTTATTATTATTATTATTATTATTATTTATAAAAAAGTCTGATTAAATTTGTATAAATCTGGAACGTTTCGAGCGTAGACGCGTCATTTCCCCGCAACTTTTAGACGACAACTGAAAATAACCTATCTTTACATAGACATTAACAGTAAAAATTATTGTAAACCAATAGTTAAAAAAAGCAATAGGTTTTTATTATTTATTATGATGTTAAAGAATTTGAAGATCCATTCACTCTTAACAGGAAAATAACGATAAAGGTAACAAAAAAAAAAAAAAAAATACTTTCCTTCCGACAATGCTTTTATTCGAAACGCCATCAATCCTACAGATTCAATACATCACACGATTTATCTCATAAAATACGTAGATAAGCAACGAAAAAACTAGAAAAGTTACAACAATGGGGGCCCATAAACTTAACCCCTTATTCAACTAAACATTCAACTCACATAAATATCTTTCGACAAACTAATGTCAATGTAAGACGCCATTACTTGAGTTAAACAAATTCCAAGATCTTGGTTCGTGTGTGCGAATGTGTAGGATTGCGTGTGTGTGCCATACGGTGCATATACGTCATAGTGTTGGATTTAGGGTCGGCAGCCGGAGAATATAGAGCATCTTAAGTATTTTTGGTTGTAAAGTAAAAAAAAAAAAAATGTTTTTGTTGAAATTTTCAGCGGATCTTTGTTGAGCTTCTACTCGGCCAATCTGATTTTCTTAATTTATATACTTACATAGTTCTATAAGTTATGATTATTTAATAACGCAATATAATTTGTAACTGGAACCCGTATTGAAAACAACAGTTTGCCTATATGTAAGTTAAAAAAAAATCATAGTTGCATAGAGGTGAATTCACAGAGTGAATCAGGAAAGTATTTTTATGATTTACGAACTATTTGACTTTGGTTTTCAATCAGGCTGGTTACAGCTTCCTTCGTTTTTCCAGAACAAACAGTTTTCTATTATGCGTAGGAGTTAAAAAACGTGCGCTGAGCGTGACTGTACCAGAAAGTCGACAACCAACCGCCAAAATTCAAACTCCTACCGGACAACCCTAGTTATAGGGTGAATATGCATATGTGGGAGAGTATGTAAATACGTAAACGTTAAATTGTGAGGATGTGTGATGTTGAGGCTCCAGAGCGAGAGGTCTCCCTCATTATCGACCTCGGGTCACGGCGCATGCTCCGACTTTAGTCTCAACCCTGCTAACGAACGCCTTATTGCGACAGCGGTTCATCGCAGTAATTGAGTTACGACTTTTTACGTAGCAATTTCGTTTTTCTCTTAGAACCGGGTCGCACGCTAATTGGGGCGAATTTTTTTTTTACTCTTGCTTTCTTCTTGAACAAATATTGGATTAGGCGCGTAATTCGCTTCAAATAGGTTAGTCTTTGAAGGTACGAGTATTTCGCTTAATAATGAAAGTTTTTTTTTTCGCAATTTTTTTGTTACTTCGTATACTTATTATTATGTAATGAGTTGTTCTGTTTGAATTTTATGTTAATTTGCTTTAAGTTTTTTTTTTAATGAATGAAAATTTAAACAGCTAATTATGTGCCGGTTGGTATCGACGTCTGAAACTTTCAGCGACTCGTTTTCGTCTCGAGAGATTTTCTCATTTGCGATCTGCTTTTATAAGCTTTTTCTTTCTTTGTTGTATTTGGAGAAAGATTGGAGACGTATGCAGATAAGTTTAGTATTGTGGGAAGGAGGAAGGAGCATAATGTACGTCACATAGTAAATGCACCGATGTCTTTGCTTACCTGTTTAATATTATATTTAAATGTTGAATTATGTTCTCTTGTTTTAGTATAATTATATTTACGTTCTGATTCGGAACATAGTGTTGATGTTTACTTCTCTTTTCGAAGTATTTTAAATATCATTCAGTTACTCCTAAAATTCATAGCAATGAGGAAAATCAAATACCTATTTCGATTCCACGAATCATTTAAGAATTACGTTATAGCGGTAACACGTGTATTGGGATATTTCTGACGTAGTGTTAATATTTTGATAGGGCTGAGTTATCTGTTCTGTGGGGCTGAGGGAAATGGCAAAAAGGATATTATGAATAAATATGGGGTATTCTTATTATCATAAATAATGAGGATCTAGGTTGGTAACTTGTCATGTTTTAGATAGAAATTCAAACAGTTTACTTAATTCATTAAAAGTTTTTCTTCTTATACGACTCTAATTTAAAGATTTTTTCTTGTTCAGTTTTTAACTTCAGAATGAGTGAATTTCCATTTAGAGAGTCGTTCTGGTTTGTTTATCATATTAATAATACAACACAGTATTTTCACGAGAATATACGAAAATACAAACAAGAAATCACAAATTTCCAAACAAAAAAAAATGGCGCGATTTTATTCAAATTTTCCGCAGCCATCTTTATTATTCCATCCGTTTGTTGTATGGAACATTGTACAATTGATTCGAATGTGTCCAGGCATGCGACCAGTGCAATGGGGATCAAATATTCATTAAATGGCCGCTGTTGGCTGAGGCACAGGGTTCATATTCAGCAGACGTAGTTGTTAATAGTTCGCCCAGCCTGCCTTATCTTCGACACTCAGACTTTAGTGGGAGTAAAGAGGTTTGATACTTTGTGAATTATTATTTTGTTGTAGGTAAGTAGCGTTTCTCGTGGTGGAAAATGGTACGGTAATGAACTCACTAATTCTGTATGGAGGTAACCAAATGGGTACAATTATACAGATTTAAGTTTCTGGTTGGAATAACCAAACAGTAGCAGTCAGTTGTGTGACTAGCAATTATTCAAATAAAAATACGTAATTTAAATATAAACACAACGTATCCTTCAATGGAAAGTATCGATGACAATCCACACCCTGTCACAGTGGATGTATGAGATAATTATCCTAAAATAGCTACCAGTTACCTTTCTGAATATCTAGATTATTCAAAGTTATTTTTATTACAATAAATATAATGTAACGTGTTCTATTGATCATATTGAGAGTTGGTTGTTTCAAATTTAGTGCTAAACGAAATAATAATAATAATTATTTATTTTATTTGAATAATACTTGTTCAAGTATCAAGAAGCGTCAGTCGTAGTAAATTACTCCGTTCCTTACCTTATATACCTACCAAGACTGCTACAAGGGTAGCAAGGGATGGGGTTGTTCGTTTGTTAACCAACCACGTTGTCATAGTGTGGACCTGAAGATTTTATAAATAATTACATAACATAACATCACGCCTTTAATCACCGAAGGGTTAGATTGAGGTATATCCATAGGACACCCACATTTCGCCAGTTATGTTTAAGTGCCATGTAATAGGGGGTGATTGCCATCAACCGGGCACAAATCCAGGCTCCGGGCTGTTACTGAGAAATTCCAGATGGAAAAGCCCAATAACATATAAATATTAAATATACTTAAATAAACTTTATTTTAACGACTAAGCTTTTATTAAATGTTGGCTGTTAATTACAGTTTTTAAGTTATTTTAATCATCATTGCTTTTTCATCTAGTCTATATCATGTTAATTTTAATCTAATCTACCTACATCACTTTAGATGTCCAGCAGGTTTCGATCAATATCTATTTATTGTTTAGGTAGCTAGATAAAAACTAGTTAAAACGATATTATGCTTACGTTTATTTATCAATAAGTTCATAAACATGTCGTGACATAGAATAATTAAAAAAATTAAACAATCACAAAAAATACAACTCATCCAAGTCATCGATTCGGAGAAAGTATTTCATATTGATTTTACCGTCTCTCTTAACAAAAATTGCTACTTTTTAACTCTCACGGAAAATTGCAGTTTGTGAGATTTTTTTGCAAATGTAAATACGGCCTTTTGAAAAACCCTTTCCTTTTCACTCAATATGGAAAATATTGCAGGCATATCTACATTATGCTACCGGTGTGGGAGGCTGTGGCGCGGTCAGTGGGGGCGTCGAGCGCAAATTAATCTCCATACGTTGCGCCCGCGCCGCCGCCCGCTCGTTACTTTTGTATTACAACTACTATTTGAATCATTTTTACAATTCAATTGTTGAAAACAATCTGTATTTTGCATTTGAGACGGGTTATTTTGCGTTTTGTTTAATTCATCACGTTGTATGGTTTGTAGATCATGGTTAAGTGTCAAATTCGTTAGTTAGTGCTTTATTTTTTTCTTTCAAGTTTGCGATAACTTTTGTGCAAAAATAGTTTCTCATTACATTCGGTATTTTCAGGGGAGTCCTTAAGTTAGAAGTGATTTAGATCACTTGTAAAAATCTTACATCACATAAATCTACAAAATAATAATAATAAATATCACCAAAATAATGCTTTACTCTTTCACAATTTTCGAATATAGATCACACTTGGGGTTGAAAAGAAAAAGAAAAATTCTTGAAATTGAACGAGAGTCAAGAACCAGCTGACAAATTATACACTCTAATCCTCCACTTTGCTTCTGACTTATGTGAGAACTAATGAATACTTAGCTGTCATACCATTTCTTACTAACACAAGGGATTATCAGCTACTACATTACCCATATTAAAATAATGTCAGAACAACACGTGTTTCTTCAGCAAAAAAGTAATCGTTCTCGTAATCTCTTAGAAAAAATCTTGTAGAATCAACACAAACGGGCAACCCTACCAGCTACTGTCAAAACTTAAGTCTCAAGTACCATTTATTTGAACAATATCCACGGCCATAATGTATGGAGATTAGGTGGAGGACAGACGCGCTTGCCCGTCCGTTGATCCGACATGATACATCAACGTCGCGGTGGACAGTGGACACTCCCCCTTACGTTGGATGTGGAACATGCAATAGGATTTTGAGGAGAAGGCAATGAATTTTATTATGTAACTTTAAAGTTGTTGAAAAAGGCTCATAATTCTGTTAAGGTGTTGCTGGCCTTTTTTGAGGAACTGAGGTGGATAGAATAATCGATTTTCCAACCCTTACGCGAAATACGTGCTTTGATGTGGAGTTGCGGACACCAGCCCATCATACCAATGTTGGTAGGCACAGGCAAAGAAATTAACTCTTAAACTATTTAATTTAATTTTTATTTTGCTGTGTGCTTTTGACATTAATTGGTTTGATCTGACATTTATCTGTGACTGAAATAGTGACACTTGTAAAATTGCCAAATATTTGTATTGTTTTTGTATTTAATATGGGTCTAGGACCTGAAATAAATGAATTTTATCTATTTTTATTTATTTATTTAAACCAATAGACACACTACGGCAGTTTGCCGTATTATAGCCATTTTATAACACAGTCAAAGAATAACAATTGTGATTTGAATATACGGGCAATTTAAATTGTAATCAGTTGTTGGGCAAAGTGTGATGAAGAAAACATTTTAGTGACGAGCTTGAAAGATTTGGTGCAAATTTAATGAAAAATACAAGCATCAATAATTATGTTTTTATTTTATTTTTATTTATTTATTTAACCATTTATGCACACACATATAAACAGACAAGAAGAAAGGAACAGAAAAATATGTACAAAGGCAATGCTTATTTCTAAAGAAATCTCTTCCAGCATACCTGCGACAGGAAATTATAAAAAATGAGATGTAGACAACGTGTGTAACCGTAGAAGATAAAACAAAAACATAAATCAAAGAAGAAAAATTTTATTTGTTTCATGAGCAATATTCTTTGTTTGAAAACCACAAGCAACCGTTTGTTGTGTTTGAACATCTGCACTGTGGACCATGCGTTTTCATCCAGCCAATTTTGCAATCCACTGCTGGCTTAACTTTATATCTATAGCTGTAAACGAATATTAAAGTGCGAGCCCAAAGTCGAAACTAACGCCGCCATCTTGGTTTATTTTATTCAATTTCACAAAATGTGTAACAACAACGCCAATAAATCCTTGTAGAGTGCGCGCCACGAAAAAAGGTCGGCGGAAAATTGTGGAACTACATCTTTTTTAATGCAATTTGATGCAATGACATACACACTAGCGCCGCGTCAAAAGGACTTCATTGGTGCACAGCCACACTTAACATATTCGCCTCATCCAAAAAGTTTCTAACTCAACGTAAAAGACTAATAGCAAACTAGATGTTTGTCCGTCAGCTTTGCATACTAGCCGGCGCTTGTTACCCGGGGAATTAGCGTTGGTCCAGCGATGATTAGTGATGTGCACACGTTGGTCCAGCGATGATTAGTGAGCCACGTTACCCGTTCATTATGCGAATTGCGCTGACGTGTTAAATAGATGACGTGAGATGAGAGACGTGCCATCTTTTTGTTATTTTAATTGAAAATATGCAAACTCGGTAATGGCCGGTGGGGCAGATGTGTCCTGGAGTGGACATCGTACGTATCGGCAAGCGTAGTGTGGGAAGCCCCCCAGCTAGGTGGACCTACGACCTTAAAAAGATAGCTGGGACGGATTGGATGCGTAAGGCGGAGGAAAGGGTGCTGTGGCGCAGGCTAGGAGAGGCCAATGTCCAGCAGTGGACTACGATAGATAAAGTTGATTGAAACTCTGTGAAAACTCCCGGTACATTTTCGTGAAGAAACTTCCATGTTATACATTTTCTTTGTTAGTCTGCGTGAGTGTGTTTTTTTACGGTATGAAAAATTATCTACTTCTCGTGTTTTTTTCCAATGTCACCTTTTTGATAACTGAGCTATGAAGCAACAGGAAACAGCATATATACGAATAATATAAGTCAGGTATAAAAGGTCCCAACAACGTATGTACTGTGGCAATAAATAATTATAGTGGTATTTTAAAATTAATTACTTTCACATCAGCTGAAAACCGATATCGCTTTCAGTCCATAGACATAACTTTTGTTGATTTTCCAGCAAAAAATGAAAACATGTTAAACACCGTTGAATATTTAAGACTTCCTATAATTTTCAAACAATTCTATCGCTACAAGTTAATAGCAGCATCTGTTTATCGAAAACATGCTGAAAACGCTCGCTGAACGCTGAAGCGCTTAAAAGCTTTCGCTGAAGAGGCGTTCAGTATAAGCTCTTTATTAATAAAAATACACCTCCAGCCTGCATGTTAGAAAATCGTGCGGAACACAGATCTAGAGGGAATGGAGATGGTAGAACTACGTAACTGGGTAGTAGCAACAAAAATGACTGCGCTGTGCTTCCGTGGTTTCAGAAGTTTGATTGTAATCGAATGCTTCTTTTTTTAACCGACTTCCAAAAAGGTTATATGTTCTTAGTGTATGTATTTTTTTTTAAATGTGTTTCCACCGATTTCTCCATCAATTTTGGACAGATTTTGAAAAATTTTTTTGTTTGAAAGAGTATGCTCTTAGGGTGATCTCATATAAATTTTATTAACTTAACTTGGATAGTTTTTGAGTTATCTTCAATAATACAAAATTTTCTCACTTCGTATGTGGATGATATGATAATTTCCTGTCACTAATAATGACATAGCAGGTAGTGGTATTCGAATTTCTGTGGGGTAGATACCACAACTAAAAAGTGAAATATACAAACTTTTTACAAAACAAAAAAAAAACCTATTTCCAAAAAAGACACTACAAAGTGAAAAATAACTTCAATTTCGGAAGTCGGTGGCAAAAAACGAAAATTCAAAACCAAAGACACTGACTTTCGAAATTAAAGTTATTTTTCACTTTGTAGTGTTTATTTTTTTGGAAGTCGTTTGATTTTTTTTCTTCTTTTAGTGTCGGTGATACTCTTCTTCGTTGTTTTTTTTATTGACTTATTTTATAATGTATGAGCTCATTAGGTGACTACGTTGATTGCAACTGATCAACTGCTAAATATGGGTCACCTTATTTGCTTCAATGGATGGTTTATCGGGGATATTGGAACAACACATTGTTCATGACTGTTACATGGTAATAGCGGACCTGATGATGCTATTTCGATAAGGAATTTAAATTATAAACACAGCACTTTTACTTGAAACTTTAGTACCTAGTTGAAAGTAAACTAAAATTATAAGGTGTCAAGGTTTGACTTTTGAAAATCTTACCTAGTAGGTATTTAACTTTTCTTTAACTTTTCTTTTTTATATGCACGTGTTTCGGTGATAATTTTTTTTTTTTTCTTTACCTTGGAGTTAAAATTACCGATAACATAACATTACGTCTGTAATCCCCCAAGGATAAGGCAGAGGTGTACCTATAGTACACCCACATTATCAATAATAAGTAAGTAACTTCTACTTCTTCTTTTGCAGACCTGCACTAGAATGACACTAATGCAGTGATTGACGCGGCCACCTAATGGGCTCAATAAGTAACCTTTAACTCTTCATTAGGGAGCTGTTCAAATTCCATCGTCACCTTTTACTATGCATCCACTGAAGAAGATGATGAATATAGACTAATTCTCATTCCCATATCAAACCCAGTAGGAGTAGTGGTGGCCCAGTGGTAACGGCCCCGACTTATAAGTTGAAAATCGTGGGTTTCGAACTCAGGATGGGCACTTTAATTTTTGTAAATAATTTCATAACTGCTCTCAAAACGGTGAAGGAAAACATCGTGTGGAAACCGGCATGTCCTAGAACCAAAAATTCGATGACATGTGCCGTCTACCTACTCGCACTGGGCCGTAGTAGATTACAACCCACTCCCGCTCAAAGAGGCTTGTGTCCCAGCAGTGGGAACATTATAGGCTGATTTAGCTATCAAGTCCAAATAATTTTAGTTCAAGCAAGTCATTTCCAGTACATATACAGTAACGATAAGGGCACACAACAATGTTTTCGTTCGATCAGGAGCTCGTGCCTCTGAAATGAAGTTGGGTATTAGGAACGTTGCTATCTCACCGACTATTTCCAATTTGTTTGTTAACATTTCCTCCGGTGAGCATACTACAAGTTTTCAGGATAGTTACAGCTAGTTCGTAGAGTATGTTTGTAGTTTGATTCGGTTGTACTTATGGACGTGATGGCAATTATTATGTTGGTCAATTTTCTATTTTGCTTAGTACCCGGTACTTGTTGAAAGGCCTACACTGTCCTCCCATACCTATTAGCAAGCCAATTATTTTTAAAAGAGTACTTAACCGTGAAGTTTCTTGCCGGCTCTTCTCCATAGGAAACGACCAAAGTGGAACCGTGCACCTAGCTTCTGACGTTTCATAAGTGCCCATGTAGGTTTATGTGAAATATAATATTTTGAATTTTGCTCGTTGCAATATCATTATTTGCATTGTAGAAGATGGCATTTTAAAGGACATTTTTTTTTGTCTTTTTTACAGTATTTATTGTTTAAATTATATACCTACTAATCGGGAATATATAACAGTAACGTGTTAATTAGGCAACAAGGTTTTAATTAAAATTCTGTAAAAAAAACCTTTCATTTAAAAGTAACAAAGTGCCGGCCATCAAATATTAACAGTATCAAGGGAAACTATAAGACTGGCAAGTAAAATACTTCCTAAAAGCTCATCAAATACCTTTATTCTTTAAGAGAAAACATTATAAACAACAATACTGCCCGAACCCAGGCCAGAAAACTCAATTTTCATCACACAAAGTCATCAACATAAAGTGTCACAAATAATCGAAATTAGAATTTATTAGTGCTGCGTAGGGGTTCAATTTTGGTTCCGTGTGTAGCAATAATGCGTAAAAAACTCATCTCCGTCACCCTGCCCCCCTCTACCCCCCTTTTCCTCCCGTTTCACCCCGGGCCCGGTGAAATATGATGTTTTCCCGTCCCGTGTGGACACGATTAGAAAATTCGTCGCGATGCGTTGTAGCCGTTGTAGGCATTCAACACTATGCTGATAGTTTTCTTATGTAAGTAGTTTCATTTGAATATATTATTACTCTCATGTTTGAACTTTTTTTTTGCGAAGAGGTAGGTAGGTAAGGACTAAGTGTAGAATGTTGAGTTTGGTATGGATATGGGAACATCACGTAGATTATTCGCAAGAGTACTTTAATGCTAGTTAATGGCACTTTGTTCTGGGAATTTAGTTTTTCATAGAACTTTCCTAACATATAATAATAAATTACTACTTGCTTAACGTCACTGTTAGAAGGCTAATAGATATACATTTTACAAGTAAACTCAGGAAAATTAATTTTTAAACAAATTGACTACCAACTTAAATTGTCCGTACACTCTAATCACTACTGTCATTCCTTGTAACAATTGTGTAACTTTGCATTACAATTGATTTTCCTGACTGTACGTATACATGGCAGTAAATTAGATTTAAAGAGCTAAAAATAATATATAAGTTATCGTGTTAGTTTCTAAATCTTTCCATAACATGTTTTTACATACCCTAAACAATTTCACCGAAATCCCATCACTTTACATCTTACCACCATCCTTACAAAACTAAACACAATATTTCTTACTCACATGACGTCACCAATTCCTTTGCAATGCGCTAATGTAGGCATAAATCATAGAGGGCTGCCCTGAGTCCAACGAGGATCAAAGCCTATATATCAAGCTAATACTGATATGATATGTTAAATAAATATCGACACCAGGATATTGGGTTTTGGTAACAAATCGAAAATGAATGTGACATGTGTATAAAGTGAAATGTTTTTTGAAATATTTTCTTTGGGGGTGAGACAATGGATTTAGGGGTGGTAGTTTAGTAAGTTTTTGGTGAGGACCTAATTATAATATTCTGCATGGTCAATGTAATATCTGATAGAGAGAAGAAACGTGCTATGATCATCGTCAATAGTTTACCTTATAACTGCCCTCCCACCTTTTTCAGATCTTGTCTTTTCAAGCTATGACTGGTCCATCTCCAAGATTCAATAGTTGTAATTGAAAAATAAAGAACCAGATAACATAAAACTAAAAACAAAACATAGCGATTGAAAACTGAACATGTTTCATTAGAGGAAGCTTTTACAACGATACTTCAAACTTTTTACTGCAAGAGATACGCGGAGTTGTATTTACTCGGTTGTAGTACCAAATCTATTTGTCTGAAGTATGACAAACTAGGTTTCACCCGTGGGACGGTCTGGTTAAAAATTGTAAGATTTTCTCGTGTTGTTCTATTTAAAGTAAGAAAATAAAGGCAGAATAGCATTTAATTGGACACAGTTCGTAAAACACAAAATATAAAAACAGAAAAAAGTGAAAATAATGTTTTGACAACAAGTTAACAAATTGTTTTAATGTTTTGTTTTGCTTTTTGTGTTGTGTTTTTATGTCTTTGTTTTTTTGTGTTTTTTAGTTTTATGCATGATGTAAGCCTCGAGAAGTGTTGATGAATTAATAATGGCGTCCTCTGGGCGGTTGTCGTTGTCACCAATGTTTACTAACCTATTACATCACAAATTATATTAATCACACAAACTGCTTCAAATTGCTTTATGGCTTCACCATAAACCTCATCAGTTAAAATATTTCAAGGCTCGTTATTGTTAGACTTGATCATATTATCAGGGATAATCTGACTAGGCTTAGTTACCCTATAACCTAAAGGTGGCCACACAGTACAGGATCCCAAGTAGAGACACGGCGGAGGCGTATTAGGTAAGCATAGTTCTGTCATTAATTTATTAAGCTTACGTAATGTACACTTTTCAAAGGAACACGAAAAATGTGTACTACAATAGACGGAGGTAGGCCCATCCTTTACAACCAATTTCTAAACCCTAGCTATATCATCTCCATACTCACACACTTTAATAGTATTATTGGAAAATTGGCTCCACGTCTCTACTGTTGACGAAATTTTGCTATCACTACACCGCATCACAGCCAATAGGGTGTGTCGGTTCACACTATCTACAAAAGAAATTACATGTTCCTCTCTATCAGGTGGGGGAGGGGGGGGGGGGGGGTGACGTCAGAGCAACGCCTCGAATAAATGTGATGGAAATTGGAGGATTTGTTTACCCATATTCTCACACTTTTGACACTAAAAGGTAGAGCGGGCGTGTCTGTGTGTGCGTGTGTCACTATTGTTTTTGTTAGCTTGTGTGCCTGCCTGTATTTCGTGAAGTGTGTTTGGGGACTTTTATGATGGTTAGTTAGTAAGATGCTTAAGGCTCGTGTATAATGTTAACATTTCTGGCCAAAAATTGAAAATAATTTGAAATTCTTTTCCAGCTTTTTCTGCTGCCTCGAGCGTGATGAAACAGTCCGGTTGGTCGTGGTTTTTCGTTGAACCCTTAATGATTAGGGAAAATGTTTATATTGAATTAAATTAGGCCGGACTAAATTGTATACCGAAAGGGTTATGTAAAGGTATCTATATACTAATTTTTCGAATACAAAAAGCAATGGAGCAAAAATAATGACAAGTTTCGAAGTACTAATAAATGAATGGAGCCTTGATTCATGATAGAATTTAGGGATCCATTCATCTATGAGGCAGTATCAATAGATTCTCCTAACTATGTGTTAGATTTAAGAATCTAATCTATTTATACTTACTTTTGGTCGAATTATAAGAAAACGAGAGATTTCGCAGAAAACTTTTCGGTTTTCGGTGAACATAGACTATCTTCGAACTACTTATGAAAAAAAAAAACCTTCACCATCAGCACCAATTCACATCAAAGTAAACAGTTACATTAAACTTCCAAATTCAAACTCGTACGTCATAAGCCAATTGTAAGTTAACACCTCGACACCCGGCACCCGAAGTCGTGCCCAATTCAATTTATTTAGCGATTTTCAGAACAAAAATATTTAGGGCGAGCTATTTATCAGACTTCGGAGATCGTCGCACTATACCAACACATTTATGTGTTACCTCACCAGACTAGAGTGCGATTACGTAATATATTCCGGTGTCGTGTGCCTCCAGCCATTTTTCCATTCGTTCCCTACTTTTGAAGGCGTGCAAGAGACGTGGTATTACTATGCCTAATTCAAACGAAATGTGTGGAATGAAAATTGTTATGTGCTAGGAGTACTCGGAATAGTTTTGTCGTGTTATGATGGGATGGGAAAACAAAGGAATAGTAAAGAGGTTTGTTTTATTCCGATTCAAGGTGGTGAGAGTACCTTCGTACTTTGTGGTGGGAATAAGCATGACAAGAACAGGAGGGCAGGATTAATACATAGGTGAAGGTGAATTCGAAGACGTTGTTCCACCAACCGGCACTGGGCCCGTGTAGTAGATTATGGCCCACTCCGTCTCACAGAGAGGAGGCCTGTGTATCAGCAGTGAGAATATTATGGGCTGATTATGATGTGATATGATGAAGGTGAATAGAAAGAAATTAGGTAAAGTCAAAAATCTGTTGGCTGGAAAATAGGACTTTTCTTGCGTTCAAATGTAGTTTATTTCATGTTGAAGTTCACACTTCCTTTAAAAAAAAAACACCTTTGACAGTTTTCTGAATAGGGATGGTGCCTTTTTTTTTTTTTTTTGAGGGTGGGAAATCATCAAATAACTTCTCCCGCTCTGGGCGGAGCGGGAGGGCGTGTCAGACTCTTACTGACTAAAACCCACCCGTGTTCCTTCGGCTGCCCTGTTGCCGGGGGCCACGATCTCCCTTTCGGTTTTCTTCGCAACCCCGGCAGGCATCGGCCCTAGTGGACCCCTTCGAATCTGCTGACATCTCTTTGAGGCGCGCGTGGAACACAACGCGCCGTGGACCCGGGCCTGGTCCTTATCGGACGGTGAGCCACCCATTGCTCACCGTCCGCAAGCCCGCGCCTACGGTGGCCGGAAATCGCCTCGCGATTCCCGACGCCCTGGGCGTCTCCTCCTGCGGCGGTTAGGGGCATGAGGGCGCGAAACTTGCCTCTCCCTCACGCGTTCCGCCTCCTCCTTCGCGAGCATTACCGCTTCGCAGAAGGAGGTGACGGCCTCCCATTTCCTCTCGCTCCGTACCATGGCCTGAACCAGGGCCGGACGCGAGAGATCACCGCCGCCGATCGCCTCCACGAGGACACGGCAATGCTCCGCCCAAGCTGGGCAGACCTCCACCGTATGCTCCACCGTGTCCTCCGGGCGATCCACACAATGGTGACACCTGGGCGTTTCGTCCCGCCTTATCCTGTGCAGGAACCTCCCGAAACTGCCGTGTCCGGTGAGGACCTGCGTCAGGCGGAAGGTGAGGACGCCGTGGCGCCTCTCTAGCCACTCCTCAAAGAGGGGTCTTATCGCCGCAATTGGGGCGTGCCCAATAGGGATGGTGCCTGGGTCAAAAAAAAAAAAAAAAAAAAATTTAGTCCATTAGTAAGATAAAAAAAATGACACGTATTTCTTGCTTTATCATATTAATAAAAAATGACTTAGATGAAACGCATTAAAGTTGCAATGGGGGTCGCTACGTCACAAGTAAGTATAAAATCTACATACTCGTGACGTCATGGCACATTTTAACTCAATTTATCGCCGTATCTTTCAATAACGTAAAAAATAAAAAATACGTGTTCAATATTTTTTCATTATCTACCTGACGGACAAAAAAACAATTTTTAGTCAGCATCCCTATTCTAAGGTTAATTTATTGCTGGTTCCGAATCAAGCCAAGTAATTACTCTAAACATCTAGTTACTGTTGTCTTCTATAACAATAAAAACCCATCGTAACTATCTAACATAATATCTCGATCTACGACTACTAACTTACGATAAGCAATAACACCAAAAATGCTGTAGTTCTTCCTCATAACATAAGTAAGAATATTGCGTAAATTTAGTCGAAAGAAAGGACCTAATAGGAGGGCCGGGCAGCAGACCAAGCTTATCTGGGAAAGCGTAAAATTTATGTTAATGACACCCCATATGAAGGGAAGTAACGTTAGTAGAGAAGAAAGCATATCATGATAATGTGTCCTCTTTAAATGAACGAAAGGTTCGGGGGGGTATTGGTGCGGCGCGTTCAATTTGCATTTGTTTCATTATTGGGATCAATTGTATCGCCAAGGGAGTGTAGGGTTAGGTTATAGCTTTATGTTGATGGGTAGATATAGCCGTGAGTGTGTAATCTTGCGTTTAATGTTAGCACGTTCAGTGCCAGGAGCCCTCCTAGAGGGTTCACCTAGTCGCATATGGGATGCCGAGAGCCCTCACGGAGGGCTCCGTTTAAATGTAGGTTTTTCTTAGCGAATACAGCATTATAAGCCGTGAAAATAAAATCTGATGTATATTTTAACAGGATTATTAGTATTTATGTTGGTTTTAAAATCCAAGCATTTTTTTTTTTTTTTTTTTTTTACAACACCCCCTCAAAACATTATTTCACTACGTTTTACAATGTTTTATAATACGGTTTTAGACTTAATGCCGTTGACCGTCCGTGATGGTTAATTTTAGCGCAAACGTAATGCCGCACAGTGGAACGAATGTATGGGAGCGGTTGGACGTAGACATGTCCGAAAAATAAGAGTAAAATTATGACAAACTAATGATGCCATCTTATTCGATTACTTAATGCCTTCATAAATTGTGGTGATGAATTTCTTCATAACTCCCATATTTCGGGAGTAATTTGAGAAAATGTGAAATTTTACTATGAAAATGAGTGTATTGAGCTCTCTCCCTCCTGATTCCGGGCTTGTTTCAAGTAGCGGTCTCTAATATCGTAATGCTATTACTAAGAGCTATATTTAATACTAAGACACATAGTGCGCCAAATGTGCACTTTCTGGGATAAAAGGAAATGAAAATTTAAAAAAAAAAACGTTTTTTCCCCATTTGTATTTACTTTAAACCGCAGACAGACTTATAAGAGGTCTATAAATATATTATATATATACAGAAATATATATTAACAAAAATATTCACAAGAACTGATGAGAGTATGACTTTTAAGTAAGTTGATAATAAATTACCTAGTTTCATTAAAAGTACAATAAATAATTAAGATGTAAGCTCTAATTTACTAAGTTACACATTTTAAAACAATAACATCATTTAATTATCTTCGTCATCATCATCATCATCAATTAATTCAAATTCAGAATCGATGTCCGCTAAATCATTTATGTTAACAAATTCGATATCACTTTTCTCAGAATCCGTAAGCTCATAAAATTCCTTAAAAGAAGATTTTTTTACAAACTTATTTCCTTTTGGACGGATACTTGTAACAAGTGGATCAGAAGACAGTAAAAGATTGTGCATAATATCTTCATTGCATGAGATACTGCTATGCTTTCGAGAATGCCCCTCTCTATATTTTCTAAAATCTTTATTTCTAGCCTCAGATGCCTCTTCGGATAGAAAACCAATGGGCACAATTGACATGTTCTGAACTATGTCTGGCCCATGCATTAAAATTTTATGAAGTGAAGAAGGCATATAATACCATGGGTATAACTCCACGTAAAGCTTAGCAGTATCAAAGCAGAACTCTCGGAATTTAGTTACGTTGATCTTCTCTCCTGATGAAATACACTGCAAGATCACACAGATTTTTCTTAAAAGCATAGCATCTATTCCGGTCAGTTCAGCAGATTTAGTGTAGTTTTCAAAAAATCTCCTTGCCGAGTTGCCATTGTTGGTGGATCCACTGCCTTGTTTCACAACATCGAGAAGTAAGCCCGTTTCTCTTCTTACAGCCTCTTGAACTCTTTTCTTCCTGTCATCAACTTGCCTTTTTGCTATATCACCCCTTACTTGCCATGATTTTATGTCTAATTTGTAGGAAATGTGTAATAAGCATTCCATTGAGCGAATCCAAGCGTGAAGGGTGCTTAAGCTATATTTATACATGTCCTCGTTTGCGTGTTTATCTTTGATTAACTCTAAATTATTCATTTCTTTAGGACAAGCCTTGCATATGTCACACACTGAAGCTGCTGTATTGGATATAATGGAATGAATTTTACCATCAATCATTGTCAACAGCAGTTGGTGTTTGACACTAATTCCATCAGTGATGGTGGATGGAGTTAAGGCTTCAATCTCTGCTTCGATTTCAGCCATCTCTCTCTGCACATTTTCTTTGGTTTCCTTTATAAACTTAAACAATATTGGCCGGCAAAATGAAGTGGAAGATGGTCGCTCGTTTTCCCAAATTGTTACACCTTTTGAGACGAGCCGCAGTGGTACAAGACTAATCATAAAATTACTAGCAAGATCGATTTGCTCATCTTCACTCGTCCTTTGATGATAAATGCTTTGGCTAGATGATCCGTCAAAACCCCATTTGCTGGTCAATACGAGCTGTTGATTGGGATCAACAGGGGTTTCTAACGACCTAATAAGTCTTCTTGAGGTTAAATCCATCAAGGCTTGTAATTTGATTTTTGCAGAGCTCTCTGTAACTGTGAGATCTTCTTTGGCCGGATAGCACTTAATTTTTTCTTTAACCAACATGTAGTAACTCGGGTATTGAAGAGCTCCTTCTTGAGTGTTGAAATCCCGAAGAGTGTTATAGCGCCATTTCGATAAGTTCATCGATACATAAAGAGTCAATGCCTTCAAAGGGGATATTTCCCGTACCTGAATTGATTTACCTTCAATGAAGGCTTTGATTTTTGAGGCCTCTTCTGGATTCTCCGTCAAGTATTTCATAACATAAGCTGTATCGCTTTGTCCTGCCTTTTGAAGCGCCCTTTCGGCCGAAAACATAATTTCAGCGCTGCTACTGCTGCATGAAAGACTATCTTCAGTGGTGCGTCTTCTTTTTTGCCGGTTACTAAGGTCCTCAAAAGATTTACGAGGACTAGGATGTGTACAAGTTGAAGCATCAGATTTAGCAGGAGAAATTATGGGCTCGATGACGTCACTTATATTTTCTGTAGAAGGTTCCATATTTTCATTCTGTAATTCCGGCCATTGAATTGCAGCCTGTAGCCAAATCTCATGTTTCTTCCGAAACTTATCTGTGCTTCTTCCAGACTGTGTCCATTTTGCATAAATGCGGTAGCAAAATCGACGACACCAGTCTTTTAAACTTGTTTCAGCACTTTCACATAACTGAACACAACTGTTATCTTTTAAAACACTGAACAAATAGTTAAAGTCGCGTAAATCTTTATGTGCGCGTGCGCATAAAGCAACGTGAATATCAAGATTTGTATTAAAATTTGGAAAATACATTGCGAGATTAGCTTGGATACAACGAGGTGTAAATCAACACTGATTTTAAAGTTACTAATAGTGACCTATTTATATAAAATCCAGGTATCCCAGGTATCCTTTGTTAAATATTGCAAGGTAATTAGTTATTGTGATAATTAGTAAATGATGCATGCTAAATTAGTGTATTAAGAGCCATTTAGTAATTAAATAATAGCAATGTTCTTATCAGTAATCATTAGTGCATCAGTTTTATATGTAAACCTTAAGTCCCTAATTATATATCCTAATTAGCTTATATCTTCTCTAATTGGCTGCTCAGAAATGTTATTGTAATAAGGTAAACCTTTAGAAAAACAGTTTTAATCAACAAAATAAACAAAAAATTAAAAAATTGTGTTATAAAATAAACATCACTCTTTATCCCAGAAAGTGCACATTTGGCGCACTATGTGTCTTAGTATTAAATATAGCTCTTAGTATTAGCATTATGATATTAGAGACCGCTACTTGAAACAAGCCCGGAATCAGGAGGGAGAGAGCTCGATACACTCATTTTCATAGTAAAATTTCACATTTTCTCAAATTACTCCCGAAATATGGGAGTTATGAAGAAATTCATCACCACAAGTTATGAAGGCATTAAGTAATCGAATAAGATGGCATCATTAGTTTGGCATAATTTTACTCTTTTTTTTCGGACATGTCTACGTCCAACCGCTCCCATACATTCGTTCCACTGTGTGCCGGTAACCCACCCGGAGGGTTCACTTCCAATATGTATGGCAGCATGGCGTATGAGTTCTTAACCAACCATCCAACTTAAGTTTATTTTATTTGTATTGGTTTATATGTATTGTAGTTTAGTTTTTTTTTTTTCATTCTTTTTGATGTGTAATACCTATCTAAATGTAATGATAGTTATTGTGATGACTTGACTATGACAAACGGTACCATTTGAAAATACTCCACATTCTTCTAACACAACTATTCACCAGAACATGTTAATCGCCATTCCTCTTACGCCCTCTACCAAAGTCGACTACCACAAAGATGGGATCCTAAAAACTACAGAAGCACGCAAAAAACGTAGCTTCAAGCGGGCAATTCATTCGTTCATTCGTTCTCATATCCGGTTATCGTCGGTTTATCATACGCCCGGGGCCCAGTGTAACTCCTCCCGAGATTATTTTAAGCTTCAACCCTAAACGTTTGATTAAAGTACCATTCTTTGTGGAATTGCCCCTTTTCTCGTCGGTGAGTGGGTTGGCAATCGAGTTATTATTGTTAATGTCATTACGTCATTTCTTGTAATGATAGCGAGGGTTATTGCTGATTCTTTTGTTTCCAAAAGCCATGACCATGAGCCATGTTTAAAATGGGAACCTTTTTATGCTTCAGAAGCATGAATTATCTTCATAGCATTTTCAAAGGACTTGTTAGTATTGAATATACTAAGATAGTTAATTGATTCAGGCGTGACCTTGCGGAAATCCATTATAAAATGATGATGTGGATATTTTTAGTAACCTGTTCCACTTAGCTATTTCTAAAGAGTCTTTAAAAAGATCCTGAAAGAAATCGGCACGTGTTTCACCTCTCAACGAGGCATCCTCAGGATGACGATTGACTTGTCGCGAAATCGAACACGGCGTGTTGCCACACCAAGCACCGAGCGCAGACTGAGCTTAATCGCCCGTCTAATCGTCCGTCCGTTTCTTTTTTTTTTAATATACTGGTCAACATAGAGTAGGTACTGCGAATAGTTATTAAAAAAAACCTGCTTTCAGGATCAGGAAACCGATATCAGGTTTTAGTCATAATGGGAGTCCTAAAAAAATATTCTAGGTACCCATTAACTTGATACTTGAATAACCGAAAGGACCCAAAAGACTCCGAAAATAGCAATACATAATCATATTATTATCTGAACCACTAATCTGCCCAACATCAAAGAACATAAAACCAGTAGAAAACACAAGAAAAAACCCACTTTAAATACAGGCCCGATAAAATTAATAGCATCTCTACGTCTGCCCTTTGGGAAGTGCAATCACGCGTGTAGAGGCTGCGTCGCTTTGTCCCATTCGCCCCTTTTCTTTTATAATTTTCTCGCCTGAGGCGAACTCGGACCGCGGGAAAAATGCAAAGCTTTGAAAGGTTTTTCTACCTACTGCGTTGCAATTTTGGGTGTCGCGAGATAGATGTGTACCTCCCCTAAGTTTGAAATACGTGAAGTGGGTTTTAAATGTTACACTTTAGAGAGGTTTTGAATATAGGGGTGTAATGAGTTCCTTTGAATATTTTTTTCGTAGGTATTTGGAGTTTTCAAGTGGGGCAAAAAAAATAAAAAACACTACACAAATGCGTTCGTTTTCTCGCTATCAAAGGCTTCGTAAGGGATGATTAACAGGGCTCACAAGATCTCTATTTCTTTGGCAATTATTTCTAAGCAACCTCGGAGAATGCATATTATTATATGTAATAGTCCTTGTAGATTTCAAGAGACAACGAATTGATAAAAAATTAAAATGAAGAATGAGATGGAAAACTATTCGTAATTACTAAATGGTTCATAAATCCCCTCATATAAGTTTTTCTTCGAAGTAACTTACCAACCGAAGAGATTTATTTATAAAACTAAGGTTTATTAAGGTATAATGATCCCAAACGTCCCATAAAGTACAGCCATTGATTTACAGCTCCAACACATTTCAACTGAATCCATTTGCAATCCGCTCCCACAACTATTCCAAATAAAAGGAATTCCTCGTACAAAAGGGAAACCTGGGAAAAAGAAATAAAAAATATAATAATTCAAAATGGCGTCTGGCCACTTAATAACTGGCTGACACCATTGGGAAATATAATTTAATTTTTCTTTAGCGCCGTACTGTTCGTTCGTAATTCAAATGTGTATTTCTGTCCTTGTCTGGCGTTTCCTCGGTTGTGTCCCCCCCTCGCGCCCGCCCCCTCAAACTTCCGTTTGTTCGGGCGCCCCGTGTCACCCAGTGTTCTGGACAAGAAATATTTGCGATATTGTGTATTAGATGATTTGTGTATTCGTATGTACGTGGTGGGAATTTATAGAACGTACAGTCGTGTAGAAATTGTTCGATGGTTACTCCGTAGTTAATGGTACTCTCATCAAAAGTTTTTAACAAGCTCCAGAACGATGTTGTCTGTTTATTCTGCCTCTGATGTATTCCATATTATGAGTATAAGTTTGAGATATATACAAAGAGAAATTATTTTGCTTCTATGCTCGTTTGAAATAAGAGTAGGTACCAAAAAGCTATTGTAGTTAGCAAGTTCTGAAAGGCATACGGGTAATTTTTTTTTTCCTTTACATACTTGTACAAAATCTAAAAATTAGTTTGGATAATTTACTAATTTACAATGTAAAACTTAATCATGTTAATAAAAATATAGACCATTCGCGAAAAAAAAAAACCTTTAATTAAATTACTTATACGAAGGATTAATCGCAACATAATGTCTAAATTTAATTCATGGTAATATTTTATTTCTATCCGCTCGAACTGCCACCGGGAACACAAATAGTTTTCTTTAAAGCAGTTTAACAATTGTTGCTGGATGATGTTTTAGGAAAGCTGCATGTTTTATTTTACGTTGTATTTTGAAAATTCATGATCATATGAGTTTGTTTCGCCATTTCATCTTAGGGGTAGTCAGATGTCGATTCCATCTAGATTTTTTTTGAAGTGAAAACTTCTTTAAGCGCGTTGGGCATTTTTGAGATGGGAAAAAAACAATTGAACTCGCGACACCGTTACCGAGTCCTCATTCTTGTAAACGCGATTGTGCTCTTTATTTATATTAAGTTACGGATCAATGTTCTGTGCAACAATTTTTACTTTAAAGGTTTTGGAAGTATTTTTTTAGTTTTCGTTTCTGACGGCACTCCCGGAGTGCCACTGTTTTCTTTTTTGTAATTCTTATATGACGTGTCAACGTGATTCCAATAAACTATTTGAAGAAAAAAAAAAGACGACAGAAGTGAAAACTTGAACAAGAAAATACTTGCATAGAACATTGATCCGTAACGTAATATGAATAAAAAAATAAAAATAAATATTCAAGTGTAATTATGATTTACATTAATTATAATCGAAGAAAATTGTGTTCTAACTGTAATGTAGACCTGCCTGATCTAGGTTTATGAAAACCTGTGTTTCATGCCATCAATGTACATCAAACATTTAAAAAGAAGATTGCTGGATGATGTTTTAGGAACGCTGCATGTTTTATTTTACGTTGTATTTTGAAAATTCATGATCATATGAGTTTGTTTCGCCATTTCATATCTTCTTTTTAATTTTGCTTCTAATAAATGTATCAACAATACATTTATTAGAAGCAAAATTAAAAAGAAGACATAATATTTCAATGACTTAAACAGTAACTATTTGGTATATTATTTTAAAACTAGATTATGTAAGATATATTATGTTTTAATTAGTTAACAAATAATATTAAAATAGATAAAGTATGATTAATTTGGTAAAAGGAAGAGACTTAAATTAGAGTAGGTAAATAGAAATTTTATTTTAAAATTTCTAGTAAATAAAGAGCACAATCGCGTTTACAAAAATGAGGTGTCTGTAACGGTGCCGCGAGTTCTCTTTTTTCACATCTCAAAAATGCCCAACGCGCTTAAAGATGTTTTCACTTCAAAACAATTTCATTTAATTTTATTTAGTCTAGTTTCGTACTAAAACAAGACATACAAATTGGACTAGGCAAGTATCTTTCGAGCATTTAAAATTCATAATTCCACCCTAGCAAAAGCGCGGGCAGATACAGACAGTTAGTTCATAAAACCGTACTCTCGCACATTACAACACAAATTGATACTTATAGACACATTACTTCCTAAAATCAGCATGCAAAGAAACCTCATGGCACCTATAAAACTATACGAAAACTATATTTACGGACGTCACCTAGAGGGCAGGTGTGAGAGTAATATTCTAATGTTGGTAAGAGCGTCCCCCCATCCATAATAATATCCCTCCCACGCCCTTTTACATAAAACTAGGTGATATATAGTACGTTAGAAATATGTATAGATAAGTAGGACGATCTTTAAATTGAGTTTGATGAATGAAGGTTATGAATGTATGAAATTATTTCTTACTGGGCTTTGCCACGGCTTCGCCTATTGGCAGGCATTGGGCCCTTTTCAAGGGATGGCCTAAATCCTAGGTTTGAGGGTTCCTTATCAATGGTTATATTGTAATAAAAAAGTAGTTTTTGTAGTGATTGCTTTTTAATCCACTAAAAAGGTAGTAATTAGAATTCAAGAATCTAGATGATAGTGAAGTAAGTAATTCATGAAATTCATACATCAGTATTTTGAAAATCCTATATTGAACGATATTTAATTAATATTAGCGCCCATCCCCAGCTTTGCACGAGTACATTTTGTATGGTATAGGTTAGTACATAAGACCAACGGCTTTGTTTCAAACTCTTTAGGGAAAATTAAAACGATAAAAAAAATCTTAAGAATAACGATGCCTTTAGAAAAATAAAAATAAATCGGAACTTGAAAATACGCCATCTCGAAACTGTTGCTTAAAGTATTTGATCGTAGCACTCGTAGTCGAATTATCCGTCGCACTACGAGGCGTCACGTAGCGCTACGCTACAGATCACGGTACTCTTCGAGCTACAACCCAGAGATGGTAAGTTCCGCTGCTTACTACTAGATGGCGCTGTATGCAATAAAAATAAAAGAAATAACATTACTAAAATCAAAATAAAATACACACGCTAATCTAAACAGAAGCCTAGTATTCGACAAATAAAAATGTTTTATATGTTTTTGCAGTCGGGTTTTTGTTTTTTTTTTTTTTTTGTTTTATTTCAAGCTTTTTAGTTTTATTAATTTACATATTTATATTTATATATTTGGAATTGCTACATTACTAGCTTTTATTTGATACCCATATTTAGTTTTTTTAATCTTCCTCTCCCTTTTTCGTATTTGCAGATGCAATATATAAAAATTATATAGCCTATGTCACTCCTACAATTAAGACAAATCTAATGGCGCCTCGTATGTTAAAATCCTTCAAGTCGCTTAGGCTACAGAGTGTGCCAAAGAAATAGACATACATACTGGTTGTAGGTACAAGACCTTGCAAGTACCTTACTAATATGACTTTCGGTAGATACCTACCTTCTCTGTCAGTTTGATTTTGGGCACCACCAAACGGAATTCTAGTTTTGATGGTTATTAGCAGTGATCGGAGTAGGTAGATTGATTTTACGCACGACTCGCATCATGATAGTCATAGAAATTATAATATGGACAAGCCTTTTTTCCGGGATTTCATTTTGGTACTTACGGGATTGAATCAAATATTGTAAAAGTAAGGATTTTTTAACAACTACATTAGAAATTTATAGAATGCGATAGATAAACATTTAAAATAGTTTTTTTCTTATTTATCAAGTAATAAAGTGAATCTTTAAAAGTCATTCAAGATCATTTACCTACATTTAGTACTTTATAAATACTTTCATGTTTTTATGTTTTTTTTCAGTTTGTTTCACTAAGTAAGATTCACTTTATTACTTGATAAATAAGAAAAAAACAATTTTAAATGTTTATCTATCGCATTCTATAAATTTCTAATGTAGTAGTTTAAAAATCCTTACTTTTACAATATTTGATTCAATCCCGTAAGTACCAAAATGAAATCCCGGAAAAAAGGCTTGTCCAAGTTATGATTTCTATGACTATTCATGATGCGAGTACGTAAAATCAATCTATCTACTCCGATCACTGCTTATAACCATCAAAACTAGAATTCCGCTTGGTGGTGCCCAAAATCAAACTGAGAAAGAAGGTAGGTATCTACCCAAAGTCATATTAGTAAGGTACTTGCAAGCTCTTGAACCTGTAAACTGTTTTTTGTCTCTAAAATTCTATTCAAACAATTCGTCAGCCGCAAATCCCGTGTATGATATGTACAACTCAAAAATGATTACTTTTTATCGCCAGTTATTGAGTTATTGTTCGTTTACTATTTATTCTGCTTAAACTACTATTTGCTTTTATTATTTACAAGGAGATATAACGTTTGCGGGTAATTGAACGCCTGTATGTGTAACATTGTAAAATACTTTGATAGTGATACAATTATAGAGACAACTACTAGGGCTGATCAAAAGTTAAGGCTCTTACAAACAGGCGCAACACGCGACGCGACAGAAAGGTACGTCGCGTCGCGCGACGAACGGTGTCTTTGTGTCACGTCGCGTGTCGCGCCTGTTTGTAGGAGTCTTTAATGATAATAAACGGTTCATATTTTCCATACTAATAATAAAGCTGAAGAGTTTTTTTTTTAACGTTTGAACTTGCTAATCTCTGGAACTACTAGTCGGATTTGAAAAAATCTTTTTGCACTTGATAGCCAAATTCTTGAGGAAGGCTACAGGCTATTTAACATCACGCTAGGACGCATAGGCGCCGAGCAAAAAGAAAAATAACCGATTATTATTACTTTTTGATCAGTAACTACAACTCTCAACAGCTTTAATTTTCCTACATTTAAGATAAATATGGAAGGGCCCATTGCCCATAGGGTTCTATTTCCTGGTTGATCCACGTGTTTTCTCAAGGTATCAGGTACTCCTGAGACCTTCTCTATGAAAACGCGATTCAACTCTTACAAATATGTCAATTTTGTAAAGAACTGGCGAAAAGTAGGTGGACTATATCTCTAGCCTAGGAAAAAAGGTAGCTGCAGGTGTGATGTTATCTCTTGCGTTGACTGTACTTCGGTAGCAGTATTTTATTACTCGTAAAATTTTAATGTCATTAGGAAAAACTTTGATGTTTCCTCATTTTCTGCCAACCAAACAATAATTAATTAATGATTTTAAGGGGGATGCGCTAAGGTAGCCCGTGAGATTAAAATTTTCTTTAGTTTTTTGCATTTTGCAGGTCAGTGTCAGGTTTTATGTTGATTAAAATACGATTGTCAAATGTCATGATATCATGAAATCATGACATTTGACACCTTTGCTAACTAATGGAGTTGTATTGCTGATTGTAATGATTATAATTGAGTAAAGCCATATTTGTTACGGCCGCAAATCACATTTAGATCAACATACAACATGATACTGACCTGCAAATTGCAAAAAACGTAAGAAAATTTGAATTTCGCGTACTACCCTGACGCTTTCGCCTTAAGCGGATTGTTGAAGATATTGGCAACGTGACGGAACCAAAGCAATGAAGATATATGTATCAGGTAGATTCGAATGGTCATAGTGGACTAATACCACGCCTTATGGAAATATCGAAAAAAAAGGACACGACAAAATCACTACTAAAATTTAACAAATTTAAATATTAAATTATTTATTTAGGTAAGCTTTAAGTATATGTTAATTTTTTGAGATAGACGTGTAGATATATTTAAGATTTTGCGTATTCATATTTTCTCTGTATGTTCTCACACATTGTCTACATCTCTTTTTCATGTATCCTTTCCCAGATCTGCTGGAAGAAATCTCTTAAGAAGTATTACTACTTACAAAGCAGACCAAATCCCCTACTGACATTAGTTATAAGCGCAAATGTACTTACGGCAATGCTTACCTACTTGTAGCACCAAATCAAACAACCAGTTAGAAAATAGAACTCCACACAATCGTCGCATAAACTGTAAACATTCGCAGAACAGTTCGCTCAAGTATTTGCTGAAAGATTGAAGTCAAATCCAGTTTTATCTTTAATATCTCTTATTATTGTTAGAAGAGACGCTCTGATAGGAATACCTGCTATTTGTGACGCGTATTTATCAGTTGAAAGACGTTCACGATGCTGAAAGTCAGAACCGTTATTCCCGTTTCTCCAATTTATTTCAATGTGGCAGAATATTGCTTGTTCGGGATCATATTCGGTGTTATAATTGGCATTATTGTGTATTATAATGTTATTAATAGGAAGTATAATACGGTTGCCGGGTTCCTGTTTGGTGGAAAGAATATGTCTGTTATATCGATTACTTTGGCCCTTATTTCGAGGTGAGTGATTTTATATTTTTTGTTCACTGATAAGATAAATATTTTTTTTTTTTTTTAAACGTGGCCCCACACTAGGAATTTCTCCTGTTTTGTGGGTGCGTTTACAAACATTTAAACTAACATACACAAACAGCCACACAACATTTTATTATTATGCAGTGATAAAAACATGGTGCGTGTCTTCATATTGATTACTAGCTTTTGCCTGCGTGATATCTTTATAAATGTTATCTACACCCATGCTATAAATCCCCTATAAAAGTTTCTGAAACAGCCTATAGCCAACATTAAAACAGCCAGTTTCATAGTAACCATAATATCATCCAAACGAGTGTTATAATGTTTTACTAAATTTAATTATGCAACTTGAATTTCAAGAAAAGAACATTATCATGCACGCGCGTTTCGCTACCACAGCGCGGCAGCGCCGTAATTTAAGAAATAAAAATACTTTTAGTTTATTCGAATTCACGTCATATCCCGCCATTTTTGTTCGTTATTAGTATTGCAAAACTTTATTACTTTGTTGTTTATAACAAAATGTGATACAAGCTTTGATAACACATCACCAGATATTTGTAATGCAGCAAAGGACATTTCTAACCAATTATTACCAGAAAAGTCGAGAAAAAAATATTGTACAATACCTTTTTTTTTTTTTGAGGGTGGGAAATCATCAAATAACTTCTCCCGCTCTGGGCGGAGCGGGAGGGCGTGTCAGACTTTTACTGACTAAAACCCACCCGTGTTCCTTCGGTTGCCCTGTTGCCGGGGAACACGATCTCCCTTTCGGTTTTCTTCGCAACCCCGGCAGGCATCGGCCCTAGTGGACCCCTTCAATTTGTACAATACCCTATGGTTTCAGAACCTTTTATAAAGGATTCATATCATGGGTGTAGATAAAGTCTTGTATGTAACTGTACATAATTAGGTATTAAAACACTCGTGTGATAAACCCGCATAGCCGAGTGTGATAATAATATCACATGAGTGTTTTAGTACCCCTTATTATACAACAGTTGCATAAATAACTAATAGCCTTTGTTACTCAGTGATAATATAGCATTCTACTGGTGAAAGATTTTTTAGAATCGATCCAGTTTTTCAGTTTATTCATTACAAACAAAAATACAAATCTTTTCTCTTTATAATATTAGGTTAAATATTTAATTTTAAGGATAAGGATAAGGCTTGATTGAACTTTATTGACAGACAAAATGCAGTGAGCAAACGTACTGCGATATTCACACTTACTTCTTTCTTACGTGTATGAGACGTGACCTATTTCTTGCTTTGGGACAATTGATAATCAACATCTGGATGACCGAGCCTTGCTTGCTTTATTTTTTAACGACGTCTTCTAAAAATGAAACCTATCTAGATCGATTTATCGCCTCCGAAATACCCTGCATACTAAATTTCATGAAAATCGGTGGAGCCGTTTCCGAAATTCAGATGATATATATCCATTTATATACAAGAATTGCTCGTTTAGAAGTATTAGATAAATTTTGTTTTAATATTTGGACTTTAATTTTGGCAACGATTAGTAGTCCTAATTAAAATTAACCGTCCGCTTTGTATTTGATTGAATCATCAACACTCAATATATATTATCACTTATTGTATCAATATTTTATCTTTACCTATATCAAGTAAAAATTCTATGCTAATGAATGAATGACGCTCATTTCTTATCTTCTCCTCTTAACATTTACCTATTACAACAGACTACAATGGATTATAAGGATTTCTACTTCAATAAACAATGTTACCGTATCTCTTGCATGTGACTTTCCACAAATATTTGCTACTTATAATATTTACCATCGTCTGCCTATTGCTGAACAATTCCTATTCTTCTTGTTGACGTCATTATTCTAAGATTCGTCTCGTATCCTCATTTGTACTAAACACTGTATCTACGTATTTTTCTGCCACTCATCTCCAATTTTTTCGTTTACTAACAATATCATCTTACACTCAATTTATCCATTATCTATTTGATCTTCAACTTTTCTGATGACAGTCATTTCAGAGTCATAAGGCTCGTGCAGACCAGCGCGATATAGCGGGCGCTACAAGGGTCGTGCTGCCTGTAGCGCCCGCGATATCGCACTGATCCATTAAAACTGGCACACACTATCACAACACTACCATGCCATACTATTTTTTGGTTTTGTGCGCTATTTTCAAACTCCACATTATCATATTTCTCATCTGTGACTCCTCTATTGTACCCATTTATGTGCCTGCTGTCTCAAAACGTTATCTTGTATATTGTTAATCTGTTAAGCTAAAGTTTTAGTGTTCATAATATTCGAAATAGACTTGTTTAGTTTATTTATATACTTAAAAGTTACATGATTTTGTTCCAGTCATCTGACAAGCATCACTCTACTCGGTGTTCCCGTAGAGATATACCTCAGAGGCACGCAGTACTGGGCATCAGCTCTCTCGCTTATCATTGTCACTTTCCTCACAGCTGTCATATATTTACCTGGTAAATACTTTATCTTCTTTGCTGTCATTTACTTAAGGTTTTGTAGAAAAGTTATTATTCAAGCATGGACATGCATTTGAAACATGCCAAAGGATATCGTAAAGGGCGATAAGGATCTATTAGATTACTAGGTATTTAATAGAAACTGCTACTGTGACCTGCAGTAATTGAAATATATTTAATTTCATAGTTCTAATCTCATGGGAAATTTTGCATTGTAACCAGAAGCTAATGCATATTTGTTACGAATTACGCAGAAATTCGTTGGTCCAGTGGTTGCAAGCGCTACTGCTGAGCATGAGGTCCTGGGTTTGATTTCCAGGTCGGGCAAAGTGTTTTTTGGTTTCTTCTTATGGAATTTCTCAGTGGCAGCTCGGAGTCTGGATTTGTGATGTGTTAATGGCAGTAGGCTAGCCCCCTATTACATGGGAAACATAACTTGCGAAATGTGGTACTAAATGTACAACACCTCTGCCAAACCCTTCGGGGAATACAGGCGTGATATTATGTTTATGTACGTTAAGAAGTGTTAAGCGCAATAGGATAACGACTCAAAAGTTGGAAAAGCAGGCTTTGAAACATGGAAAAAAGGTATTCATAAGAATAATTGACAATCTTAAATTTGTTTCCAGTATTCCACAAGTTACAGCTGTCATGCTCAAGCTTCGAATATTTAGAGATAAGGTTCTCCACACACACGCGGACGATAGCTGCGGTGCTGTTTGTCGTCAGCAAGCTGATGCTGCTGCCTATTGTGCCGTATGTGCCGCTCATGGCTTTCAGATTAGGTAAGCAGAATGATTGTATACTTTAACCAAATCCTTACCTTACATAGGTAGGTAATATAACTTTACAGTTTTTAACACAACTATCTATATGTTTTTACACTAGGTATTAAATTAAAAGATTAACTATCTGTATAAATAAATACAAAAACAAAAGGACACTTAGGAGTCGAAGTATTCGTCCGCATCGCTGTCATCCGGAAACATGTCCAGAAGACTGGCAGCATTGCAACATTGAATAGCAATGCTCACGTGAAGTGTCGACCAGTCGGCAAGAAATTTCTTTAAAAAGGAGCCGCGCACTCGGGCCCTATGACCCGAGCGTTTCGACCCCAAACAACTCAAAACTGGGTTATGAGGTTACAGTATTTGCGCCGCTATTTACATAGGTAATAGATAATATTATTGAAGAAGATAAAGAAATGATGTGCGCCCTGAAAAAGATTGTAAATATTCTTTCGTCGATTTGAGTACGCTGCAAGTAAAAATAGGATTAACGTGGGCTCCTTTATCTGTATCCTATTACATGAGTCTACTCACCTACTTCGGCATGTTTGTAACATAAAAGATGGGATCGTTAATATTCAGGGAAAAATCATGGGACCAAAACCTGATATGACGAAAAAATAAAAATCTGCTGTTCCCTACATTTTTAATCGGTTCGAACCAATTTTCATAAAAGTAATAGATATTGTAGAAACCCAGTACGAAAATGTAGAACTATATTTAGCAATCCAGCCCGTCCCATCCTTGATGTCCTCCCTCCGGTTGACGTCCTAAGCCGAGGTTAGTACCCCTCAGGGGGTGCCCTTAGCGAGCGTTCACCTAGTTTTAATTAGTATAGTTGAATAACCGAGGAGGTTTTAAGTGTAGTAGCTTAAGGCACCCACAGGAAAGCCCGGTTAAGTAGTCATGATTTCAGAGGTCAATTACGAGATGCCCAACCTAAAACAAAAAATATAATATATTTTTAGCAACTAGCTTCTGCCCGCGACTTCGTTCGCGTGGAAGTCGTAAGGCAGCACAATATAGTAAAATAACAGCCACATTTTTATAAAACTGTATACTACGTTTGTAGTTTTGGTCTCAGTCGCCAAAATATGAAGAGAGTCAGGACTGGTGACGCGGGAGCATGCGACGTACAGTTGTCTACGTAAGAAGCAGCTCGTCCTGAGGTGGACACCCGCAGCCTTCAGTAGCAATTTCCCATTGCTTGCGAAGTTTTTCTTTTTTTAAATTAATTAATGGCACAACACTGATACACTGACTGATGCATTCTTACTTATTCCTGACGAACTATCACTAAAATAATATATCAGTAGATTAAATTATAAACACGGAATTTCTCACTAACGGTCACCTAACCATAGATTTTTTTTTGTTCCTTTTTAATTACTAATCGAATAAATAATAATATGAGAAATATAAAAGTAGTCTACAATTTACTTTATTTACCCTTTTTATATTTACTTTCAGTAACAAATCCTCTAGCGGGGCGAGTAACAGCTGTGTTATGCGTCGTATGCGCAACGTTTAGTGCAGTCGGTGGTCTACGAGCAATAGTATCCATTGGCATAATGACGACATTCCTGGCTTTAGCTGGTACTGCCTTGCCGAGTGGTTTAGCTCTGTTACCTATGGGGTTCAAGAGAATGTGGGAGATCGCCAGTCATGGTGGAAGATTAGTTTTATATGAGTAAGTTATTTTTGGTTTTTGTATCCTTACATTGTTTGGAGTTTTAGCTTGAAACGAGGAGTGGATTTAAGAAAGAAAAGTGGTCAAATCGAAATATTTTATTTATCATCTGAATCAGCGTTTGAATTACTTTTGAACGGGATATAGGATTTGTTCAATTAAGAGATGTCTAAATCATAATTTAAAACCGAGAGAACTAAAGATTTTATCGCTTTTTTCAAACGTAGGTAATCAAAAAGAAGGAATCGTTTACTAATGATGTGCTTGATATTGAAGTAAATGTACGATACTGACAAATGTTGTTCCATTATTTAATTTTGATACCAATATATTTCATAAAGGACCAAAATTTTAAACGGCCGTATTACACAACAAGATTTATTTTAGACGAAGGCTTAACCCTTCGTAGCCGGAACGCAGATCTACGCGAGATACAATAGCTTTTTAATTGTTTCTGTAATTACGGCTTACGAAAATTTCACTAAACCATCGAATCATTTTTGAATTCCGAACATTTCATTTGTCCTATTAAAGTTCTAAATACAAAAACTGTTTAATAATACATGCCTAAGTTGTTAAATTGACAATTTTGTATTGAGAAGGAACTTTAAGAAAATCGATATAAGGTTCGAAATAAAAAACTAACTGAAAGGTTTATGTTCCGATCAAATTACAATTTGTTTTGTAATGTGGGGGTAATGTTGCCTACAGTGACATTATTATTACTTAACGCTTATTCATATCATATTTACTTTTCAGCCCAGATCCAGAACTAGCCCACCACACATCATTCTTCGCTGTGACCCTAGCTCTATCCACGAACTGGCTATGGAAGATTGCTCTAAGCCAGTCTACACTGCAGAAGCTTCTGGCTGTGCCTACAATAAGTCAGGCTAGACTCTGCCTAACTATATCATGTGTTGGAGTGATACTTATGAAGCTGCTATCTTGTTTCCTTGGATTGGCGCTGTATGCTTGGTTTGCTGGATGTGACCCGTTGCTTACTGGGCAGATAAAGAAACATGAGCAGGTAATTTCGTTATTAAAATTCTTTTTCTTGTGGTTACTAATTAACTTTGTATCAGAGTTTTTATGCCGCCCATGGGCCTCTGACTTGGCTTTACATGCCGTCGAGAAATATTTCTCAGGCGTGCCGGTTTCCACACGATGTTTTCCTTCATCGTTTTTGAAGCAAATGATAGTTATACAATACGCACATGAATCTGGAAAGTCTGAGGTGCGTGCCTTGGGTTCGATCTCGAGACCTATGACTTGGCAGACCGACGGTCACACCAGTAGGCTATCATTACTGCTGCTGGTGTGGTGACATTTCAAATGGTACTTTGTTGTATTGGTGATTATAGGTACTGAGTAAGGACCTTCTATTTTCAAACCTTTCAGACCAAAATATCTTTTTAACCTACTTACTTCCAAATAGTTTTTTTTAAATGTGTGTCCGTCAATTGTGGACCGATTTTGAAATTTCTTTTTTTTTTTTGTTTGTTTATTACAATTATTTAATGTCTCTGTAGTCCAAAGGTAAAGATTTTTGTGGTCCATTCCACACATAACATGCTTTTTGTCCGTCTGGTAATGCGTTAAGGCTCGTGCAAACTGGCGCGATATTGCGGACGCTACAAGCCGCGCAACCTTTGTAGCGCCCACGATATTGCGCTGGTCTGCACAAGCCTTTTTGTGTGATTTTCGTTGTCTACATTCAAGCTCACGACCACAGATAAAATCTGTGCTCACGACCTCTCTTCCAATTTCTGGCTATAAACTGAACGTCTTGCCCTGTTACTGATCTGTTACGTTGACAGTAGGTGCTGCTGATCCATCTCACATTATTCCTCTAGAGAAGCCACATGGATGGTGAGCATATATTGTTTATTTGTCGATATGTTCTGTTTTGTTAACTAATTGTAAAAAAAATCTATTGCAGCTCGTCCCTCATTTTTTGAACAACTTATCATTAATGTTTCCGGGTATATGTGGGATTTTTATCATCTCCATATTCAGCGCAACTACTGGGTGAGACACATGAATATCATTTGTTCCAAAAGTATCCTTGTTCTTATACGCGTAAAGTTTATATTAGTTAACCGTTTAGATGTTACTTGTTACAGCTGCATAGCTTCATTGATAAATTCAATTGCTGGAGTACTTTTTGAAGAATTCATTAGGCCATGGATGCCTCAAAGTACCAATGAGAATGCCTGCTGTAGGATTATGAAGGTAAGTTTTGTTCATTTATAAATATATCACAACTACATACATAAAATGCGTATAGATACTTCTCAAAGGGGTTGGCAGTGTTTAGAACACATCCAAATTACTATTTCTAAATATGGCATAATAATACCTAGCTTTGTCTCATTAGTTTTCTAAAATAAAAGTAAGTTCTTAAAGAAGAAGAAGTCGAAGTTACTCGTTATAAAATCAGCTATCTGCCAATGAAAGTCCAGTCAAAATCGGTCCAGCCGTTTCGGAGATAAGTTCCGGAACAAACAGACCGACAGACAAATTAAACAAAAAAAACTTTTTTGTTATGATACCGTATAGACTTTCTTACGAACAGACACTTCAATTTTATTTATTTGTAAAGATTACAATCCTTATTATATTCTAACCTGAAAACAAACAAATAGGTAGGTACTTAATACACACATCAAAAGTGTCTAGGGATCAACATATATTTTTGCAATAACTTTTCTCCTGATTGATATTAATTAAAATTTTCTTTAAGGATTCATCAAATAAAGTGTTTTCGTTTGTCACAGTAACGATAAACCAAGTCACCTTTGCATTAATAAAGAAATTTGCCATTTTCCTAATAAAGGGATTTTTGACATTTGAACCACTAACATTAAAGTTCGAAAAAAAGACTGAAATAACAGTTTTCTTTAAAATTTTATTGGGTAACTTAAACAATTAATAATCCGTGTTTCTACCGCGAACACTAACAACACAAGAACATCGGTTTGGCATACTCAAAATGAGTTCATCCAAATCACGCTGTGGAATGGCCGCCCATGTTCGTTGCAACAACAAAAAAAGGTCTTCTTGCGACTGGATACCCTCCATATTCGGCAGAGCTCTTCTCGGTAGCATATCCCATGCATGCTCAATCGGGTTCAAGTCTGGCGACTGAGCAGGCCAGAGCAGGACATTGATGTTAGCTGCGGCGAGAGTCTGTCTTCCAACTCTTGCGGTGTGCGGTCGTGCATTATCATGCATTAACTGAAATAAGGGACCGATTTGCACTTGTAGAGGAACGATGACGTCAGATACAATCGTCTCAGCATAAATTTGAGCGTTGAGGTTGCCTCTGATCCAAATCAACTCAGTTCTTCCGCCGATCCAAATACCCGCCCATACCATGATGGTTCCACCACTATAAGGATGGACTTCCTGGCAGGTTTTTAATCGCTGTTGGCGTCCAGGGGTTCTCCAGTGTCGTATACGTCTTGTATCCGGTCTCATACCAAAACGAGACTCATCAGAAAAGCACACGAAACGCCATTGTTCTTCTGCCCAATTTCTGTGTTCAAGAGCCCATTGATATCGAATCCTACGATTGTGCATTGCTATAGGTGGTACCCGTAGCGGTCTTCGGGAATGAAGGTTCACTTCATGCAAGCGGTTTCTGACTGTTTGGTCGCTAATTAAGTTCCCTGAAGAGTGATGAAGCCTCACGGCTAACATCATGGCGGTTATTGTTGGAGCTCTTCGAGTTAAGATTTGAATGTATCGGTCTTGTCTCCGTGTGGTGCAGCGATACCGTCCTCCATGGCGCTCAGCCACGGTACCAGTGCTTCGGTAACGTGTCCAAAGTCGACTGATAACACTCTGACTTGTATTCAGAGCTAAAGCCACAGTACGTTGCCGGGAACCAGCTTCTATCATTCCCACGGCTCTGAGCATTTCTTCCCTGCTTAAATGACGTCGCCGCTCCATAATAACGTTGGTTTTAATCAGTAGTAGGGAAACAGTAGCACTAATAATGTCTTCAATGCGTTGTATGTTTTTATAGGGAAAATATTGACAGCTGATTTTCATCTTTTACTCGAATTTGATTAACAGTTCCTGTTTCAAATTATGAAATGCACCAAAAAGGATCCATATAAATTTATATAATCATAAATTTATTACAAAGCCACATCTCAATCTCAAGAAATCCGCATAAAAATGCTTGATCCCTAGACACTTTTGATGTGTGTATTTAGGTTAACTAGAAGGGATTTTTGATCCAAAAAAACCACACAACACTGCTACGACCTGCTTACAGGTTTTGCAGTAGCTGTTTGCCATCTATTATTATGTCAAAATCCTCAAGAAGCTTGCTAAATGCAATATTATTACGAGTAAAACAGTAAAACGTTGACCTGTTTTAATCTGAAACCTCCGAAGGTTTTACCGATTAACTTATTTATGGTTATCATTCCAGTGTCTCTGCGTGTTAGTCGGCGTATATTGTGGATCCGTCGTATGGTTTTCAAAAGAACTGGATCGTCTGCAGCACGTCGCTTCTGGAGTTACTGGTGTTACAGCTGGAACTCTGCTTGGGTTGTTTACTCTTGGAATTGTGTCCTCGAGAGCCAACTGTTCTGTAAGTTGTTTTTATTTTTATTTCAAAAGTATAAAATGTTAAGTAAAATCGTACAAGTATTTCGAAAATAGTAAAGTTAAGAATGTTCGACTGATATAAACCATAAAAATACTAAAAGAAACAGTGCCATCTATGAACCGTTCTCTTAACTGTTTACAAAAGACGCGCCCATTCATCGGCCCTTAAAATTTGAACTTAGTATCTTTTGGCCGCAACAGTATTATTGTACTAGTACGCTAGGCTTGTCACAGATGGCTCTGTTTTACATAGTTCTTATGTAGTGAGAACAGATGGCGTTAATTTACGCTACTTTTTATTTGGATTTACTCTCTGTCGAAATACGTCCAGCGGATTTTTTTTTTTTTTTTAATGCCATGACATTGACACAAGCGCCGCGTCTATCAGACTTGAGTGGTGGCGCGGACTCTACTTACCTACTCTTTAGCTTTTTCATACTTACGTTCCTTTAACTTTTTTTCAGGGAGCCCTAAGCGGCTGTTTATTAAGCCTGATCCTCTGCGGTTGGTTACTCATCGGTGCTGAAAATGCTCTCGCCACAGGAGCATTGACCTTCCAGGGCAAACCACTAGCCACTTCAGGCTGCGGAAAAGCTAATTATACCCATGTACTGGCCAACATAAGCACAGTATCTCCTAATGCTGCGTAAGTATTTTATGAAGGTGAAATTAAAGTTGTAAAAGTATGACATGGTGTAAGTATACCTAATGTTCTGCTTTAAAAAGAGAGGGTTTAACTATGTCTGCAGATCATGGCATAGGGCAAGATAGAAAATACATTTTATTTAGCATAGATTAAAAGTCAGACAACGTATATAGAATATTAAATACATTTTTTAAAAATATAATTACATTTTTTATGGCGTAGGGGATTTTAGATTTTAATCGGTCGAAGGACATTGAACGAGACACAATAGAAGATTTATTGTTATTACGCCTATGGGCGTTTAGTGTCTGTTAATGCGTTAATAACCAACAAAAAATTTCAACTGAATTCAGTAAACACTGCGGGGTAATTGCATAACACACTAACAATAGCAATGGCTTTCATTTTGACAGTTCAACAACATTCATTCCGTTATTTACATTGTTGAGCAGACACATTTTTCGAATATACGAAGCAATGGATTAGCAATATCTTTCAAAATCATTCAGATTGTGTTTGAAAGTATGTTACGCAATTAGGGTGCTAAATTCATGGTAATAGTGTGTTCCTTACACCCAGTATTATTGTCTTGTACTGTCTCTTCTGTGTAATGGAGTAAGCATAAGCAATTCCCTTTACCATTCAGGGATTAGTATGAAGCCTGACTATGCATGAGGAATGAATACTTTGGGTTGCCAATCCGTAGCATGTAGAGATGGGTTGTAACAGGTTAAAAACGATATCTGTTATCACTGTTACTGTTACACAAAAATAACAGATCCAAATATCTGTTATTAAATAACAGCCTGTTATTTTTGTACGGACGATAAATACGTATTTAAATACAATTGAAAATCTTCTTTATTTATATATGTTTAAAGTTTGTTTTACAATAGTAACTGGTCAGTAACAGGTAACAGATAACACGACCTAATTTAGGAGTCACTCTTAAGTCAGTGTTTGTTCTTCTAAGACAACCAACTGTGTTTTTAGGGATAATAAACACTTAGTGCTTTTCTTTTTAGTGTAGTTTAACCGCTTTAGTAATAGGGAGAAGTAAACATATTTCAAAGTAAATAATAGGTGTTACTCTATTTAGCAAGGATCATTCCTTAATGAGGAAGAAAGAGAAATTTTTAACCTTCCAATATTTCTTCCTTTGTGTGAGTGTGTATGTAAGTAACAACCGTAGTAATAGTCTGTGTGAGTAACAGCCGCGGTAACAGTTTTGAGGGTCTGTTATTTTAAGTAACAGATATTTTATATTGTTAGGAACAATTGTTATTTGTTATTTTTAAATATCTGTTATTTCTACCTGTTATGATAAATACGCCTCACTCCTATTAGCATGGTCAAAGTGCATAAGTTGGGTTTCAAGCTAATTGACCAATTCACTAGATTACGGCTTCATATAAAATGAACACCGTTCCTAATGTTCTGTTTCTTGTCTCGAACATCTCTAAAAAATAACCTCATTTTTTTTTTAACCTGGGATCACTTACCGAACCATCGTTAAAAATTTCTTGTTTGATACGTAGATTCAATGTTTCTACGTCTGACGCAGTTTAATCTCGCTATTATGTCTGGTTTATACGATGGCAGTGACTGGACCCAGTGACTCGGAATTTCGGACCCAGTCAGTGGATTCATGTAAACGAGATCGGCAGTAAAACAGTAAGTCAGGCGGGGAAACTACTGGGCCCGAAAATAGACGGGTAGGTAGTCAAATGGACTGACTTGAGGGCGCCAAGTTGCAGCACTGGACTGGGTTTAAACTAGTGTCTACACGAGTTCAGTTCAAGAGAGCAAGTCAGCGCTGGACTAACTTATTGTACTGTCACATTACTGGGCTCGTATAAACTTGCCTTTGCACTGCTGACTGTCTAATATTCTGTTCTGTTCCATAACATGAAATATTCTAGTAACGATATCCACGGGACAAGATCATTACAAAAGTTAGTCCCAATAAGGCAGTGAAATAAAATCCATATCAATGACTTTATGACATAAGAACGGTTTTATTACAACCGACTTCACACTCGGTTTGAGGTACAGTCAACGATATGTCCATTGTTAAATTTGTCACTAACAGAGCCTTTATTTCGTGGCAGTAAAGCCGGTTTTCGTAGTTAAAGTGTGTGTTGACCGTACCTAAGCAGAAGTTTTAATCTTTGCCCGTAAGTTGGATGCGAGCTGACTCACTTTATTCCCCCCTTATTAAAACTTTACCCATATTACTATTACTCGATTTCCCGTTCTTTTATGACTTTTCTTTGTAGAAGTCCTTTTTAGGGTTCCGTACCCAAAGGGTAAGACGGGAGCCTATTAATAAGACTCGGTTGTCCGCCCGTCTGTCTGTATGTCCGTCTGTCACCAAGCTGTATCTCATGAACCGTGATAGTTAGACAGTTGAAATTTTCACAGTTATAAAAAAAAAAAACTAAAAAACAGAATAAAATAAATATTTAAGGGAGCTCCCATATAAACACGTGATTTTATTGCTCATTTTTATAGATAATGGTACGAAACCCTTCGTGCGCGAGTCCGACTCGCACTTGGTCAGTTTTTATTTTTAAACCGCCTGTCTTGGAAGATTTTGTTTTTGTTGGAAGTTTTTTCCATAATGCGCAATTTCATAAACTTTAAAATTGTAAAATAACTAATGCCTTTTTTCAGTCTCCGTAAACGAACTACCCAACAAAATTTGTATGAAAAAGAAGTTTTGTTAAAGGATCTTCTGGCTAAGATAGCCGGAACGAATCCGGAAGTAGCAAAATAGGCCAACAGTTCCGTAAAATTTATACAAAAACCCCTATTACAACAGGATAAAACTGTACCTTAAAAAACACAATCACAATCTGTTTCGATTTGAAACAGATTGCTAATCCATTGCTTCATAAGTTGGAAAAAAAAATCTGCTTAACAACGTTAATAACGCAATGAATGTTGTTGAACTGTCAAAATGAAACAAATTAGGCATAATCGTTTACGGAAATAAGATACGCAAACTCAAAAAAAATAATCAATTAGGCACATAAGAGGCACTTTTGAACGACAAAAGTAACGAAGAAGAACGTCCAAGTAAATGATAATAATTAAATATTTAATAATATTATGTATTGTTTTCTGGTGTACAATGAAGTATAATATATAAATTAATGAATAATTCGACGGATAAAAGCAAACTTAAAGAATTAGACTTTTAAGAAAATTGATTTATCAATACATTCAACTTTGATTATGATTTCAAGCATAGGTAGGTATTAATGGTATCGCGGAATACAATTGCATAACTACGTTGGTAATTATTATTCAAAATTTCGTGGTATGCAGACATTTCCAATGAAATCAACTCCAGTTACTATTATTGGTTTGCAATTTACTCAACAATTTTCAGTAAAATTGAATTTCATTATATCAATGAAGCCCAACCATTTCATTGCGTTAGTGTTACAAACATACCTATTCATATAATGACGAAAATACTTTTTACATAATAATTTAACTATTATTATGTAAAAAGTTAGTTAATATCAGTAATAGTAGCCTATTACTGATATTTTTACTCTGCGTTCAACGCTCGGTGTGGCAACACGCCGTGTTCGGGTTCGCGATAAGTCAATCGTCATCCTGAGGATGCCTCGTTGAGAGGAGAAACACGTGTCGATTTCTTTCCGGGTATTATTATGGCTCATTAGAAATAGCTAAGCGGAAAAGTTTACTAAATATATCCACGCCGATTGTATTTAAAAAAAATTAAATGTATGCAGCTTTTATGCTGCTTCGGTGCTGGTCAATAGCCAGCACCCTAATTGTGACAAACTTTAATTCACAATTCGAGGGTTTTGAAAGAAATCCCTACTTCATTGCTTCATAGGTTTAAAAAAATTGTCTGCTCAACAACGTAAATAACGCAATGAACGTGGCGGAACTGTTAAAATGAATGGCATTGCAATCGATTGCCATTGTATGTGTGTGACGCAATTACCCAGCAAGTAAATAAGAAATAATGCAAACCCATAAACTAAAAAAAAAGTTTAGTCATCTCCGCCCTTTGAAAAAAAAAAAGAAAGAAAATACGTTTATTTGCGATAAACATGACGCAAAAAAGGAACAAAACGGGAAATAACAATTTGGGGGAAAATATGAGTCACTTCCACGCAAAACGGCCATTGGTCAGCATAATGCTGCGATCCTATGCAAGACAGACCCCAGCGCTGGCTTTCAGCGACAGCCGGCGTTGACGTGAAGACGTTGGCATTGACGTTGTTATCGTTTCGTTTTCTAAAGAATTAAAAAAAAAAACTATTAAAGCACTATGTCACCTAAAACAAATACTAATTTGGCAAAATGCGAAAATATTTATTTATTACAATGATTGACACAGATACAACAATAAAAGATGCTATGAAGATGATGCTAGAAGGCGGCAGTTTCATATTAACTTCAACACTGTTAATCTGAGACTGTGATTAAATATGTTTTTTTCAGGAACCAGTTCCCAACGAAGCCGTTACAATCTCTTTTCCGGATCTCCTTCACATACTGCCCTTTCGCTGGAGCCGTCTCAGTTCTCCTCATTGGGATCCTAATGAGTTATCTCACCGGAAAATCCAAGTCGGAATCAATGAACCCGGATGTATTCTGTCCATTAACACAGAGCATTCTCCACAAGTCCCTGATCAGGAGTCCGACAGCATCTCTGGAGGCGAGACCGAATACACAAGAAGTTTATGTAGCGTTGGATGAAGCACTGAAACATTTGAAGGAGGTTATTGATCGATAAATAAATGTTTTTGAAGTATTTTTTAGTTTTATTACACAAACAATTTTTTAACTGCCTCGTTGGTTTAGTAATCGCAAGCGTTACTGCTGAGCATAAGGTCCTAAGTACGACTTGACTTGGGTTTTTCCATAGAAAAACTCAATAGCACTTGGCTCAACCTGGACCTCATTACAGGAGTTTGGCAGTAGTAGCCCGAAGTCTAGATTTGTGTCCGGATGATGGAATATACTCGCCCCGTTACATGGGACGTCAACTGTGAAAATCGTACCAAAATCCGTTAAGGAGTTTAGAAGAACAACGCGGTCACACAGAAAAGCGACTTAAATTCAAAATTCAAAAGTCATTTATTCAAACTAGGCTGAGAATCAGCACTTTTAAAACGTCAAAATTACATACAAGACAGTCTCCCAAAACGCCCACCTCCTAGTGCTTAATCTGGGAAGAAGAAACGGCACAACAAACTCGCAATTTTTTATAATAAGGTATAGGCAAATATAGATAATAATATAGATGTACAATCAACAGAAACAATTAAATGCGAAGATCGATTCAAACGTTAAAGCCAACGTGATACTCAGAAAAATTAAGTACCGAAATATTCCCAAATAAAAATAATTGTAACAAAAGGCGATGAAAGGCCTAATGGTAACAATTGGCTACAAAATGTTGGATTTTGCCGAAACCCTTCGAAGACACGTTCGATTAATGGTTCAAGTGTGAATGCGATTTCACGTTCGACTGCTTACGGCACATTTTTACCATTATTCATGATGTGTCGATGACGTATTAAATGTCATTATGTCAATGAGAATTTTTAGTAAATGCTTCCATAGCTTTCGTGATTATTTGATGGTGGGTAAGGTAATTATTGCTCTTGGTTGGAGCGTATGGAATGATCGTGTCTATATACGGATTGTGTCCATGGAGTTTCTTGCCTTTTCTTCTCTATAGGAACCCACTATGCTTTGGAATGAGCTTAAGCGTACTTTATTGCTATCAATCAATATTATGACATACTTACCTAAAAACGCCTTGGGAAAGGACTATGCAGATGATGATTAGTAAGAAGGGTATGTGAGTGTGTGTGTGTGTGTGGTATTAGTGTGTGTGTGTGTGTGGTATTTGTGTGTGTGTTCCTTACTAAAGTATTTTTTAATCAATTTGATCTTTCTCTTTTTTCAACATATTTTTTGTAATCTGAATCTGACAGAATCTCAAACCTGTGTGGTAAAGATTTTGACTGTAGATAATTCGGTGTAAATATTAGTGCAAGTAGGTGTAAAATGATAAAAGAAGCCGAATAACGATGAGAAAGAAGAATGGCGTCTTGAAACGGAAAACGTCACTGCGCGCGACGAAGTCAAGATCTACCCTCGCCTTTAGTTCTAAAATCATATCATGAGCTATTTAAAACGTCACACACAAGGCAAGTCCCGTCTCTTCACAGCCGCAGACATTGTTTTCTATGAGACAAAGGGAAAAACATGCACGGTGGAGGTGCGTGCTACGTTTTAGACACGCCACATTAATTCCTAGACCGCAACTCAGACTGAGGGCCTACTGTCTCGAGTAGTCCGCTCATCAACAAAACAGCTCAACTCCACCAGAAATATTAAGGGAATTTTATTTATTTTATTTTATTTATTTATTTATTTGGGAAAACAAACAGTGACACATTACATTTTATACGAATAAATAAAAAATAAAAAATACGGCCAAATGTGCAACCAACAACATTTTCCACGGAATACAAATAAAAATAAACTTTACAAACCATGCTATTTAAAACTAAAACTAACAAACTACAATAATTATACCTCTAAACCTCACCTCCAACCCCCTCCCTCCCTCCCTCCCTCTAACCTTACCTCTATATGTTGGAACAAAGGTTGTATTTCCTTAAATTTTGAACTAAAGTTGTACCTTTATAAGACTCATTTGTTGCTTTTTAGACTAGAAAATTGAGAGTACCTTCGAGTGACTCCTAAAAGAAAACGTATGTAACGGTAATGAAGGACTATTTTTTATGTTCATCCCGTGTTCACGATTTGTATTTTCTTTTTTGCATTTTGTTATTTAAGTAAACGTTGTCTCCTTTTACATTACGCTGTGCTTAAGTAAGTTATATCTACCTACCTATTACAAACATGTAAAGATTTTCAAGGGGTATAAATTTATTATACTGTTGATAAGCAATAGCTCTTTTTACTAGGTATTGTATTTTTTTTGGTCCAAGGCAATCAGTCCGATTTCGTTATTGAAATTTTTATCTTCCCTTCTGCAAAAGTACATTAAACTACCTTAGAATCCTGTTTTGACTAGTGAATCCAAGATTTATGTTTGTGATGTGTAACATTCTTTCCTCTCGCTTTCCTGCGATCTGTGGAAGTAATTTCGTGAAAAGGGACGGAAGTGTGTAACAGGAAACTGGGGAAACGCGTGTTATTTGTCATTCCTTAGGTAATTGCTGAAAACTAGCGCTGTTGACATTAGGATCGTCCGAATTCACAGCTTTTCGCTGAGCAATAACCTGTTCTTGCACAGATGCGACGCACAGCTTAATTTTTCTGGTTATTTGTTATAAAAGTAGTTAACTATGCAATCGGCATTTTGTTTTTGTTGTCATTTGCAAATATTGCAACAGTAATTACGCAATATTGTCTTTGGTCCATGGTCTTGAAATCAACTAATGAACCAGTGATAAATTTAAGCTATGAACAATAATGTCAAACTTTTTTGGATTGAATACGAGGCTTTTGGCTACTTTTGTTTTGTGTGTATTTCATGTCTAGTTTTTTAAAATGTGCGTTTTGTTTGTGCAGATTAAACAAGTTTTCCTTTTTCTTTCTTTTCTTCTTATTTGATCTGACCAATGAGCGCGCGTGGCCAACCATCTGACGGCCAACTCTAGTTGAGTTGGCCGTCAGATGGTACCAACCCGTTTTCCAAGAGGTTGGTAGGTATTGTCAGCCAAGATGTCAGATGTTACAAATCATATGCGACTACTGCAAGGCTAGCTCAATATTTTATTTTTCTCTACGGAAGGCAGAGGTCATACAAATATTGCAGATATTTTAACACATCTACCAGAGATATGTTGTCCCGTTCATCATGATCGTGCCGTAACTCATGTACAGTGAGTTACGGCATTACACCTACATACATAGGTTCTAGATATTGATTACAAAGCTAAATTAAGCCTACGTGACGATGAAACGGCCGCATCGCGTTACTGAAGGATCGAAGCGGCTAGACTCATACGTCACTCTAGTGTGCCCTGGAATTAATGTCCCGTGCTACTGCAGGCCCCATAAAAGGCTCACCGCAGCGCTAATCGGCTGACCATTATTATTTATGAATCATTACGAATGAACACCATCGGTCCACCGTGGACCGTAAAGCTTGTGATCTATGGGTTTTGTAGATATTGTAGTGTTTCTGTGTAGGTATGTGTTGTAACTGTATCGAGATTACCTGCAGTTTTGGTGATCCAAAAGTATGGAATGAATATTTTACAGTATTCTTGCGCGACAGTCTCGTCGTCTATTCGTCGTATATTCCAGTACCTACTTTGATTATCTATGCACATGATAAAGGATTAGAAGAGGAAAGTAGGTACTTATATCTACGTAGGTATAAGTATCATGGTCACAATGGAATCACATCGCCTCATTAGATGGCTGAAAGTCACCCAAAAGGCTAATGGAGTTTCTCTAAGGATTGAATCAGAGATTTGTAGGAGAACCAAGTTAACCGACATAGCCCGAAGAATTACTAAACTTAAGTGGCAGTGGGCAGGGCACATTGGTTGCAGAACAGATGGCCGATGGGCCCAAAAGGTTCTGGAGTGGTGACCGTGTACCGGAAGACGTAGCGTTGAAAGGCCCCCCACAAGGAAGACCGATGACCTAGTGAAGGCCGCAGGAATCTGCTGGATGCGAGAAGTATAGAACTGGTCAAAGTAGCGGTGCTTGGGGGAGGCCTATGTCCAGCAGTGGACGTCTTTCGGCTGAAATGAAGATGATGATAATATTATGGTCCAATTAGTGACAGTGATATAATCAATGTGCGTAGTCTTTTCCAGTGATACATCTCATCAAATTCAGGATATTTGCCCTGCATTTTATAGATCTATTTGACTTCAGAAATTGTGTGCTTTCTATACCAATAACAATTCAATATCCATCCGTAATCCAACATCGGCCAATAATAAAGTTGCAATGCACTGTGGCTTGAAAGAATGGATTGCTACCGGTGTTTCTTTATGATGTTTTTCTTGCAGACGGTTTTCTACACAAGTATTTGAAAGAGTATAGATTTGTATTTTTGTTTGTGATGAATAAACTCAAAAACTACTGGACCGATTAAAAAAAAGATTTCATCAGTATAATTCTATATTACCATTAAGCTATATAATTCATAAAGATGTCATGCGAACGATGTCGCTGGCGGAAGCTAGTACTAAATAAAGAAATATCAATATTCGGTAGAAAAGCATTATTTTTACGTTTACTATCTGTGTATCAGTTATCAAAGTCAAAGTCAAAGTCAAATCATTTATTTCAAATAGGCCCTTTAGAACGTCAAAATTTACAAAATAATATAATTGATTCTAGTCGCCCCTTCCAAAAGGTAGGTTTCGTATGGAAAAGAATGGCCAAGAAACTCCACCGTTACTCTTTTAAAATGTTTTACAATAGTTTGTATAAAGTACGTACATTAGTTAAATAATTATATGTGAAGACGATGCACCTAGAATAAAATTACAATACCACAATAGATAAAAAGAATTAAAAATGAAGCAACGACAGATAATTTAATTTAAATATGTATACATTTCCAGTATATCTGCAATTCTGATCTGCAATTGTATAGGATTTTCATACATTGAGAGGTCAGCTTATTACTGGCTCGATATGTAGCCGTGTGTATATATTTTCTTATTTTGCACTAGCTGACCCGACAGACGTTGCCATGTCTAAATGATATAAATTATACAAAAAATCCATAGTAAAAGTAAAAGCTGTTCTCAAGTGAAGGTTCGTGCAGACTGGCGCGACTTGTCGCACGACGCGACACCGGTAATTTTTCTACCGTGTTTCTAAGAAATTGTTTTATTAGAGTCAAGTCGCGCTGTCGCGTCGCGCCTGTCCGCGGCAGCCTTGATGCAGTTACCAACATTTAATTTCTCTATATACATAGATTAGCGTGGTGATCAATGCTCGCGCCTACTCTGTAATGACGAGGCCTCTGCCCTGCTGTGGGACAATAATCATGCTCACTCTGTCTCGCTGATGGTGGCGTGTGTGTTGGATCATTTAGCTTCCTTCAATATGGTTGAGCTGAATGGTCATGCGACAAGTTTGTGAACAGGCGCTGTCAGTAGGGACTGGTCATCTCTAAGCTGCCATGGCTTATTTAAATATAATTTAATTTTTTAATTACTTTTTTTTACGCTTTTAACGTTCTGCATCGTTCTCACTTTTATAATTTCAACATGAATGATGAAACCAATATTTTGTAACTATATTGTGATTTAAAAGAGTGTCGGTGTAGTTTCTTGTCCGTTCTTCTCCATAGGAACCTATCTACGCTTTGGAATGGACAACTAGCTTCATCTTTCTGACTGACCGACACCTTGACAATTCAAAAGTGCCTGTAATTGGTTTATTTGAAATAAATGCTTTGAGTTCAAGTTTGAATAGGATAAATTAAAGCACGTGCAACAATTAAATTGTGTCATCCAAATCTCAGAGTTCTAAGAAAATGACAAAAATATACGTAAAGTAAAAAAAAAATACATTAATATTTTATGGGCACAGGAAAAAAAGGAGGCTTGTATAATAAAACTCGACAAAGTTAATAAGCAACAATGTTCCTTAAACGAGCTGAGTGTTAGATACTCGACGCAGAAAATGGAAACACGAATACAAAGGGAAGTCAACGAAATTAGCCCCGAGTCACTTCTAAACACTGCTCAATTCTCACGTCTGCCGGCACTTTTTTACTTATTTTGACGGATAAAATGCCATTTACGAAATAACCTTTAAAAGCGACGATTCCACAGTACTTTAAAGTGCCTAAGAGAGTAATTGGGCATATCAACCGTATAAATTCTGCACAAATTTTTACTGCGATGAAAGCTGTGTTTGGACTGTTTCGTTTAATATTGTGTTAGTACGGGAAATTCAGCGTTAGTGGAGTGGGTTTAAGCATTCAAGTTGGATGGAAATTCTCATCTCGTCGCGATTAAAATGTATGAGCCACGCGTGGTTTACATGAGTTAGTCTTGTAAGAAATCAATTTGGTAGATGATAGCAATGCTGATAACACCTCATATTTTTATAAGTGGTAGATATTAAATGGATTTGTGACATACTAAGTCATTCTACTCAATCTTGTCTTTAAGTTTGACTGACTTCAAGAATCTAACAACGTATTTGATTCATAACACTGCCTAACTGCTCTTAGAACAAACTTATAATTATTTACAATAAATCTTGATGAGAAACTTCAAGAAGTTAATATCAATCTTAATTAATCTTGGATACTGATAACAACATGATAATAAACATCGAAAAATCTTCATCCAAAGAAAAATCAAGTATAAAATAAAATAAATTCGATTTCGACAGCAAACATATCGGACAGAGACCTCTACGATAGAATATCGAGAAGGACATAGCTAACTAAATCAATTACTAGGATCAATTCGATTCCTTTAGTCTCGCGAAACGAATCCCGTCCGAATGGAAGCTTTTCAGGGGAAAACTTTTCAGAAGGTTTTCTTTCGTTCACGAATATTCTGTTTGGTTTACAGAAATAATTACGTAGTTTGGTAAGATAAATTCTTTGGTAGTTAAGGAATATGATTTGGATTTGATAAAAATATTGAATTATGAACAAAATACAATAAATTATCTATAGGTATCATAGTATGGGTTCTGAAATGTTGCCACTAGCCAGTTTTATAAGTCAACCTGCGCCTGCGTAACACTTTCAATAAAAATCCGAGTGTTTTGAAGGATATTACTAATCCATTACTTCATAGATTTAAAAAAATCGTCTGCTTAACAATGTAAATAACGCAATGGACGTGGGTGAACTGTCAAAATGAAACCCATTTGGATCAATTGTCATTTTACGTGTATTACGTAATTACCCCGCGGAGATACGTTATCATCATTTCAGCCGAAAGACGTCCACTGCTGGACATAGGCCTCCACCAAGCACCTCCACTTCGACCAATTCTGTGGTTCCCGCATCCAGCGGATTCCTGCGGCCGTCATAAGTTCATCGGTCCATCTTGTGGGAGGCCTTCGTCTACCGGTACGCTGTCGCCACTCCAGAAACTTTCTGCCCCATCGGCCATCCGTTCTGTAAGCAATGTGCTTTGCCCATTGCCACTTAAGTTTGTCAACTCTTATCTAATTATATTTATGTAGCTGAGTAAAAAAATGCTAGAGGCAATAAAAACATTTTAATTAGAAGAAAAATAATTCTCTCTCTAAAGTAATTGTTAAAGGTTAATGACAGAAACAATTCGGACAGTAACAAGGGTCTCTTAAAAAACACGAAAAGTAACGTAAATAAAAAGAAATTGTTTAAGGGACTTAAAACATTAATAATATAAAATTTATATTGATAAACATTAATATTAATAAACGAAAATTTGCTTCTTTCTTTGAACTTATTTCTGCTGCAAAGCAGCGTTGCTATGTGCTGTTTTGAAGGTTATGGATCATAGTCATTTCAGGCCAAAGACGTTTAAATATAGGGTTTAAAATTAGCTTACGAAACTTCGCAGATGTGATCTAAAGATGATAAAAGAAAAATAAATTAATTTGTTTGTTTTTATTGTGGGTACCACCGCAATTAGTGCACTTGAAATCAGATATCAATTTTAATAGTAAAAATCAAATATCAGTTTTAAAAATCTGTTTTTATTTTTTGTTTATACTTCACAGGCGTGATTGGTATCATATCTAACCACGTTAAAACAAATTTAAACAGATTTTCTTAACTCACACTTTAAGTAAGAACACAGCCAGCGGTCGTCGAGCCCCAAAAAAACATCAACTCTTTATTTTATTTATCGTGGTTACCCATCACGTCTGCAGAGTTTCGCTACTTAATTTAATAAAATGGACCCTGTATACTTAAGATAGTCGGGACAAAGCGAAAAATATACAAATCTACTAGGGTAGTGCCTACAGCTCATCTATTCAGTGAAAATTTCACCGTGAAAACTTGGGTGAACTGAGTTTGAAGCGACGTGTTTAACTACCTAATGCTAGGGATTGGCATCATTGACAACTCACTTCAAGCTCACTTCACCCAAGTTTTCACGTTGAATTTTTAAATATCGGCTGGTCTCATCTCGCTCTGCAGCTTAGTTCTATGTCTCGTATCATACGCCCAACATGACAGGTTGCGTTGTATGCAAAAGAAAATTATTTTCGAAGAATAAGTATAATTGTACTACTCTGTGGTAAATTTGAATTTCCAGTCCAGTCAATTTATGACTACATCATAAATTGACTGGACTGGAAATTCAAATTTTCGTAGTTTATTCGCTGTTCAGTGTCAGCTTGTATCTCGGCCAAAATAATATGATTCGTGACCATATCAATTAAGTATTTAAAGAATTACATGTTAAGTTCCTATGGAATAAATTTAACTTAGACAGATGTAGGTATTAATGATCCTAATGATCGGCGCCTGCGGACCGTTAACTCACAAGCCGCGCTAAGCGTTGCTACGCCTGTCGAGGCCTGTCGCGGCTCGTGCCGAGCATTCCCACGGAGTATGTCGACCTGGTGGTTCCTGTTGGCCACTATTCCAACATGTCAAGTGATACGGAGTACATGGCTGTGTGTGCAGTCGCTGCGGTTTTATTCAGTGGTTAACATTTGATAAACAAAGCATAAGCATAGCAGGTGCTCTCGCGCCGAGACACGCCGCGCCTGTGAACTTATCAACTCCCAATGGATCAAATGGGCGATGACAGGCCACTGCACGCCTAATCGGGTGTGACAGTTGGCCTAGCGCGATCAGGCTTGTAAAGCGAGGTCCCACGAACCGTCGAGGCATATTGCGGCCTGGTGACCGGCCACGCCTGTCACGGCCCGTACTGAGCATTCCCACCTCAAGCTTCATCGAATCGATGGTTTCCACGGCCTGTCAGCCTGGCCCGTTACAATCTTTCCTGTGAGAAAGCGGGCCGCGGGACCGCGGCATAACGCAGTCTTCTGGTGGAAATTGTCCTCCTTAATCGTATGCCATTTAACTCAATCCTCGACTTCTCTCATTCAGCAAAGGAGTCCATGGAGTTTCTTGCCCATTCTTCTCTATAAGTACTGACTACGCTTTAGAATGGGTAATTAGCTTCGTGTTTATGACTGACCGATTAATTGACAGTCAAAAAGTGCCTGTAAATGGTTTAATTGAAATAAATGCTTTGTGTTTTGAGTTTGATTCGAGTTTGAGTTGTTTATGAAGATCGCTCCTGCCTGCCAGCGAGCGTCCTAACTTACATTTGCCACCAAAAAATATAAAAAGATAACTATTATATAAAAAATACAAAAACCAAAAAAAAAAAACATATTGTACTTCTTTATCTATCGTAAAACGTACATTATCTAGGCAATTTTCTTTGGGAAATGAAGTGGGCTGACAGTCGTATAGTTAACAAGCTTGGTTCGTGCTTAGGATTTCTGATTTGTACTCTGCCTGCCTGATGTGTTTCATTAAGTTTGCTCGTGACGAGTAGCACAATGATTTCTTAGACGTTTTTATTGGCCTGAAGGTTGTATGAGTTTTTAATGTCGGCAGCTTTTTATTTAGTCTGTTTATTTAAAAAAAGGAAAATGCTGTTGTGGACATCAACAGTTTTTAATGTTTTTAAGAGTTTGCATTCTGAAAGTGGGCAACGTCGCAAATAGCTGTCAAATATTTCGCTCTTTTGATTAATTTGGCAATATTCCTTGGTGGAAATTTGAAATATTGCTAACTAGTGAACTAAAATATTAATTATGAAATGCAATAATTAATATCATAACACCGAATATTTAATTTTAGATTTAAATAATTATATAGAAACTTGCCAAATGCCCTTTTTACACCTAAAACGGTTTCAACATCAAATTTAGTTTTATGATAAATTGCAATATATTAACAAATTAATCAAAACAGGTAAATATTTGACTGCTATTTGCAACGTTGCCAACTTTTAGATGAACGCTCTTAATTTTGTTTGATGAAATTTGAATGGCTGTTTTACTTGATGTTGATAGAAGAGTGAGGTCACCATCACCATCATCATTATTGGGAGCCGTGTTCCACCACCAGGTATCCTAAAATAATTAAAAAACTTTTTAAGTCTACGATAATAATTCTGACAAGTATAGGCTAAATTGTGAAACGCCGTATCAAAACTTTCACTATCCCTGTCAAAACTTTCTGGATTATGCATACTTTTCTACTAAAGGCTTCTTTTTGGCATTCAAAATACGTACGATCGTATCGAGATCAAGGAACGAGATCCCGATATGAAAATTCCGAATCTCTTCGCCTAGAAAAGAGTACTCGAAATCTATCACCCTTTATTACATCCGTATGAAATGTAAAAAGCTCTTAAAACTACTGTAAGAGGGCTAAGGAATTCTTCCATTTAAAATGTGAGAACACTTTATACCCAGGATAGCTGTTAGCACTTGAGAAATTGAATTTCGTTGGCGTGGCCCGCCTGCTGATTGCTTTCAGCTAAATCAGCTATATTGCTCGAACCTGACTCGTCATATCATTGAAGGTGTTCGGGTGTTCCAGATTTAAGTTTATTGGAATATAAGCAATATTTTCGTGTCGAAATGTGTAAATAAAATGAGCGTTTCGAAAAGTTTTGTGGAGATGGACGATTAAACAAACATATCTACAACTAGATATACTGCTGAACAAGTAATTAAATATAGAAGATTTTTTTTTTTAAATATTGGTAAAAAAAACGTATTTAAAGTTTTAGTCACAGCGATCGTGATATAGGTACTGCGATTATGAAATCGTAAAGCACTGGCTCAACTTAAAAGTATGAAAAACCCAGAATCCCCTAGCTTTTTCCTACATGAGTTAAGCCCGTGAGATATAAGTTTGAAGCAGTAGCTTACCTACCTTACTCTATATTTTACTGGCTGGGATAAATTTGGCCTCACTGACTTGGGCTACAGAGAAATATTTCAACTTGGAAGCCAAGATAAAATGTGTAGCAGCTATGTCGTTCACGTGACGTTTTTCTGAATACTAAAATGAGGTAAACCGCAAGTAACTACGAGTTTACATGTGGTACTGGATGTATACCAACTAAGGTCGTTTCCTACAGCTGGTTTTATAATTAATTAAGAAAAGAATCAGGATTGCCCTACAACGTGACAATGCTGTCAGCCATTTGGACACTTATTCTGTTGACAGCGATGCGGACGAATTTGTTGGTATCTTAAGTTTCTTTCCCCTCTTTTTTATAAGCATGTGTACACATTATTATTTTTAAATTGTTAACTTATAAATTATGTAAATATTATTTTATTCTGTACTCTAATAAATAAAACTCATCGGCCAAATAAAAAAATGCAACACAACGGTTTAGCGCTGTTACTTTAGCGAAGGAAACATTTTTAAGAAAATCTATTTTACTTTTATTTAGAGTTTGAGGTTACCATGTCAAATAGATAGTTCATTGGTTCAGGCGTGACCTTGCGGAAATCCATTATAAAATTGTCTGCGCTCGGTGCTTGGTGTGGCAACACGCCGTGTTCGAGTTCGCGACAAGCCAAGCGTCATCCTGAGGATGCCTCGTTGAGAGGTGAAACACGTGTCGATTTCTTTCAGGGTCTTTTTAAGACCCTTTAGAAACAGCTAAGCGGAACAGGTTACTAAATATATCCAGATCATCATTTTATGTCAAATAGAAGCAATTTTTCCTACCTTATTTTGTGGGTAAATCTTCATGTATAGGTAGGTATCCTTCCGTCCGGGACGAATAGAGGTTTCTGTCAGTACTGGCGACTGCCACGGCAACGCAAGGGATTTTTATGCAACGAATAGGAATATAACTTAATAGTATGACAATAAAATTGAAATTTCAATGATGATGCCTAAGGACGTCACGGCATGCCTAAGGATACCGCGGCATCGTTGCCATCAGATATAGTGATGCAGGGTTTGCATGTACAAATGCAGTGTCGTGCTGGTAAGTGGGCGCAGGCCCTAAACCGCCACGCTGTTCCTCAAGCATCGTGAATTATTTTTGCGCAACAGCATCCCATGGTTAATTTCTCCGTAGTGGATATGACAGATTAATTAAATAAAAGATTCCTGGAACAATCACAATGGTATTAAGTTTGCCCAGAAGCCAGAAATGTTTTCAAAATATAAAAGTACGTACAGTAAAGCCATCTGTACTTTGTATTGTCATTCTTCAAAATAATAATTTCACGCTGTAAGCCGATTCTATTTATGAAAGAATAGCCTTCGGTGTTTTTGAATTGAGGTCGTTTTTTTTTATGAAGATTTTCTCCCTGATTCTTTATGTTTGATATTTTCATCTTATTTTCTTTTGTGTACTATAAAATTAATCGGCCGTGTATTAAATAAGTTGTCAGAAACAGAGATTAGGATTAAACGAGACAAAGTTTAATTTATCCTAGCTCGGGATAAATTCATAAAATAGATCAAAAATATGTTTTAAGATTTTCTCGAGCTCAAGTTAAATATCTTTTCGAGAATTTAATGATGTTATATTTTAGAAGGGTACATAAAAGTGTATAGCAGATACCTACTTAAATATTGTTGTTCTGACTAAAAATATTTACTTACAGCAAACTATGTATCTATTTATTATTTAGTAATAAGGAGTTATTTAGAGAGTTTTTAGGATTCCGTAGTAAACAAGGAACCCTTATAGATTCGCCATGTCCGTCTGTCTGTCCGCGGCTTAGCTCAGAGACTCTTAGTACTAGAAAGCTGTAATTTGGTATGGGTATACATATTAATGACTCCGACAAAGTGGTAAAATAAAATGACGAAAAAAAATTTTTTTTTTGTTTGGCAACCTGAAATCGCGAAAAAAAAAATCAGCTATTCCATACATTTATGTTCGCATAACTCCTTAAAATGTAGGGAACAGCTGATTTTTTTATGAGTAAAATCACGTGTTTAAGTTTGCGCACGGGTTAAAAAAATCCTGTATACTACGTTTGTAGTTTTTGTTTCAGCAGTCAAAATATACAAAGTCCAGACTGGTGACGCGGGAGCAAGCGATGTACAACACTCCGTGTGAGAAGCGGCTCGCCGTGACGTCGACATCCGCAACCTTTAGTAGTAATTTTCTATTGCTTGCGAACTTTTTCGTTTTTAGTGTATTAATTATGTTAATGCATCATCATCATCATTTTCTTGTCCTTATTCCAAATTATTTGGAGTCGGCGTACATCTCTTCTTCCATGCATTCCATTAGTTATTGCATAATTATATTACTTAATGGCACAACACTGATACACTGACTGATGCATTCTTACCGTTTATTCCTTGTACTCCTTAGAGCGTTTTCGCATTGAAAGAAAGAAAGAAAGAAAGAATAAACGTTTATTTGCGGTAAACATGACGCAAAAAAAAAAGTTTTAAATACATAAAAAGGTTAAAAAATTTGGGGAAGCATGAGTCACATCCACGCAAATCGGCTATTGCTCAGCATTATGCTACGACCCTATGCAAGACACAGCCCCAGCGCTGGTTTTCAGCGACAGCCGGCGCCGACGTAATGACGTTGACCGGTGCAGCAAACAAATATTTAGACGGTGTACCAATACAGCGTACTTAAATTGCATTCGATCCAAATCCGAATGAATAAATCTCTAAATTTGGACGTACAAAGATGGGATCTAGTGCACACCTTCTCATACAAATAATACTATGGCTACTTCGGACCGACATTTCTCGGATTCTGATCGGACGTAGTGCCCGCCGCTCTTAAAGTATAATGACATATTTAGAAAAAATCCTGGCTTTCCACAATTACCTTAAAAAATATGTACAACTTAACCTGGTAAGGTAAAATATTTTCAATATTAGAATTTAACCTTACGAGGTCAAGGTCATCCGTGCAGCGAGTTCAGTGAGAGCGACACGTTGTCTCACTTAGCACACAATTACAACATTCACAACTGACATATTGATTAGATTAGTGTTGGTGTTGTTAGTTCATTAGAAGTCACCGTCGCGTGCGCACGTTCTTAGTTCAAAGATAAGTTTTTGACGTTTGAGTTCAATATTGTTGTGTTTTTTTGAAAATGGAGTGGCTTACCACGGATGATGGTTAGTATTGAAGTTTTATTGTGCTATTCGTGTTACATGTGAGGATTACAAGTGTCAGTGGTATTTACAGACCGGTTTCCTTATAAAAAAAAAACAATACTATGTCAGTCTTGTTTTGCAAGTTTCGTTGCTAGTGCTGTGTTCACATAAATTGTTGTCTGTACTAAATAAATGTATTTTCTTTCTTTGTCCATTTTAGCTAGTTTTACCTTTTTAGTTTTTCAATACAGCATGTATTGAAAAACTAAAAAGGTAAAACTTTGGTATTTCTATTTTTGACCAATCAATTACAAATTGTTACCATGGTCGTGCGGCTAACTGTACCAAAACTGTGTTTGTGTTTCAATTGGTAATGTTATATTCACAAGTTAAATAATAATAATTTATTAAATATTAATACTAATACTTATATTAAATATTAATATTAATAGTAGTATTAATATTTATTTAATTATAAATAATAGTATTCAGGTACAGATTTAGTTTAAAGTACCTATGTGACCGAGCTCTGCTCTGGTGAGAATAGAGAATGCTCATTTAATAGTATAGGAAAGTTCATTTAATATACCTATGTATAGTACCTACTTATTCCATACTACCATGATAGTAGGTACTTACTAATTCCAAGCTACCATGTCATTATTCTCATGTCATTATTCATTATCTTGTTCTAAACTTTGGGGGACCGGGCTCTGTTCGGGTGAAAATTCAGAGAAAACAAATTTTCCCAGATATGAGACCTAGTTAGATCGATTTTTCGCCCCGTAAACCCGTATATTGCAAGTTCCATAGAGATCGTTAGAGCCGTTTTCGAGAACGTGAGTACAAATATATAAATAATATACAAATATTGCTCATTTAAAAGTATACAGGATAGGAAAGGATGTTATTGTAGGTGTATTATAGGGACACCTCTGCATAACCCTCCGGGGATTATAGGCGTGATGTTATGTGTTATGTAACACTATTCAGAGTTCAAATCATACTGATAAGTACCGATAAGGTCGACTCTTTATCTAAAATTAAGCATGATAAAGTAAGAAGAGTAATGAGGGGCTTGTGACTAAGTACTAACAGCTGCACGGGTCGATCGATTAGGTTAAGCTACACTTGCCGCGGTTGGTCCGTGGATGGGTGACCATCATTACATACAAAGGCCCCTCCGTGCCTCGAAAAGTACGTTAAGCCGGTGGTTCCGGCTGTTATTTGTAGATCTTTGACAGTTTTACGGATAGTTAGAAGCCCAAAAGTCTGACAACCAGTCTTACCAAGGGATATCGTGTTACCTAGTAAATTATTATTCACTTACATTTTTCTATATTTTTTTATCAAATTAGATTTGTTACAGCTGTAGTGGTAATCATGTCATTTGGTTTAAATAGGTCCTGATTTTTATTATTATATTTATTTTTGTATAGATTCTTTTCTTTTAGATTTTGTGTATGTGAGAACGTTGTAGGCTGTAGACTTATGGACCATTTTCTATTTTGTTAAGTACCTGGACTTGTTGATAGGCCTACACTGTCCTCTCATACCTATTAACACTGTAATTTGAAAACATTGTAAAAGCCATTTATTTTAAAAGAGTAACCTTGGAGTTTCCTGCCGGCTCTTCTCCATAGAAAGCGACCAATTGGAACTGTGCACCTAGCTTCTGACGTTTCATAAGTGCCCTTGTAGGCTTATGTGAAATAAAATAATTGTAATTTGAAAGACGTTGTGGAGGTTAGATAGGCAGTCACTCCATGTAAAATACTGGTATTCAGCTGCATCCAGTTAGACTGGAAGCCAACCTCAACATAGTTGGGAAAAAGCTAGTTAAAAGTACCTGATAGTAGTACAAATCCCCGTAGTTTTTATCCCCAAAAATGCTGGAATTCATCGAAAACTACCGGTTTGAAAATAAAGGCTAAAATCTGACATCCCGGGAATCTCTCTTCCTTTTCATATTTTTTTTTGCGGATATACGAAACGACAATGTTACAGTTTTCGGATTTGGAAACTATCCGCTCAAAGCAAACGAAGCACTTTAAGCCATAGGTAGGAATAGATAGAAGTTAGCATTCATAGGTTCTACAGTTTTTTCTGTACCTAAAAAAGCTTTCAAATACACAATCTGCCGGTGTTTTGTAAGACTCAAATTGACCACTAAAATTGGGACTCTTAAAATAAAACAATTACTTACTGCAGCATTTTCACACCATTTCTTCACGTTGGACAATATTTATGCTAAATTTACTTTCTCAAACTTGATCTTGAAAACATTGAACTTGATTTGCCATTAGCTTATCTTTGGCGAAAAGATAATGGCATTCCAATGACTATGACTTTTACTATAAAAAGTTATCGGAAAAGCATAACTAACACTGACTATCCATAGTTCTGTCTGTCTGTTACATTTTTACGCCTTAACGACTGGACAGTGGGATTAAAACGGCTACATTAAGCAATTCCTATAAAAGCTATTCATTTTCTGAATTCCCAGCAATTCCTGTATGGTAACACATATATTATTATATTTTAGCTGAATCATATTAGCTTTAGCTCAATCAATTCAATTCATATCAGAATCATATTTGGTGTAAAATTAAGACCGTAATTTTACCAGATAAATTTTCTTTACAATTTTTATTAATCAAATGATTTTTTTTATTTAATTGTTATTTTATTATAATACAAAACTGTAAAACAGATGAATATGAATTGAACGCAGATAATATTATGAATTGTCAATTTGTGACAGTTTGTGTGATTCATAATATTATCATATTATGATTCTGCCAAAGCGGCCGTTTTAGGTCCACAGATTGCATGCATACACGGATAGACCTGTGTTAGGACATATAATACTTTTTATCCCGATAGACCCCGAAGGATAATTTCCGATCTCCACGCGGGCAAAACATAAAATATCACACCTTGTTTCCCTGGACGGTTGGGCAGAGGTGTACTTATGGTACATTTCGCGATCGAAATCGTGGGTAAAAGCTAGTAATTATTATAATTATATTAATTATTATAAATAAATAAATATAAACCTTTAAACTGCTCACGTTCTTTTTTTTCTTTTTTAATCTTAATTTTGTTATCCGTTTTTTTCTTCAATCTTTAATTAAAATCTTTATGAACTACACACCTACCTGAGAATTTACAGACACCATTGAGCCCTATGAGTTATGACCAAATCTCATCGACACCATCCACCAGTCTATCGTTTTCAATTTGAATTCCTTTTTCAAAACTGAAAAATCCAATCGTAGTTTTTGCTCGCTCCGGAAGCAACCTTCTCGATTCGTACTCGTTACTAAAACAATAGATATCGATGCCTAGAAATATATTTTTCCTCTTGCTATAATAAAAGTGCAGAAGAAAATGGATGAAACAAAAACGGAACATGAATTTAATAGGTAAAATAGTACAATTTTTAAAACGGATTGCATTTTCTCTTTGTTTCCAGGAAAATACAGGATAGAATCTCTGTCAGCTGCTACTTTTCCCGGTGCATTAAAAGTGAGTATTTTCCGTAAATATGTACAAGAAGACTATTTAGTTTTGTTTCAAAGTTTCATTTAACTATTGCACCTCTCGACCTTCGCGTTGTAGAGAAATATTTCAGTTGGTATCCTTAGAAAAATATCAAATAATGAGTAAAACTCGCTCTTCAGTTTTCTACACCGGTGCATGGAGGAATTAAATGATAATTTTACGCGCGTAATCAGTTTTTTTTAATAACAATTTTTTTTAAATTGAAAACTGAGTCAATGCCATTAGAAAAAACCGGTCAAGAGCGAGTCTGACTATGGATAAATTATCATCGGCGAGAATTTTAATCATCAGAGAATTTTAATACCACACACTGCCGTGTTGCAGTTTTAGGTCAGCACCATCTCTTAACCAATTGTGGTACTAATGTAATTTAAGTTGATGATTTTTTTTAAAGCGTGCTATTTAAAGACATCGTTTTATTTTTCCTGTAATCTTTACATAAACTTCATCACAAAGAATAATTTCAGTTTTTTTTCTATGCAATCTTCGGAGATAAGAGGGGAACGGTATTTTTTTAAATATTTTTTCGTAAAAAAACGAAAATTATGCGGCATACAAAAAACCAAAATGTTTGAGAATGACCAAAAGGCTCTCTTTCATATGATACCCCACATGCCCTAGTAGCCCCACTGCGAGTTTTTGAGAAACTCTGTTCAGTCCCTTTTGCAAAAAAAATATACATATTTTTATTTCTTTCTTAATTGCGAAATATTTGGGCAAACGTCATCGAAAATTATTCCAAATTTCAAGGTGATAGCAATAGTAGTTCTTGAGATAGCTGTGACAGACAGACAGACTGAATCGCACCGTAAGGGTACCTTTTTACTATTTTGGTACGGAACCCTAAAAAATATAGTTTTATTACACAAATACATTTGGTTGGAGTATTGAACGTGGCAGAACCCTGCAGCAACTTAAACACATATTTTGCCTTTAATCGTCAGTGGACTTATAAGGAAGCTGTCGATTAGAAGGTTTTAACAAATCAGTTTATCGATCCTGTGAGTCTAACAGTGGTCGAACATTAAAATGATTTACGTAGATATCTAACCTAAATAAAATTTCAATTAAACGGTTCCCGCACCCTCCCTCAAAGCCTCCCCTTACGGCATACTTGTAAATGATAGGTACTCCACACTATGTTGATTAGGATCTAGGACTCGTGGTTACCCATGATTTGTGCTTTATATTTATTAATCACATATGGAGCAGTGGTGGCCCAGTGGTAACGGCTCCGACTTACGAGTGGTCGTGAGTGCCTGGCACTTTAGACGGTGATCAATGGGTAACTCGTCATCCGATAAGGACCAGGTCCGGGTCGGCGGTGCGATGTGTTCCTCGCGCGCCTCAAAGAGATGTCAGCACAACTGACGGGGTCCGCTAGGGCCGATGGCTGCCGGGGTCGTGGGAAAGTCCGAAAGGGATACCGTGGCCCCTGGCAACATACAGGAAACTGAAGGAGTACGGGTGTGTTTTTAGTCAATAAGAATCTGACACGCCCTCTCACTTATTCGATAATTTCCCACACAAAAAAAGGCAGGCACTTTATATTGTGTTTAATAATTTCATCACCACTGCTATCAAAATGGTGAAGGAAAACATCGGGAACCCAGTAAAAAAAAAAATGTCTTGGAACTAAAAATTCGAAGAAATGTGACATCTACCAACCCGCACTGGGCCCGCGTTGTGGATTACGGTCCACTCCCTCTCACTGAGGAGGCGTGTGTCCCAGCAGTGGGAACATTATAGGCTGATTATGCTATTAAACACATTTATAATCTTCAAAATTCCAAAAGAACTAATATGAAACACAAAGTTTTTACTATTATTTTAATGTTCCAGGTGATAAGAGAAGCCTTCTGCCAAGATGAATCAGTGTGTATAGGAACAGAAGTAAATAAGAACCCAGTAGCGGCAGAAGAACTATTAGAACTATGCGCAGACGCAGCGTTGGACGGAGTATCGCTTGTAGCAGTTGCTATTGATACCGGAGAAGTTGTTTCAGCTGCTTTTAATAAATTACAGGTATGAAACTTAACAAAAACTAGTTTACTTACTTATCTTTTGAATCACGTGACATTATTGATAGTGGTCTAATTCACAGTGCTGCTAACTTAGGATAGTCGAATTAGATCACCCTTTATTACTTTTGTGATGTTTCTGAATCAAAGGGAGAAGAAAGTTTAGTTGCTTACTTCGTGAACTAAATGTGTGTAAATAAGTTTAGGTTCTTGTGTTTTTTTTTTTTTTACAAAATTGATCAATCTTTTTCAACGATTTTCTCATTCTGAGTTTCTACTAAGTAGTTTTTCTCATCTATATGTTCTTAGAATAACTATCAGTAGATCAAATCCAATCTGCCTAGCCTATTCCCAACTATGTTGGAGTCAGCTTCCAGTCTAATCGGATGCAGCTGAATACGTTTTTAAATGGAGCGAATGCTTATCTGACCTCCACAACAGTAACTAGGTAATACGATACCGCTTAGAAAGACTAGTTGTCAGACTTTTGATGACCCGTAACGACTGTCAAAGATCCCCGAATGACAGCCGGGACCAACGGCTTAACGTGCTTTCCGAGGCACGGAGGAGTCTCGGTATGTAGAAATGATCACCTATCCACGGACCAACCCCGGCAAGCGTAGCTTAACGTGATGGATTGACCCGTGCGGCTGTCATTCTTAGCCACGAGCTCCTCGTAACTATTCGTAGATAAAATCGAAATATTATTTTAGGCCTGCGTCATGAGGCCTTAACAAAATAAACAAAAGGAAACGAAAATACCTGTCCTGATATTAATGCGAATGATTGTACATTTCAGCTTACTTATTGTCTTTTTTATTCTGCGAGTAAAAGTCCAAACCTCATTATTCCGCTTGTCACTAATTAACACAAGTAATGAATGCTAAGCGACTACTTTGTTATTTTAATTCGTTTCCGTGACTCTTGAGTATCGATGTTTTAAATATACTTTGTAAGAAGACTTTGCAAGGCACTTAAGATAAAATATTCTCTAAGCATGAACAATTAGAGGGAGAATATATTCATTCCGATGTCTACTCGGTATTTATTAATTAAATAACGAAAGAAGCCTACTAAAGGCGAATTTTACCAAACTTTTTTAAAGTAAGGTCTTACGTAAAATGTTTGAATTTTTGACAGTTTTTCCATACAAAAACTGTCGGACGTCAAAATTTTATTCGCATGATAAGACCTGAAAAAGTTTCTTGCCGTGATAAACTACGATTTATTTGCCATGTGTAGGCACGGTTGTCAGTGTTGTATGGATCACTATGGAAACTTGATATCAGAAACGTTTTTGAAGTGAAAACTTCTTTAGCGGCGTTGTGCACTTTTTTTTGTAATTGGTAAAAAATGTTAAACTCGCGTCAGGACACGTGACCTGATCGAAAATTCGTAAGACGGTTAAAAAGACATCAACGCGTTGATTACCGCGGTGCCGATTTTTTTTCAAGTTTTCACTTCTGTCGGCACTCCCGGAGTGCCACTGTTTTTTTCTACGGCGCGGTTTATACGCCGTACCGTAAAGAAACCGCAGCGTATACAAAGAGTCTTATACTATGTATGTATTTTTGGTCGAATTCGCCCTTAGGAGCACAAGGTCACTCTCCAGTCAACTCAAATTGAGGCTAAATTAGTTCGATTTCATCACAATGTTTATTACCATATATGATTAATACACAAAAAAAAATCTTTATTCTAGGTAGCGACATCAGATTCATCAGAGAAGCCATTCTTCGAAATATTTGCAGAAGAACGTTGCACACAGCCATCGTCACGGGCTCTCATCGAGTGGATGGCAGAAGTCGACGGCAGGTGTAATTTCTTTGAGAAGTAAGGTCAACCACTGACTATCATAATTACGTAGTTATACCTAACAGCTAGCACTGATAGCTTTAGGCGCGCCTGTAGGTACATAGTTCTCTGAATTGAGCTCCACGAATACTGACAAATGCTTGCACTGACTGGATAGGTCCACTCAAATCGTGTGGTTCTTTCCTCAAAAGACCATTTCAGATACTTTATCTACATGGTTCTTATATGGCCTGACCAAGATTATGTCTGAACTTTAAAAGAAACTGCGAACTCTGAGTTTGTTTCTGCCTTTCTTCTCAGACTAGTCAGATAGAAAACGCCGAATTTACCCAGCTTACTAAAAAAAAAAAAAAAACAAAATAAACAATTTCATTTAATTTCAAATTCATTTTATTTCGTTTCGTTAATTTGAGTCAGAATACCCATCCGAGCATTTTTCAAAACTAAGGATTCGCTAAAAGATTTGTTACATCTACATTAGTCGCGTTTTAGCCTTTTCAATAGTCGATTTTTTTTTTTGTAAAGTTCTAGTTCATTGGATTTTCTCCATATGTGATATAAATTTTTTAAGTTCGACCTCATCTTTCTCTTTTAAATTGTCCAACTAATGTTCTATTTGACTTTTGCTTTTACTAGAAAGAGAGTGCAAAATTATTATTACCCTACCTTTCGAGTCCTATATGTGCGTGGAATTTCCTCTCTCTAATTTCTTTATTTTGAGTGTCTCTCATTCATTATCTTTAAATTTTAATACACATTCAGGAGATAGCTACCGCCGTATCAATGATACGGGGCACCAACCTACTAGGGCCACCAGGTGTGTAAGCAAAACTCGTACAATATTTTCCAAAACCTCAAATTCCTACGTAATGAATGAATACCTAATGAAAATATTAGTAATTTGTTTATGGTTTACTGAGACTTCAAGCTAGAAGCACGGTCCAACTCTCAAGCTCTTACATTTATTGAGTAAAATCACACAAAAATCTAACCTGAGCCTGCTACCTGAGCATAGATTCATGTCTATGCTCCAATTTTCGAGCTCGCTTCGCTCGCTCTTACGTTCTCATAGTTAAATGATATGACAGCTTAACCTATCCGAGTTAGGATTCTCCAAATTTGTGCTAGCTTCACTCGCTCTTGCATTGTCTTAGTAAAATTCCAATGAAATCTTCACTAATCCCGGTTCAGAATGCTTATATGTTTGCGCTCGGTATGCTCGCTCTTCAATGAAAACTGAATATATCTGAGTCAGTTTTCTAGCTCGTCTCGCTCGCTATTGGATTTTCTTAGCAAGATCACAATGATAGTTAAGCTCTCGACTCAGCATGCTATTTTATTTCGTTTTTTTTTTTTTAAATACCCTCCTTTTGAGCTTCGCTACAGTCAGATAAACAGAGCCTCCAACATATTTTGATACAGGGCTTATCTACTAGCTACGCCATTGTTAACATATGTAAGTATAATATACATGACTTTACGGCTAAAACGTAAAACTGTGAGGCTCTCAGTAAATTCATCTCCCGTATAACAGCTACCATAATGCACGAATCTCATTAATTCTGGTAATCTCGTTTGACTTAATGAAACCAGCAAGTTAATACGTCGTATGTATATTGTGGTTTTATGAGACCCAATAGAAGGCATGAATATTTTCTTGTTTTTAGGCAGAGTCACGGTTGGCTTGTTTTCGTCCCGAGGCGTAAAAATCTTTGAGGAAATTCGAGAGGTTTATGAAAAAAAACTTAAAGTGAAAACAATTGACGATCATGATTACTAGTAACTGCTTTATATTTGTTGAAGACACAGAATAGAGCTGGCAGAAGTGTCATAGTATTATTCGAACAAGACTGATGCTGTATCAGTTGACGTCATTACGTCAACGCCGGCTATCACTGAAAACCAGCGCTGTGGCACTGTCTCGCATAGTGTCACAACATTATGCTGAGCAATGGCAGCTTTGCATGGGTGTGACGTATAATATTCCCTCAACATGTTATTTTTAGTTTATTCTTTGCGTCATGTTTACCACAAATGTATTAACTTTCTTTCGTTTTCTTTCAAGAGAAAAAGTCCAAGGATTATCGCAATGATAAATAAAAAAGCTTGTATTTCAAAACGAAATGCTGTACACTTAATTAATTCATTAATTAATTTATATATACTTTATAGTACACAACAAAAATACATAGCAAAAAATAAATCAAAAACTACAAAATATACAATGGGCGGCATTATTGCTTTCCGCGATCTCGTTTTATCTTTTAAAATTAGCAAATGTCACTAGATTGCATTAATTCCATGTGGAACTAGCTACATGGAACTACTGGGAATAAATGATAGCATTTAGAAAAATCATGACAAAGTATGAAGTACTAGTATTACCCGTACGCTGACTTCGCTCTAACATAAACATGTCACGGCTGCCAGTCATTGTCATTGCAAAGTTGTTGTGAGTAACATACAAGTATGGACTTACCTAGAAATCCTACAACACTGTCAGTCACTGTACAGTACCTGTCGATCACGCAAGCCTATTAGTGATCACAAGGTGCTCTGGTAAACATATTGAATACCTAAAAGCTGTTTATAAGGTACTGTTAGAATACTTGAATAGTTAAGGTTACATAAAAAGATTATAATACCACTAATTATGCCAAACGATCAATGGGCCAAACTTACGACAGAGTGGGTTCCGCTTAATGGCAGACGTCATCGCGGCAGGCCCACAGACGGAGATGTCGGGATGAGCTGGACTCCTTTAAGAAAGATTGGTCCTTGGCAGCTCTGGACAGAGAGAGGTGGAAAGAGAGTAGATTTTTTTTTTAAATCAAAATGTGGGACTAAAACAATTATACCTACCCACATCCACCTACACCCATCTATTTATCACATTTATTAAATAATGACAACAATATTAGACTGCCTCGTTGGTCTAGTGGTCGCAAGCGCTACTGCTGAGCATGAGGTCCTGGGTTCAATTCCCAGGTCGGGCAAAGTGGTATTGGGTTTTTCTATATGAAATTTCTCAGTAGCAGCCTGGAGTCTGAATTTGTGCCCGGTTGATGGCAATAGGCTCGCCCCTATTACATGGGATTTAAAAAACATAACTGGCGAAATGTGGGTGAACCTGCTATAGGGACACTTCTGCCCAACCCTTCGGGGAAACAAGGCGTGATGTTATGTTATGTTTGACAACAATATTAACAAAATTCATTGGAAATACGTGATGGCTCTTCCCCGCCAAAAAATATTCCCTCTCAGTGACTCCAATGACGTTCTAATATTTAAATTCAAACAGGCAAAGGTCTCGGAACCATTCTGCATAGCGTATAATAATTTTTAAAAATCTGATGTAAAGTTTAGTTTACACAAGTTTTGCCTGTTTTAATTCGGTTGCTAGGAGTCAATATTACATATTGAAGTACATTGGACCGGTTTCCTAGAAGGTCCATGTTGGTAGATACTACCTAGGTATCTCCTGGTTTGTCTTTTTGAACTACTACAAAACGGCCTTCAAATTAAATGTGTGATTTGGGTAGGAATGGCAATCGTAAGTCTTATGACAACTTAAACTTTCTAACTACAGCAAACTTGTGATTCATAGTGGTAGATTTTGTATTACGAAGAGAACCTAATTTTTTTAGTTGGTTATTAAATTTTTCTTTATTTTTAATTTTTTTAGGAAGTTTTGTGTACCTACCTATCATCTACCGAAGGATTGCAATTATTCAGGATTTTTTTGTTTGGCAAATCAACTCTTTTTATGCTTAGGACTACGAAATAAGATCGATATTGTCTTTAGTATCCTTTGTTGCACGTGATGTCCACCGCATACGGATATATGGAGTAATACTAGGGGCGTTTTAATTTAAAAACAAAACGATAATAACTCCTTGGTCTACTTGTCGCGAGCACTACTGCTGAGCATCTTGGGTTCGATTCCCAGGTCGGGCAAAGTGTTATTGGGTTTTCCATTACAAATTTCTCATTAGCAATCCGGAGTCTGAATTTGTGCCCGATTGATGGCAATAGACTCGCCCCCTATAACATGGAACTTAAACATAACTGGCAAAATATGTGTGTACTATTAGGTACACCTCTGCCTCACCCTTCGGGCACTACAGGCGTGATGTTGTGTTATGATAAAAATATACGGCTTCATTATTACATGGCCCAGAATAATAAAATCTCGATTACAACGTGTTAATAATAAATAAATTGTGTAACAATATCCTACTCGAGAATTTATATCCTTTGTCTTAAAGTTCAAATGCCAGTAACATTAATTGTTTCTACGATAACTAGCTGTTTCATACAGCTGCAGACTCTGCAGAGCTCTTAACAAAGAACAGCCCGTCTGATTGCTTGTTGAGATCCATTAAGATCTTGCTATTGTCTTTATAGAAACTATCCTGGAACTGTTGAGAGAATTTGGTATTTATAATAATATTAAGTTACGAGTCCAGAGTAAGTTACGAGAATAAATGTCCGGATTTTAGCAGTTAGGGCCTGCAGAATGGCGGACGGGACGGCAGTGGATTTTAAATTTATCAATTGAATTTAACTCTTATCTAATTGAAATACGTTATATATTTCAATTCTAGGTGATCGACCTTGGAGCATCGCAGTGCAGTTTTCTCTGGCGCATCGAATAGAATGCTGGAGGATACGGCGGTATGCGCCAGTATTATATTCCGGTATGCCGCGCCGTGGCATGCACCGGTATGCGCTACAGTCTGCCAGGTCTACTTTCGACCTTGGAGCATACTGGCGCATGCCACGGCATACCGGCGAATGCTCCGGTAAGCTTGCGGACGCTTGCGGTATCGCAGAAGATTTTTCTTATCAGTGTGCGCTGGCGGATAGAGGAATCCCCCTCGAAGCTCTCCCCTGCCGTCCACTAGTGTGCGCAGACTCTTACTGTTAGACTAGCGCAATATTGTCCTTTCATCTTGCACGGAATTATGCGTGAACTCCGCTCACTGATACGTCAGTTCGCGCAACTGTTCGTTCACTAAGGCTGCGGCCAGCCCGCCGGTTGAACGCGTCCCAGAGGGTCATGGCCATCCGGCTGGCCCGAGGATACCGCACGGTCTCCTGCGAGGCGGCGAGCCTCCTTGCCGGATTACCGTCATGGGATCTGGAGGCAAAGGTCCTCGCGCACATTTGGGAGTGGCGCGAGTAGGCGAAACGCCGGGGCTTAACTCCGCTGCCACACACGGCGCACAGCGGATAGAGCTCCGGTGGGATCTCATGGCGTCATGGAGAGTGCGATTGTCGCAACCCAGCGCTGGGCGCGCCACAATTGCGGCGATAAGACCCCTCTGAGGAGTGGCTGGAGAGGCGCCACGGCGTCCTTCCGCCTGACGCAGGTCCTCACCGGACACGGCTGTTTCGGGAGGTTCCTGCACAGGATAAGGCGGGAGGAAACGCCCGGGTGTCACCATTGTGTGGACCGCCCGGAGGACACGGTGGAGCATACGGTGGAAGTCTGCCCAGCTTGGGCGGAGCATCGCCGTATCCTCGTGGAGGCGATCGGCGGCGGTGATCTCTCGCGTCCGGCCCTGGTTCAGGCCATGGTACGGAGCGAGAGGAAATGGGAGGCCGTCACCTCCTTCTGCGAAGCGGTAATGCTCGCGAAGGAAGAGGCGGAACGCGTGAGGGAGAGGCGAATTTCGCGCCCTCACGCCCCTAACCGCCGCAGGAGGAGACGCCCAGGGCGTCGGGAATCGCGAGCCGATTTCCGGCCACCGTAGGCGCGGGCTTGCGGACGGTATTCAATAAAACTTTTTTTTCCACTTCGAGAAAGCTTTTGGCCTTCAGTGATAATCAGGCTCACGGTGGAAGGGAGCTTCAGCCGGAAGCTTTAACCACAGAGGAACTGGCATCTTTCAACTGCCGAAACACAACAATGCTGTTAACATTGTTGTTATGGCGACAAACTTAGATAAGATGGTGGTAGCTACACAGGCGGACTTGGAACAAGCCCTACTACCAACTAAACCGAGCAGAAAATTTTGGCCCCGCTGGGAATTGAACCCGAGTCTGAGACAGGTGGTCTAACCACTAGACCACAGACGCGGTTAACTTAAAAGTGATTAATTTTTGCCATCGATATACGCTAAGAAGACGAGGGGCTATTTTTATTGACGAAAAAGGACTTCTTTTGTTTAAGACAGTTTAAATTGTTAGAGCATAATGAAAATAGGCCTTTAAACACGCCACTTTTAAAGTCGACTGAATAAAATCAGTTGACTTTAAAAGTAAAACGACATATATTGCACACACGGCATGAACTTTACTATTCTCCAATAATTCATATCGCCTCAAGAGAAAACTCACAAGAAACTTTGTTATTTACTGATAATCTCTTGTCCCATGTAATAGATCCTGTTGCCATCAACCGGGCACCACGAATAATTGGGTTATTAAATTCATTTTTTTTTTCGCTTTCTAGATACAACGTCGACTGCAGCCTCGAAATAATGTTCCTAGCAACACTTAGCGAGCATAGATTCCACAAACTAGGCACAGTTCTATGCAGAACATCAATAGAATTGGGGAAGAAGCTAAAAAACGGTCCAGTTTCCCAAATGACAGTACAAGACTTGGGCCCAAACTATTCAAACATGGCGGCAAGGAAAGTGGTAGCGAAGATTCCGAAGATCTGCCAAGCACTGTGGACAGCGGAACCGACCCAGAAGATAGGGAACGTTCTAGATTTTGAAGTAGGCCTACGTGTGTCCTTCAATGATTTTTATTACAATGGAAAATCTTTTTCTGAAAGGTTAGGAGGAGAAGTTTTTGCTGAAGCTGCTGCTCTACGTATTAATTGATTGCAAGGATTTAGATAACAATATATTGAATATTGTTACAATAAGTATGAAAATATGTAAGTATGTACCTATTGAATATAAAATAAAGGTTTTTTTTAATAATTTAATCATTTTTTTTTACTTTTTACAAAACAAATCCTACTTCCAAAAAAAATTTATGGGAACACGGCGCAATCTTCGAAAAAAGACGAACTTAGAACCCCTCCTTTTTTGAAGTCGTTTAAAAAGGAATTGTACGACATCAAAAAATCCCATCAAAAACATAACATGTAAAAAAAATGCAAGTCTCGCGACGCAGTTCTTCTACCGCAAAAAGATGTGAGATCTAATGTAAAACCAAGTCTGTTAATTCATTCAGTACTTATCTATTTGTCATCTTTATTTCTTAAATAAATAGAATGACTTGGCTTAATTAGATAAGAATAATCTACTATTTTATATAGTCCTAATTAATTAAAGCGCAGTGCTAACATTTGGTAGATTTTGTTGAAAGTAGAATGTAGATTCTATTGCCGTGTGCGATTGCCAAGTAATTCTATTGCGGTAGAACTGCGTTGCGAGACTTGAATTTTAGAAAGTGAAAACTTCTTTAGGCGCGTTGGGCATTTTTGAGATGAGAGTAAATCATTGATTTCACGACACCATGACGACACCTTATTTTTGCAATCGCGATTGTGCTCTTTATTTATATTAAGTTACGGATCAATGTTCTATGTAAGTATTTTTACTTTAAAGGTTTGTAAACGCGATTGTGCTCTTTATTTATAATATGTTACGGACCAATGTTCTATACAAGTATTTTTCTTCCACCAAGGCGAACTTGTTTAAATTTTCACTTTTGTAGTCCCTTTGTTTTTATTTTATACTTTAAATACGAGGCTTTATTTTAGATTACTTGAAGTCTAATATGTATCCAGAAAAATCCAGTTTTATTATGGATAAGCCCTAACAATTTTCCCTGTCCTACTGGGTCTCATAGTCAGCCTATATTGTTCCCACTGCTGAGACACAGGCCTCCTCTCTTCGAGAGGAAGTGGGCTGTAATATTCACGCGGGCCCAGTGCGAGTTGGTAGATGTCACATTTCTGACATTTACAAAAAACTGACACCCCTTAAACCGTTTTTGAGGGTTTAGTTTAGTTTAAAAAAAACCTTTTTTTTTTTAATGAAAACTATTGCCGATAGGATCTCATCCCCGCTTTGGAGGTCACTTGTTAGGTCAGTCATCTGACTTACTTTGACTGATTCTAACTTTTATTTTTATTATTTTTAATATTTTAAAGTGAATTTCTAGATTTTAATTGACATTAATTTTAATGAACTCAAAAAATGTAAATTATTTTAAAGATTTTAATGTATTTATAGATGCGATTAACTCATTAATTTATTTTACAATTTCATTTTGTGTACCTATTTCTATGTTGTTCATTATTTTAGTTATAATAATAATTATTGTGGCATCTTTGATTACTAACGTTATTTTTAAGTAGGTATACATAACATAAACATAACATCACGCCTTGTTTCCCCGAAGGGTTGGGCAGAGGTGTCCCTGTAGCAGGTTCACCCACATTTCGTCAGTTATGTTTTTTTAAGTCCCATGTAATAGGGGGCGAGCCTATTGCCATCAACCGGGCACAAATCCAGACTCCAGGCTGTTACTGAGAAATTTCAGATAGAAAAAACCAATAACACTTTGCTCGACCTGGGAATCGAACCCAGGACCTCATGCTCAGCAGAAGCGCTTTCGACCACTAGACCAACGAGGTATACTAAAATAAATATGGATCACTGCATCTAATTTAAATAAATAAATTAAATGAAAAATAAAATTACTTTTACTACCCCTTCAATTCCTTTATAAGGTGGGTTTAAAAAAATTATGATGTATATTATATTATGTATGTATTATGGCCAAATTTCAAGTTTTTCAAAGTTAGGATAGAATAGGAAACATTATTTGTAAAACAGGAAAAAGGTCAAGGTCTTATATAATAATTATACGTTGCGCTATGTTTTGTCATTAATGACATACAAATATTAGTGAGGATTATACAAAATAAAGAAAAACAAAATTTACCATAGACGACAAACAAAAAATATGAAAACAAAACAAAATGCATTGGATTATTAATAGGTACAGTAGTTACAGTGTTTTATGACTTAGATAATCATCTAGGGCATAGTAACATTTCTCAACTAATAATTTATGAAAACACTTTATGATTTTTTTTAATGGCAATTTTTTAATTCTTATAACATCGGGTATTTTATTATAAATTTTGGGAACAATAATAAATAAGCTCTTTTTCATTAATGATGTATTGCATTTTGTAGTAGATAATTGATTTTTAAATTGAGTACGGATTGGGTTCTTCTTAACTGCCGACAATTTAGTAAATAAATGCGGATTTTATTTTACAAAGAATGCAGTTTCCAGTATATATATACATAGCTGGTAACATTAAAATAATAAATTTCTTAAAATAGGGAACACAGCTGTCTGTTGGTTTTAAATTACATATGGATTGTACACATCTTTTTTGCAACCTGAATATATTTTCCCTGTTTGTTGACTGCCCCCAAAAAACAACACCATACCGTAGAATAGAGACTATAAGTCCATGATAAACTGTTAGTAGAGTCACAGTATTTACTCTATTGGACAGTTGGAATAGGAGATACGCAGATTTACTCAGTCGCTTGGAAATTTCCTCTAGGTGAGGTTTCCAGGTTTATTTGTGGTGTACAGTTATACCTAAGAATTTTGCACTCGTTACTTCTTTAATGGTGGATACTCGCGCCGCTGATGAAATTGCATAATTTTTGTTTTAGTCAAATGAATTATAAGATTATTATTGTTAAGCCAAGTTATGATATTATTTAGAGTGTTATTGATTTCGTTTTGATAATTGTCTGGATCGGTGCATTCTATTATAGCCATACTGTTATCTGCGAAGAGTACCATTTTGTTCCGCGACGTTTTTGGGAGATCATTGATATATATTAAGAAGAGTGAGAGCCCCAATACGTTGCCTTGAGGCGTACCTCAAGGCAACGTATTGGGGCTCTCACTCTTCTTATATATCTTGCTTCATATCTGAAGCTATATACTTAGTTTCTAATTTGCTTGTGGGACAAATTCTAGAAATTTCTGTGCATTGTGTTCTATCACTCAGATATGACTCTAAGAGTTTATGGATGTTTCTTCGAATCCCGTATCCATGTAATTTTTGCAGCAAGATCTACAAAGTCAAATTTTTTTGTCATATCCTTGAAGATGGAAAACATAGGCTTTCTTTTGTCTACAGAAGTCATTATACTTGATAGCTAGTTAAACAGTTCCATATTTATATTAGATTTTTTTCAAAATCCTTTTTGTTCGTGGCAAAATAACTGAAATTTATGAAATATGAAAAATGAAAGTATGTGTATAATGAGTTATATATTATTTTTTCAATAACCTTAGAGATAACGTTTATTTTCGCAATAGGCCTGTATTTTTTTACCTCGGTATTTTGTTTTTTTTTTTTATAAATGGGTTAAATTACTGCTTTCTTGATACTAGTTGGGAATACACCCTGAGAAACAAAGATTAATTATGTGTGATAGTGGTAACGCTATGTTTTCCTTTACATATTTTATTACCTTAGTTGATATACGATCGTATCCGACGGTATTTGTATTTTTTAAGCTATTTATTAGCATTATTATAATGTTTGAATCTGAAACTGGTAGCATAAATTGTGATTGTGAAGTTTGATTTTCAATGACTATTAATTGGCATTCTATTATGATTTGTCTTTGAGTTATTTTCAATCATCTTCACAAAATATTTATTAAATTCATTCGCGATATCCATGGGATGTGTAAATGTTGAGTTATCTTTTTGTATAGATAATATTGGTTCATGCGGAAAACTTATTTTGGTTTTGTTAATTATTTGCCAAATAGCTTTTGATTTATTCTGAGACGTTTTTATGTAGTGGTTGTTTTGGGCTTTCTGAATTAGTTTTATCATTTTTCTATATATCGTGGAATACTTTTTAAAAGCAAGTCTATTTTTTGTATTCGGATTTAGTCTATATGCCAAAAGTAACTGTCTTTGCTTTCGATGGTTTTTTAATTTAGTTAAGTTATTTCCTGCTTTTTTGTTTTCCAATATTTAAGCGTACAAGTTTTTTTAGTAGGAAGTTGAAGTAATTGTGACGTGTGGTCTGATAGAACTAAATCAATTACTTCAGCTTTATATTTTTTTCGCTAAGAGTGTGCAAAATTATCTATGCAAGAGTTACTGTTTAATCTGATTGGATAATAAAGCTCTAATTTGAGATTATATTGTAGCAGAAAGTTTTCAAATTTTAGTGTTATTTTGTTTCTTTTTAACACATCAATGTTAAAATATCCAGTTAAAAATATTTTTTATTCGCAGATAAGCAAATTCATCGTAATATATTATCTAGTTTTTCATAAAAAACGCTGTATTTAAATTTGGGAATTCTCTATACACATATGATGACAATATTATATGATATCAGCTCTATACCACAATATTCGATAACGCCTGCTACTGATTGTTTTGTTACATCTGTCAATTCTCTATAATGCAGTCCTTTTCTGACAACAATGCAAGTTCCTCCACGGTTAGTAATTCTAGAGAAGAATGTATCTGGGGCGAAGTTAGGTATATGCAGTATATTTTCGTAACCTGTCTTTATAAAATATTTTGTTATGCAGATAATATCTACTTTTGTTCCGTTACTGAAAACCTCTTCTAATTTAACTACCAGCAAATCTGACTTGTTTATAAGCCCTGCTATGTTCTGATGGAGAATGGTAAGGTGGTAGTTATAGAAAAAACCGAGATTGTACTGTTTTTGTTGTCATTGGCAATTCAGTTTGACTTTCATGGGAGCAATCAACGTTTAAGTGTATAGGGTTAAGTGTATTTACTGCATCTAGGTCTAGGATGTACTCTTGCAAATCAAACATAACTTTAATAAAGTTTTTGTTATTCAGGTGACCATGTCGCTCGTTATACGTATCCCATGTGTATGGAAAATTTAAATTTGAGGCTAGTATAAATGCATAATTGTTAGTCTCGGCATCCATGTAAATCAAATTATTCAAAGTATCTACTCTGCTATTAAACATAATATTGGTATTGTCCATGTATTTAAAAGTTGACAGACATATTACGAAGTTAGTGTAATTTAATGCTATTAATGTATTGTGTAGGGAGATCAAAGGAATAAGATTTTTCATGTAAACTGTATATTATAATATTCGTTATTTATTTTGAAAAAGTCTTTTGTGGTGTTTCCTTAATTTGACTTATAGGTGATATACCAATTTTCAAGTTTAGGGGCAGATTTTCAAAAATTCCAGATACACGTTATTCTTTATTTTCAGTTTTAGCATAAATACTAAGTTTCGTGTTAATCGGACAGTGCGTTAAAATTCTTCCATACAAACTTTGACACCCCGAAATTGTCCTTTAGTTTAGAAAAACAAAAAATGACAAACTTAATTTATTTAGATAAGTATTCGTGTCAAGTTTCAAGATTACTAACTCAAGTAATAAGATTTTTCATACAAGCTTTCATCCCCTATTTGACTACTTTAGGGGTTGAATTTTTTAAAATCTTTCCACATCCTTGTCTGCATTATAAAGGAAACCTTTATGCTAAATTTCAGCATTCTAGGTTCAAGGGTTAGAGCTGGGTGTTAATTGAGTCAGGACTTATCTTTTTAATTATATAGTTTTTGATAAGTATTCGTGTCAAGTTTCAAGATTATTAACTCAAGTAATAAGATTTTTCATACAAGCTTTATTTAATCCCCTATTTGACTACTTTAGGGGTTGAATTTCGAAAAATCCTTCCTTATTCTTTATCTACCTTATTCTTTATCCTTATTCTTTATCTAAAGGGAACCTCTGCGCAAAATTTCAGCTTTCTAGGTCCAAGGATTTGGGCTGGGCGTTGATGAGTCAGTCAATCAGGAGTTATCTTTTTATTTATATAGATTTTGATAAGTATTCCTGTCAAGTTTGAAGATTATTAACTCATTGAATAAGATTTTTCGTACAAACTTTCACCCCCTATTTGACTCCTTTAGTGTATGAATTTCGAAAAATCCTTCCTTATTCTTTGTCTACTTTATAAAGGAAACCTCTGCGTAAAATTTCAGCTTTCTAGATCCAAGGGTTTAGGCTGGGCGTTGATGAGTCAGTCAGTCAGGACTTTTTATTTAGGTAGATACAAATATTGGTAAGTAAGTAGGTGCTTTGTCATTTCAGAGACAAAGCTAAAATTAATATCTTTTCCTGTAATTACGTCACCCTTACAATTTAAACCAGAACATATCAACACTGTTTGATGGTAAAAAATTAATGGACGAACTTCTTCACAAAGAATTGTAAATGATGTGTTTTATTTTATATTAGTTATTGATAACCATTACTATAGATACAATAAACTAATGCTCAAACGACGAAGCAGATAAGTTGAGACAGGGTCCTCAACTTATCTGCTTCGTCGGATGTGAGATGAAACTTATCAGTTATAATAAGGGCAATGACACTGCCCAGTATTAATACTTCATCATATATTCTTTTGTGTCGGGTCACTGATGATATTTTTGTCATTTTACTAAAATCATCGTTTGTAACCTGAAACCTAGAATCACTATGTTACTATTATTTTTACAGAGCATAGTCACAAATGTTATCAAAGTTATGCTATAATTTTTACACTTTTTACTGTTTTTGATAATGATAATCCTCACCCATCTTATTATCTTATTTGACTAATATTATTTATAGGAACGCGGGCAGTCATTTTTCAACATGATGTGGTAACAAACAGATACACATACAGGCAGAAAACTATTAGTTTGTTTTGTTTCGTTTCCTTGTTAGAATTTTCCAATGTATTGAATGTTGAGACCACTTCCCCAGTGTCAGTAGCGACTGCAACCAGTGACAAGCCGTCCAATACTGCATCTGCACATAGTTCTAATATCTCTTCTGCTGCTAAGGGATCCTTGTCTACCTCTGTACCAATACACGCGGCTTCATTTGGAATGAAACGTTCTCTTAGTACCTGAAATATAGGAATAAGTACAATACATTTTATTGATGTTCAAAAATGTATGTTGCACAAAAACAATCAGTTAAATAAAAAATACCTTTAAAGAACCAGGAAAAGTAGCAGCTGATATAGATTCGATTCTGTATTTTCCTAAAAAAGTATATAAAATAATTAGATTTAAAGCAACATCAAAACATATAATGTTAGGAGCAAAGAAGTGATATTATAAGGCACAGAAAAAAAATCATTCTTGATAAAAGTTATGAAGCCTTATTATAATAGATAAAGTAAAAAAAAAAAAAATTAAGAAAATTTACGTGGCCCAGATTTTTTTTAGTTCATCTAAGCTAATAGGTAAGCAGGGGATCTACCCAACACCGACAAACATGCCAAGTGGTCGGTAACATAAAAAGTTTCGGATCTCTGGTTTAGATAGATTACTGAGTAATTTTATTTTTAAACAAAAAAAATGCATTTCACGAAACGTAATAGGTATATGTAACAAGGGGCGAGCCTATTACCATCAACCGGGAACAAAACCGGACTCTGGGCTGCTACTGCGAAATTCCAGATGGAAAAACCCAATAACCTGGGTTCGATTCACGTTAGACCGAGGAATTGAACCTGACCTTATGTAGGAGCGCTTGCTAGACCAACGAGTCAACCTTTAAATTAACATAAATAGCATTAAAGGATGTTCAGCTAAGAAAAAGACTGAATACCACTGCATTTTTAAATGTAAGCAATGACTCTGTATAGTTAAAAATAATGTAACATAATAACTCACGACTCAAAAATAACAATAACCATACCTAATCACGGAAAATCGTTAAGATAACAACAGAGTAACTTTTTTTATGTTATTTTAGGGATCCCTGCCTTAAAATATAAAACGGAATCTGCTACCCAAGTTTTTCTTAAAACCTTGTAGTCTTCATCTTTTCGTGTGGTTAGTGACTAACCTGGTGTCAAGAGTTTTAAAGCTGTTCATGGGCTTCTGACTTGACTTCACATGCAGTCGAGGAATATCTCTCAGGCATGCCGGTTTCTTCACGATGTTTTACTTCACCGTTTTCAAAAACGGTGAAGTAAATCATCGTGCAAGTGTTAATTATACAACTTTGTAGTGTAGGAATATGAATTTGGTGTAATAAAATTAGTATAATATTGTTGTCTTGATGACCACATAGATTGCCAGCATGAAATAAAAAGATCCAGAGAGGCGTTTCGGGCTCCGTAGTAGTGCAGTTTACTGATTAATGTTTCATGAAGAACGCAATCGATAGCATTGGAAAGATGGCAGAAGATGCCCAAAGCATCGCATTTATCCTCCCATGCATTATAAATATTATTCACCATTCACGAATCATTAACGATAAAAAAGTGGTGGCAGTCCGGGATTGCCGACAAAAGAGAAAACTTGAATAAGATCGCCTTGGTGGAAGAAAAATACTCGTATAGAAGATTGGTACGTAACCTTATCTAAATAAAAAGCACAATCAAGTTTACAAAACCTTTAAAGTAAAATTACTTGCATAGAACATTGACCCATACCTTAATATAAATAAAGAGCAGAATCGCGTTTACAAAAATGAGGTGTTGTCATGGTGTTGCGAAATCAATGGTTTAGTCCCATCTCAAAATTGCCCAACTCGCCTAAAGAAGTTTTCAGTTCAAAAATGTGTTTTTGTGCCTTAAGGATTCTAAAAATATTTTATTGAAAAAATTGTGGCCCAGTTGACTAAGTGGTAAGTACGTAGTCTCAGTGGTTGTGGAGTTCAGATAGGCAGTCGCTTGATGTAAAATACTTTTATTCAGCTGCTCTGCCTTTTTCAACATAATTAAGAAAAGGCTAGGCAGAGAGTCTAAGTGGTGGTAATTTTATAGCACATTTTGAACTGTATAGTTCAAAATGTGCTATAATCTTACCGTGCCCCTGACATGGTATTTCAATTTTCAGTGAGTTTGTAGAGGGTTAAGCCATAGATTCCAGATTTCAAGATGTATTAATTTATCATTATGGTTCATCAACGATTAATTTAATGTCGCTACTAGCGCCTAATAGACTTAATTTAACGAACCCGATATATATAGCAGAGATTGTACATTATGATCGCTAGTGTGGACGTGGGATTAAAGTTATGTGTTAGAACGAGTGGAATGACAATGTGCCAAGTATCACCGGTCGACGTCATAACGTCAATGCGGGCTGTTGCTGAAAATCAGCGCTAGAGCCCTTTCACACATAGGGTCGCTGAGCGATGGCCGTTCTGCGTGAATGTGACGCATATTTGCCACCAACTTGTTCTTTTTTTGTGTTTGTGTTCTTTTTTTGCGTCATGTTTACCGCAAATAAATATGTCTTCTTTCTTTCTATCTTTCTTGATAGTTTTATGATAGGTCACTAATGTTATCATTTTAATAACAATGGCTATTTATGACGTGTAATTATAATGACCTAATGACAATCATCATTAGGTAATTATAATTACACAGCAGTTTGTCGTTATCATACATTTTACCAATATTCAGTGCCATTACGCGTTTTATCACCATTAGGTACGCTTTGTTGATTTTCGATAATCCTTACTAATCATGTTATCCTACTAAAATTATTTAAAGAAATCCGCCAGTCATTTTCATGGGATGCGGTAAATGAATAAAATTGTTTGCATTTTGTACCTTTTAAGGTACGGTACGTCCGAATGAAAAAATATAGCATATAACATCACTCATAGCAATACGAATCTATTAGACCAATTTAGTTGAAATTTGGTACATATATGAATATTTGTGACCCAAACACGGACGTGTAACGTAAATAAATGAATTTTGATTAAAGGGGTCACTTTTCGGGGGCACATTGGAAAATTAAAAAAAAAATAGTTTTGAAAGCAGTACCGTGTGATTTAACAAATGAAAGAATTTTGATTAAAGGCTGTGTTGTGAGAATTTCAAATATTTATTTTTTATACTTTTAAAATTAATACTTTTAAACGTATTTAAGAAAATAGATTACAGTCGACCATTGCCCCCTTATCTCCGAAACTACTAAAAAAATACAGAAAACATGTAGTTCTATACTTATAGATTATAGGAAAATCTATAAGAAATCTATGGTTTTAAAATAACATGTCAAATCTGTTAATATTGTGCGTAAAAACTTACATTTGCAGTTGGAATGTATCGGAGAACATGTTTTTGAAATACAATGTTAAGTTTGTGTAACTGGCGAAATGTGGGTGTACTATAGGTACACCTCTGCCTAACATTACAGGTGTGATGTTATGTTAAGTTTGGACAAATTCATCCCAACCACGGAACCCTTCTTTGTACGTGATTCGAATCACGCACATGGCCGGTTTTTGTACTTTCTAATGATTTTATTATGGTAGATGATTAGGCCTCCAACAAGGTGGACCTTGTGAAGGCCACAGGAATTTTCGTCATGAGAGAAATACAGAACCGGTCTAAAACCGGTCTAAGTGGTGGTGCTTGAGGAATGTAGGCCACATTATGATGATGCGTAGTTGTGGAAGTTTGTGAAGGAATTTATTACTAAATTACGCTTGAACTGCTGTAAAGGTTTATATGCGCAAAATTTATGACAACTGCTGCAAGAATTATTCCACATTCGCCTGCTTTCGTTTCGGCACGAATGAAATTTACTTAAAAGTACTTACCTACCGAGATCACTTCTGCAGTGTCATTAACAATAGCAACCAATGACAAGCCGTACCCTGTCACCTACCTTTTCAACAGAATAAACCTGAATAAAATTGGTTCTCACAAATGTGAGACTGACATAACTATGTGAGTCCAACAATCTTACTTCATACGGAACGCTCATTTTGTAAACGATTCACACTTAGCCAATCATTCATTTTTTTTTTTGTAGGAAGCATGACAACTCACTAGATAGATACAGTAGATACATCGATTAGCGTCGGCATATAACTACAGACAGTCAAACCGTTTGCCCGTCATTCATAGTTAGTAGTCCCGAGCGTCTAAGTTAATCTTTTGGTTAGGATTTTTTTTTTTCTCAAATTAACAGAAATGGCGGTGTGGCTTACTACAGAAGACGGTAGGTGATTTTTTATTTTTATCAACTTTTTAAATAGAATGTAATTATTATGCCGTTTAAGTGGGAATAATTAATACATCCTACTACGCTTTGGAATGGGCAAGTAGCTTCATCTTTCTGACTGATCTTAATCTTCCTTGACAATTCAAGTGCCAGTAATTGGTATTATTGAAATAAATACTTAGAATATTGTTATGTTATCGCCTGTGCGTTGTATATCATCATCATTCTCTTTTCTATTTCTATACTAATATTTCTACTCTAATATTTAGGATTTACCTACGTTGGTAAATGTTATCGCGACAATGATAACGATGTTAACGATGATGATGTTGACGATGTTGATAATGACGATGTTGATGATGACGATTACAATAATGACGATGACGATATTGATGATGTTTATGATGATTATGTTGACGATGACGGCGTTGATGATAAGGATGTTAACAATGACTATGATGACGTACCGATTACTCTATAACTAGATTTAATATGTTGTCTGATAGAAATTTTATATTCTTAGGAATTGTATTAAATGTCGAGGTATTGTATAGAATTCAGAATTATACACATTGCCGGTAACAGTTCTAAAGAACAAAACGCGGTTTCGTCTCATGCGATTTCATGTCAAAGTATTCCATTCTTCTTGATTGACATATTATTATTTTACAATGATATTTTGATGTTGCTTTAAATTTAATTATTTTGTTTACTTTTTAGGAAAATACAGAATCGAATCTATATCAGCTGCTACTTTTCCTGGTTCTTTAAATGTAAGTTTTCATTTAACAGACTGTTTTTATGCAACATGCATATTTGAACATTAATAAAATGTATCGTACTTTTTCCTACATTTCAGGTACTAAGAGAAGGTTTCATTCCAAATGAAGCCGCGTGTATTGGTACAGAGCTAGACAAGGATCCCTTAGCAGCAGAAGAGATGTTAGAACTATGCGCAGACGCAGCATTGGATGGCCTGTCACTGGTTGCAGTCGCTACCGACACTGGGGAAGTGGTATCAACTGTTTTTAGTAAATTGCAGGTTGGTATTATTAATGTTGATCATAAGTAATATAATGTGAAAGGGTGCATTAAAATAGGCTTCACCACCGGTGGTGGGGCCTGGATACTATCTTTTACCACAAAAGTAGAAGAATGTGAAAGAAGTTTTCCAAGTCAAGGAAACGAAGCAAAGCAAACTAATGGTTTTCTGCCTGTATTTGTAGTGTTTGTTACCACATCACGTTAAAAAATGACTGCTCGCGTTTCTTTAAATAATATTAATCAGATAAGATAGTAAGATGAGTGAGCATTTATCATTATCAAAATCAGTAGAAAGTGTAAGAAATATGTCGTAACTTTGATAAAATACGTTATCAAAGTTACGGCATATTTCTTACACTTTTTGTTTGTTGCTGTGTAACTACGCGATTCTAGGTTTCGTGTTATAAACGATGATTTTGCTAAAATTTCAACAATATCAGTGACTCGGCACAAACATATATTATGATGAAGTATACGAAATGAAGTATATAATACTGGGCACAGTGGCATTGCCCTTGTTATAACAGATAAGTTTCATCTCGCTTGAAAACAAAATGGACGAAGTGGTTAAGTTGAGACAGGGTCCGTTTGAGTATTAGTTTATTGTATCTAAGGTACTGGTTATCAATAAACTATTTAATTTACATTTCTTTGTGGAGAAGTTCGTACGTTAACTTTCTGCCATCAAACCATGTTGATCTGTTCTGGTTAAAATTGTAAGGGTGGGCGTAATTACAGGAACAAAAGCTTTTAATTCCAGCTTTCTTTAGATGTCCAAAAAATATATATTTCATAGTTCTTTACTTACCAATTTTTGTATCTTGTATATTTTAGGAAGCACCAACGCCAGGTTCTACGGAAAAGTCATTTTTCGAAATATTTACCGAGGAGCGCTGCAAACGACCATCCTCCCGCGCCATGATGGAGTTCATGGTCGAACTTGACGCAAAGTGCAATTATTTTGAGAGGTAAGATTATAACAAAGTTAACGCATTTTGATTCAAAAACCTTAGTTCGATGATACATAGTTAGGAGCTTTGCTCGGTTAGTAGTGAACTCTGTCAAATCATACGTTGGTTTGCTAGGATCATGTCACCTTGACAAGGTGGAAGGTACTTCGCTTGGAAGCACCAAGCGAAGCACCTTCCTGTGTAACTTTGGTCTTACTGTTCACATCACATAACACTACATCACGACCGTTTTCCCTGAAGGGTTAGGCAGACGTATACAGTACACTGACATTTTGCCAGTTATGTTCAAGCTCCACGTAATAAACGACGAGCCTGCTTGTTGCTTTCAACCGGGCACAAATTAAGACACCGGGCTCCTACCAAGAAACTGCTGAAATTCCTGAAACATTCAACACTTTGCCCGACCTAGGAATAGAAGCCAGAATCCCATGCTGTTTTTTTCTAATAATTAACAGATCTTCGTTACAGTGTTTTAAATATAATTAAAGAAGGTTTTTTTTAAATTTTGTATCATATATTTTATCCATTTTCCCAGGTATGGTGTCGATTGCTGCTGTGAAATAATGTTCCTGGGAACCCTACCTGCACATAGACAGAAAGGTCTTGCAAAGATGCTAGTCAAAACAGCTGTAGAACTGGCAAAGAAATTCAAGGACGGTCTTATTACCCCCTTGACTATTGCGGACCTAGGACCAGACTACGCGTTTATGAAGCCAAGGAAACCAGTTACGAAAGCACCCCAGTTATGTACCGCGTTGTGGTCAGCCATTGGCTCAAAGAGAGTTGGACAGATTTTAGGTTTCGATGTACTTGTAACTTATTCTTTTGCGGATTTCGTTTACAATGGGAAACCTTGTTCTGACAGAATAGGTGCTGTAACCACTTGTGAAGGGACTGCGTTGAAAATTTAAAATAGAATTCCAATTGAGATTGTTTTAAAACCCACCTCTTGTTTAATGTTATCATATAAAAGTTAATTATTTGTTTTTTAACAATTAAGTTTACCTAGTTTATCCAATAAAACTTGCAATATTATAAACATAATGTTTCTTAGTACCTCTGGCAAGTCAATATACCTATGTACTTACGTAGGTACATACCTACTGCTACCTAATAAAGGGTACTGAAAGACAACAATGTTGTCCACTTCACGTAATTGTATTTATATAATATATATATTTATATATTTTTTTTTTGTTAATCTTTGCCCCACACTAGGAATTTCTCCTGTATTGTGGGTGCGTTTACAAACATTTAAACTCACATACACAAACAAGCGATATAATTAATGTACCTATACAAAATATTGTAACACATTGTAAAAAGTGGAGTTTCTTGCCCATTCTTCTCCATAAGAAACTACTTTTTGGAAGGGGTTACTAGAATCAATTCTAATTTATTGTAAACTCTGACGTAAACAAAAAGTGCTTTTTTTTGCCTATTTGAAATAAATGATTTAACTTTGACCTTTTTTTCTAGTAATAAAAGTTAATAATATGGGGCTTGTGTCTAAGTAATAACAGTTGCACGGGTCGATCGATCAGGTTTTAAGCTACGCTTATCACTGTTTATCAGTCGATGGGTGACCATCTTCACATACTGAGACTCCTCCGTGCCTCGGAAAGCATATTAAGCCGATGGTCCCGGCTGTCATTTGTAGATCTTTGACAGTTGTTACGGGTTGTCAGAAGCCCGAAAGTCTGACAACCAGTCTTACCAAGTAGTATCGTATTACCCAGTTACTGGGTTGTGAAGGTCAGATAGGCAGTCGCTCCATGTAAATACTGGTATTCAGCTGGATCCGGTTAGACTGGAAGCCGACCCCAACATAGTTGGAAAAAGTCTAAGCAGATGAATAAAAGATTATAAATAAAGGATACTAAAAGACGGACAAGAATGGTTTATTAGTTAAGGCGCGACGAGCGGTGTCTTTGTGTCGCGTCGCGTGTCGCGCTTGTTTGAAAGAGCCTTTAAACAAATTAAAAATATGCCAAAGTACATATAAACATGACACAGGTTATTTTAAACTAAATCAACACTTTTAATTTGACAGTACTTAATTAAAAAATACATAATAAAGATCTTGTCAGTCTTTTGTCTTGTTAGTCATTGATATTTACGGAAATGATGTGGACATACTTAAGTATCTATTTAATAATAGCTTTTAATATCTAGTTTCAAACTTATCCATCATAAACAAAACCACCACATTAATACATTGGAGATAATTTAAAAAAAAAAGAAAGGATCAAAACATCAATGATGACCTCATTACTGAAGTACAGTTACAAATTTTATTTTTAAAAAAAATTGGTCACGCATTAGAAAAAATGCGTGCATACACAACACAACTAAACACATATAACACAACATAACAAGACAACATAGCTAAATTAAATTGTTGTTGTCAGAAGTAGCTTTAACTAGTGATATAACACCACCTGGTGGTACCGTTTAACTTTAAAATACCCACCGTACCACCAGAGCTACGGCCAGGTTACGGTGGGTGTGCAGTGTTTAAGAAGAGGGACAAGTAATACTCGCTCTGATTCTCGAAGGTAAACATTCGGTATTTAGTCATTCGTCATAACGAGTTTTCGAAGTTCCGTACATCGCGCTGATGAACATTCTCTGTTAAGGGGATGATAACAGACTTTTAATGATTTTATACTGAAGATGACGTCTTGGTAAAGGCCGACGATTTAGAAAAAAAATATGTTAATATATGCTAATTTTTGTTTTAATATAGGCAAATTTTGGATTATTTTTATATTACATTGTGAAATTAATTTGTAAAGTTAGGTCTAACGCGGATGGGGTGCTTGGACAGGAAACCTCCCCGTGTGCCCGTGGGCTGGAGTTCCCTTATGGATGCGTCCGGGGGGAAGGCCAGTCTCCGGGACGGTGTACCCTGGGGTACGGACAAAGTCTCCCCATTAGGTTCTGTGAGCCTAAGGGGTCTCGTTGTCCGTATGCCAATATCCTGTCGGAGGAACGCTCTAACGTGTACTCTGTAGAGAGCACACGTTGAGCAGCGTTTTTGAGGAGGAGCGGGCTCGGCGTGCACTAACCCTGCCGTCGGGCAGGCAGGAGGAAACCCTTCCTTCTGCCACCGCTGGTCTCGTAGCCCCGGAGAATGTTAAGGTCATGTCTCTGGCATTTGACGGGGGTCGAGGGTCTTGGCTTAACCGCCCGGGCCGCGAGGTAGAAAACCTCTATAAACAATCACCCCAAACCTCCAAGCGGCGGCGCACCGTGAGGGAGGTTGATAGCTTGACTAATGGGTAGCTTAATTAGTCACTAGTGCGAACCACACATTTTAAGAAGTTAAAAAGTTTATCACTCGTGGGAACTATTATGGAAAAATCAACAAACACAAACAAAAAACCAACCAAAAAGGAGGGGAGTGATGCGGGGTCGGAGTCCGATGCTGCATCAGGCGCGGAGAGCTCGAGCCTGAGCTCGGAGCGCGAAGTGGTGGGGGCTGACGGGATCATCCGGAAGTTCCGGAAGCGCCCCCCATCGGGGGATGCTGGGTGGTCCTCCGCCGAGGACAGGAGGAAGCTGCACACCAGCCGGCGTGGTAAGACCCGGCAAAAAGGTGTGGGGAGAGGGCTCACCACCAAGAAGGGTGGGGAGCCGAGCCGGGCCAGTCCAGCCGAACTGGCCCCACGAGCCGACGGACTTGCCAAGGAGGGGCACCACCCTGGAGGGACCAGCAGCGGGGTGGTCCTCTCAGAGGCCGCAGGTGGTGAGCCGGACACCGCTGGCAGTGGCTCAAACCCAGAGCAGACGGCCAGGTTTGCGGAGGTCGTGGCAGCCGCGATCAGGAGTGTGGCCTTGAAGAGGATTCAGTCCTCTAAAGACAAGGCCATACCCGCGGCCACGGCCTCTATTTTGGCGGCATCGAAGGCCCTTCAGCTTGGGCCTCCGTCGGACGAGATGTCCGAGATGCGGGCGGAGGTTGCCAAGTTGACAGCCGCCATGGAGCTTCTCCAAAAGGAGAACGAGAGGCTCCGAGCAGACCTGGCCGGGCTGCGGGCAGCCGGCTCCCGGGAGGTGCCGCATGGGGGGAAGCAGCATGGGCAGGCACGGCCCGTGCCAGCTGAAGACCGGGTTTTGACCCTGGTGCGGCAGGAGATGGCCTCCCTGCAGAGTAAGTTCTCCGCCCTGGAGGCTATCGTCCTGCGCCCCCCGCTAGCGGCGAGCCAACCGACCTTGGGCCAGCCAAAGGTGGCAACGTATGCCACCACCGTAGCTGCCGCGGCCAAACCGGGCCCATCAAGGCAGGCCAAGGGCGGAGCGGCTGCGCAGGCGGCGAGGGCCCCGGCCCTGATGGCAAGGGCTCCGGCCCAGGCCCAGGCGGCGGCGAAACGGCCGCCTCCGCCTCCTGAATCTTCTCCTCCGGCCGACGCCGGGTGGCAAGTAGCCGGGGAGAAGAAGAAGGCTGGCAAGGCGACAAGGGCGGCCAAAAGAAGGGCGAGGCGGCAGCGGCGTAAGGAGCGAAGCGTCGCTGCTAGGCTCCGCGCCCCGAAGTCCGCAGCTGTAGTGGTAACACTGCAGCCGGAAGCGGAGAAGAGGGGCGTGTCCTACCAGGACGTGTTCGCCAAGGTGGACGCGGTTATGGACCTCCAAGAGATCGGCGCCGCCAAGGGCATCCGGTTGAAGGTAACGGCAACCGGAGCCCGGATGCTGGAGGTCCCTGGTGCGGCCAGTGGCCCGGCCGCTGACGCCCTGGCTGAAAAGCTCAGGGCGTCCCTAAATGCGGACGAGGCCCGAGTGTCCAGGCCCACCAAATGCGCTGATCTGCGCATCCAGGGCCTGGACGACTCCGTGACGGTGGAAAGGGTGGTGGCCGCCGTCGCTAAGGCTGGAGAGTGCTCTGCCGAGCAGGTTAGGGCGGGCACCATCCATCCTGACTTCGCGGGGATGCAAGCCATTAGGGTGAGCTGCCCCGTGACGGCGGCCAAAAAAATAGCCGGGGAGGGCCGAAGGCTCTTGGTGGGCTGGGTTTCCGCCCAGGTTAAACTGCTGGAGCCCAGACCTCTGAGGTGTTACCGCTGCCAGGTGGGACACCACGTGGGGGTCAAGTGTACCTCGGAGGTGGACCGCAGCGGCCACTGCTTCCGCTGTGGTCAGCCCGGTCACAAGGCTGGCTCGTGTGACGCCCCGCCGCACTGTGTTGTATGTGCGGCGGCTGGCAAGCCGGCCGATCACCGGGCTGGGAGCAAGGCCTGCGCTCCACCCGCCAAGGCCAAAGGCAGGGGCAAGTCCTCCGCCACCGCCGTCACCGCCGCAGCCGCCGCCACTACAGCCGTAGCCGCTGCCGCCTCTACCGTTGTCGCCGCCGTCGTTCCCACTGCGGCAGTGCTCTCACAGGGGACTCAGGAGGGGGCAGACATGGAGTGCCAATAATGGCCCCATTACGCCTCCTCCAGGCGAACATCAACCACTGCGTCGCCGCTCAGGATCTATTGCTCCAGAGCATGGCGCAGTGGTCGATTAACATCGCCGTGGTCGCTAAGCCGTACTTTGTCCCGCCCAGGGATGACTGGGTGGAGGACCTGAACGGCTCAGTGACCCTCATTTCGTCGGCCGCCGCCGGAACTCCGTCTCTCGAGTCTGTCAAGAGAGGACGGGGTTGCGTGGCAGCACGGTTCGGGGAGATTGCCGTGGTGGGGGTATACTTCTCCCCGAACCGAACTCTCGCCGAGTTCCACAACTCCCTTGCGGAGTTGAGAGTCGTCGTCGTCGGGTTCTGTTCCCTCCCCGTGCTCGTCCTCGGGGACTTCAATGCCAAGAATCTGGCTTGGGGTTCCCGGTACACGGACACACGGGGCAGGATGGTGGAGGACTGGGCTCTGGAGACAGGCCTAGTCGTCCTAAACCGGGGTTCTGTCCCTACGTGTGTGCGGATGCGGGGTGAATCGGTGGTGGACATTTCGTTCGCCAGCCCCGCTCTGTCACCGCGTGTCATTGACTGGCGCGTCATGGAGGGGGTGGAGACCTATTCCGATCACCGGTACATCCGGTTTGACGTCTCCGCCAAGACCTCGAGCGCGCCGGTCCGACAGGCCCCGAGTGGTCCGCGGTGGGCGCTGAAGCAGCTGGACCGGGAGCTCCTCCTGGAAGCCTCAATCGTGCAGGCCTGGGTGTCATCACCGGACAGGCCTGCTGACATCAACGACGAGGTGGAGTGGTTCCGGGAGGCCATGTCCAATATATGTGACGTGGCTATGCCCCGGGTCCGGCCCGGACGTGCTTCGCGCCAGGTGTACTGGTGGTCACAGGAGTTAGAGACCCTGCGCAGGGCGTGCGTTACTGCGCGACGCCGGTACGCCAGGCACCGCAGGCTCCGTATCCGCCCTCCGGATACGGAAGCCATTCAGGCGGAGCTGTACGAGGGGTACAGAGCGGCGAAGACCGCCCTCCAAGCGGAGATCCTGCGGGCCAGGGCAGTGGCCCGTGAGGAGTTGCTGGAGACTCTAAACAGGGACCCGTGGGGACGCCCATACAAGATGGTGCGGGAGAAACTCCGCCCATGGGCTCCCCCGCTGACGCAGAGTCTCCGGCCCCAGCTTGTGGGGGACGTGGTGAGCGCTCTGTTCCCCCCAAGAGGGGAACACGCTCCCCCGCCCATGGCTCCGCCTACTGCGGTGCCCGATGCGGACCACACCGCCGACGACGACGACGATGCTCCGGAGGTGACCGAGGTAGAAATGAGAGTGGCGGTACGCAAGATGAATGCGAAAAATACCGCCCCAGGACCCGACGGCATACCAGGAAAAGCCTGGGTCCAGGCCTTGGGGGCTCTCGGGCCTCGACTAAGGGGGCTCCTAAGCGCATGCATGGAGAGGGGCCAGTTCCCACTTCGTTGGAAGACGGGGAAACTGGTCCTCATCAGGAAGCCGGGGCGCCCGGCGGACTCTCCGTCCGCTTATCGGCCCATCGTGCTGCTCGACGAGGTGGGCAAGCTCTTTGAAAGAGTCATTGCAGACCGCCTCGTCGAGCGGCTGGTGCGGGTGGGGCCGGACCTGGCGGAGAGCCAGTTTGGCTTCCGCAAGGGGCGCTCTACGGTGGACGCCATCATGCGCGTGCGGGCCCTCACGACGGGGGATGCTGTGGCCCGGGGTGGGGTCGTCTTGGCGGTGTCTCTAGACATCGCCAATGCCTTCAACACCCTGCCCTGGAGTTGCATCAGGGAGGCACTCCGGTATCACCGGATGCCGACCTACCTCTGTCGTGTGGTCGAGGCCTATTTGACGGACAGGGCCGTCATCTACCCCGGTCACCAAGGAGAGTGGAACCGGCGAGAGATGTCGTGCGGTGTCCCACAGGGATCGGTCCTGGGGCCGCATCTGTGGGACATCGGATACGACTGGGTGCTGCGCGCCGACCTCCCTAGCGGCGTCAGCGTCGTCTGCTACGCTGACGACACGTTGGTCCTGGCACAGGGGGGGTCGTACCAGGCGGCGGCCGAACTAGCGACACGCGGGGTTGCGACAATCGTCGACAGGATCCGGCAGCTGGGACTCGAGGTGGCCCTGCACAAGTCCGAGGCCATGGGTTTTCATGGACCTCGGAATGCGCCGCCGTCGGGTTCCCAGGTAATGGCGGGAGGGGTTCACATCGGCGTCGAGTCGACGATGAAGTATCTGGGACTTGTCCTCGACAGCCGGTGGAACTTCGTCGAACACTTCCGACGTTTGGCTCCCAGACTGGAGCGGGCCGGGGCTGCGTTAAAGCGGCTCCTGCCCAATCTAGGGGATCCAAACGCCTCCTGCCGGAGGCTCTACGCGGGGGTCGTGCGGTCCATGGCCCTTTACGGGGCACCGGTGTGGGCGCGTTCACTAAGGCTGCGGCCAGCCCGCCGGTTGAACGCGTCCCAGAGGGTCATGGCCATCCGGCTGGCCCGAGGATACCGCACGGTCTCCTGCGAGGCGGCGAGCCTCCTTGCCGGATTACCGCCATGGGATCTGGAGGCAAAGGTCCTCGCGCACATTTGGGAGTGGCGCGAGGAGGCGAGGCGCCGGGGCTTAGCTCCGCTGCCGCGAGAAATCGCGGCTCAGCGGACAGAGCTCCGGCGGGATCTCATGGCGTCATGGAGAGTGCGATTGTCGCAACCCAGCGCTGGGCACGCCACAATTGCGGCGATAAGACCCCTCTTTGAGGAGTGGCTTGAGAGGCGCCACGGCGTCCTCACCTTCCGCCTGACGCAGGTCCTCACCGGACACGGCTGTTTCGGGAGGTTCCTGCACAGGATAAGGCGGGAGGAAACGCCCGGGTGTCACCATTGTGTGGATCGCCCGGAGGACACGGTGGAGCATACGGTGGAGGTCTGCCCAGCTTGGGCGGAGCATCGCCGTGTCCTCGTGGAGGCGATCGGCGGCGGTGATCTCTCGCGTCCGGCCCTGGTTCAGGCTATGGTACGGAGCGAGAGGAAATGGGAGGCCGTCACCTCCTTCTGCGAAGCGGTAATGCTCGCGAAGGAGGAGGCGGAACGCGTGAGGGAGAGGCAAATTTCGCGCCCTCACGCCCCTAACCGCCGCAGGAGGAGACGCCCAGGGCGTCGGGAATCGCGGGGCGATTTCCGGCCACCGTAGGCGCGGGCTTGCGGGCGGTGAGCAATGGGTGGCTCACCGTCCGATAAGGACCAGGCCCGGGTCGACGGCGCGTTGTGTTCCACGCGCGCCTCAAAGAGATGTCAGCATAATTGAAGGGGTCCACTAGGACCGATGCCTGCCGGGGTTGCGAAGAAAACCGAAAGGGAGATCGTGGCCCCCAGCGACAGGGCAACCGAAGGAACACGGGTGGGTTTTAGTCAGTAAGAGTCTGACACGCCCTCCCGCTCCGCCCAGAGCGGGAGAAGTTATTTGATGATTTCCCACCCTCAAAAAAAAAAAAAAAAAAAAGGTCTAACGCGGATAAAAAACTGATCGCGCAAAATCTATCAAGCGTATTTTTTTGAAACCTTCACCATTTTAAATACAATTTAATTATTGATCTTTTAGTATACGAGTTTTATTAAAATACATTTTGTTTTATGTATAATAAATTAATAATGTACTGTTGTTCCTACCTATATTTTTCTAATGATATATTTTTAATAATTTTTTCTTTGTCCCTCTTAAACAGAGCACCTGCCATCCAATCTCTTCACCACCCTTGGTTGACTGGTAGAGAATGCCTAAGGCTTTAAGTCCGCCTTTGTACCGTTTTGAGTGTGAAAAGTTTAAATAAATAAATAAATAATGCGTTTAATTTGGGACAGCGCTCCTTGATGGAGGAGTCCTATTACTGGCTGGAGGTACGACGCGGTGCGTGAGCTGAGCTCACGCACCGCGTCGTACGCGCGTACGCGTACTCACGTACAGAACATGCAAGCTAACCACTCAAGGTCACTGTCATATATCTGCGTACAGTAAACTTTCGGTATCCGTATGGATTGAGGAGGCATGTCTCATATTTAAACGCGGGCACTACCAATATTTAGTAGTAAATTAGGCGATTTTGTAGGCCCGAACTTTGAATTTGTAGGAAAACCCTTAAAAAAATACAGGACGTTTAAGGTCTGAATTGAGGTGTCACCTTACAACTCTAAAACTAACTAACGGATTTTTTTGTAAATTTGTTACGATTTAGTAGTATTTAAGCGTAATCTCTTAAAAAAAAAATAGGTTTTGTATGGCTGAATTTGAGATAGCTACAATCTACAATGTTTTGATTTTTCATAAAAATCCATAAATTTCACCGCGCTGTTTCTCGGAAAATAATCAACCAATTACAACATATTTTTAGTATAATTTAGTACTAAATATGTTCTAATTTGTAAATAAAATAATATGGAAAAACTATATAATATCGCCAATACAACACATTTTATGTGGCTCCTCAATTCTGGCGGTCTATAGAAAATATATGTACGTAGCTACTAAAGTAGTTCATCAAATCCTATAAAAATGGCACCAATATTTAGTAAAAATTTCTACTAAATATTGGCGTAATTCAACATCCTGTACATTCAGTATTTCAAAAGATATTAATAAAATAAACATTCCTTAACAATCTAGTGTGGTGCGAGAGCCCGCGACCAAAACCATATCACATCGTACTACGGACAAAACCGTATAATGTAATATTGCTTATCCCCCATAACAAATCGCGTGATAGTTTCCTTACAGTTTGACCAGACTTATAGGGAATGTCTATGCAAATAACGAAATCTGAAAATGATGAATTTGCGTCATGCTGGAACATAATCTCGGAGAAGAATACGAACATAATGTAAAATAGCTCACCCCCCATAGCAAATAGCGTGATAGTTTATACCCTACAGTTGGCCAGACTTATAGGGAATATTTATGGAAAATTATAACAGATTCTATCTGGTAGAATTTGCGTCAAAGTCAAAGTCAAAACATTTATTTCAAATAGGCCCATGTATGGCACTTTTGAACGTCAAAATTTACAGAATAATATAATTGATTCTAGTCGCCCCTTCCAAAAGGTAGATTTCGTATGGAGAAGAATGGGCAAGAAACTCCACCGTTACTCTTTTAAAATGTTTTACAATAGTTTGTATTAGTACGTACATTAATTAAATAATTATATGTGAAGACGATGCACCTAGAATAAAATTACTATACCACAATAGGTAAAAAGAATTAAAAATGAAGCAACGACAGATAATTTAATTATATGATAGATACATGGTGCTCACATATTTACAAACATTGTAAAAGTAGACGATTTTCCTAATGTTTTTAAAATTAATAAGTCAGTGTGTGAGGAAGTAATCACAGAATGTAAAATCAATGTCATATAATACAAAATTATAAATTTAACAATTAAATTAGCAATCTTTGATTTTGTCATGCTGGAACATACATTTAGACAAATAGACAAAAAATCTAAAAACTTTATTTTCGGCATTAGAATCGATCCCAGACCTCAGCAATTTTACAGTTTTGACTTCGTTACGATTTGATTATATTATTATGTATAGAAAAACCTGTAAGATAAACCCAGCACCGCAGGGCAAATTGTTGGAGCTTATCCATTATATTATGCAAATATAAGGTAAGATAATATTTATATAACATAATTATAAGCTAACAGACCTACAATAATCCTATATTATTAAATGAGTAATATTTGTATATTTATATGTCACCGCGAAAGCGTCTATCTGTAAAGATTATAATATAATCTTCTTATGCGTAACTATTTATTATAATTGTTATTCACCATAAAGTCGTTGATCCTGCCCTCTATGGGCTACTGTGGAATATTGTTACAAAAGTAACCGTTTGAATGCATCTGTTAGTGATATCGATTCCTTTGAGATCAAATGCCATCTCAAATTCAATTTGCCTGGCTTTTTCCCAACTATATTAGGGTCGACTTTCAGTCTAACCGGATGCATCTGCCTATCTGACTTCCACAATCCAGTAACTGGGTAATACGATACCACTTGGTAAGACTGGTTGTCAGACTTTCGGGCTTCTGACAACCCGTAACGACTGTCAAAGATCCACGAATAACAGCCGGGACCAACGGCTTAGCGTGCTTTCCGAGACACGGAGGAGTCTCGGTATGTAAAGATAGTCACCCATCCACAGACCAACCCTGGCAAGCGTAGCTTAACCTTATGGATCGATCCGTGCGGCTGTTATTACTTAGATACAAGCGCCATGTTATTAGCCCTTATTGTCTTTTATTATTAGAAAAATAGGTATAAGTTAAATAATTTATTTCAAATAGGTACATATAAGGCATTTTTTGCTAACGTCAAAGTTTACAATAAATTAGAATTGATTCTAGTAACCCTTTCCAAACGGTGGTTTCGTGTGAAGAAAGGGCAAGAAACTCCATTCTTTTGAAATGTGTTACAATATTTTGTATACATTAATATATCTTTACAATTATGTGATGTAGACAACATTGTTGTCTTTCAGTATCCTTTATTAGGTAGCAGTAGGTATGTACCTACGTAAGTACGTAGGTACACTGACTTGCCAGAGGTAACAATGAAACATTATGTTTATAATATTGCAAGTTTTATTGGATAAACTAGGTGAACTTAATTGTTAACTAACAAACAATTAACTTTTATATGATAACATTAAACAAGAGGTGGGTTTTAAAACAATCTCAGTAAGAATTCTATTTTAAATTTTCAACGCTGCCCCTTCACAAGTGGTTACAGCACCTTTCTTGTCAGAACAAGGTTTCCCATTGTAAACGAAATCCGCAAAAGAATAAGTTACAAGTACATCGAAACCTAAAATCTGTCCAACTCTCTTTGAGCCAATGGCTGACCACAACGCGGTACATAACTAGGGTGCTTTCGTGACTGCTTTCCTTGGCTTCATAAACGCGTAGTCTGGTCCTAGGTCCACAATAGTCAAGGGGGCAATAGGACCGTCCTTGAATTTCTTTGCCAGTTCTACAGCTGTTTTGACTAGCATCTTTGCAAGACCTTTCTGTCTGTGTGCAGGTAGGGTTCCCAGGAACATTATTTCACAGCAGCAATCGACACCATACCTGGGAAAATAGATAAGATATATGATAAAAAAATTAAAAAAAAAACCTTCTTTAATTATATTTAAAACACTGTAACGAAGAACTGAAGAATTATTAGAAAAAAACAGCATGAGATTCTGGCTTCTTTTTCTAGGTTGGGCAAAGTCTTGAATGTTTCAGGAATTTCAGCAGCTCCTTGGTAGCAGCCTGGTGTCTAGATTTGTGCCCGTTTGAAGGCAATAGGCTCGTTTTTTATTACGTAGGACTTGAACATAACTGGCGAAATGTGGGTCTACTGTACACGTCTGCCTAACCCTTTGGGGAAAATGAGCGTGATGTTATGTTATGTGGTGTGAAAAATAAAACCAAAGCTACACAGGAAGGTGCTTCGTTTGGTACTTCCAAGTGAAAGTAACTTCCACCTTGTCAAGTGCTAGGTGATATGATCCTAGCAAACCAACGTATGATTTTGCTGGGTTCAAGGTTCACTACTTACCAAGCAAAGTTCCTAACTATATATATGGCTTCGAACTAAGGTTTTTGAACCAAAATGTGTTAACTTTGTTATAATCTTACCTCTCAAAATAATTGCACTTTGCGTCAAGTTCGACCATGAACTCTATTATGGCGCGGGAGGATGGTCATTTGCAGCGCTCCTCGGTAAATATTTCGAAAAATGACTTTTCCGTAGAACCTGGCGTTGGTGCTTCCTAAAATTTACAAGATACAAAAATTGGTAAGTAAAGAACTATGAAATATATATATTTTGGACATCTAAAGAGAGGTAATTAGGTGCTTTGTCTTTTCAGAGACAAAGCTGAAATTAATATCTTTTGTTCCTGTAGTTACGCCCATCCTTACAATTTAAACTAGTACATATCAACACTGTTTGATGGCAGAAAGGTAACGTACGAACTTCTCCACAAAGAATTGTAAATTATGTGTTTTATTTAATAATAGTTAATTGATAACCAGTATTACAGATACAATAAACTAATACGCAAACGGAGGGTCCGTTTGCGTATTAGTTTATTGTATCTGTAATCAACATCATCTGTGAAAATCTCATCTGTCGAACTATCACGATTCATGAGATACAGCCTGGTGACAGACGGACAGACAGACGGACGGATAGCGGAGTCTTAGTAATAGGGTACTACCATTTACCCTTTTGGTACGGAACCCTAAAAAACAAATGACTGGCTAAGTGCGAATTGGTCAAAACGAGAGTTCCGTATGAAGTAAGATTGTTGGACTCACATAAATTGTAAGAACCAATTTTATTTCTCAGTTCTATTGAAAAGGATACAAAATAAGTACGGTGTGGTCTTTTTTACCCTCCTACCGCGGAGTCAAAAAAATAGTAATTTTTTAATTGCTTATTTATGATTTCATCATGCAGATGTTAGAACTACGCGCACATGTGGCATGGTATTAGTTGCTGTCGTTACTGACACAAAAAAAGTAATCTCAGTAGGTACATTTAAGTAAATTGCATTCGGCGAATAAGGAAAAAGTTTTGAAACAGTTGTCATAGATTTTAGAAAACGGCCGAAACGACGCCCTTCGAAATCTCAGTGTATATCAGTACCCACGCAACAATATCGAGTGCGCGGCAGTTATGCATGGACGTGGAAGGTTTATCTACCAAGAGGCTGTAGGTAATGATTTCATGGTTACTGCCGAGATATTATACTGTTACTTTATTATACTGTGGCAAAACTTTAAACAAAATTGGCGAAATACGGGTGAATTATACCATCTAATTATCCGTCATTATGTCCTTTACAATGGAATAAACGAAGTACGGAGGAATAGGTAACTAATAAATATTTATTTCTGAAAATTATTATATCGCATATTACTTCTTATTATGCAGTATAAAAATAATTGTAAAGATTACCGACCGCGTTCAAATGCCTTTGAAGTATAGATAAACTCACTGTCGATACCTGCAGTGCTATACATTGTGCACGTACCCAATACATAGTTTGGAAAATAAAATATTTTTTAAGTTTTTCGGTGTATTCTAAAAATGCAGTGGCACACTACAGATGACGGTAGGTCAAATTTATTTAATTAGTACGCAGAAACAACAGAATGCTACCTACTACGATCCTTACATACTCGCATCATCGTTTCGTATTATTTATTAAGCAAGGAAAATCAGTTAATTATTTATTATTTTTACGCAAATACAGAATCGAATCTCTGGAGCGTTCATTCTAAAAAAATTGCCAACGTCGCAAATAGCAGTCAAATATTTACCTGTATTGATTAATTTGGCAATATTACTTAATTAATTATTATAACATTGATTTTACATTTTACATTCTGTGATTATATAAACTCTCAAACTGATTTATTATTTTTACTTGTAATTTTTTTAAGAATATCGTACCCATATGAAGTTTTATAATGCTTATAAATATGTGAACACAATGTATCCATCAAATTATTATTTTTTCTGTCATTGCTTCATTTTTAATTATTTTTACCTATTTAATTGTGGTATAATCTTATTCCGGGTGCATGGTCTTCATATATAATTATATAATTAATGTATACAAAATATTTTAAAACATTTTAAAAGAGTAACGGTGGAGTTTCTTGCCCATTCTGCTACTACCTTTTGGAAGGGGCGACTAGAATCAATTCTATTTTTTGTAAATATTGACTGAACTGATACATAAAAATATATGACATATATGACACATAAAAAGCAGTTTTGAACTGAACTTCAAAACTGCTTTTTATGTGCTTAATCGAAATAAATGATTTAACTTTGACTTTACTGTATGGAAATATGAAATATCGCTAACAATTTATTTCACCAAAAATATTTGAAAAAAAAAAAAACACTTATAGATTTTTTCATCCATAATTGTGTCAACAGCATGACGAATTTTGCTATAGTTGTTTGTTTATTTAATTTTGATATTAAAAAAAAATAGGAATACTTAATTTAAAAAAAAAATTAAGTATGACGATTTCATACAATGGACGCTAGTAAAATAAATTATTTTTTCCTATCAAATCCTGTGTCGTCAATTATGATAACGATTACTTATCATAATTGATAGATACCTATTGTTATTTTATATACGCATTCGGGCACAAAAAGAAAACAGTTTAAAAAAAAGTATGGTTTCGCGGTTTTAGTTGCAAAGAAAAGAGTCTCCATTTTCTGTTTTCGCCACTCCCAGATATATCATTTTATTGGTACAGTCAAACTCAAACTCAACTCAAAGCATTTATTTCAATTAACCCAATTACAGGCACTTTTGAATTGTCTAGGGGTCGGTCAGTCAGAAAGATGAACTAGTTGCTCATTCCAAAGCGTATGAATAAGACACTCTTGTAGTAAAAAAATCAATCTGCCTAGCTTTTTCCCAACTATGTTGGGGTCGGCTTCCAGTCTAACAGATGCAGCTGAATACCATTATTTTACATGGAGCGACTGCCTATCTGACCTCCACAACCCAGTAACTGGGTAATACGATATCCCTTGGGAAGACTGGTTGTCAGACTTCTGGGCTTCTAACTACCCGTAACGACTGTCAGGGATCTACGAATGACAGCGGAACTACCGGCTTAACGTGCTTTCTGAGGCACGGAGGGGTCTCGATATGTAATGGATGATGGTCACCCATTCACGAACCGACCGCGGCATAGCGCAGCATAATTTAATTACCTTCAATGAAATGAAAGAAAATGGGAGTTTAGATTCATTGTAATTAGTCTCGCCCTATAAAGTACATAGAACTTTTAACATACTTAACTGGTACAATGTGGTTTTGTCAAACATATCCACTTACTCCATTTGAGGTCGTATGATATAATAATGTAAGATCAAATTAATATAACAATGTACAGTGCGTGCCACTAAAGATGAGACTTGACACACCACGTGGTTTGACTTGCGCAGTAGACGATTTATGGGTCTCTTTAGCGGTATGAAGTCTGCGCCGGGACGTCATCGGGGCGGCGGAAGGAGCGGCGGGAGGCGCGGTCAAGTCTCATCTTTCGTGGCGCGTATTGTATGTCCTGTTCAACATAATAATAATTACTCGTGTCTTATCCTTAAGGCTCGTGCAGACCAGCACGATATCGCGGTCGCGCTGCCTGTCTACGAGCCTTTACTCTTATTATTTGTCCATATTGTCGTCTGCAGTCGATCGTTCGTAAGTACAGAATGCTAGTATAAAGAAAAACTACTGTTCATAAGTATTTTTCTGTAAAATGTTTTTTTTTATTTTTTATTATACCATATTATGTAGTATAAGTACCTACACAGTTGGGCCTTGCAGTGGATCTGGTCCTTTTTTTTTTTTTTTGGGTGGGAAATCATCAAATAACTTCTCCCGCTCTGGGCGGAGCGGGAGGGCGTGTCAGACTCTTACTGACTAAAACCCACCCGTGTTCCTTCGGTTGCCCTGTTGCCGGGGGCCACGATCTCCCTTTCGGTTTTCTTCGCAACCCCGGCAGGCATCGGCCCTAGCGGACCCCGTCAATTCTGCTGACATCTCTTTGAGGCGCGCATGGAACACAACGCGCCGTCGACCCGGGCCTGGTCCTTATCGGACGGTGAGCTACCCATTGCTCACAGTCCGCAAGCCCGCGCCTACGGTGGCCGGAAATCGGCTTGCGACTCCCGACGCCCTGGGCGTCTCCTCCTGCGGCGGTTAGGGGCGTGAGGGCGCGAAATTTGCCTCAGTGGATCTGGTCCTGCATATTAATAATGTGTATTTTTTTATTGAAATATAATAATAAATTATTGTCAAAATGCAGTGGCATACAACAGACTATGGTAAGTTTCATCTTCATTCATTGACAAATCTTTTCAAGGTAAAGTAGAAATATTTTTAGGCATCCATAATCTATTATTGGGTACTCCCAAATGCGAGTATGCTTAAGTACGTCCGGCGCCGCGGCGCACCCTTGGCAGTCAGCTGTTCAACTTGCTGACTGGCTACCCGTTTTCCAAATTTGAAAATGAAGTTGACAACTTGTCAGACTTGTCAAACAAACAAAACTAGCATTAGTTAAGATGATTTATGTAATGTAGCCCACGAAGCCTAATTAATTATTGCCAAAAAAACTTACGATATTTTGAATTTCGCGCGTTTAAGAGCCCATTCACACGGTGTTTTTTATATGCGCGTTCCATGTAACGGCGAGATTTCTGGCTTGAAAAAGTAGTACTCATGGCGTTTGCGGCGCGAAAATGCGCGTCGCGCCGGCGTGATATAAAAAAGCCGTGTGATTAGACCCTTAAGTACAGCTAGAGTTTGACAAGTTTTATACCAAATTCTCAATTCAAAAATCGGTTGTATTATTTAAATCCCAATGAGCAGCTATATCATAGGTACCATACAAAATAAGAATTTACACACATACTAATTATGCTTTTTTTTTTTAGGTAAATACAGAATTGAATCTCTGTCAGCAGCTACGTTACCTGGAGCTTTAATAGTAAGTCGTTTAGTAAATCGAAAGTTTTTATTTTTCGATTGTTTTTCTTAATTATAAATATTTTTTCATTATTTTAGGTGATGAAGGAACATTTTTTTCAAGATGAAGCCGTATGTATTGGTACAGAAGTGAACAAGAATACTTTGGCAGGGGAAGAGTTATTAGAACTATGCGCAGACGCAGCATTAGACGGTTTGTCATTAGTTGCTGTCGATATTGACAGCGGAGAAGTAGTTTCAGTTGTCTTCAACAAATTGCAGGTTGGTTTTAATTATCTTATTAGCTTTTGCCCGCGGTTTTGCTGACGTAGTCACGTGTAAGATTGTTAACTAACTCAGAAAACTTTGTTTGCGTGCACACCACTTTATAAGTAAATCTTATCACAATCGGATGATATGTATTGATCCAATTGCGATGAGACTTAGGGATCGCTTAAGAGACAAACATAATAATCATTGTCTCTTACAATGATTATTAGATGTGAAAATATATAAAAAATTGTAATTTTTATAAAAAATTGCATAAACAAGATAATTGAGTCAAATTCAATAAAGATTTGATTGTAAAGTAAGATAATGCAATCAATATTGAAGATAAAAACATAACAGAATCAGTAAATAAGAATATCAAATCCTGTATCGTAATCGTTTGTGATGAAGCAACTTTTTTCATAACAATATGTTATTGCTGATCTACCACAGTAAATAATCTTGGAACACAAAACTAATAAAGAATTAGATAGTCTTCTATATTTCAACCTGTGCCTACACTTTCACGGAATAAAGGCTCCGTAGACAAGCGCGACGCAACTGCACGACGCTACTCTGGTGAGACAATTTCTATGAAATCTCCACGAAAATTTTCTTAAAGGTTTAAAGCTGTGTTGTTGTTTTCAGGAAGTGCCATCAGATTCTTTGGAGAAGACATTTTTCGAAATATTTTCCGAGGAGCGCTGTAAACAACCATCGTCGCGTGCCCTGGTAGATTTGATGGTGGAATTTGACACAAAGTGCAATTTTCCGGGGAGGTAAGACATTATGTTAATATTAACGTCATTCAAAATACGAAAGGAGAACGCATTATTGTTGTATGTGTTTTAAAAAAATATTTGTTCCTTCTTTATTATAAGAATAGCTAAGTTATTAATTTCTACTTACAAGCTAGTTATGAAAATTAAAACTTGATTTTATAAATCGCAGTTATGGTGTCGATTGCTGGAGCGAATTGATGTTCCTCGGGACTCACCGTCAACATAGACGTAAGGGACTCGCCAAGTTGCTATGCAAAACGTCAATAGAAGCAGCACAGAACTTAAAGAATGGTCCTTTTGCCCCAATGACTATAGAAGACCTAGGACCAAAATACGCTTTCATGAAGCCAAGAAAACCAGTTACGAAAGTACCGAAGCTATGTACCGGTTTGTGGTCAGCGATTGGCTCCCAGAAAATTGGAAAAGATTTAGGTTTCAAGGTTCTTATGACTTTTGCCCTAAAGGATTGTATTTTCGATCGGAAACGTTATTCGGAGAGAGGCGTTGAAACCTTTTGTGAAGGGGCTGCAAAGAGAATTGATTAAAATTGACAATAATTTAGGAAGAGAGATGGAAGTTTTGAAACCCATACGAAGTACTTATGAAAAAAAGATTTAATATTATAATGGAAATAACATTTTAATTTTGAATTCTCAAAAGTTCAACGATCAAAAACGTATTTATTTAAAATTTATTTGATTTGACTGCTTAATTAATTTATAGAAAATACAATTACATTCAATAAACTGTAGTTACACGTTATAATTGAATTTATCTAACACATGTAAATTAAGTAATTTAACAAACACTCTTTAAACAAAAATGTAAATTTAATAACTTATATAACTTTAATTATATAAATTTAATGTCGAAATTCGGTCTTTGGTTTTCTATCTTCTTTTTTTTGTCATCGTAAACCAGGTGTTAACATATGGTCAAACAGTGACGTAACTAGCAGACTGCTGGTCAAATAATGCGTTGCCTGAATTGAGTTCTGTCTGACTCCAGAACACGCTCAATCGTATTACCCAGTGCTGCCTACAGAATAAGCTGACCAGTTATTTAATTTCCAGACGAATCCTTATCTACCAAATAATATTCCAAATCGATCTTCGAAAACTTTAACAATATTGAGTGAACTACAGACGGTTAACAAATGAAAATCATTACGGATAGTCTGTACGTCGTTAGCATAGGACCAGTCTTAGTTCGGTCAGAAAGCCCGGCCGTCTCTAATTGCATCGTCCAACTTCACCCAAATTGGTTCTAGTTAATTGATTTGGATTCGACATTGAATTTGTCGCTTTGTCACTTTGCGTCGTGCAGCGATTAATCTATTAGTGTGCTATTGTCATCAAGTTGATAGTCATTTGCATATTGAAGTGTTATGATAATGGATATTGAAGTGCTATATGATTGAAGGTATATAATGGTACAAGAAAATTATACTGCGACAAAGCAAAACTAAATTGAATAGGTACCAATTTCGTATTTAGAAACAGAAAGATCTATGTAGGATTGCAGTTTTGGTGACTTCATAACTATGCGATATAATATATTTGGGGACAGCATTGCAGTAGCAGGAAAGTAGGTATAGATCCAAACTAATATTATAAATGTGAAAGTTACTATGTTTGTCTGTCATATTTTCACGCATAAACCACTGAACCGATCGTTATCAAAGACAAATATGTAGCCTGGGACCTGGAGTACATTGGCTACTTTTCATCCTGGTTATTAGTATTAAAGAATGATTAAATACAAAAAACACGCAAACAAAGTCGTGGGCAACAGGTGCCATAAATTAATTGTTTAATCACTCCTTCACACTTTTATATCTCATTTCATAAGAAACTCGGAAGGTCTCATATATATACTAGGCTAAATTCGTTAGACGTGGCCGTACGGGAGACTTGGCCAATCAATATAATTTGCTCATTTATTCACAAGGCCCGCGGAACAACATCCGAACAAAACTTCGCGCAAAAATATAAAAAAGTAAAGAAAAACACATTTACCTTTTCATTTAGTGGTGGTGAGGTTCGTGTACCATTCGGAAATACTAATATTATTATTACTACTTAGTGGTTTTGTGTATTGTGTTTAGTGTATATTTTTCTATGTTCTAATCTGAAAATGGTAAAGTAGTTGTTATTCCTAAGTAGAAAAATTTAAGTGGCCAGCTTACTCGGTCAAAAAGGAGAGATGGCCATATCAGAGGTCAAATCACAGCAAGAAAACAAAAAGCTGGCAAACAGATAGAAAGAAGGTCTGAAAGTAGAACTAGTGAGGAAAGTAGAACCAATATTATGTGAAGAAGACGCAGTAAATGGAGCTGATAATTGTGCTGGATGTGGGACAAATGATTATAAAACCCATCTTATTGAAGATTGGGTTCAATGTTTGATCTGAAATATGTCAGTACATACGAAATGTACACCTTTAGAAGATATGTGCTTCAGCGAGAAGAAAAATGAGCTTCAGCAAGCAGAAATCAAAGAAAAGGGGAAAGGTAAAAGAAAATTTAATGCCATCAGTCCCGTACTACTACGGCCAGTCATATAATTAAAAAAAAAATGTATGCAATGTTCGTTACATTATAAAAATACATTTATGATGATTTTCTGAAAACCGAGTTTTGATAATTTTCTTAAAAAATAACGTTTAATTATGATCTCAATATTATTCAGTTTAATTTAAACCTAAGAAAATAAGGCCATCTCTAACGAATGAACCCTATATTTACTTATCAATTAAAGCTAAATTATATTCTGTTTGGAGTCTTTAATGAGACCAGCCATAATGACATCGTTAACCATTAAGAATGACACATTAATGTCCCAAATTTTTTTTTTTTAGTATTGTCCTCTCGTTTTGAGTTTTGATCACTAAGGTCTTGGCTGCTTAACCGGACTTTCCCTGTGGGTACCTTAAGCTACCACACTTAGAGCCTGCAGCCAGGAGCAAATAAACTATTCAAGCATTAGCTATTTTAGCATTTATGCTGAGCGATGGCCGTTTTGCGTGGATGTGACGCATATTTTCCCCCAATTTGTTATTTACGTGTTTTTTTATTTTATTTTTTTGCGTCATGTTTAACGCAAATAAACGTATTTTCTTTCATTTTATTTCTTTCTATTATAAATTAAAATTATTCACCGATACAAATAAATACTGTTCTCTCGTATCTTCAACCAATATTTTATCTTGCTCACGAACGAAAACGAAGATAAACTACATGGTCGGTTGAAGACACTATTAATACTTAAACGGACAGAGCTTATTTCATACGTCAACGAGTCAGAAAATTAGAAGCAGAAAGTATATACTACTTTCATCCTACGTTTGACACAAGTTACGTTTGTCCGTAATTTTGGTAACACATGCTTGCTCAGTTACATAGTGTACTATTTGCTTAGGTCCGAATATACCTTTTCTATTGTTTTCGTATCCCTAGAGCTTTGTTTCATTTTTCTTTCATATTAGATCGTAGGTATATTTACCATTTTGAGGAGTTTTTGTAGGTTACATAAAGCTCATAATGTGGAGTAGTAGAGATATGGAGAAAAAAAATATTAAAATAGTCTAGCAACGTGTATGTGAAAAAATGTAATGTATTGTGTTAAGTAAGTGTGAATGTTAACATCTAACAGAAATAATGTGTTACCAAATTACTAGAATATAATGATGTCAAAAGGGTATCCTGCAATCACCGATTAGAGTGATGGAACTTTCTCACCTACAATGGTGGTACCTAAAATATAAGAGGCTAATTTTCAGTACTATAAGTTTACATGTTGGTGCTGATAATTGTTAATGGTGAAAATTGGCCAAGTGCCAGTCGAACTCGCACAAGAAGGGCTCCAATCCCATTTTTAACTTTAATTAAATAAAAATACGTTTCTTTTATGGGGTCTCCCTTTAATTTTTAACTACATAAATACCCAATCTGTGAAAATTTCAACTTTCTACCTATTACGGTTCATGAGATAAAGTCTACTGACAATCACATGGATGTACAGACAGACGGACAGCGGAACCTTAATAATAGGGTTCCGTTTGGCACGCTTCGGATACGGAATCCTAATAATAAAACCAAAGCTGTTAATAAGAAGGTCTACATTCTGTCTATATCAAAAACTAAGTGTATCTCTTACAATATACTCGATGCAATACTCTTCCTTTCAAAACAATGCAATTTACCTATAAAAATAATTAACATCATAATTAAGTGGTGAGCTACAACTCCACAATCTATTCGTTTGTTTCTGTCTGTGTCGCAGTGTACTGAAACGGATCCCTTTCCAATTGTTTGCGGAGCGTTCCTAGCATAATGATCAATTACGGCTAGAATTTGCATCGTGATGGTAGTTTCGCTTCATATTATTTACAGTGTAATTATTATTCTGGTACTTGTTAATTAGTACAGTCTTGTGTTCATTATTATTATTATAATTACTCTTATTATATTATTATTATTGTTCTTGGGTCGACGTCAGCGTCACTTGCGTGTTTACTCTTAATCAATTAAGTTTGGATATTGAAATTATGATACAATAACTATATTATTCAACAGACATATCATATTTCCCAATTACTGTTTTTAAGTTATTCGATCTTTTTATTTTTGAGTTTCCACGTATACACTGATATCTCGAAACAATTTTTGGAACGAAGTTCTGCGAAAGGAGTAAACAAGTAGACATCGTGATATATCGAAAAAGCGTTATGCCCCCTTCCCCCCTCCATGTGACATTCTCTGAGACAGAGAGAGACAGGTGAAAATTTGGTAAAAATGAAAATCCCAGATGGCGGCTGCGATCATTTTTAAATCGTTCATCATGGGTGTGCTTTTCATAGATTTCGAGGGTGCTGAAGTCGATACTGAGATCAAAATGTAAATGCAAGATGGCGGCTGCGTTTTATTTTTTAAATTTTCATTTTAGCGTTTACTCTAAAATGTTGTTTATTTATTTCATTGTGCCAGCTGTGTATTACCTAATATACAGTAAAAAGGATCTCCGTTCCAACCATGTGTCCTACGACACCTCTCAATTTTTTTGTTCTACCTTTGTGTTTCGGTTTGGGTTTCTGCAAGATGAACGACGACGACTACTACCACTTATTCTTTGAAGGTAGCTTATTTCAATTTACTACATTTCTCAATTCCTTTCCGCTGTCCACCGAAGTCCTTCACAAAGCCACAAAGAACAATTGGTATTCGAGTAAAACAATAATATCCGTATTTACTAAAGGACATTAAAGCGATCTCGACGGTTCCTCAGATCGGATTCGCTTTGCATAGCACTTGAAATTCAAATGGTGCAGTTCATATTGAGCCTCCCCTGTCTAAGTGCCTACGGTTACCATGGCAACTGTGCCTGCAATACGCCCTTTACTCATGCCTACAGTTACAATTGGAATTTTAAATGGAGTGTGAAGAATTGTTTCTGTAACTGTCATGCTAAACGTTGCGTAGGTTGTTGAATAGAGTGTCTGACTTGACATGAATGAATGACAAAATGAAAATGAATGAATGTCAATTTTTTTTTTGTATAATCTTTTGGAAACTTACCACTAATATTTGGTGGTTGTTTACTTAGCTAATATAATTGGAAATTGGTTTGTTAAGTAATTGGCAAGAGGGATGACTCCTTTTATACCTAAGGATAATACATTAATAATTTAGTTAAATGAACAATAAAATAGATAGATAAATAGAATGATTTTTATTATTTACAACATAAAAATTATAAGTATACCTAATCACGCATAGTAAGGTGCTGAACAGACGATGGACAATTTGCAATTGTATGGAAATCTAACGCACACATAGGAAAAAATGTCGGGATTTCCATACGATTGCAAATTGTCCGTCATCTGCTCAGCGCCTATAGTAACTTTGTAGATGGTTGCCTGTACCTACCGATGTATGCAGAAACCTACATTAGGTTATTGAATAAACCTCAGACAAAAACTTAGAGAGTTACAAAAATAACAAAATTTTACTGAAAAAATTTTCAACTAAAAAGATTTGTAACTAAAACAAAATTGGATGAAAACCCAAAAATGCGACGCCGAAAAACGTTTCAGCAAGGTTTATTATTTTGACCCATTTCCTGTCCCGAGACCGGTGGAAAAAATTTCAAACTGCTTTTATTCCATTAAATGCCCCTAAAACTACTCTGGGAGTGCTTCTCCGTTTCCAAATAGAGACAGGTTAACTTTTTGCGATAAAAAGTATGAGCTTGTGTATCTATTTTGAGCAATCATTTTAGGTTAGTTATGTTTTATTGTTTATAGAAATCTGAAAAGAAGTTTAGTTTCAACAATTTGTAACGGTTTTATAAATGATTAGTTTTGTTTCATAAAACATTTATTTAATGACTCATACAATTATTTTCTCCAACAAATCTTATTTTCAAATTTAAAAAAAGAATTCGCTTACGTAAAATATAGCTTCCAATTCTTCAATGTGGTGCAGGTAAGCCTGTAAATTGTGGTTTCAATTGTTTCACCCCCTTATCATTGCGACATGGCGGCGGCGCATTTTTCCAATTCTGAACCCCTTCGATGTGTTGGGGGTCTTCAATACCCTGTAATACGCACTTGAGGGTTGAATTAAGGTTGATACTTTACAAGAAAACAACAAATAGTAAGAATAGAGGCATACCTTATATAGCTGTTGTTTACAAAGATGTGATGTAATATCATCCCTGTGTTAATTGAGCTCTTTTGTCTTGTACAGTAAGGTCCAAGATTAGTAATTTTAAGGGCCTGTTCAAACGTACCACAACCACGCCATATCGCAGCAACAAAATGTGGGCAAGCAGTGGCTACGTGTGAATAGTGCCGCTGCAGTTTTTACAGTTGCATTGTGGTAACTACAAAATCAAATCAAAAGGTCGACGCAACGTTGTTTTCAATGTGACCGGCTGCTAGTGCGCGTTCTCGCTGGTGGTTGCGTTGCGGCTGTTGATTTTGACGGCTAAATGTGGTCCGCGTGAATAAACTATTTATTTTCGTACAAAGTGCCCGACCACGTGTTGTCGATATGGTATGGTTTTAGTGGTGGAGTGGTTATGGTGGTTATGGTGGATATGGGATCGAGTCCTTAGTGTCACATCCAGATGGAATTTTGCAGTATAAATGACTTTAAAATTTTTCAAATTACGATGAACCTACAAACTGAAAGCATTATTTTGGGACTGCCTTTGTTTTTTCTTTTTTTTTTGGGTGGGATATTATCAAATAACTTCTCCCGCTCTGGGCGGAGCGGGATGGCGTGTCAGACTCTTACTGACTAAAACCCACCCGTGTTCCTTCGGTTGCCCTGTTGCCGGGGGCCACGATCTCCTTTTCGGTTTTCTTCGCACCCCCGGCAGGCATCGGCCCGAGCGGACCCCGTCAATTCTGCTGACATCTCTTTGAGGCTCGCGTGGAACACAAAGCGCCGTCGACTCGGGCCTGATCCTTATCGGACGGTGAGCTACCCATTGCTCACCGTCCGCAAGCCTGCGCCTTCGGTGGCTGGAAATCGGCCTGCGATTCCCGACGCCCAGGGCGTCTCCTCCTTCGGCGGTTAGGGGCGTGAGGGCGCGAAATTTTGTGACCGCCTGAATATCTAAAACAACTGTAGGCTACTCTTATAATATTTATGTAAACTCATGCAGCTCAGCACTCAGCATTGGGTTATCCTGTATTTGCAGATGTAAGTAGATAAATAAATACTATATCAGCCCACGTCACCTATTTAGTAATTCCAACGAATCCTCAAGAGGGTTCCGTACGCATTCGTTTTGTTCTGCACGTGACCGCACATACGTCACTATAAAACTCGCTAAGGACACGGGACCCGATGAAATTTGCCTTTTACGACGTCCTCGTAAAGTAAATATCACTGATGTCGTCCAAAAAAGATGTCCACAGCGTAAATGCGTGCTTATTAAACCACTTTATTGGCTTATTTAGCTTTTATGTCTGAATTTATTTTGTGTATATTTTTATGGTTGATAGTTAAGGGAGCTTTTTTATATACGGTGTCATGATGAAAGGTAATACAAAGATACGGTCATCGTGTCTTTTATTGAGTTCAGTTGATAGGAAAATGAATTAGAAAATAATAAAGTGGGTGAATAAAGTTTTTGGGTCATCAATTTCGACAACTTTGGCTATGGTGAAATATCATCCATCAATTTATTCAGTTCAAAGTAATATTTATTTTCATGAATGTGGTAAAACAGTAGACATCACACGAGAAGTTATGTTGTTATGTTGTTCCGATTATTATGCCAAATAAAATGTTAAAATAATAACATTAAAAAAAGAAAACCCTGTGCGATCCGTGAGGGTGTTGTTAGGTATCATACTGAGCCTATTTATGTGGTAATTTTTAAGATAAAAATAAAAATAAATTCTCCTCATTTTTTTTCAATAGGGAATATTACCGGGTTATTACATGGGGCGTGGGCGGCCGTCGTTTAGCGGGTGTCTGCAAGTCATAACTTAAAATAATTCTTATTTTTAATGGATTAAGAGTAATTTTGGTACTAAAAATGTGAATTTCAAATAGCATTATCTTCGGATCGGACAAGGTTTTTTTTACATATTGTAAACTTCGTGTCAATTTTAATAGAAATTTAGGTCTTTGGTGCTTGTAATAATAAATAACCCCATTAATCTTTTTAGGTAATGTTAAAACAACGGCACGGTCTATTCCAAGGTTGCCTGGAACAGATCGTAGAATAAGCCGCCCATTGTATATTTTGTGGTGTTAATTTTATTTTTTCCTATGTATTTTCGGGTGCACAATAAGGTATAAATAAATAAATAATTAATTAACAGCAGTGGTATGACCGTCGGACTGCCAAGTCATAGGTCTCGAGTTCGAACCCAAGGCACGCACCTCTGGCTTTACGGATTCATCTGCGGATAGCATAATTTTCACTTGCTTCAAAAAAGGTGAAGGAAAACATCGAGAGGAAACCGGCATGCCTGAGAGATTTTTCTCGACGGCATGTGAAGCTAAGTTAGGGGCCCATGGGTGGTATGAATCTCTGATACCAGGTTAGTCACTAACCACACGAAAAAGAAAGAAAGAATAAAAGAACACTATAAAAAAAGAAAATAAACCGTCAAATGCTCTTTATTCTTATATAAAAAGGCATTTCAGTAAACGTTACAATGTATTCAAGAACCGCATAAATATTCCTCCGTAAACAAAAACTATTGCGAGAAAAATAAATAAACACAATTCGTTCACGCGTCTCCGGGCTGGTTAAATAAAAGGAAGAAAGTTTTTTCCAATGGGATGTAAATAACGCCCCATCAGACAACCCCAAGGGCTTGAAAGCAATCTAGGGGCCTACTATTTTTCTTTTGATGGCAACACAAAGCAATTGTCGGTCGGTATTGCCATCAGCGAAAAATAGGTGTAGCCGTGCAGCCATTCTCAGCCTGTATTGAATAGCTTTTTTCTATTCACAAAGGATGATAGGAAAAATGTTCTATACGAGAAATATGAATATGCTTACCTTTTGATGGTATTAAGAATGGTTTACGAAAATATGTTTATTTTCATTTACAGAGAAAATATTGTTAACAGTTTTCTTTTCGGTGTTCTACTATTGTTTATGTAAAGGTATTTTTCCTAACAACGCTACACGCGACGGTGCTGCCACAGCAGTGTTGCCGCGTCACTACAATTGTGTGACGTGACCACTGGGCCCCATACATTTTCTAGAGGTTTTTAAGAGATTACATTTTAAGCACGGCAGCAATGTCGCGCATCCTTGCAGCGTTGTTCAGAATCATACCATAACAGTAAGTATATCTATTTTTTGTGGCTAAATTACTAAACGTACTGCCAACATTATGAATGAAATATAGGTTCTAAAAAGTGACACGTTTCCGCTATGTGGGGAAGAATGATGTATTTGAAAGTTGGTTTCATTTGTCGAGTTGCACAGCTATTTTTCCATTAAAAAAAAATCTATGTAAGAAAAATACTACACAGTTATTGAAACCAAATAATTTTCCTCCGAACAAAAATTAGAACTCCTAAACCAGCACATTTTTAATTTATAGCTCAACAAAACCTGGACTGGCACCAATATAATACCGTCAAAATAAAATCACCCCAATCCGGCTAGGACCAACTAAGCGCTTTAACCCTCGCTCGCTAATGCATAGCCGTCCATTTTTCAAGACAGCCGGTCGATGTGGCCCAAACATCAGTAAATCGGTATAAAGTACCCCGTGGGTAGTTTCGGTGAATATAAAGTTGGCAATTCGGTGAAAACTGTTATTTATGCATTTTAGGGTCAGATGTAGGATTAGGTTTGAGGGAATGAAATAAAAATGTGTTTATGAGATTATCGGTTGGTAAAATATATTTAAAGGGGGGGTCCCTTTAAATATATTTTTCAGTGTGTAGTAATAAAGTAATACAGAAGAAGGTAGTTACCTAATAGCTGGAAAATCATTCAATACTTATGCCAGCATAATTTAATAGCCCAATGCTGGGCATAGGTCTCTTCTCAAACAGAAAAAACAAGAGCATTGATCACCACGCTTCAGCTCAAGACTGATTGGCGATTTCAATCTTATATTAACTATAAAGGCTCTTTCAAACAGGCGCGACACGCGACCAGACACAAAGAGCCTTAAGTCCAAGTTTCCTCACGATAAACTCAAAAAGTATGTTAGTCACATTGGTTAATTGCCCGGATTTGAACCCAAAACCTTGTGTGTGCGGTGAAAACGTTTAAAACGTATATGACGGAGAGGGTAGGTATTTCTTTCGTTATTATCAGCCATATTTTAATTTACTGTGAGCGTACTGAGGGTAGAATTGGTTATTGCGCAATAGAAAAACCGTTTGCAGTTCAGATCAAATTATAGTTTACTATCAAATTAATCACACTAGCAATTCACACACTGTAGGTACAGACACGACTATTCGGAATGCGCGACTGTTACTAAACGTGTTCACTGCTTGACTGCCACCAGTAAACTCTTCGTCCGAGTGTTATGTTGTGGACTCTGACGGTACGGTACGTGGCGCTGGTGTCCCTATTAGTCAACCCAGTAACGTATATCCGACGTACTCGTATATTATGTTTTTTTTTATTTTTTTAAGTAAAAACTTCTTTAGGCGCGTTGGGCATTTTTGAGATGGGACTACTAAACCATTGATTTCGCGACACCATGACAACACCTCATTTTTGTAAACGTGATTGTGCTCTTTATTTATATTCTGTTACGGATCAATGTTCTACGCAAGTATTTTTGTCGGAACTCCCGGAGTGCCACCAATTTTTTTTTTTTTAGATAAACATTTGTGTATTATTATATCGTTTTTCTTATCATTTTTAATAGACGCAAATATTTTTATTTTATCGAACCTCTAACCTCAATAATTATTTGAATGCGATGGTTTTCCAATATTATAGCGGTGGTATATTAGGGTTGAAGATGGCTTAATAAAAAACTTCAGTGCTCGTTAGGTCCCACTCACAGAAAGTACCACTTAAGGAGACCCAATTATTTATAATATCAATGAAATATAAAAGACTTCTCTCGTGTATTTTAGGATCCACTTTTTATATAAAGCACATAATGATGAAATAATATTGTGTTATCATAGAGCGCTTTCATCTATTAAAAAAAAGGTAAATAATAGTAGTGTCTAAATAAAAGCCAAGTAAGTACAATCACCTCCATAAGTGCTACAAAAATATAATATTTTTCTTACGCAAAAATCAACGCCGAAAATCATAGCGAGGATAATTCCGGGGAATTGAGGGAAAAATTGTATTAAATATTATGGAAAGAGAAAGCGGCTTCAGCACATCGTACGTCTTATCCTGACGAGGGTTACTTATTTATATGCAAACGGGAAATTCTCTTTGTATGTAGGTCAGACCTGAGAAACAGACATATAAAATTAATCGTCAGAAATTCTAAAACCATACCAGCGTCTAGCTTTATTTATTATTTATGAAAAGTACGACTATTGGAGTCAGACTTTATTTCGTTCAAAATAATTAGAGCAATATAACACATCAGCGCAGCGACGCTAATTTTATGAAAACTTAAGTCACCCTTTTTTTTTTTTTTGAGGGTGGGAAATCATCAAATAACTTCTCCCGCTCTGGGCGGAGCGGGAGGGCGTGTCAGATTCTTACTGACTAAAACCCACCCGTGTTCCTTCGGTTGCCCTGTCGCCGGGGGCCACGATCTCCCTTTCGGTTTTCTTCGCAACCCCGGCAGGCATTGGTCCTAGTGGACCCCTTCAATTATGCTGACATCTCTTTGAGGCGCGCGTGGAACACATCGCGCCGTCGACCCGGGCCTGGTCCTTATCGGACGGTGAGCCACCCATTGCTCACCGCCCGCAAGCCCGCGCCTACGGTGGCCGGAAATCGCCTCGCGATTCCCGACGCCCTGGGCGTCTCCTCCTGCGGCGGTTAGGGGCGTGAGGGCGCGAGATTTGCCTCTCCCTCACGCGTTCCGCCTCCTCCTTCGCGAGCAAACTTAAGTCACCCTGGCTCTAAGTTTATTTTTAATGGAAATCAAAGACCCAAACTTTAAGTTTAGCAGTAAACACTGAAAAAAGCCGGAAACTGCTGCCAAGTAGAAAAATAATTTTCACCTTTTTGTTTTTTGTTAACCCAATTAAGAAACATAGACATCTAAAACTAGGCTAAAGAGGCACAAACTTCTCAACATAAATAAGACCGTAAAGAAAATAAAAGTTAATATAAGGAACATTATGGTTCAACTTGAAACGACTTATTTTCGAGCCGGCTCATAAATTACGAGCCACTCCTTACCTGGAGAAGCGGAGACACTAATTATTTTCACTTTTTTATTTTAACTTAATTGCATTGCTACAGTGTTCTTAATTATTTAAAAATTGTCTTTTATAAGGTAATTGTGTGATATAAATGGCGTTGTTACAGAAATACTCTGTAATTAAGGTGATTAGAATGTTGTCTGATTTGGCAATTAAAATTGTTTAGCGATTTTGTACACGTCTGTAGAAATTATATAGAAAGTATGGTACCTCGTAAAAATAAAATAAAATTGAAATCTATATCATTTAAGCAAATATCTGTTTACGAAAAACATTAATACATAAATAATTAAATATAGAAGACAAGATAGTTATCAAAGCTTCTGTTCGAAGAGACAAAAGCCAGAAAATAATTACACGCTAATTACACGCAGAAGCTCCCACTTGCATACAGCAAACTCCCTAATGGTTAATCCTCCTAAACAATTTAACAGCAATCAAGGAAGTCCCCATCACTCCCCAAACATTTAAACTACCTCCACGTATTTATCACATACAAATCAGCCATAAATCCCTTGAAATGAACAATAGTTCTAATCAAGATACGACTGCAAGGCAACCAACATAACCTTGTCATTTCAGAGGGGGCGCTGGTTGTGAAGGAGAACGCCAATACAACATCGAATTCAGTACATTTAAATGTAGTTCCGTATTTCGCCGCCTGTCCGGATATACTGGCCACTGTCGAGGTATTCAGACTAAGGGATCAACGATCCAGCGATCATATCTCAGGTACCCTAATGGCGGCAATTTTGCCATTTCAATCAAATATCTACACTATCTGAGAATTCCAACTGTTATAAAGTAAAACGTGGAAGCTCTCAATTATTCAGTAATAATTTTAATTTATCATGTTGAATTAAATTAATTAAGAACGACGTAATTGAAAACCTGGTTTTCAAAAGATGTTTTAATAGGAAACGCGAGATTTGTTTAATTCGTTTTGAAAATTTTGATTCTTGGAACTGTTAACTCTTTAAATAGAAGCGAGCGACTTTGATGAAACTTTCCCTTTACATTTTGCGACACAGTTTCAAAAAGGAAGTCAACCTTACTCAATAATTAATTTGCAAGAAAAGTCAAATTACAGCTCTGTGATGTACATAGTTATGTGAGTGATAATCTGTGTAAAAAAATAAAAAAGAAAACATTCACAATACTTATATCTAAACTAAATCAACCCAACACATCGTCCCACCACAAAATTCTAATGAATAAATCTAGAAATAACTCGCATAATTTTATTCCGTTCGCATAATAATTTATGCGAAGTCACGCCACATGTCAGATACTCATTTTTTCTTTTGCACAACCCCAAAGCTGGGTTTCCCTTCCTGATCCATTGCGTAGGGGATAATCAACCCCTTCGTGAGGGGTGTGGGACGTGAATAATTCAAAATGCTATTTTAAATAGACAGTGGCTGTTTGTGGATAGCCCCTTAGCTGCTACAGATTTTGGCGAAGTGTTATATTTTATTTAGGTGTTAATGTGTTGACTTGTTAATGTAAATATAGATATTATTACTGAATACGTACGTAAATAATGTTTATTAGCTATGTTTTAAGAATAATAAATGTTTATAAATAGTACCTGGGCGACTGAGCTCTGCACTGGTGAAAATAGAGAATGCTCATTTAATAGTATTTAATAGTATAGTATGGAGTTTCTTGCCGGCTCTTCTCCATAGGAAACGACCAATTGGAACCGTGCACCTAGCTTCTGACGTTTTATAAGCGCCCATGTAGGTTTATGTGAAATAAAAATATTTTGAATTTGATAGTTAATACTAATCCCTTGTAAAGTGCATACTAATTCCATGCTGCCATGTCATTATTCTAAGTTAGCCATCTTGTTCTAAACTTTGGGCGACCGACCTCTGCTTGGGTGAAAATACGGAGAAAACAAATTTTCCCAGAAGAGACCTAGCTAAATCGATTTTTCGGCCCCGTGTACCCCTATATTGCAACTTTCATCGAAATCATTACAGCCGTTTTCGAGGACGTGATTACAAATATATATAAATATATGTATATGTATATACACAAATATTGCTCATTTAAAAGTATAGGATAAACAAAACATCAAGTAACTTATTTTACTAAAACTTAAGTTTAAAACTATAGTTTTACAAGTGCTTTCAAAATAATTTTATCTCAGTGATGTTTGCAAATGTATCTTTACCCCTGTAATTGAAGAAAATAAAGCTTGAATAGCTTAATTTTCTTTGTTGTAATAACTTTCACCCCTTGCTTATTAATTAATTCGTACAAGGATATATTTTTTGTTTCAATGTTATCGTAGTATCTTTAATAATAACCTTAGAGAAGTTTACCTAACCTACAATATATCAAAAACGAATTAAAAAGATTTGTTTTTTTAAATTTGTTGGTTTGTTAAGCTTTAACGCTAAAACGGCTAAACGGATTTAGATGAAATTTAGCTCATGGGTAGTTCATGACCGGGATTAGGACATTCTTTTATATTCCACGGGATCGAGACTTTTACATTTGATATTTCTGTTATGTAAGCTAATATTAAAAAGAGGTAAAAAAGTTTTTTTGTACATTCTTCGGAACGACTAATCTAATTCTGAATCACATTTATAACTTTAACATGAATGATGTAACCAATATTTTGTAACCATATTGTGATTTAAAAGAGTGTCCATTGAGTTTCTTGCCCGTTTATCTCCACAGGTACCTACTACGCTTTGGAATGGGCAACTAGCCTTATCTTTCTGACTGACCGACCCCTTAACAGTTCAAAAGTGCCTGTAATTGCTTTATTTGAAATAAATGCTTTGAGTTTGAGTTTGAACTTGAAAATTCTTTCACTAATAGGAAGCTACAGTATTGCCGAGTGTCATGGGATATATTAAAACACGAAGTTTCACGCAGACGAAGTCACGGGCTGAAGTTAGTTTTTAATAAACCTGATTAAACATTCAATAACCTAAATGAGCGTTTGAATGCGAAGCCATTAATTCACCGTTCTTTAAATAAAAATTTCCAGCAAAATCTTTATCGAATTCCTGTATAAATAGGAAGGATCCTTTGATTCCTGGCTTTCATTTCAATCAATTGACTCCCCAAAATAAAGGGTGGAATTTTAATCCCAGATTCTTCGCGAACAATCTTTTGGTTTTATTGTGAACTTCAATGAAACTCCTTTGGAGAATTTATTCATAATACGTTTTCATGGTTGTAATCAACGTCCTTGTGATGTAATCAGGGGACCACGTGCGATTATTCGGCTAACTTACAAAGGAATTAATCTTCCTCTCTGTGGCTTTTTCATAATAAGAAAATGTAGGGGATTACAATCTCGTTCGCTTATTTATTTTCCGTTTGTAGATTTGAACGCTCCCTGAACATTCAGGCTTTGTTTGAAGATCACATAGGACGTTTTTTTTATTTTACTGGATATTTTTTTAACTTTAATCCCCGTGAGGGAGGGTCTATTTTTAGTTAGCTGTTATTCTTAAAGCTACTTTATTATTAAGAATTCTATTTCTTTTGTCTCTAAAATCTGGGGTAGGACTGAGATGAAAGAGATGTCAGCAGAATCGACGGTGTCCGCTAGGGCCGATGCCTGCCGGGGTTGCGAAGAAAACCGAAAGGGAGATCGTGGCCCCCGACAACAGGGCAATCGAAGGAACACGGGTGGGTTTTAGTCAGTAAGTCTGACAGTTAGGTTTTAGTCAGTAAGTTATTTGATAATTTCCCATCCAAAAAAAAAAAAGGACTGCTTCTTTCTTGTTAGTTTTTTACGGTCAATGAACCATAATGTAATGCTATTTGAAACAGATCTTACCGACATAGCAGGTGCATGGCACCTTTTCGAACATTAATTTTGACTTACAATGTTGGCAATACGTTGTCAGAAAAATAAAAATTGCAAGTAATTTATCGTAGGCGCTTCACCTTATAATTCCTTAGTTTTATGTAGATTGTGATTGGTTCTTTAACTGCATTGAAAGAAATGGTACCTTAATGTATACTCTTAGACTCCTCACAATGATAGTGTAGACAGGTATCTACACTATTATTATGAGGAGGGCGTATCTAAAGAAGGTTCTTTAGGTACGTGCCAAAGTAAAAGAGGTTTAAGGAAATCCAAAGTAAAGAGTGATAAAACTTCTCAAATGTCTTGGAACAGTTCCAATATGCAAAAAATGTAACATCTGCTCGTAACGTCCATTTCGATTCCTTTGCCTTTACGGACTATGTAGAGATAAAAAAAAAAACGCAGTAATGTTACGATACTTTTCTACCTATATTTATTAAGGCAAAAGTATTTTGAGGAAATCCATAGACAAGTTTTTTTTTTAACTTCTTCTTACGACGTCTACTAAAATGAAGTCAACGAAAAAATTATACATAGATAGCTTTAACATAACCCTGAGAAAGACAAAAAATTTTTATCAGCAAAATACCATAATCAGCCTATAATGTTCCCACTGCTGGGACACAGGCCTCCTCTCTGTGAGAGGGAGTGAGCCGTAATCCACCACGTGGGCCTAGTGCGGGTTGGTAGATGTCACAAGTCTTCCAATTTTTGGCTCTAGGACATGCCTGTTTCCTTACGATGTTTTCCTTCACCGTTTTTGAGAGTAGTGCTGATGAAATCAATTACATAAAGTAAAGCGCCTGTTTGGGTTTTAACCTACGACCTACAACTCGAGGGTCACGCCATTACTACTGGGTCATCACTGCTCATTAGCCGCTAGAATTGTTTTATCAGAGAACAATGTAATAGCTCCCCTATTCTGCACGTGAAACCGCGGGCAACTGCTAACATAAAATGAAATAAACACCCTCAAAATGTAAATGAGCAGTTCCGTTCCACCCAACTAGTATTACAACCAAAAATATGACCAAAACTAATTTTCCGCTACAAACTGTGTTCCAATTTTCATTCAACGACTTGAAGAAACCACATACATCGCACATGGTGGGTCTAACCTCATTACCCTTCGCTATTTTGCGTCAATTTCTCTAAAAGTACCCTTGAGGAACCAAATAGAACCAAGTACAGAAGGTTGTCTCGATACATCGTATCGTCGTCACACAGACACGTACGTTCGGTGATCTCAAAAAATATCTCAAAGAAATGAACGCGTAATTGCACTTGGTCGCTCCCCCGTATTTGGGTGCTCGAAAGACTTTACTCGAATTCGGACACCCGATGCATTAATTACACTGGTCATCGCACTGGAAGATGAAACTGGACTAGATTGTCCGAAGAAGTACTCGAGACCGTTCATTTACACTTGGTAGTTTGCCCGAATTCCATAGGCAATGGAATTCGGAAAAACGACCGGCGGCGGCCGCCATGACAGTCGCGAGTGCGCTTGTACGCGCTGTACGTGAAGCGTGTCTATGTACGCGTGCGTTTTCGCTCGTTACTTGGAGCCGACTTTCTGTACCTATTTTGTGCTTGAGGGCATCTACCAGTGCCCTCTGCGGCAATAAGTACGTATATATTTGCATATAACTGCGGGATGTTAATCAAGGAAGTTGTATATATTTGAGTATTCCGCTGAATTTAGGCCGAAAATTGGAGAAATTTTCTTAATAAGCGTAGTGTGACTGTTTGTGAATAAGGAAGGAATTAACGATGAAATTAATGGCTGGTATTTGATGGCATTTTGAAGTGATAGGATTCCTTGTTTTAAGTTGTATGATTTTTTTAAAAAACACTCCATTTTTTTACTTTCGTGCTCAAACCAAATAAAAACCAAGACAGCACTGTAAATAATACAGTGAAGCATGCAAAAGTTACACCTCAGTTCTGCGCATACAAGTTCACACGCACTCATAGAAATAAAGTAAATTATGTTTTTATGCCCTTGATGTAATTGTGTTATTACAGCGGATGTGTGTATTTAGAGACCCATATTACGTCCCTCTGCGGATACAAAGGCCTTCCCTTTTCCTACCAAAGTATCTTTAATCACCATAAAACTCACGCAATTCCCATCTTATCCAGTTGCACCCCGTTAACAACATAAAATTATGCAAATTTGGAACAACAACATTTTCATCAAACATTCGCTTCCACAAAGGTAACGGAACACTATTTGCTTTATGGGATAACCATAAAGGACCGACAATGTTGGCTCACGCACCGTTACGCTTGTCCCATACGTTACGGCTAACAACTCCCTGTAAACAGGTTTATGGTCCAACAATTAATGCTGAAATTAACTTGAGTTTAGTTTCAGGTAAATATTTACCTGTGCTTGCTGTTCGCGTCATGTTATGATTGTGATATTTGTTGAATCATTACATCTACATCTACTAGGAACTTAATAAGCGATATTGTACCCTACTTGCCCGTTTTACTAACATTAGGCAAGCCCTAAACAAAAGCGCACTGAAGATTTTGGACGCTTGACTCAGCACCGAGACTTGAAAATGGAATAGCGTGATTTTATTTAGGCAGTCATTTAGGTGTCGTGTTAGTGTTAGGTAGTAAAAACTGACACAACTTTATGTCATTTACGGGCCTTTAGGGCCAATTATGTACTTTTCTATAACTCACATATTTATGCAATCGTGTTACCTTGGATAGGAAATTATAATACCTATTGGTCGTCGTTTAATGACATCGTGTTTGATCCGTAAATCAATTTCTTTAACTACTCTGCCCACGCTATATCATCTTCGAAGTCTGTTTGCCATTCTAAATAATCTTTCGCCATTACGTTCTTCTATTCTGATTAATCTTTCAGTAGGTATTGTTTTTTTTTTTTGCGTTTTAATTAACTTTATTTTATTTGATCATCCTCTAATTACTTATTAAGTCCACTAACTTATTCTTCGTCTAGCGTTAATTAATATAAGATTACGTACCTTAGAGTTAAGTGCCTAAACACGACCCTTAAGCCACAATTTATTACTTAATTGTTTAGTGAGAAGGGATAGTAGTGTAACTATAAATAAAGAAGATATTTATTATTAGTAAACAGAGTCTAAGGCCAAGATCTACAAATGTTTCTTAGCTCGTTGTTTGACTTATCCTTTTTTTGTTTTGGGTGGGAAATTATCAAATAGCTTCTCCCGCTCTGGATGGAGCGGGAGGGTGTGTCAGACTCTTACTGACTAAAACCCACCCGTGTACCTTCAGTTGCCTGTATCGCCAGAGGCCACGGTAACCCTTTCGGATAATAACCGCAACCCCGGCGGCAGGTTTGACTTATCCTGAATTTGCAATTAAGTTTCCAAACAACAAAAAATGTGTTTTTGAAAAACATACTCTAATACCCACACAAAAAGGTAATTTCGCGCTGAAACTTCAATTTATTTCATAACTTTTTTAATAGGTAATCAACTTAATTAACACAAGCATAAAGTTGATATTTCTTTAAGTGAGAATAACATTAATTTGGAAACAAGGATTTGAGTAAGAAATAGACATGATCCCGTCTCTATCTTGCACTTGCATTTTGACAGTAGTGTGAAAGTGACAAGAACAACGTTAAGCCAAATTAAGTGTTAAGTAACTTTTATAAATCTTGACCTCAGTGTTTGTTCTCATAAAATAGAAATATCTACCTATCCAAACACGATATATACGAGTTTATCTACACCCATGCTATAAATCCTCAATAAAAGTTTCTGAAAGAGTTAGCTTATTGCCAACATTAAAACAACCAGTAACCATAATATCATCCAAACGAGCGTTATAATGTTGTGCTAATCTTGTCCTTTCAGCTAATAACTAAATAACTACTAACAATTACCACGAAGTGCAAAGTTCGACGGCTCACCGAGCTCACCATGCTTCATTGCCGTCACCATATGACGCCGGCAGAATAGTCGACATCGGCTCACTTACCAAAGAGAAAAAAAAATAATGTTGTGCTAAATTTCATTTTATGTAACTCCTTTGGTTTTTGTTATCCCTTCCTTACTCATAAAACAGCCACATGCTCACTACTCAATTCGTGGTATCTTTATGAATTTCAAAAAAAGAACATTGTCATGCACGCGCGTTTCACTACCACAGCGCCGTAATAAAAATAATAAAAAACTTATAAATTATGCGAATTCACGTCGTATCTCATCATTTTTGTTCGATAATAGTATTGCGAAAAATGATTACTTTGTTGTTTAGAAAAATGAGTGATACAAGCTTTGATAACACGCCACCAGATATTTCTAATGCAGCAAAGGACTTTTCTAACCAATTATTACCAGAAAAGTCGAGAAAACAATATGAAAAGGCGTTCCTACCAAGATTTCATGACTTGGAAAATATCAAAGAGTAGGAAGGAGTTCCTACACCCTATGGTTTCAGAACCTTTTATAGAGGATTTATATCATTGGTGTAGATAAAGTCTTGTTTGCATACATAATTAGGTATTAAAACACTAGTGTGATAAACCCACATTCGTGCTTTAATATCCCTTATTATACAACAGTTACATAAATAACTATTATATGCTTTTATTATATCGTATAAAGGATACGAACCTACTTATAACTATCAATCGTTTGAAAGGGCTTCTTAAACACGAAAAGGTGATTACAAAACCTTTTTCTACCTTTCTCTTTTTCTAAAGTGTGTACCAGTGACTTAAGAAAGAGGGAAAACATCGTAAGAAAAACTGGCCTTGTTCAGTTTAAAAACACCAATTTACGCAATGAACTAGCTTGGTAATTAATGCTCATTCGCTAATAAACTTACGCCTTCTTCCCATGTGGGTAGCCAGAAACTACAGAACGGCACGTGCTACGATTACAATCATATGAGAAAGAGAATATTTCTTCAATTGATACACATTGACATCATTAGGTGGTCGTTAAAATTATTTAACACTACGTATTATCAAATAACTCCGTCTATTTCAAGCTATTATCAAGATTTAAAAGTTCAAAAGACTCCCTTGATTTAAGTTATAAAACACTGCTTGAAAAACTCCCTTTCTAAAACACCTATCGAGGTGCCGATTCACAAACAACTCCTCGGAATCGGAATGAAGTCATTTCCGTTTCACTATTTCCGTTCCATTTTCAAGTCGCTCCCTAACTTCCTGTCTCACGTACCAACTTTGTTCTCGTCAAAAAAATGTTAATCTTGATAGAAGGGCTCTTTGAATACGGACCTTTTTGCTTAGACTTAATTTAATACCATGAATAAATGAACAATATAATTTAAATAAGTATTTGTAGCGATAACGTTTGTTCCATACCCCCATTACTAGGGTTAAGATCAGATATGAAGCCTATAAAATCGCTTAACCCCTTCTATTATACATCATAGCTATTAATACTTAATAGGTACGTAATTGCGTATCTCCTCGGTTCCACAAAAAGGTTTCCATCAGCTTTCATCTGAAGATTAAAAGGGGACAGTTAATCCTGGCTATAAACCCATCTAATTAAGATGAACGTAACGCTATGTCTTGGGGGTAGGGATGCGGTGATCTCGGCTAATGCACCTGCATTAGGAGCAAAGAGAATTCTTGATGACATTTACATTAGTTCCACTTTCAGCACCAATTCCTTGCTTCGATGACGGCATAATATCGTCAATTTACGTCTCGACGAGTTTTCAAATTGCTACGTTTCGATTCGAGTTTGATGGAAGTGGATACGTATTTAAGTTTCCGATTTCATGCGGAGTGCTATCTCGTGTTGAGAGATATGTAATAGCAGTGAGAAGTGGTGCACATATGGCGTTGAAGGTGGATTGTGTAGGAGGCTAAGTTGTGTTTTGAAGAATAAGAATAAAATTTAGCAAAGTTTACATTCAAGTGTATTTAATTCCTAGACCACACACAAGGATTCCCTGTGTTGTGAGATCCAGGCTCCTTCGTTCCGTTAACAATTTTAAATTAAAAGGTACATTTCTAAATCTTAAAATAGATATAAAAAAACTGTATGCATGGTGCTGTGATTTGTGTTAGTTTTGTTGGTATTATAAGAGTGTCTTTATGTTATAGGACCTATGTTAGTGAGTGCACGTGTATTTGTAAATTGTCAATGTGTATACTGTGAGTTAGAGTCGAGTGTAAGAAGCCAGTTTGTTACCGTCACTCTCACATTTTTTTTTTGTGTTATTTTTAGTATTTTGTGTAGACTATTAAGTTTCGCGTATATCTGTGGTCCCGTATAACCATTAGACCTTCTGCCGATTGTTTTACTGCATCGGATTTTATCCCAATTTACCCAATTTTATTTGAAAAGCGTTGGGATATTGTGCTATTGTTTAAGTAGGTATCTATTTTAAAGTCGTGCTCCTTCATTTTAAAAGGTTTAATTTTCAATTGGAATAGTTGAAAATCAGCACATTGAGCAATACTTTTCTCCATTCGATAAAATCAATACGAAGGCGAAGTTTGAAAAAATTGCTCTGTCGCAAAATATCAAATCGATGCCCAGATATCGGTTTCAACTTTTTAAAATACGTACAGTATCGACACGGAACGCCACAACATCTGCTCCTACGAAACAAAACTAAACGGAATCATTCCACAGTTTTCCTACCAGTTATTTTGAAATCGTCGCCGTTTTTACGCCTCCGGGATTTTTAATTAAAGTTGTCGGTGCGATACGGGCCCCGGGACCGTTTTAAAAATTCATTAAAATCCTTTAGCGTAAAAATGTTGTACACAACTAATTTATTTTACGCTTTACAGCGGAAAGTGAAGCGATTTACGCTTTAACGCGATGCGTTCTGATGGAAAAGTTACTCGCTTTAATTGTGGGTATTGTGTATAGTGTATGTGTTATCTATATATTAATACGGGAAGAAAAAACTTTGTACCCCTTTTTACGAAAATTCCGCGGACGGAGGAGTATGTTTGGCACAGTTAAAATTTATATGGAGAAGGAGTGCAGAAAGCTAATATTTTTATATATATTAGGCATTCGACATAAATTAAATCAATAAAAAATAAAAACATTACACACACTACTATGCGTTTGACACAAAATGGCTACCTAAGAATAATGACATGGCAGCATGGAATTAATATGTACTATATATACAACTTAAAATATAATCGAATTATACTTTTTCGTCCACTGGGCGACCACTAGTAGGTACATGTAAATAGGATACCTAATTGTTACTAGTAGTCGACAAAACAATAAATTTGTTGAATGTTAGTCAAACCAAATGATTTGATTGTGAGTTTACTTATTCGTAAACCGATTCGATCATTGAACAATTATTAGCTAAAAAAAATTAATAAGATTTAATAACATCCACAGCGAAGCCGCGGGCAACAGCTAGTATTCAATAAGATTTATGCAATTTGACTCATCAGGTTTGATAGACGAATATAAATTGTATAAGTACCTAAGGAGTTTGACATTGAGTTTCCTCTAATCACAAAACTATTGAAGTTTGCTTAAAACGCTTGAAATTATTGAAAGACCAATCAATTTCTTGTTTCGCACACTTGTGCATCAATGCACAGTGAGATAAATACAAACATTAAAATTAACTTTACCACAGGAACAGCACTCCCCTAATTGGAACGACAAACTAATTACCCAATACAAGCTAGACACCTAAATCCCCATAACGTTCCAAACACAATTTTCTCGTCTTCAGACACCTGACTAGCAACGCATTTAATTTACTCGGCTCCCATAAATCGAAAGGTACCTAGTCTCGTAAACGGACGCTGATAAGCAATATAGTGACAACCTACACCTTAACTATTTTGAGAAAATTACTGTTTTTTTTTTTTTTTTTTTAAATGGTACCTTCTTGAACATTTGTAGCTACTATAGTTTTGCTAGTCTTGTATTTTAAGAAATGTGATTAAAGACTGATTTTAAGGGTAAATATTCAGTTGATAACCTAGGTATTAAAGAATCACGTTTTTTTTTACCTAAGTAGGTAGGTACTTAAATAAAACGTGATATCTTAAGTTGCAAAACATTCCAGTTATGTATTTTAAAACGCATGTGAAATTAAATTAAAAAAATAATAATTACTGGAACTAAATGGCGCTTCTTAAATTGACAAATACACGACAGGACAAAATGTTGTAAGAAACAGGTATCGTGTCGTTTTATGCTTTAAACAAAATTATTACCGCATAACACTATTTAATTATAATCTTTTAATTAAAGGCTTAATCTAAGGATTCAAAATCAAATAAAAAAAAAGCAAATCCGTAATAAGTTACGTGGGACTTAAAAACATTACTAGCGAAATTTCGGTGTACTTTATGTAGGTACTATCGAAGAAACGCATATCTGTACACTGTAAGGGCTATTCTTAACTGCAGCGCTTGGCCGCTATAGTATCGCTTACCTACGAAAAAAATGTTCGTGGGCACGGGATTTTGTTTTCAAAATGCTTAGATATGCTTTACCCCGATGGTACACTTCCGCCCAACCCTACGGAGAATACAGGCGTGATTTTTATGTTTTATAATAATATTGTATTTAAAAAATCTAGATTTTGTCTTTGTGGGTTGACTCTGTATTGCATATCGGCGTCCCGTCCCGCTGAAGACTTAATGCGTTTTCAATAGCTAGTCGGTGGATCGGTGGATTACCCGGGTTACTATCGTATAAACAGAATCTTCATTTAGCTAAAACTGGGTAACTCATTACCATTTAGACCCGGAACGGGTCGAATATTAAACGGGCGTCGGATTATAGGGGAATAGTTGCGAGGTGCGAATTGAATTAGATGTACGGAATTCGTGTTTATTGTTGTATACAAATGGAGGTTTGTGTACTGTGTTTCATTTGTTAGTTGCTCTAAATGGTTGGTTAGGTACTGGCGGTTATTTTATAAAAGTAAACTAAATGGGAGGAGGAGCTCCAAATTTACTAACAAGTAAGTATGAAGAGTAAGATAGCGGTGACGGTGTACGGCAATTAGACTAAGAGATTTTTACGTGGAATCTAAACTAAGGTAGTTTTAGTTCCTCACCTGTATTAATTGAAATACCAGAATTTAAGGGTCAGGCAGAGGTGTACCAAAGTACAACCACATTTCGCCAATTATATTTAAGTCCCATGTAATAGTGGGCGAGTCTATAACCATCAACCGGGCTCACAGACAAATCCAGACGCCGCACAGTGGGCTGAAAATCGGCTTTCATAGACATTCGATTTTTTTTTCGAATTGGTCAAATTTTTTGATTGGAATTGTTTAAAACAATCATGACCTTGAGGTATAATTGGTATGACGTCATAGAACATAGTGGAAGATAGACTTTTGATTTTTTTTCAAAATACTTGTATGGGAATTATCATAAAATCTTCAATATCTCAGCTATCGCATATTTGCGCAAAAGAATTCTTTCACACAAAAAATCTCCTATTTTTTTGCCAATTTTTGATATATTTCACTTTTATGGCAGAGGTGCGATGAAAAAGAAAAAAAATAAAAATAATTTTATTATTTTTATTTCTTCATTTATAACGATTATAAATGAATTTAATTACGCATTAGAATAATATAACAAAGAATATATAGCACAATAGTCTAGGCCATCGTGAGCCGCTTTTTTAGTCAATGATTTTTATACTACCTAGCAGAAAAACAGCATCTTATACGTAAAAAAACAATTCTTAAATTGTTGACAACAAATACTCGACTTTATCGGAAGCCTGACCCTTTTAGCCTATAACAATTACCGAGAATTATTGCTAATAGGTACCTACCTATTAACTAATAGGTAGGTGATCACTGATCACCTAATTTAAGTTTTATTATGACAATGAAGGGTTTTTAGGCTGATTACTAATCGTTCTCCAGAGGTAGAACTTACAGAATCACTGTGCCTAATGGGTTATTATCATTAGGGTATAATAACAGTTAAACATATAATATACAACTACAAATATGACTTACATTTAAATTTTAAATAGTTTTATATAAAAAAAAATAGAACAAAAATAGTACCTAAATCTAAATACATTCTAAAAATAAAATTTAATTGATTATTTACAGACATGCTCTAAATTAATACTAACAAAAGTAAAACTAATAAAAAGTTAGTAAATAAACAAAAACATCTTAACCTACTGTTAGTCACAATCACTACATTCTGATTCTGATTCAGATTCGGAATCTAATTGATTTATATCGCAAAATTCGACATCGGGTTCTTGCAGGTTATCCAAAAGATCCCGAGTTTCAGAGAAGAGAGCTTTCCTGTTCTTTACATCCATAATTGGTCTAACTGAAGAAATGAGAGGGTCTGAAGTGAGAAGAAGCATGTTTAGAATGTCTTCATTAGAACATTGTCTGCTCTTTTTTCTTGAATGATGACATCTAAATCTTCGAAAGTCCTTATTACGAGCCTCTGATGCTTCTTCTGAAAGACACCCAATTGGTACTACTGCATTACAAGCTATAATATCTGCCCCATGTACAAGTAACTTGTGCACAGTTGACGACATGTAATACCAGTTATAAAGTGCCAAATACCTCTCTGCTGTCTTTAGGCAGTACTCTTTAAATTTTTCAATATATATATTTTCTTCTGATGTAATAGCCTGTAAAATAACAGCAAATCTCCGAATCAAATTCTCATCCAGACCCGTAATGGCTGCGGTTTTTTCCGGAAATTCAAAAAATCTCCGTGCTGTATTTCCATCGTTGGTTGTTCCTGAGCCTTGTTTAACCACACCTATGATCAGGTTCAGTTCCCGCTTGAAACCGTCTTGGATTGTTTTTTTCCTTGCCTGCAGAATAGCTTTATCTTCTTCCCCTTTTGCCATCCATTTTTTAAGATCTTGTCTGTAAGAAATATTTAAAAGGCATTCCATGCAATTGATGCGTGCATGTAACGAAGACAGCCCAAATTCGTATAAATTCTCAGAAACAGGCCTTTTTAACACTTCCGTTAAATTGTTCATCTCTGAAGGTTTTGCCAAACATAAATAGCAAACTGAGCTGGCTTTGGCTTCAGAGATGTAAGTGCAGACCTTGCCATCGATCATGGTCATCTTAAGGTCATGGGTGACCTTGTTGCTGCCACTATCTGTCGGTCTCAACGCTTTTATTTCTTCTTTCATACTGTCTAAATGCTCATTGACAACCAGTTTGCTTTCTTTCATGAAGCTAAATCGCACGGGACGACAAAATGATGAAGAACAGGGTTTCGGGTTTTTCCATATGGTGTCACTGCCATTGATTAGTTTCAATGGAACTAATGATGTCATGAAGACACTAGAATCATCATTTTCACTGTCCATTGTCTGTTTATATCTGCTCTGGCTAGACGCACCGTCAAATCCCCATTTCGATATTAATATTAACTGTTTCTGTTCTACGCACTCAGGTAAACTGTCGAAGATTCTTTTGACTGTTAAATCTAATAATCCTTGAAGAGAAATTTTTGCTGATGAATCCGTCACTGTTATTGTTTGTTTGGAAGGATAACATTGTAATTTCGCCTGTTGAACTTTGTAATAAGATGGATACAAATCTTTTACGCCTTCACGTATGGCTGTTTCTCTCAATGTTATATATTGCCACTTAGATAATTTTAAAGAGAGAAATATGCCAAGTGCCTTCTCGGGTGTGAAAACTTGCTTGGCCAACGATTGATGAATTAAATTATTGAACTTATCAGCAGCTCCTGGATTTGTCAACATGAATTCTAGTGCTGAAGCAATATTCTCCTTTCCTTCTTGTCTCATCTTTATGATAGCAGCATATGCTATCTCACTGGACTCACAATTTTCTTGATCTGTAATTCTCCTTCTTTTTTGTTTCTTTCCTAGATCTTGAAATGGTTTACGAGTTGGTGCCTTTCTTTTTGTCATTGTTCCAACTGATATTGCTGCTGATGTAGATGTGGAAGGTTGAGGAGATATGGCATTTACTTCAGAATCCACAATGCCTGAAGCAGCAGGTACTTTTATGCAACTAGGCCAATCAATATCAGTCTCAAGCCAGTTTTTGTGTTCCTTTAAGAAACACTCCAGTTTTCTGTTGGCTTGCTTCCATTTCCTTGTAATAGCTAGTGTAATCCTTCTGCAATATTCTTTTAATGTTAAATTATCTTCATCGGAGAGATTTAAGTTCAAACGAGAAACTACAGCATTATATAGTGCAAGGCTGTCACTGTACTTCCCCGAATTCTTCAAAATCATGAAGAAATCTAGGTAAGTAGATAAACTCTCCATTTTTTGCAAGCACAATTTCACTGTTAACACAAGGGGAAATCAATGTGAACTGAATAATTGTTCCCAATACTGCACTTTAAATACCTGTGAGATATCTGTACAGAACTAAATTAACCCTAATGATTATAACTCATTAGGCACCTGCACAGTGATTCTGTAAGTTCCTCTGGAGAACGATTAGTAATTAGCCTAAAAACCCTTCATTGTCATAATAAAACTTAAATTAGGTGATCAGTGATCACCTACCTATTAGTTAATAGGTAGGTACCTATTAGCAATAATTCTCGGTAATTGTTATAGGCTAAAAGGGTCAGGCTTCCGATAAAGTCGAGTATTTGTTGTCAACAATTTAAGAATTGTTTTTTTACGTATAAGATGCTGTTTTTCTGCTAGGTAGTATAAAAATCAATGACTAAAAAAGCGGCTCACGATGGCCTAGACTATTGTGCTATATATTCTTTGTTATATTATTCTAATGCGTAATTAAATTCATTTATAATCGTTATAAATGAAGAAATAAAAATAATAAAATTATTTTTATTTTTTTTCTTTTTCATCGCACCTCTGCCATAAAAGTGAAATATATCAAAAATTGGCAAAAAAATAGGAGATTTTTTGTGTGAAAGAATTCTTTTGCGCAAATATGCGATAGCTGAGATATTGAAGATTTTATGATAATTCCCATACAAGTATTTTGAAAAAAAATCAAAAGTCTATCTTCCACTATGTTCTATGACGTCATACCAATTATACCTCAAGGTCATGATTGTTTTAAACAATTCCAATCAAAAAATTTGACCAATTCGAAAAAAAAATCGAATGTCTATGAAAGCCGATTTTCAGCCCACTGTGCGCCGGGTTGCTACTGAGAAATTTCAGATGGAAAAACGCAATAATACTTTTCCCGACCTGGGAATCGAATCTAGGACTTCATGCTCACTAGACCAATGAAGCAAGCTTGATATTACATTAGGTTTTAATTAATTGTGCGTAATATAACTTTACAGTTTTTAACACAACTAAATATTTACACTAATAAATAAATAGAAAAACAAAAGGATACTTAGGGGTCGAAATATTCGTCCGAATCGCTGTCATCCAGAAACGTGCCCAGAAGACTAGGTAATAGTTGTTACAATAGTAGGTAATAGTTTCCTTTATTCGGTACTACAGAATCGGATGCAGTGTTTGAGAAGCAAACTACGTTTGAAGATAGTATTAAGGAGTACCATGAGTGCTAAACGCTGTTCCAGTCATTACTTGAAGAAACATTTCCTGCGTTCGAGAGCAGTATCGTCGTCCCCAATCTGGCAAGCGTTTGCCATCTTATTTTGGAGAACACACTTGCCGAAGAATATTTTTACTTTCTTAAAAAATACAAAACTTTTTAAAATATTTTGTGTGAAGTAGGAGAATTACAATGAATTGTCCGTCTTTTAACCAACTAATTAGTAGATTTTATCTAACATCTTTTAATTTTAAACTTGTGTTTAGATATGGTTATTCCTTGTTAGGAATTTGGGAAGTACATGATAAATAAACACAAAACAAGGGGCATGTTGTTATTTTTATTAATTAACTAGCTGCGCCCCGCGGTTTCACCCGCATAAGTCTAGATCCCGTAAAAATATCGAGATAAAAAGTATCGTATGTCCTTCTCCGGGTCAAGGTCTATCCATATCCCAAATTTCATCCAAATCCGTTCAGCCGTTTTAGCGTGATGTCGTGACCAAGGGAAATAGGGATTCATTTTTATATATATAGATTATCAAGGTCGATCGATGACCTTGTGAAGGCCGCAGGATTCCGCTGGATGCAGGAAGAAAAGAATCGGTCGAAGTGGCGGTGCTTGGGAGAGGGCTATGTCCAGCAGTGGACGTCTTTCGGCTGAAATAATGATGATGATAACTAAAGCTGTTATTAAAATGTATGTACATTTCATTTTAAATCTGAGTCATCTTTCAAACTAGAGATATAAATGTATACGTGCATGTACATAATAATTATAATCTATGTTACTTACATTCTGTTTATTATACGAACCAGTATAGCCACAACAAATCGATTGGATACCCGACCGTCCTAACTATAATACCGTGTAACACAATTCGGATCACAATGACACACCATTAGTACAAATCGGTTCAGTCGTTTCGATTGTGCGGATAAAATACATACGCAGTATTACGATTGTGCGTATGGAATACATGCGTATTATTATGCTGCTCTTCCAGTGTCAGTACATTAAGGTTCAGAGCTAGGTAAATTAAGTCAATACGTGTAAAATTCCTCTAATTTCATGTCTCCACTTCGCTCCGCTCCGCTTCTGTGAACACAGCTGCCAGCGGAGCGGAGATTGATTTTGTACAGTTTAATATCCTATATGTATGCAGAGCTGTGTTCGGAGGTGTTTTTACTCATGGACTATACAATATTTAAAGTATGAGTTTCTTAAGAAAACGGCGCCAACACACATGACGATCACAATGACGGCTGTTCTGTCATAAAAATGACAGCATCTCTATAATATAACGACCGTCATTATCATATCGCTTCACCGATTTTATTTAATACTAGCTAATGCTCGCGACTTCACCCGCGTGGACCCTAATTCTTTTTCTAAAATAAAAGTCTAAGTTCTCCTCATAATATCACCTATCTGCTTAGTTAGGTTTCCGTACGTCTTTTACGGGTGGCCACTGAAAATCAGCGCTGTGCTGTGGATTCCTATAGCACAGCATTATGCTCAGTGAAAGCCTTCTTGTTATAGTCATGACGTCCAGCTGCCAACTATTTCTGTTTTGTGCTCGTGATTATATTTAAATCTATTGTTTTATTTTGTTGTTCTACTCGAGTAATTATATTTTATCTTTATGCACGTGTTTCTGTGACAAATCAACCTATTTTTCTTTCTTTCTTTCTTAGTTTTTTAAATAACTTCTTTATGTTCGGCTTTTTATTTTTTATAATTTCTCATTCTAGATTACATTTAAACATAATATATAATTTGTTTTTGTAATCACTTTTCAAAACCTTTCATTTTAATACGACTTGATAGGGTAGGGAGACTAACTCGCAATTTTTTTAAATATATTTTAATATACCCAGTGATACTCGCGCTATAAAGACAAATCTAACGACATACCATTCACCAAAATCGGTTCAGCCGTTTAGTCGTTACAAGAGATCATAGAGACGGACACACATGAATAAATACAGGTCAAATACATAACCCTTTTTTTGGCTTTGCGGCAATCGGGTAAAAAGCTACTAATAATTTTGTCATTACAAACAGACACATAATTAGTTATTTGTAAATGTATATAGATTTTTACATCCGCCATAATGTGGCGTATGGCAGTACCGCTTTCTTAGGAAACCGCCAAGCTTTAGCTACTCACCCCTCTTCAGTGGATTTGGATACTAACTACTTACTCTACTTAGCGCGCTGATCGCTCACCTTTCTCCGCTTTTTAAAGCTTTAGTGTCCTTAGGAAGCGGTTTACGGTCACACAGTAACGGCTGTCCAAAAATGGAGCATTTTTTGACATCTTAATGTCAATTACTGGTGAAATTACAGATTTTCATGACAGCCGATATGGTATGATAGAACCGCTTTTATAAAAAAACGTAGCTTAACTCCGCTTCCATTGATAGGCAGCCTTACGTGTGAGTATAAAATAAAACACGCACCAATACCCGTGTGTGCGTATTATAATATCGCGTATTATCCTCCCGGTAAGCTTTGTGTGTGCGTATCAATATCCTGATTTCATTTTGCGAAGTAGGATGTATCTTATTGACTTTTTAATGGAGTGAAGGTTATTTTTATTATCTCATCTGTTTTTATTTTGATTTTTTTCTGTCATAATGGCACTTTTCTACACGTTTCACATATAATAAACCGGCCAAGTGCGTTTCGGACTACGCACAATGAAGGGTTCCGTAGTTGGGATGAATTTATCCCAAATAAAAACTTACATTGTAGTTGAAATACATGTTCTCCCATACATTACAATTGCAAATGTAAGTTTGTACGCACAATATTGACAGATTTAGTATGTTATTTTCAGACCATAGACTTCTTATAGATTTTTCCGTAATCTATGGATAAAGAGTAATCCTCGCAATAAGCCCTTTCATTTGATATGTCACACGGTACTGCCAGCAAAACTTTTTTTTTTCATTTTAGAGCAAATTGGCGTGACAGACGGACAGACAGACAGACAGAGAGACACATGTCATGAGTGATCCTATAAGGGTTCCGTTTTTTCCTTTTGAGGTACGGAACCTTAAAAACAGGGATATGTTCTATAGTACGTATCCAGGCTGTTAAAGATGTAATGTTGTTGTTTTAACAGAAAAATAAAAAAAAGATCTAAAAGAACAAAAAAACACGGTGTTTATTAAATCTTCCTATAAAAAACCTTGAGCAGCCTATATATAAACCAAGCTTCTAGGAAAATTTCTGAACTCATCAATGTATTTTATGATTTTCTTTATCCGTTTTGATACGTTTCATTCACGAACAGTTGTACTTAATTAATCAAAATATGGGATTATATTGATTAATAATATTAAGTAATAATAATATCTCCACGTTGACATCGTAGTGGGGCTTCCGCGCTCCTAAACTCTAGATCTGTACCGGTAGGGTTTACTTTGCCAAAACGGGTCTAGGGTGAGGAGTCAGACCAAGAGAAATACAGAAATCCGCAGGGCAGCATGTGGCGAGCTGTTGGGCAGTAGCGACCCCACGGACCCTGTCTCCCGGGACAAGTCTTGTTCCTCACCTCTGGCTTGCCTTTATTGGCCGACTGGACTGAACAATGACGAGGAACAGAGCTCCCATCTTCTTCTTGCCTGTATTGGCCGGCTTGAGTGGAGATTCGCAAGAGCAAACATGCTCGGAGGAAGGAAGATGCTGGTAGGGATCTTGACCGTACATCCGGGATTGTTCTGATGGCCGTGGAATACCTCTCCACTCCTCATAAGCACCTCAGGACGTGTCGCTACGACACTATGTGCTAGCGATCGTTTTCGAGGGTCCATTATTGACTGTGCAAGTCACCCCCTGCCATTTTATCTGTGTATTTTATATAAAACATTGATCAGGGGGGGGCCATAGTCTTTCCATAGTCTTAAATAACCAGTTTACTTTAGCCTTCCAAACAATATCTTTGTTTCCACATCCGGCAATAGTCCTACACCAACCAGGAGTTGTCCTTGGATGCACTTAAATAGTGCGGACAGGGTTAATCGTCGGTTGGTGCCTCATTTAATTAAAAACGTCTAATGGTCCTCTGCGAGTTGGCTTCAGCCCCTCGTACGCCTCCCAAAGGTTCGGGACTCCAGGGTCCCGAGAAATGTCAAGAGACAAAAATAATGATAATAATATTGTATATTGACTGCCTCGTTGGTCTGGTGGTCGCCAGCACTTCTGCTGAGCACGAGGTCCTGGGTTCGATTCCCAGGTCGAGCAAAGTATTATTGGGTTTTTCTATCTGAAATTTCTCAGTAGCAGCCTGGAGTCTGGATTTGTTTCTGGTTGATGGCAATAGGGTCGCCCCCTATTACATGGGACTTAAAACATAACTGGCAAAATGTGGGTGAACCTGCTTCAGGGACACCTCTGCCCAACCCTTCAGGGAAACAAGGCGTGATGTTATGTTATTCTTTATTTTCGACTACACCTACAAGTACGCACAATCCATATAGTGTTAGTAACAATGACTTAAAAACTGTTAGTAAACTTTAACAAACTAAAACTGACTTGGCCCAACACACGTTGGCACGCGCCCCTGTACCCAGTGCCTTATAAAAGGACTGTCCATTTTGTCTAATAATGTTTTTAGGATGCTGTTGGAACTTCCGCGCAACCTATCCATTATTGACGCACAACTGTACACACTGCGCACAATTAATGAAGTACAACTGTATATATCTATTTGATATGAGGCAGTCTAATAGTGAGACCGGTGACTGAAAAGTTGTGTGGAAATCGGTTGTTATAGTGTTGGGCATATGATGTGGAAGAATGAGGAATATGTCGTGAGGAAAGTTTTAAGTAACTCTGAATGTGGATGGCTTAAGAGTAAGGGTCCACAGAAATTAAAGTGTGAAAGATGTGTGAAAGATGATAATGGATAGAAAGGGAGATGACGACTAGTGATGGATTAATTAGCTTTCGCATTCATTGTTAGCATGCGAATGCTCATTTAGCATTTAGCAAATGAAATGTAGTTGCGTAACTCTGTGAAGTGCGAAGTGAATTTATCGCTTCGTACTTTATATACTTTACTTTAATATATTTAATTATGTGATCAAACTTAATCCCATTAAATATGTGTACATATAAAACGTTATCGGCGAGTAAACTAAACGCACGCTAGGAGACATCCTAAGGCGAACGCGCTTTTTAATTCGCATATTAACAAAATTCACATACTTCACTATAATCAATTATCATCATATTAGCAAATAGCATAGCAATAGCTATTAGCTCGCTAAGATTCAAGAATTCATATGCTAATGAAATTTATGCGAAATCGCATTAATTGACATTACTAATAACGACAAATAGAGAAATATAGAAGAAAAAGACATGCCGACCCCAAATAAATTGGGATAAGAATGGAAGAATGATGATGTATTCCAATAATCCAATCCAACCTACAATTTTCAATATATATATTTTTTTAAATTAAATTACATTTTTTACAGCTGTAGTGGCATTTAATCATGTCATATGGTTTAAATAGGTCCTTATTTTTATTATTTTATCTTTAATATAGATTCTTTTCTTTTAGATTTTGTGAATGTCAGAACGTTGTCGGCTGTAGACTTGTGGACCATTTTCTATTTTATTAAGTACCTGGTACTTGTTGATAGGCCTACACCTATTAACACTGTAATTTGAAAGCATTGTAGAAACCATTTATTTTTAAAAGAGTACCTAACCGTGGAGTTTATTGCCGGCTCTTCTCCATAGGAAATGACCAATTGGAACCGTGCGCTTCGGACGTTTCATAAGTGTCCTTATAGATTTATGTGAAATAAAATATTTTGAATATGAATTTGAATCAATCAATCTGCCTAGCCTTTTTCCAACTATGTTGGGGTCGGCTTTCAGTCTAACTGAATGCAGCTAAATACCAGTATTTTACATGGAGCGACTGCATATCTGACCTCCACAACCCAGTAACTGGGTAATACGATACCCCTTGGTAATACTGATTGTCAGACTTTCTGGCTTCTGACGACCTGTAACGACTATCAAGGATCCACGAATGACATAATTGGACCGGGACCAACGGCTTAACGTGCTTTCCGAGGCACGAAGGAGTCTCGGTATGTAGAAATGGTCACCTATCTACGGACCAACCCCGGCAAGCGTAGCTTAACCTGATGGATTGACCCGTGCGGCTGTTAGTACTTAGCCAAGAGCTCCTGATGTATCCCAATAATCTAGTCAGTTTATACAGTTTTCAGAAACAAGCTAGTAGTTACTAATTTTCACTTCTAACTAAGTACCTAGCACGAACACGTAGATTTTAATCCACCCTACATTTCGGATCAGGCAAAATGCTATCCATTTAGTATGCAAAATGAACACAGCCACTGTTCACTTAATAGAATCCCTTTGTTAGGTTATTTAACTTTGATTTGTAGAAATGGTTATTGTTAATTTAATTTAAGGTTTTGTATGGTCAGCAAAAAAAGTTTTTTTTTGTGCCTATGTACAGTCAGGGAATCTAAGCAAATTGACACCTTACGTCAATTTGCCGTGTTATAGCCATTTGTTAAGACTTTCAATAAATGACGGTTGTGATTTGAATTATTAGGTACAGAAATTTAAGTTGGTAGTCAATTTGCTTAACAATTAATTTCCCTGACTTAATTAAAACGTTTCCCGTTTAGAATACTTTTTGCAACGAGACAAACAGACATATCACATGCATAAACACTGAAAACCGGAACGAAATCGCGCTGAAGCCAATCGATTTATTACAAAATACCTTTACTCTTTTTAATAACTTTCGGTATTTGCGGTTGACCATCATATACATATTATAAATTGAAGTCGGTTTTTGTGACTGTTTATGTGACTACGTTGTTCTTCTAAACTACGCAACGGATTTTAAAACGGTTTTCACCATCAGTATAGAGACTTTATTCCAAAAGGTGTTTGTGTATAATACATTAATATTAAACATATAGGTACATAATAAAACAATCTCGATGTTTTGTCAAGTCGTTAAAACCGTGCGAAATAGAGGCGGATTGCTAGTGGGTACATTTTTTTTTTACCCTTAAATATATCAATTGTGTGATTAAAATTACTTCCTATTCTAGAATTATCAACTAGTAATTCATTTCAAATTCTGACGCCAGGATAGTCACTAACCACACGAAAAAGAAATAAAGGATTCGGTTTTCATTGTTTTTTTTTTTGCCGACCGTACCTACCGTAAGGTGGTATACCTAATTGTTAAAGTTTTAATTTTCGAGTGGAAATTATTATGATTGAGAAATTCGGAGAACTGGGATATTGCTTTTGTTAACATGTTCAAAATTACTACTAATAATAACCTTTTGTAATGAATTTAGTTAGTTGTTAAATATATCCGAATTGGTTTAATATAAAGCATATACATTTATAGATTCTAGTATCCGTTTTCACCGACAACTAAGTGTCACTTAAAAAAAATCCCTAAAGAAAAGTGTATTGTTGGATTTTCAACTCTCAGCGCTAAGCATAGCGTTGAAAATCCAACAGTGCCCTTTTATTTATTTAGGAATAATTTTTGGTGAAAACGGGCATTAGTGTTCGGCAATGTCGAAAATAGCTGTCAAATTTTTACCTGTTTTGATTAATTTGTCAATATTATTGTATGAAAATATGACATATCGCTAACTGGCGAACTAGAATATTAATAATGAATTGCAATTATAACACTGAATTTGATGATGTTACCGTTTTAGGTGTAAAAAAGGCATTTGGAAAGATTCCAAATACTTTTTTTTGCATCTAATACTAAATATTCAGTGTTACAATGTTTATATTGAATTTCGTAATCAATATTTTAGTTCACTAGTGAGCCATATTTCATATTTTCTTCCATACAGTAATATTGCCAAATTAATCAAATCAGCGAAATATCTGACATCTATTTGCGACGTTGCCCACTTTCAGGATAAACGCTTTTAAATAATGCCGCAGTGGTTTAATTATTAAGCATCAACTACATTTATAGATTCTAAGTATTCCTGTCAATCTTCTAGACACGATATTCTCCAACGATGTACTCAATTGCGTGCGTGGTATTTCACAGTGACAATGGCAATGCCTTTAATTTTGACAGTTGAACAACATTTATTGCGTTATTTACGTTGCTGAGCAGATGAATTGTTCAAACCTATTAACCAATGGAATAGAAGTTACGTTTAAAATATTTATTGAAAGTGTCACGAAATTGGGGTGCTTCTCGCCTGTTTTTCCTGTTATGACATTTATTTGCCAGGATCCTTTGGAACATACACAAGAAAGTATTCAACAATATTTCATATTTTCCGCATTCAAAACTTCACACTAGCATATCAAAAACAAGATGCAAAATAATTTTCTATTTCACAAAATCACCCTAGAGTATACAAACTCGATCACACCCTCTGAACGGCTACAGCCTTATAATACAACAGCTTTTCAGCCACTTTCTTACAACTTGTGTCACCTATACAAAATGTGACATTCAATACACGCCTCTCCTATTGTTAAACGTACCCCTTTTGATACCTCTTTCACTTCAAAAAACCTTATCTTAGGACCTCCACAATAGATATTCAATCTTATGTTCCAACCGAAAGAGTTCAAAATACTTTGGGAAGAAAAATGTTATTCTTAGACTGGAGAAAACGTTTAACCGTACCTATCACTGAAAAAAAAAAAAACGCCACGTGTGAAAATGCAAACAGTGTACTGGGAATAGTCCTGTTTTTACCAAAGAAGGGTATTAGATGCTTTGAATCGATACCCTTTTTATGAGAATGCCTTTACCTATAAATTCGGTTCAGCGTTTTTTGATAGCATCCTTTAGAAATTTGAATATTGGAAGGTAAGTTTTTTCTTTCTAAATGATAATCAATATAAATAAACCTTTTCGTGTATTTTAACTAACGACGGGACCAATGGCTTAAAACGTTCTTTCCAAGACCGTGCCACGGAAAGCACGTTAGGAGCCTTGGTATGTAATGAAAGAAAATAAAGAAAAGGGAGAAAAGAAAGAAAAGAAAGAAAGGAAAGAAAGGAAAGAAAGGAAAGAAAGGAAAGAAAGGAAAGAAAGGAAAGAAAGGAAAGAAAGGAAAGAAAGGAAAGAAAGGAAAGAAAAGAAAATGCTAAATGTGCTTTTCGAGGCACGGAAGGGTCTCGGTATGTAATGGATGGTCACCCATCCACAAGCCGACCGCGGCTAGCGTAGCTTAACTTACGATTGACCCATGCGGCTGTTATCATTTAGCCACGAGCCCCTCTCCACTGTCGATGTAACGACTAAGTATAGAATATAATTTTAAGATGAATGACCTTTCTACTAACAATATATTTTATCTTAGATTAAATAGATTAGATTACTTAGATTAAATACTCTTCTTTTGATTAAGTACGTAAAAATATTACGTGAATGTATTTTTGCCAGTATTAATTAAAAACCTGACTGCAAAAACACATACAGCACAGCACAGCAATTATGTGTTTTGACAGTCGGGTTTTTAGTTTTTTAATTACTTTGTTATTTTCAGCTTTTTATAATTTCTCATTCCAAATTACATTTAAACATTATTATAATTTGTTTATAATTTTGTAATCACCTTTCAAAACCTTTCATTTTGATACCGCACTCGATAGGGTAGGGAGTTTTTTTTTTAAACATACATTTTGGTGCCAAAAATCCGACATTATGATTTTATATAATTTTAATATACCCAGTGACACTCGCGCAATAAAGACAAATCTAACGACATCATATATCAAAATCGGTTTAGCCGTTTAGTACATAGAGACGGACATACATACATACACACGTACACACATGGATGTATACAGGTCAAACACATAAATAACCCTCCTTTTCTGGTTTCGCCGCAGTCGGGTAAAAATAAATATTTATTATTAATGAATTAACGTAAGTACATTTCCTTCGTGTACGAAATTACTCACGCCATTAATAAAACCACTAAGACATCAACTTGTATAAAAACAACATTTCAACTTTCCATTATACCTATCTATAAAGTACTTAAACACATACAAAGGAAAATTAATTAATTTTGAGAGATCATCCTATTCAATAAGCATATAATGTGGAATAATAATTATAAATCTATTTGAACATTCTCCCTCATTTAGTGAAGAGACTCCAGTCTTACAAAATAATGTATAATTAATTAATTTTCTTTTAGCTTTTACCTAAACATAGCCTGTTTTAAAAACATACGTTTCAGTTTATAAACATTAAATAATAAATAATTAGAATATTTTACGTAAGCTCAAGGAAATTAATTATTTTTCAAATTGACTATCTACCAACTTAAACTCTCCGTATATTCAAATCTCAACTGTTTTTCTTTCACAGTGGTATGAAATGTTTATTACACGGCAAATTGACGAAGTGTGTCAATTTGATAAATAATTAATTTCTGACGGTCACCATCATCATCATCATTTCAGCCGAAAGACGTCCACTGCTGGACATGGCACCGCCACATCAACCGATTCTGTGCATCCCGCATCCAGCGGATTCTTACGGCCTTCTTCCTACCTCTGACTGCACGAAGATAAAAATTGACGATTATATGAAATAATTTAGGATCAAAAAGCTTAGTTTCTATTCGAGTAATAAACTTAGATTTCCAACATAAACTAGCTTGAAAATAGCCTTCGTCCGTAAGCTGTTTACAAGCAATTTCAATGTAATCTATTGCTTCATAAAAGATTGGTCCTGTCTGGGAGGACTTATGGGGTAGGAGCTTCTAGTACTGGGCGACTAATGCATGTATAACATGGATTGTATACAGTTAAGATACCAGCTTGATTCTAAAGAGTGTTGTAAAGTGCGTAAATGTGAAATGATTAGGTTATACACAAGGTGGGTACGACAATAAATAAAACTTCGTAATCTAATGTTGTTCCCAGTCCGTATAAAAATATTACATACAGGATGGCGATTTAGTCACCTACATCCGTCAATGGGTGATTTTACCGGCCATACTAAACAAATTTCGGTATCGTCGGTTCGTCTTATTAAGTACGATTTCGATGATTAGCATTATAACTTACTGCATTAAAATAATATTAGGTAATCTTATTTAGAAGATATAATCAACACGAAAATAACGCCATTAATATCGGTATCGACTATCAACCAATCCTTCGCGACAATTTTATCGACCAAGCCTTCGAATTTCAAAAATATCTGGATTTAATAACCACTAACTACACTCATCAATTTAGTTAAAAATTTTACCAAAATCCAATTTCTTAAAGGCCGAATTATAACTTTAAGCAGGCCGTTCTAGACTCAACACATGATAATACACCGTTATGAGCTGCTTCACGTAATTGAAAATTTAATCTTGTTCGCATAAATACAACCAAATAAATTAAGCACTAGTTCAACAGGTCGGCGGTATCACTATATATATGATTATTAGAGAGGAGACACAGCGACAATGATACAAATGTGTTTAGAGCTCCCCTTTTCCTACACCATTTATCTTCCGTCGCAAATTTTCTCTGTTAATATTTCAACAGAATCAAATTACAAAACTCGTAACATTACGGGAACATATTGGGAGACAGATGGGGGCCTGGCTATGTGAAATACGTAAGGAAACGTCTTATGGACGACATGGGACGTTTCCTAAGAGTTATTTGCTTCCTTATGTCCGAAATTCAGGCCGTTCCCGCTATAATTTGAGGCAGTTTAAAGGGTTGACGTTTTATAGCTTTCGTAAAACGTTTGTTGTATAATTTTAAAGGAATGATTCGGAAGTTTGTATTTAGTGAGATTTAAAGAAATAGCAAAATCCATATATACGAGGTCAAATCAATTTAGCTGGCGAAACTCAGCAGACGTTACGGTTATTGATATCTAATAAAAAAAATGTTTTTTTTTTTCGGGTCAACGACCGCAGCTGTTTTTTTTTTGTTGTAACATTGTCACATACGTGATCAATGCCTCAACGAGATAAAAAAAAAAACAGATTTTCAAAACTCATACTTCAAGTAACGGCAATATTTGCGGGCAGTGACCCAAAAAAAACCTTTTTTCGTTTCATTGTTTAGATATCGATACCCGTCACGTCTGCTGAGTTTTGCTAGCTAATTTAATTGGACCCTGTATACATGTAAACTAATATTATAAAGAAAAAATTTTGATTTTTTGTATGTTTGTCTGTTTGTAACGTTTTCACGCTAAAATGGCTGAACGGATTTCAATAAAATTTCGTACATGAGTAGACCATGACCTGGGTTAGGACATAGAATACTTTTTATCCCGATATTCCCATGGGATCGAGACTTATGCGGGTGAAACCGCGAGGCACAGCTAGTAGTATATACAAAAGTCACTCTTCATGTCTGTCTGTGACCGAGTTGTCCTTTTAAACTACGCATGATTTTGATGCGGTTTTTACCATCATTTAGAGTTTTTATAATAGAAGGTTCGTTTTAAGACCTGGCACTCTAAAGACAATTTCCACGCAAGCTCCGCCCCCATGCACCCCGCCACTTCGCTATGTGCTAAACGTTATCACTTCAGTAATAAAGTTGAATATCGCGTGCACTCTTTGATCGTGTTCAAGTACGAAACTAAATGGCATACGTCTCAATTCTTTTTTCGTTTTTAACTAAATTAATAATTGGTCTAGAGAACAAAATATCTTGTGTCTGGATAATAAACTATATTTTCTTACTGAAAATATTTATTTTAAACATAAATATCTTTAGAATTAAAAAATTAAATTAATTTATTAATTAAATTTTTAATTAAAAAATTAATCGAGCGAAAATTTTACAATTACGTAACTGACTTGTAGATGTAAAGAAAAAGATCCAATACATTAAATACCTACTAAGGTTCCATTTTGATTGTATGCGTGACTGTTTCAGAATATTAATGCAAATTAACATACAATTAGGGAGACTCCTCTTATTGATCTTACATTATAGAAAACTTGATGTTATGTCAAGTTGTAACAACCGTGCGCAGTAAGGCAAGTCGCTAGTAACAAATAAATCGAATTTAAAATTACTGGTATTAGTTATCCAGAAAAAAGCTAATCATAAAATTGAAATGGTAATTAATTATTAATATGTATGAAACTATTTGAGCAGTGGTGGCGCAGTGGTAACGGCCCCGACTTACGAGTTGTAGGCAAGGCTCGGAACCGGTTTAAAACATACCGGTGAAAACCGGTTTATTTGGGTTTTACTCCAAAGTTTTCTTAAGAACGTGAACGTTTTAAGAACTTAATTTTAACCTAAATTAACCGGTTTATACGACGATTGGCATGTCTGTAAATGCGTTGCAACTTGTGACTACTTGTGAGGATGCTGCGCTAAATAAAAGCTAAACAAAAAATCGGTTAATATCGCTCTAAATCGTTTTATCAGAAAAACCTTTATGTACAGACTCCTCCAAAACCGGTTAAAAAAATCGGTTTATACGAGCGAAACCTAATGTAAAGGTTTTTGCGTCAAGTACATAATAACGGTTTGAAAATTTAACCGGTATCCGAGCCTTGGTTGTAGGTCGTGGGTTCGAACCCAGGCAGGCGCTTTACTTTGTTTATTTAATTTCATCACCACTGCTCTTAAAACAGTGAAGGAAAACATCGTGAGTGAACCGGCATGTCCTAGAACCAAAAAATTCGAAGACATGTGACATCTACCAACTCGCACTGGGCCCGCGTGGCGGATTACAGCCTACTCCCTCTCACCGAGAGGAGGCCTGTGTCCCAGCAGTGGGAACATTATAGGCTGATTATGATGATGACACTATTTTAGTACTAAGTGCTTTCGTTACGAGTTTAGCACTAGAACGTTATTAAACTACGTTAAATAAAAATAAGAATTTTGCTGCTGCGCTTAATTTATATCATTGACGTTAGATTTATGAGACACCTAACTAAAATATGATAAGGTAGGTAGTCGCTATAAAACAATATTACTAAGTATTTTTTTATTATATTCAAGGAGATAATATATAACATCATGCCCTGTATCCCCGAAGGATTGGGCAGAGGTGACCCTGTAGCAGGCACACCCACATTTCGCCAGTTATGTTTAAGTCCCATGTAATAGGGGGCGAGCCTATTGTCTATTCAAGGAGATATTATTAGACAATCAAATACTCGATTAAAAACTACATTTGTAGGGTTCATTTAATCGTTAAACTGCAAAGAAAATAAACTCCTAATGACCTCTGCAAAAGAAATCCATCAACTTTTAAAACGCTCCATTTGCTTTTAACTCGAAAGAAATGAATACCAAGTAATCTGTTATTGTAGATAAACAAAATGGAGGAGCACTCTTCCTCAGTCTATAATTTATTTTACTGCTATCTCAAGATTTAGAGATATTTCAGGGCCATTAAATCTGAATAAGTTATTCAAAATAAGCAACGGGAAGGATTAAGACTGGCTGGGGGAATTAGGTCAGTTTTTTATTACGAGATATAAAGAAAGAAAGAAAGAAAGAAAGAAAAGTAAGAAAATATTTTATTTGGGACACGCACAGGAAATACAAAACATAATACAAAAAAGGCACAAACATTAACAAAAATAAAAAAGGAGCATTCTAGACTAACAAAAAAAAGGAAAATACGACCTGTGCGAGGCCAAAAAAGCTCCTATCTTAGCATGATGCTGCGATATTTAAAAATAAATAAAACCGTAGCGCTGGTGTGGCGAGGAATGCCATAAGGCGTCACAATAAATCTTAGTGCTGTTTCGTAACTCAATTTTCTTAGTTTTACTACTAAAACGAATTTAGACATCAGTCCCACCGCTGACGAGGAAACTAGTAGCTATCGAATAATTTCTCGCTCAAGAAACGTAAATTCGTACAATAGATATAGTTTCCGTGTCAGTAAAAAAATTATATTAAAAGTTGTTCACTGACTGTTCACACTGTCGCCGGCGAGAACCCACCCTCCACTAGGTTGTCGTACCGATACGATTTATAAAAAAACTGTCCCATGCTGTTCTCCCCCAGCGACTCCGTAAGCCGAAGTCCGCACCCCAAAGGGCAAATACCCTCAGCGTGTAGTCACTTAGTTTTGGCTGGAGGCCTTAATTTATTGAGGCACCCACAGGAAAAGTCGGTTAAGCAGCCGATAACCTCCTAGGTTGACTTGCGAGATGCGATTCACAAAAAAAAGTGATGCAACCCTCGCTTGGCGAGCAGAACACTCGCTGCTCGTTGCTCGCCAACTCTTTTCTAGTTACTAGTTCTATTCACTTTTCGCTATTCGTCGGCAGTGGGACAGGTGCCGTACAGACAGACTTATTTTGAGATCTGCTATAAAGTTGCTCAGTTTTCTTCGAGTTTATATTTTATTTTCGTAAATTTTGATTTCATAACTAGAACTGTGAGCAATCTTATTAGGTGTTGAGATAGTGCACTTCAATATTTAACTAGCCTTAGTGTAGATATTTTTTATTTACACTATTTTTTCTGATGATTATTCATTATCATTATTGTGATCCTCAGACATCCATGCACTATTGATAAAGATACGGTTACATATGAGATAACATAGTTATGTAATATTGATTCATTGTGAATCGCATTTACACTGAGCACTTTTCAAGCTAAGTGCCCGATGGGATTCTCTTCGGCAAAAAATGGCGAACTTCGATACAAACTTTTATCCCCTATTTAACCCCTTTGAAGGATCAAATTTTTTAAAAGCCTTGGTGCTCATTTTCGTTATTATAAAGAACTTTTATGAAAAATTTCATGCTTCTAGCCCCAGTGGTTTAGGATGTGCGTTGTCTGTCGATGAATAAATTAATTTAAGATTTTTATGAATTAGAGATAAGTATTGAGAGCTCTAACAAAATTAAAAGTATTGGCATGCAGACAAAAAGTCTTGTAAAACACTTAAAAACATTCAGAACTTAATTTAAAACGTATTCAAACTTCAAAACTCTATTTTGTTCGAAGAATTCAATTTAGTGATGTATATACGTTACGACGCATGTCTGTGATTACAAGTTACTGTAGAATTTCTTGTTCAACACATTGTTGTTACATTCAATTGAAATTCTTGATGAAGTAAATCTGTGAGTAGTAGGTATACAAAATGTTACTATGTAGTTAGCTTGTAATTTATACAAGGTGGATATTTAGACACCTGCAACCGTCAAGGGGGTGATTCTACCCGCCATACTAAACAACTTTCAGCATGAAACTCTTAGTTAGTTAGTTAATTGATTCAGGCGTGACCTTGCGGAAATCCATTATTGCAGGGTTTTTATGGCTCTTTAAGAATAATTAAGCGGAACTGGTTACTAAACATATCAACTTCTATTGTATTTTATGAAACGCTTAGGCGATACGTGAAAAAAAAAAACAAATCCCTATACGACAGTAGACAGGTATTTCGATTCATGTACGAAAAGTTTTTTTTTTACGAATCGTATAATAGTATGACAAGTGAATCACCCCCTTGACGGATACAGGTAGCTAAATCGCCACCCTATTGAGAAATTACTTGGTAGATTCAATAACGACGCTAATGCTTGGCAGCGACAAACTAGATATGCATCGTAGAACGTGTTTTACCCTTTCGATTAAGGGTTGAAAATATTACATAAAAGATTAAGTTCAAAAAACTGTAACCCGACTACGGAAAAATAAAAGTGATCTAAAAAGTCCTAAACAAGAAAATATTTCAGACAGAAATCAAAACATAGGTACAAAAATAGTCAAGGTAAAGCCGTGGTCGCATGCCTGTTTATCATGTGGGTGCCAGGAACACCTACAAAATTATAATGGCATGCGACGATGGGTTTACCTTGACTATTTTTGTTCTTGATTTCTGTCTGAAATATTTTCTTGCTTCGTTCTTTTTACCCAACTAAGGCAAAGCCAAAAGGAAGGGTTTTGATTTTAGCAGTCTTTAGATCACTTAAATTTGTCCGTAGTCGGGTTCACAGTCTTTTAAAACTTAATTTTTAATTTTATATTTTTCCGTAACGCTTGATATTAATAAGATTTGATTAACTGCGTGTTGTTATCACTTTAATCACGATTTTTATACGATGTATATATATATCAATATAAACATATTTGTAATGTGCTTATCAAGACCTTTGTTTTGATACCAAACATGTCATAATTATCACAATAAAAATGTTTTCGAGGTCAGAAATTTACGTGTCCAGTCCACCATATTAAATTTAGGGAGAATTTATACAGCCTATGTGACCCGGACTATTATTACGAATCAACTGATACCTCATCAAAATCGGTTTAGTAGTTTAGGCGCTACGGTGGAACAGACGTAAATACAAACATACATACATAGACTGCTAAAATCAGAACCCTTCCTTTTGGCTTTGCCGTAGTCGCGCAAAAGCTTCATCATCATTTTTTTTTCTGCTAGAAGGCATTGTTGTTTATCCTCTCGACGTAATCCTGTAAGCCTTTTCTACACACACGTTTTTCTTGCCGTAAAAAACTACGATTTATTTTGTTCGCCGTGTGTTGGCACGGTCGTCACCATGGCACCTTGTTGACAGACAAGTTTTTTCTACGGCAGGGTTTATACACCGTACCGTAAAGAAACCGTGCCGTGTACAAAAGGCCTTACTCACCATTGATAATATCTACGTCATAAGGGTTGTTTTCATTTGCAGTCCTATCTATACCTACCTACATACCTACTTTAATCAATCTAAAGTCTTAAGATTTTTCTTTTAGTATCGGAAGCCAGAATGCTCGTAAAAGTTAAGGTCCTATTAAAGGCCAAACGCCTCATTGAGCTGGTTATAGTCGCACGGTTTCTCCGCACAGCTTCTGAGGTTATATCCTCAGGTCGAGCTCAAGGTAATTGGGTTTCTGTGTTGGAGAAAGCCCCAGTTATACTTGGAATTAGAACGGTGTTCGATAAGCGAGAACAGTCTCCAATACAAGCATGGACTTTTTAAGGTTCAGTAGTAAACAAGGAACCCTTATAGTTTCGTCATGTGTCTCTCTGTCCGCGGCTTAGCTCAGAGAAGCTTAGTACTAGAAAGCTGTTATTTGGCATGGGTATACATATTAATTACGCCGACAAAGTGATAAATAAAATCATGTTTTTTTTTTCAGGTACCTCCCTTAGACGTAAAGTGATGATGTTTTTTTTTTATTAATTCCTTAATGTGGGGTGTCGTTGGAAAGCTAGTTCAAAAATATTGTGAGTTTGTAAAATCATTTTTGAATTTAAGGATCCGTTTTCGAAATATTAAGCTATAAAGTGCCAATTTTTGTTAGAGTCAAGTGTGGGAGACATTTGACTCTAACAAAAATTGGCACCCTTTTGTTTTGGGTGGAAATTTATCAAATAATTTCTCCCGCTCTGGGCGGAGCGGGCAGGCGTGTCAGACTCTTACTGACTAAAACCCACCCGTGTTCCTTCAGTTGTCATGTTGCCGGGGGCCACGATCTCCCTTTCGGACTTCTTCGCAACCCCGGCAGGCATCGGCCCTAGCGGACCCCGTCAATTCTGCTGACATCTCTTTTCGGCGCGCGTAGAACAACGCGCCGTCGACCCGGGCCTAGTTCTTATTGGATGGCGAGCTACCCATTGCTCACCGTCTGCAAACCCGCATCTACGGTGGCCGGAAATCAGCCCGCGATTCCCGACGCCCAGGGCGTCTCCTCCTGCGGCGGTTAGGAGCGCGAGGGCGCGAAATTTGCCCCTCCCTCACGCGTTCCGCCCCCTCCTTCGCGAGCATTACTACTTCGCAGAAGGAGGTGACGGGCTCCCATTTCCTCTCTTTCCGTACCATGGCCTATGTCCCCCCCTGCAAGCTAAATGGACGAACCATTTAGCTTGCAGGGGGATATGTGAAAAAATTCACGGCAGTAGTATATAACGAAATTAAAAGAAAAACTATCACAGCTAAGTAGACTTTACAAGTAAACGAGTAATAATCGACCAACTTACATTTGCGGTTGCAAAAACATGTTTTCCCATACATTCCGTATGGGAGAAAATATTTTTCAATAAAATGATGATGTGGATATATGTAGTAACCTTTTCCGCTTAGCTATTTCTAAAGAGTCTTGAAAAGACCCTGGAAGAAATCGACACGTGTTTCACCTCTCAACGAGGCATCCTCAGGATGACGATTAACTTATCGTGAACTCGAAAACGGCGTGTTGCCACACCAAGCACCGAGCGCAGTCAGTCTGCGCTCGGTGTATAGTTAATCGTCATCCTGAGGATGCCTCGTTGAGAGGTGAAACACGTGTCGATTTCTTCCAGGGTCTTTTCAAGACTCTTTAGAAATAGCTAAGCGGAAAAGGTTACTACATATATCCACATTATCATTTTATTATGGATTTCCGCAAGGTCACGCCTGAATCAATTAACTATATTTTTCAATTACAAAGTAAAATTTGTTCTTGGGATAAATTCATCCCAACTACGGAACCCTTCATTGTACATGGTCCGACACGACACTCGACCGGTTTTTGGAATGTAGATAGACAGAAAACTGTTGTATTTTAACTATAAAACAGCCACTAGTGTGTAGTCGAATTCAGAGTATCCGAGCGGTTAGGAAACTGCAAATAATGGCCAAATTCACCGTAGAATAAATGTGTAGCTTCAAAACCACCGCAGTTGTAGCTTCAGAACTTTTTGTGTAAAAGTTGCGTTGGAAAAACACTACTGTAAAAGAAAAAAAAAAGAAAAAATATGTTTGTTTCGTCATATTCCTGTGAAAAATACCGCTGTTTTCATAAATACTCAACTGTGAGACGCTATATTCATGTATCAAATGCATCGTAGAAGCGTAGCTGCGCGTAGTCACGCGTAGCTGGTTGTAGCCGAGCGCAGCTGCTCGTAGCCGCGCGTCGCCAATATTGGCCTAATCGAATCGTAGTAGCGTATTGCATCTAGCAAATTGCTTGCTCGTATTTATGTTAAGCAAAACTAAGATAACTTCTTTATATATTCATCTTGCAGACGTCACGTCCTAAACAGCAATTATCCAATGAATCACGTGTTTCGTCTACTCAAACTGAATTTAATGTAATCTTATTTTAAAAAGCTACGTAAACTTACCTCACGTTTAAAAATAAATTAGATAAGCTAAGTACTTTAAATGTTCTCTGTTGAAAGCTGGTATATTTTATTAAAGACGTGGCAAAAGGAAAATTAACTCCTTTGAAGCATTAAAAACTGCTGTATCGTTGTGCTTGGAAGCTAGTTAAATGGTATAAAAAGTGCCTTTGACTGGTGAGAACTACTAAGCTGATATACTAGATGTATAAAATTAAAATGTGTTAATAAGAAAAGAAAAGATTAAAGAGAGGTAAACTTCTAGTCGTTATTAGGCGGTTTTCTCATGTGCTTACGGTATCGTTTCGGTATATTTTGCTCTGTACTCCGAAACGATACCGCACTGTTTTCTGCCAATATGTTTTCGGTATTATAATTTGTACAGTACAGCTTAATTCCTCGCGATAAAATGTCGTCTTCGAGTGATGAAGATCTTGTGGTATATGCTATTTATCTCTATTTAAGAAAAAAACGAAAACGCTATTGGCAACATCCGTAAATTGAAAAAAATATATTAATTTTACCATTAAACCACGTGACGTGTCTCAGAAAACCGAGCGAGCACTCAGATCAGATCACGCAGATGCCGCCCCGCTCCCGCACATACCGAGCTAATAAGGAAACGCTCATTGAAATATAGGCGCTCGGTAAGTTTTTGGTACCGGGTACATCGAGCATGCTGATCCCGCACCGCTGACGCACCGACAAGTGAGGAAAGGGCCTAAGGTTGACACTTTTTGTTACTGTATTTTTATTACCCCTATAATGTACTATGTCATGATTTATTATCGTCGAATGACTGCTGTTTCTACTGTGCCGTGACTGGCGAATAATTTTACGAATTAAACTGAATGCGATCAACTTACTAATCTTAAGAGCTGTTAGTGTCACCATTGTCTTGGAATATTGACACTGACAACTCTTAAATGCGGTTTAGATGTGTTGATCACATGGAATTAGTATTCGTTGGTATCCAGTTCTAATGGTGAAATTCTACCCAGGAATAATCCTAACTAACATTATAAATGTGAAATTAAGTTTTTTTTGTTTATTTGTTACTCAATCACGCAAAAACGGCTGGACGAAGTTGGAAGAAATTTGACACACAGATAAACCTTGACCTGAATAAAAACATAGGTTCTTTTTCATTCTGCTTCGCAGACGATGTCACGGGCAACAGCTAGTAATAAATGAAATACTGAAAACCTGTGGTTTGTGTAATAACAAGAGCAAGTGACAGATGTATTATACTAATATCGTTATCGACCCACATTAAGATTTTGCCGCTCACCCTCCAAACAGAACCCCTCTTATGTGATTCGCCAGGATCACACAACCATTTGTACTTACTTAGAGCAATTTAACCACCTGATTCGACTGCCCTAGGCTATAAAACCACATTGGCACCTCTTAAAACGGTAACATTCACCCATTCTCACGTAACGTACACTTTATATTACGTACGAAACTAATCCCTTACCAACTGAATACCAGATGAATGGTTAATACATACTATGTCTGTCTGTCTGTCACGTTGTCACTGCAAAACTGCTGAAAAGTAGGCCTACCAGGAAATAGACGTAACGTTAATATTCTAATGATTATTGCGTGGAAATATTCGTTTCGCACATAAAATGTATTTACTTTTTAAACTTTTTTTTTCATATCAATTATTATCAATATTAAATTAATAATTGTGTTTCAAATAATAAATCAGACCTTGGAACCATAAGGTAAAAATTCTTTAGGAAGACATTTTTTTTTAACAATTTACCTACCTAATAGGATGTCGAAGTTTTATTGAAAAGGAAAAGAAACAAAATACGTGTATTTGCGGTAAACATAATGCAAAGAAAGTACATAAAATAAAAAAGTTGAGGGAATATAAATATGCGCCACATCCATGCAAAACGGCTATCGTTCAGCATACTGCTGCGACACTAAGCGAGACAGAGCCCCAGCGCTGGTTTTCAGCGACAGCCCGCGTTGACGTTATGACGTCGACCGGTGCAGCATAAAATGAGATATAAAATAAAATAAATATACAATAAGTCTAAATGTTTTTATATAAAATATACCTAATATTTAAAATGGCAACATTCCATTCAGTCTGCATCGACTCGCGCGCTGCCAGCTATTGGAATATTCTAAATCCATGCAAACGTAGGCGTGGGCAAAAGCTAGTCACCCATATTTTTTCTTACACCAATAATAATTAATGCTAATGCTGCATGGACATTTCTGGACCCTTTTAAATCCCCTTCATTATCCTGAAAGCAATCTTTATTTTGTTCTATTTCCATCGATTGGTGTGTTAAGATTAGAATTTGGGTCTACACAGGACTATAAACCTTAGTAATGGTCTTTTTAAGCCCCAGAAAGTGTAATTAAGCAGGCAATTGATGAAGAAGTAATGGCGTTTGAAAAGTTTGTTAAGGGCAGAGCTTTTTTGCTCCTGTTTGGGAATTGCCTCAGAAAGCACGTTAAGTCATTGGTCAATCTTTGACAGTTCTTACAGGTAGTCAGAAGCCAATAGACTGACAATCAGTCTTACCAAGGAGTATCGTGTAAATCAGTCACTGGGTTGTGGAGTCAGACAGGTAGTCGCACCATGAAAAATACTGATATTCAACATAGTTGGGAAAAAAAGATAGGGAGATTGATGACTTTTTTGACGTGTCGATCCTTATTCACTGATTTTAGAATACTGTAAGCTTTTATAGCATAATAACCATAATCAGCCTATAATGATCCCACTGCTGGGACACAGGCCTCCTCTCTTAATCTTATTTTTATCTTAATCTTATCTCTTAAGAGGGCTATAATCTCCCACGCGGGCCCAATACGGGTTGGTAGATGTCACATGTCTTTGAATTTTTGGTTCTAGGATATGACGGCTTCTCGCGATGTTTTCCTTTACCATTTTGAGAGCAGTGGTGATGAAATTATTTACACAAAATAAAGCGAAGTGATTTTTTGGTTCTAGGACATGACGGTTTCCTCACGAAGTTTTCCTTTACCGTTTTGAGAGCATTGGTGATGAAATTATTTACACAAAGTAAAACGCCTCCCTGGGTTCGAACCAACGACCTAAAACTTGTAAGTCGGGGCCGTTACCACTGGGCCACCATTGCTCTGCAATATTATATGCACGCTTTTATATTAACACTTATTTATTTATATTGGCTGTATATACACCGTAACATTTTGTAGAAATAAAGTCCCGATTTTTCGACGCTGTCAGACGCCATTTTCCCGGGATGTTGACATATCCTGGATTTCATTTTAACAAATTATGTGAGACAAAATAAGAGTAGGGAACTTTGAGAGAGTGTATAGATAAACGTTAATTTAATTTTAGACGTAAATGAAAATAATTATCTCTTGAATTTAAACAGCTGAATGTTTTGGAGCATAAACCAATAGAGTAGTGATTAAGGATTTTGAAAGGCCGGCTCAGAGAAAATGAATAATACGCCAGACACAAAAGACTACGTCGAAAGATATTGGATACTTTAGTGTTACTATTTCTCGCTTAGCAATGAATTATTCAGTTCAAAACGTGTTCCTTACCTAACCTTGGTTTGAAGGGACAGCTTCGTTGTTATTGGAAACAAAACCGATTTACACTACATCATTTTTATACCGGCTTTTCAATATCGGGACCCTATCAAGATCAGGTGCCCTAATATTGTTTAGGGCTAGAAATAAATTTCATATCGGGTCGTTTCGGAGACAATATGTAAACTACGATACCGCACGTCTCTTTTACGGCTTCGCTATAAAATAAATAATATGCTTTATCTTTCTCGAACACACACGAAAATAGTAGCTATTGTGCTAACTTATTTATTTGATATTGCAATGTTGAGAAAGTAAGTATTTATTTAAGTAGTTCAAAGAAGTATCAAATCATACTTTGATACTTCTTTGAACTACTTAAATAAATACTTACTTACTACGTTATAAAGGTAACTTCAGCAAAGCGTTTTCCAAGGTAATATCTAGCGACCCAATTAAATGCTTTTGCCCTCGTAAAGGGAAAACATTTGTTCTTGTTAATAATGATTGTCTTCAAAGAATATGTTTTCTATTTATTCTTCTTTCTACTTCTTGTGTTACTATTTGCACTTTATAGTCATCATTAGTTAAACAATTGTGTAAAAATCTCTCTGAATAAAGAAAGTCATAGAGATAGTCTTGATGGAGAGTCAACTGAATTTGACAAATAAAGATTCATTCATTCATTCATTCATTGAATAAGTACCTAAGTTATCTTTCAAAGTTCAAAAAAATGCAGTCCAAACAAGAGTTTTATTTACATTATCCTAGCTTTTGCCAGCGGCTTCGTCCACGTGAATGTCAGAATAACCCATGGGAACGTACTAGAAGGATAAAGGTTCTCTTATGTCCTCTTTTAGGTCAGGTGTGCCAAATTTCATCCAAATCTGGTCAGCCGTTTTTGCGTGAATGAATAACTAACATACAAACTTAAAGTAGGATTTCAGGTATTTTATTTATATCAGCTAATCTATAGCTTCAGATTTCTCACATTCGAGAATTATGTACCTACGAAGTTTATCGAAATGTCAACGGTACACTTATCAATCAGTTCGTCACGAATACTCTAAATATAAAATTAACAGATAGCAATATCTGTTTGCCGTTCTCACGGTCACAGAGAAGCGTGAATCGTTTTAAAGTCATCTGAGAAAATGAAGTTTGTCAAAATGTTTGACATTTTTAATAATCACGCATAGACATGTAAAGGAACGCTGACGTACACATTTTGTATTATTCACATAATCACCTAAGAATAATCTACTATTTTAAATAGTCCTAATCTACCTAATATTAGCTACTATTATTTTATTATTATATCTTTGATATTGTTCAGGACCCTTGGAAGTCGTACGAGAGCCAAAACCAACTCACAGAGGCCCCTTAGACAATTTTAAATGGAATGTGGTACCAACCGACGATTATCCCTCTACGCACTACGAAAGTGTACCCGAGGACAACCTCCGGTGGGTGCAGGACTATTGCAGAACATGAAATAAACTATATACGGCTATGGGTTTGGGTAACTATAGTGGATTGGTTATCTAGAACTATTGGAAGGGCTATGGCCCCTGCCTGATCAATGTTTTATTTGCTACTATTATTATAATTAATATTTAAAACGGTAGTAGTAGTTATAAAATAAAGCGCAGTGCTAATATTAAGTAGATTTTGTTGCATGTGGAATGTAGATTCTATTGCCGTGTGCGATAGCCAAGTCAAGGCTCTTTCAAACAGGCGCGACACGCGACGCGACACAAAGACACCGCTCGTCGCGCGACTAGCGGTGTCTTTGTGTCGCGTCGCGTGTCGCGCCTGTTTGAAAGACTCTTCATCCTATTTATTAAAGAAATAAAGATGACAAATACAGAGGTACTGAATAAATTAACAGATTTGGTTTTACATTAGATCTCACATCTTTTTGCGGTAAAAGAACTGCGTTGCCGGACTTGCATGTTTTTACATGTTATATTTTTGATGGGATCCCATTTCTTTTTGTATACCCCGCTACTGATACCGAAACTACATCAGTTTAATAAAACGTGTGAATGGGTGTGTGTCTATCTGCGGTATCGTAGGTAGATTCCAAATGTGGTCATACCTAATTATTGTTGCTTCTTCATTCAATTTCAATGCAGTTTAATTTTGATAACTGCATATGTAACTTTGTAATCCTATATAAATTATATGTGATTACAAAGTTACTTATGCAGTTCATATATCTACAAAACGAGACTGAAATTACGATATATTTAAATTTTTCCTTACTTTATAAGCTAAACACTAATTGTGTTGAAAATTTGCAGCTCGTGTGTCTGCTAGAAGTACCTTAGAATTTTGATGATCGGTGAGTCAGTAAGTCAGTATCTCAGTGACAAAATTAAAGAAGTTTGACCTGCAATAGTTCTTAAATGACTGGTTCAAATTGAATATAATTTAAGGATATACCTATTTATACTAAGTTCTCTTGGTCACTCAAAATTCAGGCTTCTAGCTTTATCCACAACGAAGTAAGAGGGGGTTTAAAATGTCATGAATCGCTTCGAGAAACGATGGTACGGCTGTGCCTTTGTGTTTGTTTTTCTCGACTTGGCGGGGGCACTGCGGTGCTCTCCGATATAACTTTAACGTTTTAATTCTCTCTGTTCACTTTCTTAACTTATCCACAAAAGAAACTTAAACGATTTTAGTTATAAATTTCTGTAAGTGTAGATCTTCTAAGACACTTTTACCAGTCAATTTAGTCAAAATTTATAAACTAAGTGGCCCCAGTAAGTACTGGTCTGAAATATGGCACTTAGAATAATTAATGTATCTTGGGTTTAAACATAGGATACTTTTAACCAGGTACATGGACCAGTTTCCGTGTACACATAAGTACAGATTAGTAAAACGTATTAATGTAACATACGTTGAAACAAATCTTCCTCGTTGTTGTGTTACATTTCATGTTGCTTTGAATAAATTAGTACGACTATTAGTGTCACATTACATTACATGTCGAGTACAACTGCGAGTAACAAGCAGTAGTTTCATAATACGTACACACGGCAACACATCAAGCTATACATTTCCAGTCTAGGCTGATCTCGCATTATATAAGATTTCTGTTCAATGCGAGTTCAGCTTATACTGGAAATGTATAGCTTGATGTGTAGCCGTGTGTACCAATTTGTCGTTTTATTTCACACATATACCAAAATTAGATTTTACTTAACATGCAGTTTAAAATCAGCCCACTAAACACCACGTTTCAATGCATATTCACCGAAACATTAAACACGATAGGACAGTAAACTGTATTCCCTGGAACCCGTGCCTACAATTACATGAAAACTTGCTAATTCGACCACCACGATACAGTGGTACCCAGTGTTGGTGGAATTCGCGTAATTGAATGGAAAATATGCCTGAATTATTCTAATTGGTAGCACATAGTAATGATTGTTATTATTTAAGTGTTTATCAACCGTATTTTACAAAATACAGACTTTAAACGCTTTTATGTGTATGTATAGGGTTAAATTAAGTTTTTTAATTTGTATTCGTGTGGTTTCAAGTTCTTTCAGTGTTTAATTAAAGAAAAAAGAACTCGATGTGAGTTCTTTTTTCTTTAAGTTCACAGTAATTAACAACTAACAATCTTCTCCTACTTTGTCCTTCTCATTCTTCTGACTTTGTTCATTCTTCCTTTCACATTCAGTCCATTCTTCTATGGAATGCGCTTCCTCTTGATATCAGGACGGCCACCAGTCAGTATGCATTTAGGCGGAAATTGCAGAGTTTTTTTCAAAACAAATAGAGTAGAGTCATCTCAACATCTCTCTCCCTTAAATTTGTATATATGTATATATATAATAAATATATGTATATTACATTAAATATGTATGTGTATTATAAGTTATATCCTATTTAAGCACTGTTGTTCCTACCTATATTTTTCTAATGATATATTTTTAATAATTTTTTCTTTGTTCCTCTTAAACAGAGCACCTGCCATCCAATCTCTTCACCACCCTTGGTAGACTAGTAGAGAATGCCTAAGGCATTAAGTCCGCCTTTGTACCATTTGAGTGTGAAAAGTTTAAATAAATAAATAAATAAATAATTGAAACTTCAATTATTATTAGTGATACATTTTATTAATACCTACATAAAAGCATTACGTTCGTTTATACAAAATACGACTTTACAATATAAACATTTATCATGTCGTTGCTGAACAGAATAAAATTATGCTTTACTAATGTACTTTTATATGAAAAATCGTAGATAATATAATATGAAATATTATTGTTATTTTTAACACGCATACAAAAATATTGGCACATGTTATTAAGCAATTATATCAGAGTATTTAGTCTTCAGCCAACCAAATGTCAGAGGTACAGTCTCCTCCTGGGTATCTGAGAAAGATAATTTCCAAATTAAGGTACTGTTTGTGAAAAGCTCATGACATCTGTAGTTTTACTGTATCGTATAAGCAGAAAACTTTGCCGGAAGATTTTCGTGTACCTTCCATATTATTATGAAAGTTGAACAAGATATCAATATTAATATTAAGTAAAATTATTAACGATTGGATAAAAGAAAATAAAGCTGGAGTAACCCACACCAACAGTAAAGTTGATCAATTCTTTCTAACAAAAACCCAAACTTATAGATAAAATGAAAAAAAAAGAATTTCTAAAAACTAAAAACGAAATAACAAATAAACTAAAAACGAAACAACATGAGAAACTAAAAACCGAACACCAAAATAAATTTAAAACCAAACAGCTATCACAACTTCCATTGATACAAAATTTCATACAGGTTTAACGTTAAAAAGTTCGTAGGTACCTCATTTCATGTGGCAAGGCCGGGCCGTCAGGTTCGTTTCCAAAGTGAACAAGGAAGTCCGGATCCAACTTCATGCCTCCATTCACAGTGTCCACGTCCAACTTTACTATCCACCCACCCTGACAATACAATACAAATGCATTTGAATTTTGTGGGATTCAGCAGAAAAATAATTTTCGGATCCGTTCCGGAGGAATCCAGTATTTGTTTTGTAAAAAAGTTAAAAATAGTGGCACTCCGGGAGTTCCGACAGAAGGGAAAAGTTGAAAAAAAATATCGGCACCGCAGTAATCAACGCGTTGATGTCTTTTACTCCACGCACCGCGGTAATCAACGCGTTGATGTCTTTTTAATGGTCAAAAGCTGGTGTCGTCACAGTGTCGCGAAATCAATGGTTTAGTCCCATCTCAAAAATGACCAACGCGCCTAAAGAAGTTTTAACTTTTAAAAAATATGTAAAAAAATACTGCTAGCTGTTCGTGGATTTTTATTGTTATGATTGATGAATCAGATAATAACATGTATTCGAACTTAAAGGAATAGTTAAACAAAGTTAAATTCATTATTGAAACTAATTGGTAACAACATTGATGTTCAAATTAAATTACCTAACCGCAACTCAAATTCCTCTGCCATTTTTTATTCTGTTAGATAAATAATACCATGAGAGCTGCATTATTAACAAAATTCTTCTTTTGACATTACTCTGAAAATGATATTAAAGCAAAAAAGGAAAGTTCGTACAACTGGGTTTAAAATTACAGCGGCTGTCAGTTATTTGTATGACAAAATATGCGACGTGGCTCATGAATTATTCATCAATCCCAGGTGACATATCTCACAAAATGTATCTTACAAAAATAACTTTATTTTTGTAGAACATTGCATAAAGGGCGAGGACGTAAATAAGACGGAGGTCGAAGGTTTGATATAAGAGATAAGGGCTGTTTATTGCGGTTTATGCTGGGGGAAAGTGGACGTAACCTAATAAAATACTTTGTCTACAACCTTCACATACTCGGCAGTGTGACTTTTAATATAGTCTCCGTGCTCTACATTTTTGGGATCTGCTATGAGTTTAAAAATTTTGTAGTTAGAATTTTTAGCTAAAGGGGTATTCAAAACATGCGAAATATTTGGGTTAAGTGAATTTTGTTTTAGCTTGTCTAGACGGGTGCTTGCTATTCAAAGAATATACACTTCAGGTTTATAAAATAAAAGACAAGCGTGACGGGCATGAGCTTATTTAAATACTTTTCTATGTCTTCGAATGTATTTGAAATAAAGTTAAAACTTAGGACTTTACCTCTTTAGCCATTTTAGGGTAAAACTCTTTGTCCCACGGAGAAAACATGGATGACGAGACATACAGACGCTTTCCATCAAGAGAAAGCTGCAGCATTTGAGGAGCCCCTTGTAGTTTCTTGCCTTTCACTATTACCGGCTCAGGTTGTACAAGTACCTGTAAAGTGAAATTATGATGTAGGTAATTATTACCAAATTATCAATAAAATATGTTTTGAGAAAATATCCATTAATAGTCAATGTCATCGACACTAATGATAACTTTATAAATAACAATATAAGTATGCACAAAATTATTCACGCACCTTTTAACAAAAAACTGAATAAAAATAAAAACAAAAATGATGAAGCACTTCATAGCAATACCACAAATGAGTGAAATGATATAAATGAAATGGAAACATCAACGACACTGAAACATTACACAAATGGAACAAACGTTGAAAAGTAATTTAGCAAACATCAGAGAAAACTCTAAATGAAAAGAATGACAAGGCAAAAACGTAATTGTGTGAAGTCATGAGGCGTTAATTTCAACTATTACAATTGGAAGAAAGGAATTTCTAACCTTCGACTCTCTGTCCTCGATCAGTTTTGTTTCAGGGTCTGAGGCGATAACACCTCCAAGATGAACTTTTGCAGTCAATTTTGGGTGTTTAGGATCCGAAATATCATATTGCCTCACTTCACCATGTAACCAGCATGAGCCATACAAATATTTGTCATCCAAAGATATTATGATATCTCCCAATAAACCTGAAATATAATAAAAATGTTGTATTCCACTGAAACATCAAGTCTGAATTGCAGCCAGAAAAGTTTCAGACTTCATAAAAATTGTACGTGTGGATCACTTAGATTTATGATTTGAAGCGCTGGAAAGCGCAATTTTTCAGCAGCTTGAATTTTATGAATGACTGAGGCAGGTTAGGAGAATCAAAATGTACACGAAAACTTGTGTGTTTCAAAGTTTTATTATGTGAAACAAAACAGCTTCCCAAAAGGAAATCTAGGATAAATAGAGAAAAATAAAAGAAAAACAGAAAGTTACCGTTAATCTCGGACTCAACGCCATCCTTGGAAACTTTTTTCGCTGGTATGTCGATGACTTTATCGGCTTTCCACGTTCCGTCTGATGTTTTGTAGAACCTAAATAAAGTTAATTGAAAGCTTTTACTTAGTTATTCCTTTTAGTAGCTGTAAAATATTCACAGTCTTTCGTTTCCTTTTCATCTACTTCTTTCGCTACTCTTGTAAGAAAGTATTTGTCAAGCATTTAATTGTACGTTTAAGGTACTTTTCTTTTGTATATGAGAGTGGTATACTTAATGTAAGTTGTGTAACAAACTGTAATTGATATTTATACAATAAAAGTTGAACCGAAGAACACTCTGTAGGCAAATTGAAATAGTTTTGAACCTCAAATAAAATCAGGCAATATCAAAGAAAACAAACGTCCAAAACTTTCCCAAGGTTACAGTAACAAAAATCCTTAAATCTCGTACCTGAAAACGTTTGCGTTCACCGCACACCCGACAAATCCCTGTGCGGATTTGGGATCATGGAGAAATCTGGTCTCGAGGGGTGCGCAGCCTTCGGGGCCCAAATCTATGACTTGCTGGAGCTCGTGCGTTGACCATTTATAAATATTCAACGAGGTTCCGTAGTGGTCCTTGTTCGATAAGTCTTCTTCGTGAAAACCACTGGCGAAATAAGTATACGCTTTAATTTTGGACACAGCCTTATTTAAAGAAAACAACGTCTTATTGATAAAATAATAGCTTTATTTTCCTTACAGATTTGAACCTTATCTTTCTAATACTTTGATCTTTGTAAGTAGCAGTATTAACAAAAAATATGTGTGTTTAAAAAAATGGTTTTTGTATTTGCTTAACATACAAAAAACCGATAGATAGCGGATAAAGCCTCCTCCACCCGTTTCCATGACAACGTCTTACTAATTCTAAGTCTGTGGGTTGAACGCTGAACAAAATACTGCTTTTCTAATTTGAAAAATGAAAATAAAACTTTTGTTTTTCTCATTTACAAGGAGAAGAGGTTGCCGACGTAAATTAAGATGGTATCTGTTTTAGTAAAGTGCCAGTGACGGATGAGGTTAAAAAACATTTTGCTAAAGAACAAACACTAAAAAAACCTAAAGCGAGAGCCTTAGATGAGATCAGTAATAAAGGATATTAAAATAAAATATCACACAAAGCTGTTACCAGAGACCCCTTCGTGACGTGCGACGTAAACGTAATGTAGCTTACGTTACGGTATTTTTTCAAATCGAAAATACAACTATTCCATAGCATTTTGGGTGATACTATTGTGCTTGTCGCAAAAATACAAGGTCAAAATTAGCTAGCAAAACTCCGCAAACATGATGAGTACGATATCAAAACACGATAAAAAAAAAAACAATATGTTTTTTGTTTTGGAGTTAATTGAAGTATGAGCTGAAAAACTCTGTTGTTTTTTTTTTGTTTTATCCTGTTTAGATATCGATACTCATCACGTCTGCGAAGTTTTGCTAGCTAATTTTATTAGACCGTGTATTTTTGCAACAAGCACAATAGTATCACCCATGGATATGAAAAAAGTTTTAGAACCAAATAATCATTATAAGTGAAACGAACTTATAACTGACTTTTAAAACAAATTTTATAATTGTTCTAATTTACTTTACGTTTATTCCGTGCGTTTGTGCTAGCCGCACTGAGCTTAGCTATAATAACTTTATTAAGATGCTGACAACAGCAAAAGCGTGGTCACTCTCAGACAGTTTAGGAAAGAAAGAGAAGCGCGATGACACAACGCTTGTAATTTATTACAAAATATAAAGCAATTATCTAACTCAATAATAATTTCAAGTTAAATCAACCAAGTTCTGCATTCAAATAAGACGTTCTTTTTATTATCTAAATACCAACGTACGCTGATACGCTAAACTCAAGGTAAAAGGTTAGATTACCGTTAATTTGTAAAGAGTTTTTTTTTTTAAACCTGTTTTGGTAACAACCAAGATCTAAGATTAAGATTAACATATTTTTTCCGCTACCACTAACTATGTACTTAGATTTGACAATATGTTTTTTTTTAAGACAACCCTACTTAGACCACTTGCCTCTTGTCAGTGCCTTAAGTATTTTCTTCATAAAGGACGAGATTATATTCAAATGAATAAACCCCTGTAGTGTTCTGCGTAACAACGTATTTGTTGGAACGGCCTATAAAGGTTTAGTTGTGCGTGAATATAATAGGTTTCAAGTAGATTGTTATTTTAGAAGAGACACTTGACGAGTAGATAAATAATTAAATTCAATTATCTTCACCAAGTGAGTCTGTTGCTATGTATTTTGGGAGTTGTTCACCTCTGTTATTAAATCACTCACCTTGAAGTGTTTTCTTTTGGTTAGTAACTTACCTTATTTTTAAAGCCGCTAATGGGCCTCTGACTTGGCTTCACATGCCGTCGAGAAATATCTCTCATACGATGATTCCTTCACGATGTTTTCCTTCACCGTTTTTGAAGCAAATGATAATTATCCAATACGCACATGAATCCGAAAAGTCAGAGGTGCGTGCCTTAGCTTCGAACTCGAGACTATCTAGGATATCACTGCTATAGAATTTCGATAATTTTGTCGATATTAATAGATCTGTATAATTTAATATACTCACGTCTTGAATCTTTTAGGTGTACCCCACTCAGAAGCAAACATCACATCGTGATATGGCTGATACCAGAAATCGTAGCCAAACTTGGCAAATTTATTTCCCTTTGTCCACGTTCCTAAAAAACAAGCGAACGATTTACGTTTTTTGTTTTCAATATGGCGCCTATTAAGTCTCTCCCCTCTGCTGAAACTGTGTAAAGGCGCGTTCACAATTCACCTGTCATTTCCAAAGTCTTCGAATCGATGAGCACAAAATCCCCTTTTCCGTTTTCCTCTTTATCTCCCATCGTCGAAATCATGATTTCGCCGGTTGCCAGGCAGTGCGTCGTGTGCGGGAAACTGCAGTTGAATGACCTCATCTTGGAGCCGTCGATTACCTGGTAATGAGATTTTCGCTATGAACCCTCTATATAAGGGAGCTGAGAGAATGAGGTCTTTAGCAGTTTGCCCGATAGTAAGGGATTTACATTTAAGTTGGCTTTTACGGAGTAAACTTTTAGGAAAAGCACCGTTTTAGTATTTGCCTTGTACCTGCATTTTATATTCGAAAATTTTTCACAAATATCCGACTCCATTTGCTAGAATTCTTAATTATAGATAACAGTCTGAAGTTCCGTTTTTAAAATCATAATGGATTCATATTTCCTTTAAGTTAAAGTTCGCTAGAATATTCATAAGAAGCTAGCAGTATTATCACAACGGTAATGTTCTCCCAGTGTTTGTCTTATTTGTTTTGTATATTCGTCAATTTATGTGTATTTTAAATTATTATGGTATTAATATAATATTTTTATTTTTTTAATAGGTATTATGTATATCTTTATATTTAAATAAAATATTTATTCCACAATTTTCGTTATTGCACCTATCACTATTTGTCTCTGCATCTTTCAAAGATTGACTGGTAGATAATGCTTCGGGCATTAAGTCCACCTTTGTAAATTTGCGTGCTTAAAGTATTAAATAAATAATATTTCAAGCCCGTATCGTTTTAAAATTCTGAGTGGATTGCTAGAATACTGCAAATATTTATAAACCTTCAGCGTCTACGTATAAATCATAATGCTGTTTCTACTGCATATTGTTCTCGAATTGTAAGCAAAATGTGTAGTGTGAAAAGGATAAGCAAAGGTGTAACAGCCAATATTACGAGTTCGCGAACTGTCTGGCTGTAGTTGGAATGTAGCAAGTTAAACGACAGATTTGGGATGAGTTGCGGAGAGTGAGAGCGGACTACCGCTGGTTGCGAATATTTCGCCGCCGAACTACAGGGTCAAATTAAAATAGCTAGCAAAACTCAGCAGACGTGATGGACATGACAAAACAAAAAATAAATTGCTGATATATTTTTATGTCAATGACCGTAGCACTTTCTACTTGAAACATACTACAGTCAAACCACCACCGTCAAACTACCTGTACCTCTATAAGCTAGAAACTCCAGTTATTAAGAAACTTCTATAAGCGAAAAAAAGATGGCGGTCCCTTGAACTCTCGCTTATCCAGGTTCGACTGTAATACGTTTAACAAAACTGTTTTTTTTTTTGTGTGTAAACACAGACGTGATTTGTATCGATATCTAAACACTACAAAACAAAAACTACTGTTTTTTTAAACTCATGCTTCTAGTAACTACACTACTAGCAGTCGTTGACCCCGCAAAAAAAAAAAAACATTAAAAAAAATCTTTTGTTTTGTTGTTTAGGTATCGAATAACATTACATCGGTCAAGTTTTGCTAGCTAATTTATTTTGACTGTGTTTGTGACGCTCAATGCTCGCGTTAATGGGCAATGATCGATGGAGATATGAGATTATTTATGGGGGGAATGGTTTTTGATCTATGGAGTTAAAAAGGGTAGTAGTTTCCTCCGAAATTGGGGTTAATACTTAGTTGATTTTGCATATTCAATTGAGTTGATTTTTGGTGGTCGATTTGATTGTGGCTGGTATTTTTAGCTCTATATTTCAGCTTATTTAACGTTATCTTGTTTAGTGCTACTAATAAAACACAATTAAATTAATTGTAAATTATTTTGAAGTCAATAATGCAAAATAAGGATAACGCTTCATAAATAACTTAAATAAAAGTATGAAAGGACATAGCACTGAATAAAAAAAATTGAGTTCATATTTTCATAAACCTTTTTGCGTAAACTGAGAGGGATCCTCACAATATGAAACAGTCGAACTCTCGATCGGAGAGTCAATCTTAAAAATGAGATTTAACAACCCTCCTACACTTTTATAACCCAAATCCTTAGCTTTACTGACTTCAAATTGCTATATTAATTTATTTGCCTTACTCCAAGAAAATAAATATTGACTTCACATATTTTTAATATAAAACAAAATATGTACTTAAAACAGGGTATTTGATGGAACCAAGAATCCTTTTGAAGCAAGCAAGATGATGTAATATACAATTTATGAAGAAATTGGTGTTTTTATTTACCCAACGCTTACTTGGAGCGAGGTTATTAATTTATAAAAATCTACGTTTGTTTGTTTGTTCGTATTGTATACACGCCATACCATTAATCCGGTTGCGATAAAAAATTCCAACTTATTGTTGGCCCTTGCGCGAAGGTTACAGGCATAAAAAAAGAAAAAAAAACAACACGTGGATGAAGTTGCATGCAAAAGCTAGTACTTAACATAATAAAGCTGAAGAGTCTATTTGTTTTTTTTTAATGCGCTAATCTCTGGAATATCGAATTTGAAATTTGAAAAAATATTTTTATTTTGATAGTCCAATTCCTGTGGTATAATTATATAATATATAGGCTATTTATCATTACGCTATGACCCTTAGGAGCCGAGTAAAAACAAAAAAAAAACAGAAAGAATGTTAAGTGAAAACGAAGTAATAGCGCAAGCGGGCGATAATTTCACGCGGACGAAGTCGCGGGATATTATTAAATAAAATTGCATTTTAATAATAATGTAGTAGAGTATTTTTTTCTGTAGCAAGTTAAATAGACGCTCGAGTGGAAGATGAGGATAGATGTTGTTTATTTTACTTAGTTTTGTTCAAGCTTCGGCTTGTTCTTGAATTCAAATAAAATGGATCATCCAATTTATGTTTTCACATAGAGCATTAGTATTGCGTTGTAGGTTCATAATCGTTTGCGGTCGTATTGAATAAGATTTAGATATTTTGCGAAAGTGGTGTTAGTTCATGATTTTGGACCCCCTCCCTGTGTTGAAATATTTTGTCCATAACAAAAAATGAAATGTTTATCCATACAATATGACCGCATAGGTCATTTTTTTATTATCAGACGAAACATTTTAACACACGTGTGTCCAGAATCATATACTGAATCCATGGTAGCCGGTTGTCAACTCTTTCTTCAGCGAAGCAGTAATACTCGCGAAGTAGGAGGCGGAACGCGTGAGGGAGAGGCAAATTTCGCGCCCTCACACCCCTAACCGCCGCAGGAGGAGACGCCCTGGGCGTCGAGAATCGCAGGCCGATTTCCGGCCACCGTAGGCGCGGGCTTTCGGACGATGAGCAATGGGTAGCTCGCCGTCCGATAAGGACCAGGCCCGGGTTGACGGCGCGTTGTGTTCCACGCACGCTTCAAAGAAATGTCAGCAGAATTGACCGTTAGGGCCGATGCCTGCCGGGGGTGCGAAGAAAACCGAAAGGGATATCGTGGCCCCCGGCAACAGGGCAACCAAAGGAACACGGGTGGATTTTAGTTAGTAAGAGTCTGATACGCCCTCCCGCTCCGCCCAGAGCGGGAGAAGTTATTTGACAATTTCCCACCAAAAAAATAAAAACAAAATGGTAACCGGTTGCGAGTCGATGTCCCTGCCACCTTGTTTATAGCCTTTAGAATTTTGCTATTAAATGTGTTAAGCCTATCCTAAAAAACAAAATGCTTCATCAACATAAAAGAGAATCAACACGCTTTCAGTAGTTATGTTTTCACGCAATTCTGATCATTATCACTCAAGAAAATCAAACAAATTCAATCAATCGGATTGGACAGCAGCCTCTTTTTCCTGATTCGATTTCGGCCAATAGATTGTTTCGTAAATCTACATTCAGCTTAAAACAAAAATTTACTTCGGGAACAGCCGTTTGCTTCAGTTTTTACGCTCTTGCAATAAAGTTGTAGTTGCCTCGGAAAATACTAAACATAAAAAGCTGAGAATTAAAAAACTTTCCCAGATCTGTTGACATAAAAATTCAGCTTTATGATCAGCTTCTACCATTTCAGTAAAGCACGAGCAAACTTTCGAAGTACACACGACTACAACTGCATTTTTAAGGACCCAAACAAATTGTTTACTCTTCAATCTTGGGCGCGGACGCTTGGTTGCCAAGCCGATCGTAAAATTGGACTATAAATCTAACAAACAATCTAGAAAAAACACGGATAAGTGCTCCGTGTGAGAATTTAAATTACGATCGACCAACGTTCAGGAATCCTGAATTGACCGTAAATTGGGTCTGATAATGATTTATCGATAGATGTCTTAATCACCCTTACACTTAACCTTTTCATAAATTAATATTGTTCATAGAAATTCATGATGTATATACAGATAAACATATTTTTCTGACAAAAACGGATCCCGCAGGATTTTATCAGAAAAATGTCTTGTCATTCTCTAGTTTCAAGCCTGAAAATGTTATCAATGCAGTCAAATCTCTTCAACTAGGTACTACCTAAATAAAAATCAACCAGGTACCTAGTACAATTTACAGAAACCGAATTCAAATCCTATTTCCTACTAATATATCTATTATAATATATATATATAATTTATTATATTTATATTTAATATATAATAATATTATAAACGCGAAAAGGAGACTGAAACGATTACATACAATTGGGCCTAGGTGTAAGAAGATGAAAGTGGTGTCAATTAATAGCTTATATATTATCAACCTTTCACTGAAAATTCTGCGGATTTTGTCAATCTGAGAACAGAGATATAAGAGATAAAGAGATTAAGTAAAAGTGAGGTTATGTTACAATATATAACTAACAGCTGATTCCTGAAGAGCAAAATGTGTTCTTTTGCACTAATAGTTATTATATTTACTAGAAAATGTTTGAAATATCATATGAATGAACGTCAACGACTTCAAGCGATAGGTATGTAACAGGTAAGGAGATAGGGAAAGGATGTCTAAAATAAAATAAAAAATCATTTAATATTGTTTTATTCGTCCTCTATTATAATTAAAATGTCGTCTAGAAATTGTGCAGGTGGTACTATATGATCTTGGTACCTAGCCCAGCTGAGGTACCATATAATGCACATTATATGAGCGCAACAGCCTACAGTTCGTTTCCCTACTATACAATTACAGTAATGCATTACTATAGCCTCCCTTCCTCTACGAGAGCCGTCGACTAAAATATAAATAAAATATGTGTTTCGACTTATATGTCGGGATTGTATGCGACCCCTAAGTAACCAGGAGGTATTGGCAGCAGACAGCTCTCGAAGAAGGCTACTGCTGACCTCCCTGCACACTTCTATATTAAAACCATCATTTCCTCTTACATGTTCACCGTAGTAGGAACGTGCCTGCTTGATTTTGTATTATTCCCACAGCATCTACACGATCAACTATAGGTGGATGAAACTTATTTAAAAGGGCAGCAGCCACCTCAAAATCTTTCATAAAACTTTTACTGGCTACGTTGAAATAATTTTGCCGTAATAATTTAAAATCGCGTTTAAATCTGCCGTTGACAATTTCAACCACCCAACGGCATATGGTGACTGCTCTTGATTTATTTGCCTCGCTAGTTGATAGCTGTGTTTCACCCTCCTCCAACGAAGCAGGCACGTATGTCCTATATTCACATTGGTGCAACAAAGGTAATGAGTCACGAAAGCCCCTATCTAATATAAATGCATCACCCTGACGGAAATATTCACGTAAAGGTCTTCCATTTTCAAATTCTTTTTTCATGATGTCAGCATCGGAAGTTGTGGCTGGGTATGGGCCCAAAACATCAAGAATATGCCCATCCCTACAAACAATTAAAAATGGTTTTACCAGATTTCTGTATTTGTGCATGCTATATGTTTTTTTTTTGATACAGATAATTGGAACTTTTTTCCACATAACAATACGTTCCATCAAAAATAGCTATTGGTCTGTCAACTCCCTCAAAGTTTCCAAACAATGTATTAGGTATTGTAAGATTTCTGTCTACCATTTGTTGCCTGTTTATGTGGTTTAAACCTAGATTCATAGGTACAAAATACTCTGTGAGCAATTCTCTTACTTGATGTAACCAATTTTCAAGTGTTGGCCTAGACACGTTTAATAAAGTCGCTAACCTTTCATTGGAGTCCCCAGTTCTGAGTTTCATAAAGTAAGCGGCCAGAGCCAAAGTTGCATTTGGCATTGTCAGCAACTGAGGAACTTCAGCAATCATTTGATGGAACTGTGCTTTCTTTAATCCAGTCCATGTATGCACAACATGGTCTTCCATGTTATTTATATTTTCAAAATGAAGTAGTCCAGTTTCTACAACTTCTTTTAGGGACATCATGTCCTGAATATGTTTAGCTGTAAAAGACTGAAAATAATTGGATCTCAAGCTGTCTAGAAAATCCCATGCTTCTATAACCAAATGTCGATCACAAAGACGGTTATTTTCGGGGATGTAATATTTATATTGATGAAGCAACATTTTCCTAGTTGAAAGTGGAACTCTGTACCTTTCTGTTCTTTGACATCCTTCTATGAAGCACCTACGTTCAGTTTCTATAGCTCTCATGTAATCTGGCAAAACAATAGTAGGTTCCGGTTGGTTGCTTCTAATGCTTTCATTAGGAGACATAGTTGGAAGATCTTGTCCCGGTGTTTGTATATCTTGAGGGGGGTCTTGTTGGGATGAAGTTGACGGGCGTGAAACCATATGGACAGCAGCTCTGTCGGCAGCCACCCAACAAGTATGACATATTTCACTTGCTGCTTGTATCTGCAACAAACATATAATCAAGATTGGAATTTATTGAGATAATAATGAAATTGTTGTTAATTACCTAACATGAATGAATTATGTAAGCTGTTTGTGTTTAGATTTTGCCTAACAATGCTAAGATACTGTTTTTATTCTTCTGCATTTCCATTCCACAAAACTATTAATAAATAAATAACCGATATAAACCAAGAAAACAAAAGGTATGGCTTGTGAAAAAATGTTTTCACTTGACGTGAAATAGATTTATTTTGATTGGGTTGCAGCAGTATACAAAGTAACAGACACATACAATGTTATGGGATTTAACTTACAGTTCGAGGTATAATCCACTCTTGTATAACATTATAAATTCTTGATTCACGGGTTGTGTTGGTATGAAGTAGGTGATGGGTTCGCGATGCAAGAGAGCGTCTGCAGCGGAGACAAATATTACGGTGGCCTAGTGGTCTTCTTTGGTCATCGACATGTGGGCTTTGAGCCAAGTCCCAGCACGCTTGACAAACACAGTCACTACTGCTTACCTAAAAATGGAACATTTTTATTCATCTTCAGCTACGTAAACAATACCTAATTAACTATTGTGTATTAGGGTATTATAACATTGTTTATAAATAAATAATTCTTTGCCATAACTGTAAACAATCTCCATAGGCCTTCTAATTATATGTATTTTAAACCTGCCAGGATGGTAGCTGGTTAGATGAGGTTATATTTACTTACAGACTGAGGTGCAAGCCATTGCCGAATCACTGACAGAATTGTTTCATCGTGTAAGGGTCGTCGGCCCAGTGTATTGCAGTGACCAGTAAATATCCCACAATTCACACAGCGATCCATTGGTATAATATCCAATCCACAAGCCGGCGGTAAAATCCAAAATAACAATTCCAAGTCAAACGTGTGAGCGATCTTCGGTGTCCAAGGTGAAAGCAAGGGTCGTACAAGGTAGGCAGGGTCAGAATCCGTAAAATACAAAGCAGTGGTCGTGAAAAATGGCGAATAATCGGGAAAGCACTCAAAACGCATCGGAAAACACTAAACGAATGAGCAAACAAGAACCATTGAGATAGTAAAAACACGGAGGCGCCGCGATATTCTATATATAAGTTTGCTTATACAAATATGGGTGAAAAACGAACTAGAATGTGAAATATCGTGTTATTTCACTCTTTCTAATGTGGTAATCGTATTTGATAAAAGAGACAACAATATTTCAGTTGTTCCTGATAATGGCAACATTTTGTTGAGACGTAGTAACAGTTGTAGGTAAGTGCCATATTCGCCATATTATGCGACAAGTTCATGGTAGTTCTGCTGTCAAGTGGTTGTTTACTTTTTGTTTTATTGAGATTTGTGAGAAAATTACGTGGAGTTTTCCTTTAAAACTACATATATACGTTGGAAAACACCAATTCAAGATGCCTGCGTGTTCTATTGTGAAGTGTGGTGCAAGAAAGAAGGAAAATCAACCTCAATTATCTTTGCACAGGTTAGTAGCCGGTTTTCATGCAATACTACATAAAGTGATAAACTTTCGATGAAAAAAATGCTAGGCGATCATTAAATACGGCTTAAATTTTAATATATGAGTTTATTTCCGTCCAACAGACCTTTTTATTATTTCATAATTTCATTCGTTTGTTTACAATGATATGTCATGGTGGAATAGTGTTGTACCGTTGCCGTAATAGTTTCTGATACTAGTTCCTTCGCTGCGCTGAAATGATATTGCTAAGTCCGGCCCGTGGTTTACAGCAAACTGTACTCTTTGGTTCATAGCACCGAGAGACCGTTCCGCAGAGTTTTATGTAGTGTATACGATTTATTTGTTGAAGTTTTTAAGATGAACAATACTGTAGAACATACATTTTATGTAACTTTTATGTTTCCGCGGCGCACGCTAATAAAGTTCCCAGTCCGCATGATTTTATCCGACATCTTCAACAATAATAGTCAAATTTCAGCCAATTTACACAAAACCTTAATGAATTATACACTAAAACCTTCCGCATGAATCACTCCGTCCATTAGTGAAAATTGATTGAAAATCCGTTTAGTAGTTTTTGAGTTTTTCGCGTTCAGACAGATAGAAAAACAGACAGACGCGACGGTGGACTTTGTTTTATAATATGTAAGGATGCGTATTATTCCGAATGTTCATTTATGATAAAATTGTTAAAAATTTAATTCACTAATGCCCGTTTTCACCGACAGCTAAGTGACACTTAAATGAATACCTAAATAAAACTGCATTGTTGGATTTTCAACTCTCAGCGCTGAGTCTACCGTTGAAAATCCAACAGTGAACTTTTATTAGGGATTCATTTAAGTGTCACTTAGTGAAGGTGAAAACAGGCATAAGACTTGCATGCTCACTCGATACTAAATATTTGGCTTTGTTTAAACGTTCACTTGCCAAACATTAGGTTTGCGTTACAAATATTTGTGAAAACTTTATTTGCTAAGTAAAATTCTATAAATGAAATTATAATTATGCGGAAAATTGTTTGGGAAGTGATAAATTGTCAATACTCGTTTTTTTCTGTTACAACGGATATTAGCTAATATTTTTTTTTAATATGATTCAACCGTGATATCTAATAAGATTTGTATACTATTACGTACTAGTATCGATACTCGAAATAGTAACACTATGTTCCCTGAATGACACAACCCTAGCATTGGCAGCCATTTTATGAGACATTTTGAGTTGTAGGTATGCACCTTTTTTTTGTAGGTATTTCCAGTCCATACTTATTATTATGTCTATGACAAGAACAGTCGGCAACTGTCTAGTGTCAATGTCAGTCAGCTGTCATGTCAGTGACATAGACTAAAAATATAAGAGAGATTTGAATCGATATGAAATCGATAGTCATTAATATTGGTTTTTCAGTAATTAATTGATATTTGATTTATTAATATGACTAATTATATGCACTATATTGCATATAAGTATATATAGTGCATTTAATACTTTGAGTTAATTGTTTAGTGCAAAAGTTTTATTTTCGTAACTGTGTAATCGATTATTGAATCGATAATCTCACGAAAACTATCTTTCTCATATTTCTCCGCTTCCAGATTGAGAATTGAAGTGATTTTTCATATTCTTAGATAAAAAAATATGTCTAATTTTTTAGATCATATCTCAACTTATTACATTTGGGCCCACCGTTTTCCATCTCCTTTGGGAGGATGGATGGATGAATGTTTATTACTCTTTCACGCAAAAACTATTAAACGGATTTGTATGAAATTCGGCAAACAATAGTTTATAACCTGGATTAACACACAAAATACTTTTTATTTCGATATTCCCACGAATCCAGACTTATGCGGGTAAAACCTTGAGGCGCTGCTAGTGAGACATAAAACAGTAACAAACAAACCAACTCCACGTAGAACTAAATCGACTGTATTCCTACCTCTGGCCTCGTTCCACAAACTTGTTGTTTGTCCACACTTATGTAGTCTGAACTCTTCTATGCCTTTGCACCCATTGTTAAACATATGCTTTCAAGGTGGCAAGGAAGTTTATTTACTGCTCCGAGGGAGATGGATTCTTTGTGGATCTAAGACATCTATTCTTTACTCAATGCCCTGTTTAGGTATAGGAAATGGACAGTTTGGTTATAGTTAAAGATTATAAAGCCGGATTTAATGGTTTTCTATTCAATAAATAAAAGATGCATTTTTAACGTTAATTTTAATATCCAAAACTAAATATTCCTCTTAAAAACGGACTGTTCTAAAACTTTTGTAATGTGTAAGTTATTTTTCATATATATTTTTTTTTGTTTTTATTTAGAATTTTGGCAACTTCTGAAACTTACAGAATGAAAATAGATTGATTAGTAGTTATCAGAAGTCAATAGTTTATATATAGGTACTTTTCCGTCAGCTAAACAAATGGACTTGATGGTTAGTCATTCCTGATTTAAAACTACCAACCAACTACAGTTTACGTTCATATTTCCAAGTTTTGTATGCAAATAGCAACTTAATATGCTACTACCAAACTCGGTCTTAAAGCGCATATTTGCGAAGCACTCGAAACATAATATACGGCACTCAGTTGGTAATCTTCCCGTGATAGTTCAAGTATCAATCAAGGCAATTAGGGTCATAACGGTGTATGGAGATGAGGGTGAAGCAAAGCTGAATGTGGGTTGCGATTTTTACTACTTTTATTGTTGAACTTAGACTAGATCTAGTTCTTTGGGAAGGAATTAATGTGTAAACTAATATTATAAAGAGAAAAGATTGAATTTTTTGTATATACGTATGTTTGTTTGTTTGTAATGAATAAACTCAAAAACAACTGGAATGATTAAAAAATCTTTCACCAGTAGAATACTAAATTTTAACTGAGTAATAATAATTAATATTGTTATAATTTATATAGATGATGAGAAGATGCAGACGAAGCCGCTGACGGAATCTAGTTACCGCATAAGTAGTTTTTGAAGCTTTTGTCGTAGTAAAAACGAAACATACGTTTTGTCGTACGAAAGTAAAGTAAAGTAAAAAATATGATTTTGGTTGAAGGTTGACAAATTGTAATATTGTTTCGACTTAATTAAATTCGACATTAAGATATTTTAATTTCAACTAATTAAATAATAACAGACCGATTACAGAATTAGGACGGTAAGCACTTAATTAATACAGGGTGGCAGGGACATTGACGTGAAAACTGTTACTATGGATTCAGTAGACGATTCTGAACGCAGGGGGCGACGAAATATTTGTGGTGGGTTATATTTAAATCACCTGTTCCATACATTTTAACCGCGTAGGTATTTCACTTTTCTATGAAACAGCAGATTTTGTTTAAAAGAACCGACGAAAAATTTCAACGTTCAGAACCAGGTACTGAATCCATGGTAACAGTTTATGCATTACAAACAAACAAACAAAAAACAAATATTTTCCCTTTATAATATTAGTTTATTATTTTAAATAAGCACTTACTTAGTTTTCTACAAGAGATAGGAAAGTGATATTTTATTTTATATTATAAAACTGGCCTGGTTAATTGTTGTAGCTATTCTTTGGTTTAGGAATTTATAAATATTTTCTAGTATTCTAGAAAAAAACCTTACTAAACAAAAAAAAAAAAAAACTCAAATGTACGACAGGCAAACGCCAAACAAGATCGTTATTTTTTAATTTGATTAAAATTGAGTTTAAATAAACTCTGGCATGCAGATACGACGCTATTGTCGAAGACAAGAACTGTGAAATAAGAAAATAAGTTGTCACTATTAGGTACTAGTCTTGGTCGTACGAAGGTATAGGTATCGGTGTTACTTTTCAGTTGTTTTATTGTGCCATACTTACCGGATTTCTGAGCAGTAAATTTGACAAAAATAAGTTTTCACTAGCCACTCAAAATAACAAAGTACCCATTCCCCACTTACTTTATGCATCTTTGGTTTCCGAGGGTCCGAGCCGACATCCACGATGAATACTTTTGCAGATTTCAAAGCAGGCAGAATAAGGAGGTCCCTCTTGAGAGAGGGGTCGTCATAGCAACTGGAACAAACGTTCCAGCCACTGTGATGAAGCTCGTCGCCGACACTGCCGGTGTGGGTACGTGCAATCACCTGGAACCAATCGGAGGATTAGAAAATTCTATAGTCTGTTATTTGGAATATAAAAGCCCTATCACAAATACGCAAATGTAACGTTAATTCGAACTATTTGGTAATCAAAAATACAGTAGTAATATCACCCATAAATAATTATGAATAAAATCTTCAAACGAAATCAATATTATGTGCGACAGGAGTATTTTCAATTCATAAATAAAATTGAAATTCTAAAAACAATATTGTTTAATGGAATTTTCAGTAGGTACTTAATCAATAAATTGTGAAATAAAACGTTAATATTTGGAAAATCTAAAAGTGCACGCCTCTTAACGCTCATTCAAAAACATTTAAATGATTTTTCATGAAGTATGTTTTAACTGCTTTTTTACCCATCAATATGGGTAAAATTCCTCACCTCGCAATCTTTACGTAGTGTCAAAGACTATTTAGGTTTGCTTTGTTGGTTGCTAGGCAACGGAAGAGGGTCGAAGTTGCAAATATTATATTAGGTATTTTATTAATTAAAATTAAACTGCTTTGAATAAAAGAGCCATTTTAAATAGGGTTCCTTCTATAGCTGAAACAAATCTATTTTAAAAAAAATGACTCAATTAATTGTTTTTCTCGCTAGCTACAATGTTTTCAGGTTCAATGGTTTCATTGATTGAGGGGATTTTTAAAAAAACTATTTTGATGCTTTTTTTTGTTTCTGCTGCATTAAATCAATGTTTGTAAGAGTACAGAATTAATCGCCATTAAATGGTATATAAATTAAGTAGGTTCTGTGTACTAGCAGGAGTGTAACAAGGAAAACAGTTGCAGAAAGGAGACAAAACACATTTTTCGATGCTTCGTATTATGAGTAGTGCAAAATTTGAGTGTTGTCAAATAGATCACGCGTACTACATTTGTCTTGTAGTACGGGTATACTACAAGAAAAAGGTAGTACGCGTGTACCTGTTTGAATCTACGATGTCCAAATTACTCTCCTTGACAATTTTGTGCCTCGCTTTACAACAGCGTGTCTCAAAATAATAAAAATAGGTTCATATTAATACACCTGTCTATTAGTAGGTAGATACCTACTTGTAAACAAGTCTTTTAGGGTAGTTTAAAAAACAGAACGCAGTTTTCAGAAACGTTGTTATTACTAAACAGCGTTTCTGAACTGTTTATCTTCTAAAGTTTTTCAACGAAACAAAAACAGTATTTAAATTCTTTGTGAAGAAAACCAGAACAACATCTAGGAATTTATTATAAATTCCAGGATGTTCTACGCTCTAGCTGAAAAGAAAATAGCTTATAAGTACTCAAGATCAGTCTTCTCTTTAATCGCAAAGTAAAAAAAAAACTATAGAACATCTAAAAGGAATCCCATAATCCGGGCTACAAATCCCGGGCAATATATTGCATTCCGCTTGTTAATTTAGTCTCGCCTGGTATTGCAATGGCAAAGTACACAATAATACTTCCTACTGAATCCTGAAATCCCAGGATTACTGGTACGTTATTGCCCTGCGACATTGCCCGACTAAATGGCTGGATGTAAGGTTTTATTCGCTAATACAAAAGTAGTGCGTAATTGCTATTTTCTTGTCGGGAATATTGCTCGAATCTCGTATTTTTCTGGGAAATTGTGTCGTGTGCGGACAGTCTTCGGAAAGGTAATTATTTTCTGAACGGCTTGTTGAGATGGGTTCGGATAATGTTTTTGCGTGGATAATTTTCGTCGGTATTCGGAAATGTCGTTTATTAAGATATTTTCCTTGGATGTGGAATTGAATCGTACAATTATAATTAATGCGTTGTTCACTGTTACACTGTTTGTCCACCACAGCGTGAACGGGACGTCAACCAAAAACGAAATTACGCTGCCATAGTAAATGTAGTCTCATTACTTCGGCGTCGTTATCTCGTTCTCTTTGACGGCCCGTTCACGGTGCGGTGGACAAACGGCATTAGTCTGTGAATTATCGTCTTATTCTTAATTACATCCAATTGAAGGACTTAAGATCAAGTGTACAAATATGATATGTTATAATTATAAAATGATGATGTGGATATATTTAGTAACCTTTTCCGCTTAGCTATTTCTAAAGAGTCTTGAAAAGACCCTGGAAGAAATCGACACGTGTTTCACCTCTCAACGAGGCATCCTCAGGATGACGATTAACTTGTCGTGAACTCGAACACGGCATGTTGCCACACCAAGCACCGAGCGCAGTCTGCGCTCGGTGCTTGGTGTGGTAACACGTCGATTTCTTCCAGGGTCTTTTCAAGACTCTTTAGAAATAGCTAAGCGGAAAAGGTTACTAATATATCCACATCATCATTTTATAATGGATTTCCGCAAGGTCACGCCTGAATCAATTAACTATGTTATAATTATGTTAAAATAAATTAATGCATCATTGAGAGCATTCCTTTTTCCTTTTTTCTCGAAACTCAACAACTGTATTCATTTAGTGGGTCATAATTTTCTTTCTGTATAATATTTGGGATACTTTTTCGTTTTAGATCGAACCAAAAGCTTGGGTATATTTTTATAAGATCATCTTCAAATATTCAATCTTTAAATTTATTGCCAAAACGCTTTACTTTGATTTACATGAAACTCTCATAGGATAAGCTGAATATCGGACGCGAAATATTTAAAACTTTTGTTATAAATTAAGTGGTTTAGTCAGATTATAGTAGTTTTTTGTTCGATTTGAAATATTTTTTAAATCCACTAACTTTTAACCAGAGGCCGGGTGAGAGTAACAGGGTCAAATAAAATTAGCTAGCAAACTTGACACACGTGATAGGTTTTGATGTATAAATGTTGGTAGATCAATTAATTTGCCTAACCTTTTCCCAGGTATGTTTTGGTCGGCTTCCAGTCTAACCGGATGCAGCTAAATACCAGTATTTTACATGAAGTGACTGCCTATCTGACCTCCACAGCCCAGTAACTGCGTAATACGATACCCTTTGGTAAGACTGGGTTGTCAAACTTTCAGACTTCTGACGACCCGTAACAACTGTCAAAGATCCACGAATGACAGCCGGTACCAAAGGCTTAACATGCTTTCCAAGGCACGGAGGAATCTCGGTATATAGAAAAGGTCACCCATCCACGGACCAACCCCGGCAATACTTGCAACATATATATACAGTGCAACCTTAATATAACGTACCTCAAGACTTCCTCGATTTAACAAATTGTTCGAATTCCCCTTGAATTGTCCATAAGAGTCAATATAAAATATACCTTTACATTGCGAACATTCTTTGCGTACAACCTCTTAATAACGAATTTTCAACTATCAAGAAAAGTATTCATACCTCTAATTAACGAATTTTGCCAACCCAAAACCTTTATATAAAGTTTCCACCAATAATATAACTCTTAATCTTATAATGTGATTCATGTCTCGACATGTTTCGACACGCTTTTGTTTGTAAAGTAATCATTGTTGTTTTGATGGAAAGTAATGTAAACACCTCTGCTCGTCACTATTGTTAAAGATTTAAGTTAAAATTCTTTTACCTCTTTATAACGAATTTTAGACCAATCTAACCTCAACATAACAAACCTCAGTTCAACGAATTACTTGATATTACGAATATTTTCTTGTTCCCCTCCGATTTGTTATATCGAGGTTGCACTGTTGTATAGCTTAACCTGATCAACCCGTGCGGCTAGTATTACTTAGGCACGAGCTCCTCAATAAACATAGGTAGATACTAAAACAAAAAAAAAATAAACAGTGGTACTCCAGGAGTGCCGACAGAAGTGAAAACTTGAAAAAAAAAATCGGCACCGCGGTAATCAACGCGTTGATGACTTTTAATGGACAAAAGCTGATGTCATTACATTGTCGTGAAATCAATGGCTTAGTCTCATCTCAAAAATTCCCAACGCGCCTAAAGAAATTTTCACTTCAAAAGTATTTGATGTTTTTTTGTAGGGTCAACGACCACAGGTACTATAGTAGTTACTAGACATAATCGAAGGTACTTGAAAAACAATTTTTCTTGTGTAAACTTTAGAGACATGATAAATACTATCGATATTTAAACACTACTACACAAAAAAATACTTTTCTTCAAAACACATATTTCAAGTAACTAAAATAGGTACATTAGGTCATTGAGACCCTTAAAGAAAATATCATCAAAATTGTTCGTCTGGTACCCACATCTGCAGAGTAAAGGTGGTCTGTAACAGGTTAAATTAGAAACCTGTTTCACCTGTTAGAGTTCCAGGGAAAAAACAGTTCCAAAATCCTGTTCCAAAATAACGGCCTGTTACATTGGAACCAAAGACTCTTTGATTGCAACAGATTCGAATAAGTTAACAACAGTGATAGGCAGAGAATAGATGCTATCTCTTTCTATTACAATAAGTCAGAAGAGAAAAGAACTTGTTCCAAACTGTTGCAGGTCATTTTCGTTTGTATCTCTTTTTAACAAAGAAATCATCCATAAGCTAGATAGAGAAGAGTTTGTCATGTTACACAGATAAACAAACCAGTTAATGTAATGATTTAATTTCGTCTGTTGTAGTAGGTTGTGGAACAGGCAGGAACAGTTTTTCGGTTTTAGATATCTGTTCCATGTTTTAAAAACCTGTTTTTTTTTACTGTTGCGATAAGTACGCCTCACTCCTACTGCAGAGTTTTGCTAGCAAATTTAATTCGACCTGCTATTTATAGCCCTTGAAAGAAGTCTATTACTATTTCTCCAGGCGTAGTGCAGTCAACATGAAAAATACCTGTTATTCACAAGTAAAACTGATTTACGCCTCAATAAACCGAACCTTTCCACTTTCCATTATGTTCCTAAGTCGTAAATTCTTAGTGTCGAATAGGAAATATATTCCAAGTGAATTTATAACCTCTCTTTCTGTCTTTATAAACTTAAGTGCTTCTTTCAACCAATGAGTGTGAATGTCTAATATACAGGGTGGCATTTCGACATATGCATCCGTCAAGGGGCTGATTCTACCCATCATACTAATAAACTTTTACCTTGAAAGTCAGATCCGATTCATGAAAAAGAAAACAAATTCCTATACAACAGCAGGTCTAAAACATTAAGCAATTCCTCTAAAAGCAATTCATTTTTTAAATTCCCAGTAGTTCCTCTATGGTGACACATATTTTAGCTGAATAATATTCAATTCAATTCATATCAGAATCATATTTGGTGTAAATATTGCCGCATGAAAAAATGAAGACCGTAATTTTATCGGATAATTATTCTTTACAGTTTAATTAATCAAATGAGATTTTTATTTTTTATTTCTACAGTTTAAATGTCAAACAGATGAATTGCGTTATATGAATTGAACGCAGAAAATATTATGAATTGTCAGTTTGTGTGATTCATAATATTATCATATTGTGATTCTGCTAAATCGGCCGTTTTAGGCCCCCAGTAAACAGACTATTTCGATTAATTTATCAAAGTTTTTGATATGTAACATCTTTCTTCTCGCTTTCCTGTAGTCAGTGAGAGTGATTTCGTGAAAAGGGACGGAAGTTACATACTTCCGTCCCTTTTCACGAAATCAGCATCGATGCCTCCCGGGATTGCGAAGAAAACCGAAAGGGAGATCGTGGCCCCCGGCAAAAGGGCACCTGAAGGAACACGGGTGGGTTTTAGTCAGTAAGGGTCTGACACGCCCTCCCGCTCCACCCAGAGCGGGAGAAGTTATTTGATAATTTCCCACCCAAAAAAAAGAGGCTCGTTTTTTTACAAATTATATAATTTATGTATTGTATTTCATAGCGAAAGTTGTATAATACGACAGGTAGAAGCTCCTTGATGGATGCTGGTCATTAAATCGCCATCCTGTAGAACCATACCTGTATTAATGTCGCCTCTAATGACGAGTCAGTGGGTTCAAATCCGGGCAAATAACGATGTGTGATTTTAAATTCATATTTATATTCTAGTTTTATCTTAGAAATTACAGACATCGGTGAACTTATAATATTACTATAAGTATGAAATCGCCAATCCGTCTTGAGCAAGCGTGGTGATAAAAGCTCGTTTTTTTTTTTAGGTAGGGCATCTCGTAGTTGGCCTCTGAGATCATGACTACTTGACCGGGCTTTCCTGTGGGTGCCTTAAGCTACTACACTTAAAACCTCCAGCCAGGGGTTATTCAACTATGCTAATTAAAACTAGGTGAACGCTCGCTAAGGGTCGTACCCCCTCCGGGGTACGAACCTTGGCTTAGGGCGTCAACCGGAGGGAGGACATCAAGGATGGGACGGGCTGGATAAATGCTCGTGCCTTCTCTGTATAAGAAGAGGCTTTTTTCCTGGAGTGGGACAGTTACAGGCTGGTATTATTTCATATTAGCTGTATTCCCCAAAGAGATGGGCAGAGACGTACCTATTAAGGGAGAAGCGCTAAGGTAGCCTGCGAAATTCAATTTTTCTTAGGTTTTTGCAATCTGCAGGTCATTGTTAGGCTGTATGTTGATTAAAATATGATTCGCGACTCTAACAAATATGATTTTACAGAATTCTAATAATTAGAATCAACAATGCAACTCCTTAAGTTAGAATAATCCTCAAATGTCTTGACTACATGAAATAGTCATTCTATAAGATTACATGAACTCAGAGAGTTGTATTGCTCAATAATCGACTTTCAAAAAAGAGGAGGTTGATATAATATAATATCGTATAATCTCCTCCTTTTTGTCGGTTAATTAGCAATTAACCGACTTTCCATTTAATTTTATTAACTTCGCTTGGATAGTTTTTGAATTAGCTTCAATAATACTTATTTTTTCCCACTTAGTATGTGGATGATATTATAAGTTCCTGTGACTGTTATTTACATAGCAGGTAGTGGTATTCGAATTTGTGTGGGGTAGGTACCACAACTAAAAAGTGAAAAATATTTATTTATTTATATATACTTTACTCAAAAATACATGACAAAAAATAAATCAAACAATACAAAATATATAATGGGCGGCCTTATCCTTTCCGCGATCTAGGAAGTGGAGTAGGAAATGATCTCGAAATAAAAAAAAATCCAAGAAAAAAGAAACAACCGACTTCCAAAAACATACTACAAAGTGAAAAATAACTTTAATTTCGGAAGTCGGTGGCAAAAAACGAAAATTCAAAACCAAAGACACGTTTTTTGAAAGTCGGTTGTTTTATTATTATTTTTTTATGATTATAATTATATAAATATATATTTGATAGGGCCGCGAATTATATTTAGATCAACACACAACCTGATACTGACCTGCAAATTACAAAAAACGTAAGAAAATTTGAATTTTGCAGGCTCCCCTTTTTTTTTTTTTGGGGTGGGAAATCATCGAATAACTTCTCCCTCTCTGGGCGGAGCGGGAGGGCGTGTCAGACTCTTACTGACTAAAACCCACCCGTGTTCCTTCGGTTGCCCTGTTGCCGGGGGCCACGATCTCCCTTTCGGTTTTCTTCGCAACCCCGGCAGGCATCGGCCCTAGCGGACCCCGTCAATTCTGCTGACATCTCTTTGAGGCGCGCGTGGAATACAACGCGCCGTCGACCCGGGCCTGGTCCTTATCGGACGGTGAGCTACCCATTGCTCACAGTCCGCAAGCCCGCGCCTACGGTGGCCGGAAATCGGCTTGCGACTCCTGACGCCCTGGGCGTCTCCTCCTGCGGCGGTTAGGGAGGGCGCGAAATTTGCTTCTCCCTCACGCGTTACGCCTCCTCCTTCGCGAGCATTACCGCTTCGCAGAAGGAGGTGACGGCCTCCCATTTCCTCTCGCTCCGTACCATGGCCTGAACCAGGGCCGGACGCGAGAGATCACCCAAGCTGGGCAGACCTCCACCGTTGCAGGCTCCCCTGACGCTTACACCTTGAAGACACCCACATTTCACCAGTTCCGTAATAAGTCCCATATAAGGGGGCGTCCATATTGCAATTAACTCGACACAAATCAGACACCTCGAGTCTACCTCGTTCGTCTAGTGGTCGCAAGCGTTACTGCTGAGTTTGAGGTCCTGGGTTGGACAAAGTGTTATTGGGTTTTTCCATTTGAAATATCTCAGTATATAGCACCTCGATATGACCCGAATTGTGCCCGGTTGATGGCAATAGGCTCGCCCCCTAGTATATGGGACTTATACATAACTGACGAGATGTAGGTGTACTGTAAGTACACATGGCTACACATCAAGCTATACAATTCCAGTTTATGCTGATCTCGCATTGTATAGGATGTCCGTACAATGCGAGGTCAGCTTATACTGGAAATGTATAGCTTGATGTGTAGCCGTGTGTACACCTCTGCCATACCCTTCACGGAATGCAGGCGTGATATTGTGTTAACAGACACCGCATTGCTACTGAGAATTTCCTCCTAAACTTATCTCCATATTGTACATTATATACTTACCTACAATATTCTATATTATTTATCAAATTAGATTTGTTAGCTGCAGCTGTAGTGTCAATCATGTCATTTGGTTTAAATAGGTCTTTATTTTGATTATTTTATTTGTTTTTTTTTTTTTTATGTAGATTCTTTTCTTTTAGATTTTGTGAATGTAAGAACGCTGTAGACTGTAGACTTGTGGACCATTTCCTATTTTGCTAAGTACCTGGTACTTGTAGATAGGCCTACACTGTCCTCTCATAATACCTATTAACACTGTAATTTGAAAACATTGTAAAAAACCATTTATTTTTATTAAAAGAGTAACTGTGTGGAGTTTCTTGCCAGCTTTTCTCCATACGAAACGACCAATTGGAACCTAGTTTCTGACATTTCTTAAGTGCCCTTGTAGATTTATGTGAAATAAAATATATTGAATTTGATTTTGAACACTCAGCAGTCGTTTGCTTCTGTCCAAAGAGGTACCTACACTCGGCAGAGGCTTGCGAGTACTACGCTAACAAGATAGCCTGAAACCATCCCGCAAATTATAGAAACCGATGAAATGCAACTGGCAGTTCCCTCGATCCGTTTAATTTCACATCCCCATTTCGTCCCTTTCCGGGTTCACCTACATTATAATTTGCTCCCATAGATATCACGAGGCTCGGGTATTGAGGTTAAAGTAATCAATTAAATCCTTCCGATACCTTTCGGATATCGGACGATATTACGGACCTTGTACGATAATCACGGACGTAGCAGTGTGCTCTTGGCTTAAGCCATTATGGCTTAAATTTTGGCTTTGAATTTGTCATTGTCATGTTCTAGGCTTAGCTAATGGATTGGTGTTTTGTTATTAGCTTACATAATTATACTACTACCTACCTGAATGCTACAAATCTTCTACATCGATTAATAATGTCATAGCTTTTTACGATACCCACGGGAGAAAAGGGGATTTGATCTCTGTTTAGATACTACAATAATTAGCTAAACTGCAAAGTACACATGGAAAAATACTTGATAAGCAATAAAAAACGATATTTTCATTTTTCATACTCGGAAAGTAGTGTTTGTTCGATCCGAGTAGCGGGTGGAAGACGCTGCTTTCCACCCTTGGGCGGGAAAGAATCATAGTAATTGCTTCTCTCTCTAAGGCGGGAATGAATTTTAAAAATAGAACTAAAGTTGGTTAGGTAGTCGGATACGAAAAATTTTACTAAGGGGGTATTACTAATTGGTATAACTAATTTAATTTGTGAGCTTCGTAGATAGGTAAATGAGAGCATATACCTATCTACAGAGCTCACAAATTATCTACACTCGAGAGCAATGAATCCGGGTCACTTAAAGAATCCTAAAAATCTCGGAAACTAAAAATGCTAGATTAATGCAATAAATTGTATTTAATAGACAATGTAATACTCCTTAAATGAAAGTATTAAAACTTCTTAGTTATTGTAAAGTTATATCATAAAAAAATCAAATTTGAAAAAGGGCCACTTTCGAAGATGGAACTACGAAATTACAGCATTTGGTTTTGCTTTTGTTTGTAATCTGTCATTTATGTGGGTACATAAACCATGTTGATAGTGCTCTATATTCATTATTCAAGCTGAAATTATGTCGCTTACGCCTGAAAAATGCACCAGAATACTTACAATGCTGGAAACCGGCCGGAGTCAGCGCGATACAGCCAGGACTGTCGGTGTGTCGCTGTCAACAGTACAAAGAGTTCTCCGACGTTACGAAGAAACTGGTTCTAACCTACGCAGACCAGGAACGGGCAGAACCAGGTGTACCACAGCACGAGAAGACCGATACTTGGTGAACACCATGCTTCGAAATCGCTTTCTCACAGGAACTGAACTCACAAATCAGTTTCGACGCCTCGGAGGAAGTAACCCAAGTGCATGGACAGTAAGACGTCGGCTTGCTGAATCTAACTTAAAACCCCTTAGACCTGCAAACGGCCCTAAACTGGAGCGTGGGCATCGTATTTCAAGACTAAGATATGCCCAGAGCCACGTAAATTGGAGTATTGAAGATTGGTCAAAAGTTATGTTCTCCGACGAATCAAAATTTATGCTCTACAAGCACGATGGAAGACACAGAGTGTATCGAAGACCAGGGGAAAGATTCAAGCAAGCATGCATCGAAGAAAAAGTAGCCTACGGTGGTGGGTCTGTACTTGTGTGGGCCGGAATTTCTTCTGAAAGTCGCACAGAGCTGGTGATCATAGAAAACGGCTCTTTAACTAGCGTAAGATATGTGGAAGAAATCCTCAATGATCACGTTGGTCCATTTATGGTCAATTTAGGTGAGGATGCTATATTTATGCATGACAATGCCCGACCTCATACAGGTAGGATTGTGAATGACTTACCTTCAAGAGATGAACATTAATAGTATGGAGTGGCCAGCGCGCAGCCCGGATATCAACCCGATCGAGCATGCTTGGGACGAGCTAGGCAGATGCGTAAAACAACGAAACCCTCCCCCAATCACGCTTCGTGAGCTCAAAATTGCTCTCACAGAGGAATGAGAGAATATTCCCCAAAATCGTATAAGGAACTTGGTGTACAGCATGCCAAACCGCGTAAACGCAGTAATGGAAGCACGAGGAGGCAATACGAAGTATTAAAATTCAAGAAAATCGTAATAAAGTTCAAAAATTTCATGTTTCCTATTTTTGTTTTAAGGAGAGATCAGCAGTTTTTTTCTTTATGTAATTTTGTGTTAATAAAATGTATGGTGACTCATATTTTTTTTACTTTCATTTAAGGAGTATTACATTGTCTATTAAATACAATTTATTGCATTAACCTATCATTTTTAGTTTCCGAGATTTTTAACATTCTTTAAGTGACCCGGATTCATTGCTCTCGAGTGTATGATGTCTATTTTACGATTTAATTATATCTTTGATCATAAATCTGCGATCATAGATATGATAGTGTAATACCTCCCTTATAGAAAAATTACTATTTAAAATAAATGCTGCAGTCTTGTCAGTGTAAATTAAAAAAAAAAAACCTTTAAGCAGGACGACCCGCGGCGGTGACGCGGTGTGCTCCATATTTAAAAATTTTAAACGACTAAGGCTGGACTCACACATTCTGAATTCCTCTCTGAATGCAGAGTCGGAATTCATATTATCAATTAAGAAAGCCCGGAATTGCACACAATTCATTTGTGCTCCACACACATTCAGAGTTTTTTCAGATTATGATTTCCTCTAAATTGGTACCTACTCCTAATAGGTACTATAATACTCATGTTATTATTATCAATAAATATTTTAGAAAAACTAAAAAACATACTTTCCTTGTATTCGAAATGAAAAGTAGACTGTGTAACACGGGTGAAAGTCATCAATTCCTACTTGGACTGTACAATCTACTATTTTTTAGTTACCTAAATCAAGTTGATAATTTCAAAATGAAAATTAAAAAATCATTTATTCAAATTAGGCAGAGAGCTAGCACTTTTTGAAAGTCATAATTACATTTATGTATAGGTATGACAGTTCCCCAAAACGCCCGTCCTTCATCACTTCCTAGAATGTAAACTATTTATGTAATTGTTTTTCATTTGTGTTACTTGTAACATTTTTAAACATAAGACCCGCTCAATTATGTGACACCAAATATTTGGTTATTCAGAACACGTCTCATGGACAAAAAAGTGGTGGCTATATGCCTGAATAATCATCTCATTAGTTAACTTAAAACCGACGAAGTACAAGTTGGCCTTGCACAGAAACGGTTCCGTAGCACCGTACAATATTTAGCAATAAACGTCGAAAAAAAAAAACGCTTAATTTAATTTTTTTTTTAATTATTTGTTGTTATAGCGGCAATAGAAATACACAATCTGTGAAAATTTCAACTGCCTACTATTACGGTTCATGAGATACAGCCCGCTGACAGACGGACGGACAGCGGGGACTTTACTAAAGTTCCGTTTAGCACCCTTCGTGTATAGAACCCTAAAAACATCATAACATAGCTTCGGAATACTAACCTGACTATAAGTCGGTGATTTAGGGTCCACGTCAACCGTGGCTAAATAGTCTTGCTTGGTTAGGTCCGGTTGGACACAGACCACGTAAAGCAATTCCTCTCTGGGCCCATTCTTGACAGCGTCTAAAGGAGTCGCGTAGCCCGGTCCACGTTTACCTGGGAACAAATAAACAGCTGGCTATAATGTATGTTTTCAAACATTCCAAACAAAATTGTTAGGATATGTGAAAAACAAATGAACAAATTTTTCTCCTTCAAGTAATAGCAGACTCACAAAATACTTTGCGACAGAGATTCAATACAAAATTCATAATAATATATTCTCGTCGCATAAATAAACGAGTTATTTATTTTATTTTAATTTGGATCAATATTTTTATTTAATTTATTTGATTGTTAAGTCTATGGACATGTACTTATTTTAATCCATCAGATAATTTTATTTTTATTTTTAAACCTTTGACCTGTGTAATATTCCGTTTTTTTTTTAATTATATTTTTTTGAGTTTAATAATTTTGTAATGTTACTTTAATATTTTTTTAAATAAATTTAATAATAATTTAAATATTTGCACACCATAACAGGTAGGTAATACGGGCTGGTATCCGCAACTCCACGTCAAAGCGCGTATTTTGCATTTTTTATACATAGTACTTTATATTTATTTGTAACATCTGTTTATACCTACCTGTGTTAAGCAAATAAATAATTTGATTTATTAAAACTATACCGTACAAAGGCGGAATTAATGCCTGACACATTTTCTACCAGTCAACCTTAGAGTAAAGCCCGCTCCACGTTCTCGGCAGAACGTCTCGACGAGAACAATTGCCAAGAAGAACAAGAAGGGAACCACAACAAGAATATAGACGAATATTCTCTCTACACACATACACACACATAACATGACGCCTGTACTCCCCGAAGGGTTTGGCAAAGGTGTACCTATAGTACACCCACATTTCGCCAGTTATGTTTAAGTCACATGTAATAAGTGGCGAGCCTATTGCCATCAACCGTGGACAAATCCAGATTCTAGGTTGCTACTGAGAAATTCCAGATGGAAAAACCCAATAACACATTGCCCGACCCGGGAATCGAACCTCTACACTCTCGTATTCGGCAAGTTACGTGTAGTTTTGCAGATAATGTGGAGCGGGCTTGATGCAGAGACGCAACATAACAGGTGGAACATAGGGATAATATGAAAATAACTATAGAATTTAAGAATAAATATATACGTACACATATATAAACAGAATAAACTATGTCACGAGAAGTAACGATTAGTAAAGGAGAAAAAGAAATCCAGCAAATAAGCGCTAGGATATTTTTGCCAACTTCTTACGAATGTTCACATGCCTTCACTTTAAAATACAACCCTTTTATGTTGTCTCTGCATCTCCTTAAGGTTGACTGGTAGAAAATTCCTTAGGCATTAAGTCCACCTGCACACAGTATTAAAAAAAATGTGCATAAAGTTTTAATAAATAAACATACATTTTTTACTTAAGTAAGTACCTACATGTCACTCATATTTAAGTTCAACATCTCATCATTAAGGGATATTTTGAAAACTGCAAAAAAACAGAAAAATACCATGTTTGGATTTAGTATAGTACTCAGAAACAAGCAAGAACTAATTGCGGCTCTCCTTGGCCTTTTTATATTCAAAACGTTTTGAGGCTGTAAAGTCGCTAGACTACTTGAGCGTTTAGTTATTGGCTAGTCTACATTCAGCAACTGAAAGTTAATTTTGCTAGCTGTACAATAATTATAGCTGGAACTTTAAATCCAATTTACTTTCCAACATTCACAACATTCAAAGGAACTCAAATACATAATAATTCGGTCCCCTAAATTACAAATGCATCTAAATAAACCGTATAATAATAAAAATCAATTTCCCGACTTTTCCTTCCAAATATTTATTTTGGGGAGCCGAATTTTCTTTCAAAAAGAGAACTGTCAATTCGTATAAATCGTCGATAGGCATCAAAACGTTATATTTTCCTGCGTAAACGAGGGTAGCGGACAAACATGGAGGGATGCCACCCCTCGCCATTTTGGTAATCACGTCAGGTAGTGCTTGCATATAAATTACTCCTTTGTTCGGTTTAATCCCATCAATAACCCATTGTTTCGGTTACAAATTTCATAGCTTGTTAGTTATAGATAAACATACGGGTATGAATATTAAATAACATAACATAACATCACGCCTGTATTCCCCCGAAGGGTTAGGCAGAGGTGTACCTATAGTACACCCGCATTTCGCCAGTTATGTTTAAGTCCCATGTAATAGGGGGCGAGCCTATAGCCATCAATCGGGCATAAATTCAGACTCCGGGCTGCTACTGAGAAATTCCAGATGGAAAAACCCAATAACACCTTGCCCGACCCGGGAATCGAACCCAGGACCATATCATACTCAACAGTAGCGCTTTGCGACCACTAGACTAACGAGGCAGTCAATATAATAGAACAAGGCAGACGAAGCAGAGAATATTAAATCGTCCTTAATATGTCTAGACACAGATACACTATAGGTATTGGTTTATTCTATATTTGTCACGAAAAACCTAATTTAGTAGCAGCCCGGAGTCTGGATTTTTGCCCGGTTGATGGCAATAGGCTCGCCCCCTATTACATGGGACTAAAACATAACTGGCGAAATGTGGGTGTGCCTGCTACAGGGACACCTCTGCCCAACCCTTCGGGGAAACAAGGCGTGATGTTATGTTATGTTATAAACCTAATTTAGACAGGTTCACAAAAAACTAAGACGAAAAACTTGTTTATTGTTTTGCCAGTTATCGGTTATCCTTATCAGTGATATATTACGTAAAATCTTAATATCCATTACACCTTTTGATGTGAGATTCGCAAAACCTAATCTTATCGTATATGCGGAGCATGTACCTAGATAGGTACGTAGGGGTTGCGAAGAAGTCCGAAAGAGATATCGTGGTCCCCGGCAACATGGCAACTGAAGGAACACGGGTGGGTTTTAGTCAGTAAGATTCTGACATGCCCTCCCGCTCCGCCCAGAGCGGGAGAAGTTATTTGATAACGTGTCACCCAAAAAAAAAGGTAGTTACGTAGTCCGGATGCAGCCAATCAACTTAAAAGTGGTCCGTTTATTATAATTGATCCATAAAATCCACGTCTAACAATCTTTAGTATAGCATACATATACAGGGTGTAAGGGACAGCCCTCCGCAAACTAACAGGATACATTCAGCTCCTTATTCTGAATCATATTCCACCGAAAATTTTCCCAGGAAGATTTTTTTTTGCGTTCTTTCATTTACTCTGTACGCAGTACTCCATTAATGTAAATAGAACAGGTAAAACAGAAAAAACAGCAATGGATGTTGAACAAACGACGCGTGAAATCAGCTGTTCAATTTCTCGCTGCGCTGCCGTTCGCTACCTACCTACGTACGTTTTGCCACGGTAGCGATACATTGCGTGTAGGGTAATAAAATAAATCAGGTTAATTGGATTCCCATAACATTCCTGAAATAATTTCATGTACCGGTCATCTTAGTATGATATACTGACTTCACCCTATCAGTCTGCGGAGGGCTGTCCCTTACACCCTGTATAATCAGCCTAAAATATTCCCCCTGCACTGCTGGGACACAGGTCTTGTCTCTGTGAGAGGGAGCGGGCTGTAATCCACCACGCAAGCAATTTTCGGCTCTAGGACATGCCAGTTTCCTCAAGATGTTTTCCTTCACCAAAATCAATCAAAAGTCATTTATTCAAACTAGGCTGAGAATCAGCACTTTACATAAGACAGTCCCCCAAACCGCCCACCCTTCACCACTTCCTAGTGCTTTAGATGGGAAGAAGAACTGGCGAAATAAACTCCCCAGCAGACGTTTAAGAGCAGTGGTGATTAAGTAAATTACACAAAGTGAAACGCCTGCTTGGGTTCAAACCCACTTACTCGTAAGTCGGGGCCGATACCACTGGACCACCACACCCCTATTTTTTGTGCATTCTCTATCAAAACCCCCATTTTATTTATAACATTAATTGCCTGTTACTTAGACAAGTTATCTTCCCTTAATCAGATGTGGATATTTTTCTTTAAGCCCTGACGGTATCAAAGTCACGCGATCATAAAGTAACTACTGTGTTTTTTTAAATTTATATTAGGGCTTGAGGAGTAAAAAAAAAAAATACAAAAAAAAAATACAACCGGCTACCAAATTACACAGTACAGCGTGTCATTGATACTTTATTATCGAAAGTCGGTGTCTTTGTTTTTGTATTTTCGTTTTTAGCCACTGACTAAAACAGTTCCGTGTTTTTCACGTTTTAGTTGTCGTACCCCTGCCCCACACAAATTCGAATTTCACTAAGTACTTGATACAACAACAGTTACATGAAGTTTTATGACTTCATCAACATACACAAAACGTATTAAACACTGTCACTTTGTCTTCAGGTAACTAAAAAAATACCAAAGCAAAGTTATAAAATTCTTATGGCACCGCGCAAGTTTACTTTACCAAACGAAAAGGGATTGACAAAATCGGTCCATAATTGAGGAAAATATTGATAAATAAATATACATAAAAAACACAAAATTCATACACACGAACATAGAACCTTTTTGAAGTCGGTTAATAAGAAGGGCTATTACCGAGATTAAGGTTCAATGGATTAGGAAACAAATCTTGTAGGAGTATTGAGAGCTCTCAGCGATTTGTGGGCTGAAAACTTTTGGCTATGCATTAAAAAAAAAAGATAATTAAATTCTCTGTAATTCATAACAATTATGCGGAGAAATGATAGGAATTTAGGCCAAATAAACTCTAGTACAAGTGTGCAAGTAGCGTTCTGTACTTTCTGTCTACCCCCGTGAATTTATTAATCTATGTAGATAGATGTAGATAGGTATGTATCATGTATGTAAACTCTCAACAACAAAGTGTATGTCCGTTTTGTGACATAACTGGGCTGATAAAAAAATACATGCCATCAACACGATAAAAGTTACTGAAAAATCTCGAAATTATACAGATAGTCGTATCAAGAATATTTTCCGTATACTTTACACCATTTGGTAATAAGTGTTGTGAAGTAAAAATATATTAATCAGATTAATATTATGAAATCTGTAAGATTTGATAAGAAATCAATTACATTACCAAGTTTACATTGCTACCTCAAAAAACAAAACACGATCTATATTGATGTGCTAAAGATAAATGCATATAAATAAAAATAACCTTGAATTTAATAGCTTAGCTGCTTATACAATCTACATAACAACTGTCTGGTACATTGATTGTATGCTAAATGCAATTACGATGGACTAGGAATACATAATAAAGGAGACCTGTGATGATGATCACACGTATAAGGCAGTAGACGTTGTCTTCTAAACTTGGCACAACACACAACGACACTCTGCGCCCGGCACCGGTGGCGGACGGTCGTGTTGCGCTGCGCTGCTGTGTACAAGAGTTCCCGATTTTCCGGCTCAAGCGTTCCTTGGTGGTTCCCGAGTCGTCTCCGTAGTCACCCGACTACCATCACGTCTATTAATTGGGGTCTTTTTCAAGACACAATTAATATCGACTTTCTTTAAGATTGTCGTTCAAAACGTTCGTCGAGGCAATTTTGGCCCCTTCCGGGCAAAACCACAGTTTCGTGGTCCTCGGTGGATACCTTACGGTGCCAACGAAACCGAGGGGGTGTTGACCCAATCACACCCGCCGATCCCCTTCAGGGTTAGGCAGTCAATTGGCCGGGTCCCAGTGTTCGGCCTTGGGGGGTCTCCTAGTCGGCACTGGTGACAGTTTTGCCTCCACAGCGACTCACCTAGCGTGGTCGGGTATATCGATACCCTTCACACTAGACTGGATAGGACCCCGTTGCACATTAAGATAGGCAACGGGCAAAAGCAAGCTTAGGGCTCACCCATAGGCACACATCCTCCCTGTCTACACCCGACAGGGAGGGATTACACATCCCCGGCATACCCACCGGGGAGTTAGGATAGTAGGAAGTTAGTTAGGGAAAAATTCACGCGTAAAGTCTCTCTTCCCCCGTCATTATGAAGGACCCGGTAAAGTGCCTAGCGCTCTTTATCAAGTTCTTCCAGGGTGTACTCGAAGAAGAGCCCGCCCTGAAGACAAAGTATGGAGCTCGGTTCGCCAGGCTCCAAGCTGAGTCAGAGTCCCAGTCATGTCCCTCTGACAATAGCATCGCTAGCTTTAGCGATGCTCTAGAATCCCCCCCGGCTACTGAGCCATCTAGACCCCTTAGTCCGTCAGAGTCCATGGACACTGACGCCCCCATCAGCGCCGCTTCCTCAAAGCGGCCCACCACCCCGTACCCTTATGGTTCGGACGACGACGAAGCAGAGTCCGCCGCTTCTTCTTCTTCCTCATCCTCCTCCCAATCCGACGATGGTTTTACAACCGTCCAAGGAAAGGGCAAGAAGAGGAAGAACAAGAAGCAAAGCTCGTCCCAGGCCAGCAAGGTTGTTGCCCTTGAGGACTTAGACTTTGCTCCCTCGTCGCCCGCACCACTGGTACCGTCCTCAAAAATCTCTCCCGCTACCCCCGCGACTTGCGCTATAGTAGCTTCCCCCTCCACCCCTCGTCCGATCACGTCATCCGCTAGCTGCGCTACAGTAGCTTCCCCCTCCACCGTTCGTCCGATTGCGTCATCCTCCGCGAAGGATACCCCCGCGCCTAACGCTAACGCTAAAAAGATCCCTCTCCCGCCTCCCTTGTTCATCCAGGACAAGGGAAAGTGGACCGACATATCCAAATGGTGTGTCGACCACAAAATAAATTTCTCCAGCGCCCGAAATACCCAGCAGGGTATTAAAGTCAATGTCCCCACGTCGCGCGACTATAGGGACCTAACCCGTCTTCTGAGAATGAGAGGTGTGTCATACCACACCTACTCACTCCCAGAGGAAAAACAGATCCGCGTAGTGATCAAGCGTATCCCTCGCGAAATCCTCCCATCCGACATTCTAGAGGACCTTCAGTCACAGAAAGTCCCCGTAGATGAGGTCCATCGCATGCACCGCTCTAGAGGCGGAGAGTCATACGACATGGTCCTCGTCATCTGCCCGCCCGTAGAGGGCCATCACCCGATCTTTCAAATTCGTTCCCTGTGCAAGCTCACAGGGTTCGAAATTGAAAAACCCCACAAGAGTGGCATTGTCGGCCAATGCCACCGCTGCCAGTTATATGGTCACTCCCAGAGGAACTGCCATGCTACACCTAGATGCGTCAAGTGCCTAGGTGAGCACGGCACTTCCGACTGCCCCCGTCCAAAGGATCGTTCCCTTTGTACCGACCTTCCCAGCTGCGTCCTATGCGGCAAACAAGGCCACCCGGCCAACTACCGCGGTTGCCCCAAAGCCCCTAAGGCCTCTTCTCCCAAACTGGCCAAGCGTTTCGACGCCCGCCAGCAAAGGGAAGCTCCCTCCTCTTATAGGATTCCCTCATCCCATTTGCCCCAACGACTAAGCCCTCAGAGGCCTAGTCCGTGGAGTTATCTCCATCACCAGCAGTCTTTCCCTGCCATGGTGCCCTCTCAATTCAGTAACTTCCCTCCCCCTCCCCCCGCTCCCCTCCCCCGCCTTATGGATCCCCGTATTCGCGCCGCCGCGCCACCCGCGCCCCCTGCGCCCTCTGCGCCCCCTGCGCCCTCTGCGCCTCCGGCGCCCGCCGCGCCCCCCGCGAAACCCACGTCCGCTCTTAAAGCTACGCGTCCTTCTCAATCCACTCCCGTGGCTACCCCCAACGTCTCCGTTGACTCGTTCAACGTAATTACGTCAACCTTCTTGGCCTTCGTCTCTCCTCGCGCAAAGACAATGGCCAACGAAATCCTTGCGGCCCATGGCAATCTCCTCCAGATCCAGGCCATCTACAACGCGTATCCGGACATTACGCAAGCCCTAACCTCCCTCGCTACTAAACCCCATTATGGATAACACGGTCTTAGCTAGGTTCAAACCGCGATCCCTAATAATAGGTTATTTCAATGCAAACGGCATTAAAAATCAACGCGAAGAGATTGCGGCTTTCCTCCGCGATCATCAAATAGACGTTCTCTTAGTCCAAGAGACTTTTCTAAAACCTTGCAACCGTAACCCATCAATAGCTAACTACCGGATAGTTCGCAACGATAGGTCACGTTGCCATAGAGGAGGTACCCTGATTTACTACAAAAAGCAGCTTCACTGCATCCCAATTGACCCTCCTCCCCTCTCACGATTAGAAGTTTCGGCCTGCCGCCTCGGCATGTCAGGCCACCAGCCGATCACTCTCGTGTCGGTCTATCTCCCCCCCGCTAATACTTCGGAGAATTTCCAACTCCTCTCTGACGACCTCTCGATTCTACTCACTATGAGTAACTCGCTCATTTTAGCGGGCGATTTCAATGCCAAACATCCCTCCTGGAATAGTTCGGTAACTACTACAAGAGGCCGACACTTGTTCGACCTCTCCCACTCTCTGACCTTTGACGTCATCGCTCCAATGACTCCCACCCACTTTCCGGTTAACGTAAATCATGCCCCTGATATCTTAGATGTGGCGCTCCTTAAGAACGTCAACCTAAGACTAGACTCCATAGAAACTATTAACGAGCTCGACTCTGATCACCGTCCGGTAGTCATGAGATTAGACCCCCGCATAGGTCTCCGCGACCCAAACTCTCCCCCTATCACTAAGAGGATCACGGACTGGAAGAAAGTAAGCACTCAGCTGAAATCCAACACGTCCCCTCAGTTAGACTCTATTCCCGACCTGTTCAACTCTATCGCAGACACGACGTCCGCGATCGACTCACTCACTAATCACGTACAAACCGTCCTGAACGAATGTTCAAGGGAGGTTCCAGTGACGGACGACCGTCACTGGAGCTTGCCGGACGATGTGCGTGCATTACTGACTGAGAAGAACGCGGCCGTCCGTGCCTACAGCAGCTTCCCCTGCCCCGCAAACAAAGCCCATATGCGCTATTTACAGAGATCTGTAAAGACACGCATACAGGAGCTGCGTGACGCGGGCTGGGACAAGATGCTCGGCGAACTAGAGCCCAACCATCTGGCATTTTGGGAACTTCAGAGGAAACTCAGATCCCCTCAATCTTCCTCCATGCCCCCCCTGACCCGTCCCGACAAGACCATAGCCTTCGAGGACGTTGAAAAGGCAGAATGCCTGGCCGACACCCTCGAGGCCCAATGCTCACCCAGCTCCCTGCCAGTAGACCAAGCTCACCTCCTAAAGGTCGACGCTGAAGTCGAACGTAGAGCCTCTCTCCCTCCCGTCGATGACCCTGATTGTCCACTGCCTCCCGTCGCTCCAGACGAGGTGCATGACATTATCAAAGGTCTTAAAGCTCGTAAAGCTCCCGGTTCAGATGGACTCACCAATAGGGTGATCCAATTATTCCCTGCCCACCTGATAATGCTTTTGACTACCATCTTCAATGGTGCCTTAAGCAACAACTTCTTTCCCCAGTCGTGGAAAGAAGCCACAGTCATAGGTATCAGAAAGCCCGGTAAACCCAGTACCGAGCCCTCTAGCTACCGTCCCATCAGTTTGCTCAAGGTTCTCGGAAAAATCTATGAGAGGCTTATTTACAAGCGTCTCAGAGACTTCGCCGAGACCAAGGGCCTCATCCCCAATGAACAGTTCGGCTTTCGAACTGAGCACTCTAGCGTGCATCAGGCCCACCGCATCATTGAGTTCATAAGCGATGGTTTCCAACGCGGCTCTTTGACGGGTGCAGTTTTCTTCGACATTGCGAAAGCATTCGATAAAGTCTGGCACAACGGCTTATTATACAAGCTGTACCAACTCGGCGTGCCGGATCGTCTCGTACTCATCTTACGGGACTATCTATCGAATCGCGTATTCCGCTATCGCATTGAAGGAGCACTTTCCTCTCCCCGCCCCATTCGTGCAGGAGTCCCTCAGGGCTCCGTGCTAGCTCCCCTCATGTTCACGCTATTCACTAGCGATATTCCAAACCCAGGTAGAAGGACGCATTTCGCTCTGTTCGCAGACGATACGGCCATCTACTTTAGGTCTAGATACCCCGACAATATCGCCCACACTCTCCAAGGCGCAGTCAATCGACTCGCTGCCTGGTTTCGAAAGTGGCGCATAGAAGTCAATCCCGAAAAAAGCCAAGCGGTTCTCTTCTCGAAACCGCGCACAAGGCTTAGAGACCCCCTCCCCCGACCTCTCACTATGTTCGGTAAGCAGATCCCTTGGGAGAAGCGAGCCAAATACCTAGGTGTTATCCTCGACCACCATCTCACTTTCGCTGAGCACATAAAGAAGGTTCGTTCGCGAGCCGCTTTCGCTCTCGGTAGGCTCCATTCCGTCCTAAACGCACGCAGCAAGATGTCACTTAAGTGCAAATTGCGAATCTACACAGCGTGTATTCGTCCCATCATGACTTATGCGGGTGCCGTCTTTGCTCATGCAAAACCCCATCATATCCATAGGTTGCAAACGCTCCAAAACCGATTCCTCCGCAGGGCCACAGGCTCCCCCTGGTATGTTAGGAACGAGAGTCTCCATCTCGACCTTAGAATTCCCACGATCCACCAATTTCTAAAACGCCTTGCAAAGCGTTACTTCGATTCCGCGGTCAAACATCGCAACCCTCTGGTTGTCGAGGCCGCCAGTTACGTCCCAAGTAGGATTAGCCGTACCCGCCGACCTAGGCACATTCTCACCGACCCTGATGACCCCATAACCCTCCTCCAGGAGAGCAATAGGGCCACTAGTACTATACACAGACACAGACGCCTCCCGTCATTCCGACCTCGCCGTCGAGGTCCTTTGCGATCGCGACCGCGCCCCCGAGTAAATGATACTCCTCCCCGACCCTTGCTCGATAACGAGGTGCCAGCAGTGGTTTCAGCTGTGCACGTAGCTTTAAATTCCCCGATTAATAATAATGATCAAAACTTTGATCCAGCCCGTCCCGTCTTTGATGTCCTCCCTCCGGTGACGCCCTAAGCCGAGGCTCGTACCCCACAGGGGGTGCCCTTAGCGAGCGTTCACCTAGCTTTTTAGCTTAGTTTTGTATGCCCCTGGCTGGAGGCTTTGAGTGTAGCAGCTTAAGGCAACCACAGGATTGACCGGTTAAGTAGTCATGACCTCAGAGGTCAGCTACGAGATGCCCTACAGAAAAAAAAAAAAAAAAAAATTCTAAACTTGGTGTTCATATGATCTATAATGATAATGATCAACATTGCATGACACTGCAGACATAATAATAGATACTCTTTTTGGTTCTAGCTACCTATATGAGGTATTTTTGTCTTGACATACTAAACCAATCCCTTATAGCCTTTAATTAATTAGCCTAAGATCAGACCTAGAGACTACCTTCACCCGTCTGTTTAATTAATAAAAAGTATTTCATATCAAATTTAGTATTTTTTAAAATATATTGTGTGTGTGGGTTGACTAAAAAAATCCTGGCCAGACTATGATTAATTAAAAATTCAAAAACGACTTTGTTTTTTAATTGCTCTCATTCGTTTAACGATTAATTTGTTTTAGTAACAAATGTTTCTCTTAAAAAGCACTATCCATTGATATATCACTTAAGGCTATTGTGCGGCAAGAACATTCCCAAAGTTAGGTGGCCAAGTAGTCACCTATTTAGGTCATTAACTCCGAATTAACTAACAATTGGAGAAGTCGTGTTAGTAGCAAAGATTCTCCTTGAACACCTAGTGTATATCTTGCAATGTTTTAAAAACTAGCATTTTTGAATTTTTAATTAATCTCAGTTCGGCCAGGAATTTTTTAGCCCACCCACTCGCGATATATTTTCTAACAGACTAAATTTGATTTAAAATACTTTTTGTTTTAATTAAAGAGATGGGTGAAGGTCCTTCCTAGGTCGGATCCTCTATTATATAGTTTGTCTTCCAAATTAAAAACCCATACGATACTGTTATGTCTAGAATAATAATGCCGTACCTAATCTACTATATAAAAATAAGTCGGGTTTTCCTTCCTGACGCTATAACTCCAGAACGCACGAACCGATTTCCACGGTTTTGCATTCGTTGGAAAGGTCTCGGGCTCCGCGAGGTTTTAGGTAGGGTAGGGTAGGTAGGATAGGTAGGGTAGGTAGGGTAAGTAGGGTAGGTAGGGTAAGTAGGGTAGGTAGGTAGGGTAGGTAGGTAGGATAGGTAGGGTAGGTAGGGTAAGTAGGGTAGGTAGGTAGGGTAGGTAGGTAGTATAGGTAGGGTAGGTAGGGTAGGTAGGGTAGGTAGGGTAAGTAGGGTAGGTAGGGTAGGTAGGGTAGGTAGGGTAAGTAGGGTAGGTAGGTAGGGTATGTAGGTAGGGTAAGTAGGGTAGGTAGGTAGGGTATGTAGGTAGGGTAAGTAGGGTAGGTAGGTAGGGTAGGTAGGTAGGGTAGGTAGGTAGGGTAGGTAGGTAGGGTAGGTAGGGTAGGTAGGGTAGGTAGGGTAGGTAGGGTAGGTAGGGTAGGTAGGGTGGGTAGGGTAGGTAGGGTAGATAGTTAGGTGCGCCGTAAATAAGTTCTTAATGCTACCCGTGCGAAGCCGGGCCGGGCAGCTAGTGATAAAATAACTTTTAAATTTATAACTACGCATGTCCAATTTGTCTCGAACTCAACCTCTAAATTCGTTTCGGGGACGTATTTTAATATTCTAGCCCAAATATTGGATTAAGTGACGAACAAGAATCGTTCAATGGATTTATGAATAAATCAATTTCGTGTGAAAGGCAACAAAGGATATTAAAACAAGCTCCTCAATCCTATTAGGAACCCACTTAAGATTATATCGACACCGTTCAGAAATTAAAACAAGTACCTACTTCTTCATCTCCACTTATTTCCGTAGCTTTGGGCTTCTTAATTCCATACCGACTTTATTATTCAAAGGACTGGACTTCTTAAAAATTTTCTATCCACAAAAAGAAGGTTTACCTAAACAGTGAGATTAAAATCACTAGGGTTCGTTTGTGGGAGCTCGTTTAAGGCGCTTTGAAGGCACGCCTCGGGCGAGGCAGGAATGATAAATTGCAACCCGCTTGATGTTTCTGACACTTTTTTCATACCATGACCTTTTACCAGTCTTTTATTTCGCTTATCATGTGACACGGACGAATAAGTTTGTTAAAGAGCTGACAAATAGCAATATAGGAGCAACCGTGTGGAACACGACTTGGGAGCATGTTGGGTTTTAAAAGACGAATTGAAAACCTCCGTGTAGGTACATCATACTGTTCTTTTTGTAGTGTACTAGATTTGACCGAAATATAGTTATGCAGTTACTGTTGTAAGTTTTTGTTAAGCTGTTGGGAGTTTGTGTGAGACTTGTAACGCAAGTTTCGTGAATGTGATTTTTTCTTCATTTATGGTTGTTGAATCTATCTATATCTATAAAAGAAAAGGGTGACTGACTGAATGAATGACTGACTGACTGACTAACTGATCTGTCAACGCACAGCTCAAACCACTGAACAGATTAGGCTGAAATTTGGCACACAGGTAGATAATATGAAGTAGGCATTCACTAAGAAAGGGTTTTTGGAAATTCGACCGGGGGAAAAAAAATAAAAAAGGGGGGGTTTTGTTTGTATGAAAAATCTTATTCCTTGAGTTAATAAACTTGAAACTTGGCACAAATACAATTATAAAGTTTTCCATTTCATTTATAAAGTAATAGTTGTAATTTTTGTATTTGTTTCTTCGGAAGGGGTATCGTATTACCCAGTAACTGGGTTGTAGAGGTCAGATACGCAGTTGCTCCATGTAAAATATAGGTATTCAGCTGCATTCGGGTAGACTGGAAGCCGACCCTAACATAGTTGGGAAAAGGCCAGGCAGGTTGCTATGTAATTAAATGATGAATATTGTGTAGTATTATTTCTTCAAGAACTGTTATAATTATCACTTGCTTCTAAAATGGTGAAGGCAAACATCGTAAGGGGACCGACATGCCTGACATATCTTTCTCGACGGCATGTACAGCCAAGTCAGAGAACCCATGGGCGGCATAAAAACTCTGATGCCAGGTTAGTCACTAGCCACACGAAAAGAAGAGAAGAACTATTTCTATAATCTTACTATTATACCTACCTACAATGTTATTACCCGCATCATTATTTCCCAGTAGAATTGTGAGTGCAAGCGTGAAACCCCATATTATCTGACCTTAGTACCTATTCTGATGTTAACCGGTTGAGTGCATCTTTTATCGTTCAGAGATAAACACAATCGTTAAACAGAGGATGATTAACAGTCCATTCTTGAATAAATATAAATTACTTTTCTACCAGGTAAACATCTCACACGTGAGTAGATAAGTTATAAATCTTCATGTACAATGTACCAAACGATAAACAAAAACGCATCATAATTTTCCTAGAAATGTTTGCACTAATACAAACAATTGCAAATTTATTCGCATCAAAAAAGTGTTCTACACAATTATATGGAGTTAGGTAGTGATATCTGAAATAGTATGAGTATCAATGAACATATATTTTAAAATAAACACAATATGAATCTAAACAAAGATAACTTTGGCAATGAAACAGAAGTACGACGGTTAAAATGTTTAGAAACTAATAAAGAACATGATAAAAATAAAGTTGAACATGAAAATGATTTTGATGCTTTAATTGATAAAAAGAAGAAGAATACTTACAACACGACATATTTTTAACACTGCTAAACTGACAGCTGGTCACACGGACGATATTGGAACAACTAGTCGATGTAAATAAAGCATGCATACAAAACTTGATGATAACTGGCAGTTATTGGTGTCTCTTTCCTTCACCTTGAGCAATGTGAATAAGATGTACCGGTTAGGACGGCTGAACGATTTAGCGTTAAAGTATTTGTGGATTCAAAATATTCATTTTATTAACATTGAACTTGACTTTTGGAGTTTGATAACGATTTCAAGTTTGTGTTGCTGTGGGTGAAGCTGATTCATTGTTTGTTTCGGTCCTAAATACTTATGTAATTTTAAAATGCAATCCGTAATTTTGTACAAGCGTTTATACGCAATCAATTATGCATAAATAGCTTAGAAGATTGAGATGAGGTTCATCATCATCTGCCTAGCCTTTTCCCAACTATGTCGGGGTCTGCTTTCAGTCTTACCGGATGCAGCCGAATACCAGTATTTTACATGGAGCGACTGCCTATCGGACCTCCACAACCTAGTTACTAGGTAATACGATACCCCCTGGTAAGACTGGTTGTCAGACTTTCAGGCTTCTGACGACCCGTAACAACTGTCAAAGATCTACAAATGACAGCCGGGACCAACAGCTTAACGTACTTTCCGTGGCATGGAGGGGTCTTGATATGTAACGATGGTCGCCCATCCACGGACCAACCGATCGACCCGTGCGGCTGTTGTTACTTAGCCACAAGCCCCCTAGATTGGGATGAGCATATAACACAGATAGATCATTTAAAAAACAGAAACTACATAACATAACATCACGCCTGTAATCCCCGAAAGGTTAGGTAGAGGTACCTGTAGTACATCCACATTTTACCCAGTTATGTTTAAGTCCCATGTAAACAAGGGCGAGCCCATTGCATTAATATAGAAACTGATAATCTAAAATTTAGATTTTTTCATTTAGATTCTAAATGAAGTAAGTAGTTCCCCATGGAAACCAAAACAAAATACCAATACAAAAGGTAACATTCTCGAATGAGGTTGTGTAATACCAATATATTCAACCGAGCACAATAATGAAACTGAAAACCCTTTACATTATAATAAAACCATTTAAGTAAATATAAATACGAGTAAATTGAGAGAAAGCGTAGAACTGATGCCTATTCATACGAGTAACACGTATCTACATAAAGGCTTTTAACGTTATTCATGAAAGTAATTTCGATTTAATAAAACAGACGATAAGTTATAACAATGAAAGAAATCAAACAACAAATATAATGAACTTAAAGCGTAAAGCTTCAGTAATGGAGTGAAATAAATTCTTAAATAAGATTAAGTTTAATAAGAAAAGTTTTGAGATTCAAATAAAAAAGGCTTGCTTTGGTTTCATGAATTACTTTACTTAGATCTTTTTGTGATATTTATTTTAATGGCAGTTTATTAGGTTTTGATGATAATGACTTTCGTGACAGTTTAGAATTACGAATTTCAAAATTTTTAATGAATATAGAAATGAGCTAAACTACCTATCAAATCTTCTAAATAATAAAAAATCCACAGAACTCATGGTCCCATGATCTTCCGGCGTATTGAAAATAACTTTATCACTAAGGCACTTAAAAATCAGAAGAGTCTCCGAAAGGGGTAAATATCTTCCCTTAATTATAGTCCTATCGAAACCAGAATTATCCAGGATCATTTGTTTATTTTTTCGATATTTGTTTTCGTTTTTAAAAAGAAACGGCTAAAATAGGCTTTTTTATTACTGGAATTATATTTTCAATGCTAATCCTTTAATCACGTTTTGCTAAAACACTGTTTTAAAAAAGCATTAAGTGAAAACAAAATAAAACTCCACCAATTAATCTTGTCAAAGTAAAATTAGCTTCGTCAGGCTGCTTCTCGAAAAATATCCGAATTTCCTTTTTTATCTCCAACTAAATCATCAAGAACGCCATTAATCAAGATACCTGAGCGAACCATAAGACAAAACGGAACGGTCCTGCGAGGAAAATGTTAGCAATAATATCATTCTGTGAGCGTAACATCGTTAAGAACCTGCAAGGCGAAGATATAGCTCCACAAAATAAAAAGCTACATGAAGCAATAAGACAGACACATCGTACATACGTGCTCTGTGATACAAACGCCTTGCACTCCGCTTCCAATCGCACTTCGAAACACAATAAATTTTGACCTAAAATACGTTTATTGTCAGTTCAGAATTTAAAAAGTCTCCCACGTGTAACTTGTATACAAACGTCTATCAATAAACTTAGCAACTATCGATGCATTTATCTTCGTCTACGCAATAAAAGTTTTCTCCGTCCCGCTTTTCTATTATGTGTATGCGTATTACTGTCCTGCATAATCCGTCTCAGGCTCGCGTGCTGGTGGAATTCATGTCGGATTGAAATATGTCTGCTTATATTCTTGAACAGAATATGCCACAAAGCTTTGTCCTTATTCTTCCACAATAAATCTGCAGTCTTCTCCTTAATCCTACGCATATTTTCCTCCAGTCTCCTAGCTTTTATTTCCATTTGTATGAGGGAACGGGTCGTATTTGTCAAAAGGCGGTACAGGTATTCTTTTCTTCGCGTTTTCCTTGGCTCCGTTGCGCTCGAATTTATCATAGACTCGTATTCAGTGCTGTCCTCGAGCTCTTGAATTTCGTCCAAACCCGTGATTTGTGATTGCTTATTTTTTGTGCGGAGAAATACGCCGGTGAGTAATATCGCGAGCACGAAACTTAATAGCATGAGGAGTCTGGCATGGTTGTAGAGGGGTTTGGCGATGAAATTCATGTCAGTGAGTTGTAGGTTGTCGGTATCATAATAAACACGTCACGTTGCATCGGGATGCATGTTTTGTTTGTGTGCGAGCGTCAGGATTGTGTTTCGAGCAACAAGTCACGTGGTCGGACCGGGAGCGCGGACGGCGCCCTCTCGCGGCGTCGGCGAAAACGGCACTGGCTGGAGTGAAAACACGCCGGTGCGTCGCACCCCACGAATTTCCCCAATGACTTTTCCTCTTGGATGTGGGAAAGGGCGTTTTGTTTGGATGTGACAGCTATACTTAAACACTTTGCGACGCGGGTCGGATCGTGTAATTAAACCGCAATGTTGTATGACAGCGATTAAACTGTCATTTTCGATGTCTGAAAACCGAGACAGTGAAAATTAAATTGTTTTAGGTATTCATTATTATTAGGGACAACAACGTGATCGTTTATTCGGAAACATGGAATAATTTCTTGTTTATTTGAACGCGAACTGTTGGTGTACCAACAGTTCGCGTTTCAAGGTTTCATTTTAACGTTTAATGTCAAACTTTATTGGGGACTATTATCATGAATTATTGTTGGTTGAAAAAGTTTTTGGCAAAAATTTGTGCCTTAAACATTTTTATTGTAAAAGTTTGAAGTTTATTCTTTCAGGACTCAATGTTTCCGAGGCTCAAGGTGCGTAAGTAATGGAGGGGGAACCACGAAGGTTCACCTACTACAAAATGAAGTAGACATATTTTCACGTCACTATCTCACTATTGAGGAAGATTTACGTCGACCCCAAACGTAATATACTTATGACCTGGTCTTTTATATGTTTTTCTTAGAGATAATACATTTTTTATCTTAATAGTAACATGTATCTAATATTATGTATAAGTAAAGATATTACTTATACTATCATAGTTACCGAAGTTTTACATTTTGTCCATGTTTAATTTTCTAATATATTTTTTTAATACCATAAAGATTTGATGATTCTTTAAATTAATTTGTATCGTCAAAACCGCTACACAGGCACAGTTTACAAGTTTCTTATTTATGTTTCTAATAAAATAAATATGTAAAGTTTTAGGAAACGTTAATAAAAAGCAACTTTGTAAAACAAAGATAAAGAATACTAAGTAACTATTGATTTGAATAATCAACCACTTACAATAAAATAAAATGTTCCCCCAAGGTAACATTCCTGCAATATCTTTAGTTTTATTGTTCTCAGGGGTCGAAGTTTAAAGCCCCTGTCGATATCTTTGTAACATTGTTTTACTCTAGTTGTAATATCACATTGTTGGCAGGCGTTTGCTACCTAGCTATTTAAGACAACTACGCCCTTAGCCCTTTAGCATACGATTGAATTTTGAACCAGCAATTTATTTGGCAGTGGTTACAAATGAATGGTCTTCGGCGCCTCGTAAAAACTTGATTTATTAGCAGTTTAAAAATTGGAGATTTAGATATTGTAAAACAAATGAAACTCAATGAAGAAATATAAAAGAGGGTGTGTCACGTGCTTATTTTAAAACTTACGACTGGTACCTATACGCGATTCCACGTCGAGTATACCCGATTCAGCGTCACCAACCCGAGCCTGAAGGTCCATTTTCGTTCACTGTTCAGAAAGAGCGCAGTGTTTTCCACTTCAAAAATTGACGATCGGCAGACTATTTAGTTTTGACTAACAAAAATTTCGAAAATCCAGTCGTTCGAATTGAATCGCTTACGATATTGTTATAGTCAAATGCCATGCCATGTTACCATGTTGCCAGAGTTGGTCTGTGGATGGGTGACCATCTTTACATATGGAAACTCCTCCGTGCCTCGGAAAGTACGTTAAGCTGTTGCTCCCGGCTGTTATTTGTCGATCCTTGACAGTTGTTGTTGAACATGCTTTACGTTAAGCCGTTGGTCCCGGCTATCATTCGTGGATCGTTGACAGTCGTTACGGGTCGTTAGAAGCCCAAAAGTCTGACAACCAGTCTTACCAAGGGGGATCATATTACCCAGTTACCTACTGGGTTGTGTAGGTCAGATAGGCAGTCGCTCCATGTAAAATACTGGTATTTAACTGCATCCGGTTAGACTGAAAGCCGACCCCAATATAGTTGGGTTAGGCAGATTGATTTTGACTCGTATGCCATGTTATGCCTACGGGCGTGACAAAGCTCCGGCCATGATTCGATTCAACATCAATAACATTGCCACTAGTTAGACAATTCATGCGACTAGAATCGAATATCGAATGAGTTATCGCGAAGTTCTGATTCGGTGAGCGGTGATCCAATTTCGAGAAAATACCACGCGAGGAAATTCGCGTGTCGCTTGCATTGCTGACCATTATTGTGATCCATAATGTAGTATGTTCCATAAACTCTATTATGGGATATTGCTGTACATTGCATTGTTTTTTTTTTGTGTTTTTTCTTTGCGTCATGTCTTACCACTACACATATAAACAAGCAAGCAACTGTGCTCTATTTTTTTAAATGAAAACTTCTTTAGGTGCGTTAGGCATTTTTGAGATGGGACTAAACCAATAATTTCGCGACACCGTGATGACACCAGCGTTTGACCACTAAAAAGACATCAACGCGTTGATTATCGCAGTGCCGATTTTTTTTCAAGTTTTCACTTCTGTCGGCACTCCCTGAGTCCACTATTTTTATTGTTAACTTACTTATTTTAAGTATGCCCCTTTTTATGAATAAACGATTATTAGAGATAAAACGTTTTTTTTGTTTGCTTTTTCTTTAAGAACCGCGTTTTAGAAGGATGCTAAATGCTCAAACATGAAACTCTTTATGCAACTATAAAGATAAAATTAGCCTGATCTTTATCTGGTTTTAGTATCATTTGAAAATGCCTATCTTTCGCTTAAACTATTTAGACTAAAACACAATTCTGGAAATTCTCATAGTCTAGCTGAATAACAACAATATTCTAAAAGTAGTAGGAACACAAAACAACTTCTTTTTCACAGTAATCACAAAAAATAAACTTCTATTTGTTTAGGTTACCTAAATAGAACAGTGTTTTCTATAGATTTCAATGTTTTTTGTTATAACAAGAAACTGCCGAATTACGTTAAAGCTTTCAATGTATTTTTGAAATTTTAACGTAATGAGAAATAAAGAAAACAAATCTGTTAACATGAGGCAATGACTGATGTTAGGAGTTAAATTCTTAAATCTTCTTTTTTAGGTTTCGAACGTCCGAATAAAAAACCCGAATGCTTTTGGGATCACTCGTGTCGTCTGTCTGTCCGTCTGTCACAGCCAGTTTGCTCCGAATCTACAGGACCGAATAAGTTGAAGTTTGGTTCACAAAGGAATGACTGTCCTACTGAACTACAAAGTTTAAAAAATACCGATGTACTGTATTCATTAAGTTTAAAATTACGATTTACGTGAGTCAGAATGTACGCTATGACGAATTACTTTATTGAGTTTTTTTAGCTTCCTCACTGGCCGATTTTGAGGTACCTGACCGATGCATTGAACGCTTGGAAAATGGCTTGTCCCAATACGGATCTGCCCGATGACCCGTCTTCCTAGAGACAATGGGACGTGCCGCTTTGCAGTATTATACAGAATACCCTGTTAAACACGTTACCTAATACTGTTAAGCGCGGCCGTCTGCTGGCTGTAGGAGACTGGGAGTATCATAGGCACTATGATGGATGACTCATCGTTTCGGCTCGCTACGTGTCTCCGCTTGGGTGCACCTTATGCTCCACATCAGTGTCACTGCGGTGAAGCTATCGACAGTCTCGGGTACCATGGCCTGTCCTGCTGCAGGAGCGCAGGTCGCAAAGCACGGCACGCCAGCATCAACGACATCATTCGACGAGCCCTTGTCACCTGGGAAGAGATCAGACAGGATGACGTTATTGCATTGGAAGGTGGGTAGCCCTCTGGTATGTGACGCAACTTGTATCGACACCCTTGCGCCATCTCATGTTCCTAGCACAGCGGGCTGTGCTGGCACCGCTGCTGCGGCTGCTGAGACCCTCAAGCGGCGTAAATACTGCAAATTCGTCATAGCAAACTTTCGAAGTTCCGTACATCGCTATTATGAACATTCTCAGGAATTTGTCATACTGTACATTCTGACTCACGTAAATTGTAATTTTAAACTTCGAAATTCAGTAGTACAGTCCAAAATAATGAATGGCTGGCACATCTCAAAATGTCTACCAGACGCAAAATGTCCATTTCTCAGAATCTCTGTCTGTATTGTATAGATGATGCTGTTTATAACAACAAATGAAACGTAGTTTTCTAATTTTCTTCAGTAGTTAACGAAAACTAAACAAACAGATAACAACACAACAACACACAAACATACATATAACGTGCAAAACTCGCACTAAGGGTGCAGAAACCAACATCAGCTAACAGATTTATTTCTCTTGATAAAAACGTAAATATTCCCCCAGTTAATATCCCTAATAATATTCTTCCTAATCCCAAGAAAAACAAGGCGAAGAGAGACAAAAATTCGATATTAATAAAAACATTGGTCCCTCAGCCCAGTGGGTTGTTCAGCACAGCTGCCAACGATAGATAAGCGAGTAAGCGACCCCTTCTTTTAAGTTCCTTGTCTTAAATTGATTTTTGGCGGGCAGAGCCTATATATAAAATATTTAGCAGATATAGCGACAGAATCTGTTGATAAGTTTGTGTGTTGAGATGTTATAACAGTAGAAACAGTTCGGTAAACTTTTTAGCAAGAAGACAGATCTTAAAAGGGTTACTTTATTATTCTAAAAATAATCTCTTACGTTATTCAAAACCTCTTACATAGTCTATTTCTTCAGATTTTGATCAAATCTTATGAAAATAGATGATGTCACGTTGTTTTGGAACGCAAAAATTACCATTAAAATAGGATCGACGTTTGTTTAATTATTCTACAAACCTAATAAATAAATCAACATTTAATAAATTACTAAACCAATTACTTACACCTGGAAGGCCTATCTGGTACTTAATAGACTATCAGTCATCGTGGCAACGCCGTAAACGCCTCGGAGTTCATAATGCCCCGGCAGTTAATATCTAACATGACTGGCATTTCGAGCCATTGTACGGTCTCTAAATGAAAAACTGTAAAACGTCCTTTCATTTTTATTTCTACCATAAAAGCAGAGATTAAAGTCTATATAAACTCTTTACAAGTTCGCCGGAGCGACGTAAACTTCTAATTATTTTTAAGAACGTATCGATTACCGTAGCAAAAGCACTAGGAAGTGGTGAAGGTGGGCGTTTTGGGGGACTGTCTCATGTAATTACAACGTTTGAAAAGTGCTGATTCACAGCCTAGTTTGAATAAATGACTTTTGAATTTTTAAAACAGTACGTAAATGGAGGTTTCAAAGAAGATTTTTAACGAGTGGGATAATAAAATAAATATGTACATAATTTTGATGTCATTGTATAATTAATCTTTTGGCGAATGCAGCAGAAACATATTGGAGTAACTGGTACTGAAATTAAAGGTATAAATATGTTTGTGAACGCAACTGAATGCAGGAGAAGTCAATAGGGGAAAAATAAATGTACTGTCACCGCAATGGGGAGACTATACAACGTTTCAACACGATAAGCCAAGAGAAAGTAGTTCAAAATATCCCCGCAAGATTTGGCCTAAAGATCCAAGCAATCGTAACATGCAGTTTAATACAAGCTTTTTAATAGAATTCAGTCTCAATGCATTTCTTGCCGTTTTTCAAAAGTCCTAGCACGAACGCGCGACTTGCTTAGACGTAACGTAAAATTGAATTATTTTTGAATCGAAAATAAAATTTACCTAAAGCATTTTGGTTCGACTTTTTGCTATTACAATTAGTATCACCCATAATCTCTCCTGCGGCGGTTAGGGGCGTGAGGGCGCGAAATTTGCCTCTCCCTCACGCGTTCCGCCTCTTCCTTCGCGAGCATTACAGCTTCGCAGAAGGAGGTGACGGCCTCCCATTTCCTCTCGCTCCGTACCATGGCCTATCACGAGGACACCTGGACTTATTGTTAATATAAGTCTGAAATCGCCAACCCGTCTTGAGCAAGCGTGGTCACGCAGCGTGGTCTTTGTATAAGACGAGGGCTTTATCCTGCAGTGGGATAATATAATAAGTATAATCAGCCTATTTTGTTCCCACTGCTGGGACATATGCCTCCTCTCTGTGAGAGGGAGTGGGCGTAATCCACCACGCAGGCCCAGTGCGGGTTGGTAGATGTCACATGTCTTAGAACTTTTGATTCCAGAACATGGCGGTTTCCTCACGATATTTTCCTTCACCGTTTTGAGAGCAGTGGTGATGAAATAAATGGATGCCTTAGTTCTAAATGTCACTAAATCCATTTTCTTTGTTTTGAGAAAAGATCATTTGAAGTGCAAAATAAAATGTTTTAAGAAAATGGTCGTATAAATAAATTTGGAAAAAATGAAACAATAGTTTAATGTGTAGGTTATGTGACGTACTTAAAAAAAAATGTTATAATGATTAGTATTAAATACTTGACATGTAGGACTTATCGCAAAATTAGTGGAGTTAGGGACATATTATAATGACCTTAATAAAGAACAAACCACCAAACAATAACAAAACTTTAAACTTCTTTTTATCGATAGTATTAGCTGTTTAATTTTAACACAATATTAAACTTTACTTATAATCTTCTAAATAGTTTAAATTCAAAACAGTGAACATAAACGACCGCCTGTGTGACCAGGATATAGTTTAAAAATGCATGGATTTAGTGACCTATCACATAAATTTGGGTATTTTTGCTTGAATTGGATGGATTTAGAGAACTTTGAATTTATTTCAGAGGGTTTAGTTATTTGAGGAATTGGAAAAAAACGACTTACTGATATTTAACTAAAAAAAGGACGAGACCAACTCATAGACAAACAATTTTTTTTTTTTTTTTTGGAACTGTTAAACTCAATATCGATAAAAATGGAATTAGTGACTTTTAGAACTAAGGCATCCAATTTATACAAAGTAAAGCGCCTGCCTGGGTCGAACCTACGACCTACAACTCGTAAGTCGCGGCCGTTATCACTGGGCCACCACTGCTCAGTGATACCAGCCGGTATTAATTATTATTATGCCGCCCACTGCACATTATTACTCCATTTACTAACCCCTCCATTATTACTATCGACAACTACTTATTGCATCGATTCATTCACATTGTGCCCAACAGCATTGTTAGCTTGATAAACTTTTGCAGTATTAAGTTGACTGTTTACTGTGCATGAGTTTGCAGCTTATACAAGTTCCGTATTAAATGAAACAAGTTTACGGTGGGAGCGACGATAGTCCTGAACTACTGTTACTCAGTTTGATGTGGGTACATTTGTTCATGTGCTTAATTGATGTTTATTAAATAGTTAGTTTGAAACTTGTAGGGAAGGAATCTTCTATTTTGAAGACAAATTTGATGGCAATATGTCAGAACGAAACATTTTCTTGTGGGCTCGTCCCTACCGAATGTTGGTGGACTTGTTGATGGCCTCTTAAGGCGACGATAACCGACTTTTAATGATTTTATACTGAAGATGACGTCTAAACGAGTAGTGGTTATGATTTGGAAAAAAATATATGCTAAATTAGAGCATTTTTTTAAATATTTTATTAAGTATATTTTGGTTTTTGTTTATATTACATAGTGAAATTAATTTGTAAAATTAGGTCTAATGCGGATAAAAAACTAAGAATCGTGCAAATTATGAAATTTATCAAGCGTATTTTTCTGAAACCTTCACCATTTCAAAGATAATTGAATGATTGATCTTTTAGTATACGAGTTTTATTAAAATACCTTTTGTTTTATGTATAATAAATTAATAATGCGTTTAATTTGGGACAGCACTCCTTGATGGGCGACTCCTATTACTAGCTGGACATACGACGCGTCGCGTGAGCTCAGTACAGAACACGCAAGCTTACCACTCAAGGTTACTGTCATATATCTGCGTCTTAAATAGCTGTTTTCGTTGTTTTATTTATATTTTTTTTAATTATGCGTCATTAGATTTTAGGCACGAAGTAAACAATAGGCAATATTTAATCAATTTCAACCCATTTTTTCTAAACTATTTCTACCCAGCTTTTTGGACCCACTTGATAGTATCAAGTGGGTCCAAAAAGCTGGGTAGTATCAAGTGGGCAGCATCAGCTGGGTAGTAAAAAGCTGGGTAGTATCAAGTGGGTAGTATCAAGTGGGATAGTATCAAGTGGGTACTATAAGTACCCACTTGATACTAAGCAAGTCATTTCTCAGAATCTAGAAATTCCAACGAATTACTTACTATACCTACTCAACCTTCAAAAAATTATCTGACTATTATGAATATGACGAATGCCCTAAAATCTACGGTTCTATAATATTTAAAAAAAAAATATTTAAAAGATTTCATCGTCGACCAGCTCAGCATAACTTAGATTTCTATGCTCATTAAAGTCTTCATATTTCAAACATTATAAATATCCAGACGATTGGAAAAGGTTTGCTGTTTAATGGATAAACTTACTCTACCCTCCAACCATTTTTTAACGTCTTTTCCAATAAACTATTACTTTCGATATAAGATTATTTATTATTTACAGAATAAGAAATATTACAGTCTGGCATTCAGCCGATTTACTTGTTGGTTAAAGATTATTGCAAACTAGACAAAGATATTCTTTAGAAAAATCTCTATTAAATTCCTATTGTAATGTATGTATCAATTTCATTTCTTAAGTAGATACTCAGTAGATACTTGAAGAATTGGAATTAATATATAAAAAACTTGAAAACTTATAGATGTTCAAATTTTTTTTTTTAATGATTTAACACCCCACAACTGCTCTGTGCTTTAAAGGCCCGTTGTATTCACACGTTTATCTTGCCGTAAATATTTACGGTTGTTGTTAACTCCTACTAGATAAACGCACATCTGGGACTGGTAGCGACATCTCGAGGCAAGAAACGACACCACACGCTACGTCATACCTATTTCTCGAACGTGATTGGTTTTCATTTAAAATATTGTTCCCTCACCCCTCTCCTTGAATATTGTAAGGTCAAGATGGAATACACATAATTTGTTCGTTAAAACTAACGCATCGTTTTAATTGCAATCCTCAACACAATCTATAAAACACATGAGTTTTCACCAAACCTTACCGCTGCTGCTACAACGGTTTGTACGTTGTATGGGTCACTATGGAAGCTTGTTGACGGACACGTTTTTTCTATGGCGCGGTCTTTACGCTGTACCGTAAAGAAACCGTGTCCTGTACAAAAGGATTTACGCTTCTACTACCGATACCGGGTCAAAATTGTTGAAGTTAGGGAAGACGTCCACTTGCATCACCCAACGGGTTTAGGAAACTAAAATTTTCCATCAAAAATATTTTGAAACATTTTTCCCCTTAAATACGTACAAACGGTATACACACAATACGGTTCTAAGTAATCAGAAACGCATAAGGAAAACCATCTGGCCAGTATTAACGTGACCTATTCGCTAAGAAGGTTAATCTCGCGCCTCGCCTTTTCTCACTTTCCAAGAACACTTTTTTCACTTAACACATTTGTTTACACGGTGATTTTTATTTCAGGAGGTGAAAGTAATCATGATCATAAACAACTTTCACTAAGGGACCAACTATGAAATAGCAAAAACAACTACATCTTTTTCATCGGGATAATATTTCATTTTTATATGAAACAGCAGTTTTTTTTTTTCGATATTTCAGAGTTGGTTTCATAGTTAAAGTTGCTCATAATTATGGGTACTTTCACGCCTCGGGAGGTTAATAATGAATTAAAATCACGGTATATAGACGGTGATTTTTCACAGCAAATGAAGAATCATGAATCATATTCATTTGCTGTCAGGAAACGTGCATGACTGAATATTGTACCTACAACTTACGTTAATAGATTATTTAGAATCACGGTTGACAAAAATGGTACTAATCTGGCAAAATAAAGTTAGCGTTAATTACAATACAATTCACAATATCAGACAAGGTGCTTATAAAACAAGTGTATTTTCAATATAACAAAAATATAAAATAACATCACGCCTTGTTTCCCCGAAGGGTTGGGCAGAGGTGTCCCTGTAGCAGGTTCACCCACATTTCGCCAGTTATGTTTTTTAAGTCCCATGTAGGGGGCGAGCCTATTGTCATCAACTGGGCACATATCCAGACTCCAGGCTGCTACTGAGAAATATCAGATGGAAAAACCCAATAACATTTTGCCCGACCTGGGAATCGAACCCAGGACCTCATGCTCAGCAGTAGCGCTTGCGACCACTAGACCAACGAGGCAGGAAACGAAAAATCCTAAAGAAGGAGGAATATAAATCCTAAGTTAATTATACCCCTCACCCTGTTTTTTTTTTTTGAGGTTGGGAAATCATCAAATAACTTCTCCCGCTCTGGGCGGAGCGGGAGGGCGTGTCAGACTCTTACTGACTAAAACCCACCCGTGTTCCTTCGGTTGCCCTGTCGCCGGGGGCCACGATCTCCCTTTCGGTTTTCTTCGCAACCCCGGCAGGCATCGGCCCTAGTGGACCCCTTCAAATCTGCTGCCATCTCTTTGAGGCGCGCGTGGGACACAACGCGCTTTCGACCCGGGCCTGGTCCTTATCGGACGGTGAGCCACCCATTGCTCACCGTCCGCAAGCCCGCGCCTACGGTGGCCGGAAATCGCCTCGCGATTCCCGACGCCCTGGGCGTCTCCTCCTGCGGATACCCCTCACCCTGGGCGATGAATATCCTTTGCAAAACATATAAACAAGTTAGTACTTTAATGTATGTCACTGAAAAAGTTAATGTCAAAACTTTCCACCTATGTTTTATGATTGATCGCGTGTGCTGTAAAAAGCCTTTCTGCTAACTTTTTTTTACACATTTTAGGCACCTACTGACCGATTTATTCTTCATAAACTTAGTAGGAAACGTCTAAAAATAAACCAATATTGTTTTGGTTTAAATGTTAAACTTTAGTAAGCCAACAACAGATTTTGTTGAGCTTTTAGTATACTGGACTTTACAAATTGGGAATTGATGTATTGATAAAATTTTATATTGAACATTTCGTTCCGGAAAATGTATGAAAAGAAGGGTGAGGCAAAATGATAATGACCGTCATAATTATCATTTTGCCTCGCCCTTCTTTCGTTCACCTTACAACATAATATCACTCGTTGTTTCCTCGAAGGGTTAGGTATTTCGCTAGTTATGTTTTTTTTAAATGGGCCTTTAAAATATTTCTAATTTTATTGCCCAAGGCCCGACCGCTTAGAGCGTGGAATACACATGCTACCTAGTAACTTTAGAACGCTCTTTATTGCTTCTCTTTTATTGTCGAAACGTTCAAAGTTTAGCCCCTAACCATACTTTTAATAACAGTAGCAACATCTTTTGCTGAGAACCTGGTAATGAACACCGTTTTTTTAGTACAAATCGTTGGTCAACATAGTAATCATTGTTTCATGCTTATGCTAGCATCAAGTGGAATTAGAGCTCACTACCTAAGTTTTTACGGTAAGTTCTTTACAGAATCTAACATCAGATCTTGAAGAGTAAAGAAAATCCAAAGGGCCGCAGAAAAGTAGCACTAACTCAGATGGCCATATCACCGCATGGGCAATTCGAATATCTGGCCATGCTCTTCGGTTTACGCAATGCGCCCTGTGTTTTTCAGCGAGCAGTATCCAACGCTCTGGCAGCTAATTCTCGCGTTTACACTCGTACTGGTCGAATTCGTCATTGTCGCTCGTCTTCCTATGTCGCTTATAAAATTGTGACATTTTCCATATTCTAGTCGTTCGTACATCACGAGTTGAAAAAAAAATTGAGAGATTTACCATGTTATTTTAAGACCATAGGCTTTTTATAGGTTTCTCTGTAGTCTATGAGTGAAGAACCATTCTCTGTATATTGATTTTTACGAGGGAAAAATACGAATCGAGCAACAATAACGTTTACGAGATGCGCGAGAATTGCCTTCCTGGGGCAGTACATTTTAAATGAACAGTGTGAAATGGCATAAAATACAATAACTGTATCAGAATGTAAGTACCCCACACTTCCGTAGCATGAAATTTGTATAAACTTTCCTATACTATTAAATGAGCATTCTCTATTTTCACCAGAGCAGAGCTCAGTCGAGGTACTTATAAGTAAAAAGAGATAGGTTACCATAGGTTGAAGAATGTTGGGTACATTCGATCTTCAAAAACGGCACAATGTCACACTATTAGATTATATTGAAAAATGGGGCGACCTTATTGTCATTAACCAGGCACACATCCAGACTCCGGGCAGCTACTGAGAAATTCCATATGGAAATATCCAATATCACTTTGCCCGACCCGGGAATCGAACCCTCATGTTCAGCAGTAGCGCTTCCGACCACTAGACCAACGAGGCAGCCCATTAGAGGTAAACTTAAACAAAATATACGTTAACTTAAAATAAAGGTTTGTTTTAAGTTTACTCAGCCATTTATTTTAGCAGCAAGATTCGATTTTAAAACATCAGAAATTCAAAATAACCATCTAAAGTAAAAGCAACATATTTTATTAAATGTCCACCATTTCGTTAACCAAATCTACTCATAAAAACGAAAACTTATTTTTCCAACCGTAAAATCACTTCCCGAATACCAAGTCACGCCTGCCCGAGTACCAGCGTCGAACCGTCACAAAAAACATTTCGAATCACGCGGTCCCTAATTAATTTTGTTACAAAAGTCATTGGCACACCAATTTGTTTTCACTACCAACTTGGACGCGCTGTAATCGAGTATGTTTTGTCAATTAGGCCTCCACCCAGGGAGCCCTAAATTCCCATTTGCTTCTGAGTTGTCTGTGTGATTATCCTTTTAGAAAGGGGCGGTTGGAATTTATAGTTCTCTGGTTAAGTCCATTAGGGGTCGAAGTAACTATATATAACTGTCTACTTTTACCGAGCGACCATTATTGTTGGCTGTATGAAAAAATAGATTAAAGAGTCACATGTTACCTATTAAGTGCCTGGTTGTACGGTTGGTAGTATGTCAATATCAGTCGTGACTAGATGAAACAGAGATGTGCTCATGCACACCCTCAGTAGCATACATTTTGTATATCGGCCACTGGAGCTATGGCAACTAAGCGATGGCCAGCAGTATCGTTTATATTTTTTTTACACGCAAAATTCCGCTCCTGCATAAATATTGAAAAAAGCTTGGCAAACTTCTAGACTTGTCCATAACACACGCTACCCCAAATAAACTCAATACCCCCGGAAGGCTCGTTAATCATCCACAAAAATGGTATGCAAAAATATTTATGAATAAAAAATAAAATACTTGTCCCAGCACAGCCTGTGGGCCTTGAATAATCAACTTGCACAACAAAGTGCCGAACATAATTTACGGTACCCTTTCCCACAACCAATGGTCAAACGGTAGAGTTCAAAAGTCCCACTTGAGGCCTGAATAGGAATAAATCAAATCCCACAACGCACTGGCTACGGTGGGAGCCCACACTAAGGTCGGGCCTCCAACGAGAGCAAGCCGTTTTGGCGTAGTTCCATTCCACTTGACTCGGCAGCGGGTAGTTTCCACTTTTGGGGAGTGATACGGGCGAAGTGACGCGACTGAGGATAGGGGTGCTACTAAGTTTTAGATTACGGAATGTCTGTGAACGTCGTGTTCACTCGTGATGTTCATGATTTGATGCAACTTAGGTAAATTAAGTTGGTATAAATCAAGTATTAAAACTTCTGTACAGAGCAATGTCTAATAAAACGTTAGGTTACACTTCAATATACTTAATTAAATGCATCACAAGATGTTTTAGGAATTCGGAAGGAGGAAGAAATTGGTAGATATAATAAACGATTTCAACCTGTAATGTGTACCTACTATAGCTTTAATCAAGCATCCATATTGATATAATTATTTTAATTTATTGATAAATTAAAGTTAAGTTAAAGTTTCTATTTAGTTTTACTTTAAGCTTAGCTTACACTGGACCCACAGCATAAGGTTCAGTTAAAGGGTCAGGCATGAATTTTTTGCCGTAGAACCCTGCGTTTAGTTATTTACTACTAGGGTTGGTCCACGGGTTCATGCAACCGTATTCGCGTTGGCCAACTCTCAAATTGAGTATGCCAACATTTTTATAGTAGTTTTCGCATCACTTATTTGATTTTAAAAGAAAATAAACCTTTACCGATTTTTTACATAACTATAAAAGCTGTAAATATCTCGTAATCGTAGGTCTTAAATATTTCATTGCGATATAAAATGCAGTTTATTCAAGTCGAAAAATGTTTGCATAATCATATTTTTTGGAATTCCTGTATTATTTCCTTTTTTTTTTTGACAAAATAGAATCCTAGATTTCGAGGTACAAGGAATGCAAAATATAAACTCTTTATTGTATACATTTTTCAAAGTTTTCGAGTTGTAAGGAAAAAAAAACGAAGTTTTCTAGATTTTTCAATTTCCTTTTTCCCGTAAAAACAAAAAAAAACAAAATCAGAATTAAATTCACATCAGAATTTCTCTACCGACACTTATCTAATGATATCATTAACATAACATAACATCACGCCTTGTTTCCCCCAAGGGTTGGGCACAGGGACACCTCGTCCCTGTAGCAGGTTCACCCACATTTCGCCAGTTATGTTTCAAGTCCCATGTAATAGGGGGCGAGCCTATTGCCATCAACCGGGCACAAATCCAGACTCCAGGCTGCTACTGAGAAATTTCAGATAGAAAAACCCAATAACACTGCCCGAATTGGGCATTGAACCTCCTGGGTTCATCATGCCAGGGTGCTAGTAAATCGTCGTACAGCGACAACGACAAGAAAAACACAAAACTTCAGTCATTACGGCCAGAGAGGGAAGTCGAGAGTGCAAAGTTTCCTCTCCATCTGGGAGTGAATTGTACCCTCCCTTGACTAACTGAATCGAAAGTGTTAACATCTTGAGAAATCTTTTTGTACATTGTTAGGACTACCATTAAAACTATTTGAGTGTGTCAGGCTTTTTCTTTTTTTAGAAAATAGTGAGATTTTTGTAAACCGTTATTTTTAAGAGGAAAGTCTATGTATTTATACAGAATATAACATAACAACTGTAAGCTCCGAAGGGTTTGGTAGATATGTACCTAGTACACCCATAGCTAATTGATTCAGACGTGAACTTGCGGAAATCCATGGTGTGGCAACACGCCGTGTTCGAGTTCGCGACAAGTCAATCGTCATCCTAAGGATGCCTCGTTGAGAGGTGAAACACGTATCGATTTCTTTCAGGATCTTTTTAAGACTCTTTAGAAATAGCTAAGCGGAACAGGTTACTAAATATATCCACTTATATTGCATTTTTTAGTACACCCATATTTCGCCAATTATGTTTAAGTCTCATGTAATAGGGGCGAGCCTTTTTTTTTTTTTTTTGAGGGTGGGAAATCATCAAATAACTTCTCCCGCTCTGGGCGGAGCGGGAGGGCGTGTCAGACTCTTACTGACTAAAACCCACCCGTATTCCTTCGGTTGCCCTGTTGAAGGGGGCCACGATCTCCCTTTCGGTTTTCTTCGCAACCCCGGCAGGCATCGGCCCTAGTGGACCCCTTCAAATCTGCTGACATCTCTTTGAGGCGCGCGTGGAACACAACGCGCCGTCGACCCGGGCCTGGTCCTTATCGGACGGTGAGCCACCCATTGCTCACCGTCCGCAAGCCCGCGCCTACGGTGGCCGGAAATCGCCTCGCGATTCCCGACGCCCTGGGCGTCTCCTCCTGCGGCGGTTAGGGTTAGGGGCGTGAGGGCGCGAAATTTGCCTCTCCCTCACGCGTTCCGCCTCCTCCTTCGCGAGCATTACAGCTTCGCAGAAGGAGGTGACGGCCTCCCATTTCCTCTCGCTCCGTACCATGGCCCGAACCAGGGCCGGACGCGAGAGATCACCGCCGCCAATCGCCTCCACGAGGACACGGCGATGCTCCGCCCAAGCTGGGCAGACCTCCACCGTATGCTCCACCGTGTCCTCTAGGCGATCCACACAATGGTGACACCCGGGCGTTTCCTCCCGCCTTATCCTGTGCAGGAACCTCCCGAAACAGCCGTGTCCGGTGAGGACCTGCGTCAGGCGGAAGGTGAGGACGCCGTGGCGCCTCTCTAGCCACTCCTCAAAGAGGGGTCTTATCGCCGCAATTATGGCGTGCCCAGCGCTGGGTTGCGACAATCGCACTCTTCATGACGTCATGAGATCCCGCCGGAGCTCTGTCCGCTGTGCCGCAATTTCTCGCGGCAGCGGAGTTAAGCCCCGGCGTTTCGCCTCCTCGCGCCACTTCCAAATGTGCGCGAGGACCTTTGCCTCCAGATCCCATGGCGAATAGGGGCGAGCCTATGATTGCCATCAACCGGACACAAATCCAGACTCCAAATACTGAGAAATTTCTGATGAAAAAACCCTATTACACTTTGCCCAACCCGCGAATCGAACCCGACATCATGAAAATCTATGTATCCATATTGTATTTTTGAAGTGAAAACTTCTTTAGGCGCGTTGAGCATTTTTGAGATGGGAGAAAACAATTGAACTTCCGACACCGTTACCGACACCTTATTTGTAAACGCGATTGTGCTCTTTATTTATATTTCGTTATGGATCAATGTTCTATGCAAGTATTTTTACTTTAAAGGTCAGTTTTCACTTCTGTCTCCCTTAGTGCCAATTTTTTTTTTTTTTTTTACTATCCTACGCTGTCTACTCCTGGGCAAAGTCCTCCCTCCACTTCTTCCATCTTTCTTGAGCTCAAGCGTCATACTTCCTGTTTTGACGGAACCTACCTCTCTTGCATTAATGAAGCCTAAAAACAGCTTGTAAAAGCAGCAAATTTCTCAATCGTTGTGAATTGGTTTAGACTTTTGAGATCCAATAAAAACCATCGCAGTAAGTGTAATAATCCATAGTATGTAACGCCTGAATATTTGCTTTGCTAAAATATATTTTATTATTAATCTCTTGAAGTTATATCAGTGTTAGTTGTTGTTGTTGTTTTAAATGATGTTGAAGTAATTAATGGATATTTGGTTGTCTTATTGGTGATTTTGACATTATAGTTATGATTTTGACATCATAGTTATGATTTTGCATTATAATTATGATTTTGACATTATAGTTATGATTTTGACATCATACTCGTAGTTATGATGTTGACATTATAATTATAATTTTGACATTATAGTTATGATTTTGACATTATAATTATGATTTTGACATTATAGTTATGATTTTGACATTACAGTTGTGATTTTGACATTATTATTGATTTTGTTGACATTACTAGTAATTATGACCAAAATTTGCCAAATATTATCATGTACTAACTCTAGTGTTTAAGATGTGTACGTAATTACTACAAATTGGATTGTATGATCTGACAATAAAATTATTTGATTTTGATTTTCTGATATCGGTATTGTTACGCATGATATTTTTTTCATTATTATACATGATATTGCATACATGCCTTACGTAAAAGTATCTAAGCCCGTCTTGCTTCTCCATATTAATGCATATTAAATTTTTGACCTTTTGAAAGTAATAAAATTATACCAAACGTCGAAAACTTTAATGGGACTTGTTAAAATTAGATTTTATGTACATAATGTAAAATTCTTGTTTGAAACTTTTTCGTACCGCTGAATTTAGTTGACTGGAGCCGACTTACAAAGAAAAGTTAGTTTTTCGTTAAACTTGGTCATAGTCAACCCTCTCCTTAGAAGTCAATTTTGTGGATCCTCTTACTAAATGGTGGACTTAGTCACATATTAAAATGATGTTCACGTTACTTGAAGTTGAAACTTTTAAAACTTATGAAATGAAATTAAATTAAATTAAATTAAATTGTTTATTCTGTAAATAGGATATCAAAATCACTTTTACATGTCATATTAAAAAAAATAAAAAAATAAACTAGATGAGTTCGGCATTTCCTATCTGAGAAGAAAGGTCGAAACAAACTCAGAGGTCACAGTTTCGTTTAAAGTCCACACAGTTTATGTACAAATTGAAAAATAACATTAATTTCGGAAGTCGGTGGCAAAACACGAGAATTCAAAGACATCGACTTATTAAAGTTGTTTTTCACTTGGTAGTGTTTTTTCGGAAGTCGTTTTTTTTAGCTACGTTTTTATTTTTCACTTTGTTGCTGTGGTATAGGTAGGTGCAGGTAGTAGTATCCGAATTTGTGTGGGGCCCACACAAATTCGAATACTGCTATGTAAATAACAGTGACAAGAACTTATCATAATCATTCACATACTAAGTGGGAAAAAACACGTATTATTAAAGCTAACTCAAAAACTTCCTAAGCAAAGTTTATAAAATTTATATGGGACCCCTACCAAACAAAAAAAGAATCATCAAAATCAATTCATAATTGGCGGAGTAATCGCGTAACAAACATACAAAAAAACATACAGTCGACTTGGTAACTTCCTCCTTTTTAAAGTCGGTTAAAAATAGCTGTTCACGTCTGCCTCATCTTTGTATCATCTCATTAATAATTTGCTAGTATTGCTCAGACTCTACTCATTTGCTCTTGTCACTATTCATCTTTCGCCTTCGTCTTACAAATATCTGCTCAAGAGAATTCAAAATGGCGACCTTGACATAGTGAACTAGCCGAGAAAATGCCGCCACCATTACATTTGGGGCGAGAAATAATGATAATGATAATGGCCACTTTTATGTGTTATGTCGTAAAAGTCGATCTGAATACTTTTAGAACGAGAATGATGTATTTTGTAATATTACTCGTACAACCGACCATTATTACAGCTTTAGGCATTTTCAATGATTACAGCTGACTCATCAAAATAATGTGTTTTTCCTAAAGATTTCCGTGATTTATTTTATTCAGGGAAAGTTTTTTTTTATAGCTTAATTGTGGAAATGTTAGTTCGGGGAGCAATAAAAGAGTGGACTGTATTTTAGGCAACGGTTTACTGCCGTGTTTATTACAAATTATATAATTTTCCCGGATATACAATTAAAGATTAAATAATAGAGAGGAGACGGGTGACGCAGTGGAGTCCGAAGAAACGAGTAGTCGTTGGACCGAGCCGTGTAGCTGCCGCGCCGCGCCTCAGACCGGGCCCTCGGTGTTGTGTTGGGTTTATGCCCAACAAGAGATATCTGACGAGCCTGGGGCTTGTCATTTCAGACTGGACAAGCTATACTTATAATTCGTTCAGATTCGCGAAGACATATCGACACAAGGGACAAACCACGGTTTTTCGGGAGAGCCAAAAAACCTTTGTTTTTTTTTTTATCTGTCTATAACTTTTTACTGTCTGCTCCAATTTTGATTGTGTCTAGAGCAAATTGTCTTAGACTTTCCTCTTCTTTCATGCTTTAAACGAAAGATTTAGGAATGCTCAGTGGATTAAAATGTAGGATGTCCCTTACATCAAAAAAGATGTTTATCTTCTATTCGACATTTCAACTTTCACTGCCATCATACTCACTCATTCACTCATTCTTTCACACAATTCATATTCCATTTTTTCATCGGTCTTTCGGCTCTTGTACATTCATTCAATTACTTAATAAATGAGACTGTTGATTAAGTCTGAGATTTTTTTGAGATAAAAAAAATAAAAAAATTGTACTTTCGTTAAATTACTTAATAAATAAGACTGTTGATTAAGTCTGAGATTTTTTTAATTCATTTTTTATAATAATTATAAAGCCAATAAAATATAATTATTAAAAGCGCAGAGTTTGTAAGACTGTTAATTAAAAGAGACCATAAAGTCAATTTAATATAATTACTCTAATTAAACTATTTTACACTGATAACCGCAAGGTTTGCAAGACTGTTTTTTTTTTTTCTTTATTAATAAGAATTGATGTCCTTAGTAATTGATTACAATCTAGCCTAGTAGACTAATAAGTTATTTAATTCTAATTTAATATTTTACGCGATAGATTATGTTATAACTAAGAATAGTATCAATTTCGTAGCACTTTCTTAGGGTCTGATAATTGATAAAACACTTTGTTCATGTGTTATATGTATAGCACAGCATTGTTACTATTAATTATTAATGTACTATTTGCACACTACACTCACTACTATTACTATTAACACTACTATTTACAACTCAAATGGTTTAGTTCTCTTTAGCCGACACACTATGTCCGTGTTGTCTAGCAGCTGAATTGCCTCGACATTTACATGTCGGTGGAGTCTGTATTCGTGGGCTTCAGCAAATTTTTGAATGATGGTGGTGACGAGTTCCGAAGACAGTTAATTAAAACACTGTTACTCTTTAGAACTTTTAAAGTTAACACATCGTTTAATAAACTGTTAAGTGTGTTGAATTTATAGTAATTACGCAGACATAAAAGTCGAAAAAATTTTTTAACAATTGTTTTATTTTTGTATCCCTAAGCGTTTTAATTATCCTTATGTACCTACACAATTTATTGTAAAAGCAACGCCTTTTATGCTCCGACTTGTGCGTTTTATCTTAAGAAAGTCTTATCCGATTTGCGTGTTTTATTTTTTTCACCCGTACGAAGCCATACAAAGTAAGCAATATAGGGGTTTACAGGACGAAAAATCGATCTAGCTAGGTCTCATATCTGAGAAAATTCGTTTTCTTCGTATTTTCACCCGAGCTGAGCTCGGTCGCCCAAAGTTTAGAAAAAATATAACGAATAATGACATTACAATAATGACATGGCAGCATGGAATTAGTTAGTACCTACTATCATGGCAGTGTGGAATTAGTAAATACTATCATATACTATTAAATGAGCATTCTCTGTTTTCACTAGAGCAGAGTTCGGTCGCCCAGGTACTTACCTAATAAAATCTACTAGGTTGTAGTACATATTATTTAACGTAAGATAACATGCAACACAACATTGTAGTACCGTATAAATAAGGGTCAAGATCACCCCAACTCATTTCTGTTATTTTCTCCTCAAGTGTACTTTATTGGCCACTTCGCACATTTTCGAGAATTTATCACGTTAACACATTGCCTAGCAAAGCCACTACAGCTGTAAATCTCCTTTGTCCAGCAATACGAGGCACGAACACTGTGCAGAGTGGTGTTAGAAAGTTAGTAATAGAGTTATTAGCGACTTCTTTGAGACTGCAGTGAGTGGAAAGTAAACATTTTCTTGTTTAGCTCGTCTTTCTTGAAAACAAAGGCTTTTAATCAAGGCTCGTGTTGAAACTCATACGAGGGTTGAAGATTATCTTTCAACGTTTTGTTTTCAAAATATCTGGTTCTAAGAAGTGTGGGTGAGCTTGTTTTCTTTTGGTTGGCATGTTAGTGTTTTCGATGTTTCGGCAACCTCTTGGCAAAATATAAATACCTACCTAAATGTTTGTAAGAATTTTCTGTGAATTCAACACATTTAAAAAAAAAAAAAAAATTTGTTGTCTGAATAATATTTGGGTTGATCATTTCTATTTTGCTATCGCCAACCTCCATACTACGTTGAATACGCTGGTTCTTGTCTGATCACCGAAGTAAAGTAACATCGGGCGCGATCAGTCTTGGATGAGTAACCGCCTAGGAACACCGCGTGACGTTGACTTTATGCTTTTTTTTATAGATTCGCCATAATTTGCAATAGAATAGAGAGATCGACTACATGCTAAAGGTTATTTCGAAAACGACGTATTATGTAGGTATGTTAAACCATTCGATTCCCCTCTTGATTAAATGTTTTGGAATTTCAAGGTTGCAAAGCACCCCTCAGACGAGTGCAATAAAACTACTTCCAATTGAGACTCACTACTAACGGGGAAGTAATTTACTGATACAGTAATGGTTTGTTTACAATGCTCGTAAATAAGTACGCCGCGGGTTCTTGAACTGGAAGAGGACATTCACCAATCAGGTTAATTTATTTGATGAGAAATAAAAGTGAATATCAATCTGCCTAGACTTTTCCCAACTATGTTGGGGTCGGCTTCCAGTCTTACCGAATGCAGCAAAATACTGTACTTTACATGGAGCGACTGCCTCCACAACCCAGTAACTGGAGAGTACGATACTCCTTGGTAAGACTGGTTGTCTTTCGGGCTTCTGACGACTGTCAAAGATCCACGAATGACAGCCGGAACCAATAGCTTAACGTGCTTTCTGAGGCACACGGAGGAGTCTCGGTATGTTAAGATGGTCAGCAATCCACAGTCCAACCCTGGCAAGCGTAACTTAACCTGATGGATCGAACCGTGCGGCTGTTATTTTAAAGCAGGTAGAATTACCTCGCTTGTGATCGTGGTTCTGCCCAGGAGGAGTGGTAAAAAAAAAGATGAGGCAAAATCTCTCTATTAACTTACTGCAGATGAGCTGGCTGATGCTCAATTACCTCGGGCTATAATATTGTAGAGAGCGTTCTGACGGCAGACTCAGAGATTCTATCAACTCGTAAACGTACTTAATTTTGGGAGGCATCAGAACCCTAATTGCGTAATACAACACAATCACAATCTGTTTCGATTTGAAACAGATTGCTAATCCATTGCTTCATAAGTAAGTAAGTAAAAAAATCTGCTTAACAACGTAAGTAACGCAATGAATCAACTACATTCATTGCGTTACTTACGTTGTTGAAGACTGGACTGGACTAGAACTGTCAAAATAAAAAAAATGAGACATAATTGTTTACGAAAATAAGTTACGCAATTAGGGTACAGGTTTGCTTGATGCCTACAAAAACCTGTGTGCACTTGTCTAGTACTGAACATGAATAAACTGTTCATTCTTTCCACTACTGCTGGACTTAATAATACGTCGACTCTAAGACATAAAGTCACAAATACCCGGTGAAATAAATACCTATAAACGTACACCTAAGTACACCCTCATTTGAAAATCAGCAGACAGTTATAACAAAATTACTTGAAATTAAATCCAAAAGTTACCGCCGCTTAACCGGCGAAGTTTCAAACTATTCATTTTTACAATCAACGGTTTAGCCGGAAGCAATCATGTTGAATGGAACTTTCCTTCAGTGAGGTACGGTTTCAATAGTTACTGTACTTGATAGTTGCAATAACAGCTTGGGGAGTTTGAGCCGAGAGGATAAATTGAGTAAAGTTGAAAGCAGTTCTTCAACAGTTTATCGAGTTGTTTTATAAGAATACTTGTATTAAATGAAGATTTTCTTCAATAACGAAAAATCGTTTATGAAAGCTATTTTTATTTCGTTTGTCTGCCTGTCCTAGTTTTTTCAGTTGGAAATGAATTTCAATGAGGCAGTAAAAATAACTTGTGGGTTTATTGAACGAATATTGGTAAAATGTGATTTTTTCTTTGATTAAATTACCGATTTTGTTCTCCGAGTTGTACATACTATGTATGCAGGTTTTCTTTAATAGTTATCAACATAGTTCCTTAAAATATTTTTTTACTAGCATCTGCTCGCGTGTTTCGGCCCCCGACTACCGTTGCCAGACGTCCCGTGTTTCCCGGGACGTCCCGAATTCCAGGCGTAATTATAAACGTCCCGCCGGGACAGACTTAGTCCCGTATTTAAACCTTATTTGATTTATTATTAAGAAATCTAGCTCACTACGGTTGATTGAAATTGAGAAGTGGAAGAAAATCATGGAATGGTTTTCCAAGAATGAAATTGCTAATATTTTTCTAATTATATCGTTTATTTCAGTATCCCTAGTTCCAACTATTTTTTGGAAAGGACTTTTTCGCAGACAGTCTTGAAATGGACTAATATGCGCAACAAATGTCGGAGAAATAGAGAAATAGTTTGAGAAATAGTGAATTAATTATCAGTTTCAACTATGACCTATACATCAACAATAACTGCATTGAATTTTACAAATATGTTAAATCAAACAAAGATATATTGAAACTTACACGATCAAGCAATAAATAAGAACGTACCATACATGTTTTTATTTGTCCCGGGAGAAATTTGAAATCCCGTTTTTTAAATCAAAATTAAGCATTTGTCTACAGGCTGAAAATCAATCTGGCAACCCTACCTCCCGACTCACTGCGTCGCATCCCATCGCCCGCCAGCGCTATTACTTCGTTTTCCCTTATCGTTCTTTCTAACTTTTTTCTTTTTGCTCGACTCCTAAGGGTCATAGCGTAATGCTACATAGCCTATAACCTTACTCAAGAATTGGGCTGTCTAATACAAAAATAATTTTTCAAATCCGACTTGTAGTTCCTGATATTACACCCTACATACAAACAAACTAATATTATTATAATATTATTATATATTTAATATTATTAGTTACATCCTCGTCTTAATATTATTGGTTACATACGAGTTCCTTATTCCCCGGTCTCAACTAACCAACCGGATTGTGTACTATATTAAAAAGGACTTGTTGGAGTACATTATCAAAGCATGGACGGCTATTGTTGGAGACGGCATGGAATCTCGCCTCTCTTGATCGCTATATCGAACCTTCCCAGGGGTAATTACGACCGGCGAGCAGATTGATGATCACAGTATAATACGCTCAGTGCATGGGTTGATTCTGTGTCTGATCTATCGTTTTAATGGACGATCACCTTTCAAAACATCTACAGGAGATTTGACGACGATACGATACGGCAACATTCTAGGAATAGAAATCATTTCGACATTGAGTTGGTAACAAGACACAATCGTTTTTCTGCGAAGTAATTATTAATATGTTTTCGATTTATTTAAATAATTGGAATTAGCAATAAACTTATTTCTTAGAAATCGTATACGTACTACTTCTCAAAGCATTTATTTTAATTAAACTATTTCTTTTGAATTTATGTTTGCATCTAAAAGGTAAATGTATTTGCACTACTCCATGTAAAATACTAGTATTCAGCTGCATCCGGTTAGACTGGAAGCTGACCTCAACAAGGGTTACCATTGCAAAATTTGAAAAGTCCTGACAAAAAGCCTGACATTTGCAAAAAAGTCTTTGTCATTTATCTTTTTTAAAGAAAATCCCCTTAAATCGAAAAGTCCGGACAAATAAGAACGCCGGACATAGACCGGACGGGGGCCAAAAAGCCAGACTTGTCCAGACAAATCCGGACGGATGGTAACCCTAACCCCTACATAGTTGGGGAAAGGCTAGAAATACATTTTGCTGTTGTGCAGAATTAATCAATAATAAATTGTCAAGGAATTCGGCCATTTGGTCAGAAAGTAGAATTTGCGTTATAATAGGATGCATGGAAAAAGCAATGATAAAGAGCTTAGTTTTTGCAAACATTGTGAACATAATTTCTTTGTTTATAACCGAGAAGAGGGGGTTGGTGTGCATTGTTCCCTTTACTATAACAAATTGTAGCTACATAGTCACACTTTATCATAAATATTGTGCGCAATTTAACGAGAAGCAATCATCTCTATGCATATTTCTTGAAATAGAAGAAGACTCAACAATTTTAAAACAATTTAGCTTGAAAGAAGTTTAAAAACGTTTGTAAAATCAACTGTCTTTTAACGACAAACTCCAACTTCTGTTATGAAGTTTTATTGCCAAAAATTGTTCATAAAATATTTATCTACCTAGCGAAGCACTCCGGTATTTCTTGGGTTTTTTCTAGGAAATTTTTGCCCATTAGAAAATTCTGGCGTAACTTATTGTTTTATGATGACACCCATGATCTACAGGAAATGACACCCATCACAATACAGATTCAGAAAAAGATATTTCTTCCAAAAATGATTATGGTTTCCAACGATTTTCACTGCGATGGGATACTGTCGTTGAAGATAAATTCCATTTGCATTTTCTTTGGGTTTAATGTGTCCTGTTCCAGTATGTATAAGTTGGTGTTGTAGCGGCATTTACATCGCCATATACGAACTACGCATCAAAGACCTGACGTCACACAAAATCGTTTTTTTTTTAATCCTTTATTATAAAGAACTCCGTTCTTAATAATTAATTACAATCTAGTCTATAAGACTAATAAGCAATTTAAATCTAACTTAATTTTATACAAATGATGATTATTTTAAAACTTAGAATAGTGTCCTTTGTACTTTACGCAAGTCCGTTCCACTTTCTTAGAGTCTGATATGATGATATTATAAACACTTTGTTCATGTGTTATTATGTGTGTCACTGTCACTGTTATTTCTACACTTTTTACACTACACTAAATCAAAAGGTTTTGTTCGTTTTAGTCTTCGCACTATATTCGTTTGGTCTAACAGCTGAATCGCCTCGATGTTCACATGATGATGGAGTCGTTGTTCATGGGCTTCAGCATATTTTTGTATTATCTTGGTGACGGGTTCCATGTTCAGGTCACGATGGAGGTCGTCATTTCTTATATACCAGGGAGCATTAACTATACTCCTGAGTACTTTGTTCTGGAATGTTTGGATGATTTTGATGTTGGTTGGTTTAGTACATCCCCACAGTTGGATGCCATATGTCCATATTGGCATAAGAACATGCTTATATAATAATATTTTGTTGTGTATTGATAGACACGAATCCCGTCCAATCAACCAATACATGTTTTTAAAGCGCATGTCTAGTTCCTGCCTTTTCTTTTTGACGTGCGCTTTCCAGCGCAGTTTCGCGTCAAGCGTTATGCCAAGGTATTTGGCTGTATTTGCGTATGGCACTCGTTGACCATTTATGAAGACTGGGTGGTAGTCACAATTTCTGTTGGTGAAATCAATATGAAGCGACTTTGATTCATTCAATTTGATTCTCCATTTTTGTGCCCAATCATGAACTTTATTTAGAGCGATTTGCACCTTTTCGATTGCTTCCGTATGGCATGATCCTGTCGCCATGATGGCAGTGTCGTCCGCAAAGGTTGCAATTGTATTATTTTCGAGCTCTGGTATATCATACGTGTACAGCAAATAGAGCACTGGTCCCAGCACACTACCTTGGGGCACACCAGCTTTAATTATCTTTAGCTCGGAAAAAGCATCCTCGTGCCTTACTCTAAACATTCTATTTGTAATGTATGATTGCAAGATATCGGCAAAATCATTAGGCAGCATTAGTCTTAGCTTGCACATCAAACCCTCATGCCAAACTCTATCAAAAGCTTGTGCCACGTCTAAGAATACGGTGGAGCAAACTTTTTTATCTTCAAGCGTTCTCTCGATGATGTTGGTAATTCTATGTACTTGGTCTATCGTAGAATGTTTCTCTCTAAAACCAAACTGGTGGTCAGGGATCAAATTATTCTCGCTTATAATCGGTTTTAGGCGTTTTAGAAATATTTTTTCAAACAGCTTTGATAGTATCGGCAACAGGGATATGGGCCTGTATTATACTTACACACAGTACATGCTACGCATTCCACGTCATATTACAATATGATTTAACATTTTCACTTCTTATTTTCGTGTGGTTAGTGACTAACCTGGTATCAGAGTTTTAAATCCGTCCATGGGCCTCTGACTTGGCTTCACATACTGTCGAGAAATATCTCTCAGGGATGCTGGTTTCCTCATGATGTTTTCCTTTACCGTTTTTGAAGCAAGTGATATTTATTATACAATACACACATGGATCCGAAAAGTCAGAAGTGCGTGCCTTGGGTTCGAACTCGTGACCTTATTACTTGGCAGTCTGACGGTCACACCACTAGGCTATCACTGCTGCAACTTCACTTAATCAATAATCTTATCTTTATCTTCAATAAAATGTTGGTGTTATTTACATAATAGAACAATTCTTGTTCATTATACTTCTTCATTGCACCGAAAGATTATAAGCATTACTTACGAGCAATTTGAGCGAAAGCGACCGTTTTTCGATTAGTAGAAATAAAATGAACTACAATTCTTTAATAAAACGGTTTATTTAGTAACAGAACGTGCTCTCTCGCCTTCTCGACATCGACAAAGCTTGGATATTTACAGCTTAGCACTAGTACCATAGCACATAATCTCCGAAAGCGTACCCTGCGACACGCATCTCCTATTTGCAGTAAACAATAACGTCACACTTCAATCTAGGCTCTCGTCATGAGCAGTCAATAGACTATAATGAAATTCCCAGCTACGTCAGGTATCACAGATTGCGTCCAATATGCCCTGTAGGGATGCACGAAGCACACACGAATACCACAACACGACCAAAACCGAAAGACCTCTTATTTCACACTTCATTGCTCCGCAGAATAGATAGTTTACTTCGCTCGAGGGGGCCGTGGCAGGTCTACCGTTCCTGGTCGAGTATCATAGATGTATTTCATGCAATTTCTTGCGCCTGGAGGCAACGAAATGACATGCGGGTTGCTTCGTGTTATATCGATGCCAATAATGTAGCCCCCTAAGCGGGATCGTCGAATGAATATAAAGAGGCGAATGAAGTAATAACACAAGTCGGATTTTGTGGAAAAAAGTTGAGTCAGCACGTCAAGTAAGAGATTTATTATATTACGTGCTTACTGTGCTATTTAGAGGTACGAATTGATGTTTTATTTGTCTATATCCGTCTGAGTGTGTCCGTGCCTCGGAAAGCACGTTAAGCCGTCATGAATCATTGACAGTCGTTACGGGTCGTCAGAAGCCCGAAAGTCTGACAGCCAGTCTTATCAAGGGGTATGTGTTACCTAGTAATTAGATTGTGAAGGTCAGATAGGCAGTCGCTTCATGTAAAATACTGATATTCTGATGCATTCTTTGACTGGAAGCCGACTAAGCAGGCTAAGCAGATTGTTGATCCGTCTGTGCTATAAAAGTAAAGAATTAGCAACTATAGTAGCTTCAATCAAGAATACACCAAAACAACGGATAAAAATAGTGCTCTATAACAAAACTTTTCTCGATTCCATTTGCACGAACACACGAGGGTTCAAAAAAGTAGGTTGAAAAATTTTCCACCACTATAAATTTGCGTTCTTTTCAAACTAAAATAATTCTCTTTTTGGGCTACCCACATAAGTTTTCACCGCTGGGCGAGTGATCACGTCGCAAAAAAACTTTTTAAAGTACCGTAAAAAGTTTCAGAGACTCAATCCTCTGCGGGCTACCAAAACAAACACAAACTTTAGAATTAAAGGACATGTCTGGTGTGCTAAAACCTCGGCTTATTTGCACTGGACATCTCCTTTTTTATTTATTTGTAGCCAACTTTTGCCTACGACTTTGTGGGGTGAACTTGGAGCAAAACAGCTTACATGCCTCGTCATGCATGTATGTGAATGCGGGGAAAAGTTGGTAACGATTTTCAGCGTCTTGATAAATAAAACATAAATAGTAATGGCCTGGAGTCTGGATTTGTGCCCGGTTGATGACAATAAGCTCGCCCCCTATTACATGGCAATCCTACTTAATAAAATGTTATTATATATATTATATTATAATTATAATGTATTTATAATATATTTTATATAAAATATAATAATATTATTAATGTGAAAGTTTGTGAGGATGGATGAATGTTTCTTACTCTTTAAAAAACCACAAAATGGATTAGGTTGAAATATTATAACATGGATTAACACAGGAAATTTTTTATCCCGATATTCATACGGCATCGAGACCTATGCGGGTGAAACCGTAGGGCGCTAATAGTTAAACATGACTAGCGAAATGTGGGTGTTCTATAGTAACACCTCTGCCTAATCCTTCGGGGAATATAGGAGTGATGTTATGTATGTATGTATGTAGTAGTCCCAGCAGTGGGAGAGAATAGAAAACAAAAGTACATTTTGTAATGTAAGTAACATTATAAAATGAAAGAAAGAAAAATAGGTTTATTTATCACAGAGACACGTGCATACATAAAAGTTTTCGTTTACTCTTGTAAACGAAAACAACAAAAAGTACATAGTAAATCACGAGCGTAAAACAGAAATTAGTCGGCAGCTGCACGACATGACTGTGACAAGAAGGCTTCCACTCAGCATGATGCAGTGCTATGGGGAACCCACAGCACAGCGATGATTTTAAGTGGTCACCCGAAACAAAAAAAAAAATGATGTACAGAAATCAAGTCGGGTACAGTGATTTGTTTATTACGTAGGTAGGTAGCAAAATAAAATAAACAGTGCTTAGAATAAAAGACAAATACACAACGAGATATAAGAATAAATATTATTAAAAATTATAAAAAAATTATGCCCAGGCATCACTGTGCACAAATAATATAGATGTCTAACTATAACACATTATTACAACACATGATTATTTATATGGCACAGGTAAGAATCGGCCCAAAGAAAAGATGGAGTGTGTGAAAGAAAATGAATTCTTAGACGACAGCGGTAAGTAAAATTGTAAGTGTAAGTAAAATTGTAGATATGTGTAAGTGGTAAGTAAAATTGTAGATATGAATGAAAATTGGGATAAGAGCGGTGCTTTTACTTTATGACTCATTTTCATTAGTCGATAAACAACGTGCGGGAACTCCCCGCAGGCGGGGTAATGAATAATAAAAGTCATAAGTCGATAACGTGGTCGGTACACCGTCTGCAGGAAAGCCCCGTAGCGGACGTAGTGACCAATGCAACTCATCGGTCAGTAAAAAAACGTACGGAGACTCCTGAGCCTTCGAAGCAACTGTCAAACGTGCGAGGCAGGTTCTCCGTTTACAGCAATCGTTACCTATCGACTAATGAAAACGGTTGGTCCCCGAATACGGGCTCTATGGCATGCTTTACAGAAATCTCCCGCACACCGCATACGAGCCCTATCAACCAAAAAAAATTAGCCTGTAGCCTCTAAAGTCCTTTAAAATGATACGGCAGTTTTTAATTTTAACTTTAGTCCATACATTAGATTTGTTTCGTACTTAATGGAGTAGTTTACACTAAAAATCAGTCTTCAGCCTTTTCCCAACTATATTGCGGTCGGCTTCCGGTCTAACCGTATGCAGCCGAATTTACGAGTCATTTACGTTAATCGTGCTAAAATGCTTCATAATTAGCCTCTAATGCTCATCTATACATAGTATAACACAGACAGTCACTCGAAAGGTCGTTTCTCATGTTTGGCTGTATTACAACTTAATTGTTTTAAATTGCACAATCGATTTTGATGCGGTTTTCACCATCATTTAGAAAAAAAAAAATCCGGAAGGTTTGCATGTAATACACCTTATATTTTTTTTTTATAAAATATAATATAAAAAATTACAACACCGAAATCACCATATTGACCACCAAATTATATGATTTAAGTATTACATGTCAACATGTAATACTTAAATCATATCATTTCACGCCCACAATATTCGCGGCGCAAACTTTTCCACACAAGTCTTGCAAATATCAAAAAACACTGTAAACGTGCTCTAGGAGGTTATTGCTCTAACTTTCAATCCCTCGCGACGTGATGAGACTATGATCTTTGTTTTATTTGATCGTTTAGTTCTGAATAGCTATTGAAAGGCCGTGAATCCGAACCGATAGAAAAACTAAACGCATTACTCGTAGTAACTAGAAAAAAATCTAGGCTACTTTGTGAATAATGTATCTGGAATAATCTTTGATAACATAAACCACGCCCACGTATTCTGCAAAGTGATAGACAGATGTGTACTGTAGAGACTTTGTACCTGCCATGGTATTTTCATGATACGAACGAAACTTTTCTAAATATTTAATTTATAATGAGAACAAGAAAAGTTTTGATAGTCAGCCCTCCGAGCTGACAAGCGCATGTCATGATAATATAAAATATAATATTGTAAAAACTAAAAGTACATACTTATTTAGAAGTATTCGAGTTATCACAAATAATTCATTATTATCCCTTCTATTTATTCTGGTACCGACAGCGTTCCGCTGAGCGTTGACAGTGTCTACATTTCACCAGTAAAGTTAGTCTCATTGCCGTCAACCATGCACCAATCTATATCTGGGAAGCCGATTCCCGGCCATCGTAGGCGCGTGCTTGCGGTCGGTGAGCAATGGGTAGCTCACCGTCCGATAAGGACAAGGCCTGGGTCGACGGCGCGTTGTGCTCCACGCGCGCCTCAAAGACATGTCAGCAGAACTGACGGGGTCCGCTAGGGCCGATGCCTGCCGGGGTCGCGGAAAAGTCCGAAAGGGATACCGTGGCCTATGGCAACATACAGGTAACTGAAGGAACACGGGTGGGTTTTAGTCAGTAAGAGTCTGACACGCCCTCCCGGTCCGCGGGAGAAGTTATTTGATAATTTCCCACCCAAAAAGAAAAGGCCGATACTGAGAATTGAAATCCCTATTAAAAAGCCCAACAACACTTTACCCTGTCTGGGAATTGAACACAAAGCCGTGCTCAGCAGTTCACAACTAGACCCGGATGAATATAATTTTACAAAACAAGAATTCTGATTAATTACTTTGTAGAAGGTTGGGTCAAAGGTTGCAGTGTTATAAATTAATTGTATTTCAAACTATTTTATCCGAACAAAATAACGCTTGGAAGATCCAATCAGCTGTGGATTTCAATAGATTGCGGAAGAGAAATCAAATCTTATTTATAAGAGGTCAACTTACGGTCAAAATAAATAAAGACTACACAAATTACGGAAAGATTGCATGCGATAACATGCTAGAGCGTTTTTATGAAGATTTCATGCAAGCATCTTGCTTGTGGAAGCATAAACCGAACCGTTTGTTGTCCGGATTGGCTTAAAATTTGAACAAATTGGCTTAAGATTTAACAGAATTAACCAACTTTGAGGGAATAACTAGCAAGAATAGAATGGAAATCATTACTTGCTTATAATGTAATTGCTTGTATAGATAAGATATAACTTAGACTATGAGGAAGTGATCATTTTGTATTTATCTGTGGGGGCTTGTAATTAGCAATTTAGTTATATATGACCACGACGGGGAATACCTCCTGTGCCATTTCTGGCTAGTCTCCGGTATAATTCTTCGTTGATGGTAGATATAGGTAATTGGTTTGCAAACACACACAACAGTTAACTCAAACTCAAAGCATTTATTTCAATTAAAACATTTACATTCAATTTTGAATTATCACTTATTAAGGAGTCAGTTTGAGTCAATTGGTGAAGCTAATCGCCCATTCCAAAACGAAGTAAGTTCATGATGGAGAAGAACGGGCAAGAAACTCCATGGACACTTTTTTAAATCAAAACATTATGTTACAGACATTATTTATTTTACAATTACCCTCGCACGCCATAGTGTGTACGAACCTTTTTCTAAAGTGGGCGGACATACCGCGTATTCCAATACAAAATCTTATTACTTAGTTTGTTCAATAAAACTTACAAACAGTGCTAAAATGCTTATCAGTTAATTCTTTTATAATTAACACACATAACAGCATGCCTTGTGGCCCCGAAGGGTTGGGCAGAGGTGTCTCTGTATGTAGCAGGTTCATCCACATTTCGCCAGTTATGTTTTAAGTCCCATGTATATAATAGGGGGCGAGCCTATTGCCATCAACCGGGCACAACCAGACTCCAGGCTGCTACTGAGAAATTTCAGACAGAAAAACCCAATAACACTTTGCCCGACTTGGGAATCGAACCCAGGACCTCATGCTCAGCAGTAGCGCTTGCGACCACTAGACCAACGAGGCAGTCTTTTATAATTAAGTTTATAAATAACAATGCTAATATTCTCAAATACTAAGGTTATTCAGAATTAGATTAAATTAGAAGTTTCATTACTTTCTACCACTTCACTATTACTGTTTTGACAACACTTCCTGTGATTCAAGGAATTTAATCAAACAACAGGTATTCTGTAGTAAATTGCAGCGTAAAAATTAAATAATCTTATTACTTTATAGTTTGTTTTCTATTAATGAAACTTATTTAGTTTTCGTATTAAATTATTACATTCAGTTATTGATTATATATATTGATATTTACAATCCATGCCATTTTCGTCACATAAGGTAGCGCTGTATCATAAACAAATTTACTATGTCGAATACCCACTTGTTAATATGACTAAAAACCCAAATATCAAAAATAAATATTGTTTTAATTTTAACTTTAGTTTTAGCTCCAACATTGAAATTAGTTTAATAGTTACTGTTCCAGCAACACACTGAGTTTAATTTCACAAACTGGGCAATAGATGGCATATTATGATCTCAAAAGAATCGATAATAATGATTGGCAAATAGTTGTAACAGTATTATTATAGAGGGCAGGGTCAACGACTTTATGGTGAATAACAATTATAATAAATAGTTACGCATAAGATTATGTTATAATCTTTACAGGTAGACGCTTTCGTGGCTCTGTCGGAAATAAAAAAATATAAAAAAGTCATTAGGAATACTAACGCAGATGTTGGCTCAGTTACGTATGTATTACCTTCACGATAATTGAATTTATAGATGCTCAGATTTTTTTCTGCATCCCAATTGCAAAACACACAATCAATATCCAAAGGATTTTGAAGGAAGTTCATTAACTGTTCACATTGCTTCTTATTATTTTTGAATAATTCGTCCGCTCAATAACATAGAGCAGTGGTGGTCCAGTGGTAAAGGCCCCGACTTACGAGTTGTAGGTCGTGGGTTCGAGCCCAAGCAGGCGCCTTACTTTGTGTGAATAATTTTCATCACCACTGCTCTCAAAATGGTGAAGGAAAACATCGTGAGGTTACTGGCTTGTCCTAGAACTAAAAATCCGAAGAAATTTTACATCTACCAACTTGCACTGGGCCCGCGTGGCGGTCCACTCTCTCTAACAGAGAGAAGGCCTGTGTCCCAGCAGTGGGAACATTATAATATGTATCTATTCTATTGTAACATGCAATACTTTCCAGTTTCAGGCAACAGCCTCATTTCATTTCCAACTAAAGTATTTTGTTTACAAAACAAAACTGCAACAGCGCCAAAAACCGTACCGTAACAAAAAAACGGTAGATACATAAATAACGGTGTTTTGCAGCACATGTTTACAACGGGAGTTCCTATGGGCGCCATAACTTTACATTAACCGACACCGTCGACTGTTCCTGCGATAAATATACATAACATTTATATGGGGACTTTATCTTTATGTGTAAATAGAATTTCATTTTCTCACTATTACTAGGAAAGGAACGGTTATGATAATGTTGATCGTACACGTAGATAAAACATGTATCGAGTATGAGGTAATGTTTCGTAGCTTTTCGTGTGTTTATGAATGAAGGTAGTTTGGTTATTGTTAGGATTTTTTTATGCTTTAAAGTTAGTTTGAACTCTTGAGTTAGGTACTTATGATATTCTTGTGGATCTATGTATGTATACAGGGTGGCCCAAAAGTCGTGGATCAAACGCAACTAGGGGTTAGATGGGGTCATCAGCTGCAAAAAGTTGTTCTACGGGAGGTCCTAAAGGTCAACCCCTGCAGAGTTATAATTTATTTTGTGTTTTTATGAGAAAATTGACTTTTTTAAACTAATTCTTATTAAAATTCGAAAAAATCTACATCCTGTATCTTTTTTATAATTTTCACTAGATTGATACTGATGAGTCCTTGCGTTAGACATGCCATTTATGGTTGTTTATTGGGTGTGTTGAAGATAATATTAAGTTTTACGATTATTATTTTTTCTCAAATCGTAACTTTTTATTTACTTCGGACCCCACTGTGAAAAAAAAAATACTCAACCGAAAAGTGACCCTGTATTACAAATTTTGGCGCATTTAATAGGGATTCTGAAAAGGTATTACACATGGCCATGAGTGGCTCTAATATCTTTCTAGGATGAAAAAACAAAACAACGATTGGAAAGAATTTACGCCGTCCATTAAGAGTTTCAAGAAGTATTTCGTAATACTCTTAACCCAGGTAAATCCGGAAAAATGATGAGCCGTATCTACTTATTACTTTTTATTAAAGTTGTTGATTTTCCTCCTAAAATCTACTCATCATAACAACAGATCACTGGGTTTGGTACACATTGATAACCCTACACCCAACCATTTTGCTGTAAATTTTCCTCAATTACGTTACAATTTACAGGGGGCGATAAGCAGCTGGTACTCGAACAAGATATAAAAAATAAATAAGATTTAAAAAATAGAAAAAAAAATCGAAGAGTTAATATCTATGTTTTTGGAGATACAAATAAAGAAAGAAAATATAAATAGGTTTATTTGTCACAGAAAATACATATAAAAAGATAAGATAACTCGAATAATAAAGAAGAAAATCACGAGCGCAGTACAGAAACAGTCGGCAACAGCACGTCGTGACTGTGACAAGAAGTCTTCCAAGATTTGTAGAGATTAAACAAATAGGTAATAAAATAAAATAAACAGTACTTAGAATATAATGCAATTAGAACCAACCTTCTTCTTTTCGTGTGGTTAGTGACTAACCTGGTGTCAGAGTTTGAAAGCCGCCCTCTGAGTTGACTTCACATGCCATCGAGACATTTCTACTAGAACCAATAAAATGAATAAATACAATAAAATAACATAAAAAGTATAATAATATCTGCTTGCATCACTGTGCATAAATATGTATGTATCTACTACACAAGATTCAAACGAACTTTTTGACATCATATTACTTTCTGCTAAAGATGTCAAATAGCTAACTCTGTTTTTGATATAGTTTTCCAGGAATGTTAGCATTATGCATAAGCATAATCAGCCTATAATGTTCCCACTGCTGGGACACAGGCCTCTCTTCGAGAGGGAGTGGTCTGTAATCTACCATGCAAGTCCATTGCGGGTTGGTAGATGTCATCAGATATCTTCGTTTTTTTGTTCTAGGACATGCCGGTTTCCTCGCAATGTGTGCAAACAGTAGTGGCTTTGTGGTAACAGTCCGGACCCACGACTTGTAGGTCACGGGTTCCATATATTAAAAATATCGAGATCCCTCTGTGCCTCGGAAAGCATGTTAAGCCGTTTGTCCTGGCTGTCATTCATAGATCTTTGATAGTCGTTACGGGTAGACAGAAGCCCAAATATCTGACCACCAGTCTTACCAAGGGGTATCGTGTTACCTAGCAACTAGGTTGTGGAGGTCCGATAGGCAGGCGCTCTATGTAAAACACTGGTACTCAGTTGCGCTTAGACTGGAAGCTGACCCCGATACGGACCCGATTTACAATTAAATGAAAGAAAATTTAAAACTCATATGAAAAATACACTTTGTAAACAAGCATTATTACAAATTACAGGATTATATCCAAGATAAGAATGCAAGAGAATAAAGATGCTAGAGTCTAGACAAAATCGAACTGGTTGCTAATTTAATTGCACATTTTGTTATTTTTTATTATTGATTTTACATTCTGTGATTACTTGAACTCACACACTGACTTATTAGTATGAATTGTTAAAATTTTAGGAATATCGTTTATATACTTTTACAATGTTTGGAAATATGTGAGCACCACACCACCACATATCAAATAATTAATTTATGTGTCATTGCTTCTTTTTTTATTCCTTTTACCTATTGTGGTATTGTATTGTGGATCATGTATCAGGTGCATTGTCTTCACATATAATTAATGACATGTACCTATACAAAATATTGTAAATTTTGACGTACAAAAGTACCTTTTATGTGCCTAATTGAAATAAATTATTTTACTTTGACTTTGACCCCAACATGGTTGAGAAAAGGCTAGGCAGATTGATTGACTTACATAAGTACAATATTGGCTCAGGCGTCACAATTCATTAAAACCTTCATTATGACCGTTTATCAAAATGTTCGCAAAAATATTCTCCTTAATATGTATTATTGTGGGCAAAAGACCTGAAATTGTTTACTTTTTAACTGACTTCCAAAAAGGAGGTTATATATTCGTAGCGTGTTTGTTTATTTTATTTTTTTGTTTTATGTCCACCAATTTCTCCGTCAATTATTGACTGATTTTGAAAATTCTTCTTTTGTTTGAAAGGGTATGCTTTCAAGGTGTTCCCATATAAATTTTATTAACTTTGCTTAGATGGTTTTTGAGTTAGGTTCAATAATACGTTTTTTTTTTTTCCCTCTTAGGATATGGATGATATGATAAGTTTCTGTCACTGTTATTTACATAGCAGGTAGTAGTATTCAGGCACGCCACAATTGCGGCGATAAGTTCCCTCTTTGAGAAGTGGCTAGAGAAGCGCTACGGCGTCCTCACCTTCCGCCTGACGCAGGTCCTCACCGGACACGACTGTTTCGGGAGGTTTCTGTTCCGGATAAGGCGGGAGGAAACGCCCGGGTGTCACCATTGTGTGGATCGCCCGGAGGTGACGCATACGGTGGAGGTCTGCCTGGCTTGGGTGGAGCATCGCCGTGTTCAGGCCATGGCACGGAGTGGGAGGAAATGGGAGGCCGTCACCTCCTTCTGCGAAGCAGTAATGCTCGCGAAGGAGGCGGAACGCGTGAGGGAGAGGCAAATTTCGCACCCTCACGCCCCTAACCGCCTCAAGAGGAGACGCCCTGGGCGAGGCAGGCAGTAATTGCAGCCGATTTCCCGCCACCGTAGGCGCGGGTTTGCGGAAGGTAAGCAATGGGTAGCTCGCCGTTCGATAAGGACCAGGCCCGGGTCGATGATGCGTTGTGTTCCACGCGCGCCTCAAAGAGATGTCAGCAGAATTGACGGGGTCCGCTAGGGCCAATGCCTACCGAGGTTGTGAAGAAGTCTGAAAAGGAGATCATGGCCCCCAGCATCATAGCAACTGAAGGAACACGAGTGGGTTTTAATCAGAAAATCTGACACGCCCTCCCGCTCCGCCCAGGGCGGGAGAAGTTATTTGATAATTTCCTACCCAAAATAAAGGTAGTGGTATTCGATTTTTTTTTTTGGGTAGATACCACAACTAAAAACTGAAAAATAAAAACTTAAAAAAAAACCGACTTCCAAAAAAAGCACTACAAAGTGAAAAAATAACTTTAATTTCGGAAGTCGGTGGTAAAAAGTTATTTTTCGCTTTGTTGTGTTTTTTTTTGGAAGTCGGTTTTTTTTGTTATTAATTATTATTAGCTTATTTTATTATTGAGTCACATTATAACAATGTGTTCGTATAATAGCTTAGTATTGATTAAAAATATCAACAATTATAATCATGAAGTTTTTCGGGCTTAGTATATCCTAATTGATAGCGCAATGAAGACAATAATTATATAAGTTACAATTATCTTTTATAAAAAAATACCATTCTTTTCCTGACCCACTGAGTCTACGAGAAAATCGATGAACATTGCGAAGTGTAAGGTATTTATGCTCGTAACTATAAAGCTCAAACCCCAGTTCAATCTCTGAGCTAGAAGCCTTCATAGCTCAAAGCACTTCCCACCTGCTCCAATTATTCAGAACCTTGAATCAGACACACCTTGCTTTTAACTGATTATCCGCACTAGTAAATGCCTTCATACACCCTATCAACTCGACACCAGGTTACACCTTGTCAAGTACAACTTTCAGGTTAACGTCGGCTCGACAAGTTGGTCGACTTGGCGTTTACCAGTCGACAACGCGTTGTCCACTACTGGACCTACCATATCTTGTTATCACAACAACGCGGCAACGAGGCGCTTAGTTATCAACGCGGGATAAACAAATGGAATGCGGGCCGTAACTGTTGGTCTAAATTGTTCGATGCGTCGGCAACGCATGGTGACCGCATAATCCACCAATTCTATATATTTTTTTTTTAAATTCTACTGCATGCCCGAAACGATATAGACACACACACATTCCAATGCTTTACTTAGAGTCGAGTTAGTGCCGAAGATACTTCAACCCACCTTAACCTTTAACCTACTTCATAAAAAATAGGTACCTACCTTCAAGTTGGTCGATTTAGTTTAGCAAGATTAACGATCACAAAAATACTTCCAAGAAAAATAACGTTAATTTTTTGGAAGGTAAAAAATCTGAAGTACCTTTAAATTGTCTCCTAGGAGACTAACATCTGAAATTGACCTCATTTAGCACATTTTAGTGCAGCAAAAAGTTTTTTCTTGACTAATCAGACACCTCAATCAAGCTTGGCTTATGTCAGTCCATTGGAAGAATTAATCGACGTTTTTCTGAGGTACCCGCAGGCATTTCTTTATTTATTTATTCCTTGCTACGGTTTTTAAGGTTTATTCTACATTAATTATCGGTACCTAGTCAGAATCTAGCCTAAACTGAAGAACATTAATATCAAGAAGACAGTATTTATTTTAACAGCATAACCTTCTTTTGTTTTTACTTCTTTTAAAGCATCGTTTTCTATGAAATTGTCCTCAAAAACAATACACAGCCACCCGCTACCCATATTTTGTCATATCCGGCCTCGCCTTGGATAGCTCTGTGCGGCTGTTGCATTTCACCGTTTTGCCTCCGGCTTTGCTTCCTTCCGTTCAGCCTTCATTCATTCGGTCCCTGTGCCGATTTTCCGTCCGTTTTATTTCGCCATTATTTTTTTTAGCCTAGTTTCATCGATCTATCTTCAGCTGTCGGGTCTATATTTTGGGACTACAATAATGATGAAGGCCTAGGATGTTCTTAGAGTTTATAAGAAAAACGTTGAGCCTGTAATGTTTGTTTGACACGCAATCGCTCAATTCTTTTGCTATTATCTTTTTGGCATATGTAGGCTTAGACATAAAGGTTTTTTGCTTCACTTGATAAGTAGGTAACATATAACTAGGGTATACAAAATAGACTTAGCAATTTTATTCTCCTTGTATTTTTCCAACGACGCTACAATTTGAATCATAACCATTTACGCCCTCGGAAACATTTCAATAAATTATTAACGGCCTCTTCCCTTTCACAAAATACAAAACTTTTAGTATAAATGATAATTATACATTATTTTGGACTAAATAAAATTCATTGGCAAAACTTGGAATTCCTGATAGCAAGCCGCCCTGACCACGTACGCTAAAATTAATGGGTTTCCATTAACCGAGCTCTATACCCATTGTCCATTCTATATTAACTAGGAACACTCAATAAAGTATGGCCAATATTATTTATAATATTATTAAAAATACCCTGGAAGCAATGAAGTAGATTAGCCGATATACCTACATAAATATTATACTTCACTAGTTGTTCCCGCGAATTCGTTTGCATGCAATTTTAATAAAAAATCATAAATGCTTTAGTTCTAGAGATTTCGTTGTTAGTTAGTCACTCAAGGGTGTGTGTGGATTTTGCCATAGATGTATTATTTAGATATGTTATTTGCACTTATTTATAAAATACCTATAAAAGAAGATTGCGGATTAGATCTGTTAACGTTGGTCTATTAAAAATTGTCCTACACTTTTTAAACAGGAGTAATTATAGTTAATTGATTCAGGCGTGACCTTGCGGAAGTCCATTATAAAATACAATACTCAAACTCAAACTCAAAGCATTTATTTCAATTAAACCATTTACAGGCACTTTTGAATTGTCAAAGAGTCGGTCAGTTAGTCAGAAAGTTGAAGCTAATTGCCCATTCCAAAACGTAGATCTCTATGGAGAAGAACGGGCAAGAAACTCCAAGGACACTCTTTTAAATATAGATATTACAAAATCCTGGGTACATCATTCTTGTTGCTTCTATATGTGAGAACAATGTACAAAAAATAATCAAAAGCAATTGAAAATATAAGATTTAAAAAAGAGTCAAAGAGTCTTAAAAAAACCCTGAAAGAAATCTTATCTTTTAAGACTCTTTAGAAATAGCTAAGCGGAACAGGTTACTAAATATATCCACTTCTATTGTATTTTAAGAGTAATTATTCTCATTTTGCTCGTTTCAAAATGTACGAAAAACGGAGTCACCCCAAAAATGTTTAGGTACCTACCCAGTATTACGTAAACCACAGTCAATAATCTGGAGTTCTCGCTTTTTGTCTAGACCATTACGTAAACCACAGTCACTATTCTGGACTTTTTGTTAAGATCAGCAAGCATACCAAAACTATTTAGGTTTTTTTTTTACATATTTAGACGTGCCATAGACTACGTGTATACACCCCTGTCTAACCCTTCGTGGTACATAGATATAATATTATGTATGTATGTATCAAAACTATTTTTGTTTGAGTCTTACCTTCTTAACTACTTATACTACCTTAAAATATCCCAAACTCAAACATTACTACAATTTGAACTAAACTAACATCAAGAACAAAAGATTTTACTAAATCAACAGTGACGTCAGCAAATTGGCTGCCTCCTCACATACGAGAAATTCCAATCTTAGCACGTTAAGGATTACTTTACTTTGCTCATCATTTGCTTTGGCAGTAACTACTAATTAACGCTTAAGATATTTATTGGCAGACAATATTATACCTAATGTTTGATGAATACGCTTATAGTCATTTGCCGGCTTATTCAAACCTGGAAGTGCTTCTTATTAATCTTTAAAAAAAAACCGGCCCAGTGCGTGTTGGGTCACGCACAATGAAGGGTTCCGTAGTTGGGATGAATTCATCTCGAGAATAAACTTAACATTGTAGTTGAAAAACATGTTCTCCCATACATAACAACTGTAAATGTAAGTTTTTACACACAATATTGAGAAATTTACCATGGTATTTTAAGACCATGGACTTCTTATAGGTTTTCCTGTAATCTATGAGTCAATAACCATTCTCTGTATTTTATTTTAATTTTAGGCTCAGTTGTTTCAGAGGTAAATGGGAATGGTCAATTTTCATATATTTTCTTAAATATCTATTAAAGCATTTATTTTTAAAATAGTTTTTTTTAATTATTTGAGATCCTCTCAATAAGCCCTTTCATTTAGTATATCACCCGGTACGGTTTGCATAACTTTTTTGTGACCCAAAATTGACCCACAATTCAAAATTCATTTATTTACGTTACATGTCCGTGTTTGGGTCATAAAAATACATATGTGTACCAAATTTCAACTTAATCGGTCCATTAGATTTGGAGCAAATTGACTGTGATAGACGGACAGACAGACAGACACACGACGAGTGATCTTATAAGGGTTCCGTTTTTCCTTTTGATGTACGGAACCCTAAAAAGGTTTAAAAAAGCAAGAAGAAATAAGTTTGAAATTTTTCTAACTTTTTCTCTAACTAGCCTATTGTAACATAGAGGTCCAAAAAAGGAAGCCACGTTTAGCACAAATTAATGAAAAAAAAAGGTTTTTCATGTATTTTTTTTTTAAGTTTAACTTTTACAAAATTCCGTTCTCATTTTCAGTCCCAAATGAAGGACTATTCATGTATAATTTTTTTATCCCGAGTTCCATATCCACCGAGATGAGCTCTTGGTACATCGCTTCGTCAACTATGCGTCGCCCGCAGATTATCACTATGCGGATGAATGGGACTAATTTACCAAGTCCCCTTTAACGAGGCAGATTTTAATTCCGGCTTCTATTTTTGTCTTGGTGCAATTTTGTCTCTTCGTGAATATACAGATTTATGTTTTCTGTGAGTATACTCATTATGTTTTTGGTCTAGAAAATGTATACTGTATCAAGGTACATGATGAGGTTTCGAGTAACTGTGTAAAAGGAATCATTAAATGGATTTTGGTGAAAATAAAAATACTTACCAACCGTTTCCTGCTAACGGAAGTTAGCAGAGCATATTTTCATTCAACTTTTTCAGGCAAAAAGCCAGAACTATTTTTTTTAGTAAAAGGAACTCTAGAACTCACCCACATGCCAATAAAACTCACATTTTTTTATGCTCTGCTGGGAAATGATCTGCCAGGATCACGCACATTCGTTTCACATTGTTAAAAATAAGCAGTTCTGGAATCCGAAAAACTATCCGTAATTTCTTTCAGTCAAAGTATTTTGGATTTCAAAAAATATGTATTCATGTTCACATAATTATCAGAAATCCACGTCAATTAGTTTCATAGTTTTATGTGAATGTTTCTTCTCCCCATCACATAGACAGATGGATTGACAGCTAACAAAATATAAGATTACTTTTAACAATAGCCTGATTTAATTACGTTTATATGATACCAAATATCTCATTCAGCGGTTCAGATCAGAAAATATATGAATAAATGGAAAGTTGCCTACTAAAATGAAAGCTCGATAGTAGCTAATAGCATAATCAGCCTAGAATGTTGCCACTGCTGGGACACAGGCCTCCTTTCTTCGAGAAGGAGTGGGCCGTATTTGTACAACGAGAAGTCATTAACCTCTGATCAAGCCCTTCATAATTATGTCAGAAACTATTCCAAGATATTTAAATAAGTTTGCGCCCAAGCTAAATCAAAATTAATAAGTAACAAAATTGGTATTTCTAACAATAAAACAAAAGCTGTTTGGCAGGTAATTAACTAAGAAACTGGAAACACAAAACAGCGAGGTTAGAATGAATTGTCTTTAAAAATTGATAATGAAACCATTTCAGATAAGTTAAAAGTTGCTGACATGCTAGAAAAGTTATTTACCAACATCCCAATAGAGGTTACGAAATCTCTCCCCGCATCATCTATAGTAGTTGAATCCCTTCCAAAAGAAATTTTCAGTAAGGACATTCCAAGTTTTGAATTCAAGCCCATTTCTATTGTCACAATTAAAAAAGCATGCAAAAGTCTTAACATAAAAAAACACAGAAGACTTATTATGGGGGATTTCCGTTAAGGTTCTTGGAGATATTATTGACTTAATTGCCCCTATCCTAGCAAGCATATTTAATCTATGTTTAGATAGAGCGGTACGTTACCTAATTTAATGAAACATAGTAAAGTAGTACCAATTTTCAAATCGGATAGTAAGATCCTCAAATTATAGACCTATATATGTGCTACGAGCATTTTTTTTTTTAAACGTTGCCCCGCGTTAGGAATTTGTCCTGTATTGTGGGTGCGTTTACAAACATTTAAACTTACATACACAAACAGCCAGACCCTGAACAACTACTACTAGCATTGAGTAAAATATATGAAAAAATTATGCTACAACAGATGTTATCACATTTTAATTCAAATGGAATTTTACATAGTCACCAGTTTGGTTTCACGAAAGGTAGGTCAACGACTGACGCTGACGAGTAAAACTCATCAGTCACATTTTGGAATTATGGGAGAAGTTCCTGGATGCAATTAGCATTTTCTGTGACCTCTCATAAACGTTTGACTGCGTTGACCACAAAAAACTGATCTGTAAATTACACCACTACAGAATTCGTGGACAAGCTGCAGATTTAATTTTTTCCTATCTATCAAACAGGCAGCAAAAAGTAAACGTTAACGGGGCGACGTCCTCGGGGTCTCTGGTTAAGATGGGTGTGCCTCAAGGATCAATTCTTGGCCCTTTCGTATTTCTAGTTTATATTAATGATCTTCCTTAAAGGTAGTTAACTGATGTAGCCACATCTAGGTTAGTATACCTTGCCTATTTCCACAATATTAAGTGTTATGGCGTTCTGCTAAGGGGATCGGCAGCTGACGTAGATTCAATTTTCATTTCACAAAAGAGGGCAATTCGCGCGATCTACAAAATGAGTCCTCGCGAGTCCCTTAGAAATAAATTAAAAAAAAAATAATATACTGACTCAGCCTTCTCTTTATATCTTAGAAAGTATTTTGTATGTTCGCAAAAACTTAGGAGTTTTCAAAACAAGAAGCGATTTCCATAATATACACATGAAATTGTGATACCCAAATTTAGATTAACTAAAACTAGTAAGTCATTTCGTATAATCAGTATCCGCTTTTATAATAAGTTGCCAAAGTCGGTTACAGAACTAAGCGATGGAAAGTTCAAAACCCACATCAAACGTGTCCTTATCAAAAAAGCATATTATAAGATTAAAGACTACGTTGAAGACACACAGAAAGTTTGGCAATAATTCCTTCTGTACATGTGGCTTCCCTGGTACCTCATTAACGGCATAACAATGTAAATGATATACATTTACATTGTTATGCCGTTAATGAGGTACAACTAACTGCTCCCAAATTATGATGATTATTTTATTTTACTTTTTTACGTACTTCCTTGATATACTCTTTTCATTATTTGATATTATATACCTACAATTTTCTATTTTTCTCATACCTATTAACACTGTAATTTGAAAACATTGTAGAAACCATTTATTTTTAAAAGCGTAACCGTGGAGTTTCTTGTCGGCTCTTCTTCATAGGAAGCAACCAATTGGAATCGTGCACCTAGCTTCTGACGTTTCATAAGAGCCCTTGTAGGTTTATGTGAAATATTATATTTTGAATTATTATTATAAGAAAAAATTTGCCGTAATTCAACACGCGGGCCCAGTGCGGGTTTGGTAGATGTCACATGTCTTCGAATTTTTGGTTCCAGGATGTACCAGTTCGCTAAGGCCGATGCCTACTGGGGTTGCGAAGAAGTCCGAAAGGGAGATCGTGGCCCCCGGGAACATGGCAACTGAAGGAACACGGGTGAGTTTTAGTCAGTAAGAGTCTGAGTAAGTGTCGGCCCTCCAGTTATTTGATAATTTCCCATCCAAAAAAAAAGTATTTGCCAGTTCTCACGTTTTCCTTCACCGTTTTGAGAGCAGTGGTGATGAAATTATTTACACAAAGTAAAACGCTTGCCTGAGTTTGAACCCACGACCTACCTCGTTAGTCGTGGCCGTTACCATTGGGCCACCACTGCTGTAAGAAACAAAAAATGAGAAGTCAGTTTTTCATAATAAGTTTTAAAGTAGGTACTCCAAAAAACTGTCCTAAATAACTAGGCGTTACTTAATTTGCTACGCTTGTTTTTTTTATATATTTTTGAATTCAAGTAGTTTTATTTTTTTTATCGTCATTTCTTTAATATATTAAATTAATTTAATTAATTTTATATTCATAAACTGATTTTTATACATTGTATTCCTATTTTCAAAAATTTTTAATATAAATGCAATACGTTTTACAAGCCAGAAGGAATTGTAAAAGTGTCGTTTTCAAAATATTTTCTCACCTGACGTGTAGGATATGAGATTCCTGTGCCTCGCGGTCTCGCCTCAAGGCATATATTGGAAATATCCAATCGCAGTCACAGACGCAACGGAAACGAATACGTGGATACTATGATTGCATTTGAATTTGATTCCGTAGCAAAAAATCGCTCTAAACGTCGTCACAGACACGGACGCGGTAAAGCAAATGTTAGGTTTCAAAGAAAGAGCTTGGTTTTTATTATTTTGTGGGAATATTTCAATCAATTTCCTTGTTTAGTTTGAGTAGTTTGTTAATGTATGTACCTACGTAATGTATATATTGAAAACGGTTTATTGTGATGTCCGTCTTTGCATAAGCCCCTTTCGAAATGCATTATGCTCACAAAAACGGGACTATCTATGCTACCGTTTCTTTTACAAATTTAGGTAAATTCAAACAAAGTATTAAATTAAAATTGCGAGCTCCACAATACCGTTCCAAATTTCCATTGCGTCGAAAATAAGTGAAGTGAAAGTAAAACTGTCCGGATAGCTGAGATCAGAAAATCCCGCTTCTCTTGGTAAAAATACGATACTACTTTATTCAAAAAACTCTGTTCTTGGTCACAGCTTCAGATAAAGCCGTCAACGGAGACTTTATTAAGTTAGGGCGAAGATTTATTCGGGCCCTTTTTGCTGGAGTTATCCATACCATAAATCCCATTTTGCCTCAGCTAAGCGCTTTATCGGGCGGCCATTCTGCACGCAAATCAAATTAAAGGCCGATTAGACGACTGTCTACTACGATGCATGACCTAGATACGGAATAATACGGACAAGACTTCAATATATAGGACGTGATAAAAATCTGTACACGAAGACACACGGTGTGTTATCTATGACGATTTAGGTACCCCATTTTTTATTTAATATCGTACTGGATATAAAGGTCAAAGTAGCGTGCGTGAAATTGACAGGTCCGTACATTGTTGCCAACTATACAATTAATCTTAATATTTCATAGCATTTTGTTTCGTTACAGTTTAGTAGGTAGGATAAAGGTAAGTAAAAGAGAAAAAAAACATCCCTTACAAAGTATTGTTTAATAAATAAATAATATGATTTAATTTATGTTGCGTCTTTTAAGAAGATAATTATAATTACATACACACAATTATTTTTATTTTTGTGGAGGAATGAGGTATCGTTGCGCTCTCTGTTCAATGAGAGAAGACCAATAAGGGGAACTCCACTTGAAGTCAGTAAAGGAAAACCTCACTTATTCCTTTGACAACTTCCATAATTTTGTAAACTACAAAAGCATCGATATCTTATTTTTTATTGACCTTCGCTACTCACAATTTTGTTTTTAACACATCTTTATCTTCAAAATTACTAATATTATGTGTATCTTCATTCTTTATAGAACGTTGTGATTAAATTCGGTCAACTATAAATAAACGTTGTAAACAAGGGTTATTATTATGTAAAATGTAGGGCGAATGTACATCAATGTACAACCAAGTGTAAATGGCTCATTATCCTGTCCGTACAAGGATTTTTATCATAACAAATTACTCATTTGTTCAGTCATAATATTGTTATTGTAATTATACAAGTTTATGTAGTAAATTAATAGCTCCAAGATACTGTCGTGGAATCTTTTTGAGATCTTACACTCATTAACGGACGTTTTAATAAAATCGGTAATTGACTTTAGGTTAGGAACCTATAGATAGCAGGTAAATAATTATGACCATTTTTGTTTGTAATTTACATGCAAATATGTTTAACAATAAATAATTCAGTTCTTTTATATAAAATATAAAGCAAACGTAATCAGAAATAAAATAATTTTTCAATACATTTTTTTCATTAATTATGTACTTCATGTGTCAAAAGAAGATTTCAAAATTTGACATTCTGTCACAAAGTATTTTAAAAGCTAATAAATTGCAATCATTTGAAAACAAGTTTTTAGAACGTTACAGGAAATTGCTGTACAGAATATGTGAATACAGCGATATAAAACAAGTACCTAAAACTAAGGTATGCATTTACGGATTAAATAGAGATTATTCATGAAAGGTTAAAATAATGTAACAAACCATTTTGAGGCTTATTTTGGACGGAGTTAAGTAACAGATTAATACTAATAGCTCAACCTCCTACAGGATTAAAAACACAAGTCGTATACTTTTCCACTTAAACTCAAAGCGTATGTACCAAAAATCCTCTCCGGACTAAATCCGCACGATTCGCGTGTTTGGAATAGCGCGATTCCGATGTAGCGCTCTCTAAAAGCTCTTCACGTGAATATTCGAAGAATTATCGCTTCTTTACATAAGCTAACTCCACGTTCATAGGGTTAGTACAGCACTTTACAGTCACATTGTTCTGAGGACCCCAATGATTGTGCACAGAGTAAAATTTTCACAACAAAGGGTCATTGATAATGTTCGTATGGCAAATTATCGATTGTGCTGTTTACATCACTCCACGTGAACGCTTTTTTGGTGGGAAATTATCAAATAACTTCTCCCAATCTGCGTGGGGCGGGAGGGTATGTCAGAGTCTTACTGACTAAAACCCACCCGTGTTCCTTCAGTTGCCATGTTGCCGGATGCCACGATATCCCTTTCGGACTTCTTCGCAGCCGGCAGCCACGTGAACGCTTGACAATCACTTACACTTTCGTTTCACTGATAAGTCTTAAGTCTCTTCGCGTGTTCACCAAGTATCCGGGCAATATTCCATTAATTGCGACACAGAACATGAATTTTGGCAACACTCGTCCGCAACCTGCCTCTTCAGTCTATCTTTGAATAGCAGAGCTGCTCTCTTCCCCCTCACTTTCGTGAGTCTCTCAGACGGTAAATCACTAATCAGCACATTTCCCGTACAAAGTTGGAATATCAGTCTTGACAATGATCTGCTACACACATCTCTTATCATCGTATCCATGGTAAGGGATTTTCCCAAAGTCCTTTCATTTCCGACAGCAATATCCGTGAACAAAAATGCAACGTAAATAACCATACAGAGTCTCACGTTCGGAGGGATCATTTTGAGCGGAGCTAAGGTCGTATCTGCTGACTGGCGGAGGACAAACTGGCGCTTCCGTCTAGAGTCAGAGATACAGACGATGTCTCTGAATAAATAGATTTGATAACCTGTGTCAACGGTGACAACAGAACATACAAAAGTTCAAAACAACAAGTCGGAGGGCCTTCTGTGTCAAGACAAGTCTGTAACCATTTGATATTTATAGAATTTATGTAGATAACGAGTTGTTTTTAGAAATTCGTGGTTGGTACAACGGACCCTGACTGTTTGCGAGTAGATTTGTCTGTGTACTTAATTTGAAATTATGTCCAGTATCGTACGAGGGAATAAACAAAGCATAGGTAATCATATTTATTCCTCTTCATTTGAGAAACTGTTAGTTCATTAGTAAAATGAGCGTCTGATGCATTTTTAGCTTCCTGACTATTTTAGCTGGAGGCTAGAGGTGAAGACTCGTTAGCTCTTTTGACATTTTAATCAAATTTTTAAACTACGATATTAAGCTGAGCTAATTGTCAAAGGATTCGTTTTGTAATTTGACTAAATTGTACATAACCTGGAGAAGGATTGTCATTAGACAAACCGTAAAAACGGTTTTGCGGGGCATTGTTTTAAGTTAAGATTTTTTTATAAACATTGTTAAATAAATAAATAAAAAATAATAATAATCTAATGGGGAATCTACTGCTACTGCTTTCTTCTTCCTCTTCAATTCAATAGCTTTGTTGGTGTCTCCCACTTGTCTTTTTTGAGAGGCACTTCCTAGAAGTTTTTCAACATTGTGACATTCCATTCTTCTTGTCTGTGAGCACTCGACTGCCTGCCTCGTCTGCTGTTATTTAGTTTTTTTTTTCTTTTTCCTACCCAAATAATGATGTCCAATTGAAGAAAAAAACCTTTCTTTTTTCTTTTGACAAACAAAAATGAAAAAATACACAAAGTTCAATAAATACTGGTAGAAAAAACATTCGGAGGTTTTCTATAATAGGGTTAGTATGTAATAAAATGGTCTTTATTTTTTTAGCGTAGTTTTTTTCCCTGTATTTAGCAGTCTTTGAAATATCAAAATAATTGCCATGGGATTGAAATAGTCAGACGGAGCAACGTCATAAATATACATTCATCCCCTGTCTAGACTTGTTGAGATAACAATGTATTATTATCCAATACTGGGCACAAGCGACAGCCGTTATAATTAGCAGACGTAATTATTAGAAATGAAGGGCATACAGGAATAGTCCGCAAGTTGACACGTAATTGTGGAATGTGTCTTGAACTGTATGTAACTTTCCATCGTTCTAATCATTTTTTTCTTTAATTACTTTTCTATGGAGAACCTATATTTTTTCGATATTCAGTTCGGAAGCTCCTTTTTAGAAGTAAAAGAAAATTAAAGAAAAGGTTTTTCCTCTGAATTTTGTTGACAGGAAAAATGTATTCACATTTAAAATGTTATATATTGATGAGATTGTTTTATGTTGCTTACTAACCCGTTTGCTCAACATTATATTATTGTTCGCGTCATTTTGCATTTTAACGATATTAGGAGGTATAATATGTACAGCAGCGAGGTTACCAGCTGTCAAATGTCTGGTGAAAAACTTTACGCTTAGTCAGAAAATATGAGGATGATCAAAATAACATATGAACTCTGAAAAAACCAACTTTTTACCCCTGTTTACTTTCATTGGAAACTTTTCCTTGTTTACTAAAAATAAACTGTCGTAGTAATATCTATAGCAGAGTAAAAAATATTTTTATCTTTACTCACTGTTTACAAACAAGTGTATTAATATTTTTTCCACTCTTGGAAAAAATGGCAGACAGGGACAGTTGCTTGCTTTCTCACGGAAGTAGTAAACACCTTATGGCACCTGTCCCAAGAGCTAGCAACTAAAAATAAGTTGGCGACATAGAAATATAAATAACAGGAGAAGTGGCATGGGGGCTCTGTGTCCGCGCGTCATGATCACGATGCTCATGTATAAGAAACTGGCCGTCTCCCGTAACCCCGTAAATAGTGCGCTTTCGACCGCGATCGTGACAACATTTAAGAATGCCGTGTTGTTCAGTGGTTTCTTGTAAAAATCGAGGAAAAACTAGAAACTTTGTAAATCATAGAACCAGTTATCATATCAACACAAGTATTTCACTATATTTGTCCTTTAAAATTATGAAAAACAATAAATCTTAAAATATTTCTTGCCTTTACTACGTTATTTTTGTTTTCATATATCACAGCGACTGTTTGCAGTGAATTTTTGCAGTAAATACATTGCTTCTTAACCACTACTCAAGTATGTCGCTAAGAGACTGGACAATCAATGTAAAATCACTAAAAACTATCACTAAAATCACTAAAGACTTTAAGCGGTTGCATCGTACGGCCGCTGTATCTTGTGACGAGCTAGTGGTGTACTTGTGCAGATCTACTAACGTAGGCTATCGACAACAATGTCGATTGTCGTTAGAATTTATATTACTATCAAAGTTTATTCTTGAATTTGTCAATCGTTATAACCTGGTTGGAAGACCAATGTGAAAAGTGTTTTATACTTATTTAGATTTTCTCATAACGTTGATTTTTTTTGTGGCTACGTGTTGTTTATTTATATCATCTTAATAAAAATGTATATCGTTTTTTTTTATAGGAGAATCGATAACTTTCCGATTTAGTCAATCACTAGCGTATATGTAAAACAAATGGCTTTTGCATAGCACAACGATGTTTTCGTATAAGTGAGTTGTACGTTGCATGGTAAATGCACGCTGTTTTTGATGGGATAAGGTTTATAATTCATTATGAAGTATGTTCTGATTTATGAATTGCATGAGTGAGCGCAACCTAGTATCTATTGGATTTACTGATCTGCATGTGTAGTTGTGGCGACTAGTGGCGAGGTAGTGGAGACAAATTGGACATATTGGGTTTCGATACATTTTCAACTACCGGGCATATCTCCTTCTTTCTTATATCTATGGTCTGCGAGGAACGAGCAGCAAGTGAGCGACGGCGACAAGCGATTACTCGCTGGCATGCGTACGTACCAAGCGTGAGTCTCTGAGCGAGTGTTCCGCCAAGCGAGTGTTGCTTAGCGAGCACTCTTCTTATAGCTCTTGTTACAGCGACAAACGAGTACTCGCCGGCGATGTGAACAGTGAGCGATCAACTATTAATCATTAATCTCTTTTACTTACACGAGACCTACAATCTTTTGTACGTTTCTTGAGCGAAATTGTTGAGCTATCAACGATTTTTTAGTCGCTTCCTCGTCGGCGGTGGGACAGGTGCCTTAGGCGAAGGGTTATTATGGTGTCACTAGTCGATGGGGTCGTGAATAATACTAGTAATGTTAGGTATCTATTTTGTAATGACGACTGCAGGAGTGTTGAATTTATTTACGTACTACGGCTTTTTTTTTCAATTCAAAATTTTGATTTGGAATTTAAAAATAAAAAATGGAAATGATGTCAGGAAGCCGGTGTCATACCACGTCCCCGGCAAACTGCTATATTCCGACATAATTGATGATCAAGTATTAGTGATTCAGCAGCTTCAATATCTATAAATAGGTATAACGGCGCAGCATAGCCTTTACCAGACTTCTGGTAAAGGCTATCCTGCTAGGCTTCTGGTTTTGTACCAAGGGTAACTACTACGCAGCATTCCTACAACTCACAGTATGTCGATGCATTACAAACACATGAACAGGGAGTTTTATCATATGTTATATCTTCCATCACCCCTAATGTAATATGAGGTACCAATAAATCTCTGGCACCCCAAAGATTTGTGATCACTCAACAAGAAAATGTTGTGTCACATCAATTTATGAACCACAAATAATTTTTGTTAAAGTGTACTTATGTTAGCTGACATCATCAATTCTTTTATGTACCGTAGAATACGTGAATATGATTTACATAGAATTAAATAAGAATCAACGACTCTTAGCCTTTCTTGCAGGTTTGATCTCTTGGCTACCTATATATTATCTTCTAAAAAAAGTATAATCGCTAAATATCAATAAGGGAAGGCCCACTTGACCATAATTGCGTACATTTGCAAGAACCTGTCAAATTATATTCGTCGCAGCCTGCAGTCATGCACGAGGTTGGTGCAAATCTGGGCAAAGTACCAGTGTGACGTTTTCAATACATTTATGTATTTGTTGAATTCATCTTGGACATTAGTGACATTGGTTTATGAAAACATCTTCTCTGTATGAGAAGAACCCATTGCCCAGCAGTGGGACAGAATAAGCTGGTATTATTATAATGCTAATAATAACAGAGGAAGAGTAGTGGCCCAGTGGGAGCAGTGGTGGCCCAGTGGTAATGGCCCCGACTTACGAGTTGAAGATCGTGGGTTCGAACCTACGCAGGCGCTTTACTTTGTGTAAATAGTTTCATTACCTCTGCTCTCACAACGGTAAAAGAAAAGAACCAAAAATCAAAGACGTACCATCTACCCACCCACACAGGGCCCCCGTGGCATATTTCAGCCCAGTCCCTCTCGAAGATAGGAGGCCAGTTTCCCAGCAATTTGAACATTATAGGCCGATTATGCTACTAATAACTTGGTTATGGAATAGGTGCAAAAAATTGAGATTACCAACTGTAAATACCAACTTGCAACTTTACACCGAACACTAAAGGCGATTTAAGTAGAAAAAGAATATCAAAACATCGCAACACAGCTGTTGCATTAGTAAAACAATAACGACACGAAGCACATAATATCACCTGTATAGTGTTGCAAGTGTCACGAATGTCGGCCTCCGTTGATGTAGAGCGGCAATATATTCACCCCGACACACATGCACCTCTTAGATAAACGCTATACGATATGTATGACGGGATGAGGAATTGCTAGCTGTTCTATGGTACAGGTAGTGGGTGGGGTGCTATGAATTGCGTGGCGGTAACCAAGAAGATGTGGTTTCGTTTGATTCAATATAATGCTGTTGGTTTTTTTGTGGTGACGTTGCTAGTGAAAAGAATATTATTTAATTCGGTAACATTTTGTACAGGACATTTAATATTAAAAGCTAAAGAAGGATTACTGTACATACCACTAAGTTTCCATGGATAACAAATGATACAGTCAAGATACATACAGACTGATACAAACAACTAATTAATTTGGGTTAATTAAAGTTAAAGTTATTAAATATTTAAATTGTAGTGCTTGAAATGTTAAAGAATGTTATAACTTCCATGTTTAGGTTACAATTTTTATATTTCATATAAAGATAAACATTTTTTTATATCAAATTAACTACCTTTTTTTTTTTTTTTCAAATAACATCTCCCCCTCTCACACTGGTCCCGAATGATAAAAAAGTGGACATTAAGAAATTTTTGACAGAAGGTCAACGGATTCGGCTGATTTTTTTTTTGTAGACAGCTGATGCAATTACAAATCACTTTTATAGATTAAGTTTTTGCTAAATAAGCCGTATTTTCAGAGAAAAAAAATATTGAAATATTTTTTGTATGAAAGAAATCCTAATTTTGTCTTTATCTTCCAAGATTCAAACTTATTCAAAATAAAACTTAGCGCAGCTTGTAGAGGTGCTAATTGCTCACCACTTTGTCATAGACACTCTTCTGCGATTTTGTGCTCCTTTTGAGTTACAGGCACTTTAAATATTTTTTGTATGAAAAAATCCAAATTTTTTCTTTATCTTCCAAGATTCAAACGTATTCAAAATAAAACTTAGCGCAGCTTGTAGAAGAGCTAATTGCTCACCACTTTGTCATAGACACTCTTCTGCGATTTTGTGCTCCTTTTGAGTTACATGCACTTTAAATATTTTTTGTATGAAAAAATCCTAATTTTGTCTTTATCTTCCAAGATTCAAACGTATTCAAAATAAAACTTAAAGCAGCTTGTAGAGATGCTAATTGCTCACTACTTTGTCATAGACACTCTTCTGCGATTTTGTGCTCCTTTTGAGTTACAGGCACTTTAAATATTTTTTGTATAAAAAAATTCTAATTTTGTCTTTATCTTCCAAGATTCAAACGTATTCAAAATAAAACTTAGCGCAGCTTGTAGAGTAACTCTTACAAATATATGAAATTATCAGTATCAAATAAACAAACAAGGAAATCTCAAAACGTGTTCAGACATGTTTATGTACAGGTAAGTTATTGTGTGACTCGTATGTAAATTTTTTTTTGTATAGAGTCATTGCTTAATTACCCTATAAGTGACAATTTCGGCTCTATTTGGTCATCTAGTCGAACGCGTCGAAAACGCTGAATGATGAATAGGTATATAAATTGCAATTAAAAATTCCCTTTGTAGTTTTGCGGTATTTATGTAGGAGCACATCTTAGTATGTTTTATTTTCTTGTGACTCATCCAAATTGCAAGAATATTTGGCTCATTATCTAACTACCCCATTAAGTAATGAGGTAGTTAGGTAATGAGCCATTATCTAACTACCCCATTAAGTAACGGGATAGTTGGGTAATGAGTCATATATCAATAGTATAAGGGCAAGCGGAACCCGTTTTTGTTCATTACGCGTCTTGTGCTCGTAAAAACAACACAATTTTTTATCAACTATCACCACATTGTAACTTTTATTTATTTGCCTGTAACATTTTTGTATCAAAATGACTACATTTGTGACTAATTTAGACATTTTTTCTTTTTTGAGTAATAGTGGGTGCCTTAAAAATAGTGATTTACTGTGTCAAACCATTATAAATCGTATTTCAAGTGAAATTCCAAACGAAGAGCTCAGTATTATCAAAAAGTTTTGCCAAAATTATACGTCAAACCTAGCTAGAAGATGGGACAATTCAGGTAGAAACGAAAGATTTGGTGTTAAAAACAAGGAGTGGTTGGAGTCTAAAATTTTGTGGCCAACTTTAACTTCTGTGAATTTTCCTATGTTGTTTGATCCAGAATATACCATAGAGGACATTTCAGTAGACGTAGAAGAGCATAATTTATCGTACGAAGAGGAAGCGGGTGCATCTACATCAGAAGCTACCACAAATACTCCCAGAACTAGAAATAAAAGACCATTTGAAGATTTAACAAATAAGCAGAAGAAAAGACGTTCTTTGTCTCTTTTGGAGCATTCCGAAGAAGAGCTGTTCTATGCTCTTATTGCTAAACTTAATGAAAACGGGCGCACTGTTTGTTCTAAAGTTATTAAGTGCCTCTCAAATAAGCCAGAAAAGGTGCAAGAAGTAAGTGACTTTTTATATAAAGCTTCTGATAAATCGATTTCCGAGGAAGACACCTTAGCTCTTGCCACAGCATTGAGTTTATCAAAATGGCAATATCTAACTTTGAGGTCCATTTTAAGTACAAATGGCACAGCGGCTTTTCCATCTTACCAGAAGTTACTGTTGAAGAAGAAAGAATGCTATCCAGCAAAAGAAGATATTGTGATATCGGAGTCAGGAGCTAAAATTAAGTTACAGGCAGTTCTAGATTTAACTGCCGAGAAGATTTTGAAAGTGACTGGTTCAAATATTAATGGTGGTGTTTTGAAGCTAGTTAGTAAATGGGGCTGTGACGGAGCTTCTTCACAAAGTTGTTACAAACAAAAACCAACTGGTGACATATTTTCAGAATCTTCTGTATTTATGGTTAGTTTTGTGCCACTTCGCCTTATGAGTGACAACGATGTGATAGTATGGGAAAATCCGCGCCCTTCTTCAACAAACTATTGCAGACCAATTATGTTCGAATTCAAACAAGAAACAAAAGAATATATTCAGCAAGTAGAAGCAACATTACAAGAAGAAATTCAGAACCTTCTACCAACAAAGTTATTTGATGGCGAATTTGAAGTATTTCATGAATTGCATATGACGATGATCGACGGCAAAGTATGCACGGCACTTTCACAGACACAGTCTGCAGCCAATTGCAACATTTGCTTAACAAATCCGAAAGATATGAACAACTTGAACCTCGTTTTTAACAAACCAGAAAACCATGATATGTACAAATATGGTTTATCTTCACTTCACATGTGGTTGCGATGCATGGAATGTATTTTGCACATATCTTACAACTTAGATTTCAAAAAATGGGCGGCTCGGGGTGAGGACAAACTGCTCCGAAAATCAAGAAAAGAGTTAACGCAGCATGAGTTTTTTGTTGTAACTGGCTTAATGATTGATATCGTCAAACAAGGCTTTGGGACAACAAACGATGGCAATACAGCTCGACGGTTTTTCAATGATTACGAAAGGTCAGCTGAGATAACAGGAGTTAATGCTAATTTGATTAAGAGATTTGCTGTAATTTTGCAGGCAATATCTTCTGGGAGAAATGTAGATATTGAAAAATTTAGAATTTATTGCAGAGAAACAGCAGAACTTTATGTCAGCGAGTACTCGTGGTATTACATGCCTTCGAGTGTACATAAACTTTTAGTGCATGGTGCAGATATTTGCCAGCATTTTTCTTTTATTCCAATTGGTATGATGTCCGAAGAAGCCTCAGAAGCAAGAAACAAAGATTTTCGTTCAATCAGAGAAAAGCATACTAGAAAGATAGGCAGAATGCAAACAAATGAAGATATTTTACACCAGTTACTTATCAGCTCCGATCCGTACATTACGAACATAAGACCGAAGTTCACCAAAATTCAAAAGCAGCAGAGGTTTGAAGAAGCCGAAAATCTTCTAAAGGATGACGTTTCACCCAATGAACTCGATTTAGAAGATGCTGATGAGGAAGAAGTATACGTCGACATTGAGAATAATCCCCCACAAGATCCGCTAGCATAATTCACATTGTAACATACGCACGTTCATGTTAGTTTATTTAAGTTTGTAAGTTTGTAATCTAGTTTATTTAAGTTATTAAGTTTATAGGTACTGAGAAAAAATGCGCTTAAAATTAATTTATGTTCTAGTTTATTTAAATTTGTAAAATAATAGTTTACTTTAGTTATTAAGTTTACAGGTACTGAAAAAAAATGCGCTTTGTTTTATTTTTTGTGTTTGTTTTATTTATTTATTTATTCATATTATGTTGACGACAGCCCTAGCAAAGTATTACATTTGTAAACAAAGACTACCCACTGTTGGGGTAGTCAAATAAAAAGTTGTATTTTACATTTCATATGACTTATTAGGAAAAAATATTTAAAGTGCATGTAACTCAAAAGGAGCACAAAATCGCAGTTGAGTGTCTATGACAAAGTAGTGAGAAATTAGCCCCTCTACAAGCTGCGCTAAGTTTTATTTTGAATACGTTTGAATCTTGGAAGATAAAGAGAAAATTAGGATTTTTTCATACAAAAAAATATTTAAAGTGCCTGTAACTCAAAAGGAGCACAAAATCGCAGAAGAGTGTCTATGACAAAGTAGTGAGCAATTAGCATCTCTACAAGCTGCTTTAAGTTTTATTTTGAATACGTTTGAATCTTGGAAGATAAAGACAAAATTAGGATTTCTTTCATACAAAAAATATTTGAATATTTTTTTTCTCTGAAAATACGGCTTTTTTGGCAAAAACTCAATGTACAAAAGTGATTTGTAATTGCATCAGCTGTCTACAAAAAAAAAATAAGCTGAATCGGTTGACCTTTTGTCAAAAATTTCTTAATGTCCCCTTTTTTATCATTTGGGACCAGTGTGCCTCTGGGCGAAGCGGGAGGGTGTGTCAGACTCTTACTGACTAAAACCCATCCGTGTTCCTTCGGTTGCCCTGTTGCCGGGGGCCACGATATCAAATTAACTACCTTGGTCTGCTATTTTGCTATTTATTTCTACGATGATTTTAGGCATAATAACAAAAGAAAAAGTCAAATTATCAAACAAACCTATTTATTATCTATACTAGTGTTGTATAGAGAGAGAGCGAATTTTGTGAGTATGTGTATACGTGGAGGGTAATAATATCCAGAACCACAGCTCCTATTTGAAAAATTCGTTCACCATTTGAAAGGTGAGAGATAGAGTTCCGTAGTAGAGATGAATTTATTTATCCGAAGATCAAACTTAAAATTGTAGTTGAAAAACATATTCTTCCATACATTTCAACTGCAAATGTAAGTTTGTAAGCACTAAGGGGGAGGAATAGTTAGTTGTCAGCGAATTTCTTAAATATCTTTTAAAATATTTATTTTAAAATTATATAAAAAATATGCTTAAGATCCTTGCAACAAGCCTTTTCATTTAATATGTTAGCAAAACTTTTTTTTTAAGTTTTTTTGATAAACTATACTCAACATTCATTTATTTGCGTTACACGTTCGTATTTGGGTCACAAAAATACAAATGTGTACCAAATTTCAACTTAATCGGTCCATTCGAGCAAATTGGCCGTCACACGAGTAATCCTATAAGGGTTCCGTTTTTTCCTTTTGAGATACGGAACCCTAAAAAGTACTCAATAATACTAATGAAATACTATCTTGAATTCATGCAAGCCTAGTACTTTTTGTTAGGTTACTGCTCAGAACTTGTGCACAACGTGTCGTGAACAAAATACCGTCTTTACATGTAAATTGCACCAGTGCGAAGCTTGAGCGGGTCGCAAGTCAATCTTTAAGGAAACCTCGAAATTTATCTTGTACAAACCTTTTCTAGAACTAAGTCGTACAGTATTTATCATGATTGGTATATTCAGCTTAATTAATTACTTCTCAGGAAAATGCCAATGAAGCAAAACAGAAAAACAGTCACGTTTGTACTTTTGTTGACAACTTTTGTACGCGGTTCCACTTTTTGCCTATCACAGTCCGCTGGACATGGGCCGCTCCAAAGTTGCGTCATGACATCCAGTGGTCCAGAATAGTACATGTGGTGGCATTCGGTCTATCGCAGCTGCCTTTTGGCGGTCAGAGTCTCAAAAAAATTTCTGCATACATGTGAAATAACTGAAAACCTGAGTGTCATTTTACTCTTCATTACGAACATCTTCTTCTATGGGACGATAATTAGAGAAAAAATCAGCTTATCCCTAAATTCTGTCGCGGTTTTGCAAAAATAAATACATATATAGTGGAGTAGATGTTATTTTTGTGATTTCAGCGGGGTATAACTATTACGTGACACACGTAAAAACAATTGATCGCAATTGGTTTCATTTTGACAGTTCACCCACGTTCATTGCGTTATTTACGTTGTTGAGCAGACGAATTTTCCAAACCTATGAAGCAATGGATAAGAATATCCTTCAAAATTCTTGGATTGTGATTGAAAGTGTGTAACGCAATTATGTAGCTGGTTTGGTCTTTCTGATGAGTAAAATTACCCATTAAGAGGTTTTTAGTAATTTCAATTACCCACTGTTCAAGTAAACGTACTAAAAGAATTCAAAATCTTTGCAGCTGAATACCAGTATTTTACATGGAGCGACTGCCTATTCAGATAGGCAGTCGCCCAATTACTGGGTTGTAGAGGTCAGCCTCTACAACCCAATAATTGGGTAATACGATACCTCTTGGTAAAACTGGTCGTCAGACTTTCGGGCTTCTGACGACCCGTATTAACTATCAAAGATCCACGAATGACAACCGGGACCAACAGCTTACGTACTTTCCGAGGCACGGAGGAGTCTCGGTATGTGAAGATGGTCACCCATCCACGGAACAACCCCAGCCAGCGTAGCTTAACCTGATAGATCGACCAGTGCGGCTGTTATTACTAAGCCACAAGCTCTTCCAACACACTAACAAACTTCATAATATTATACGTTATTAATATGATAATTAGTAGTTATACGTAGATATTTATTATACACGAGCAGGATTCCACTTGTTTATAATTTTGACTAAGAGTTTTATGGCTGACTTTTGCTCTACGAGTCACAATAATCGTCAGCCCGGCACTAGCCCGGCACTAGTCACCTGCTAACGAACGTTTATAAATAAAGAAAATTTATTCATTGATTGAGAGCTAACTAATGAGTAAGCTAAACAGTAGCTCATCAGTGTTTATAAATAAGGCTGTTATTATAAATTACAAATACTCTTTCGCAGCTATTTATAAAATGCAACTTTTTAAATAGACATTCAAATAATATTATGTAGACGATATCTCAACCTGTGTCATAGTTCATTGTCACCGGCAAATCGACCTCCGTTATATTAAAGGGGTGTTTCACTGCACAATCATTAGGAATAATAATAACAGATCTAATAATTTTTACGAAGCAAAATTATTGCTTCACTTACTGTGCAAATGTCTCTCCCAGAAACCAAACGTTTTAAATATTTCAATTTAAATATTATAGATATTTAAATATTATGTGTAGCTAAAGAAAGCAATAATACTACCTTTAATTAGTAATATCACAAACTAAAATTTTGCCTAATGACGTTATTAGGCTGTTAGACACCGTTTGTCATGTAAATGCACAAATATGATGAAAAGGCAGACCCTTTTACAAGCCGGGATTAAAGCCAGCTAAATGTAGAAATGAAATGTTACAATATGGGTTTAGTTCTGTTGGCGAGGTTACAATCCTGAGCTGAAAGAGTTCTGGGTTTTTTTTTTATTCATCAAACGGGATACTATTGATACATTTTGTCGAGAAAATCTAGTCTGCGCTGACTGAGCCTGCACTGTCTGAAATATTAACTACATTCGTTTACAGTTTCCCCTTTTGTTACAGTTAAACATACCTATTCTATTAGGTACACTTCCGAGTCGTCATGGCAATTAATAATAGACTTGAAATGAGACATAGCATAAAACTTTAATGTCAACACGTGTAATTATATAATCTCAAAACAATACTTACCCATTTCACTACAAACAGATTTATCATTCTAAGAAAAAGTCAAAGTTCACACACATTTAATGAACATTAAAGTGGAATAAAACTCATTCGGACTTTGGTACGCGTGTTGGAAATACGCCTTAACCCATCATCTGAGTACAAAAACAAGTGATAAGCGGATAACACACGCTTTTGTCACGTGTCCCCTAAATGTCATAACTTGGAATTAATAATATTTAGTTTAGATAACTGTGTTGCTAAGTAGCGACTATTTGTCCAATAAATACTGGCAGACAGGGCTATATCACGGACGGAGACTAAATATTTGTTCGTACCTACAATTGAGATTATGGGATGGTGCAGATCTTGCTGAGGGACGTGCCTCGTTGTCCAATCCGTAAATCTTTGTGGAAACTAATAATTTGTGACACTTCATAGACTTTACTATTTATTAGGGTTCCGTACCTCAAAAGGAAAAAAACAGAAACCGATAGGATCACTCGTGTGTCTGTCTGTCTGTCTGTCCGTCTGTCACAGACTCACAGCCAATTTGCTCCGAATCTATTTAACCGATTAAGTTGAAATTTGAAAGAAAGAAATATATTTTATTTGTTACACGCACAGGAAATACAAACAGTAATAAAAATATAAAAAATAAGAAAGAAGCAGTTTAAACTAACAAACAAAAATAATAACGACCGGTGCAAGGCCAAAAAGACTCCTATCTCAGCAGAATGCTGCGATATTTAAAAAAAAAAATACAGCGCTGGTATTCTGATAGGGCCCGATTTGATACACATATGTATTTTTGTAATCCAAACACGGACCTGTAAAGTAAATCAATGAAATTTGAACATGGGGGTCACATTTGGGTGGCAAATGGAAAAAAAAACAAGGTGTACCGTGTGACATATCAAATTAAAGGGCTTGTTACGAGGATCTCATCTTTTTAAAATATATTTTTAAAATAAATACATTTAATGCTATTTGAAAAAATAGATGAAAATTGACCATTTTCCCCCTATCTTCGTAACCTCTATACTGAGAAAATGGTTCTTTACTTATAGGAAAACCTTTAAGAAGTCTATGGTCTTAAAATAACATGGTAATTCTCTCAATATAGTGCGTACAAACTTACATTTGCAGTTGGAATGTATGGGAGAACGTGTTTTCAACTACAATGTTAAGTTTGTATTTGGGATGAATTCATCCCAACTATAGAACCCTTCAGTGTGTGTGGTCCGAGACGCACTTACTCGGTTTTTATTATTGTTTACGTTTCGTTATCAATCACGAGTGCCATCCATAAATTAATTTTTGAACCTATGTTTTACGTGATGCATTAATGGGCTGGCAGTCAGGCCCTACATAGGGTTAATAACTCCCCCCCCCCCCGCCGGAGATACATAGTTTTTTTAAACGATTTTTATTATGACATAAATCTCATATTACGTAAAAACGTTGATAAATGAAATGTAGAGGGAGGTGGAAGGGAGGAGAGAGGCAGAGGGCTCAAAATCGTAAAGCTCGCTCTTGCATGCCAAATAAGTAGAATTTTTGAAACTTTAGGATTTTTTGAAGACATCTATTACATTCCTACGTAAAAATTTTAAGCTTCTCACGCACGGTCCATAAATTAAAGTGTAGCCAATGTTTAACATTAAAAAAAAGGCGTCACCGGCAAAAAAAGAAATTGTTGTGGAGAGACCCTCTAAAACCCCTAAATAACCTCACATTATTTCTAGCGAGGCGGCACGTTGCTAAACCCAACCCGAAAGCACTTCACACTTTTAAAGATTTACCTTCTCAATAAGGACGATAATATGCTAACTCCTAGCCTTCATCACAAAAAAAGTATGTATTGCGATTTCATCGATATTGTATTCACAATAAATATTTTTACAGCGAGACCTAAACCTTAATACTTATCGATGAACTTCTTGGCTGCTAGACAGATAAGTAGGGTTTACTCCAAACTGACCCTTAAAATCCTTTTCAGACAAAATGCTTTTTTAAACTAGGGTCTAAGACCATTCGTTTGTAAAATTACAATGTATTGAGAGATTTTTTTCCAAATCACATTCTACTTCTATTGATGTGTTTTCAAGATAATCTGAAAAACGTATATGGACAAGTTGAATACTATTTTAAAACGCTACTATTCCTAAAGGAAAATTTATTGTGCTAACAAAAAGTGTAAATTCAGTAATTTCAAGCGAAACAAAGTACCCAATAAAATTATGCAGCAGACCAAAATTAATAAACGCAAGGACAAAAATTTAATATAACGCTTACCAACATTAAGCTTTTTGAAACGGTTTTTAAACAGTTTACGAAATTAGTGTTCAAGCAAATAAAATGCTCATTCACAACACTACGAGCAAAACAGCATTACGTACCGTCCGTCTTTCGTTTTGACCATGGAGTATGAAGCTATGAAGAAACGGAGTGCTACAAACGTGTAATAGTTACTTCGTCACTTCGGGCGGCTTTTTTTTGGGTTTGAAATGATCAAATAACTCCTCCCACTCTGGGTGAAGCGAGAGGGTGTGTCAGACTCTTACTAACTAAAACCCACCTATTTTCCTTCAGGTGCCCTGTTGCCGGGTCACGATCTCCCTTTCGGTTTTCTTCGCAACCCCGGCAGGCATCGGCCCTAATGGACCCCGTCAATTCTGCTGACATCTCTTTGAGGCGCGCGTGGAACACAACGCGCCGTCGACCCGAGCCTGGTCCTTATCGGACGGCGAGCTACCCATTGCTCACCGTCCGCAAGCCCGCGCCTACGGTGGCTGCGCCTACGGTGGTGTATGCTCCACCGTGTCCTCCGGACTTCGGGTGACCTGTCGCCAACGTAATGTTCTTCTAAAATTGACGAATACTTTGACTTTCACCAAAAGAATGTTTTTCATTGATCTCGCATGGAAATTAAACTAAATCACATTTGCCACCACTAAAGAAGGGAACGTGTCCTCTGTTATTTCTAGCCCTGTTAACTCGATGAAATACGTGTAAATAGGTAGGTAATTATTATTTTATAATTTTCGGGTAAATATGAAGTCTGTAACTTATCACTACGTTTCAGCAATCATGATTTAATGTTGAAAACAATCTAAACTTGCATGATCATGAAAAAAATACCTATCAAGTAAGGTAAAATAAATTAGATTACAGTATTTTAATAAGAAAATAATGAGACTGTAAAAACTGTTAAAAGTAAATAAACTTCGTAATTGTTTGTTTACGATAGGGCTCGTAAAATTTTATCTTTAGTTATAAGCTGAGTAATTAATTGAACTTTCAAGACACCGTTTTCAAACCATTATTAACAAAAGTTTAATTAAATGCAATACGGTGTTTATTTCTTCGCATTTTATTACTTTGCAATGAAACGGTTTAATTTGATTTTGAAAACAACGTTAACTTTATCCAGACAGCTGATTTAATTTAACATCATTTTTATTTTGTGTATAAAGTAAACATAATATAATTAGGGAATATCGTGGCCATTGCACCGAGAGAACCCTCACTAGTTAGGGCTTATAAAAGTAATTCACGAATTAAATGTGCCCACTAATCTACTAACTAAGTGATGGTATGGAATGGATGTAATTAAGCAAAAGCTTGATAAACTTGCTAGATGAAAACAAAACATTAACCTAACCTAACCTTTGAAGGTTGACGTTTTATAACTGCCCATACTTATGAAACGTCAACTTTCAGTTACAATATTTTTTACATACAACATGAAAGTATCGATGACCTTTTCAAGTTTGCAAGTTTAGATCGGCTATATTCCAAAGGACTCAGGGGACATGAAGGGAGTAACAAGCTGTAGTAAATTTAATTTTTAAGCTGTTAGAATAATTTCTCTTTTTTTTTTTTGGGTGGGAATTATCAAATACCTTGAGGGCGTGACAGATTCTTACCGACTAAAACCCACCTTGTGCTCTTTCGGTTGCCGGTATTGCCAGGGGCCATGGCAACACTTTCGGATAAAACGCAACCCCGGCAGAGAAAAAAAAACTGAATGGATGAGGTTATTTATTGATTGAGTAATTAATCGTTTATATAATACCTTAAAGGCTCTTTCAAACAGGCGCGACACGCGACGCGACACAAAGACACCGCTCGTCGCGCGACGAGCGGTGTCTTTGTGTCGCGTCGCGTGTCGCGCCTGTTTGAAAGAGCCTTTAAGCGAGCAATTCTTGTAAATATGTATATATATAGTTTGATTCTCAGAAACGGCTCCAACGATTTTCGGCCTAGGCCCATTGGCATTAAATACCTACCAAATAACTTCTATATTTTTACCTACATATATTATACTGTGTTTGTTTAATATTAGTGTCATACCCAAAATCAATATAAATATAACTTTATTTTTTAACGCAAAGAGAATAGGTGTGAAAAACGAAAGAAGTATTACATTTTTACGAATATTATTAAGATATTAAAAGATAAAGATGGGAGTGACGCAATTGTTGACGTGCGATATTAGCAATTATCTTGACAAGACAAACAATATCCAATAATCTTTTTGTTTGGTATTTTATCGTTATCTTTGGACACAAGTTACAAAGGAGAAAACTCAACCCTCGTCATAAAATATTAATAGTGACGAAGTTATACAAGTTATATTAAAATATTCTATACACCAAATCTAATTTCGAACCGCTAATTATGATTAACAACATAACATTTTGCAATATTTATTCAAATATAACCTTTGTGACATTGTAAAACTTTTTACTTAAAACATAGTTACAAAATTTGATAATACCATTGTCACGTCACCTATAATTTGCAAATTTCTTATACAGAGTTGACATTCAAACAAAATGTGCCCAAAACTCAGGAATTCTAATTTGTTAAAACCAGAATAATTTTGCACTTACTTGATGCTGGTATTAGACAGGTACGGATCTTTGTTTCGACAATGAAGTGGGCATTCTTTAGATATTAAAACAAAAAAACAATGTCATTATTATATCGACGATTTATGTCGTTTTTTTTTTAATAGCTTACCCTATAACTACTAACTGCTGCTAACCCTAACCGAACATTTAATTGGTTTGAATATCTACTCTATTAAATCCATCTCCAGTTTTTAAAATAGTAAAAATAAAATGAGTTGGCATGTCAACTCAACCTTAGCAGGTTGAATCATAACATATTCTCTCGAGATTATAAAATATAAAAGCTAATTTTCTTACATAAGTAGGTACAATAAGATATGTCAGACAGTCGCCCATTATATTCAGTCTACCGCCTTTTACAAGACAAAATTTATTTTCAAGTCGTTTTTATGATTCAGCCCTTATACTTGGCATTTTAATGAGGGTTTTAAAAAGGTCTTCTCGGATGATTTATGGTGATCTTCCAAATCCCCCAAACGACTTCTGTGCCAACCTTATTATATTCTATTTTTTTTCTTTTCTTTCCAAAGCATCTTTCGAACTTTGATCTAAAAGCTTAGAATAATTATTAATTCGAATTTATTCTTCAAACTATTTCATTGGTGGACTTAAAAAAACATTTTGGAAACTTGAACGAAAGTCTTAGTTAGCGTTGCTTAGAAACAGAAATTAAGTTACTTATTTTTAGCACTAGGTATAAAAAAAATCCTACTAAAATAATCTGACTCTACTTTAATTTAGCTAAGAAGGTATCTTTAGTTTAGTAACATTTCTACAATTAGTTTACTTTATCGTTCATTCTAACATGGCTATTTTTTTACGCATGACTATTTACATTTTTTTCCGCAAAATCGTGATTGGCATCCAATCCGAATGCAACGTATTTTAACGATCAAACCGTAGTGGGATGCGTATATTTTTTTTTTTAAAGAAATTTTAACACGTTCGTTTCGTTTCGAACGCGGTACTGCGTCCTGTATGTGCTGATCTAATGGAATGCTATTGATTCGTCTGACTGTACCTAGCTAAAATAGCTACGTACGTTACGTTTTATTAGTCATATTTTATGTTTACACCGTGGCGTGTACTAAAGCATGTTCACCAACAAACTCCATAGAAAACCAATTTTGTACTTTGCTGTGCCATTATATTTATAGAGTTCATGTACTAAACCCGACAATATTCATCATCTGCTCTTATCGTATGTTACTCGGCGCAACATATTTTGTCATTCCTTAAACCTGACAATTATCTAAAAGTGTGATGTGAATGAGAGAAAATAAATAAATATTCTTTGCAGATTATATATACTACATTATTTTTATTCATCTAAATATGCGGAACCGCGAGCACAGCTTATCTAATTATTATATTTTCTGGTAGCAAAATTGTAATTCCTTCCTTATTCTTAAGGTATACTTTGATTTTCCTCCAAACATCTCTCATTTTCAGTATGTACCATCGATGCCACTTTATCACAACATTCTGCCTAAGGCTTATGAGGCTTACACTATCGACTGGTATTAACGGAGGGGAAGAATTTCCAATATACAACATATTGCCTTCCCATGTAGATGTTAACAGCCGGGCCGATAGCATTCCATAGCCTACATTCAGTTTGGCTTTATGTTCTGCGATAATGTTAAGATATTCAGTTTATTAATTTAAAGTCTGTCCTATCCACAGAAATTGAAATGTAAATTAAATTATATAAATATTCGGAAATCATAGTTCTCATCTGATGGTCCTTCGAGCCGGATTGCATTTGTTTTAGTAAGTAGACAAAAACAACAATACATAATATCAGAAGGAAACAGAAACGAATATTATATCATAAATTACTAGGTTTTGCCTGCGACTTCGTCCCCGTTAAATTTCTTGTATTTATGTATATAAAATCTATACATGCAGGGTGGCCAATTCGAATGTTATTTGTTGATTATTTTTATTACAAAATAAAATTACCAGTAATATTCCCATAATCATATAATACAGGCTTGGTAATTTTGTATGAAAAATAACATCCGCCAAATTTCCACCTTTTTGCTGGTTTTCATCGTGCTTTTCAACAAATTTTTGCTTATTGTATCAGGTATGTGGATATCTAATACAGTATGCGAAAATTTGCTGTAATTTTTAACCCTGATAGTGATATCAGGGTTACAAATATTCTGCTTTAGTACTCAAAATTGACCACGACCCTTTAGATAACACTACAGAAAATTTATTGGGGGTCAACGAATGTCAATATTTTTTTGGAATTTATTGTTTCGGAAACGTTCCTCTCAAAGTTTCGATAATGTTTCGTGCTACATGGTTTCTGGCTTCATCATATTGGAACCATATGTTTTCTAGATCGTACTGATTGACTTGATGAACACCTATATTTTTTATTGACTTAACACAATTGTGACTACCAGTCGCAGTAACAACAGCAAGCAAGAATCCATGGAAGGAAGAATGTTGAACTACTCCAGCTAAAAACTACTCTGAAAAAATTGTATACACTCGAATTGGCCGCCCTATATACCTAATTGTTCGTTTGTCTGGATGTATGTTTCCAATTGGCGCAAAAGCGGCTGAACGGATTTAGATGAAATTTGGCACACAGATAATTTATATCCTGTATACACAGGGTACTTTAATCCCGATAGTATGTTCTCGTGGGATATTTTCCGACATCCACGCGTGCGAAGCCGCGGACAAAAGCTAGTATATCCTATGACATTGACATTAGTGTGTAGTGTAGCCTCCCATTAGTGAAAGCATTTTCGGAATCGGATCAGTAGTTTCGAAGATTACCCCTACATACAAACTCACAAACTTTACCTCTTTATAATAAATATTATAGTATAAATTATTTCTTGATGTTAACAAACATAATAATATAAATAAATTATTCACTGTGAATAAAAAAAATATACCATTGTATTAAGGAGTCAAAGTTTTACAATGCATTATTACTATGATGAAATATGTACATAAAGATGTGTTAATAAAATATTTTTGTTACAAAATAACTTTATGAAGGCACAAAATAAAAGGGAATAAAAGTAAACTTGACGGCGGAAACTCTCACAAAAGGTTCTTTGTCGTCAATTAACTTTAAAATGTTATTTTTTATTAACCTTGGTGTGAAAATGCCATATTACCTTTGAGCGTTACAAAGTTTTACGTGAAAAACCGCTACTTAAACTGACGTCCACGTTTTTACAGAGTACGTGTATTCAGGATAACTAAATTAAAGCATTCATGAAGAGAGTATGCAGAGAGATACACCCGGTTTCTGGAACGAAAATTTACACAAAAGTTTACTAACTTTCACTCATGTCACCTGCTGTGATTGAATTATCACAGCCAACTCAACAGATAGCCTAATAAGCACTATCAGTTTATAATGTCCCTTCTGCTAAGATACGAGCCTCCTCCGGTGAGAGTGAGTGACCCGTAATAAAAAATAAAAATAAATATTTAAAAGTGTCGATTCGCCCTTTTCGGGCGAGTTAATTCGTGCAAATCAACCAATAAGCCCATAATCCACCACGCGGGCCCAGTGCGGGTTGGAAGATGTCACGTCTTGGATTTTTTGTTTTGATCCTTTGCTAATCATCAATTTATTAGGCTGGTCTCAGATATGTCTCGGAATTCTACAAATTATTCAATATTGTAAATGCTAAAGCGTATTTGGTTTGTCCTTCTGTCACGCAGCTCAACCAATCAATCCGTTTGTAACATTTATAATATTAGAAGAATTTGTAGAATTCTGAGATATATCTGAGATCAACCTAATGAATGAATGAGTAGCTAAGTACTAGTCCCACCCAAAAACAAACACCGATTCATACCTACATAGATAGACAAAAAATAGATTAATGAAACTTCAACTTGTAGAATAAATAATATTAAGAGTCTAATAATACCCCACAGCATGATCCTCCATTATATCGAAAATACTGCAGCATTAATTTTGAAATAAATATATGGTAAAGTTGAGGACTAATTTTAAGTACTATGTATGATGAAAATTTGATTTCTTAAAATTTTCTCTATGGAAAAAAATCTAAAGTAACCTCCAAACCAAACAATAAACTGTTGGTATTCAAACAAATAATTCAAATTAGATCATGAAACTTTGTGAAAAAACTGAACAAACTATAAAGGAAACGCAATGTATTTATTTTTTTAAATTACCATTATTTTCGCCGTAAAAATAAATTACCTAAACTATTGGCGCCTTGAAGCCTTCTCCCCGCCGCTCAGTCGCGCTCTCACTCAGTCCGCGATCACGGTAAGGAGCGAATTTGAACTGTGGTATTATAGACAATATTAACAGCAGCATTGTACTTAAATACTGACTCCAATCATAATAAACCACGATTAGAAAATACCATCCATATCTATTGCCACAACTTAATAATACATTGATTGATTGACAATTGACCCAAATACCAGAGAGTATTAATTTGATAAAACTATTTGGAGCGTCTTCGTCCATACCCGTGAAATTAGTAAGGGCATTCAATAAGAGGAATGACTGGACATTTGTACCCCAATTAGAACTGACCGGCCTTTGTTTGTCTGATTGATATGGACAGGCACGAATTAAGAGTAATAATTCATTGTAGGGTTAAACTGTAATTCAGTTGGGTATGGCTCAATTTGGTATTTAAATTAGGGATGAAAGGTCAAATTGCAGCGCGGTTTTTACTGAATTCCACGGTTTTGCGTAAAGATTAGAAGGTTAACGTGTTGCTCGCTTTATGTGACCAGTACCTACGTACTTATTTATATTTTTTATATGGAACACAATAATTTATTCATGTCTATACTATCTTTTTTTTTTGCTTCTATTTAAGTACGCCTGCCTCGTTGGTCTAGTGGTCGCAAGCGCTACTGCTAAGTATGAGGTCCTGGGTTCGATTCCCGGGTCGAGCAAAATGTTATTGGGTTTTTCTATCTGAAATTTCTCAGTAGCAGCTCGGAGTCTGGATTTGTGCCCGGTTGATGGCAATAGGCTCGCCACCTATTACATGAGACTTAAACATAACTGGCGAAATGTGGGTGTGCCTGCTACAGGGACACCTCTGCCCAACCCTTCGGGGAAACAAGGCGTGATGTTATGTTTATGTATTTAAGTAATAACAGCCGCACGGTTCGATCGATCAGGTTAAGCTACGCTTGCCGCGGTTAGTCCGTGTATGGGTGGCCGTCTTTACATACGACCCTCCGTGCCTCGGAAAGAATGTTAAGCCGTTGGTCCCAGCTGTCATTTAAAGATCTTTGACATTTGTTAAGGGTAGTTAGAAGCCCAAAAGTCTGATAACCAAACTTACCAAGGGGTATCGTGTTACCTAGTAACTAGGTTGTGGAGATCAGATAGGCAGTCGTTCCATATAAAATATTGGTATTCCTCTGCATCCGGCTAGACTGGAAGCCGGCCTAACATAATTGGGAAAAGGCTAGTCAGATGATGATGACTATCCTATTTTTTTTCTTTTTCAGGTCTGTCAAACAATCCCAAGATTTGCTAAAGATTACTTAGCTAGAGATGTTGTAGATATTCGTATCTGCAACTGCAGACTTTCCGTATTTATTTAGAACTCCGCATACGCATCCGCATTTATCTATACAGAGGCCATGCGGATGCAGATATGAATAGGAATAGGAAATGGTAGGAAAGAAGAGATATGAAAAGTGTAAATATTATTAAAATCATACAGCAAAATGGAAATTATAATAATTTAGCTCTAAATTGTCACATTTTTACGAAATAGTCTTATATCCATCAAACACAAATGTAATTTCGAGAACTATATTTATTTTTAAATCATTATAATTCAGTATTTATTTTAATACTAGCTTTTGCCCACGGCTTCGCCCGCGTGGATGTCGGAAAATATCACACGGGAACATACTACCGATACTGGGATTACATACCAAATAGCCGTGGAAAAGGTCATTGACTCCTACCGCCGCGCCCGCGTTGCCGTCAACCATAAATATTTTGTTATACGTAATTTTGAATCTGTGATACCTTTTAAACCATTCATTTAAGTAAAATGATATCAAGGCATATTTTAATCGAAATTAAATGTTCTGTTGAAAATTTAATTTACGTTATCCAATAAACACCGGTCAAAATAGCTTCGGAAATAACAAAGAAGTTTTTATCAAGTTCTGAAAGATGAAAATCGTTATTGCGGGTCATCCTTAAAAGATATACATATGCCATCACGGACTTTTTTATTGAACTTTTTAAGATGAACAATACTGTAGAATATAAATTTTATGTAACTTTTACGATTTCTACGGCGCACGCCAATACAACTCCCAGTCGACATGATTTTTTCCGACATCTGCAATAATAATCGTCAAATTTCAGCCAATTTACACAAAACCTAAAAGAATTGTACACTAAAACCTTCCGCATGTATCACTCCGTCCGTTGGTAAAAACCGTTTGAAAATTCGTTCCGCAATTTTAGAGTTTATCGCATCCAAACAAACAGACAGAGAGACGCGGCGGGAGACTTTGTTTTATAATATGCAAGGATAATAACCGCGAATTGAGTTATGATCAACATACAACGAAACAGCGCGGCAGCTTGGAAAAACGTAAGAAATTTTGAATTTCACCTTGACACCTTAACGGATCCCTTAAAAAAACTTGAGATCTGCATCCATGGATGTGAGCTACCAAAAATCTACATTCGCAACATCCCTGATTCATACATACATAAACTCACGCCTTTTTCCCATGGAGGTAGGCAGAAACAGAAATTAAATGAAATTGTCTATTCTGTAAATAGGATATCGGAATCACTTTGACGCATCACATTAAAAAAAAAAGTGTGCGTTTTGGGGACCCGCGTCAGGAACGAAGTTCTTTCTCACATATGATTTAAATCAAAACAAAATTTTTGCAGCCTCCATCTTGGATTTTCATGTTGACCAAATTCACACTTTCTCTCTCTCTCTCTCCCGCATGCAGTGTACTAGGGCCCATGTGTATAATTTTATCCCACGACACACTGTTATCACTTTACTCTTTTCTTTTGTTTTTTTTTCTGCGGGCGTTCTCTCTCTCTCTCTCTTTCTTTCTCTTTAGTTAGAAGGAAACAGTCGCACACTTTTGAGCGTGACGATTTCTAAAAGTTTACAAGCCGCGTTAAAGAACTTCGTTCCATAAATATTTAAAAAAGCTAGGTGAGTTCGGCGTTTCCTATGTGACTACTCTGAAACTATAGCACGCCTGCTACCGCTCTACTCTATTAAAATATCTCTCGGTTCAATATTTGCTGGCATTCTGGGACCATGGGAAACTGATACCGTATGCTGGTACGTGTTCAATAAAATATTGCAGATTTTTTTAAGCATCATCGGTTGTGAGTATTACTAACAAAACCGCATGCAGCCACCGCACAACACCACCGGCTGGCAAATTGTAATAGAATTAATTTCTATTACAATTTGCCCATTTGACGTATACACAATTCATTTCAATACACGTGCCTATGTATGTACTGCAGCAAAATTAGCAATTTACAATGTAGGTACATTAACGCTGTTTGGGTCTGATGGAGTTGAAGCCACCCAATTACGGACCGTCTCTGAATAGAACGGGACTAAATGTGAAATGTAACACTGTTGTTGCCTATTGAGTGGCAAAATTAGCATTTATCTATTTTCAAAATCGTGTTTAAACCTATTAATTTATTAGTAGTGAATGGGGCATGTGTTCTCTTCCATAATTTGTTGGCAATTGAAATAAAATGTCTGTTAAAAGAATATGATTATAATGGGTGTTAAAAGACACTGAACGAAGCAGATATTCACTTTTGTTTTATTAATTCGTAATACTTTTTTTATTATGTACAGTAAGCGTTCAAAAGTGCATAAGCACGTTAAGAATCATATTGCTGTGAACACGCGGTATAGTCCGTTGATCTGTATGTGTAAACAACACGGCACACACACCACAGAGAACGCAGTATTGCGCTTTACACACTGCCGTATCGTCGCGTACTTGCGCCTCACTACCGAAACAAATATATATTTCCGTCGCTTTTGTTAGACAACACGCATCATGCGCTTGACCTTGGCCAGTTTATGGCAATGCTAAAATTCAAACCAAATTTACGTGTGCAGATAGCAGAACGCGTTAAGCATTGGTCTGAGATGCAAACTTGCTTAGGTTCCAACCTCGTCAAGCACAGTGCAGTTTTTGCAAATATTAATATTTTTGTTAGCAATAATATTATATTTTAACTATTGCTGCCTTTTTTATTAATGCTGTTATTGCAATAAAGGGTTTAGAATTAAAAATGCGTAATATGTGATAGCAAAATTAAAAAATTGTATTCGTTATATTTATTTTACTTATAGATAATATATTGCTACAATTATTTGTCATTACGTCAGCTTAATAAGATGTGAAATAGATGTCAAAAAACTTAGAAGTAATTTATATTATTTTGACATATTTGTATTATAATAATAATAAATAATAATAATAATTTATTTCAAATTCAAGATACACATCATAAATAAAGACATATCTAAAAGGATCTTATATTAACATAAAATTCGACAAGACATCTGTGTCTGAACTAGATAAATAAATACCTGTATTTCAGACAAACAGCGCTCATTCCTAAAATATACAGTTAAACGCTTACAAGTTCAAATTTGTTATAATTATATACATATTTCGTTATTTTTAGATCAATTATCAGCAAATAAAATAAGAATTTAAATAAAGTAAAAATGAAGTAATGTGGAGTGGGGTGTGGTGTGGACCTCCTTTTGTGTTGAATGTAGATGAGTGAAGTGTGTGTAGGAGGGTGAGTATATGAGCTTAATGTGGTACAATTAAGAGGCTTTCAGTTTCGTCATAGGTCAGTTTATGAATGTACTGAAACACTTCATTCTTACAGCTTCTGCTATTTAAGGCAAGTATGTCGACAATTCTATCAATCCTGCTATAAAGGTACGGACCCAAGAAGCAGAAGTACCTATTAACGAAAGAGTGTTTAAACATGGATCTGTCTGTACTGGGTATAGGTTTTCGTCGCCTGGATGGTATAGTTGGTTTTTCAAAGTTCACTTTCATATGCTGCGTCAAGACAGTGTGTAATAAGAATAATTGGCGGACAGAGAGGACCTCACAGGCTTGGTGGAGATGATAAGTTGGGAACAAATAGGGACGGAAAGTGCTTACTTTGAGAATAGCTCTTTGGGCTACTTCAAGTGGCTTTAGTACGGTTTTTGGTGCACCACCCCAGACAGAAATACAATATGACAAAATTGATTGACCAAGTGCCAGATAAACCTGCTTCATTAGTTTGGGGTCTGCAACATGTCTCAGATTTTTGAAAACATACATAAGTTTTCTTAGTCTAGCAGTGACTAATTCTATATGGAGTTTAAAAGAGAGATTGTTATCTATTGTTATTCCTAGGTATTTTATGCACCTGGTCCTGACCAAGGTTGGACATTGGCAGATTCCACTGTTACGGCAGCTGTGTGCAATTAAAGAGAGTAAAGTAGAAGGTGAGTTAGAGTTACGCATTGAAAATGTTATGTACTGCGTTTTATCAGCGTTAAGTGTCAGCATGTTACTCCTCAACCAGTGGCACACAGTATCAAAACCATGTTGAGCATCCTCATAGACGCGTTCCCACGTATCAGCCGAGAAAAGAAGAACAGTGTCATCTGCATAAGAAATTACCTTTCCACCTACAGAAGTATGTCCACAGAGTTCATTTAAGTACACAAGAAAGAGACTGGGTCCCAAAATACTGCCCTGTGGTACACCAAAAGTGACATGTAAGTCACTACTAACAAATTTATCAATTTTTACAGATTGACAGCGACCTGAGAGGTAATCTTCAAACAATTTAAGTTGTTTACCTCTTACACCCAGCCTTTCCAATTTACTGAGAAGCAGTGGCACAGAGACCGTATCAAAGGCCTTTGCCAGATCCAAAAACACTCCAACAGTTTTTTTACCGGAATCAATATTCCTAACCACATAATCTACCAGCTCGTGTACAGCGTCACAAGTTGACTTGCCAGTTCTGAAACCAAACTGATTGTTTGAGAGAAGGTTATTCGTTTCCAGGTACTCGACCAATCTACTGTTGATGATGCGTTCCAAAAGCTTAGAAACCGCTGGGAGAATAGAAATGGGCCTGTAGTTGGTGACACGATCTCTATCGCCAGATTTATAGATCGGATGAACGACCGACTTCTTCAAAAAAGTGGGAAATATTCCTTCGTCTAAACACATATTAAAAATATGAGTCAGAGGAGGTACAAGTATGTTTCTGTTTTCTTTAAGGAGTCGGTTGGATATAGAGTCCCATCCAGTGCTACAGACATTTTTAAGATCCAAAATCAGGCGCTCTACCTCTGATTCATCTGTATCGAGTATTACAAAAGAGTTTAATGAGCCAGTAGATTGAGGAATAAAAGCAGCGGGGTGTTGAGGATCTAGGCAGCTGTTGGTCTTGTTGGCTAATTTTTTTCCTACCGTAACAAAGAACTCGTTCACATCTTCAATCGATTGTGCTGGACGGATAGTGTCTATTAGTTCTAAAGCGCAATTTTTTGCTTTTGTTGAGTTTGTGATATTTTTTATTGCATCCCATATTTTTTTATTATTTTTACCCGCCTGCTCTAACATTTTTTTATTATAAGCTATTTTAACTTTTTTCAACAAATTATTACAGAAGTTTCTATATCTGCTATACGTCAATTTGAGAGCATCATTTTCTGGTGACTGTTTCACTTTTTTGTGAAGAACGTCCCTATGTCGCATACATCGTACTAGTCCTGGCGTTATCCACGGTTTGATGATTTTATTTCGTCTTGATAGCTTTATAAAGACAGAGTTACAAATTATAGCACGTTGGATGGAATTTGTGAAGTATTTCATGGCAAAATTTGCATCGTTTGAGACATAAATCGGTTCCCAGTTAATACTGGCTAAGTCATTTTTTAGTCCCTCCGTATTTATCTTATTAAAGCTGACATGAGCAAACGTTCTTTTTGGTTTAGAATTAAGACACAGTAGAACGGCCTCATGATCCGTTATCGTAGATTGCAGAACTAAGGTAAGAGCTGGAAACTTTGTTTTTAATATCACGTGATCAAGACATGCGTTGCCATGTCTTGTAGGCAGCGTATGTGCTGGTAAAAAGCCATGATATGAACACAAATTAAGGTATTCCATTTGGAATCTAGAATCTTGACCGGGGTAGATGTTTATGTTAATATCTCCTATAATGGTAACATTTTTGAAAGTGGATAGCTCAGTCAAGCTAATATCGAGCGTGTGGAGGAAGTTCTCTAGGTTTTTATGTGATGGGGATCTATAAATAGCCAAGATTGCCATTTCAGCACCAATCTTTATGATGAGACAATTACAATCCAGACAAAGGGGTTCATCAACAACAACACTAAGAGTGGTTTTAACGTACACCGATACTCCGTCATTTTGATTAGACAATTGTTTTGATGTATATGAGCAATAGCCGTCCAACCTTGGCACAGTAGGACAGCACGATAACCAGCACTCCGTCAGAACAACTATATCACACTCAAAATCAAGCCTATCCAACATTGCAACGAAACTATCGAAATTGCGTGAAATACTCCGTATATTTTGATTTATGATAGTGAGAGATTCAGCGGGATGCATTATAAGATGCTTGCAATCCTCGACACAGCAAGACCGAGATTCTGAGACAGATATATTATCTATTTCCCGAGCCAAATCATCCATTTGTGAAAGTATTAAATAGCACATGACAAATTATAAGGGGACATTTATATTAAAGTTACTTAAGAAATATGCAATATAGGTGTGGCGATTGTCATTCAATGCGGCATAATTGAAAACGTAAACCCCTGTGTAGTAGCAATACAAATTCCCGATTTTTTTTATCAGATGAATATTATTGGCAGATGGCACAGGAGGTGTGTTAAGTATGTGTCCGATTAAAACATTCAAAAACGAAAACCTCAGAACGATTTTTGAGTAGTGTGGGATTAATAAGTAGATTACATAACAAAACAATTTTAAAATTACAATTTCAGCTAAAAAAGCATGCAACATAAAAATACATAATAAGGGTAAGAAAAGAAAATTAACTGTATGAGGAGTTACAGCAAGGGTACATATTTCTAACAATAGTCATACAGTGTTGACCTTCAGCTTAGTGAGATCGGCCTCCTCTTCAATGCGGACGTGAGCCATTCCTTCAGTTTTCCGTAAATAAATTTTACCATAAGATGTCCAGCAATATTTGTAGTCATTCGAACTAGCAAAATCTCTCGCGAGGAAGAACAGTCGCCTTCCTTTAGGGGTAAGACATTCAGAAATGTATATTGGTTTATGTGTGGTTTCACTGTTTGCTTGGCCAAATAAACTGGTGTTTAATTTTTCGGTTTTCTCCCGTGGAGTGAGTTTTTTGAGGTTACTAATTAAGTATTCCTTAGTGAGAACTGAGGTAAATTCGACGACTATGGGTTTAGTAACGCCAGGTTTAGCAAACGGACGATAAACATCTCTTATATCTGCTATTGCCAACTGCAAGTTTAATGTGGAACCAATTTTTTTAACAGTATTGCAAAGTAACTCCTTGGTCTCATTTTTAAATTTAGGAATATTTCTGATCTCTAGCTTGTTTGTACACGACTGTTTTTCGAGATTTTCCAACTTATTTTCCAGTAACTTGATGTAAGATATGTTTTCCTTTCGTTCCTGTCTAAAACTTTCTAATTCTATTTGCAACTCATCATATTTGGCAGATAAAGTCGACATAGATAAGTTTATCGTATCATTTTGCGTTTTAATTTCTATTAAAGACGACTCTAAAATGTCTAGTCTGGTTCTTTGTTCCGAAGCAAATTTTGAGAACATATCGCGGACTTCTTCCATGAAAGAACTTAGTTCATTTTCACGCTTTCTCTTCAATCCCTTATTAGTGTTGGTCCGGTTTTTGGTGGTTTGCAGGTCAGAAACAGTACCATCGACGCTTTCAGAATCCGTCTCCGTTACAATTTGCCGCTTCGGTGGCGTGCGCTTCATAGACATTTTAATTATTTAAATGTTATAGATGAGTACTAGGATAGCAGCGAAACGCGGAGGTGGTAACAATTAGTAGTGTAATCCATACGCGACGGTAGCGTAGCAAGTACCAGGAGCAAGTCTACGTACCTCCCCCTAGTGCTGTGTTGGGCCTGCGCGCACGCAGCTCATTTGTTGGTCTTCGTCACACCCCTTTTGCTGGGAAACAAGCAGCAGTGGGCGGTGATGACTCTGGGGCGGAGCCGTCACTGGTCAAGCGGTGAGTCACTGCAGATGAGCGACTGAGCGTTCGATTTTGAGTAGGCTCCTCGATTTTATGCACTCCTATTTTTATGAACTTATTTAATTGGAAATAAAGTTATGAAATTATGAATAAAAAAGAATAAATACTGTCTCGTTAAAAGCGTCTGAGCTGCTCAGAGGTCCGGGGGGAAGAGAGGATGGATTATGGTGGATTATGAAATGTTTTAAATTTTAAATTGATTTTTTCACCATAAATATTAGCTAGCTTATTATTAGTTAGCTTTGATCATGGTCGAAGTAATTAAGCAATAAATAAGAATATAAGACTAATCAAAATGTAAAAAAAAAACTACTTACAAAATAGGTGATTTTAAGGTAAAGTATGGGCAGTTTGTTTACATTATTTATTTTACATTTTATTTGGCTTTAGTAAATATTGGTTGGTATTGAGGTTATAGCTTAAGTATTCATTTTCTTTACGAAAAGAAGATTGAAACTTAACCTCAAATTGTAATCCTAAAATAATAATATTACTAAAATAATCTTAAACATTTTCGGTCTATCTGCGAGAAATCCGACAAACAACATATTGTAACTTGCTTAAAAAATCGTTACCACAAATTCATGCAATAACGAATCTGTTGTTTATTAAGTTGGTACGGTAAATATTTTAAGGTTAAAATATAGCAGTGTCCCACTTGAAGTCTTAATATTATCGTGCGAAACTTAAACGTTCTAGTTTATGCCTTTCTGTCGAAAACGGCTTCCTAGCTGGTCTTCAGTGATACAAGTCTTCAGAGTGCACAGCGAACGGTTCATAATGACGTGTTTAATAATTCAGCAAAATATCTCGTTGGTATGAAACCATTTGTTTCATATTCCTCCATCATTTGACGTCGCTACTGCTCGATAATAAGCCTCTTCCTCATTCCTCTTAACCCTCACAGTATTTCTCTAGAACAAAGAATAACATTGTATTTATTACACATAATAATTTTATATAAAATTTATCAATCACTAATCGAATTAAACCTCATAATGAATTTAAAATTTTAAAGGCATCTTCTGTCTCAACAATACCTCTGTTCTATCAACAATACCTTTGATTAAGATTTATGTTTAATAAAATATGAAATATTTAAATGATAACACTCACACTTAGTCCGGTCTCATTAGATATTTGTGTAAATTACATTCACTTTTACGCAGCGCAATAATATTTGATCTCCCTTCAATATTTATATTTGACTGCATTTTGAAAACAATAACCACAACACCGCTAATACTTAAATACTCGTCACCAACAATAACCACGAACCAACAAAGTTTTGAGATTGGCTGGGAACAGACCGTAGCAATCGCGAATACGCGTAACGAACTGCGTCTGTCTACCCCACAGAAATCGAAATGATTTACTTAGTTTTCTGTGGTCTACCTGCTAAACCTTAATATTTATGTGAACAAGACGACCGAAACAAAAAACGAATGATTATTGAACTAGTCATTATTAAAAAATAACAAAAACTATGAATAATAATTATTAAAAAATAACAAAAACTATGAATGTAATTATTAAAAATTACAAGCAAACCACAGATGAGATTTGAACCCTCGCTCGGCTCGCCATAATCGCACATACCAAAGCACGTTATCCACTGAGCTAGCACGCCATATTCTAAATTAATTGAAATTATGAACTACTATGAGTTGCAGACAAAGTGAGTGTGTGTGTATCTATAGTATTGTAACATCTTATAGAAGAAGGTCGTAAGTCAAACCGAAGCGTCAGTCTATTGCTTTGTGCGATTGCCTATGGACTTTTGGTCGGTACTGTACAACCTGTATGTTCATTGAATACAGTCATAGTTCATGAATGAGTTGACCGATGGAGGGTAAGCCTGGTGACTTCTAATACAGGTTTTACCTACAACAGGTAACAGTATCTATTAAGTGTTACTTTGATTTTGTACTGTGTTTGTAATTATGAGAGTACAATAAAGATATTACCTTTATTATTTATAAATATATATATATATATATTTTAAATGAAATGAAATGAAATTTTATTTGCAAGAATTCTAGTACATACAGATGGTCGGGTTTTTTAACAAGTTCTAAAACAATTCGCTAGAACTAGCATGCAAAATTACATAAATTAAATAAGAAGCTAATAAAATTGGAACATACATCACAGTTATTTTAATAAGTTGTCTTGTACTTGTCTAAACCTTGGTTACGTAGATATTGAAGGTTAAAGTACCATCTTTTTATGTTTATTTTTTTTTTTTATTACAACCTGTTTTAAATTAAAAAAAAAATTGTTAATTTAAAAAATAATTTTATTAGATTAAGTTTAATTTAAAAATAAATTATGACATTTATTATAATTTAATAAATTAAATTTATTATAAATGAAATTTATTAGTTAAATATTATAACTTAACTAAACCCTTACAAACTCATGTAAAGTGGCATGCACAATGTTTTGGTTGCGTTACATTGCATTCTGCCATAAATAGCATTTTTTTTTTCTGGTAAATGCTATTTACCAGAAATAAAAGTCGTTTCCCAGCAAGTTTGATGTACATAATGCATAGATAACAGCTGTGTGATGGGTATTGTTGAACCCTGTGATTTCATGAGATCAAATGACTTTCAAAATCTTAATAAGGTTCTCCAAAGTAGTAACTAAGTAAATATAACTGCATTAATCAGTATTCCATAAACCAATAGATAAAATAACAAGATATTACATATTTAATGTAATTACTATTAGCTTAGGTACGAGAGTAAACCTAATCGAAATATACCAATATTTATTAACCAAAGCAATTACAATTATCTGATTACTCTATTAGGATTGAACATTTACAGTTAGAGTAACGATCCTAAGATATTAATCTTAATTAACTGAAAGCTTTTAAAATTAACGAGTTTAATAAATTTATATTTTTTTTAACAATATATATATATATATATATATATCGCTAAAAAAATACACAATTACATTTTGTCTCATTGGTCTAGTGGTCGCAAGTGCTACTGCTGAGCATGAGGTCCTGGGTTCGATTCCCGGGTCGGGCAAAGTGTTAATGGGTTTTTCCATCTGAAATTTCTCATTAGCAGCCCGGAGTCTGGATTTGTGCCCGGTTGATGGTGTAGGCACCTCTCTTATGCCTACTGGATCCGACACGGGAGTTACTACGATGCTCGATGCAAGAAATAAAGACGAAGATTTGATTATTTAGAATTGTTATTTATTCCCGAAACCCCAAGCGCAAAAGGAGCACACGGATCGGCCAGTGCGCAGTAACTGGAGATCGCCCATATCTACTTCTCTTTCATACCTCAAACCGCTGACGCATAACATTCATACTTACATTGTCCCTACAATGGCAATAGGCTCGCCCCCTATTACATGGGACTTAAAACATAACGGGCGAAATGTGGGTGAACCTGCTACAGGGACACCTCTGCCCAACCTTCGGGGAAACAAGGCGTGATGTTATGTTATATATTGTATAAACTAACGATCAGCTTGCTTAGTATACAATGCGTAATTGACTTGATGCACATTATGACAATAGTTTGTTTAGAATACTGAATCGATTGCTTTCATTTTTAATCCCAAAAATATTTAAATCTATGTAAATTACAGTCACGCTTTCACTGCCACTGTGCAGTCAAAATAAACCGAAATGGACGAAGTACCTACTATGCTAGACTCTTATACGTGTGCACATGTGTGCGTGAATTAAATCCTACAATATATATATATTTATATATATATAGATGTGAAAATTTGTGAGGATGGATAGATGTTTGTTACTCTTTCACGCAAAACTTACTAAACGGATTAGGAAGAAATTTGCCACACAGATAGTCTATAACCTGGATTAACACATAGGTTACTTTTTATCCCGATATATTTACGGGATCGAGACTAATGAGGGTGAAACTGCGGGGCGCAGCTAGTTAGTTATATTACTGATGATTGTAGCATAAAATTGTGGTCACATTGACCATAATTTTACCCTGCTATCAGTAATATAACTAATTTAATATGCCTGCTAATATAATGTAATATTCCTTTTTCAGCACAGGCAAAATCCGTGCATACAGCACGGAAGAGAAAGCAAGCATGAAACCTTTGTACATAATAATATTATAATAAAAATTCAGTGTATGTATTTGTATTTCCAACATAATAATGTAATTGGGATGTTTGGTGGTATGCGTTAATTCCGGGACATGTTGTCGTTTGAGAGGTATGTCTAGCGGTGTCTTGCTTAATTTTTCGTCATATTCATCATCTGCTTAGCCTTTCCAACTATGTTAGGGTCGGCTTCGATTCTTATCGGATGCTGCTGAATACTTAAACATGGAGTGACTGTTTTTTCCCCGTCATCATCATCATCATCATCATCTGAGTAGCTTTTTCCCAACTGTGTTGGGTTCGGCTTCCAGTCTAACCAGATGCTGCTGAATACCAGTTTAGATGGAGCGATTGCCTATGTGACCTCCATAACCTAGTTACTGGGTAATACGATACCCATTGCTAAGAGTGATTGTCAGAGCTTCGGGCTTCTGACGACCACGATTGTCAAAGATCTACTGCTGCTGAAGACTTTACATGGAGTGACTGTTAATTCTCTCATATCGGTACGAATCGAAGTGAGAATAACTCATGCTGTGGTGTAAAATATTTTTTTAGTCAGCAAGTTAGTATGGCAGTAGCATGCCCTAGTTATTAATATATCTATGTGCATTGGCCTGACTAGCTAGGGAGCGTGATACCTAACAATTTATGACTAAGATTTAAAGATAAACGGAAAAAGTACATTATATAGGTAAGTAGTTATTTTTAGGGTTCCGTACGTCCGAATGAAAACGAAACCCTTTTAGTGTTTCGTGTGTCCGTCTGTCTGTCCGTCTGTCGCAGCCAATTTGCTCCGACTCTAATGGTCCGATTAAGTTGAAATTTGGTACACATATGTATTTCTGTGCCCGAAATACGAATGTGTAACGTAAATAAATGAATTTTAAATATAGAGATCACTTTTGGGGAGCAAATAATCTTCTCTAATAATCTAATCTAAAAATCTTATAATTTGTTAATTTTTTTTATTTCAAAGTATTTTGACATTCTTATAAAATTTTACTCCTTGTCAATTTTATATTTGACACTTTATTTTATTTTTCCATTCTGACATTTTTATTTTTTTTTTATAATTTTGTTTAATGAATATTTTAAAAATGATTGTATTTTGGATTTTTATCTGTGAGTTTTATAATTTAAATGTAAGAGTGATTTGGACTAGATTATGTCTAAAATTAATAAATAAATAAAAAAAAATATTTAAAAAAGTTTTGCAGTTTGCAAAACTTTTTTAAATATTTTATTTTTTAAAATATGATGTAATATTCCTTTTTCAGCACAGGCAAAATCCGTGCATACAGTACGGAAGAGAAAGCAAGCATGAAGCCTTTGTACATAATAATATTATAATAAAAATTCAGTGTATGTATTATATTTCCAACATAATAATGTAATTGGGATGTTTGGTGGTATGCGTTAATTCCGGGACATGTTGTCGTTTGAGAGGTATGTCTAGCGGTGTCTTGCTTAATTTTTCGTCATATTCATCATCTGCTTAGCCTTTCCAACTATGTTAGGGTCGGCTTCGATTCTTATCGGATGCTGCTGAATACTTAAACATGGAGTGACTGTTTTTTCCCCGTCATCATCATCATCATCATCTGAGTAGCTTTTTCCCAACTGTGTTGGGTTCGGCTTCCAGTCTAACCAGATGCTGCTGAATACCAGTTTAGATGGAGCGATTGCCTATGTGACCTCCATAACCTAGTTACTGGGTAATACGATACCCATTGCTAAGAGTGATTGTCAGAGCTTCGGGCTTCTGACGACCACGATTGTCAAAGATCTACTGCTGCTGAAGACTTTACATGGAGTGACTGTTAATTCTCTCATATCGGTACGAATCGAAGTGAGAATAACTCATGCTGTGGTGTAAAATATTTTTTTAGTCAGCAAGTTAGTATGGCAGTAGCATGCCCTAGTTATTAATATATCTATGTGCATTGGCCTGACTAGCTAGGGAGCGTGATACCTAACAATTTATGACTAAGATTTAAAGATAAACGGAAAAAGTACATTATATAGGTAAGTAGTTATTTTTAGGGTTCCGTACGTCCGAATGAAAACGAAACCCTTTTAGTGTTTCGTGTGTCCGTCTGTCTGTCCGTCTGTCGCAGCCAATTTGCTCCGACTCTAATGGTCCGATTAAGTTGAAATTTGGTACACATATGTATTTCTGTGCCCGAAATACGAATGTGTAACGTAAATAAATGAATTTTAAATATAGAGATCACTTTTGGGGAGCAAATAATCTTCTCTAATAATCTAATCTAAAAATCTTATAATTTGTTAATTTTTTTTATTTCAAAGTATTTTGACATTCTTATAAAATTTTACTCCTTGTCAATTTTATATTTGACACTTTATTTTATTTTTCCATTCTGACATTTTTAATTTTTTTTTATAATTTTGTTTAATGAATATTTTAAAAATGATTGTATTTTGGATTTTTATCTGTGAGTTTTATAATTTAAATGTAAGAGTGATTTGGACTAGATTATGTCTAAAATTAATAAATAAATAAAAAAAAATATTTAAAAAAGTTTTGCAAACTGTAAAGTAACATATCAAATGGGCTTACTGTGAGGGTCTCAACCATATTTTTTTTATAACTTTAAATTAAATAGTTTTAAAGATATTTAAGAAAATAGATGAAAATTGATCATTCCCCTTATCTCCGAAACTACAGAGCCTAAAATTTTGAAAAAACAAATACAAAAGATAGTTTCATACTTATAGATTACAGGAAAACCTATAAAAAGTCTATGGTTTTAAAACTACAAAGTAAATCTTTCAATAATGTGCGTACAAACTTACATTTACAGTTGTAATGTATGGGAGAACACGTTTTTCAATAACAACGTTAAGTTTGTTCTTGGGATAAATTCATCCCAACTACGGAACACTACATTATGCGTGGTCCGACACGCACTTGGCAGGTTTTTTTAAAGTCACTTTGGTATTCGCCAAGATAAATACACAACCATGGTCTCAAGAAGCAGAGCCGTTTTAACCTTTGTCCACCACGATCTTCATTCACTCACTCATTCATTCACGTTCAAAACATCCATTCAACCCAACCCGAGATATCTGGGGCTGGACTATTACAGAAAGCCTACGCTGATCCGCTGTCTCATAAGTTAGAAAATAAGATCGCTTTTCTACGTGCCTATCTATTTTTCTCTTGACTTCATGTAGAACGATGTCATACTTTATAGATTGTACTGTATACAGGGTGTAAGGGACAGCCCTCCGCAAACTAACAGGGTAAATTCAGCTCTTTATTCTGAATCATATTCCACCGAAAATTTTCCCAGAAAAATGAAAATTTTCCCAGGAAAATTTTCATGAAAAATGAACATGAAGAATGAAAATTTTCCCAGGAAATTTTTAATTTTTTTTCCGTTTTTTCATTTACTATTTCTTTCTTTCAATGTAAAATTACATTCTCTGTACGCAGTACTCCATTAATAGAACAGGTAAAACTGAAAAAACAGCAATGGATGTTGAACAAACGACGCATGAAATCTGCTGTTCAATTTCTTTTGCCACGGTAGCGATACATTGCGTGTAAGGTAATAAAACAAATCAGGTTAGTTGGATTCCCATAACATTCCTGAAATAATTTCATGTACCGGTCATCTTAGTATGATATACTGACTTCACCCTATCAGTCTGCGGAGGGTTGTCCCTTACACCCTGTATATGGAAGACGTTCGTTTTCCCAAAGATCCGTAGATAGGATTATGCCGATATTTTAGGTAGGTTCAAGTATTTGTCTTTTACATCCGATGAATTTATCTAAAGAGCTTTTGTTTCTGACCAAGAAGTATGGCACAAAAGGGAAAAGACCTCAGACTCAGCAAGAAATGGATCCTATCAATCATGATGATGTGTAAACGATATTTTTAACTACATTCACAAACTTTGATAACGCACGTAAGTAATCCTAACTAAAATTATGAAATGCGAAAATTAGTTTGTATGTTTGCTACGCTTTCACGCTAAAACGGCTGAACGGATTTGAATGAAATTTAGCACATAGGTAGACTATGACCTGGAGAAGGACATTTTTTTTTTTTTTTTTTTTTTTTGAGGGTGGGAAATCATCAAATAACTTCTCCCGCTCTGGGCGGAGCGGGAGGGCGTGTCAGACTCTTACTGACTAAAACCCACCCGTGTTCCTTCGGTTGCCCTGTCGCCGGGGGCCACGATCTCCCTTTCGGTTTTCTTCGCAACCCCGGCAGGCATCGGTCCTAGTGGACCCCTTCAATTATGCTGACATCTCTTTGAGGCGCGCGTGGAACACAACGCGCCGTCGACCCGGGCCTGGTCCTTATCGGACGGTGAGCCACCCATTGCTCACCGCCCGCAAGCCCGCGCCTACGGTGGCCGGAAATCGCCCCGCGATTCCCGACGCCCTGGGCGTCTCCTCCTGCGGCTGGAGAAGGACATAGGATACCTTTTATCCCGATATTTTTACGGGATCGAGATTTATGCGGGTGAAACCGCGTGGCGCAGCCAGTAAAAAAATAATAATAATAATGAATATTAAATCTTCGACTGTTTCAATATTTTCAGATAAGATTTCTTTTGTAGATTAATATATTTTTACGTTATCTAAGAATTGCTCTATATAATAATGCGGTAATCACGTCATCTAATTACTTCAATCGAGGATATTATAACAAAAGAATAACGTTTATCTATCTTATAACTACTGAGTTAGCTGGCAACACAGGCGGCTACCTGTCCCGATTATTCGAAACATTAATTTATTTCCATTTATTTTTTTACAAAGATTTCAAAGTAGGCAACTGATATAACAATCGGAAGTGTAAAAAACTATGGGAGAGACCTTGGATTCTACAGGTAAATAAATAATCCTTGTTTTATTCACTTATCATAAAAGAACGCCTGTTATGTTCCCCGAAGGAGGTAAGCAAAGGAGTACCCACACGTCATTAATTTATTCGATTTATTCTTAATGCAGCATTTATGACTGCTTTATTTCTATGTTAAGATGTTAATGAATGGATAAAAAAGAGTCAATTGCAATTTGCCTATTAAAATTAAAAACATTTTGATTACTGGACCCTATCAGAATATCAGCGCTGCGTTGCGATATTTATTTTTACATTATGCTGAGATAGGAACCTTTTTGGACTGGCACAGGTCGTTATTATTTTTGTTTTCGTTTATTCGAAAAATCTGTTAATTTTATTCGTTTTAAACGCTCCTTTTTATTTTCTATTACTGTGTGTATTTTCTGTGTGTGTCCCAAATAAAATATTTTTAAATATAATTTAATATATAATAAGTTAATTGACAACTATATAAAAAGATATGTAGTTGAAGTAGTAAATACGATTGTAAAATCGTTTTTGACAGTGAGTTTTGTTATGCGATCAGTCCAACAATACAGTTGCCTAAGATCAGTTATAAAAGCTATCGATCTGAGTAAAATAATAGTGAAGACAAAGTGTGTGAATTGTGTAATGTTTAAAATATAAAAGACATAGTAACAAACAAATTAAGAATACATAATCAGGTAATCAGATAATACATTTACGTACATTCAATGCAGTGTTTTTACGATAAGGGGTATCAGGACATAGGTATACGTGTTTTATCGATACCTGCGTAATTCCAACACTACATAATTTGGAGCACTATGTGCGTCACGGACTCACGATGGAATTGAACTGTTTTGGAACAGAACTGACGTGTCCATTTTGTTAATTTACAAGTAGTCGCCCACCCATGCTAGTTTAACTGAAGAGAATTGATTGTAGTACAAGACTGGTTTTAATAATGAAGCCAAATACCGAATAGTATGTGACATGAAATGAGTTAGAATTTCATATGGCAGGGAACTAGCTTAGTATTTATAGATAGTCGATGTTCGAGTGTTTGTCGGTTCCCTACAAAATGGTTGAGCTGGATGGTGCTGATCCACGCGTCATGATCGTGAACGGGCGCCGTCAGTTGAAACTGGTCATCTCTTATCTGCCAGGGCTTATTTTTAATCTTATATTTTCAATTGCTTTTGATTATTTTTTGTACATTGTTCTCTTCTAATCCTGGGTACATCATTCTTGTTGCTTCTATATGAGAAGCAACAAGAATGATGTACCCAGGATTTTGTAATATCTATATTTAAAAAAGTATTGATCTACGTTTTGGAATGGGCAATTAGCTTCAACTTTCTGACTAACTGACCGACTCTTTGACAATTCAAAAGTGCCTGTAAATGGTTTAATTGAAATAAATGCTTTGAGTTTGAGTTTGAGTCTGAGTTTGTGAAACTGGCAAAGTCAGAAAATTGCGTTCAGTCGTAAAAAATCGATAACATGAAATTAATAAAAGATCTATGGCTAATAATCTATTAATCAACGGACAATCATGATTTAAAATAAATTTCATAACATTGCTCCATACTACAAAAGTAGCACTTATTTTAGTTAAGTTTCACGTAAAAATAATATCCCTATAGATGTGTGACTATCCGAAGCGCAGTTGGTCAGCGGTACTCGCCACTGCGGCCCTTAGTAGCGACCTTGCCGCATAAATATAGACTTGTTCAGTGTCGCCAACAACAAACCGAGTTACCATAATCACGCTTCAGATACTACTTGTCTTATCAAAGAAAATGGCTAAACGATTGCGTTCTAATCGGTTTACACCAGTCCGCGTGAATCAAAAACTGTTTACAAAGTATAAAACTCTACTGGACGCGAAGTAGTTACGTTTGTTGTGGCGTTCAGCGTTATTTTCAGAATGTCATCCACAACGTCGCCGGCTGGGAAGAAAAGTTAGTGTTTATAATTAGTAGCATAGTTATATGATGTTATAAGTGCTTTGATGGTTACGTTACTGTGATTTCTATATAGTGTTCAATTTGTGAAGTGATTTTGTAAGTCTCAGGCGTGTTAATTGAAGTGTTGATTTTTGTAAATTTTTGACGGGTATTGCATATACTCTTTTCATTCTAGTATCATCATTATCAATACATTTCTATTACGATCTTATTTCCCATTAATTTATACAACAAACTAAGGTAAAGTGTAGTTCAGCTTTACTAAATTGAGCCAATTCTCGTCATCTGCTCGCAAAACCTTGAACTTCTCTAACAATAAACTCCTGAACTCTCGCATCTGCCTTTCTAATTATTAAGCTCAGATACTATTAATATCAACTACTAGTTCAAATATTCAATGCTGTCGTTTAATTACGTTAACTAAGTTTAAATTTACTTCTGATTTTTAAAGTTAATTAAAACTACTACTAATTTTAACTTCTTGATAGCTATTTATTTATTTATTGAAAACTTCAAGCACACAAATGCACAGAGGCGGACAGTGGAATAGCGAGAATTGAGGAATAAATATTTATTTAAATACAAAGATGTACAAATACTTATTGAAAACTATAATTATAATATATCCATCTAATTATATATAAATTTAAGCATTTTTTTAAGCATTTTGTTTATATTTTTAGCTATTTATTAATAGTTTTTAAGTCGTTTCATGTTCCAGCTAATTACCATTTCAATGATGATGTAAATGGTGTCCAAATAATTTAACTTGGAATTTGATTGTATCATATTTTTTATAACATTCAACAATGGCCAATAAGCGTATAAGTCGATATGTGCATTAAAATATCAATTGGATTTCTGCGAACGAAAGTAAACATGAAAATGTAATGCACATTTTTCCATCCATATTTTTATTCGGTCCTGTTCTCCTGGTGAATGATATTACACCGTATTAAATAGCTCAAATACTACTGAATGTACGTACTCCGTCTGTGTTTTGTTCATATTTCGATCAATAATGATGAATTCTTTGTTTGTGAGGCATATTTATTTTCCCATATTCTTTTACTTCTATGACCCGTATCATTTTAATGACTATTATCTCGATTATTGTTCCAATTTTTCTCAATATTTTTTTATGATGATACACATAATGCGATCGCAAGCCAAAATAAATAATTGCGAGAGGAATGTCTTTCTAACGTAATTTTCTGCTCTGTTACGCTTATTGGAATCGACAGATATCCACTTATGTTTATTTTAGGATTTGCAGCGGAAATCGGTACCTAATGTATCATTTCGGATTCTAGTAATGTATTTATGTATCTATTATTTAGGATATGTATATATCCGTGTATTTATTCTAGTTTAATTGTATACTTATTTGCACCGACGACAGCCCCATTTTATGTCCAGGCAAATCACTGTCCATTCCAAGGTTGCCTGGAAGAGATCGCGGAAAGCGATAAGGCCGCCCATTGTATATTTTGTAGTGTTTGATTATTTTTTGTTATGTATTTTTGTGGTGTACAATAAAGTATATATAAATAAATAAATAAATCCGTTTAAATTGCCGTGTGTTGGCTATTTTTATAGTAAATTTGATCTAATTTACCTATATTTAAGTACAGATTGGTCTATATGGATTTGACTAATATATCATTACTAACTCTGCCGCGCTTACGAAGAATACAATAACTCGATTTTTATTTTATTTTTTATTAGTGAATTTTTTATGAAGTTTTAGTTATTGCATTCTTGCTTACTGAAAAACCGAATTCCTCAAGGATTCATAAAAAAGTGACTTCGAGAGAGTTATTATTCTCGATTCGCTGATTCCGAATATACCTATATATAAATCAAAATCGTCCAAAATCTAGTAATTGTATTCTTCGTTAGCGCGGCAGAGCTGCGCCCCGCGGTTTCACCCGTATAAGTCTCGATCCCGTGGGAATATCGGGATAAAAAGCATTCTATGTCCTTTTCCGGATTATGGTCTACCCATATGCCATTTTTCATCCATATTCGTTCAGCCGTTTTAGCGTAATGTCGTGACCAAGGGAAGTAGTAGGGATTCATTTTTATATATATTGATTATACGGCTCACAGTGTTTTAAATTACATTTCTAAGATCATTGTCTATTTTACGAAAGAACAATTCCTTCAGTCTTTACATTTGTAGACTTATCTCAACGTCAACAGCAACACCTTTGACAGCAAAATTAAAGGCAAATTATATGAACAAGCTCAAGTTTAATGGAACAGAAGCACAGCGATATACTTAGAATAACAAATCATTCAGATTTAATAGTCTCCAACAAACACAAACTTGATAATACGCGTTTGCACAGTGTATACACAATGGCGATGCTGGCATTACGAAATGCAGACCTGGTTTACACCACATGCAATAATAACAAACAGGTTTTATAGACTGCAGTAGTCTACGAATACAGTACAATGTGCACCTTTGTTAATTTCTCGAAAGCCAATAATTTCTTAAAGCTAATTAACTTGTACCCAAGTGGCTAGTCATGAGCATTATAAAATACATGGCTTCGATACTGTGACCATCAAATTAGTTCTCTATGCAATGAAATGAGTACAGAATTTCACGAATTTGAGAGAACTTTTTGAAGAGTTATTTTATGTAACGTACATAATTACATTTAACGTGCCCAATGCTGGGACACAGGCCTTCTCTCTGTGTGAGGGAGTGGGCCATAGTCCACCACGCGGACCCAGTACGTGTTGGATTCAACCATGTATTTCATATCCTCATACATTTGTAACCTTCTAGATATTTGAAATAAACTTCAATAATTTTGCTGTCATTTGAAAATTCTGAACAGGATTGCTAAAGTTTCTCAGTGCTGTGTAAAGCCTCAAAATCACTTATATCTGAGTTCCAACAAACGACTTTAATACGATTATATATTTTATTTCCAGTAGTCCTAAACACGTTGCTTGAGACGGATCACTACGAGGGCCTGATTAAGGAGCTGACGTGTACCAAATGTAACACCTACATGAGGCCGCCCATCCACCTCTGCGTGGATGGTCACAGTCTTTGCGGCCGCTGCTTCGGGAAGAGCTTCCAGTGTCATATTTGTCAGGTAAGGCTCTTTGAGATACTTATTGTAATCTGTGTCTTTTGAATCACCAGCAAAGATACAATATGTATCATTTAGTATGATAGCAGGTATGTGACAGCGTGCCACGCACTTAAATTCCGCTTTTCAAAGGAACACAAATGTTTTTACTCTCTTATGGCTAGCTTGAAAAACTAGCTTCGTGTAAACGAGGCTAGTTTTTCAAGCTAGAATAGTAAACTAGCATGTGTCAAGCTAGGGCTGTTTACACGATGCTAGGAAATAAGCCACTAGCTTTGCAGTGATATAAGCCGCCCGCGCCGTGCAATAAAATGATCCGATTGCTTCGATAATCAGACGAGGCTAGCATACAACGGGGGGGCGCTACTAGCTCAAAAAATAAAACTCCTTCCTATTATACAATCACCATAGCTTAATATATTTCTCATTGGCTTACTATGAATGAATTAATGAATTAAAAGCACCGATCCCAGCGTGGTTTAAGCAGACTCGATAAATCGATTGAACCCCAACATTTGCACTAGCCCCTGGAGCCTTATGTTTCATGGTGCTACATAGGCCATTGCATATCAGGGAGTTGACCGGGTGGTGCGGCGTATATCTCGCATTGGCTTACTAGCCTCATAATGAGGAAAGTTCTTTATACAGTATACACGAGACCAGAATGTCAAGCTTGCTAGCTTATTATCAATTTTATGCTATCCTAGCCTGAAAAACTAGCCTAGTGTAACACGGGCATTTCTACATTCTTTCCTATAATGACAGTTTTGGTCCACTGGTAGACCTAGGGAAGCAGTATGACCTTATTATTCTGGCAGGGTATGAACACTGTAGATTCAATGTACCATACCTATTAGAGTTAATAATTTGGCATGCTAATAGTGACGGAAGCAAGATGTAATTAGTAGTAATATATATACGTATAATTGCTCTTCATACACCTGTTAGTCTGCCTAGTTGCTATTGACGTAACTACTTTAATGGAATTAATTTTATATTTTGAGCTAATATAATATGTTCGTCATACTGTAGTACGTATTAATTCAATTAAGTCCAACCTCTGCCCTGCCTATGTGCCTAGGTGTGTCAAAAATCAAGGTCGGGATATAAAATATGATGTAGGAACGGTTATACTTGGCAAAATAATATATTTTACTAATAGGCTAGCACGCTTAACAGCGATGAGTCTGTTGTCTTTTTATTAAGTATATTAGTTATCTATGTAACACATAACATAACACCACGTTTGTAGTCCTCGTAAGGTTGGGCAGAGGAGTACCTAAATAGAACACCCACTTTTCGCCAGTTATGTTTAAGTCCCATGTAATAGGAGGCGAGCCTATTCCCATCAACAGGATACAAATCGAGTCTCTGGGCTGCTACTAAGAAATTCCTGATGGAAAAATCCAATAACACTTTACCCGACCTGGGAATCCAATGTCAAAATCCGACCTTATGCTCAGAAGCATTTGCAACCACTAGACCAGTGATCGGCAAACCGCGGCTCGCGAGCCGCATTTGGCTCTTTGGCCTATAGAGTGCGGCTCTGTCCGCATGTACAAATGTAGATGAGTGCGAGCGTAGATACGCACGTCAAGCGTAGAAAGCCGTCCACTGCTGGACAAAGGCCTCCTCCAAGCACCGCCACTTCGACCGGTTTTGTGCTTCTCGCATCCAGCGGATTCGGTTCACCTTGTCCTACCAACATACGCGGTCGCCACTCCAGAACCTTTCGGCCCCATTGGCCATCGGTACTGCAAGCAATGTGCCCCTTCAAGGTGACTTGACACGTTGCTAAGTTTAGAAGAACAACGCGGTCACATAGACATGCAGACACGAAAAGTGACTCCAATGTACATATATTATCGTTGTCTTAATCAGGCTATCAAACTTGCCCTTGAAAAAAAAGACGAACGGTCCGATAGAGCGATGTCTCATTACATATTTATATCCACCTAATCCTTTAGCAATGTTATCGAAGGTGTCAATGTATAGGAAAATCTCGGCCCTAGTTTTCATAGTGCGACATTGTTATCGATAATATTATTATATTTATAGATAATAATTATTAATATTATTATCGTTGCAAAGATACTTTTTGATGATGTCAGATACCTTAATTTACAGAGGATCTTGATTTAAATTTTCTTTAATTATTGTTTCTATTATTTAGCCATGAGAGGATGGAAACAAATTACATGGGGGCATAACAGTCCATGGTTTTCAGTTTTAACGCCAGAGTACCATCACATTGACGATAGAAGTTTCAATTTTTCGAAATATATTTTTACAGTGTCGAGCTTGCAGTACAATACAATTCCGAATACATGTAACAACAGTCAAATCTGAAACAGCCTGCTGTTTTTGTAGGTATAGCTGTTAAGACGCATAAATATCCTTCTACGTTCTGTCTTCTGTGTCTTTAACATCAAATATCTCTAGGTTTTAACCGAAGACTGCTATGTGACAGCTTTTGAACTGTTCTAAAGAAAAATTTACAGCGTGTACTGCAGTTCCTACGGTATATTTGACTATAAATATTATACGATAAATATTAAAAGAGAAATATTCAAAAACCAGTCGTTAGTCCAAATAAGTAAGGAAAAAAGTGGAAGTATGGCGTTATTTATGAATCCAATAAGTTAAGGAAAAAATTAAGGGGCAGTGAGATAAATAGTTCGGCGGTTCATAGGTTAGGTTGGAACTGTGAACAACCAGGCGCGAGACGAATTTGTTGTAGTAACTATGCCAGGGTACCTCGACCAAATAGGCTAGGTTAGGTTAGTTTAGGACCGTGACAAACAGCGCGCGAGCCGAGCGAGCGAAGCGACCGGTGCCGCGGAAGCGGCCGGCGAACTCTACTTCAAAGTTAGATTTCTTACCGACTATTTCCGATCTGTTCAATGCCCACACGTAACTACCCGTTCAGTCATTTTACTGCTTTTTTTGACTCATTTTGATTTAGTTTACATGCAGTTTATAATGTTGAATTTACCTAAACAACAATAAATAACTGCCGCTCTAAATCAGTGAACAGGTTCTTCTCTGAATAAGAAAAAATATCATAGGTTGTATTACTGCCACGCGTACTTTTTGGCAACTTCAATGTTAGCGCCAAATGAGAATTTGCGCAGGCGTAATTATCATATTACATCAGTGAGTAATTTGTCGTCATGCACGTCACCCATGAGAGTAGCAGAGTGCTTGAAAATCCATTTCCACCTGTGAAAAAAAAAGTTGGAAAACATCTAGTTTTCTATCGATATTGATTCCCATGACGTCTGTAACGTTTGCCTCGCAAATATTAACCCTGTGTATGTAATAAGAGCTTCATACTGTATACGTATTATGAATCATACACATTGAAGACAATTTAAAAAACTCTAAACTCTTTGAAAGGCTGAGTAATTATTGAATGTCTAAGGCATTCTTTCACGTAAGTGCAAATCAACTTTGTATAAAATACATTCATGGCATTATTTTCATAAATATTCAGCATTTGTTAAGAATAAGCGGTATTTATTTATAGTTCAAGTTACTTATTTATAGCAGAATATTTTGATTGCCTCTTGATACAATTAATAGTATTTAAAGTGAAAGGAGAAATGAAGTGAAGCGAGTCTGAAAGGTTTTGAGGGTAAAATTAGAACGAAAAATAGATTGAATTGGTAGACTTTCTTACTTGTCTTATTAACGCAGTTTTTTTTTTTTAAATTGGACATTCCTTTCGTTCTTATCTTGGTATTAATTGTTTTCTTCCAACGCAACGCTAAGTATTAAAATCCTCTTTTTTACAAGCTAGCTGAAAATCCCAAATACCCAGCATTACGTTGATAGGAGTTTCGGTACCAACAAGAATTCGGTAAAAACAGAAGAATTTTGCAACAACAGTCTTTAATCAACCATCACATGCGAAACTGCTGTTGCTAGAACATAGGTTTTACTCAACCCTTTGCATTTCGACCGACCTACATGGTGCACAAACTGATATCGAACCGGATGGTAAATGAAACCGGCAAATTATCGCTGGTCTACGTTTTTGGCGAACGAGGAACTCGACCGAATCTACCTCTTTTACGAAAACAAATTTCAGTTATTTTTAGTTTTGGGTAGAAGTTTGCAAGTGCTACACACAGCCATTCTAGCTTTCAATACAAACTAAAATATTAAATAAGTAATAAGCTTGAAAATATTTAATAAGTAAAAGTGCCTTAATAGATGCTTTAGGGTTTTTTCTTACGTTTTTTTGCAATTTGCAGGTTAGTGGTAGATTTGTTCCATTAAGTGACTTTATCAACACACTTGCTCGTAAAGTTGCTCTTACTGAACCGCTTTTAGGTTTATAATGCAGTGTATTAAACACGCGTGCTTTCTACTTTGTATTACCGCACTAGTGCGGTATGTGCGTCATAGATAACTATTTACTAGTCGGAGTAATGACATGGCAGCATGGAATTTGTATTTAATAGAAATTGACTTTGGTAAACTTTTTACCTGAGGCAAGCGCTCAAAAGCACGTTTTTGCAAAAATAAAATTACCATAGGCAAACCAGGGGCGTTTAGTTATTGTATAAAATTTGCCATGGGCAGGTCAGTGGGTACTATACATGGAATTAGTATGAACTATCATAATATAAACATAACATGTGTGACAGTTCATCATAACATATTATATTTATGTTATGATAGTATGAACTATCCTCTAATATTATATGAGCATTCTCTATTTTCACCCGAGCAGAGATTTGCGCTTATTTTAATCTGATCAAAGAGACTTCATGTCATTTTACGCCTACTGTGTAAATAAATAAAATATGATAAATTAACATAATTTTTCATCAAATTATATATTTTTCACTACCAAGTTAATATAAACTTTCATTTGCGTATTCAAAACATTATTTTGTGTTTACTATATTTTTTATATCGGCTGTTCAGCGGTTTTACCAGTGCCTTTATTTACACCTGCACGCGCATCGCTATATACTGCTATATTCTGCCGCTATATACCACATCGAATTACTATTCCTGCCTAGAGTGTAATTACCAACACAGCACACACAAGTGTGCATGAAAATAGAAATGTCATGAGATCATGACATTTGAGAACAAATCAAACTCAGAGAGATGTATTAATGTTCTGATGATTATATTTCTGTAAATACTATTTATTATGATCGCGAATCATAATTTTGGTCAAGATCCTGACACTGATCTGCTCTTACGTTTTTTTGCAATTTATACCAAAAATAGAAAGCCAATGCGTGGCAACCAAAATTACTCGTTCGGAAAATTATTTTTTTACAATTAAAGATTTGAAAGTGCTACAAAGATATTTTTGCGCTCGAATGATATTGACGCTGTTGGTAAACATTTGTGCAATTTTTTTGCAAAATGTATAGAAAAATCAAGTTGGCGTTGTTAGTTTCGATTTTGGCCACTTGCCGATATATCTTTGTATAGCCATACCGCGGGATTCTTAAAACAATTTCTTCTTTTTTTTTTTCAGAAAGAGTTCTCCCTCACTAAATCGACGGCCTTAGAGTCTTTGGCCAATAAGGTGCTATTCCCGTGCACAAACGGCGGCTGCCCGAAACATGCAGTCCTCACGCAGCTCGACAAGCACTATGCTCACTGCCAGTTCCGCATCATCAACTGCTTCATGGCTAGAGTTTATGGTAAGTTATTGAGCTGGTAATCGAATGTGACATCATTTATTACTGCACGGTCTGGAAATTTTTAGGGCAATTTGTAGTATTTATAGTAGTAGTACGTTACTTAGGTGATATTGCTTTGAAACAAAGACGAGTATGGAAATTTTGTAAACATCTAAATCATTTTGTAAATTATTATACGTTGAAAAATCGTAGTAATTTGTGATTATTATTTAGGCATTGTGCAGAAAATTTTATGATGTCTTTCACTTTTCATAGACAAGACTAGACACTTTATCACTCGCGTTGACAGAGACTTTATACTCCCAGTGCACACAAATAACTCAAGCATAATGAAGAAGCTGTTTGTTGTCTGTTTATTTACTTCTTTTGTTGTCTGTACAAACTAAAACATGACCCTTGAATAACTAACTACAGTAATAACCGTCGTCATGTACTCTAAGCTAAGGTTCAATACCTTCTTGAAATATTATAATAACTGTAGCTTAGAACCGCTACAGACAATATAAGTTGTAATACTTATTTGTTCCCAACAAGTCTTATAGTAAACAACTTCCCAAAAACATGCCGTGTATAAAATATGCATCATATGTATTGACTTTGTGTAAAACATGTATCATATATGTATAAACATGTTTTGTTAACTATTTTGTTCACCTTTTTTATATTTTTAAATAAAACTTGTCTTTAAAACGTTTTCGATGTAAACGATAAACGAAAACAGTTACGCGGGGTTACGCAGCTATAATAGTAGTTGTTCGATAAATTGTAGTAACATAATTAAAACCGAAAAAAAAAGGAATGTGTCAAGGCACAAAGAGATCGATAAACAGTTTCTCTTACGACGTAAAAAAAGCCTCTCATTGGAACGTTCAATATCCTTAAGGGTTGCTAACCCCGCGACATAAACACGACCATTTTATTTACCTCTCTTCCTTTGAAAGTATAATACAGTTTTTCTTTAAGGAAAACGTCATGGGAAAACTTCCCTACAAATTAGTGACGAGTTCCAAATGGTTCATGTCTTGTATGTGAAATGAAATACGTCACCACATTAGTCATTGTGCGTGATGTAACGTAAATAAATGGTACATAGTTTACTGTAGCGGCTTAATTTTTTCATAAGCGATTATTATTTCAGTTTACAAATAAATGGCAGACCAAAAAATATACCCAGTGTAACCTTTTAATAACCTTTAAGCATACCTAATCAATATGGGGTTAATTAATTTAGCTAAAAAAGAAAGGCCTTTTATACAGGGTGACTTTGGAAACAATCGACCAAATCGCAAAAACGATTCGACCTTATTTTACAAAATGTTTCAATCGGGTATGGACCTATGAGAAGGTCAATTTTTTTATGAATTCGTTTGGTCCCGTTGTAAAAGTTGTTAATATTATTTGATGGGTAGAATACCACCTTAAATTTTGTCAGACCTGTATAAATATGCGTAAGAAATGTCTCCAGAACCCTGTTCCTAGATCCACACCACAATAGCGTGTTTCAAAACAAAGCTTGATACTGCATCCACCTCTTTTAACCGACAGTCCGATCTATCCCCAAGAAAACAATGAAATTTTTTCCTTTTTCTTTTCCTAAAAAACTCCTAATTCCAGGGGACTGTAAATGGAAAGGGCGGGCTGGTGACTGGATGGACCATTGTTTCATGGAACATGGCGAGAAGGTCGCAGAACTACCATTTATTACGGTGAAAAACCGATGGGACGCGAAGAGAACGGAGCCGGTACTCAACTACTTTCTACTGCGGTGTTACGACCGAATATTCAACGTGTACCAGATTTATGATAAAAGAGGAGGTAAGAATATTATTTTAATAAAATATAGGATGAACCATGAATTTCTTTGAGATTTCAGAGGGGGGACGTGCTTATTGTGAGGTGAGAAATATGAGTTTGGATACGTTCGTCTTGGCGTCATCTTTATGTATGGCCACTAAGTAACACAAAAGTTATAAATGAGTTACTAACTCAGAACTTCTTCAAGAAAAAAAGTAAGTGAAAACTTGAACAAGATCGCCTTGGTGGAAGAAAATTACTTGTTTAGGACACTGGTCCGTAAATTGCGCATTGTGCATTGTGCTAAATAAAGAGCACAATTGGGATTACAAAAAAAAAAAAACTTCCGAAACCTAAACCTAAACCTAAAGAAAAAAATACTTGCATAGGACATTGATCCGAAACATAATATAAATAAAGAGCACAATCGCGTTCACAAAAATAAGGTGTCGTCATGGTGTCGTGAAATCAATGGTTTAGTCCCATTTCAAAAATGTCCAACGCGCCTAAAGAAGTTTTCTCTTCAAAAATCAAATTATGTGCAGTCATGGAAAACACAACACACTACATCAATTTACCGTATTACAGCCATACAATCGTCAAAGAACCACTGTGTTTGTAATTTTAATATCAATTCCTTTGCCCAACTATGTTAGGGTCGGCTGCCAATCTAACCAGATGCAGCTGAATACCAGTATTTTACGAAGAGCGACTGTCCATCTGACCTCCACAACCCAGTTACTGGGTATTAAAATACCCCTTGGCAAGACTGACGACCCATAACGAATGTCAAAGATCCACGAATGACATTCGGGACCAAGCAACGGCTTAACGTGCTTCGCACGAGCTATTTTAATATACGAGCAATTTAAGTTGCTAGTCAATTTACTAAACAGTTAATTTCCCTGACCTTATCATGTGTTTACTATGAATAAGATATACAAACATACGATTTACGTTTTACGAACATATTATTGACTTTACATTCTTGGACTGTAAAGTGAAAAATGCCTGTTCATATTTTATTAAAAGTGGCCTTTTTAAACCGTCCATTGTAGAGCTTCTTCCGACGGTGTTAATCGCTGACCTGTTTAAATGAACTGTAACCTAATAACTCAATTATTTCAAAGAGATTTATTTAATACTATAGCGACCCGGCCCTGCTTCGGACGGGTGCAATGGCGATCTTCTCCATATGAAAACTACCTTTTGGAAGGGGCGACTAGAATCAATTATATTTTTTTTGTAAATTTTGACGTTCTAAAGTGCCATACATGGGCCTATTTGAAATAAATGATTTGACTTTGATATGTCAAACCAAGAAAAATATGTTAGGGTATCATGAAATTTCATTTTGACAGTTCAACTTTCAGTTTGACAGTTCAATGAATGTTCAAATTTCAGTTTGACAGTTCAACGAATGTTTCGTTGCGTAACAACGTAAATAACGCAATGAATGTAGTTGAACTGTCAAAATGAAACAAATTAGTCGTTTACGAAAATAAGTTACGTAATTAGGGTACCTAAAGGACCTCGTGCTCAACAGTAGCGCTTGCGACTACTAAACCAACAAGAGAACAAACAAACAAACAAGAAACGTAAAATCAAGTAAAAGTAGTCAATAAGTTGACGAACAACGCTCTTTGTTTTTATGACTGCTGGTAAAGTACCCCAGAAGCTCAGACAGAGCGCTGTCTGTAATTCCAGACACAATTATACTAAGCTGTTTTTTCAGCGACTGCGACCCTTGTGCAAGAAGCTAGACGTTTCATTGTATTGACTTCTTCATTGCCTTGAATATGCAATATCTTCTTACCTTTTAGGTACCTATTTATAAGTAGAAGCTTTCGAAAAGGTACAAAACCTAGATGCTTAGACAAATGGCAATTGCTTTCAAAGCGTTTTGTATTTGTACGACTTTCACTTTCACAATTTGAATGATTTCGAAGGATATTGCTAATCCAGTGCTTCTTACGTTCGAAAAAAAATTTGTCTGCTCGGCAACGTAAATAACGCAATGAATATAAAAAATCAAAATAAAGTTTATTTGCACCTTCAAGTAATAAAAACATGGTTTTCATTGAAATTAGGCCTTAAGGTAAGTGAGGTTGTATGTTAGAGTTGCAGCCAATACCTAAAAGAATGTTGTTGCTAAAGCTATTGCTACTGTAACATGTGCTTATTATTATGTATTTTTTTGCTTTTTTCGGGCACCAGTCTCTCACAAATTAATGTTAAAACCCAATTTTTTTGATAAAGTACTTCGTGTTCAAATCAACATTAGTGATGAGAAATAAATAAATAAATGATTATTAAATTATTACAAAGTGAGTTACTCATTTTTTTTTTCATCTTTATCGCGGATATAATGTCACTTTGCCTCAGCCGTCTGACGTAAAGGGGGCGTAGATTAAAAAAAAAAACGCCAGACTAATGTTGAAATAAAATATAATTTTATTTCATCATTTAAAGGCCAAAATCGCATTAAAACAATCTCTTTTTAATTGTGAGGATATTTTTAAAGGTATGAGGAACAGGGTATAAAGTTCCTCTATAGAAAAGGGAGGATCCTCTGACCAGAGGGTTGTCGTGTCTGGCGGGCAACTGCCCAACGATTGATGTCGGGAAAGTTATTGGTCTTCGCGTGGTAACCTCTAATATCGCGTTGCAGGATTTGCGTGAAGTCAAGATTTTGTGTGACGTTAGGTCTTTGATGCGTTGTTCGCATTTGGCGATGTAGACGCCGCCACAATGTCAAGGAAAATAAAGATAAAGATGTCAATTTTAAACAAAAGTCCACCTCAGGACACCTTATAATAATACAATAATATTGAATAATTAATATACCTACCTGCTTGTACACAGCGATCATACAGGTACCTACATTAAATAGAGCCGTTTCATCTGAGTATTTTGCGTATACTTTTTACTGAAAATTCAAATTCAAATACTAGATATACGCCGCCGGGCGAAAAATGTCTGGTGGCAGGAATAGATTGTGTTTTGTTTTCGTCGTGTTTGATGAGAGGGGTAGGCAAGGATGCGCGGGTAAAACTTGTTTTTTTTTCTGGGTTAATGTGCTCTCATAGTCTTTCACTCCTTATTATCTGTATAATAATTTCAAGTCTCATATCATTTTCATTTATTTTCAGGAAGAATGATGTGGACTGTGCTCGTAAACGACGACAATGCTGAGAAGTATTACTTTGAAGTGGACATATTCCTGCCAAACTTGCCGAGCAAAAGGATTGTTTATAGGCAAGTATTTTAAAGATCATAACTATACCTAACCACACACACATACACACAAAATACAACAAACACACACACACACCTCTCAAGAGCATGCATGCACTAAATTCCTTTAATTTTACGTTATTTTAATTTTGTTACATACATTGTTAGTGTTCCAAAAACGGGTGAAGATACTGACTACTGTAACACAGGTACACACGGCTACACATCAAGCTATACATTTCCAGCTTATACTAATCACGCATTGTAAAGGATTTCTGTACAATGCGAGGTCAGCATATGCTGGGAATTTTACTTTGATGTGTAGCCGTGTGTACCAGCGCTAACTCAGGAGTCAGGGCTTTAAATTAAAATGTAACCTTTTTAATGTCAACAAAACATTTATTATTATTTTCTATATTTAATTATATATATATAAATTATATTTTTAAATATAAGAAATAGTAGCCCACCGATATTGGGAACAGGGTCTAAGCTACCGGCGGGCCAGGGCTCTATAGAGTGGAACCTCCTAACAATGCAAGCCTTGTCCAGAAGTATCGCTTTTTGACCCAGCTGCCCAATGAGAGCCTATTTAGGTGTTGGTCGAGTCTCTTGGCAATTAAGCCATTGGTTGATATGACTATCGCCAAAATGATCGCTGAGTCTACATCCCACATGTCGACAACCTCGTGAGCCAAGTCAAGATACTTGATTTGTTTATCTTTCTCGACTTTCACGAGATTCCCGTCATGCTGGACCATTATTTAAATAAAATGTTATTATTATTATTAAAAATGATTGAACACCGATGAATGACGTATAGTGACACCATTTCATTATGTCCAAAAGAGACACAGATTAAAATAATTTGTGCTAGTATTTTCTACAAAAGCTTATGATATACCGTAAGTTGAAGCGACCATAGAAGTTGCATCGTCTTAGTGTTTAAACGTTTATTTTATCGCAAGCAAAAAATTTGCATCGTGTAAATGGGGCTTTTTTTGCTAATTTTAGTGTTTACGATTTTCTTAGACGGGTTTCCATAATATGAGAAGGATATGAACAGTTTCATATATTAAGTCCTAAAAAAACCGAAGCTCAATCTCAAAATTTTTTACCTTACGCCACAATTTGTTAGATTACCATACAAGCGGCATAAATAAAATTCTATTGTACAAAAAATGTTTCTTACAAGTGTTATAAATTGTTTTGTCTGGTTATAAAACATTCAGAGATTTTTCATCTTGACGGTGAAGGTTGAATATAAATAATTTTGCTTGTACTATGTTACGTCTTATGAGATTTTCAGAAAATCGTACCTAAAATTTTTAAGCAACATTCAGGCGAAAGGTTACGTAATGAAACGGTTCTTGCAAGCAAACATACACCTATTTATATACATCGATTAAATCTCGTCTCTACCATTAATTATAATGGAGCCCATAATGGCAGATACAAACTTTGTAAAAAGAGTAATTTTAATTAGGATAGCTTTCTGGCCTTCTCAACTAAAGGAAGAGCGGTAGTGGCCAAATAGTAACAGCCGCGATTTACAAATTGGTCGGCACAGTACTTTGTGTAAATTATTTCATTACCACTGCTCTCAAAATGATGAAGGAAACTATCGTGAGGAAACTGTACTAGAACCAAAAATTTGAAGACATTTGGCATCCGTCAGTCAACCCGCACTAGGCCCATGTGGTGGATTACGGCCCACTCCCTCTCACAAAGAGGAAGCCTGTCTCCCAACAGTGAGAACATTATAGGCCGATTTTGCTTATGCAACTAAAGGTTGGGAAACCTTATCATCATTATCATCATTTCAGCCGAAAGACGTCCACTGCTGGACATACCCCCCCCAAGAACCGCCACTTCGACAGATTCTGTGTGTTGAGAAACCTTATATGGGACCTTACATTTTGATACGTACCTTCTATAATTAGATATTTGGCATACAAATAATTATTTCGTATAAATTGTATTTCTGTACAAATACTATTACAATCGTAAACATTTATGTTGGACACTATTTCAAGTGTTATACTCACATTAACCGCTCGAACATCCGCTATTTCGTTTACTAATATTGAGATATGTACGTCATTGACATCAAAATACTATTAATTACTGGCTATTAAACTATCGAATTTAGCATACCTCTAAAACTGTACCATAACTGATTGACGGGCAATCGAAACATGAAAATAAAAACAGGCTATTTGGAAGGTGTCGGTTTTAAAAGAGGCACTAATAATTTTTTTCAGTGCACTGGTGGCCCAGTAATAACAGCTCCAACTTAGTTGTAGGTCGTGGTTTCGAACGCAGGCAGGCGATTTCATCACCTCTGCTCTCAAAACGGTGAAGGAAAACATCGTGAGGAAACCGGCGGGTCCTAGAACCAAATACGTGATTTCCACCAATCCACGCTAGGCCCGCGTGGTGGATTATGGGCTGTCCCTTCTCACAGAGAGAGTGAGGTCTGTGTGCCAGCAATGGGAACGTTACGGGCTGATTATGCTACTAAGATTTTTTTTTACGAAACTCAAATCATTAGCGGCTTAAAAGGGAATTTGAGTCGCCATATAGCTCGTGATTAACTATTTATTTAAATATAGGTGTATATTTAGAGAAAAGTTTAAATTATTTGAAGCCTAGCTGTAAAAAAATAATTTAATATTTAGGGCCCACTTTTGACCCCCATTCCAGTGGTTTTGATGGATGGAGTCCACGATTGATCCGTTGACCTATTTCAGTACTATTACTAAATAAAAAATATAAATATTTATTTAAAATAAAAATTGGCAAAATACAATATCAAAATTCTTGGAAATAATGTACAGAGGTATTCCCACAGAGGTTCCTTTTTTTTTCCTTTTAAGTTCGGAATCATAATTAAGTTAATTTATTATGGTACTATTAAATTCTTAATATTTCATTTCCAGACGGCCCTGCAAGTGCGAAAAAGACGCAGACTTCTTGGAGCACACCCAAAACGTGTACATTCCTGTAGAAAACGTGTTCTCCATGTTAGACGAGGATGAATCCGTCAACTTCATCGTCAGAATTGGTAAGAAATAAATAATAAATGATGTCACCCAATCAGCGCTTCTGGATCAGCTGTTCAATACCATAATCAGAAAAAAGTTTATCTATAGTGGCTGGCTAATACTTAATGCAATTGCAGATTAATGTATTTAAAATACAGGAAAGAAGGAGGAATTGAGTTTCTAGTGAGTTCCCAAAATTGTTTTAGGATATTCCTGGAGAATTAATGAAGAGCAAGCGGTTTTGAGGTTAGAGATTCCTTGATTCTGTCTGTCTGATTCAAATGATATTGAACAATTCCAGCGTCGTTGAATGGGTGACATTAAGACGTAACTAACCATACATAGTTTAGAACAACTAATCCAGATTTAGGTATGCATTTTGTAGAAAAATGGTGGTTTACACAAAACGAATCATAAGACAAAATTCAAAATTATTTACACTGTTTTACTCAGTGAGTAACGTGAGTATGAGCCTTTATTTTCTTAGACAGTTAATTGGTAACGTGGAATAATAATTGGTACATCTATTTAGATGGATTCGCAGTTGTCGCACGGAAAAAAAAAATTCATGCAATTTGCAGGTCAGCTTGTATCTTGATCAAAATATGATTAAGTCGACTACAACAGATATAAAGAAAATTTGAATTTCGCGGGTTACAACTGCGGATCCACCTTATGTACATATTTTAAAACACAGAAAGATTTCCTTAGGAAATAGCATTTTTAAGTATTTTAAAACTACGTATAGTTATCGAATCTCTATGGATATCTTTCAACTCACTGATGCCATGACACACAACTAGATTTAAAAGCACCACGCATACCTAAAAAAAAAACAATAATGTAAACATAGGTAATTATTAAATTTACAAAAATATGCGAACTTACAAAAACTATTCTAATATAACTTTATTATGTTTCATCTAATTTCCAGGCGAGGTAGAAAATCTGCCGATATTCGACACCCCGACGCCAAGTGAGAGCATCATACTCCTTCACAACGATGACCGCAAGGACGACTAAGAACATGATTTACCACTTTATAACTACCCACCACCTACTTACATACATAGTTTACAACAATTACTTATGCATTAAACCAAATATAAAAACGTATTTCGTAAAACCCCATTTACACAGTAAAAGTTTCTTGCATGAGACAAATAATAAAATTGGAGCAACAAATGACTTGTATCGTCTAAATACTGTTTAGACGGTATAAATTTTATTCTTGCTTCAACTTATGTTATGCCACGGGCTATAAAATCGCACCATGTAAATCAGGCTTCATAAGGGTGTATGTACAACGAGCAGACGATCACTGAATTAGCTTATTGCAGCTAAGCATGATTGATCTTGTCTCCGGCAAACAGCAGCCCTACATCTCTAAAGTATTACGTTGTGACATAGTATGGGTTGGTCAGTTCATCAGACTAGCCTTTTCAAAAGGTTAAAAAAGTTGAAACTCTTTTTCATACTCCCCAAGTATTAGATAAACTCTTGCCCAGCAGATCTATTCCGTAAATAATTTACCGTAAAAACTTAGGTGAAGTAAGCTTGTAGTGACCTGTCATTTCACCTAATGCTAGGGATTGACACAATTGACAGCAATTTTAAGGTGAGATTTTTACAGTAGGACCGGCTTTGCTGCATTAAAGCTAACATCGCGTACTTACTACCAATGTTCCATATTCTTTTACAGTCAATGTATTTGTTACAAAACATTTAAAATGTTTCGAATTCAACGAAGCGTCGTTGCATTCGACGCCAATACGCTGTCAAGGTCCGACCGTAAAATGATCCAGAAGCAATTTTAACTGTGTTTTACCTTTTCTGCAAATCACTGGTTGTACATTTATGTACACCCACCCTTTTCACTTTTTTATTATTAAATCGCCTAACGCGGTTGAGTTATTGTAATTTCCCACGGGATACTGTTTCTCAGGAAGTTGAAACACAAATAATATGAGTACTTAGAAGAATTTATATTATTTTTTTCTGAAACTGTAATAAATGTCTGTTTTTGGCTGAGATATACTTGTATCATTACTTTTTAGGGTTCCGTAGTCAACAAGGTACCCTTATAGTTTCGCCATGTCTGTCTGTCTGTCTGTCCACGGTCTAGCTCCGAGACTCTTGGTACTAGAAAGTTGTAATTTGGCATAGGTATATTAAAGGCATATTAATCACGCCGACAAAGTGGTAAAATAAAATTATGAAAAAAACAATTTACCCTCTTACACGTAAAGTGAGGATGTTTTATTTTTCCATTCTATCCCATGGTGTGGGGTATCGTTGGAAAGTTCCTTCAAAAACATTGTGAGTCTGTGAAAGCCATTTTTGGACACAGGGATCCATTTCCGAAATATTAAGCATTAAACTGCTAATTTTTGTTAGAGTCAAGTGTGTCCCCCCCCCCTTCCAGCTAAACGGCTGGTTTTGGATATGTAAAAAAAATCACGACAGTAGTTTATATTATTATAGCATAATTAAAAGGAAAACTATCACAGCTAAGTAGGCTCTACAAGTTGACGAGTAATAATTGACCAACTTATATTTGCAGTTGCAAAATAATGTTTTCCCATTAATTCCGAATGGGAGAACAAGATTTTCCACTACAAACTTAAGTTAGTTTTTGGGATAAATTCATCCCAACTACGGAACCCTACATTGTCCGTGGTCTGACACGCACTTGGCCGGTTTTTTTACTTAGGTAACTGAGAAAAAGATTGTAGTGGTCACAATGTGTATAATTCATATGAGAATATGTGTTTTACTCCCAATCGGAATTACATTTTTTGTTGGAAAAAATATATATGATAATTCATTTAGCGACTAAGGGATCTTTAATAAAGTTTGATGGAAACAATATTTCCGTCAGAGTAATCAACTAACCCTACACCACATAATGTAGATATGCAGATGATATCGAAACAATTTATCAAATCGATTCATTACTTTAGTAGTGACTAAAGTTAACCTCATCTAATTTAGTACTTAGAACATACACACATCAAAAGTGTCTAGGGATCAAGCATTTTTATGCGGATTTCTTGAGATTGAGATGTGGCTTTGTAATAAATTTATGATTATATAAATTTATATGGATCCTTTTTGGTGCATTTCATAATTTGAAACAGGAACTGTTAATCAAATTCGAGTAAAAGATGAAAATCAGCTGTCAATATTTTCCCTATAAAAACATACAACGCATTGAAGACATTATTAGTGCTACTGTTTCCCTACTACTGATTAAAACCAACGTTATTATGGAGCGGCGACGTCATTTAAGCAGGGAAGAAATGCTCAGAGCCGTGGGAATGATAGAAGCTGGTTCCCGGCAACGTACTGTGGCTTTAGCTCTGAATACAAGTCAGAGTGTTATCAGTCGACTTTGGACACGTTACCGAAGCACTGGTACCGTGGCTGAGCGCCATGGAGGACGGTATCGCTGCACCACACGGAGACAAGACCGATACATTCAAATCTTAACTCGAAGAGCTCCAACAATAACCGCCATGATGTTAGCCGTGAGGCTTCATCACTCTTCAGGGAACTTAATTAGCGACCAAACAGTCAGAAACCGCTTGCATGAAGTGAACCTTCATTCCCGAAGACCGCTACGGGTACCACCTATAGCAATGCACAATCGTAGGATTCGATATCAATGGGCTTTTGAACACAGAAATTGGGCAGAAGAACAATGGCGTTTCGTGTGCTTTTCTGATGAGTCTCGTTTTGGTATGAGACCGGATACAAGACGTTTACGACACTGGAGAACCCCTGGACGCAAACAGCGATTAAAATCCTGCCAGGAAGTCCATCCTTATAGTGGTGGAACCATCATGGTATGGGCGGGTATTTGGATCGGCGGAAGAACTGAGTTGATTTGGATCAGAGGCAACCTCAACGCTCAAATTTATGCTGAGACGATTGTATCTGACGTCATCGTTCCTCTACAAGTGCAAATCGGTCCCTTATTTCAGTTAATGCATGATAATGCATGACCGCACACCGCAAGAGTTGTAAGACAGACTCTCGCCGCAGCTAACATCAATGTCCTGCTCTGGCCTGCTCAGTCGCCAGACTTGAACCCGATTGAGCATGCATGGGATATGCTACAGAGAAGAGCTCTGCCGAATATGGAGGGTATCCAGTCGCAAGAAGACCTTTTTTTGTTGTTGCAACGAACATGGGCGGCCATTCCACAGCGTGATTTGGATGAACTCATTTTGAGTATGCCAAACCGATGTTCTTGTGTTGTTAGTGTTCGCGGTAGAAACACGGATTATTAATTGTTTAAGTTACCCAATAAAATTTTAAAGAAAACTGTTATTTCAGTCTTTTTTTCGAACTTTAATGTTAGTGGTTCAAATGTCAAAAATCCCTTTATTAGGAAAATGGCAAATTTCTTTATTAATGCAAAGGTGACTTGGTTTATCGTTACTGTGACAAACGAAAACACTTTATTTGATGAATCCTTAAAGAAAATTTTAATTAATATTAATCAGGAGAAAAGTTATTGCAAAAATATATATTGATCCCTAGACACTTTTGATGTGTGTAGTTCTAGAATTCACCCCAAATCTTCCATAATTATTATTGTTTTTGTCACAATCGTTGTTGTATTTCAAAAAAACTTTGTACGATATAAATAAGTAAGTATACAAATATTTTCTGTTTGTGAGTTTTATTTTCATAGCTGTGTTTGATTTGATTTGAAAATTATGTAGTTTTTTTTTAAAGGTTTACTCATAGATGCCTTAACATATATGTGTTGATTTTGTTACTGGACATCAAATCAAATAGTAAATGTATTGGGAAGGATTAGTGCATAAAATCGTTTGAAATTATAAATGTCGCAATCAAGCAACTCTGTTGACACCTATATTTTATTTAAAAAAACATCAATCGCTAAAAACAAACGCCCAACATTTACTTGTATTCAGTAAAAATATTTTCTACAAAAATCCGAACACATTTTCAACCCTATCGGAAAAACCCGATTTTATCAGCATCAATATTCACTTTTACACAATTTACTTAAAAAGGTTACCGTAACACATGAAACGTAAGATTGACTTTCACGCTCGATCGAGCGCGCAACGTGTGTAAAGTAACAATGGTACATATCAGCGATTCAAACTTTACCCTACTTGTTTACTTTCTTTACACCACAGTACGAAGCAAACGAACTGAAAATTGTGAGCAGAAATAAAAATATATTGACGCTGCAATCGATCTTCCACACAAACCATTAAACTTTAAGCGTACGATAGAAAATATCGGAAATAGAAAGCGGGACAAAGCGAAATATTCCTTTGAAAACTATTCTTCGTTGAGACTTCATTTGCAAAGCTTTTTGAACTTTCGGCTCGTTCCATTTGATGAGTTTGCAGTGTTTGCATACATATTTATTTACTCGTGCGCCCCGGGCATGCGTGACGTTCTTAGAGACCGCCAAGAACATTTCTTTTTTATTAATATGTCGCATGCCAAGAAAAATACATGTAACTAGACCAAGATGTAGCTAGGTAGGTATCTTTCTAGACGACAAGAGTCTTCGTGTCGTAATTTAGAAGTTCATAAAACATCAAATATAAGGGAGTATAACTGCAACGAAAACAACACTCAACTATATAAAACTCCATCAAAAATGTCGAAGTTAATTAAGCAACATGAGTTTAAAATTTTACAACTCTCATAACTATATTAATCAATATAAACATCGTCATAATTGTCTCAATATAATGACTTTCAGAATAATATAGAAGCTGAGGTTTAATTGGCATATTGTACAAAAACGCTGGGGCTGTGTCGCCGAAAATAACCCTGTAAATCATGCCACAAAATTATGAGAGCATGAAATTTATTACGTTAGCGCCCGCTTGCAAATTTTCATCATATAATAATTCCATACACACAAATACGAATTTATTCAAATCTTTTATTATGTTTTGCTTTTTTTGTTTAAAATATCGTAGATTTGGCGGTAGGGTGCAAAGAAAATTGTTGGCACACAATTTGGCAGCGTTTTCCCTTGGTAAATCTTTTTTTTTGTATGAATTGAATAGAAAATTCGTTTCCGTCTCATTGTGAACTTTGGCTTGGCACTGTAATTTATTTTAATAAAAGCATTAGGTTTAGCTGGCATAAATCTAGGTTTCGAAGTTGTGACCCACATCAATGCCCACATATATTCCCTCCATCGTTAGAATGGCAATAAACAGCCATCAAAACGAGGACAAGAAGTTTACTTCAATAAAAACTGCATAGGTTTTTAAATAACATCTTTACTTCACTTCCCTCTTTACTGCAGAAAAAAACAAAAAACCAGCAAAGTTCGAGTCTGCCTCACACACGACGGGTTCCATACCACCGTTAGCAAAAAAAAAATCAAGTTTCTTGTATGGGAACCCCCTTTAATTTTTGTACTTTATTTTATTTTTATTATTTTGTTGTTATAGTGGCAATAGAAACAGACAATCTGTGAAAATTTCAACCGTCTACCTATTACGGTTCATGAGATACAGTCCGCTGACAGACAGACTGACAGCGGTGGCTTAGTAATAGGGTTCCATTTGGCACCCTTCGGGTACGGAACCCTAAAAAGGATCTCGTCAACAATTTCAATTGGTATAGCAGTTTATAATTTCAACATAAATACAAATTACGTTTTTACTGCGAGCTCGGGGCACAGACGTTTGACAACTCATTACGGGAGACAGCGCTGGAATGCGCTTCATTATTTCTTGGCTCGCAAACGAAGACTCACCTTTCACAGCTGCTGAATTATTTAAAATTTGACTACTCTTTTGATGTTGGGTTGTTTACTCGTAATATTTTGAAGTAGCCTTTGAATGTTGCAAAACAGTAACGTTTAGCAAATATACTAATTATATTATTAAGTATAAATACACCATAACATCACGCCTGCAATTCTCGAAGGGTTAGGCAGAGGTGTATCCATAGTGGGTACACATTTCGCCAGTTATGTTTAATTAGGGCGAGCCAGTTGAACCGGGCTCCGGGCTGCTACTGAGAAATTCCTGCTGGAAAAATTATTATTAGCCGGACAAACAGACAGACTTACAATTTTTTTTTATTTTATTATAAGTACCGTATACACTTTCATATGCATTTAGTAGAAGGCTGTTATTTTCGCATTAAAAAGAGATACTTCAATTATATTTATTTCTATGAAATTAAATGAAATGAAATTGTATATTCTTTAAATAAGATATCGGAATCCCTTTTACACGTCATATTTAAAAAAAAATAAGCTAGATGAGTTCGGCATTTCCTATATGACTACTCTGACTACTAGATATTCGTATTGTACGTATGTATGTATAGAAGATTGTATGGATAGAAATAGTTCATTACTTAACCGATACCGCAAAGCTTTGTTCTCCTAGCCAATATTATTACAAGCTGTCAATATCCAGATAAAACACATGTATCAACGTTTATCTTAGTAAGGCCTTCATAGGCGGGCAAAGTAATTTATTATCTAGAAAAAGGAAATCTAATTTGGTATCCCTTCTTCCCGCAAAACGTTTAGCTAGAAAATACAATAGAAGTGGGTTTACGAGTATTTAATTTCTATTGTATTTTATAATGGATTTCCGCAAGGTCACGCCTGAATCAATTAACTACGTTTAGTTAGGTTCAAAGACCCTAGTAGGTACAGTAATAGATCATTTTCAAACACTCTTTATTGGTTGCTGTGGCTACGGATCACCATAACCTTTATACTACTATTATCCTATACTATTAAATGAACAATATTTGTGTATTATACACAAATATGACTACCGACTACTGACTGCCTCGTTGGTCTAGTGGTCGCAAAGCGCTACCGCTGAGTATGAGGTCCTGGGTTCGATTCCCGGGTCGGGCAAAGTGTTATTGGGTTTTTCCATCTGGAATTTCTCAGTAGCAGCCCGGAGTGTGGATTTGTGCCCAGTTGATGGCAATAGGCTCGCCCCCTATTACATGGGACTTAAACATAACTGGCGAAATGTGGGTGTACTATAGGTACACCTCCAAAGTCAAAGTCAAAGTCAAATCATTTATTTCAAATAGGCCCATGTATGGCATTTTTGAACGTCAAAATCTACAAAATAATATAATTGATTCTAGTCGCCCCTTTCAAAAGGTAGTTTTCGTATAAAGAAGAATGGGCAAGAAACTCCACCGTTACTCTTGAAATGTTTTACAATAGTTTGTATAAGGACGTACATCAGTTAAATAATTATATGTGAAGACGATGCACCTAGAATAAGTTACAGGCGTAATGTTATGTTTATGTATATATATATATATATATACATGTATTTGTAATCACGTTCTCGAAAACGGCTCTGACGATTTCGATGAAAGTTGCAGTATAGGGGTCTCATATCCGAGAGAATTAGTTATCGCCCAAAATTTAAAACAAGGTGGTTACCTTGGAATAATGACATGGCAGCATGTAATAAGTCAGTACCTACTATCATGGTATCATGGAATTAGTATGAACTTTCCTGTACTATTAAATGAGCATTCTCTATTTTCACGAGAGCAGAGCTCGGTCGCCCAGGTACTGTTTAATAATACATCTAAAAAATCTTGTAGCCGCACTCTTGGATTCACATTTTGACCACATTCACACTGTCTCTCTCTCCCTCCGGCATGCAGTGTACTCGGGCCGATATGTACAATTTTATCCCACGACACTGTACTATCACTGTATCACTTTACTCTTTTCTTTTGTTTTTTTTTGCCGACGTTCTCTCTCTCTTTCTTTCTCTTGAATTAGAAGAAGACAGTCACAAGTATTAACACTCTTTAGCTTGACGATTTCTGGGAGTTTACAAGCCGCGTTAAATACTTCGTTCCAAAAAATAGGCTGCATTATTCCATGAACATTGGTCATCACAATCAAGCTAAGAAACTAAACCTTCATAAAAAAATCTCCACTCACAAATTGGTGCCCAACAAACAAGAAGCTCATTCTCGTTTGAATATGGAATGGGAGTCCTTGTCAACACGAGAAACATTCATGTAACAGACAAATTGCTTTCAGTGTTCGAGTTTGTACAACGTTATGATAACTCTCACAATGTATGGGTACGTATCACGTATGTAATGCTAAAGTTTGAACCGCCTATCTCCGGTTAGAGGTGTGGTTACGATATTGAAACAATGTTTGCTGCAAGATAAAGGAAAATGGATATTTTTTAAGGGGTAAAATGAAAGGAAAACATGTATGTTTGGGCAAGATATGGGGTCAATATTGATGGCAGGGTAATGTTCTTTTCTAAAGTGTAACGTTTGTTATGCCAAGAAGAATAAAAACAGTTTCTTGGAAACCAGAAATAACAACATTCACCATGGGATCAACATCGTTATCTAATATAATCAGTTGTCCCACACATTTGGATCGAGTAGGTACTGTTGAAGTTTTGTAAGGGACTGTATATTTTTTGCCATTACGATGTTGGTTCTAAGAAGAAAATTGCTCACCCTTAATTTTGACCACACCTTTCTGATACACGCTGTATACAAATGTGTAATTGAAACTGGTGGGGTAACTGCACATTACATTATAAAAGCAGTTTGTTCAGAATCGTTTACTGAATCGATTTTATTATTTTCATTATAGGCAATTTTTTATCCCAAAAATAATGAAAAGTACGTAAAGATCACATGTACGCTGTACAGTTAAAATTAACCAAATTGGACGAACTACATACTACCCTAGACTCTTATATATGTGCGACTTTGTGCGTGTGTAAATATGTAATGTGACTACAATTTTCTCCTACGATCAGTTTAACTAATTTAATAAATAAACAATGTTTTATATTTAATAGTAGAAATTCTGTGTATGTATTATAATTATACCATAATATTTTAATTGGGGTGTTTGGTGGTGTGCGTTAATTCCAGGACATGTTGTATATAGGGTGGGTAGGGACATCGACATGAAAACTGTTACCATTGATTCAGTACATGATTCTGAAACCAATGCGTTGAAATTTTATCGGTTATTTTTTTTTTCTGCTGTTTCATACATTTTGACCGCATAGGTATTGCAGTTTTTTATGAAACAGCAAATTTTTTTTTTTAAATAACCGACGAAAAATTTAATATACGAAAAATAACTCAGGGGGTTTCAGAAGCGGACTAGCGGACGGTGAGTGAGCAACGGGTAGCTCGCCGTCCGATAAGGACCAGGTCCGGGTTGACGACGCGTTGTGTTCCACGCGCGCCTCATAGAGATGTCAGCACAACTGAAGGGGTCCGCTAGGGCCGATGCCTGCTGTGTTTGCGGATTTATCCGAAAGGGTTACCATGGCCCCTGGCAACATACAGGCAACTGAAGGAACACGGGTGGGTTTTAGTCAGAGAAGAGTCTGACACGTCCTCCCGCTCCGCCCAGAGAGGGAGAAGTTATTTGATAGCACACACAAAAAAAAAAATGGGGTTCAGAATCATGGTAACAGTTTTCGCGTCGATGTCCCTGCCACCCTGTATGGGTACGGGTTATTGTTTTTGTAGCTTCCTTATGCATCGTAGTCTGTTTTTGATCCTGTTATTATAATTAGTTACCTAACCTAATCTGACGAACCCAAGGATCTTCTTGTATAATAATAGTTGCCTTCAAAATCCACAGGGGATTGTTATTGCATTTAGTTTATGTACCTACGTAACCAGCGTATGTAACCTTCAATTGTTTGCTTAGGAATCTTGATTTAACCCCTTATTTACCTTCAGAAATAGGTAAGGGTCTTACGTGTTTCAGCTAGAATATTAGTTTTAACGCTAATGAAAATGATAACATACGAATATTGTGTTTATATCACAAAATACGTTAAGAGTACGGGCAATCTAAATTCATACACCATCGGATTTGTGGGACGATCAATTAGTATCCTTAATTAATCGGGCCGCTACTCGATTGCAGTTCCCGCACTTGTAATCTATGACTCGCTGATGAGATTGAAAAGGCGTCATGTACGCGTTTATGAGCCACTGTTCTATTGTGATGAAGTTGGTTTCACATCCTCGAAAAGAAAACTTTTAAGTAATTAGTCATTACTTTTATTAAAAAAAATTGCTGTATGCTTTAGAAATAAAAATGTTGTCAGCTTTTTTTTTAAGATCATGTAGAAAAAATCCCTTACGTACCTGTTTTTAACATTAGCATTGGTAATAATCCATATCTGTGAGTTATAACGATTAATTTTTAGTATATTTTTTTTAAACCACTAACAGCTTACTTTTAAATGTCTCTATAAATCTTTTCCTGTAAAGCGTTAAATAGTTTTCGCAGGAAAAGCGTCTTCGCATAATTAATTGACTTCTTCCCGGTTTCATAATCTCGGGAGACACGATTGAACGTCCCCCTGACTCAGGCTTAATTTAATGATTAAATCTTCGACGCCGACTGCGGCATGTGACGTCAACTTTCAGTTTATTAAAATGTGCACAATATTAGCACAATCGGAATCAATATGAACTAAATACTTCATGTTGAAAGTGTTAAAAACGCGCCTTTTGTCAAATTATACCAAACCATTATAAATCTGTTTTATTTTATTGAATTACGTTGCTTTGTCATAACATTATATAAATTATATTCTATGCCATTTTTTATTGTTTTGTATTATTTTAGTCTTTTTTTATTTTCTCCTTTGTTAATCTTATTGCATAAGTTTTCAATTGTATTTCCTCCCGGGAGAGGGCACTGGCTCTTGTATCACAGGTTAACCACCTAGCACGTGTCAGGGACTTCACACAGTTTGTTACCACTTTTTTATGTAATAAGATTATTATTATTATTATACACGGCACTATGGTTCGTCTAGAACATGCTAGCTGGACAAATCTATTTTCTGCGATTTTTGGTTCCCAAGGGCTTTCTTTTAACATGATATAACTACCTTATTTCATTTTGGTGGAAGGAGAGCCATTTTGGGGAGAGAGGGAATTGTGGTGGTGGTAGACTATGTGAAAAAAATATGAAAATAAAACATGAAAACAAACAACCATGAGTAATCTGCACGCTAACAGCTAACAGCTATTAGTCAACCACATAGCAGGTAGTCACAAAAAAGGTCTAGCAGGTAAAATTTAGCGGTAACTCCCAATTTTTTTTTTATTATTTTAATTTGTTCTCAGTGTTGTAAGTTAATAATTATACTCTCTAATTATTATCGTTATCACTTATTTCTTCCTCTTCTGGATGAATGATCAGCAGTAAGTCCTACAGCTGCATGTTAACACTGGGTCTAGGGATTTGAACAGTATTTAAAGTAGGGCCTATTATTAAAATTAACACTGCAGAAGGCAGGCTACCTTTTTTTTTTTGGAAACCTCTCTTAGGCTGTTTATTAAAGGGTCAGATGTGATCAACAATCTTACTTAGCATATCGTCAACTCTTTTCTTTTCCGTTTCATCACTGGACTTTCAAACTCTTTACTTTCCAGCAGTTGAAGGTGCAGTGGAAGGAGATGGCTGTGCATGGTGAAGGGACACCTTGAACTTGAAACTTGAGTCGTCGGGTTACTGTTTTTTATTAAACTTAATTTTTATTTTATACTACTCCTTTTTTACGATTGATAAACGTTACGCCGTTACAATAGGTCAATTACAGATGTTCTATGTCACGAAGTCCGTTTGGCTATGAATGTTGTCAAGCATGCACATGCACATTGTTTTTGTGTGCGTAACCTCGAGAGCGCTCAGTGTCGATCGGGACACGGTCCGGATCAGTAGTGGTTTTTAGTTCGCGCCAAATTGATTCACGGAGTAAGGTCAGCATGGCAACAAAACGAAAAGAGTTGTCCATAGTGAGGTAATATTTATTTATACGTTTTCAATTAAAATGTTATACAAAGATACTTGATATAGCAATAGAAGTATTTATAAAATTAATGTTTTTTGTGTTATAAAATGTTTATATTACTTAATTATTTTAATTACATTTTGTTTTAGGGTCGAAACATGATAGCTAGTGTTTATCATTTTCTGCGAGAAGAATATGAATTTACAAAATCATTAATGGAACTCAACTGTGATTTGTCTCATTTACGAGACATTACACGTCGTACAGCTGAAGCTACGGGTGTGAGCCAAAAAACAGTTCAAAGAAAATTAAAAGAAGAGAAGGAATTGCCATCCACTTCATCAAAATTCACTTCACCTATGAAGAAAAGGAGAAAGCGAGATAATAAAGTGGATATAGATAATTTTACAGCCGATGTGGTTCGCAGTACTGTACAAGATTTCCATATTGTCCATGTAGTAAATACTCAAAGTATGCATTAAATACTTGTTTGTATTTATTATTCTTAATAATCTAATTTCGTATTGACATTGTGTTTTTCTGATTGTCACAAAAAATAAAAAACATGACGTTTACTATTTTGGCTCTTATTTAACTTAATTATTCAATATACAACATTCGTTATCAGCACGAAGTAAAAAAGTAGAAAAATGTCGTGTGGACCTGCTGGTATATCGATAAAACCGTTGTGCGAAAGAGCCGGCTATGGCATCTGGAAATTCAAAATGCGTATGTATTTGATGCATGAGGATTTATGGGAAACCATAGAAGGTTACTCAGGTGAGAAGCCCTCTGATGCAAATAAAAGGGATCAGAAAGCTTTAACCAAGATTTGTTTGACAATCGACGGAGGCGCAATCGCACATGTTCGGAGCGCTGAGACTGCCAGGCAAGCATGGGATGCTCTTAAAGATGCTTTTGAAGATAAGGGAATGGGCAGAAAATTGGCCCTGGAGTGAAGGCTGTATAGATATAACTTGTCAGACTTCGATAATGATGTTGAGCGTTATATTGGCGCAATCGTAGCTACTTCGCAAGATTTAGCAGACATCGGGAAGAAGATTGATGATGAAAGTTTGGCAGCGATTATGCTCGGAGGTTTAGGACCTCGCTACGATCCCTTAGTTATGGCTCTGGAAAACTCCAACTTAAAAATCACAAGTGAATTGGTGAAAAGTAAGCTATTGAATGAGTTCTCGAAAACCGTAGACGTTCAAGCTCCGGAGAACAAACCGACGACTTCCGCTCTGAAATCTTCTCAAGGTAAAATTTCTTCCAATAATAGTAAGAAGAAAAGAATTATCAAATGCTATGGATGCGGTGAACCAGGTCATAAAAGGCCCGATTGTCCTATAAGGAAGGACGAGAAGGACAAGCACGTAAAAAATGTTACTCTGAAGACAGCACTCAATGGTGTAGAAGGAGAGAGTACCACTTTTTTCATTGATACTGGAGCGACCAACCACATGTGCCATAATATTGATTACCTAGAGAACGTAAGGTTGAATAATGAAGCAGGTAGTAATGATACTGTAACGGTTGCAAATGGAGAGAAGATAAGTTGCAGAGGTATAGGTAATATTTCTTTTTCTACTAAAGATTGTGAAGGAACAATGACTGGTGTTGTTGCCGTGCCTGACCTGAATTGTAATTTACTCTCTGTTAGGAAAGCTTGTGAAAACGGTTTACATGTAGTTTTTGATAAAAATGGTTGTATTTTTTATGAAAATTTTTCTTGTACTGGAAAGGCTCTTTTACGTGGTTCTGTAAGTAGTGGGCTGTACACTTTAAATTGTACTGTAAATGTTCCTAAGAGAATTGCCTCTAATGCGCTCCTTGATACGTCAGATTGCAGACTTTGGCATAGGCGTTTAGGACACCTTTGCCGAATAGGTCTGGATAAACTTAGAAAAGGTGAGGCTATAGGTGTGTCTTATGATAAGGTGGACAATGAACCATGTATACATTGCTTGGAAGGCAAGCAGTCAAGAAAACCATTCAAAGCAATTCCATTTAAAAGAGGAACAGCTTTGTTGGAACTAATTCATGCGGACCTGTGTGGTCCGATGTCACACGATTCTTTTCAGGGAAACAAATATCTTTTGGTTTTTATTGATGATTTTTCGAGAGCGATTTTTCCTTTCTTTATCTCGTCGAAAACTCAAGTAAAAGATAAATTCTGTGAATTTCAGAATGCAGTTGAAAGGCAGAAGGAAGCAAAAATTAAAATTTTCAGAACAGATAACGGGACTGAGTTTGTGAACCAAGGTATGAGAGACTATTTGACTTCAAAAGGAATTAAGCATGAAACGACAGCTCCTTATAGCCCTCAATCTAATGGCGTAGCTGAACGTGTAAATCGCACACTGGTTGAAAAGGCGCGCTGTATGCTTACTGAAGGTAAACTTTCCAAAGTATATTGGCAAGATGCAGTTCAAACTGCTGCTTATTTGAAAAACAGGTCTCCTCATCGTGCACTCGAAAATAAAACTCCTTTTGAAATGTGGTATGGGAATAAACCAAACCTCTCACATTTAAGAGTTTTTGGCTGTCGAGCGATGGTTCATGTCCCCAATTGTCAAAGAAAGAAGCTTGATGTCAAATCTACGAAGCACATTTTTGTAGGATATGCTGATGATATCCACAGTTACTTCTTTCGTAGTTCTGAATGCCCACGTCGCTTAGTTAAAGCGAGGGACGCAGTATTTTTTGAAAATTCTTTTACAAGTTTAAAAGAAAATTCAGATTCTTCTAGAAGCCAAGAAGAAACAGTAGTTCCACTACGATTGAGCACTGATCCTTGCAATGCTGTTGAACAGATAGTTAATTTGGATGTTCCTACAGCAAGCACTTCCATGGATGTTCCGGACGTTTCCCCTGATCGTTTTCATGATGCTTCAGATGTAGAAGTAGAACAAAGCAACAGTGTTCTCGGTGAGTCAGTGGAAGAACGTCGCTATCCAATGAGAGAACGGAAGAAACCAGATTTCTTGTTATACAAGACCTGTACGGAAGAGGTAATAAATGAAGATCCATCTAGCTACTCAGAAGCCATGCACGCAGAAGATAAAGATAGTTGGATTGCTGCGATGCAAGACGAGTATGATTCCTTAATAGAAAGAAAAACTTGGATTTTAGTCAATAGACCTGAAAATAAGAAAGTTATTCCTTGTAAATGGGTCTACAAATTGAAACGAGATGCTTTAGGAAATTCTGTAAAGTATAAAGCAAGACTTGTAGCTAAAGGTTACAGTCAGGAGGCAGGAGTGGATTATTATGAAACATTCTCTCCTGTGGTGAGGAATTCATCCTTACGTATGCTGTTAGCTTTTGCCGTTGAGAACGAATATAAGCTAAAGCATTTGGACGTGGACACAGCATTTCTTAATGGCAATCTAGAGGAAGAAGTGTTCATGCTACAGCCTCCTGGATTTACACAAGAAGATGGAAAAGTTTGTCTTCTGAAGAAATCCATCTATGGGTTGAAGCAAGCTTCGCGAGCTTGGAATAAAAAGCTCGACGAAACTCTTAAAAGTTTGGGTTTCAGTAGGACCTCCTCAGAGTCATGTGTATATACGAAACTTTTTGGTTCGTCTGAACTAGTTATACTAGCTGTCTATGTCGATGACATTGTCTTGTTGCACAAAGATGACTTGACGTATGACAAAGTCAAACATGATTTGAGACAATTTTTCGGTATAAAAGATCTGGGAAATCTAAATTATTTCCTATCTCTAAATGTAAACTACGATAATGGGATAATTGAAATAAACCAAAAAACTTTTATACTCGATTTATTAAAACGTTTTAAAATGCAACAGTGTAAAACGTTTGATACACCTTTAGCGAGCAGTAAGTTGGAACCTGGAATTGGTGAGAAACCTGATTATCCTTATCAGAACTTGATTGGCTGCTTGATGTACCTCACTGTTAATACTAGGCCAGATATAGCGTTTGCTACCAGTTATTTGAGTCAGTTTAATACGACTTATGACAAAACGCACTGGACAGCAGCGAAGCGTGTACTTCAGTATCTTAAGGGTACTATAGATTATTCCATTGTCTACAGGAAGACTGGTGAATATATCTCTGCATACGCTGATGCCGATTGGGCTAACTGCACAATTGACCGCCGTTCGTATACAGGCTATTTTGTGAAATTGGCTGGAGGACCAATTTCTTGGGAGTCAAAGAAACAGCCAACGGTTGCATTATCTTCAACCGAGGCTGAGTATATGTCACTGAGTGCCGTAACCAGAGAAGTTGTCTTTTTGCGCAGACTCTTGCAAGAAATTAGTGGCAAGGTAGGACAAGTTATTATTTATAACGACTGTCAAGGGGCGCAAAAGCTGGCGTCAAACCCTATTCACCATAATAGGACTAAGCACATAGATACAAAACATCATTATATTAGAGAGATTGTATCTAAGAATATTGTGGACTTACGGTACATTCAGACGCATGATATGAGCGCTGACATTTTGACAAAAGCCCTAGGACGTGTATCACATTTAAGATGTGTTAAGGGTATGGGATTTAGTTAATTATAGGCTTCTTTAAATCTTAATGTCTCGCTTATAGATCTTAGATTATTTCGATTAAGTGGGGGTATGTAGTAAATACTCAAAGTATGCATTAAATACTTGTTTGTATTTATTATTCTTAATAATCTAATTTCGTATTGACATTGTGTTTTTCTGATTGTCACAAAAAATAAAAAACATGACGTTTACTATTTTGGCTCTTATTTAACTTAATTATTCAATATACAACAGTCCATAAAGAAATTCCAACATTAGCTAAGTTAAGAACAGCATTGAATGAAAAAATCGGATTCGAAGGTTGTTTAGAAACTGTTTGCAAGTTACTGTTGAAATTAGGTTACAAGTGGCGCAAAACAGAGAACAACCGTAAAGTCTTGACGGAGCGTCATGATATACAAATGTGGCGTTTAAAATATAAAAAAAAAATAACAGAGTACCGCTCTTAAAGTCGGCCCATTGTCTACACCGATGAGAGCTACGTCCTTTCGACACACGTGCGAAACAACACCTGGGCAAAAATAAAGAACTCCGTTTTTAAAAAAAATTAGCACAGGCACTCGCTTTATTTTAGTGCACGCGGGAACCAAGGATGGTTTTATTGAAAATGCTTCCTTGGTTTATAAGGCCAACTCAACAGCTGGTGATTATCATTCAAATATGAGCTATGATAACTATGTAAAATGGCTAAATGAAAAGTTGCTACCCAATTTACTTCCGCGCTCTATCATTGTCTTAGACAATGCATCTTATCACAACACACGGGCTGAACGACTACCGACGCAATCTACATAGAAAGCCGATATGCAGCAATGGCTCAGGGATAAGGGTATAGCATTTGATGAATCTCTTCTTAAATTGGAATTGTACGATACAATAAAGAAGTACAAAGCCCAACACGTAATCTACAAGATTGACGATTTTATAAAAAGCAAGGGTTTTGATGTCTTACGCCTATCACCCAGAATTAAATGCGATTGAAAATATTTGGGAGATCGTTAAAAATTATGTCGCATCTAAAAATATCGAGCAAAACATGACGAATACGGAATGACTGATCAGTGAAAGTTTGGGCCAAGTTAGCAGTGAAACGTGGCAAAAAACTTGTGCTCATGTTGAAAAAATTGAAAAAGACTACTTGAAATATTTTGATCTCGATTTTGAATTTATAATCAATGTACAAGATGATTCTGACGACAGCAAAACGGAATCGGAAATCGAAAATTTATCTGATAGTGATTGAAAATACTGATTAGTCCTACTTGTTTCGTTTCCATTCTGTAACACCAATGCTTAATTAAATGCCTACATATTCTTAATATTTTTGTATTTATTGCAACCTAATCTAATTTATTTACAAAATGTATATACTTTTAAAACCAAAATTTTATTTAGATTATTAAATCTCGACTTGAATATATATCAGATTTTTTTGCTAACGTTACCTACTTTTACACACACAAGCGCGCTTGTCGGGATACGTCACTACTACAATCAAAGCCGAACGGACTTCGTGAAATAGAATATCTGTAACCTATTTAAAATTCCAATAGCAGAATTAAATTGCATAGCTTAGCTTTGGACGAAACCATAGCGCGATTTATTTCGACGCCAACACCATATATCGAGCTTCGCAGAAATCCAAAATATAAATATTTTTAATTTTACTTGTTTTTCTAGTGGAATTAAAAATCGTTACTATTTATTATTATTATGATTTTGCGGTACTTATAGGTATCATCTCGCGCCCGCCGTACGTCGCGGAGTGTCACTTTTGCATGTTTTTAACAATTTAAACATATTTATTTACCTTAAAAATATGTTATTATATACATATTTTAATGTACTTGTCAATACCTTTCTTTTGATACCAAACATGTCATGATTATCAAAAAAAAATTCGAGTTTAGAAATTTACGTGTCAAGTCCACCATATTAAATTTAGGAAAAATTTATATAACCTATGTCACCCGGACATTGTTATAAGCCTATTGATACCTCATTCATGAAAATTGATTCAGTAGTTTAGGCGCTACGGTGGAACACACGGAAATACAAACATACATACATAGACTGCTAAAATCATAACCCTTCCTTTTGGATTTGCCGTAATCGGGTAAAAAGTATTAAAAATCAAACTCAACTAGGTGCTGCTATGTTCCAAAAAAAATCACACAATTTTCAACAACCAAAAATTCAAATGTCCATTATTGTTGCGGTCATGATGTTACGCCATTGTACACGATACTGCACTGTTTATAAATCATTTTAACCCCAAATAATACAAATAAAATTATTTTTTGGCTTTATGCGAGCATATATCGCACTTACAATAAAACGTCAATTAAATTATAATAAATAATTATATTCAACGTAAAATTAGTGAGATTTCAAGCAGTTTACTAAGAATAGATATTTATTCACATGGATTTTAACGTGACTTCTTCTTCAAAACTATATGAGGTACGTACTAACATTTTTTTAGTAACAAGGGATCAAGAATGAGAACTATCACAACAGACTAACTACTTAATGTCATTTTAGTATTGTAATGCACAATTAAGTCACTCAACGAGCAGGTTTTTTTTTAAATTATTACTATGACATGTCATCTCATTTTCTTTTATTTTTCCTTTATTGAAGTGAAAACTTGGATTCTGGCGGGAACTTTAAAAAAGAGCGGTTCGGATTTTTTTTTTTTAATTTTTATTTTTGTTAAATATTCGCTAGTTTTTTGCTTAAAAGTTAATTAAAACAATAGTGCTAGGTGCGCAAAACTGAAAAATGGTGGGAAATGAGGGGGGCGGGGATAACCCGCCCACCTCACATAAACGTCCGCGGCCTGAGGCCGGAGGCGGAGGGACTGGAATGGACAGCAGTGATGGCGGCGGCGGTGAGAATTCTGACTATCCACCTTACATGAAACCAGACTATAAAAGACTATATCCAGAAAATGCCACTTATGTGGACTTTAAAGTATTCATTGAAGCTTCCAACAATAAGGATAGAATAGGCAATAAGAGCCCTGTCTATCTCAATCACATATTTTCCAGCGAAATAAAAGGGGTGACGGCTATACAACGAATAAACGCAAATAAAATAGCAGTAATATTTAAACAGTATAATACGGCCAATAATTTTATTAATAACAGCGCTTTTCTTAACAAGCACGGCTTGAAAGCATTTATTCCGGCTGCGCAAATAGAAAAAACAGGTATAATTAGATTTGTACCAGCAAACATTTCGAACAAAGAACTATACACCAAACTATCATCAATTTATGAAATAATAGCTATAAGAAGATTCACTAAGAAGATAGGACAGGAGCGAGTACCACTACAAACAGTTAGCATTACTTTTCTATCGAATATTCTTCCAGACAATGTACAATATGATTTGTTTTCATACCGAGTTTTTGAATATGTTCCCCCGTTACAGCAATGTTTCCGTTGCTTTAAATTTAACCACTCTGCTAGGGTATGCAATGGCAAACAAAGATGTTCCATTTGCGGAGGTGAGCATTTATATAAAGAATGTGATAGACCAACAGAGATCTGCTGTTGCAATTGCAGCGGGCCTCATCTTGCAATTTCTAGATTATGTCCAAATAAGTTAAATAAAATTTTAGAAAAGAAAAATAAGATTACTTATGCAAGTACTACATTGACGAAACAACACATGAGTGATAATACTGAATTTCCACCTCTACTACCTCCAAAAATGAAACCAACTGACATTGTAAATAACTCTGTAAATAAAGCTGTACATACATCTGTAAATAAGTCTGTAAATAAATCTGTACATACATCTGTAAATAAGTCTGGATTTGTAAACAATACTGTACATAGTGTAAATAAATCTAAAGATGTCCCTCCTAAAGTAGACATCAAAGCCCAAATTGTTGCCAACAATGATGTACTAATGGCCCTAGTACAGACATTGGTGGAACTGGGTAATAAGGGAGATAATACACCTACCACCGTAAATAGTATTAAAGAAATATTACTTAAAAATCTCAAGTAATGGATCCAAGTCACACATTGTCTAAGCTACGTATTGCTCAATATAACATTCAAAGTGCTAATAGTAAAAAACCCTTATTGATTCAATTCTTACAAAACCAAAATATTGACATTTGCTTACTTAACGAAACATGGTTTAAAGACAATAGTTTCAGAATACCTGGATATAATATTTATAATAAAAATTCCAAAAATACTCATAATGGTGTAGCAATACTGATTAAGCCATATTTAAAGTACAAAGTTTTAAACACTAGATTTTATGAAGACATTCAAACAGTTGCTCTGTCCTTATCTACTACACATGGTAGCTTGACTATTCTTTGTGTATACTGTCCTCCTTCTAGTGGACATATACGGATCAATAGATTACGTAATATTATTAATGATCTTCCAAAGCCCATATCTGTCAGTGGTGACTTTAATGCACACCACATTGCATTTGGTTGTCTATCGACTAAGAGCAGAGGTCATGATTTATTTAATATAATTGATGACTTGGATTTATGTATTTTAAATGATGGTAGTTCTACAACTGTTAACAACCCGAGACGGAATCCGTCTGCAATTGATGTTAGCTTTACTAGTGCTAACCTCGCATCAATATGCGAATGGTCTGTACATGATGATGCCATGGGTAGCTATCACTACCCAACAATAACAGAAATTTCACTACAAATAGATAAATATCATATTAATCCCCCTGTTGATAGGTTTATATATAAAAAAAGCAGATTGGGAAAAATATAAAACTATTTCTAAAACAATATTCAATGATTTAGTCCTAAAATTGCATGATCCTATTTCAACCTATAATGATTTTTGTTCTCGATTGGATACTTTAAAAGATATGACAATTCCTAAACTTAGTAAACCAAATAATTTTAAAAGCAGACCTCCAGCTCCTTGGTGGAATGACATTTGTGAAAAAAGTGTAATTGCCTCTTACAACGCATTAAAACTATATAGAAGTGAACCTATTATGGAGAACTATTTAGATTATAAAAGAAAAGATGCACTTAAAAAAAGAACCATATCGGAACAAAAAAGAATAGGTTGGGATAACTTATGTAACACATTCAATAGAACTACTCCTATAAGTAAGATTTGGAATCTTCTAAAAATGTTTAAGGGTATAAGAGCTGGCAATAAATCATATAAGGATGAGTTTATTTCTCAATTTCTAGATAAATTATCCGACAACAGCAATCTAAATAATGTTAATAATTTAGGCAATATTTTCGAATTAAACAATGATAATCTAAATTCAAAATTTTTGTTAGATTTTTTTACATGGTCTGAATTTAAAATGAGTTTGTTATCTCGGAAAGACACTACACCTGGTTTAGATGATCTCCCCTATTGTACTATTAAAAATTTAGATGAATCTGCACAAAAAATGTTTCTTAATATCCTTAATTTACTCTGGCATTGTAAATGTATTCCACAATCGTGGAAAACACAATGTATCATTCCAATACTCAAACCAGATAAACCCTCAGAGCTTGCCAGCTCTTATAGACCAATATCACTGTCTTCATGTCTAGGTAAATTATTTGAAAACATGATTAAAAATCGTTTGGATTGGTATATGGAATCTAACGGCATCATTCCACATGTACAATATGGATTTCGTCGAGGGCGAAGTTGTGCAGACAGCTTCACTTCCTTAATTTCAGACCTGAAACATGCAAAGGATAGAAAGTTGAACACTATTTGTGTATTTCTAGATGTTCAAGGTGCCTTTGACAGCCTAGATCCGACTATACTTGTACAAGTTATGTCTAGGTTAGGTGTGCCTGGCCAACTATGTAAATGGATATATAATTTTTTGAATAATAGAACACTCTATGTAAGACATAATAATACATTGCAAGGTCCAAAATGTGCATCTAGGGGTACAATGCAGGGTGCTACACTATCTCCTTTGTTATACAATATATACACAAGTGAAATCTGTAAATTTATTAATAATAATGTAGATATTCTGCAATTTGCTGATGATATTGTTTTGTACAGTAGTAATTATAATGTAGAAATTGCAATTGACAATATTAACAGAGCCTTGTCCCAACTATTTCACTATTACAATGATGTGCTACATTTAAAAATTAATCCCTCCAAAAGCAGTGTTATGATATTTGGAAATGAGAACACAAATTCAAAAGTAGTTTATAACGGAGAATCTATAAATCCAGTAAATTCAAAGAAATTTTTAGGCATAGTAATAGACAGGAAATTAACCTTTGAGGAACATATTAAATATATATCAAAGAATGCTCTAAAAGGTTTAAATGTAATTAAATGTCTTGCAGGTGTCTCATGGGGAGCAGACCCGAAAATATTATCAATTTTGTATAAAAGTATAGTTAGAAGTCATTTTGATTATAGTTCACTAGTGTATATAAATAGTACTCATGTAAATAAACTAGATCTATTGCAGAACAGGGCTTTGAGAACAATTTCTGGTGCAATGTGCTCTACTCCCATAAGGGCCATGGAAGTGGAGACTAAAACTATGCCCTTAATTTTGAGACGCATTTTACTAGCAGAGAGATTCTGTCTTAAATTAATTGCTGCAAATAACAGGAAAATAATAAACAAAATTGTACCTTCTGTAAATAGAACTCTTGGGCCTCTAACAACAGGAGAGGATCTCTTGAATGGTAAATCCCCAACATTGTCCAAAATATTGTTAGAAACAGAAAACAGTTTTACTGGTATTAGAAAACAGTGCCGATGGCCATGTTACTCCTTCTCTTATCAGTGTATTTCACATCCCATTAAAGAATTACAAAATCCCATTAATAATAATTCAGATATGTTACAGTTTTTGGCAGATAATAATAATTATTATGTTATTTACACTGATGGCAGTAAGGGGAGTGATTATGTCCGGGCTGCTATATATGATCCACAAGCTAAATTCTCTCAAAGCTTTACTCTGTACAATACATGTACTATATTCACTGCGGAGGCCTATGCCGTTTATCAGGCATTAATACATATTCGCCAAATTAGCAATTGTAAATACTTTTTGATTGTTTCTGATTCACTAAGTTTGATAAAAGCCTTAACTAACCTTACAGTTTCGTTTAAGTCAAATTATATTCTGTATTTCATCAAAGAAATAATTCATCAATATTATCTTAAGCACATAAAAATTGTATTCCTGTGGGTACCTTCTCACCGAGGTATCTCTGGCAATGAAGTAGTTGATAAAACCGCATATGAAGGTAATAATGCTATTGATGTTAGAAATGCAATGGACATTCCTATGACTGACTTCCTGCAATGCATTAATGAAAATATATGTAAGCTATGGTTAGAAATGTGGAAGAAAGACCAAGTCATCAAAGGAAAGTGGTATGGAAGTATTCAAGAAAGATTACCTGTTAGACCCTGGTACAATAGATTGAAGGAAGCCAGCCGAGACTTTATCACTACGATAAATAGATTGCGCTTTGGCCATAATACTGCTCCGTCACACCTTGCTAGGCTTGGCATTATTACAAGCAATACATGCCCACATTGTGAATCCCAAGAAGGAACAATGGAACATCTTATTTTTGACTGTCAGAACTTCTTACTTGACAGATTAGTGTTGGCTAGTGAACTTAGTGATGTGAACATTAAGTGCGATTCTTTATCCCGCCCGCCGCCACTTGAAGAGTTATTCAAAGACAAAAATACTTACAAACCGATACATAAATACATTAAAAATACTATTAAAACAATTTAAAAACAAAGTGATAGTGCAGTGTTCGAAAATAAAATAAGATTTGACCTAAAGGTCCAGTAACCAGGTCATAAAATTCCAAAAAAAAAAAAAAAAGTGAAAACTTCTTTAGTCGCGTTGGGCATTTTTGAAATGGGACTAAACCATTGATTTTGCGACACTGTTACGCAATTTACCGACACCGTGGAGTAAAAGACATCAGCGCGTTGATTAGAGCGGTGCCGATTTTTTTTATTTTCACCCGTGTTAAAATTTTCATTTCCAATATGATTAAAGTAAAAAAAAAAAAGTTTTTCTAAAATATTTATTGATAATAATAATAACACGAATGGAATAAAATTAATTGATAAAATTTTTATTCTAATCGATATTTTTTTAAATTATGTTAATAGTATATAAAAATTTTCGTAGCCGGCTACCTAACCAAATTTAGTTCTATTATTAAAATTCATTCCCGTCCTAGAGAGGGAAGCGATTACTATTAGTCTTTCCCGCTCAAAGTGTCTTCGACTCGCTACTCGGATCAAACAAACACTACTTTCCGAGTATGAGAAAAGAAAAAGAATTTTACCGAAAAGCATCTTGGACGTAATGCTATCTCCGGCCCCTTAAGTGCCAACAACATTTTATGTTTCAATTCCCGTTAAGAAAACTGAATGCTAATAATATTTCATTGATCCCTTTAGTCCCTTTTACACATTAAGTCCATCATCATATTATACAGGATACCATAAATCGAACGCAGCCATTTTAGACATTATCATCGTCTTCGGTGAGCTTGGTCCCCGAAACGATCAATCAAAATTGTCAATTTTTACGAGATTGATACACATTGATGCGCAAAACAATTGTTTACAAAATGCAATTGAAGCGATTGGCAATAATCACACAAAACATTCACAATTGCGATTGATCATTTCGGGCACCCTTTAAAAGTATCAATTGCTGATTCTCGCCCTAATCCCACGAAAAACCAGGCATATTCCACAAAAAAAATTAGCTCAACTTTTCGCCTTAGACATCCAGACAAAATAGTAATTCACAACAATAGGGCCGGTTTAATTCCGTCTCAGACGCTGGTATAACCGTTGTGGGTACGTAATAAGAACAAACTGTTACCTATAAAGTGGTTGAGGTACTCGGAATTAATTCTGATGGAATTAATTCTAGGCGAACGAGTAGGCGACATCAAGCCGCTATGCCATCTGCAGGTGGCGCCGTTAAATGGACGCCATAATTTTGTATAACTGACGTTTAGCTAAATTACTTGATATATAACGTAGCAGACAATGCAATGTCCAATGTCCAGGGTATAAAATGACGTTCGAATTTTGGGGGAGAAATAACCGGTATCTATTCTCATATCGTAATATTCGAATTATAAACTTCAAAACGAGTTTATATTGACATACTTTATAAACACAATACCGCATTATAATACTTTTTCTCTAACAAAATAATGCTATAAAACAATTTTATACGATTCCCCCTCTAAAAAGCATATTCACTGAAAACAGTGAATAACCTTCCTTTAATCCGTTTTCCTTCTTTCGCTTACATTTTTCTTTTTTTCGTAGTCATGGTATACATTATAGTCTGCAACTCTTAATTTATATCGAGGGCTATGAACCATTCGCGTCGCTCAGGATTCTAATACTTGAATCACTCACTCCCTTGTAATTCATCTATAACCCTCTGTTTAAATAAATTATAATAAAATGAGTTCTTCCAGTGACGAAAAAGACACTGCTGACTCCGGAATTATTTCGTTTTAAAGCAGCAATTATAGTAGATAATATATTCCCGCCAAAATTAATTTTCTCGCAGTCAATGGTAAAAAGTAGAGTACACAACTTGTGATAAAAATAATTCTTCTCGGTCCTTGTAGAATTCTAACCGGAGCGAGGGATCTCGCTCCGGTTAGAATTCTACTCTAGAATCCCTCGCTATGCTCGTGATTCTACTCTAGAATCTTTCGCTTCTCTTGTGATTCAACTTAGTCCCTCGAATTAAATTTCCTTTTTTTCACTTGTTGTATAATCTACTATTTTTCTATTACGATACAGGGCACATCCAAGAAGTTGATATCACCGAGGAGTTTTCATCAACTTTTGTAATGGAACGTTTAAGCGAGGGACAGCAACACCCGTTGTAGTGCATGCGTGGTGATGTGCTGCTGCAGGCGACATTAATACGTGCAGTTGTACTGAATTTCGTGGTATTTTTTTATTCTTGATCTTTTATTTAGTAGGTTAAATCCCACTGTATGAGAGTAGATAAAGTAGTGTATGAAACTGCACATAACCAGGTATTAAAACACTCCTGTGAGATACTACACTCATGATTTAATACCCCTCATTATGCAACAGTTTCATAAACTACTATTTCAAGTCCATAAGGCATATTTCCTCATCATCACTGTTTTACAAGTGTATATATCTTGCTGGCATATAAAACATAACATTACATCACGATTACATTTAATTCCCCTAAGAGTTAGGCAGGGATGGACCTATATTACACCCACATTTCGCCAGTTATGTTTAAGTCCCATGTAATAGGGGGCGAGCCTATTGCCATCAACCGGGCACAAATTTAGACTCCGGGCTGCTACTGAGAAATTTTAGATGGAAAACCCAATAACACAATTGAACTCAGAAGCAGCGCTTGCGGCCGCTAGACCACCATCAAGGTTATATAAAATTTAGACCTTTCCTTTTCTAGAATCGAGGAGGAGCTCGTGGTTAAATAATAACAGCCGCACGGATCGATCTATCAGGTTAAGCTACACTTGCCGAGGTTGGTCCATGAATATCTTTATATATCGAGACTCCTCCGTGCCTCGGAAAGCACGTTAAGCCGTTAGTCTTGGCTGTCATTCGTAGATCTTTGACAGTCGTTACAGGTCGTCAGAAGCCTCAAAGTCTGGCAACCAGTCTTATCGAGTGTATTGTATTACCCCGTTACTATTTTGTGGAAGTCATCATCAGCTGCATCTGATTAGACTGGAAGCCGACCCTAACATAGTTAGGAAAATGCTACGCAGATTGATTGACCTTTATCTAGAATCCATAGTGTTGTACGTACGATAAAGCCATGACTGAATGTTTTTAGGTTCCAATATTTGCACTTACATGTTAATAGATACATGATCATTATAGTATAAAGCAATTGGAGCTCAGGAGAACGCTTGCAATTGCGCTTAATTGCAGTTCAACAGAACATATTTTTCTTTTACGACGCGATAACTGCTGTTTCAACAGTTTTTTAAATACGCAATTTACTCAATGAATGTCCGTATTTTTTTATTTTTGTTTTACGTTAAAACAAAACGGATTTGTTTTTATTGTAATGTTTTTATTTAAGTTAGACATCTAAGAGACTTATTTATGTATTTATTTAACCATTTATGCACACACATATAAACAGTCAAAAAGAAAGGAACAGAAAAATACGTACAAAGGCAATGCTTATTTCTAAAGAAATCTCTTCCAGCATACCTGCGACAGGAAAGTAGACAAAATGATATGTAGACAACATGTGTAACCGTAAAAGAGGAATAAGAAAAAAAAAAAACAATTCACTATTTCAATATAAAAATACAATATGAGAATATACTTACATACATACTTCTAAATTAAATATCACTACAATATATATAATTATAATGTGATTCAAAGTAACTATGCAACTATGATGAAGTGGAAAGATAGTGTTCTTTCACTCTTCGTTTAAATGCTTCAAAAGTTTGACAGTCCCTAATGTCAGGCGGAAGTGAATTTCACAAACGAACCGCGTGCACAGTGAATGAGTAGGAATAGAAGTCGTTTGAGAAGGGAGGGAATTTAAGGAGGTTTTTAAGTTGCGACCTGTAAGACCTCGGTTTTAGGGTTGTGAAGGATGTTGAATAGCAGACACAATATCCGAGAGCTCCTGCAAAGTCGAATAGGGAGCCACTTGAGTATCTTGCGAAAGTCTAAAACGTGATCATACTTTTTAAGGTTGAAGACAAAGCGAATACAGATGTTTTGCAAACGCTCAAGTTTATTTAAAAGCTCCTCAGTGGCATCCAAATAACAGGCATCAGCGTAGTCTATGATGGGCTGTATAGGAGTTTGAGCAAGGGAGATTTTGGTCTTCAAGAGCAAGTAGCTCTAGAGGCACTTCAACGAATGGAACGTGAAGTGCTCTTTGCGACTGACTTGAGCAACATGGTCAGTCCACGATAAGTGAGAGTCCCCCCCAGGTTTTTAACCGTATTTTCATATTCAATCTGAACACCATTCAGACAGAGTGGAGACAGGGATGCAACATCGAGCCTCGTCCGCATATATCTGCCGCTGATAATTATGGCCTGGGATTTCTTGGGGGTGGTTTGCAGCCCAAAGGACCTCGATCACTCGCTAATACAATCCAGGTTTCTGTTCATGGCAGACACGGGTGCTTCCGCATCTTGCCTTAAGAAATTATTGTAAAGCTGCAGATCGACGGCATAGAGATGGAAGTGTTAAGAGATGACTCTGGTGACTGAGTTAATGAAAATAGAAAACAGAAGAGGAGAGAGAACGCCACCCTGAGGCACACCGATAGATAGTAGTCAAACCGACCAATAGTAGAAAAAGAGAAATTGAAAGATTTAAGGATCTCTAGAAGGATATCGAAATCGACAGAGTTAAAGGCACTGCTAAAGTCTAGAAGTACAAATAAGGTGAGAGATTTGTAGTCCATAGCCCAGTGGGTGTCATCAATAACCATGACAAGAGCCGTTACTGTGCTATGGCCAGGTCGAAAACCTGATACGAAAAGACTAAGGTCATAAGAAGATAGAAAAGCAGAAAATTGCTAATGAACAATGTGCTCAAGAACTTCAGAGAGATATAGTAGAATAGAAATGGGTCGAAAATCAGTCGGTGAGACCGGGTTAGGAATTTTGGGTAAGGGGATGATATGGACTGTCTTGTTTCCAGGCCTCTGGAACAGTACAATAAAACAAGGAGAAATTAAAAATGTAAGTCAAGATGGGAAGTATTGTGGGGATGATAGAGGAAATAATTTTTAAGCAATGATTATCATTACCAACTGCAGAGGAGGAGATAGCCCAAATAGATTTTTGTCCTCACTTTCACTTACAGGACCTAAGCTCGAAAGAAGGACACTGCGGCACCGGCAAACAGGAAAGCTTATTTAAAGTAGCTGATTTGACGTGCGGATCCAACTTAATAACACATACACCAATGTAACTTAGTGCTCCTTTCTAAAAGTTTTTTTTAATAGTTGTTTTCTTCTAGGTTTGATCTTGGTTTGACAGGCAAGAGGCTTTTTGCTCCTAGCTCAATAACATTGCTTTTGTCTAGGTTCAAAAGGCCTAAAAGTAAAAAGGGCAAAAAGGCCAAAAAAGGCCAAAGGCCTAAAAGTTTTTGTTTTATTGCATTGGTTAATCCTATGTTTGACATTCAAGACCCTTTTGTTACGAGCAAATTTTTTTTTTTTAGTTTTCATAAAGTTTTGACATACAGCCTTTTTGCTCCTTGCCAAAAGTTTATTGTTTTTATTGTTGTGTTTATATCTAAGTTCTACATGCAAGAGCCTTTTTACTTCTTGTTAAGTAGGCTTCATTCTGTATCTACTCTAAAGATAAATCAATAGCTATCGGCAATTTATTTCTGATGAAATGAAAAGCGTTTTGGTGACAACCTCATCTAAATTCTAAGGCAAGTCGGCTGGCGTGACGCGAATATGAAGTGTAACAATTTAAAAATATGTCACATTTTTCTATAGATGAATTTATTATGAGCTTCGAATTTTGATTGAGTAAGCTAGCTGCCTATTTAAAATGATGGCAGGAACATGAATGATTTCAGTGGTGCCTAGTTGTTGGTGTATGTAATATAAAATATAAAAGGAGACGGAAACGTTTACATACACTCTTGGGCTTGAATGTAACGAGATGAAAATGATGTAAATTGATAAATTCAAACATATATTAGTGTATTGCAGTGACTAGTTGCTATCCCACAATTCACACAGCGATCTATAATATCAACAATATCCAAAAGTCAAAGCGACGGTAAAATCCAAAATAACAATTTCAAGTCAAACGTGTGAGTGATCTGCGGTGTCCAGTGTAAAATCAAGGGTCGTACAAGTTAGGCAGGGTCAGAATTCGTAAAAATCAAAGTAGTGGTCGTTTAAAATGAAAAATAATCGGGAAAGCACTCAAAATGCAAACAAGATACATGTAGCAACAGTCTAGTCCGCGTGGGCGTTGCGACGATAAACCGTTTACAAAGACCGTTTTCTGTTTTGATGAAACCGTTTTACGTCCTGGGTTCAAACAGTCTTCATTGCACAAACCAGTCTTCGAAAATAAAAAATCACACCTACTTGGTGTGATTTTTTATTTTACACCTAAGAAAATACCGTCGAGAACACAATGATTCAACGATCAACACTCGTCGCGTCGTCGTCCTTAATATTACGCATTCGTATACAAAACAGTCCTTACAATAAAAAGTCAGTGAAATACAGTCAATAATGGTAGGTAGTACCAGTTGTCAATGCTGTACGTGATTCGAAAAACCCATTTCATACATTGCAAATCGTTGTAACAGAATGCACTTGACGAAAACGCAATTCTATTCCATGTTGGATAAGTTTCGCCCTTTAACCGTTTTCTGCAACCGTATTCGTCATCGGGAAAACGGTTTCGTCCGTGAAAAATTCGATAACGACCCACCACTACTGTCTAGTGCCAATGTCAGTCAGCTCATGCCAGTGTAGGACATGCACTGCCAGGGACATAGAATAATATATAAGACTGATTTTAATCGATTTAAAATCAATAATTATTATTTTGGTTTTTCAGTAATTTTTTGTTTTTTTTTTGTTAAAAAAACGTTGCCCATATTAAGAATTTCTCCTGTATTGTGGGTGTGTTTACAAACATTTAAACTCACATACACAAACAGCCAGACCCGGAACAACTACTTGTAGGTCATACAAATATTTGTTCCGTGCGGGAATAGAACCCGCGACATGTTTTATTTATTAATATGACTGTAATTAGATGTATTATATTGTATAATAAGTATATATAGTGCATTTAATTACTTTTATGTAATTAACAAGTGCTCCCTAGTGCAAAGGTTTTCTTTTTGTAATTGTGTAATCGATTACTCAATTAATCGATAATCTCACGAAAACATCTTTATCATATTTCTTCGCTTCCAGGTAGAGAATTGAGCGGATTTTTGTTATTCAAGGATAAAAAATCATGACAATTTTTTTGGATCATATCTCATCTTATTACATTTGGGCCCACCGTTTCCCATCTCCATTCTTTATTTCAAAACAGAAATTTTATATTTAATGTTATGTTGTTACTGTGTTAACCTTATAAACTTCTCTACTATAACTACTACATCGTGTAAGTAGTTGTTACATTAAACTACTAGGAACAAAGCGAACCAACTCAGTGCGTAGGACTCCTTTTGACATCAATACGTCACAGTTAATCTCATTTGTACCTAACCTTTAGCACTTAATTATGTGAAGGAGGTTCATTCATAGTATATTATTATTTTGTAGAAAGCTAACATTAACGGTGAATGTGAGTAGGCTTTAACGTAATACGTACGTACGCATTACGTAATAGCCTGCCTATTTATATGATATTATCACTAGAGAAATTATGTTATAAGACAGCGAAGATGTAATGACAACAATTTAAAAGAATATGCTTAGATGGTTTGTTCAAATGCGCGACTAACAATAGGTATAAGTTAAGGTGATAAGGCAGATGTGAGTGACAACGCTGGGAGGGGTCGCCCTTTTTTTTTTTTGTGAGGGTGGGAAATCATCAAATAACTTCTCCCGCTCTGGGCGGAGCGGGAGGGTGTGTCAGACTCTTACTGACTAAAACCCACCCGTGTTCCTTCGGTTGCCCTGTCGCCGGGGGCCACGATCTCCCTTTCGGTTTTCTTCGCAACCCCGGCAGGCATCGGCCTTAGGGGGTCCACCCTTCAATTCTGCTGACATCTCTTTGAGGCGCGCGTGGAACACAACGCGCCGTCGACCCGGGCCTGGTCCTTATCGGACGGTGAGCCACCCATTGCTCACCGCCCGCAAGCCCGCGCCTACGGTGGCCGGAAATCGCCTCGCTATTCCCGACGCCCTGGGCGTCTCCTCCTGCGGCGGTTAGGAGCGTGAGGGCGCGAAATTTGCCTCTCCCTCACGCGTTCCACCTCCTCCTTCGCGAGCATTACCGCTTCACAGAAGGAGGTGACGGCCTCCCATTTCCTTTCGCTCCGTACCATGGCCTGAACCAGGGCCGGACGCGAGAGATCACCGCCGCCGATCGCGTCCACGAGGACACGGCGATGCTCCGCCCAAGCTGGGCAGACCTCCACCGTATGCTCCACCGTGTCCTCCGGGCGATCCACACAATGGTGACACCCGGGCGTTTCCTCCCGCCTTATCCTGTGCAGGAACCTCCCGAAATAGCCGTGTCCGGTGAAGACCTGCGTCAGGCGGAAGGTGAGGGCGCCTCTCTAGCCACTCCTCAAAGAGGGGTCTTATCGCCGCAATTGTGGCGTGCCCAGCGCTGGGTTGCGACAATCAAACTCTCCATGACGCCATGAGATCCCGCCGGAGCTCTGTCCGCTGTGCCGCGATTTCTCGCGGCAGCGGTGCTAAGCCCCGGCGCCTCGACTCCTCGCGCCACTACCAAATGTGCGCGAGGACCTTTGCCTCCAGATCCCATGGCGGTAATCCGGCAAGGAGGCTCGCCGCCTCGCAGGAGACCGTGCGGTATCCTCGGGCCAGCCGGATGGCCATGACCCTCTGGGGGAGGGGTCGCCCTAAATAGACGTACAGTGACATTATTGGTGATGTTCTTCAGAAAGGTCAGTTGCGTAGAACTCGCAACCGACGTGCGTGTATGAACGTATACGTAGCAAAAGGAGTATGTAAGGAATGTAGCAGCTGGCGTTCTGTAGTGCCTGCCTACCTCCATAGGAAGAAGGCGTGAGTTTATGTATGTATATGTGTATCACTATAATAAGATCATATAAATAGTGAATAGTGATAAGATTAATGGAAAAAATGTCACGCCTATTATCCAGAAAGAGGTAGGAGTATTTGGGTGTTACATTAAGTTGGCCAAAATTTTTGTCGATTATTCGAATAATAAATGGAAATACAGTTTCTTTCACAGTCTCATATCGCCTAAAATGCTTACTTTTATCTATGAGTTTTTGGCTCAATAGTCAAAAAAAAATAATATCGCTCTGGTCTCAAGCTCTTCAAACTCAAATATTTCCAAAAGTATACGAAATTGGTTGAAATCTAGGCCGATATAAAAATAGCGTTATTTAGACAACTCCTTTTCGAACCTAAAAAATATCAGATTGGGCAACCAAATAAGCTAACTTTGGAGAACATAGCCTTAATTTTGCCACCAGGAAATCAATAGCTTTTCATTTTCATGATTAGCTTCATGGTTAGTTCTTCATAGACAGTTCTTCATAGTCAGTTCTTCATAGTCAGTTCTTCATAGTCAGTTCTTCATAGTCAGTTCTTCATAGTCAGTTCTTCATAGTCAGTTCTTCATAGTCAGTTCTTCATAGACAGTTCTTCATAGTCAGTTCTTCATAGTCAGTTCTTCATAGTCAGTTCTTCATAGTCAGTTCTTCATAGTCAGTTCTTCATAGTCAGTTCTTCATAGTCAGTTCTTCATAGTCAGTTCTTCATAGACAGTTCTTCATAGTCAGTTCTTCATAGTCAGTTCTTCATAGTCAGTTCTTCATAGACAGTTCTTCATAGTCAGTTCTTCATAGTCAGTTCTTCATAGTCAGTTCTTCATAGTCAGTTCTTCATAGACAGTTCTTCATAGTCAGTTCTTCATAGTCAGTTCTTCATAGTCAGTTCTTCATAGTAGTTTCATAACTCATAAATGAAAATGGAATAGAAACTGCTTATAAGTCAATACAGGACTTACATATTGAGTTACTTTTTAGGGTTCTGTACCTCAATAGGAAAAAAACGGTACCCTTATAGGATCACTCGTGTGTCTGGGTGTCTGTCTGTCACACCCAATTTTCTCCGAATCTAATGGACCATTAAGTTGAAATTTGGTACACATATGTGTTTCTGTGACCCAAACACGCATGTGTAATGTAAGTAAATGAGTTTCAAATATGGGGTCACTTTTGGGAGCAACTAAGAAAATTAAAAAAACAAAGTTTTGCGAAACTGTACCGTGTGACATCAAATGAAAGGGCTTATAGCAAGGACATATATATTTTTTCTAATTTCAACATTAACACTTTAAAGATAGTTAAGAAAATTGATGAAAATTGACCATTCCAACCCTTATTTGCGAAACTACTGAGCCTAAATTTTGAAAAAAATAAATAATAGGTAATGGTTCTTTACTCATAGATTACAGAAAAACCTATCTACGAAGTCTGCGGTCTTAAACATCGTATGTAAAAACTTACATTTGAAGTTGAAATGTATGATGACACGTTTTTCAACTTCAATGATGAGTTTATGCTTGGGATAAATTCATCCCAACTGCGAAACCCTCATTGTCCGTAGCTCGACACACATTGGTTGGTTTTTATTACAAAGCCAAGGTTGTGTTGAAGTTAAATTACAGTCGTTACCGTTAGGAGGTAACAAAAATATCGTGAAGAAAAGATTATATTTTTTTAGGTACTAGTTGCTGCCCGCGGCTTTGCCCGCATGGGCAAATACACGCTTTTCTTTTCTATACAATAAAAATAATATAAAGAGGTTTTTGTTTGTTTGTTTGTAATAAGGAGCAAAATCTCCGGAACTACTCGTCAGATTTGAAAAATTATTTTTGCATTTGCCCAATTCTTGGGGAAGGTTAGGCTATGTAATATCAAGCTTAGCAAAAAGAAAAAGGTAGTTAGTAGTACGCTAACCGAAAACGAAATAATAGCGCGGGCGAGAGATGGGATACGACGCGGTGGGTCGGGGGCCGAAACTTCATGTAATTCACGCTAGTAAACTATAGACATTTAGAAATCTAGTCTAAAATAATAATCTCTATTCCTTATAACATCAGCTATATGCCAGTGAAAGTCTCATCAAAGCGGTTCAGATGTTTCCGATTAGCCGGAGCACAGATAATATGCCGGGAGCAAACATAAATCAAATCAAATCAAATCAAATCATTTATTTTGCAAACATGGGTAAAAGATACATAGATGTTTCATAATTAATAAGTTCTCCACATTTTACCGTCCAATGGGCATGCAAATAGTGTACATACAGTTTCAGTTTAACATACCTGAGAACTTAATACAATTAAAAAAAGACAAATAAGTACCGTTATAGGTATAATATACCTTTGGTATTTATTTGTCTTTCAGTTTTTTTGTTTTTTGTAATATGTTGTTATTTTGAAACTACAAACAGACACTTAACATTTTATTTATTTGTATATCTTGATTTGAAATCGTCAAAACGCTCGAAGCAAGAGCAAGCGTGTTGGTCAATGCCCGCCTTTTCTTTGTTTGTGAAGATATTTTGCCCAGTAATTACAGTCTTACATTATTCAGCATATCGCGTATTCATGGCGGCCTCTTATCAATGAGCTCTTAATAATAATTAGAGCTACATTATGTTAACAATCTTGTTCACTAATTCATACTTAATGCGGAGAGCGTATTAACTAATTTGTATATTAATTACCGTAATTGGTGCACGTACTTCCATCAGAAGTTAGTTTTACAGCAAGTTGATGTCTCTCATTAGTTTAAATTAGGAAGGATTTAGGACATCATCATCATCATCACCATTTCAGCCGAAAGATGTCCACTTCTGGACACAGGCCTCTCTGGGATCGCCACTTCGACCGATTCTGTGCTTCTTGCATCCAGTGGAATCCTGCGGTCTTCACAAGTACTTCTACATATATATATAAATATATATATTAATAAATTTCATCATTTCATTGAATACTTGAGAATTTGAAATTAATAAGCCAATTCTGATCAGGAGATAGGGAAGTCAGAGCTGCTTCTAGATATTTTTTCTAAATTTGTTTTTCCAAATTGTACAGCCGCTGTAATCTAGAAAAGAACCTGGATTCCGAAGCATGAAAATGAGAACTGGTTGTTTAAGCTCTGGTCGAAGTGCAGAGAGCGAGCGAGTGGGATGCTAGACGCGACTGCTTGCATCGATTATTTTCAGGCCAAGGATTTCACGCGACAATATTCACGCCAGTTTGAACACCTCCATATAACTTAGTTTACACAATCAGCAGTAGCAAATGTCGTCTGGCATCCCGTTCGAATATTTGCTTCAGTTTGGAGAAAGCTTGAAAACAACTTGATGGAAACCAAGACCTTGGTAGCAGTTGACTCGCACTAAGGCTTAATTTTGAAGAAACTACTTATTTCAAGAACTTTTGTACTTATCCATAACTTTTTTCTTATGCGCTCAATTCACTCTTAACTCGGAATTACCTACAGTTTAACTTTGCAAGGTTTACTCTATCCACACAAAGCTGTTTGGCTCATGTTCATTATGAGCTTCGTTACATTTAAGGAGCTACGGCTGCATTCACAGAATGAAACCTTACATTCTTCAACGCTTAACTTCTAAGCAGGGTTATATTGCCTGAGAGGAAACTTTCAAAAGTAACTCATATTTCTAAGGCTTTAGATTGAGGTTTGAAATGAAGCTGAGGCAATAAAAAATGATTGCAGTGATATATGCCCAATCTCAATACTAGATTAAGAGTCTGCAACTCTGAAACAAGAATTTTTGTGCGATCAAGCTTGCGATGCACAAAGTGTCAAATACAACATGTGCAATATATTATACATATTTATATTCCTCCAGACCGAATTTCGGCCATGGCCACCAATCTCAGCGGAGACCAGCTTTCGGCGCTGGGGGTATAATAGTGCACAAGTATGTGCGCAGACACAGGTGCACTCTCTTCCCTCACTCTCATTGTCCAATGGGACCACAATCTGACACGACCGAAGAGAGATCAGGCGAAGGGCCAACGGCTAAACGTACTTTCCGAGGCACGGAGGTATCATACCACCACCTTTAAAACTCCGGGCTGTTACTAAGAAATTCCTAATGAAAAAACCCAATTACACTTTGACCGACCCGGGAATCGAACCCAGGTCCCGCTCCGCAGTCACGCTTGCGGCCACGGGACCAAACGGAGTAGTCATATGTACATTATATAGCGAAGACTCAAATGATTAGACAGGATTTCGAGTAAGAACCTATCGTTAACTCTAAATCCTGTACAAAGCAGTGTTTTTATTTTTGACGGACATAAATACGGATTTATTGTCGTCTGCTTCAGGTCTAAGTTTCTTGCTTGTCGCATCATATTGCTATGTATGTAGTAAGCTTTTCTTCTTGTAATAAAAACAATCTCATCATTCAGGCTTTAAGTCTTTACTAATGCACCAGTATAATAAAGTAACAGTATTATGTCTCAGTAGTGACCTTGAAATAATTACCTATGGCCGTTCAGTAGATAGACCTCCCGCGTCCATGCGTAACTGCTGCACTCTCGAGATTGTTGCGTTCTGATACTGATACACACTAATATTTCAAAGCGCATCGTTTCGGCCGTTTTTGAAGACAATAATACTGTTACTTATTTATACTGTGCTCATGCTATCATCAACAATAGATAGATATGACTTGTTATAATAGGAATTAGCCATGATTTCACGTCTCTAAATCGAATGCCAAGCATTCACCTCCATAATTGAAATTGATTAAATGTGTACTTGGTATACGCAGTCACTTAATCAATGGCTAATCTGTATACACAGAATAACCTACTATTATGTACACCAACATGGTCCTAGATTGATGACAGTGGCTGAGAATTGAGGTCAATGACGTGCAATTTAAGAGGGCTTCAATCAGCAGACTGCTTTAAGCTGATGATAATAAAATGACAGTATTGTACCCCAAAAAGAGGTAGCCCGTAGATTAATTTTATTTGCCCTATGTAGAAATGGAGATATTTCTACAATATGAAAAAAAAAAACCAAGTGAAAAAACAATTCTATACTAATATAATAAAGCTGAAGAGTATGTTTTTTTTTGTTTGAACGCGCTAATCTGTGGAACATCCAGTCGGATGATTTTTTTTTGCATTTTTTAACCTATTTTTTGAGAAAGGTTAACATCACCCGGAGCAGAGCAAAAAGAAACAAGTCAGAAGAATGAAATTGCTGGCAGAAGTAAGTTTTGAATAAATCCTAAGCTTTTGGGTAATTAGAACATCCTCTTAATTAATTTATTTTTTGACAATAACCAATCATAAGCTTCTGTTGTTTTCCCTTCTGTCATTTTTCAATATTGCCCTCATTGTCAAATAAACGAATTGTTTTAGCAATTTTAGTACACCTACATTTTGCACATAGGAGCTTAATAATATACCCACGTTCTGCAGTTAAATCACAGATACCAGGTTTGCATTACACGGGTCCCCATCTTGTGACAGTTACTGCAAATTAAACTACATTCGTGGCATACAATTAGATATTCGCATGGCCGATCATTTGCAGAATGGAGTCCGTTGCATAGTGTATTTGCACGAAGTTAATAGGTACAATAATTATTATTCGTAGTTTTTTTTTTTTTACGTAAAAACTTCTTTATGCGGGGTTGGGCATTTTTGAGATGGGACTAAACCATGAACTTCGCGACACCGTGGTGACACCATCTTATGACCATTAAAAAGACATCAACGTGTTGATTACCGCGGTGCCAATTTTTTTTTTCAAGATTTCACTGAGGGCCACTATTTTTTTTTTGTGATTTTACTTTATTTAATTGGTTAAAACTATACCTACCTTCTTATACTTACATAATTATTATACAACTGATTATTATCTTAGAATTAGATGAATGTTTTCAAATAAGTTGAAATAATTGAAGTAGGCAAGTGGTACACTTTTTTTAAAATTAATTCGTTATTTAGGTAGACCGTATAAATATTTGTTTAATGTTACAATTGAACCCACCTGCCATAGTGCAGAAGTCATTGATCAGCCTCTGAGCCAGCCGTATCATCGAACTGTAGGTGCCTATTGTTAAATTCCAAGGGCAATGAAACAGAACAACGAACTGTCTTTCAAATGAATTAATAATCAAGTGAAAATGTCTCATAAACAGAATTAGATTGTTCCAATAACTAAACACTAAAGGCTGCTAAAAAGCTTATAACTCATTTACACGGAGTTCGTTTCTCGCCTCATGAGGCAAGAGAATTCTGTCATTGCTAATTAATAGAGATGTATGAGGGAAAAAAACAGGAACTGCAGTGACCCGGAAAAGAACCGGCGTTACCGACATAACTTGCAGAGTAAGCAAGCTGAAGTGACAGTGTCCTGGTCATGTTTGTCAAAGAATCGATAGCCGGTGGAGCAGATGAGTCCTGAAGAAGAGACCACGTATCGGCAAGCGAAGTGTGGGACGGCCCCCAGCTAGATGGATCAACGACCTTAAAAAAGTGGCTAGAATAGACTAGATGCGGAAGGTGGAGGACGCCAAGTTGTGGCGCAGCTTGCAGAGTAAGCAAGCTGAAGTGACAGTAGCCTTATCATGTTTGTAGAGGATTGATGGCCAATGGAGAAGACGGGTCTTGGAGAAGAGACCGTGTATCGGAAAGCATAGTGTGGGATCCCACCCGGCTAGATGGATCGACGACCTTAAAAAGATGGCTGGGATATAAAGATGCGGAAGGCGGAGAACAGGGAGTTATAGCGCAGCTTAGGAGAGGCCTATGTCCAGCAGTGGACTGCGATAGGCTAAGTTGATTGACTGCGGTGATCCCAAATGAATTGGGATAAGGACAGGTAGATTACTATGATGTGGGGCGATCATTGCCTAAGGAATATAATATAGTCTTTATTCTCGCCATAAAACGATCTAGAAACTCGCTCCATGTAAATCGGTTTAAATTCGGTTTTAGTCCACTTATAGTATTAGCTAGAGTATTTAATCAAATGATAGCTATTTCCAATTCTAATGGTTTGCATATTTTATCAACTAAGTGGATTTATTGATTAACACTGAGTTTAAATCGCATTTACTTGATCGTATAATGATACCGTTTTCTCTGCTAATATTCAAGGTCAATAATTTTGGTCGGTAAAAATTTTATAGTCAATTTAATTCGGTCAATATTTATTCATCGCGTAAAATTGGTTTTCTTCAGGACTGCTCTTTTAAATGTGGTTTTAATGAATACTATTTTAAAGGACCGTGATAATTGATTCACTTAGGTCCCGATCACATTTACCACAATAACACGACAACATGTGTACGGGATCTAATTTGTATGAGAATGAATAGTTTATTTACACGGACCACATTTGGCCGTCAAAATCAACCGTGTGGGTGATACTAACCACAATAAGGCCATTTCGAAGGCATAACGCAACCACCAGCGAGATCGCACACTAGCGGCAGGCCACATCGCAACCACCAGCGAGATCGGTCACTAGCGACAGGCCACATCGCAAACACATCGACCACACATCTACAAATGCTAGTCACAACGTAACCACATCGCAACTACTAGCGACACGCTCAACGCAACTGCAAGAAACTGCAGCGACACTATTCAGTATTCACACGTAACCACTGCTTGCCCAAATGTTGTTGCTGCGATGGTGTGTGATTGTGGTACGTGCGAACGGGCCCGTAACAGTAATGCCCCTTTTTGGGCCTTATATGTATATTTGAACACACATATTCTAACATTTAACGTTAAACCGTTGGTTCCGGCTGAATCTGTTAAAACGACTGTAATGACTGACAAATAGATTTATAGATATTTGATACTCGTTACGGGAATACTCGTTCGTTGTCAGAAGCCCGAAAGTCTGACAACCAGGCTTACCAAGGGCTATGCCGTATTACCCTGATACTGGGTTGTGGAGGTCAGATAGAAAGTCATTCCATGTGTTGGTATTCAGCTGCATCCGGTTTATCTGAAAGCCGACCCCAACATGGTTGGGACAAGGCTACACAGATTTTTGAGTATAACATTGGTACAATTACAGGTTTTCTGAAACACTTGAAAGTTGCCACATTCCACAAAGGGAAAGTGTCAAGCAATATTTTTAGGTTACGTGTAGTGAAGTGAAGAAGTCTTTTTGAGAAAGCTATACATTTTTAATTATTGTTTTTCTCATTACAAAAACTTTTTTATACCCAACCATAAAAAATACACGTGAACTGAAAAAGCCCTTCGTGTAACAATTTCCCTAAACCACGGTTGTTGAACCTCAAAAATATAACTTTCTGTTTTACGATTCATAAACCCCATACACAATGCCCTAGAATAAATTAACGGTGTCAAATATTTCACCAGCTTTTTGTAACTATAACGTCAACGAAACGTAACGTTACTGTGTGTGGTTATGGTTACGTTATCTGCAGCAGCAATCTTCATGTTATTTCGCATTGTAATATTTCGGGCGAATGTTAAATGAATTCAACAAATGCTGTAACACAATTCTGTTGGTTAAAATAACGGTTACAGATAAATACTAACATTGTTTCAGTTACGCTCTGATGAAATGGTTTTGTAGGTTTTAATAAGAAATGGTATTGGATAAGATATTTTTGCAACTACTTCTTGTCTTAGTTGATAAGAATTAAGTAGAATCTAATGGCGAAGACTTTTTCCTTTTCTCTACCGAGAATAAATTGTTTCTTCCTATAGTTAACATATATTATTTAATAACATCATTATAATATAATATAATACGAATATTTTTTTTTTTAACATTATTTTTTTGATATGTTTATTTGTAATGGATAAACTAAAAAAAATACTTAACAGATTACAAAAATTATTTCACATAAAGAAAGCTACGTTATCAGCAAGTAACATGGGCTATATTTTATCGACTTCCACGTGAACTAAGTCGCGTGCAGAAGCTAGTTTTACATATGAATTAAAGTATCTTTCTCTGGTGACGGCCCTTGAACTCACGGCAAATTATTATTGTGTCAGTGTATAACACTGACACAATAATAATTTTTAGTACAAACTACACACCGCCCAAATCGAACAGCAATCCAGCGCTCAACCGCAACTACAAATGCTTTAATTCAACCCGTATACATAGAACAACAATAGGTAATCATTAGTCATAGAGATCTAAACCAAAGAATAACAAAACTGAATAGAAGCGAAACTTTTATACTGTCCTTTGAGCGAGCGACGATGCTGCCGAAACCAGCACCTACTACAGTATTTTTATCTCACGAAGTGACGCGCGCTTTACTTATGGTAATCAAGTTTACAAACACGCTGTGAATGTGTTCGTGAAGACGAGTAGCGTCAGCACGTAACACACACATACAAACGCAGTTCCGACTTCACCCGTGTCTCGGACGGTAACCAGAGCCCCTACGCTTACACACATATTCACAGCGTGTTTGTACACTTGGTTACCACAAGTAAAGCGCACGTTGCTTTGTGAGATAAAAATACTATACCCTGTTAAAATCCTTGTTGGTCAAATTCAAAACATGGTTGACGAAGATCAGACGGATATCAAGCAGGGAGTTTCTTACGTGTGCGGTAAACTACAACACAGTCTTGACTGTGTTGAACGTATCTAATGCCCCAAAACTGTGGGCTGCCTGCCTCATCTGCCCCAGTATGTTACTCTCAAATCCGTCTGACCTCATCAAAATCCGTACCGATTTTCGTAATTACGAACTCAAGATATACGTTGGCCTTAGCCACTACTCCCTGAAGCAAATATTTAAAATTTGATACAATCGTTTCGTGTCTATGGAAATACATTTTTATTCTATGTCTAAACCCATGTTACAAGCTTGCACGTGACATTGGCATATCTCTGACACACGCTCACATACATCAGGCATCAGCCCTCGAGAGGAGGTATATTTGTCACGTCAACCCCAGATGATTGATAAAGGAAATGGAGAATCATACGCTTGTTTGTAGTTTGTTGTAAATGGTTGGTGCAGTGCAAAGTTGAAGGGGTTTATCCTGGAAGTTCAATTTCTGTTCATCATAGACCTTATTTGTATTTAACCACAACGAGATTACAAATTGTGTCTGTAATTTGTAATTATAACTCACACAGCCTATCAACCAAACAAATTATGCCGGTTATCTCAAGTAAAGAAAGCACCAAATTCATTTTAACAAGTAAAAATGTATACAGCGTTTAAAAAACACGTAACTGCAGACCAAAATTGTCACATTTTAACCTCTTTCATACCTTTGCCTTGGAAATGTCTTCTTTGGAACTGCTTCATTCATTGCCCTGCAAATTCTGCTACATCATTTGTAATCAATTGGTTTGCTAAATGCGAACCATCTCACAATCCACAAAAATTTTAGTTATTCTTAAATTTATCAGAAAATTAAATTTACGCCTAAGTGTATAATCGAAAATCAAAAAAAATGTACCATCTAAAATCAAAATGTATCATTGAAATTCTGAATAAATTGTACAGTGCAATAAGTAAGACTAACTTAAGACGAGAAATTAAGAAAGTTTCTCGTTGAAGTTCGGAAACTGTCAGCCGTTAGTTGGGGAGGCACCGAATGAAGAAAACCTGATACCCATGAAGAGGCAAAGTTTGTGGCATTGTTCCTTAGCCGCGAGAACTACTGAATTGATTGCGAATAATTTAAAACAGTTGAATAACCGCGAAATTTCGCGGAATTTTTTATTTCATTTGAAGTGTAAACTTCTTTAGGCGCATTGGCCATTTTTGAGATGGGAAAATCAATTGAATTCGCGACACCGTTACCGACACCTCATTTTTGTAAACGCGATTGTGCTCTTTATTTATATTACGTTACGGATCAATGATTTATGCAAGTATTTTTACTTTAATTAAGTTTTCACTTGGCACTCCCGGAGTGCCAGTGTTATTTTATTTTAATTCATATTCTTAAATAACACTTCTTTAGGTCTATCCGAATATCAAAAAATATTTGGCCTAGATCTTAAGCGGAAGGCGTGAAAATTGATTCGCTGTTACAATGTAGGTACCTATTATAATAGTTGAGGAGCCTAATAAAATAATATGGCTCGTATCCTTAACTTGTGATGAAACAGAAAATATATTGGCTATACAATCATAACTTTATCAAACCTACCTTATAAGAAAGCTTATCAAACTCTCACACTTCACATACACACCTCCCTACACATACACTACACTCATACACACTCCTAGATACACAACCACAATCATTCCCTCCATCTGCTGTGTTAACAATGATTGTAAACAAACAGAAAAGTCACACATTTTATAAATTGAAGCCGCAAAACCTCCAACTCCTAAGATACAGGTCTGGGTACCTAGTTTAAGAGCCCAGAAAGCTGACTATAATTTTAAACTTGCTAGTACAACCCTCTGTTTCTATATGCTATGTACTGAGTTGTTTTTATTTTTTTCATGTAAGTATGTATAAAACTTAAACTATTAAACACAACTTAACATCACGCCTAGTTTCCCGGAAGGGTTTGGGCAGAGGTTTACCTATCCACATTTCGCCAGTTATGTTTAAGTCCCATATAATAGGGTTAAGCCTATTGCCGTCAACCAGACACAAATTCAAACTCCGGGCTGCTACTGAGAAATTCCATATAGAATCATTCAAAAACACTTTGCCCAACTTAATAATCGGGAACCTAAATAGTGTGTTGTGTATAATGTGTGTGTGTGGGTGTAATATGTGTGTGTAAACCTCTTTGTCTCTGCATCATCCAAAGGTTGACTGGTAGAAAATGCATATGCATTTGATGTTAGAAAAGTGCTGATTTTCAGCCTAGTTTGAATAAATGACTTTTGATTTTGATTAAGGCCGCCTCTGTACATTTGTGTGCTTGAAGTATTAAATAAATAAATCATGTTTTATGGAAAAGTTTTGTATCACCACCATCATTAACTTCCTCCAAACAAACACTATAAACTAAAACATAATTCAGTCATAACAAGATTACTTCCTACAAAGTTCTGACATCAAAACATGCAATTTAAGCAATATGTAAGAGCGCGCTTCGGCCATACAAATTATTCACTGAACTAGCTACTTATTCAAAACTTTAAATTGGCCGTACTTCCAATAGAAGATACAATATTTCAATATCGAATGCTGGAATAAACTTAGGTACTTCGAAGAAGTGAGATGCATCTTTTGAATTATTCCGTACGTAGAAACCAGTTACCTATGCAGTTTAGACTTATATTTTGCCTCTTGACTCGGTTTCTACGTCATGCAACAAGTCCTCACACAGCTTGCGACTTTGTATGCTACAATGGGCACAACTGTCTTTTGTTTCTGGTTCTAAATTCAAAAAGCGGCCAAGTTCGAGACGAAGGGTTCCGTACTACCGATTTTATTATTGCCATTATTAAAATGGATCAAAAAACGTCGAAATAAAACACGTTTCTGGTATACCTTGGACCCCCTTAAATTTTTGACTTTATTTTATTTTGGTATAGCGGGCAAAGTAGTACAAACTCTGTAAAAATTTCATCTATTACGGTTCAAAAGAAAAAGCCCTGTGACAGACGCACGGATATACAGCAGAGCCTCATTGGCACCCATTGGATACGGAACCCTAAGAATGTTGTGTTTTGGGTGCACTGTTTATTGTTATGCTGGGGTGCTTAAAATTGTGTGACCTACTTTATATGCGACTGTAAGTATGAGTAACGCTTATGTTCTCAGCAAACTTACGGTTGGGGTGCTGAATAATTTACGAAAGCAAGTTATGAAGAGTAAGTCTTAGAACCTAGATTCCTCTGCTTATTCCTAGGTTTGTGAATGCTGCGGAACTGAATGAATTTTGTTTTCCATAACTAATATACAGGGTGGCAGGGACATCGACGTGAAAATTGTTACCATGTTCAGTACTTGATTCTGAACCCGTTGAAATTTTTCGTCGATTAGTTAAAAAAAAATCAGCTATTCCAAATATTTTGACCGCGTAGATATTGCACTCTTCTATGAAACAGCAGATTTTTTTTTAAATAACCGACGAAATATTTCGACGCATGGGGGTCAGAATCATGTACTGAATCCATGGTAAGAGTTTTCGCGTCGATGCGTATGTTAAATAAATACTATTATAATTGAAGCCACATTTTCAGTCTGCCCTCGCCATTATCACAGCAAACAATTATGAATAGGCCATCTATTTACTGAAGTCAGAACTTAAGTAAATAGATGGCCTATTCATAGATGGTCACGCTACCCGCGGCCGTGTCAATGACAGAACCAACGCCATTGTCTTTATTCAATCCAACATATTTGTAGAATGTAGGCCTTCCCGAAATGTGTGGTCACCAAAAGGTTGGTCGTAAAGCGGTGGAGAAGAAATTTCTAAGACTCTTCTATATTTACGAGTAGGGTTATCTTTCGTAACAAATCATCATTCGCCATATTGTTTTTAATTTTTTTTTAACATAAAAATTCAACATTTTATTTTCAATTTATGTCCTAACCTAACTAAAACTATTAGACTAAAACTAAACTAAAATTAAACTAAAATATGGCGTCGAAAAATTCCTCCGCGTCGCTGTCGACTGGTAATGTACCCAAGAGACTGGCCGCATTGCCACTTTGCCGCGTTGCCACGTTGCCACGTTGCCACGTTGCCGCATTGGCACGCTGGCCAAGGTAAAAACCAGCCCTTGGGTCACGGGAAGTGCCAACCAGTCGTTTGGAGATTTCATTGAACAGGCCGTGAGCACTCGGACCCCAAGGCCCTAGGGTTTCAACCCCAAACGGCTCGAAAATATAGTGACCTATAAGGTTATTATACTTTCGCCGCTTGAGGTTTTCCGCAGCCGCAGCGGCAGCGCCAGCACAGCACGCTGAGCCAGGAAGATGGGATGGCGCTAGAGTATCGACACACGTTGCGTCCCACACTAAAGGCCTACCCACCTTCCATGGAAATAAAGACATGCCGTCCGGTCTCTTGCTATCGTCGCGTGCCAAGCCGTTGGGTTCTAATACAGCTGGAACGCCGATGGTGACAAGAGCTCGTCGGATGATGTCATTAATGTTTGCATGCCGCGCTAAGCGACCCGCACTTCGGCTGCAAGACAGGCCGTGGTGTCCGAGGCTGTTGACAACTTCACCACAGTGACAGCGATGAGGAGAACAACAAGGAGCTCCTAGACGCAGGGAAGCAGTAATGCGGAAGGTAGTGTCGTCGAACAAAGTGCCTAAGTTCGACGACGGTAGTGCATGAAGCCACAGGCCCGACTCCCACTTACCCACAGCCAGCAGGCGCGCACGCTCCGCAGCAGTAACAGACGTGTCAAGTAAATTGTTCTGTACTACTCTGCAGAGCGGCTCATCCCACCGTCTCTGGGAAAATGGATTGTCGGGCGGATCTGAATTCGGGCAAGCGAGTCTCCAGGCATCCATAGCCTCGGTGAGGCACGGCACATCAAAATTAATCAGTGTGGAAGCTAGGATTTTCCTGATTAATTTCTCAGTACCGTGAACCGAGGATATGAAAGCCGGTAAACTAATACTAGAAATTTTGCGGACGCCGAGGCCTCCCATACGGATAGGAAGAGTAGCTTGTGCCCAAGCTCGGTCGTCCAAGGCCACATTTAAGATCGAGGTTAATGTATGCCGGATAATTTGGTCCATTTTGTCTAAAAGATGAGTGTGTTTCCATAAATGGGAGGCGCGGAGGAAATATGTCAATTTAGGACCGAAACAGCAGTAAAGGATTAAGGTTATGGCCGAATGCATGTTAATTTGGAACAATCTTTCCGAAACGTCATTGAAATTTTGAATTTTTTCCTCAATAAAACCGGGGAAGGAGTCCTCAAAGATAGGTGACCCAAGGAGACGAAGAGAGCTTTTTTCAATAATTTTGATTTCTGGGGCTATTGTGTTGAATTTGGAAAGTGTATCATGTCTGTCAGTACTGTTCGCTAAGTATAGTTCACACTTCGAAAGGTTGAGTTCAAGGCCAATGGAATGTAGTTCATTTTTTAGGAAATGAAGGTCATTTAGAACAGTTTCTACATCGCCTCCCAGGGTTCCATCGTCGAGGTACCAAACGTTAAATTTGGAATTTAGCTGTCGAATAATTGGATGAATGGCTAAACTAAAAATCACTGGCCCGAGGGGGTCACCTTGTTGACAACCAACAGCAGATTCCAGAAGGTTGTCCCGAAACAGTAATTTAGATGGGTGTCTGTAACATTGCCAAAGGAAACTATAGATTTGGGGTCATATTGTTGTTTTTTTTTGCAGGATGTAGTCCTTCCCGAAATGTGTGGTCACGAAAAGGTTGGTCGTAAAGTGGCGAAGAAGAAAATCCTAACACTCTTCTATATCTACGAGTAGAGTTATCTTTCGTAACATAATCATAATTCTCTGTATTGTTGATTCTTCAGTGACATTCAAAGTTGTATTACGAACCTTTTTTGTGACTTTGAATGTAGTTATAGTAACTATCATAACTTCTACTGTTACATCTGATGATTGTTCAGTACTTAAATATGTTATTTGTAGTTGTTGACTGTTACTATCTTCTTTAGAAGTTTCAAGTTTTGTTGCTTCTTCTTGATGTTTTTCGTAACTTTCCTTTAATATAAAGATATTGTTGTTGTCGGCAGTTGATTTTGGATCTATTTTTAAAAATAGTTCGGGCTTTTCATCTTCAATACCGATATTATATTCATGGACCTTGACAGTATTCTCTGATTCCATGACTGCAGGTTTATAGGGAAATAAAATATTTTTTAAACTTGACGATGGAGCAGCTCTGTTTTTCTTTTTTTTTTAATGTTGCTATTTCATTTTTCAATTCTCGTGTAACATTAATATTAAGATCTGTGTAATGATCAAAAATATTAGCCCGGACGCCCCCTCTAATTATCTTAACTAAATCATTTTTAGGCCTTTCAGATTCTGAGTTATCATAAACCTTAAGATTTGTTAAGACTTTTCCAAACTTTTCTCTGGCATCCTCTCTGTACAAAGAATTGTTATATTTCAACAATCCTTTAACGTTTTTGTTGTATTTTTCATGTTTAATCATGTCCGCCAGTTCATTGATTTTTGCTTTCAAAAGGGGAACTGATTTCCTTTTAATCAAATCTAATTTCTCAGCCAGTAGATTCCTAAATTCATAATTCATAAGACAATTCGTAAAATTTGCAGCCTCTATAATGATATTTTCTGATTTCTTAGTCTAGTATGTGGATGAAACCTGCGAATGCAGTATCTTTATAAGTGTTGAGTATGTTAGCAATTCCCTGAATGAAATCCGTGAAGGTTTCAACTCTTTTAGGCAGAGCATTTTTAGGGTTCCGTACCAGAACGGAACCTTGTTACTAAAGTGCCTGCTACACGGTCGTCAACCACGTCCCGACGAGCTGTTTCACTTTAGCCTCCGCTGTCCGTCTGTCAGAGGACTGTATCTTATATTTTGTATATTTATTTGTTGTTATAGCGATGAAAAATAAAAAAAAGCCATAAAGGAAACGTGTTTGCCTTTGCTAAAAAACACCGTACAATCACGGTGTGCGAGTCCGACTCGCACTTGTCCGAGTGCAACCGTCTCTGCGGCCGTTATTTGCCGGCCATTATGTGTCGGCCATTATGTGACGGCCGTTATGTGGCGGCCGTTATGTGGCGGCCGCTATGTTGAGGCCGTTATGTGGCGGCCGTTATGTGGCGGCCGTTAGATTGCGGCCGGTGTGCGGCGGCCGTTATTTGGTGGACGTTATCTGGCGGCTGTTATTTGGCAGCCATTATTTGGCGGCCGTTATCTAGCGGTCGTTATTTGGCGGCCGTTATGTGGCGGCCGTTAAATGGCGGCCGTCAAATAACGGCCGATATTTGGCGGCCGTTATGTTCCAGCGTTATTTGACGGCCGTTAAATGGCGGCCGTTATTTGACGGCCGTTATTTGGCGACCGTTATTTGGCGGCCGTTATCTAGCGGCCGTTATTTGGCGGCCGTTATGTGGCGGCCGTTAAATGGCGGCCGTCATTTGGCGGCCGTTATCTAGCGGCCGTTATTTGGCGGCCGTTATGTGGCGGCCGTTTAATGGCAGCCGTTATTTGGCGGCCGTTATGTGGCGGCCGTTATTTGACGCCCGTTACGTGGCGGCCGTTAAATGGCGGCCGTTATTTGGTGGCCGTTATCTAGCGGCCGTTATTTGGCGGCTGTTATGTTGCGGCCGTTATCTAGCGGCCGCTATGTGGCGGCCGTTATGTGGCGGCCGTTAAATGGCGGCCGTTATTTGGCGGCCATTATGTGGCGGCCGTTATTTGACGCCCGTTATGTGGCGGCCGTTAAATGGCGGCCGTTATTTGGTGGCCGTTATCTAGCGGCCGTTATTTGGCGGCTGTTATGTAGCGGCCGTTATTTGGCGGCCGTTATTTGACGGCTGTTATGTGGCGACCGTTAAATGGCGGCCGTTATTTGGCGGCCGTTATCTAGCGGCCGTTATTTGGCAGCCGTTATGTAACGGCCGTTATTTGGCGGCCGTAAAATGGCGGCTGCTATGTTGCGGCCGTTATGTTGCGGCCGTTATTTGGCGGCCGTTATGTGGCGGCCGTTATTTGACGCCCGTTATATGGCGGCCGTTAAATGGCGGCCGTTATTTGGCGGCCGTTATGTGGCAGCCGTTATTTGGCGGCCGTTATGTGGCGGCCGTTATTTGACGCCCGTTATGTGGCGGCCGTTAAATGCTGGCCGTTATTTGGTGGCCGTTATCTAGCGGCCGTTATTTGGCGGCTGTTATGTAGCGGCCGTTATTTTGCGGCCGTTATTTGACGGCTGTTATGTGGCGACCGTTAAATGGCGGCCGTTATTTGGCGGCCGTTATCTAGCGGCCGTTATTTGGCGGCCGTTATGTAACGGCCGTTATTTGGCGGCCGTAAAATGGCGGCTGCTATGTTGCGGCCGTTATGTTGCGGCCGTTATTTGGCGGCCGTTATGTGGCGGCCGTCATTTGACGCCCGTTATATGGCGGCCGTTAAATGGCAGCCGTTATTTGGTGGCCGTTATCTAGCGGCCGTTATTTGGCGGCTGTTATGTAGCGGCCGTTATTTGGTGGCCGTTAAATGGCGGCCGCTATGTTGCGGCCGTCATGTTGCGGCCGTTAAATTGCGGCCGTTATTTGACGGCCGTTATTTGACGGCCATTATCTAGCGGCCCTTATTTGGCGGCTATTTATTGTAAAGAAAATTCGCACTTTTGCTTCATAAGTCTATGAAGCAAAAGTGCAAAACGAAAAATTTTCAATAAGTTAAAAACTCGAAAGCATAGATCTTATTCACGTAATCAGCATAGATAAATGTTAGACATACTCGTATTTATGAGAAATATGTATTGTTATCTCAAACATTAACTACATTTTTTTAAACTTGAATAAAAACAATAAAAATTTATAAACTTGAACATAAAAAAAAACAAGTCACCCAGCGGGATTCGAACCCGTAACACTCATTTCTTGCCGTCTGTGTCTTACTTAACCCGCCGGACCAGACGGACAGAAATTAGCGACCATATTCTGCGTAGAAAGAAAAACGCATGAAAACTCGAAAACGCGTGTTCCCAAACATAAGACTAATCTAGATCGATTGTTTACCCCCGAAAACCCCCATATACCAAATTTCAACGAAATCGTTAAAATCGTTTCCGAGATCACAGAAATAATTTTATATATATATAAATATACAAGAATTGCTCGTTTATATGCATTAGTGTGTGTGTGTGCGTGTAATAAAAAAAATTGCGAATGTATTTGCTTTTTAACACGCTTTTATTAGGTCGACCTGTATGTATGTAACTATGTAATCAAATCTAAGAAAACTAATTTAACCATCTTCTAAAGATCGTAGCGTTATGAAAATTGGCAGTTGTATGTGATTTTGATGACAATACAATAACATGGTACTGTCGAGCTGATCTGATGATGGAGCCGAAAGATATGAACTGAAACTTCATGATGGATGATCGTATCATAGCCGTGTTTGGACTTGTTAGAAAGGTCTTGTAATGAACGTTGACCATGACTAGGTTTCAAGGTCTGATGATGAAGCCGGAAGATAGGCACTAGCATTCCATGATGAAATATCGTATCATAGCCGGTTTGGACTTGTTAGAAAGGTCTTGTAATAAACGTTGACCATGATTAGGTTTCAAGGTCTGATGATGAAGCCGGAAGATAGGCACTAGCATTCCATGATGAAATATCGTATCATAGCCGTGTTTGGACTTGTTAGAAAGGTCTTGTAATGAAAATTGACCATGATTAGGTTTCAAGGTCTGATGATGAAGCCGGAAGATAGGCACTAGCGTTCCATGATGAAATATCGTATCATAGCCGTGTTTGGACTTGTTAGAAAGGTCTTGTAATGAACTTTGACCATGATTAGGTTTCAAGGTCTGATGATGAAGCCGGAAGATAGGCACTAGCGTTCCATGATGAAATATCGTATCATAGCCGTGTTTGGACTTGTTAGAAAGGTCTTGTAATGAACTTTGACCACGATTAGGTTTCAAGGTCTGAATACAATAATATGGTACTATCGAGCTGATCTGATGATGGAGCCGGAAGATTTGAACTGGAACTTCATGATGGATATTAGCATACGATGTATATTGACGTGTAAATGGGTAGTAGCTTGTTAAAGATCCCACCCAAGCCAAGGTGAGAAACGTGCCGAGGGCTGAATGGCATGAGGGTGGTTACAAATCATGACATTTGTAACCACCCTGGGTGGTAAGATGGGTGGAAAGATTTTTTGTATACCTTGCTGAGATATCAAGTTAAGCGATGTTTCGGGAAGCAGGGTACGGAGATCGGCGCTCTAACTAGAGTTGCAGCACGACTAGTAGGAGGCTCTACATTAAACAGTCTGTTCAAAGTACCAGTCAACAGTGGCAAAATGTAGTTCTTGTTCGTGTATTTGTTTACAAGAAAGTCTTTCCTGCTCCAGCGCCCCACGCTTTTACAATCAAATATTATAATTAAAAGCACATAGTTTACACTTCAGCCCAGAAATAGAGACAACTTGAACGATCCGTAATTTATTTTTTACTCTTACGTGCACTTATAAAAGCATGTTTTTTAGTATTTTTTAAACTATTAATTTATTTTGTCCTACTCTACTAAACACATAGGCGCTAAGACTAGAGTTATAGTAAGTCTATTAGAGCGCTAACCAGATCCTAAAGTTATAAATAAGTGTTACGCATTCGGAGTTAGGCTCTATGCCCCCGAAATAGGCACACTTTTTATCACCTTAGGTTTTTTAATGGCAATAATTCAGAATTACAAAATGGGTGAAGAGGTTTTCTATAAAGCAATAAGAGAGCTATAATAGCGATATCTGAAACTACAAGGAATAAAAACGTGGTAAATAGGCGAAAATTAACTCCTTTAGTTCATTAATACTACTAACCTAATACTGTAATTCCGAAACATCATTACTGACTTGCACTTGTAATTAACATGTTTTAGTTTTAATTTATTTTTAGGTATTATAATTGTTTGGGAAATCTTACTGTTGCCTAAATGTACACTTTTTGTAAACGTTTTTATTCAATAAATATTATTATTATTATTATTATTAATACTAAATACCCGGCCTAGCTGCGAGCAACGTGGAAGTTGCGCTCGCTTGGCTCGCGCGCCGTTGTACACAGTCTGTTCTCACCTTACCATTTCACCCAGTTCACAATTTTTCGACAATTTGATTCTAGCGGAAATAATATGATAGATTATGAACTAACGGTTCTCACAAACTTATGGAGATATTTATAATAATTCAAAACATATTTTTAACGAGTTTGTAACAGTTGAATTGGCAGATGGCCCATGTAATGTTTAGAGGCAACTTATGCCTTTTAAAACTGCAATACCTCGTAGGTCACGTAATCTTTGGACGTTACGTCACACCTAGAGACAAAGTTGAAAAGTTTTATGTGCTTCAGACCAAATCACGAAATAGTAAGTACTTAGCTAAGTAAGTAATCATTTATTTACCAAAAGAGTTAGCCTAGGTAACATAACACACACGGCGCAGCATACACTGGCAGAGTGTGCCGCATGGGAGGGGCCGCGCCGTGCTCTCGTATCTGAAGTCGGAGTCGACCTGGCGCTGTCGGCTGTCGCTCGTTCGATGGTCGGGAGTGCCGAGTCGTGGGATGCAGTGATCTCCTTCTGTGAAACCGTAGTTTCACAGAAAGAGGCTGCGGAAAGGGAGAGGGAGATCGAGACCACTCTCCTGATCCGTAGCAGGCGGACTGGGCGTCGGCGGAGGGCAGACAATGCTCTCTTCCAGCCCCCGTAAACGGATCCGGAGGGATGGCGGACTCGGGGACGTCCGCCACCCCCCATCCAGCAGAACCCGAGGTGGCGGCGCGTAGTGTTCCACGCGCGCCCCTATTTGACGTCGCGGGGGGAGTGTAACACCTCACTCCACCCGCGGTGCGCATGAAGTGGTCCGCGAAAGCGGGCCGGCACCAGTCGGGGATCATGGAAGGCGCACTAGAACCCATGATCCCCGGTCCAAGTGTGGGAAGGGAACACCGGGGTGGTTTTTAGTCTGACAGACCCCTTCGCCCGCCCCAGGGCGAAGGACATCCATGAGGATTTTCCACCCCGGAAAAAAAAAAAAAAAAAAAAAAAAAAAAAGGTAACATAACACACACACTGTTGTTTCAATAAAATAAGGTATGGTTATTATAGATGAGTAAGAGCCTTTTTTTTTGGGTGGGAAATTATCAAGTAACTTAAGTAAGTTGCACGCTATTCTCAATCCTCCTTATCGGACGGCGAGCTAGCCCTTACTCACCGTCCGCGAGCCCGCGCCTACGGTGGCCAGAAATCGGCCTGCGATTCCCGACGCCCAGGGCGTGTCCTCTTACGGCGGTTAGGGGCGTGAGGGCGCGAAATTTGCCTCTCCCTCACGCGTTCCGCCTCCTCCTTTGCGAGCATTATCGCTTCGCAGAAGGATGTGATGGCCTCCCATTTCCTCTCGCTCCGTACCATGGCCTGAACCAGGGCCGGACGCGAGTCCTTCAAATTAGAAAAACCCTGTAGATATAGTGGTAATTACTTATTTTCCCGGTTTGACAAATATGAAGAGCAGTGATTCCAATGGAATATGATTTCACCCAGGGGGAAACGACTATTGAAACGACATATTGATATTCCTACTGTGTTAATATCTGCAATCACTTTCAATATACTATCTTTCAAACAAAAGTACTTACTAAAAGAAACTCCTCATTTCTGTTATAGGTACCGTTGTTCTCATCATTCAGGCTGGTCACGTCTGTCAAAGATGACACACGCGGTTCCCTAACGAATGTTGACTTTGAGTCCGTATAGGCTTTTATACGTTCAGACCACAGAAATCTAAATAAGTAAATAGACGTCACATACGCAAAGCCTGACGCCAATAACGTCCCAAAGGAAACAATCGAGCGATGCTGTGTTGATACGGTAGATTCATGGAATAATTTAAAACTGCAAGTCTAAGTCGACCTGGAATTTGCTTTACGACCCAACGGTTGAATGTCACTAGCACTCCATAAAACGTCAAGGTCTATATTTCACAGTAGTTGATAATCAGCCTATAATGTTTCCACTGCTGGGACACAGGCCTCCTCTTTCTGTGAGAGGGAGTTGGCTGTTTTACACCACGCGAGCCTAGTGCGGGTACATGTCTATCAAGAAAGAAAGAAGAAAGAAAGAAATTTCAATTTACATACAACAACTTACTTTCTGTGATATATTGTTAATATATTTTTGATTGGCGTTTTTATTAGTTAGATTTTATTTTTTATAACTTTTTTAAACCATATGCAGCTCCTTTCTCCTTTTTCTGCTTGCATTTGTGTCATATTACTTGGGTTCAGATCAAACTGTTTTCCTATTCCTTTCTCCTCTGTGAGCAGTCACGATATCATTCACTGCCTTTTCATTTTTTTTTTTGTCTTTGACACATCTCGGAACCCTGGGGTCCCGGACCTTTGGAAGGCGTACGAGGGGCCGAAGCCAACTCGCAGAGGCCCGTTATACGTTTTGAATGACATGAGGCACCAACCGACGATTATCCCTGTTCGCGCTATGCAAGTGCACCCAAGGACAACCCCCGGTTGGTGCAAGACTATTGTAGGATATGGAAACAAAGATATTGGATTATGGGTTTGGGTGGCTAAGTGAACTGGTTATCTAGAGCTATGGAAATACTATGGCCCTTATTATTATTATTGTTAAAGCATTCACCAATATATTGTCTCCCTATTGGGAGACAAGATATTGGTGAATGCTTTAATATTTCATGAATGGAAATATCCATCTATGAAATATTAAAGCATTCACCAAACAAAGCCCAAAGACCGTGGTGGTTAAATGTAAGTCGGTTTTTGTGTCTGTGTGACCACATTCCGGAAGGTTTATGTGTATAAAACATTTATATTGAACTTACATAATTAAAGATCTCTTAATGTTTTGTCAAGTCGTAAAAACAGTGCGAAGCAGGTATAGATAGTAATAATAATAACCCCACCGTCATAGCTCTACGTTGACGTCGTGGTGGGGCTTACGCGCTCCGAACTCTAGGACTAGGCCGGTAGAGTTTACTTTGCCGTGCTGGGATGAGGAGCCAGACCAAAAAAGATACGTCATCGAGACATCGACATACGAGAAATCGTCATCGTGCGTGACCACGTACAGACCTGCTGTCAGTTCTCCTTACAATTTTAAATGGTTAAAGTGGTTTATAATAACTTATGTACCTAAAATAATTCACAAACATTAAGTGCAATATATAAGTGACAATCTGTGAAAATATTATAGTGATACAAGTAGTGGAACTATCTCAAAACAACATTTTAACAAAATAACGAACTCGTATTCAGTTTAAAAAGTGAACGTAAAAGTGAACTTCGGACTGAGGTATAACGGTACCAACCCAACCTACAACTACATCGGTAATCCGTTCCAAGCAAGCTGTTAATTTCGTACTTCTAAGCAGCGTACGTCTGGTCGTGTGGCCGCAGCGTGTACCTACCTCGTGAAGTTCCCCGGGTTCGAATCTCACTAAGTGATACTATTTTTGTATTTTCAAAAGTCCTGTTTGTGCCATACGAGAAGCCCCGAGTTCAAAACGAAAGCATTTTTCATCAATATTCTCTGTTATATATTTTTCTTACAATAAATCGCTACCAAGTTACAATGCCGTTAAAACGAACGCCGCCCGAATCTCGCCTGTTGTATCTGGTTCTTCAAGCCAACAACGACAGTCACCGTTTATTCACCATCAATCGGAGCCAAACATTAGCTTATCTACCGAACCAAATTATGAGTCAACAACGATGAACGTCACATATCGCAACAAAAGCAACAAAACAACACGAGATAATTTTGATCAGGGTGAGGATTCGAAATCTATACTGCGCTCTGAAATCATAGACATTATAAGAACGGAAACACGCGCCGCAATCAAGGAAATTCTGAATGACGAATTTTCGTCCATGAGAGAGGAAATCCTCAGTTTTGAAAAATCAATCCAATTTATGAACGCCGATTTCGAAAACATGTCGGCCCAATTTAAAACTTGCAATGAAGAGGTAAAATGTCTGCGCAGTGAAAATAGCTGTTTGATTAAAAGGGTGACAGAAATGGAAGTACGAGTTGCGCAATTAGAGCAAGATGCTAGGCAAGACAATATAGAAATACACTGTTTACCCGAACATAAGCAAGAGAACCTGGTCAAAACTTTAGTACAACTGAGCAACGTTGTGTCTTATCCTCTAGCAGAAAGTGAGATATTGTCTTGCGCTAGAGTACAAAAGCTGAACGCATCGTCGAATCAACCTAGAGCAGTTATCTGCAAGCTACCAAGCAAAATTAAGCGTGATAATCTTCTTGGGGCAATTTCCCTGTACAACAGATCGAACCCCAACAATAAATTAAACACCAAGTTACTAGGTTACGGAGACAAGCAATCCCCAGTTTATGTAAGCGAACACCTCACTATAGCCAACAAATCGTTGCATGCAGCTACTAGGATCGCAGCCAAGGAGAAGAAATACAAGTTTGTCTGGGTTAGAAATGGAAAAATTCTTATCAGGAAAGAAGAAGGTTCATTAACACGTGTTATAACAAGTTTGGACAGTCTTAAAAAATTAGATTAATCACGTTCATTATAATCACAATCTGTCATTGTCAAAATAATTCAACCTTAAAATTCGATCAATTAATTTTCTATTACCAAAATTCCAGAAGTATCCGCGGAAAATTAGATACAGTTTTTTTAAATGTGTTGACTATGAACTTTCATGTGATTGTGCTCACTGAGACCTGGCTGAATGAAAATGTGTTAGATTCAGAAATTCTTGATAGCCGTTACCAGATTTTTAGAAGAGATAGACAGTCGGGAACTTTTTCTGGGGGCAAAGAAGGAGGTGGTGTGCTTATCGCAATTCATAAATCTATAAATGCTTATAGAAATTCATCATTCGAGTCTAGTTGTGAGGACTTATGGGTGACACTAGACTTGTCAACTAATCATGCTCATAAAACATCTAAAAAAATTCACTTGTGCGCCACTTATTTGGCTCCTCCTGTAAACATCAGTCTTATAACGTACTTTACGAATAGAGTTAGTAGTGTAATTAACGATGAACCTGTAATTATAATAGGAGACTTCAACTTAAGTAACGTAGAATGGACAAAAACATCACTACATCAACATGCGGTACCAAATATCGGCACCAATAATACAGGTAAAGTTTTTATAGAATTCTTATCCTCTAACGACCTATACCAGTATAACTCAATCCAAAATAAACAGAATAGGATTCTAGATTTAGTTATATCCAACTTAACTTATCCAATTGAGGTAACTCGGTCTTGTGATTCCATATCAAGAGTCGATGATTTTCACCCACCTTTACAGATCACCATTCATCTCAACCTTCCTAAACCACTTACGAATAAAATGACCAAGGTTTATAAATTCCATAAAGCCGACTATTGTGAAATTAGAAATCGTCTTGAGAAAACAGATTGGGACACTGTTTTAAAATCGGATACCGTTGATCTATCAGTTGCTGCTTTTTATTCTGTATTACGGGAGATTATCGCTGAATTGGTCCCACGGCAGAATGCTGGTAAAAAGTCATACCCAGTCTGGTATAATAACAGTTTAATAAAAATGTTAAAAGAAAAAGAAAAATGTCGGCAGGGGATGAAAAAATATAAAAATAAACGTGATGAATTTGAATATGTATTACTTAAGGACCGATCTAACCGAAAAATAAAAGAATTGTATCAGAAGTATTTGCAAAATGTACAAAATAACGTGATTAAGAATCCTAAATACTTCTGGTCATACATAAAAAATAAACGCGATAAAAAAAGCGTTATACCAAGGTACATGAGGCTCAACGATAGCACTGCGACCGACGGCATAAGCATAGCTAATTTATTTGCGGAGAACTTTGCGTCGGTATATAACCCTATTTCTGGCAGTGGTTCAGACCCTGCTCATATTTATAAATCCAGCAACAATAACAGCTTACATCAAGTAACACTGTCTGAACTTAGCATACAGAGAAAACTAAAGAACTTAGATGTTGCTAAAGGGCCCGGCTCTGACGGTATACCCCCACTGTTTATTAGAGAGTGTGCTAATGTTTTATCTAAGCCATTGTGTATAATTTACAACCGATCGTTATCTGATGGAATTTTTCCGGAAATATGGAAGGAAGCCATAATAATACCAATTCCAAAATCGGGGGATAACACTGATGTCTCTAATTACAGGCCTATTAGTATATTACCCACTTTGGCGAAGGTTCTCGAATCACTTTTGTGTCCCATCATGAATTGGCATATCAAAGGCTCTATTACGGAACATCAACATGGCTTCTTTAGAAACAGATCAACTACTACAAACTTGGCCAACTTTGTCGAGCAGACTCTAGCTTGCATGAGTAATGGTAACGAAGTTGACGCCATCTATAGCGATTTCAGCAAAGCCTTTGACAAAGTTGACCATAGCATCTTGCTACAAAAGCTAGAAATCACATTCGGTGTTCATGGGTCACTTCTGAAATGGTTCCAGTCTTACTTAATTGGCCGAACAGCAAGAGTAGTGGTAAATGGACACTCGTCCAACAACTTCACGCCCACATCTGGTGTACCACAGGGGACACACTTGGGCCCAGTATTGTTCACAATGTTTGTTGATGACATTAAATATTCCATACAAAACTGTAATTTTGAAATGTATGCCGACGACTTAAAATTTTATAGGGTTGTAATGACAAAGAACGATGAAGACCTTTTGCAAAAGGATATTGATAGGCTCTGTGTATGGTGTGAGAAGAACAGCATGCAAGTTAATGTTGGCAAATGTTACCATATGAAATTTTCTCGTAAAAAACATAAATTTAATTCTACGTACATAATGAGGAACCAAATATTAAGTAAAGTGTCTGAAGTTAAAGATCTGGGCATCATTATCGACCCTGAAATGAAATTTCAAACACACACCGAAACCGTAATAAATAAAAGTAATAGAATGTTAGCATTTTTAAATCGTAGCACAAGACAATTCAGTAATTTGACAGCACTGAAAGTTCTGTTTTCTGCATTAGTTCGTAGTCATACAGAATACTGCTCTATCGTCTGGTACCCAATACATAGTATCCATATTCAACGCATCGAAAGGGTTCAAATAAAATTTATAAAAAGACTCTCTTATAAAGCGGGTATAAGGAATACAGTTAAAACCTATGAAGATAGACTGAATCACTTTAAAATGAAATCTTTGCACTGGCGTCGAGATTTTGCAGGTCAAATTTTCTTATTTAAGATATTAAATCAAAGCGTGGATTGCTCACAGCTTCTATCTTCAATTAATATTAATACGCCCCGGTCGTCGGCTAGACTTCATAATTATAAGCCTTTTGCTCCTGGTAGCCGCAAAACCAAGTACGGGAGAAATGCCCCCCTTTCCTATATTCTCAGAAAGTGTAACGACATTTTTCACGATTGTGACCTCGACATATTTTCCGGCAGCATCACAAAGTTTAAAAAAGCTTTGCTCAATAATATGTAATTCTTGCTCAATAATGTTTCTCTTTTTTTTTCTTTATTTTACCTTATTTTATTTTGTTTTGTGTCTGTTTATTTTATTTAGTGTGTGTGCTTTGTTTATAAGAATTTTCGTTACTTATGTTTTTGGTTTGTTAGTTAATTCAATTCAATTCAATTCAATTCAATTTAATTCAATTCATTTTAATTCAATTCAATTGATCTCAATTCAAGTTAATCTTAAGTACTTATATAAGATTAATGATATTATGGCTCTAATTGCATTGTTATCCATCTTTATATCGATTACTATTGTATAGTGAGATCTAATTAAAATGCTGTGCTTACCTATAATTTAGATGCATGCAATTCTATTTTATTAGTTAATGATGTGTACTTTGAATGTCCTTGTGTGTATTTAGTTGGTTTGCCTAAAAAATAAATAAATAAATAAATACAAAAACCCAGAGGGCAGCATGTGGCGAGTTGTTGGGCAGTAGCGACCCCCCGATCCTATCTCCTGGGAGAAGTCTTATTCCTCACGTCTAGCTTGCCTTTATTAGCCGGTTGGAGTGAATACTGACGAGAAACGGAGCTCCCACCTAATTCTTGCCTTAATTGGCCGGCTTGAGTGGAGATTCGTAAGAGCAACCGTGCTCGGAGGAAGGAAGTGTTCCAGTAAGATGTTGGTAGGGATCGTGACCGTACTTCCGGAATTATCCTGATAGCCGTGGAATACCTCTCCACTCCATAAGCACCTCAGAACATGTTGCCCCCTTGTCGTTACGACACTTTCTGCTGGCGACCAATTTCAGGGGCCCATTATTGAGTGTGCAAGTCCCCCCCCTGCCATTTTCCTGTGTATTTTATATAAAATATTGGTCAGGCAGGGGCCATAGTCTTTCCATAGTTCTAGATAACCAGTTCACTTAGCCACTAAAACCCATAATCCAATATCCGTTTCCATGTACTGCAATAGTCCTGCACCAACTGCGGGTTGTCCTTAGGTGTACTAGCATATTGCGAATAGGGATAATCGTCGGTTGGTGCCTCATTTCATTTAAGAAAAACGTCTAAGGGGCCTCTGCGAATTGGCTGCGGCCACTCGTATGCCTTCCAAAGGTCCGAGACCCCAGGGTCCCGAGATATGTAAAAGACGTAAAAAATAATAATAATACAATTTAAAACGCCTAACACCTTCTAAAGGTCCTGGACCCCAAGGTCCCAAGAAATATCAAACAATAAAATTATAATTATATTAGCTGCGCCCCGCGGTTTCACCCGCATAAGTCTCGATCCCGTGGAAATATCGGGATAAAAGTCTATGTTCTTCTCCAGGTCATGGTCTACTCATGTGCCAAATTTCATCCAAATACGTTAAGCCGTTTTAGCGTGAAAGCGTAACAAACAAACATAAATAAATAAACAAGCAAACTCACTTTCGCATTTATAGTATTTAAAATTAGAATCATAGTTAGGATTTATTTTCGGGCGACACTGGCCTTCGAATGTAAGTATTAAAGTTGATGCTTATCATAGACTTAAAAGATGTTTGTTAAACTGTTATTGTCATTTTAAAATCATTTCACCACAACTTCACCTAATGAAGATTCCTGTGATTTCAGCCCCATGTATTTGAATATTTTCGTTTGCTCTCCTACTTATACATGGCTAGAATATTCATGGCATTAGAACACGTTAAATTAGGTGGCCCTGATTGTGTTTCTTCCGTTCTGCTTTGCACACGAGATTATTCAGGATTGGAATGTTATATGTGCATAGAATATTAAGTAGGCTTTGATGTTAGGTCGGGTTATTAATGTTTTCGGTAAGAGGATGTTGTAATCAGCGTAATCTATACATACATATAAAATAAATAAAATTGAAGTGTCTGTTTGTAATGCCAAAATAACAACTTTTTACAATGCTTATGAAAGTACGAAATGAAAGTTTAAAAAAAAAAACATTTTTAGAATTGTTGTCTGTATGTCTGTTTGTTCCAGCTAATCTCCAAAACGGCTGGACCAATTTTGACGGGACTTTCATTGGCTGATAGTTAATGTTATAAGGAGTAACTTAAGTTACATTTATTTTAGAAAAAGAAAAATTATTAGGATCCACGCGGATGAAGCCTCGGACAGCAGCTAGTATTTTAACTTTAAAGTTTGAATCAAAAGCAAAGCGATGGTTGATTAGCGAATGCTTTTTGTTATTAAATCACCGAACTAAAAAAACAGTGGCACTCCAGGAGTGCCGACAGAAGTGAAAAAACAGTGGCACTCCGGAATTGCCGACGGAAGTGAAAACAGTGGCCCTCCGGGAGTGCCGACAGAAGAGAAAAAACAATGGCACTCCGGTGGTGCCGATAGAAGTGAAAACGTTTTAAAAATTGGCACCGCGGTAATCAACGCGTTGATGTCTTTTTAATGGTCAAAATCTGGTGTCGTCACAGTGTCGCGAAATCAATGGTTGAATCCTATCTCAAAAATGCCCAACGCGCCTAAAGAAGTATTCACTTCAAAAAATGCTTACTGAATTTACCTTGGACTATATAAAATCTATTTGACAACATCTTACCAAATAGGGACCAAATAAAACAAAATTTCTAGAATGCTCCTAAATAGAGCCCGGAAACATCCCCGAATGAGATAACAATAACATACTTCCACAAATACATACATAAGTATATTATCGTTATAACCCCAACATGAGATTTTCTCGTAATTCCGTCGACAATATTGATCGGAAGCTAAACAAACGGTTTATTATGTATCACGACATTGGCACACATCGCGTTATCTACGACGACAATGTCGGGATTACATGGAATACATAAAGTGGATGCTCATTTTGTCTGCAAGGAAATGAGAAACTGTACAAGATTGTGAATAACTTTGAGCGTGGCCATTCATCTGTTCAAATTAAAATAGGGGTTTGGTTAGCCTTAGACTTTGAAGTTTTGATCTTTTGAAATTCCTTATCTTGTTCGGTTTAGATTAAAGGTGTTAACAGTAGGAATTGGTGAAGGATGGGCGTTTTTAGGGTTATATTTTGAAAGTTTTAACCTTCAAATAAGTGCGGATTCTCAGCCTTATTTGCATGAAGAATTTTCATACAATTTTTTTTTTTTTTTGTTTCTTCCACTTTGAGTTAGTCCCTATAGAACCTTTATCAAACATGAAACAGACTCTGGAAAAGTTCTAACTCTCACGCTAAATGAAAGACCACCTAAAAGAATTTAGTGTAGGCACATAAAAATATTAAGAAAATTACTTCTTTTACGAGACAATTCTTCTTAATACTTGGCTCTTTGGGACCATTACTTAAGTCTAATCTGTTCTGAAGACTTATGAATTATGAATGGATTATGTGACCTTTTGATGGACGAAAGTCTTAATAAAGTAGGATCTCATGAGATATAGCGAAACTTTGAAAAACCGTGTTAATTAGTTTGGTAAGTCATAAAGAAGAGTAATTATGTATGTTATTAGTGTATGTTATACTTATCTGAGGCAATTTAAAAGGGTTTTCACGATTAGCAGAAGGCCTTTCGGTAGTACGCATCTAGCCACCCCGTAATTAAGCTTACCACTTTGTTGACTGGCTTATCATTTTATATTTTTCATAATTCCATTTTTTTTTTGGCATCCTTATTCAATATCACATAGTGTATCTGCCTTGTGACTTATAATTGACCGTGAACACGAAGTGTCTCTGCTCCAAGTCTGGCAAAATTTGCTTTCGTGTGTCAGTTTGTTCGTACTCCCCTACAAGTCGTATTTTACAACCGATCTAGACGAAACTCAGTATACAGGTTTTACAACTTTATAATTTTTTTAGAACTTTATATACTTTTTTTTTAGTTGGAGGAGTACTTCCTCCAAAAAGAGGAAAAAAGGAGACTACTGGATATCTCCACTTTATGAGATCCGATTTCGATGGTTCTTTTTTATTGAAAAGCTAGTAAATTTAAGTACTTGGTCTTATACAAATTTGGTGAAGATCTGATGAGGATTTTTGGCGTAATGAGCAGAATAGCTCCTCAAAATGCAATAAATTGCTCACTTTTAGATGTCAAACAATAGAATCGGCCCTTTAACTACTAGGTAGGGATTGATGAAGCACCTGGGATCACCTTCTCATCACAAAACGAGAGAGAGATTCTAGAGATTTCTGAAAATACATTTCAGAATATGTGTATACTAGCTTCCACCAGCGGCTTCACCCACGTGATATTTTTATAAATTATAGCTGTTTCTTAGTGATAATATAGTATTCTACTGGAGAAAGAATTTTTGAAGAGAAAACTTCTTTAGGCGCGTTGGGCATTTTTGAGATGGGACTAAACAATTGATTTCGCGACACTGTGACAACACCAGCTTTTGACCATTAAAAAGACATCAACGCGTTGATTACCGCGGTGCGTGAAGTAAAAGACATCATCGCGTTGATTGCCACGGTGCCGATTTTTTTTTTTTCAAGTTATCACTTCTGTCGGCACTCTCGGAATGCCACTGTTTTTAAATCGGTCCAGCAATTTTTGAGTTTATCCATTACAAACAAACATACATAAAAATCAAATCTTTTATCTTAGATAGTCAATTGTTGCAAGAAAGTTTGAGCTCGCGTAGTCCACTCTTCGCAGAACTACTAGTAATTACTGTCCCACTGCAGGGCAAAGGCCTCTACAGAGAAGATACGAGCATTGTTCACCACGCTTTGTTTGTTGTTGTGTGTATGTTCCACGCCACATCGTTCCTATACATTTTGTATGAAATATGAAACGAGCGGCGCAATGCCCGCGCCATACCGTCGTCGTCACGCACGTTCCTCGCCCGCGCCCCTCGCCTCTTGTGTATGTTCCGCGCCTGAGTGCAGGTTTCTCACGCTGATTTTCGTCACCGATGTCAATGATGTCCAAGATAAACTAAGCAAGCATCTATACAATGCAATGAATAGTTTGTGTATGCTAAAGTAGCGTATTCGAGACGGTACCTACACAAGGACCTCTCGACTTTGGTCATCAAGTATGATGGCAATCTGTGAGCAGGTATCGAGTTGCGTCAAGTCAAGCTTTATGAAATAGACTTTTCAAATGGTCAGATTCATTCGTAATTTATCTTAATTTTCTTATCTAGGGCATTATGAGCGGCAGGACCTTAGATTAATAATGGGCGAAGAATTCTTAGGAATTTAATGCGGGTCTAGAAATCTGGACATTATATTTTTTTTCAAAATTATTGTAATTACAATAAATAAAAGTATAATTGTAATGTACCATCAAAAATATTACATGTAAAAAAAAATGCAAGTCTCGCAACGCAGTTCTTCTACTACGAAAAAATTTGAGATCTAATATAAAACCAAGAAAGTTAATTTATTCAGTACTATCAGTTCAGTGCAATTCATTATTATTTCTTTAATAAACACATGACTTGGCCATCGCAGGGCAAAAAAAAAAACGAAATACTAAAAACTTATCACTGTATCAGAATTAAAAATTAGGTTTCATAATTTAATAAAAATCCTCATATTCTTAGTTCCTTAAAATTGTAATAGGTACCAACAATATATGGTAACACTTATACCTACTATTATATAACTGATATCACTTAACCACCTGCTCGCTTCGACACTGGATTATTAATTAACCGTGTAATTAATATTCAAATACGTGGAGGTTTCTTGTAGCATTTTGTTCCATACACGTGGTAGGTAAGCACAGTTAGCGAAAATATTCAGTCAATATATTGACTGAATATTCAGCCAGTATACTGACTGAATATTCAGCTAGTTTACTGGCTCAATATTTTCACTGACAGTTTAAACCTACGATAATAAGTCTAAACGAGGGATATGCTTCAATACTCGACCATTACATCCACACAATAAAACACAACAACAAAAAAACGCACATAAAAATTATAATAAATGAATGTACATAGATTCCGTAATAATGCCCTTTGATAAGGCAGCCTAGGGAGTCAAGAGAAGAATCGAATATTTAAATCTAACCCTCCCTAAAATAACATTAGTTAAACCGTATAAATGTAGGTATTATTCATATGGCTATTTTAATATTCCGTGAATATCTATTAGGAAATATCAAAGCTGCTATCAGAGAGGCAGACAGACCTGACGTCAAAGAAAAGGATTTGCGATCTGACCTGGGCTGCAAGTGACATGCACATTTTATGCTAAACTAGGTTTTCTTGCGGTTTCTCTTGCATTGAGGTTTTGTTTGGATTTGTGATGTTTTTTTTTTTCACTGTTGCAATGACAATGTTTTTTTAACTCATCATCATCTGTGTAGCCTTTTTCCAACTATGTTGGGTTCGGCATCATTTCATTCATGCGTTCATCATTCAGTCACGCCTAAAGAAAATATAGGCGCTTTGACAGTTTTGACAGGACCTGACGACATGATGCTGCCACCTAGTGAACGACATTTCAGAAAACCCTCATTGATTGTATAGTCGATTATGTTCAGCAGGTTCTTTATTTCCAATGCTGTCGTATTCTTAAAATTGACATTTATTACCTAACCTACTATGTTATTAAATATGATACCTTTTTTTTTTGGGTGGGAAATGATTAAATAACTTCTCCCGCTCTCGGCGGAGCGGAAGGGCGTGTCAGACTCTTACTGACTAAAACCCACCCGTGTTCCTTCGGTTGCCCTGTTGCCGGGGGCCACGATCTCCCTTTCGGTTTTCTTCGCAACCCCGGCAGGCATCGGCCTTATCGGACCCCGTCAATTCTGCTGACATCTCTTTGGTATCTCTCGAAGGGTTATGATACCTACATACTGATTTGTACCTGAACAATATAAATAAAGTATCAGGCACTCACTGTTATATTGCATGAAATATGATAAAAATATATCTACGATTAATATCAACCACAATGCATCGCGCGTCACCACAATATATTGTATGAAACATTCATAATATTATTTATTTATGTCTGTCAACACTAAGCCTCGGATATAAAGCGATTAATAAATAATAATTTATGCTCTTTGAACTGTTTGATATTTGAATTATAGACGGAAAACAATGCAATGCTGACGCGAAGTCGGGCACGGCGATTGATATAAAACACACACCCAACATCTTCGGGTTCGTCGATCAGCTCCGCCTCGCAGTAGGAGTGGGTCGTTACGTGATTTTCGCGAAACGTAACGTAACTAGTGACTTCAAAGGCGTCACCAGTTTTAAAAACTAGTGATTTTAGTACCTAGTTATTTTTCAAATTCTATTCGGTGATTCAACACGGTGATTCTATCGAAGTATTACAGTTATTTGCGAAACGAAAATATAAATGATTACCTACGTAATAGTTTTTGGAACGAATAAGTTTTTGTAGCTAGTTATATTTATTACGCGCGAAAGATACAACATACACTCGCAACGTACTTTTGTTTCGTTTCACTCTTTTCATTCGATCACTGCATTGTGAATGAACTAGTTGCAAAAATCACTTGTTTATGTGCGACTCGAAACTAGTTGTTCGGTTACATGCCCCGTCGCCAGTTATTGTAACTAGTGACGTGAAATAACGCCCATACCTAGGTACCTCGCAGTTGCTGGGACCTGCTCCAGACGTGAGCCCAGTGATACCGGCCACTGTAGTTGCGTCGAGCTCAAGCGACGATGACTTCTCGCCGCCGACGACACCACCACCACCACCACCAGTACGTCGGCGCGAATTTTGAATTATTATTATAAGCGAAATAAAAAGAACAATTTAATTTGTCACGTATCAATATAGATTGTTTTTAAAAAAATTGTATCAACCTAAATGAAGGTTATATTTTTTTAATGTGTTACATCTTTCCTCTTGCTTTCTTGCATGAGACGGGAATCCTTCACGACGTCTCTATAGCATGCCTTAAAATGATTCCTTCAATGTAGCCCGCAAAATTCAGAACAGCACTTCCTATTCTCAAATCAGAAACCGGGTGATAATAGTCTTTATCGGTCGAAATCCTTTACTAAATGCGTCAAAAACAGACTCTCTAAAAATACTTTATTAATATCTTATCACGAACTGCCTCTGTTATTATCAGGTAGTCGTGGCGACCCTCATCCCACGCACTTCTGACATTCCGGCCCTTGATGTAGCCCATGGCAACTGACGTACCATCGCATAGCTAGTACCTATATTATAGATATTTCTATTATTAAACAAAGGCTTGATCAGAAGGCTTCGAGTGCTCGTGTTACGGTATATTGTAAGGCATTATTGGGTTTCTGAAGGATAATAGAAATATTGATTGTAACCTATAAGGTTAACAAAGAGACGTAGTATGTACAATGTTGCAATGTGCTCTAGAGAGAGGGTCTGAAGGGGAGAGCTTTTGCGTCATCTTACGGAGATCTTTGATCTAGAAATACCGGCAGTGCATGTCGAATGACGCACAATGAAGGGTTCTGTAGTTGGGATGAATTTATTCCAAGAATAAACATAACATCATAGTTGAAAAAATGTTCGCCCATATATTCAAAATGCAAATGTAAGTTTGTACGCACAATATTTAGAGATTTAGCATGTTATTTTAAAACCATAGACTTCTTATAGGTTTTCCTGTAATCTATAAAAATAGAACTATTTTGTGTATTTGTTTTTAATTTTAGGCTCATTAGAGTCGGAGATAAAGGGCAAATGGTAAATTTTCATCAATTTTCTTAAATAACAATAAAACTATTTATTTATTTGAAATTATAAAAAATATATGTTTGAGGCTCACAGTATTTCATTTGATAAGTTACGGTGAAGTTTGCAAAACTTCTTTTTTAAATTTTCTTATTTGTCCCCCAAAAGTGACCCCCATATTCAAAATTAATTTATTTACGTTACACGTCCGTGTTTGGGTAACCATTATCATAAGCCATACAATTAAGGCTTATGAATTTCTGAGAAAATTGGCTGTGACAGACGTACAGACAGACACACGAGTGATCCTATGAGGGTTCCGTTTTTCATTCGGACTTACGGAACCCTAAAAATGATAAAATACTCTCTGCCCGCGACTTCATCCACCTATAACCTTCCTCAAGAATCAGCTATCAAATGCAAAAATAAATTTTCAAATCCGACTGGTAGTTCCGGAGATTACGCCCTACATACATACAAACAAACAAATTTTACCTATCTTTCTTCCTTTCCTTCCTTTCCTTTCTTTTTTTTTTATCTTTATAGACAAAACAAATGCAAAGTTAAATAAAAATAAAATTAGGGCACCTGCTGTCGATCTGAAAAGAAGTAAGTTTTCCTAAGAACCGATGAAAGTTTCGGTACAACATTCAGTACGTACGTAACACTTCTCTATAACACTAAATCCTTTCAATTTCTCAGTAATTGGAGTTTCAGCGAGAGCTACATTTCTCAAACAACGTGTTACTGAAGAACTAATGCAGGCATCGGCGCACATGCTAGCAATTTGTATTCTGTTCGCAGTTAGCATATTACATGATTAGACATTAGTAGTGCTTGTGATTCCAATATTGCAAAGCGATTTGTTGAGAAAATCCTACTGAATTACAATATTATATTGAGTGTATTTCTGAGAGTAGTCGATTTCAAGAACGTTGTATAGGTAAACTTTAAGCATTATTACTTGTTATTCTTTTGTTTATTGATATATTTCTCTAAGCTCTTGAAAAATTTTGTCTTAAAAAAATGTATATTATGATTTCTGCTATATTAATAACCTTTTTTTTCTAGTTTTAACTTCTATACCTTCACTGTATTATGACTTGTACCTAAATGACTTTTAAAAATCGTATGGGAGTTGATAATTTTTTCGTCGATGTTATTCCCACGGGTAAAATACCACAACCATACACAACTTTAACTAAATGGTCAATTTTCATCAATGGAGATATTTGTCATAATTTCAAGATAAGTGCAAATTCTTTGTTAGATAAAAGATTAATTGTGAAGAGTAGTTAAAATAATATAAAGTTGCATACTAAGATAAATACTCTTTCAAAATTACAATACCTATTACAAAATCCTTATCGAAATAAGAGCCAACTGTTCTAATTGGAGTAGGGACATCTAAAACTCATCCTCGAGTGCGGACCGGCCTCTAAAACAGACTCTTATGTGAAATGAACGCGGTCATTCGAAACCTGGTTTACAATAGTTATAATAACGTTAAAAAATCTGCAAAGATACTCTTTTAAAAGTACTGTACTGTAACATCCAAATCAAAATAATACTACTAACTGTACAAATTAGAGGAGGGACATCTAAAACTCATCCTCGATGGCAGACTGGCCACTAAAGTAGGCTCGTATGTGAAACGTACGCGGTCATTCAAAACCTGGGCTCTACTTTACTTCGGTACTACAGTTTCTCTTTGTGATATGTTACAACATTATTCAAAATTATGAATGCGTATACTCGTAGTCGTATTGTCCTCTTGACTTATGATGCTAGTAGGATGCAGAGCAAAATCCTGCAGGACATTTATCATTTCGTACTTGAGCCCACACAATCTTACTATGACGTTACCAAAAAATTTGTACACAACATTTTGTACAAACACAAACCAGAATCATGATTATGAAAACTAAGCTAAACATATTCCCCAGCAATTTAATAAGGCAGGCTAAATTTGTTAAAAAGTTACCTACATGAGCCTATCATCACCTTTTCTTATTTATCTGCCCTTTTCCCACTTTATTGTTCAATGCAAAACTTTTACCGAACCGAAAATCTACTCTGAGGCCAAAACTAAACTTATAGAACGGTTGCTGGGCCGGACCTATGAGGAAACAGAAACTTTACTTTGTTGCTTAAGGTGGATCGTTTTCATAGTTTACGAGGGTGCTGAAGCCGATACTGACATTAAAATGTAAATCCAAGATGGTGGTTGTGAAAATTTTCACATTTTTGTCATGGGTGTCGTTTTCATAGTTTTCTAGGGCGCTAAAGCCTATAATGAGATCAAAATGTAAATCCAAGATGGGGCTGTGAAAATTTTCAAATTTTGCGTCATGGGTGTCGTGTCGTTTTCATAGTTTTCGAGGGTGTTAAAGCCGATAATGACATTAAAATATAAATCCAAGATGGCGGTTGTGAAAATTTTCAAATTTTTCGTCATGGGTATCGTTTTCATAGTTTTTGAGCGTGCTTAAGTTGGTAGAGAGGTCAAAATGTAAATCCAAGATGACGGCTGCGAGAATTCTATTCCTGTTTCATACGTGAGAAGGAACCTCGTTCCGAAGAAAAAATACGAAGTTTATATTGTTGTATTTTTTTACCTTTAGGTATATATGTACGTATAATATTCTCGCTGTGTGGTCTCCGGTGGTTTACACCGTGTGGTTTCCGGGCAGTAGAATAGAACCACCCCATCTCATCCCTCGGGTGTCGTAAAAAGCGACTAAGGGAACAGCTGGGGGATTTTATTGTTTCCCTCTGTGTGGTACGAACAACACACACCCAAGCTAAGGTTGCCGTGCCGAGAGCTGCATGGCTAGGGGGGAGCCTAGTCGCGAGCGTGCCTGTTGTCTGGGGATCGGGCGCTCCCAGGCACTAACAAGCCTTACCTCTACATGCGGGGCTCTGTAGAGTGTCGACAGATTTTTTCCTCTGCTTTTCGTGGGAACTAAATGAGTACGAATTCTATTATTAATAATCAACTCGGAGGCGGCGGTGATGCTCGCCACATACCACGTCAGTTGTTTCCACGGGGCGAAAAGCGAGCGGCGGAATGTCGCTTAGCTACGCTGAATGTGCAAGGAGCTATAAAAGATAAGATGGATGAGGTGTGTGAGTTGGTGAAGGATAAAAGGATAGATGTGTTGTGTGTGAATGAGACGAAAATAAAAGGAGTGGACATATCCAAACACGGTACTCTGACCGCAATTTGGTCCGGTGTTCAAGAGACTCATAGGGCCAGTCAGGGTGTGGGGGTTGTCATGTCCGAGCGGATGATGAAATGTGTGAAAAAATATGTTTGTGTGAGCCCCAGGATTCTATGGGTAAGAACCAAGTTGGGCCTAAACTCTATCTTTATTCTGTGCGTTTATGCACCCGATATGGGAAGCTCACCTTCGGAGAGGGACGAATTTTGGGACAATATAAGGGATTTATTGAATGGATGTAGGTCAAACGAGAAGATTGTTATACTTGGAGACTTTAATGGTTGGGTTGGTGTGAAGAGGAATGGGTACGAAAAAGTATTAGGTGCATTTTGGGATGAAAGAGTGAATGAGAATGGGATGAATTTACTAGAGATATGTGTAGAAAGGAATTTGTCTGTTATGAACACTATGTTTAATCATAGAAAGGTTCACAGGTATACGTGGGAAAGGCAAGACAGTAGAAGTATGATCAACTTTGTGATTGTGGATGGAAGATTAAAGAGTAAAGTTACAGATACTAGAGTATATCGGGGTGTTAATGTAGGGACTGATCATTATCTGGTTATGTGTCGGATGGATGGTCTATTCAGGCATTGGCGCCACCGAGTTCGAGTTCCTGTAACTGCTCTAGAAAGACTAAAAGTAGAAAGACTGCAAGAATTGAAGGTAAAAGAGGAATATAAGACGGAAGTAAAAGTGAAGACGGATAAAATATTTGATGATACGAATGATTACAGTCTAGAAGAAGTATGGGATATAGTAAAAAGTAGTATGGTGCAGGTAGCCACAAAAGTATGTGGTCTGGCGAAGAGGAAATGTGGTAGTAGAACGAATGATTCTTGGGTAGATGGTGAAGTAAAAGAGATTGTGAGGAAGAAGAAAGAGGCCTGGCTTAATGTTTTAGCCTATAAGGCCCAAAATAGGATGAATGGGACAACGAATGTGACAGATGATTTGGAAAGAGTGAAGAAGAAATACTCCGAAATGAAAATGAAAGTGAAAGAGATGGTAAAAATTAAGAAGGATGAAAAGGAAAAAAAGTATAACAGGAAGTTTTCTGATAACTTCAGGGTCAATGTTAAGCTGTTCTGGAAACAGGTAAGATTGGCTCGCGGAGTGACAGAAACATCGAGTATGAATTTTATAAGAGCAGAAGATGGATGTTTACTAAGCGAAGAATGTAATGTTTTGGAACGCTGGAAGGAATACTTTGAAAGTTTATTTAGTTGCCAGGATAGTGTGCAAGGAGTGGGTAACTGGGCAGACGCCAGTTTTGAAGACCCAAATTCAGATGAAGATGACGAAAATACAATAGAAATAGATGAGATTATAAGAGTGCTGAAAGGGATGAGAAAGCTGCAGGGTACGACAGAGTGTCTGCTGAAATGCTGAAGGGCGGTAATGGGGTGGTAGCAAGCCTGTTGTGCCGAATCTTTAATATGTGTTGGAGATATGGCCGTGTGCCGTGATTGGTGCAAGGCTGTAATCGTACCACTATATAAGAGAAAAGGCTCTCAGCAGGAGTGTAAAAACTACCGCGGCATTAGTCTTTTGAGTGTTGTCGGCAAACTGTATGCGAAGGTTTTAATAAATAGAGTAATAAAAGTGACAGATGAGAAAATATGGGATGTACAGGCAGGATTTAGAGAGGGAATGGGCTGTATGGACCAGATCTTCTCCTTAAGGTGCATAACCGAAAAACATCTAGCAAAGCACAAAAACGTCTATTGTGCTTTCGTTGATTTGGAGAAGGCCTATGAGAGTGTGTGGCGGGAAGAACTGTGGTTGACACTATCCATGTACGGTGTGGACTGGCGCTTGGTACGGGCACTGAAATCTTTATACAAGGATTCCAGTGCTTGTGTTAGGATAAATGGGGCATACACGAACTGGTTCTGCATCTCGAGGGGTATTAGACAGGGTTGTGTAGCGTCACCGTGGCTATTCAACTTGTACATGAATAGTTGTCTGACAAATTTCAAAGAGAGTGAGAGCGGATTGAGGATGAATGAGTTACCTGTCAAATGCCTTAGCTACGTAGATGATCAAGTTCTACTTGCTTCATCAGCAGAACAGTTGCAAGACATGGTGATTGTGATGGATGAAGCATATAAGGTGAAAGGGATGAATATAAATGTGAATAAGACGAAGGTCATGGTGTTTGAAAGAGGAGAGGATGTATCGGTGTGTGATGTGAAAATAAATGATAAGAGTGTGGAGCAAGTAAGTGAGTTTATATATTTGGGGAGTCTGTTTACAAGGGATGGGAAAATTGATGGGGATGTAGAAAGGAGAGCAAACGCGGGAAATAAAGTGAATGGTGCTATACATGCGATTGTGACCAACCAGTCGATGTCTAAAAAAGCTCGACTGGCTGTTCACAATGGTGTGCTGATGCCTACGCTTATGTATGGAAGTGAATGTTGGGTGTGGCAAAACAAGCATGAAAGTAGAATAAATGCTGTGGAAATGCGTTCCTTGCCTATCATTCATAGACAAACCACACATGCTTCATGTGTGGTTTGTCTATGAATGATAGGCTGAAGAATAATGTGATAAGACAGCGGTGTGATTTAAAAGAAGATGTTGTGACAAAAATTGAAAAGGGTATGCTGAGATGGTTTGGGCATGTTGAGAGGATGAATGAAAGGCGACTAACAAAACGTATTTACAAGGCTGATGTGAAGGGAAAGGCCGGTCGGGGACGCCCTAGAAGGACATATACTGACCTTATTGGTGATGTTCTTCAGAAAGGCCAAGTGCGTAGTACTCGCAACCGGCGGGAGTGTATGACCAGATGTACGAGGCAAAAGGAGTATGTAAGGATCGTAGCAGGTGGCGTTCTGTAGTTTCTGCCTACCCCCATGGGAAGAAGGCGTGAGTTTATGTATGTATGTATATTCTCGCTGCTGAGGTGAAAAATTGTATGTGTTAGACGAGACCAAAGCTATTTACATCTCGTGTCTTGAAATCCCTCACTGCGCTCAGAATTCTAACGTAGAATTACTCGCTATGCTCGGGATTCAACATCAACACTCGCAGCAAAAACCAACTTTGCTCTCTTGTTGCACAAATAACTATTTATTATCTGACTGAAGGCCCAAATAGATTTTGTTTTAACCCAGGCATCATCCCTATTATAATAAACACAAACTAAAATGTGACAACTAAATGAATAAAAAAATGCATTCCAAAAACACGTGATGATAATAATGTGCCCTTTATTTCAGTAAACCAAATTTTTAATCACTGTTTCTAATAATAAACTGGAATTGTTTTCCAGAAGAGTTAATTTATTTTCAAAATATTTGAGAACAGCCAGGTCATGTTTGTTTTGTCATTGCACATAGGGTTCTGATAGTTAGCCAAGGCCAAAATAATAAGGCGGAGCACGCACTTGTACGGTAGGATTCTCTTGGCTGTTCAGTTGCTGTAGATCTTGACTGTTGAGATCCAAAACGCTTAAAAGAGGGTTACTATTCAACGCTTGCAACTGGTTAATCAGCTGGCGTCTGCTTTGCAATAGACTATATACCTGGTTTTTGCTAGGCCAACTACCATAAATGGCGGCGACGCTTGACACACGACTGTTAAAAAGCTAAAAAACAGAGCTGAAAAATAAATGATTCTATATTAGGATTGACAACAATATAAGTTCATCTCAAAAATACGAGCGCATGCATTTTCAAACCCAAAACCTCAGCCTGCCCCATAAGCTGTGACAGGAAACATTGTTTTCAATATATTTATAAACTAGCGCCCCAGGTCCGCACGATGTTTACGATTTGACATAACTTCGACATTGTTTTATATGTAAGTTTTAATATACCTATATGTTATTACCGCAAGGGTTGGATGGAGGTGGCCCTGGAGCATCCTTTATGCACGGAAGGATTTGGGGGAGGCCTTTGCACAGCAGTGGGACAGTATAGGACAACCCAAAAGAAAATTAATAAATTCTCTAAATGATGGTGGAAACCGCATCAAAATTCGTTGCATAGTTTAGAAAAACAACGCGGTCATACGGACACGAAAAGCGAGTTTAATTTATAATATGTATAATTTGTTACAAAGCTTGTATCCCTCCTTCCACTTAAAAGTAAAATGCCTTAATATGGTCCTGTTATATCAAAAGCAGTATTAATTTTGAAATAAATATCTATAATAGTCAATTTGAGGAATAATGTTTTAAGTACTATATTTGACGAAAACACAACTCCATTCAATTTTGCCGATTGAATAAAATTATAAAATTACCCCCAAACCGAACAATACACCGTTGCGTTATTTAAAAAATACTTCAAATTTGATCGCGAAAATTTGCATAATAATTGAACTATATAGCAGATAGTATGTAATTTTTTTTAATTACCTTTATTTTCGTTGTAGAAAGAAATTACCTAAACTATTGGCGCCTTGGAGCCTTCTCTCCACCGCTCAGTCTCGTTCTCACCCAGTCCCGAGTATCGTGCGAGTGAAATAAGGAGTGAATTTGAGCTGAGGTATTATGGACTCTTTAGGAATCTATTCGCTTAGCTTTTCTATTATATTACTATTATTTAATTATTATATAATTTATATTATTTTGAAAAGTGATTTTGCCCAGAAATGTAAATAAATACCTAATAACTTATTAAAAAAATCAGGTTACTTACCAAAAACAAAGCTTTCATTTTGACGACTGGTGAGGGCGCTCTGGTTAATCGATTTATTTCAGGCCATTTTATATGTAGCGGATTCAATAGCAGAACTAACATTTAATTCGTCAAGGTAACCCAAACAATGAAATATCACCGATAAAAACACCATAAAAACGATATAATTGGATTATTATTAATATAATTGAATATTATGAATATGATTGGAAAATGACAAACATGCAAAGTTAAGCATGACACGGAAGTCAGAAACTGGCTCACGCCTAATCAATTGTTACCTAGATTAATAAAGTGAAATAAAACACAAACACAGATCTGAAAGAAACTGAAACACAATCAGCACATCTAAACTGCGTTCAAGACCTTGTCAGTCAGGAGTGTCAACATTCCACAACAATGATGACAATGAGTGCGGCTTTGTGCAAATGTTGATGAGTGCGAGCGTAGATACGCGCGGGAGTCGGGGTTTCGGTCATTAAGCAAGATATCAAGTTTTATTCAAAACTCCAATTATATTTCAAAGATTTATTTCCGAAGTATTTTCATCAAATATTTACAGAACATTGAAAATTAATTATTTCCTTTCAAAGTTTTCCAAGGAGGGAGGGAGGGTTTTGTTAATAAGTAAGATACCTTCATCATGTAATTATCAGCCGATATGATGATGATGATGAAGACATCCTACTTCTTAGCAAGTTAATTTTAGGAAGCTTTGTGGAGTAAAAGAGTATGAGAGCTTTAAGGACGAAAAGTGTATTGAGACAGTTTAAACATACATAATTGGCTCTTATAAGAAATCTTAGTCGTTATAGTATTGATAATTGGCTCTATTGACTAATGAGTTTTCCCGACCACTTTCTTAGATGTTATGTCGCGATGGTTACATTGACAAAATTAATTATTTTTTAGTATTATTGCATTTTCATGACGAGCTTGTTTTTTAAAGTTCTTTTTAGGTAGGTAAAATAATAATTTGGCGTTGAACTGTTTGGTATTTAAAAAGGTTTGTAAAAGTTATTTAATTAAGATTTTTAATTGAATAACTTTTACATAATTATTGTGTAGGTATTCATCGTCTCTGTTACGTACAATTAGTTTTTAGAAAATTCAAATGGAAAGGAATTCTAGAAAGGTTTCGATTGAATAAACGTTTCCATGAATTTGATTAATTCTTAACCTTCGTCAGGATTCCTGACGAACGAAGCGTTTTATATTCTTGACTGAGAAATGGAAATGCTTTATATTTTCCACATACCTAGTACATTATTAGAATATTATTATACCCAAAAACGAGATTGAAAGCCTAAAACGGTCCTTTGCTAAGAGTAGATTTATCACACGCTCGACAGGATTGAGTCGCTATTTTGAAAAATAAAAAAGTAAAAAAAATATATCATTTATTTAGAGCCAAACACTTGTATACATTTTATAATCATGCCCAATTGCGTTTGTCGGCAGGATTAGCGCTCGTCTTAAAAAATTTCGTATTCACAATCTAATTAAATATCTAAGTAGGTAGATCAGCTAGTTTAAATTTTAAATGGACGATATGAATATTATTTTTAGTTCAATAGTTCAGTTCAGTGTCCCTCAACCGATTAATTCTTGTCACCATGTTGCGACCATTTTATTCATTTCATTTTCTTGTTCCGGGTCTGAGTTATATTAAGTATCAGCCTATGCCTAATGTTCCCACTGCTGGGACACAGGCCACCTCTCTTCGAGAGGAAGTGGGTAATCCACCACGGCCCAATGCGAGTTGGTAGATGTCATTTGTCCCCGAAATTTTGGTTCTAGGACATACCGGTTTCCTCACGATGTTTTCCTCCTTCACCATTTTGAGAGTAGTGGTAATGAAATTATTTACACAAAATAACGGGTGTGATTGATTATGTCCAAACATAAAACATCCCCAAATAGGCTTTAATATTATGGCAAAAATAAAAAATGTAACTGTTTAATTTAGGGGATTTATTGCTCTCACAATGTTATAAATACAATGATATAATATAGTTACTGAGACTACAAAGTATAAGGATTAATTTTAACACAAACCAAAAATAAATAAATAGCAGCGTACCTACAGAAAACTCAATTATAACAACAGACAGTTACAAAATCCGTGATATAAATTCGAGTTGCCATGGTAGCGTTTCAGGAAAGTTCAACTAGTGCTGTGATACATCAGGACAAAGGAATAGCTAACGAATGTTTGCCATTCTGCACTGACAACGGAACCTATCGACCTATATTTCTAAGAATGGCACTAACAAGACAGGAAAAAGCGTTTTGTTTCGTCCAATAAATACTGAAACTTGTTTACATAACAAGTTAGTTAGTTAGAATATTCTTCTTAGTTAAAATTGTATTTTTTGTTTGTTTTAGGAATAATAACGCCAATTTTTTGTTTAAAAAGAGTAATGCACCGTACGCATACACACTCTTAGCTTCATCTCATTGGTTATTGAAGAGCGAACGTGAATTTTCCGATCATTAATACATGGCTTTAAATTCGATGTTATCTTTGACATATCTAACACGGTCATTACTTGGTGGTAATTTGTTAATTGTAGTTTAGCTTGATTGCACGCTAGCATTATTAGTATGCATGGTTGGATCCTGGCCAGAGTCTTATCTTGGATCTAGAGTTGGCCTAACAATCGGATCGAATCGATTTTGAAAGACGAGTTAATGGTACCCATTGACTAAAATCAATTACTCGATTACAAATTGAACCTTTACTAATTGCGACAAAACTTTCATGATTAGGGTCATCATTGTACCTGAAACTGAAATTGCTTGAACATTACTCATTTAATGACCGAATGATTAAAGTTTAAAACAGTGATCGCACGAAGTACGGTAACAACGAGTAATTTGGAGGGACAATTAGTGTAATCAAGTTAGCAATTACACTATTTGTATAGGTACTTTGTATTGATGTTCTACCTCTATCTCCCACATGGGTCTTTATCCGAGATGTATACAGGATTTTTTTTTAACCAGTGCGAAAACTTAATACGTGACTTTGCTCATCATTATGAACAACTTTTACTATGGGACCACACCTGAAATCACGAAAAAAAAAATCAGCCGATCCCTACATTTTGACGAGTTGCGAACATAAATGTAGGGAACAGCAGATTTTTTTTTTTTCGTGATTTCGGATTTTCCAGTATTAATCCAGGTTATAAACTACCTGTGTGCCAAATGTCATCAAATTCGTTAAGTAGTTTTTGCGTGAGAGAGTAACAAACATCCACCAATCCATACACATCCTCACCCAATTTTCACGTTTCTAATATTATTAGTAGGATTTATATTTTATATATATTATTTTCTATTTTGTGACTCGGCCCAGAAGACCAGGCCCACTAGTTTGGCGCCATCACTAGCATTCATCAATTCCTGTAACGTGCAGCTGACAGAACACGCAGGACACGACATTAAGTATCCCATCGGTCGTGGGACAGCACTACATTTACACTCCAAGGCGGAGTCGTCTATGCATCTCCACCTGAAGGTCTGGTACTTGTTATACCTGCACTGTTACTTAAATATTTTAAAAGCCAGTTATTTTTAAAAGAGTAACCGTGGAGTTTCATTCCAGCTCTTCTCTATAGGAAACGAAAAATTGGAACCGTACATCTAGCTTCTGACGTTTCATAAGTGCCCATGTAGGTTTATGTGAAATAAAATATTTTGATTTCCTACTTGTGTGAAGTAACTCAAAAGCCGAAGTTTCTTTTAAACTCCAAATAAATCAGTGATTACTTTAAAAAGACTAAATAAACTCTAATATTTGACCGTTTGGATTCAAAAATAAACTAAAAGGTCAGAGCGTACGGACGTCGGAAGTTTGAAACAATATCCGGAACGGATGAAAACTATTTGGTTTAATTAATTTCGAACTATTGCTTGGGATATTAGAACCCAGCCTGTGATGGCCACACAGCTCCTGTACTACAAAGTACATGGAGCTGCGTGGCCATCATGAAGATCTGTCATTTTCACCAATACTTCACATTAAGGTGTCAACCAGCTCCATGTACTTTGTAGTACAGGAGCTGTGTGGCCATCATGAAGATCTGTCATTTTCACCAATACTTCACATTAAGGTGTCAAAAAACGCTTTGTATTTGAACAACCGTTATTGTATGACCGTTCACCTGTTTCTTAGCAAACCAAAGCTTACCAATTAAGCATGTTTGAATTTAAATAAAATAATCCCCACAATTAAAACCTAGACCAATTAGAATTACATTAAACTCAGTTTTCGAAATCAATGAGGTTGCACTCTTCCATACTTTGATTCGAAGACGCGAACGCACTCAACCGCAGATTGCGAATAACTTTAATCAACGTAAAATGAACGCCCAAACACTCGAAAAGATACATAATTTTTTACTAGGAGTTTGTTTCTTATATCGTTTTTTAGCCCAAACTCGAGGGGTTTAGGTACCAGTAGCCACTGAAGAATTTCACTATCCACTCCTGGTTCATCACCAGACCCTCATTACCAAGCCCAATCTATTAGACTCGTCAAAACGAATCATATGAGCCCAAACTTGAGGGTTTTACTAGTAGCCACTGAAGAGCTCCACTATCTATTTTCTGGCTCCATCGTCAGATATACCAAATTATAATATTGTCATCCGAACTACATATACCTACAAAGATTCATCAAAACGATTCATATGACCCCAAACTCGAAGAGTTTACTATTGCCACTGAAAAATTCCAAGATCCTACGCCTGGCTCCATCATCAGACCCTTGTTACCAAGTCCAATATATTGGACTCGCCAACCCAAATCAAATGAGCCCAAACTCGAAGGGTTCGTCAGATAGATACAGGTCAAGCTACTAAAATTGTGTTACAAAGGAAATCCCAAAGAAACTGATACTTTCTTATTCCTTGTCACTCTTGTTCACTTACACATCTTCATGACGGCCTCCCATGCCCTCTTGCTCCATACCATGGTCTGTACCAGGGCCGAACGCGAGAGATTACCGCCGCCGATCGCCTCCTCGAAGACACGGCGATGTTCCACCGAAGCCGGGCAGACCTCCACCGTATAGGCATGATGCTTAATTTCGAACTATTGCTAGGTTAAAAAAAAATCTTTTTATGAGATGATGCCTGGGTTAAAAAAAAAAGAAATTGAATTAGGGCCGTCAATCAGATAATAAACAAAAATATTAGACATGTATTTTTTGCTTTATCATATTAATCAAAACTGACTTAGATAAAACGCATTAAAGTTAGGTTGGGGGGTCGCTAAGCTCTCTATGACTTTGACTTTGGAATTTCGGGAAATGAAATGGAAAAGAGGATTTTTACAGATTATTTTCCCTAAGAAAATTAGTTAAAGATCGTAATGCTAAGTGTTCTGAGAAGCTCGTTTCGAACCCCACTGAAGTAAGCCACGAGACCAGTTTGCGAGTAAGTTTAGTTGACAGTCCGTACAGTCAATGGTTTTTCGCTGACATCGTGTATGAATACATTTGAAGACAGTATTCAGTGAGAAGTTGCCGTGACTAACTGAACTAATTCAAAAACTGGTCTCGTGTCCAGAGCTCAAAAATTGGTCATTAGCGTCTTATGTAAGTACGTTGTTATAATGAATTCACACTACAAAACCGTACGGTTAGTTAACGAAGGGAGAATCACAAAGGTGGTATCAATCACGATGATATAAAACCACTGCATACAATGCAGTACCTACTACTGGTTTTAATTTAGACCCTACCCTCATCCGACCTTAGATCTCTAGGTTTTATTCCCAAGTAAAGAAAATAGGTTAGTAGGTTGCCTTTATACAGGATTGGCGAGTAGCCAAAGACTTTGAAAGCGTATAGTGAATAAATCAAAACCTCCACTGTAACCTGGTGAGTGATGACGAAAACTGGTGCTAACGATAAACCAACAGGCTAACGGAACCTCCAAACGGGTGGTTAGAAATGTTTCATGACCATGTTTTGAAACAGGAGCAAAGGCAATGCAAGTTATTTCGTTTAAGACCAAGTAAGCAAGGTAAAAACTGGCGGTGATTAATAGCCACGGAATTGAGATAAATGTGACAATAAGAGAGGATCTAGTTATTACATATTCACTGAAAAACATCATCAGTTTTCCAGTGAATATATAATATCTAGATGTTTTTTTTTTGTACGACGTTTTCTAAAAATGAAACCCCCTGCATACTAAATTTCATGAAAATTGTCGGACCCGTTTCCGAGATTCGGATTCTATATATACATATCGCACCTTTGGGAACAAAGCGTCACTTCTGCAAGTTTTTCTAAAAACGACTTAAATATGTAGAAAAAACCGCGATTATCGACTTTATATACACAGCAAAAATGGTGACAATCGCATGAATAACATCGTTTTGAGGGAGGGGGGGACGTTACATTATTTCGCGAGATTGGTCCGTTTGCTTGAAACGTAACGTCTCATCCTGTCAGTAGTGTTTTGACAGCCGAAGTGTGATCTTGCGCATTTGTGACGGAGAGGCACTACGGTAAGTAATGACTATTTGTTTACATAATTCTTGCAATAATAATGTTACTTCTGTTTAAGAATCACGTTTTGTTACCAAATCTTGGTATTTGTTTACTGTAAACATAATGTCACTACTGTTTTTAAATGATATTATAGCATAAAACTTTTCTTATCATTGGAACCAAAACGTTACTTCTGTATACAAGTGACATTATTTTTGTAATGATTAGTATTTATATTATGACAGAACGTTATTGTTGTATAGAAGTGTTATTTTTGCTTCAAAAAATACTGTTTGTTTTGATGTTAACAAACTAGCATTTATGCTTAAAAATAACGTTTTATTAAAATGATTGTTTTGTTTATAAAATGAATAAGTTGTTTTATATAGAAAGTGTCTTTTTATTATAAAAATAAATAGCTAATTTAATGAGAACATAAAGTACTTTTTGATTAAAAACGACTATTTTTTGAATTTTTTTTTCATTTTATTGGATTAATTTGTGGTTTTTACCTAAAAGAGCCATTTAATTTTAAAATATAATAATCTCTTGCTTGATATTTTAATGTTACATAAGTTGTAAAATGACATTATGTTTATAGTATTTATTTTTATAATAGAATGTATGGGTCATTTAAAAAAAGAAACGTCTTTTTGGTTGAAAGGTTAACATTAATGTCATAGGTATTTTATACTTTTTAGGTTTTATAATGTCTAAACAAGCTTTGCTACTCTGTAATCTTGCGCGTCAAGGAATAAATGCTTCATCCAGTGAAAAACAAGTATTGAGTAAGGAAGACTGCTCTGAAATAGATCATAAAGGTTGCGAGGTGGTACCTCATCAAGATAATAGCAAACACAAAGAAAAAGGTAAATAAACAGAAAAAGCATAATTTTGATCCATAAAATATTTCACATCATCTATAATCTGTAATTATTTATATTTTTAGATCTCAAAGTATTACAATGGCTTAATAACAACCAAAGAACAGATAATGTCGAAGAAACCACAGAACAGGTCAAAAAAAGAACTGACGTTGATGGAACTACAGAACAGGTTAAAGAAAGAACAGATAGTGTTGAAGAAACTATAGGCGGGGTCAAAGAAAGAACAGATAATGTTAAAGAAAGAATTAATTATGTCAAAGAGGGAAATTCAACACGAGAAACATCTCAGTCAGGACAGAGTATGCTTCTAATTTCTGTGTTAAGAATTATCATATTATTTTGTTTAACGCTGTTTTTAATTATAGGCTATATTTTTACAGATAACACAGAAACCAGTTCCGAAAGTAATGGATCTGATTTTTCTGGAACAGATAGCGATAGAGATAAAGATTTCGTACCCGATAAAGGTCTTAAAAGGAAACTAATTCCATCATCAAACTCTTCTTCGTCATCAAGCTCAAGTTCGAGTACGACATCTTCAAGCTCTGATTCAGAATCAGCCAAATCGACAAACTTACCTGAAACCCCAAACCAAACAAATACACAGTTGCTTGATGACCAGGAACCACCTCCGATCGTGCAACAAATCGCTACTCAAGACTCTAACAATGAATTAAATACGGAGATGAGATCTCAGTTTGAATGTGAATTTCAAAATACACCTGTTGCGACTAAAGGCTCTTTCAAACAGGCGCGACACGCGACGCGACACAAAGACACCGGTCGTCGCGGGACGAGCGGTGTCTTTGTGTCGCGTCGCGTGTCGCGCCTGTTTGAAAGAGCCTTAAAGCTAAAAAGAAAGCCCGAAATCTTGCTGCCTGGAAGCAAAATAAACGTAAAGCTCTTAAGAATACTGGCCAAGAACATACTAATTCTTCAGGAAAAGTTATTCCAGCCAAAAAAATGGGACCGCCTTGTACTGAAAAATGTTTATTCAGCTGTTCGAAAATAATTTCTATTGAAGATCGACAAAAACTTTTCGCAGGATATACTAGGCTGTCTGACGAGGCAGCGAGATTATATTGCTTCGTGTATTACCACGCTCGCATCTGACTACCGACGACTAAAAACCAACCCTAAATTTGCAAGAAAACCTAATAGCTGTTTTCATTTACCTATAAATGGTGATAAGGTTCGTGTGTGTAAAACGTTTTTATTAAGTACTTTGGCCATTACTCCTAGATATTTACGCCACATCATTGACAAAAGAACAGCAACAAGAACCGTTCCACCCGATAGAAGAGGTACACTTACCAAAAAGAGAATAGATACTGAAATCCATGAATCCATACGGGCACAGATAAACTCCATACCAAGAATAGAAAGCCACTATCTAAGAGCCCAAACAACCCGCCAATACATAGATGGACAGTACACCGTTGCTGAACTACATCGTTTATATTGCGAAGACCGAAAAGCAAATAACAAACCTTGTGCATCCTATGATTTTTATAACAGAGTCTTCAATCACGAATTCAATTTATCTTTTTTTACTCCTAAGAATGATCAATGTGACCAGTGCGTCTCCTATCATAATTTATCCAAGCCCGAACAATTGAAAAAAGAAGATGAGTATAAACTCCATTTGAAAGAAAAAACACTAAGCCGAGAAGAAAAAGACTCAGATATGAAACTATTAAAAGAACTGGGACACAACAATTTAATTGTTGCAATATATGATTTACAGGCTGTATTGCCAGTATTGTCAAGTGATAAGGTCAGCTAAAAAGACAGGTAATCCTTTATATTTAAAAGAAATGAATTTCACTGACTTTTATAACCTTAAGAGTCTGACCGAAGATATTAGTTTGAATTTAACCAAAGCAAAAAATGGACAAGCTATTAAAGTAACTGAAATAAGTCACCTGAAGGTTATAAAAGAGAGCGATGTTTATTACTTCAAAACTTCATACGAGGGCAACTGGATTGAAGTCAATCGTACTCAAACAGTAACACGAAGCACAAGAGTCCAACAACCTCACGAAGTAACATTAAAGCAGGCTTATGAGAGTAAAATCCCTTTAACTGCTCGAAAAAAGGCAGATATACAAAACTTAATTGACACCAACATTATACCGAAAGTTTATGAAACTATTTACAACACAATATTTTGATATTTCTTTATTTTACAATTACACAAACGCGAGTCGTACTCGTGCTTTATGCTATGTTTTTAGCAGAGCATTTGTTACTGATTTTCTTTATATTTTTTTTTACCAAAGTTGTAGTTCCTAATTGGATAGTAAAGTCCTTAAACAATGCTGTGAAAAATTTGATTTAAGTATCTGTAAGAAATTTTATATTATAACGTGTTTATAGATGTTTAAGCATTAGAGTTATTTGTGAGACTGTTAAATATCAAAGATAATATTATGTCACTTTGAGAAATTATAGATAAATAAGATTTTTTTCACCATACTCGTTTCATTAGATGATAAGTGCCGAACGGTGAACTTTTTAATCGTATTGTAATTACTTTCGTATTAAGACTGATGATTGATTTTAGTTAAAGATTATTTACATTTAAATGTGGGACTTGCCTAATTTTGTGTAGATTTTACATGCCATGCACCTAAGACATATTTTTTAGAGATTGTTTTGATTATTTGATTAAATATTAAGTACAACTTTAACTTTTATACAGATTTTATAATACTAAAATAGCATGCTACTGTTATGTTTACTACTGTTTTCTTTCTTTTCTTTATTTCTATGTATCTATACCATAACGATTATATTTTTGATAACTATTCAGTATATACTAAGGATTTCTTAGTTATACAGTAACTTGAAAGCCATTTTCTGTAATTTATTTCGAAATGTATATTAATTTTTTTTCATTTTGATGACATTTGTTTGAATTTCAAATAAAAAAAACTTGATAATAAGACCTATTTAATTTAATAATCCTCCATTTTATTGATAAATATAGTATTTTACCGATTCTTCTTCTTTCCCTCCAATAGTGTGCTTTTTTTGTATTGGTTTCCAATCAAATACAACTTTACTAAACCATCCTTAAACATGAAAAATACGTACTTTCATGATTTTATATTTTTTTTTAAAAGGACACTTTTGCAATATAACAGTAAGAGATTTGTAACAAAAAGTCACTTTTGGTAGCCTTCCCTCAGTTTATGGCTTGTTTCTCTGAAACCCCATCCTATATAAAAAAAAAAAAATTGTCACGCTTGTCCATGAAGAACTAATCAATTTAAGACTGTGAGAATCGCCTTAAAAATCTAAAACAGTACAGAGCTATTAAAAAATTACGTAAAAAAATAAATTAAAATGCTCTTCCTGTAAAGTTGGAAAACATGCAGAAATGACCCTTTGTTCCCAAAGGTGCGATATATACAAGAATTGCTCGTTTCAACCTGTCTGTAGTTATCTGATGATGATGAAGAACGCAAATCGCGCTAATTCATATTTCGATTTATAAATATTTTTAGCGCATCGCTTATGTGCAACGTCAACTGCCAATTCAAATTCATTTATTCAACTTACACATAGTTCCCAAATATACAAGTAACATCGCATGAACTTCCAAACAAACAGAAAACTTAGATTTATTAGCGGATCCCAAAAAAGGCACAGCTTGTATCTTGGTGGCCTAAACACTACCTTCTTCTACCGCAAGATTGTTATTGATAATCTGAAGAGAAAAGATTTCATTTTTATACGTTGGTTATGCTTTCACGCTAAAACGGCTGAACGGAACTGGATGAAATTTTACACATGAATAGACCATGACCTAGGTTTAGACATAGATTTTTTATCCCGATATTCCCTCGGGGTCGAGACATGCGGGTAAAACTGGGGGCGCAGCTAGTTCTGTAATAAAATTCATAATAATAAAATTTACAAAATGTGAGTAAAGAGAAACTAATTACATAGAACAAATAAACAAAAACAGTTCAGGTGAAAAAAAGTGGGGTATTAATATGGTAGTTGTGTATTTAATCAGAGACTGTGGTGGGTATTAACTTAAGGGGGATCCCTTAAGTTAATACCCACCACAGTCTCTCGCGAAGGTAGTACGCGAAATTAAAACTTTCTTACGTTTTTTGAAATGTGCAGGTCAGTATCAGGTTATATGTTGATCTAAATGATTCGCTGACGTATTAAATATTTATTTATACAATTATAATCATAAAAATCATTAAGACAAGTATATAAGTTTATATTACCCTTACTATTTCATGAAATCATGACATTTGAGGCAAGTTATATTGCTGATTCTTATGATTATAATTCTATAAATAAATATTTGATATGGCCACGAGTCATATTTTAGACGCGGTTTTACCTCAAAATTCATAAAAAACTGGTATGACGTAACATTGTATCAACATACAACTTGATACTGACCTGACTGAACTAAAGCCATATTATGTATTACGGTCGCAGATCTTATCCCTTCAGATGGTAAGCAGGAAAGGCCCAAACGGTCAAGTTTGCAAATGGACGGGACCTGGCCCTGTCCCTTTTCGGACCACTTTCGCTTAAACCCCGATTTCTGACAAAAATGAATTTCGCAGGCTACCTTAGCGCAAAAGTTAAAACCTGTTGTTTATTGATATTTTCCTCAAGGCTCTTGAAAAATCGGGGTGCACGTCAGTGCCCCCGCCAAGTCGAGCAAAACAAACACAAAGCACAGCCGTACCTTCTTTTCTCGAAACCATTCAGGATATTTTCAATCCCCTGTAGCTTCATTGTGGATTAAGCTAGAAGCCTAAATTTTCAGTGATTAAGAGAACTTAGTATAACTAATTATATTTTCACATTTAATTTAATTTAAACAAGTGGTTTAAGAACTATTGCAGGTCAAAGTTCCTTAATTTTGCCACTGACATACTGGCTCACTCACTCACCGATCATCAAAATTCTAAGGTACTTCTAGCAGAGACACAAGCTTCAAATTTTGAAAAAAATTTAAGTGTTTAGCCTATAAAGCAAGAAAAAATTAAGCAATTTCAGTTCCATTTTCTAGATATACGAACTGCATAGGTAACTTTGAAAGCGCATATTATTTATATAGGATTACAAACTTATTTATGCAGTTGTTAAATTATACTGCATTGAAATGGAATGAAGAAGCAACAATAATTAGGTATCCTTTGGAATCTACCTACGATGCCGCAGATAGACACACAAATCGACACGTTTTATTAAACTGATGTAAGTTCGGTATCAGTATCGGGGTATACAAAAAGAAATGAAATCCCATCAAAAACATAACATGTAAAAAATGCAAGTCTCACAATGCAGTTCTTCTACCGTAAAAAGATGTGAGATTTACTTGTCATCTTTATTTCTTTAATAAATAGAATGACTTGGCTATCGCACGGCAACATAATCACATAAGAATAATCTACTTTTTTAAAGAGTTTTAATTTTTTTTAAATAGGATGCAGAGCAAGATCTTGCAGGACATTTATCATTTCGTACTTGAGCACACACAATCTTACTATGACGTTACCAAAAAATTGGTGCACAACATTTTGTACAAACATAAACCAGAATCATGATTATGAAAACTAAGTTAAACATATTCCCCAGCTATTTAAAAAGGCAGGCTAAATTAGTTGTGTTGTACTCTCAGTAATACACTCAAAAATATTGTATCCAATATTGCAATATTGAAATCACTAGAACCACTAATGTATAATCATGTAAAATGCTAACTGCGAACGGAATACAAATTGCTAGCATGTGCGCCGATGCCTGCATTAGTTCTTCAGTAACACGTAGTTTGAGAAATGTAGCTCTCGCTGAAACTCCAATTACTGAGAAATTGAAAGGATTTAGTGTTATACGTATGTACTGAATGTTGTACTGAAACTTTTATTGATTCTTAGGAAAACTTCTTTTCAAATCGACAACAGATGCCCTAATTTTATTTTATTTACCTTTGCATTTGTTTTGTATTTTATCATTTTTAGGGTTCCGTACGTCTGAATGGAAAAACGAAGCCCCCTATAAGGGTTCCGTTTTTCCATTCAGACCATGTATCACTCGTCTGTATGTCTGTCACAGCCAATTTTCTCCAAACCTAATTGTTCCTGACGTCACATCGGGCCACACACCACACTGCAATTGCAGGCTTCCCGGGAGCATTTCACTCGCTCGCCGACACCTTGAGCGTGCGCACACATATCGGCCGTCTCAATAAATTGTTATCAGTACCTACATAAGAAATACAGCACTTATCGAAATCAAGTAGTTTTACGAAGTGAAAACCGCCAGCATCACATCTGGAACTTAATACTCAACACCATTCGACCGATTAAGTTGAAATTTGATACACATCATGTCTACCTTCAACTGTGGTATAAATTCAACTTAATCGGTCGATTAGATTCGGAAAAAATAGGCTTATGAATTTCTGTTACCCAAACAAGGACGTGTAACAAAAATAAAGGAATTTTAAATACAATATATATACATATATATATATGAAATATATTCATACAAAGAAAATTTAAAAAAGAAGATTTGATAAAGATGTATTAATGATTCCAATTCCGATTCCAATACGCCTATGTGTCGATCGTGCCATCAGTGGCGTTCTTCAGCTCGTCAAAAGTTCAAAAGCACATAAAAACCAACTAAGTGTAGTAAATCATAATGCATTCTCTCTTATTCCCTACATTATTGGCTTTAAGCCAACTTTCTGTCTCGAACGCCAGTCCGAACTGGTTTTGTTGGAAACGGCACCGGAATCATGCTGGGATTTTTATCGTACCGCTTAAAAACACGGCCAAAAATGCTACCGCCGACCCGCACATGCTTCACTTCCTGCGTGGTGCGACTGCCCAAAAAGGAGTGTAATGTTTTTTAAACAAAGTAATACCTACATCATTTGTTATTTTTAGAGTTCGATACATCAAAAGAAAAAACCGGAACCCTTATAGGATCACTTCGTTGTCCGTCTGTCTGTCAGTCTATCTCCTATCTGAAGACTCTTTTTCTCAGGAACGCGTGAAGTTGAAATTAATATCAAATATGTAGATCTACAGTCAATTTCTAAATCAACGCAATTATAAAATGGCCATTTATGTGACGTAATTATTTTGATATATCTACTCACAAATAAATTAAAACATTTAAGGGTAATTCCCGTTGACCTAGAATCATGAAGAAGCAGGTCTCACGGGTTACTCCTGTCTGGCAACGCTCCCGTTTGGCAACTCTACACATACATTGGTTATGTTTGTACCTGAGCACACGTTGAAGTACGGTCAGAGTAAAAAGTTCTAATGAGAAGAATTTATTTAAAAGTTGCTATGTTCAGTTCTAATTTTATATTTTCGACGTTATATTTTATTTTCAAACTCAAACTCAAACTAAATTCGCATTTATTTCAAATAAACCAATTACAGGTACTTTTGAATAGTCAAGGGGTTGGTCAGTCAGAAAGATGAAGCTAGTTGCCCATTCTAAAGCGCAAGTATCTATGGAGAAGAACGGGCAAGAAACCCCACAGACACTCTTTTAAACCAAAATATTGTTACAAAAAATTGGTTACATCATTTATGTTGAAATTATACGTGTGAGAACAATGAAGAAAGACGTGCACGTTAAAAGCATCCGTAATAAAAATATAAAAACAAAAACAATTCAAAAATTAAAATAAACCGTGGCAGCTAAGAGATGACCAGTCCCTACTGACGCCGCCCGTTCACGAACATGACGCATGGATTAGCACCATTTAGCTCAAACATTTTGAAGGGAACTTATTGATCCAACAGATGACAGAGATGATTGATAGAACTGGACATAACCTACCTATTGGTTTCATTAGCCTTGAGACAAAGTAACTTGAAGTAATGGTTGACATCAAGCCTGCATTTCCCCGAAGGAATAGGCAGAGGTGTACCTATGTAAAGTGGTGGTAGTGGGAGGATTTTGTTTTTTTCTTTTTCCTTTTTGGCAACTGAGCCTATGTGGGACATTTTCCCAGCAGTAAAACGATGCTGGCTGACAATTTCTGAAAGTAAATTTATTCCCAAAGATTGAAATCGTTAGATTTGTCCTCGCTGTACTTAAGTGGCGCGAAAAAGTGTCCATATTGAGAAGAGTGACCTCACACATCCCGCATGGAACGACAGATACGATTTTCAGTATGAGTAAATACTATTCTATTGAGACAATACTATTTCTTTTCTAATGCTGTTTTAAGGATTTGATTTAATTTGATTTGATTAGATTTAATTTGATCTTATTTGTTTTTATCTGATTATTTCTATTAATTTATGTTTGCCAATGCGTGTTATTTCTCTGAAATAAATGAATTAATGAATTATTTATTTATTATATTATGCCGTGGGCGAATCCAATGATTCAAATCTTTGCTTATAAACAAGAAGTTTTTCAAAATAAAGGAGCACTACACGAGTCAGTGCGGTTTGGTTCTGTGCAATCGGCATGCCTTTAGTTTGATTTTTGTACCTAGAGCCTGTCTATTAAAAGTTGAGAGTGAAAAAGAGCGTATTATTTTTTTTAATTACTTTGGGTATCCCCGGATCAACTATGAGAAAACGTATTTGATACTTGAATATTTTTATGCAGAATATTTATTTTTGTTTTTACAGAATAATAGGAAAGCCTAAAGCAAAAAAAAATGTGTGGATAAGCTTTTATGATCATATAGTTGTAAGTCACATAGAAATTAATATTACAAAATAATTTATGTAGGTCACATTTTTATATTAGATTTGACATCCTGATTCTATGTATGTTTTATATTAGTATTTTTTCTTCTATGAAGCTTTCCCTAGCAGAAATCTAGGATGTTAAACTGGATTACATAAATAATAACACAGATTTTTATTTTGATGTCACGCATCATAATCAATTATGATTCCGCATTTAAAACTGTTATATTAATGGACCAAGACTAATAAGTATAAATCTTGTTTATTTAGTATCAAAACAATCATTTTCGAAATTATTGTAAGCAATTGTACTTTTTCGTTAATAGCATCCTCGCGTTCGCTTTTCACTCGGTTCTAATTATTTATCATAGTGTATAACAACTTTCTCGCACTGCTTCTTAAAGTTTTAGGCATTGTTTTACTTGAAATACGACAAAATATACACAAATTAGTTTTAATAAGATGTTATAAAAACAGCAACTGATAACAAGTGACACTATTTCTCTCCAGAACTGCTTGTGACGCTGATTATTTTCATCCGTCACAATAATATAAAATTATAATTGGTTTCCCAAAATATTCTGTCTATGTAGATTTGGTATTTACGTTTAATGTTCTAACAATAATTATAATATTTATGTAATTTTATCTTTTTGTTTGTTTCAGTCCAGTACTACTAACCCAACAAGCTCTATAGTTCAATTGTAGCACGGAAGTTTTTTTTTTGCAATACACACTTGCTTTTCCAATTCACTTAGACATTGGCAGAATGGTCGACATTGGCTTTGCTTGCCATAACAAAAAATAGAATAGATTAGAACAAGTGACACTTGCAGCAGTGTTGTCAATTTAAGAAAACGTGAAAAATCACTCTCAGCTTTCATTAGACAGACTCTATCTTCGGTTGTGAATGGTTTTGAATACCTTTTATAGTACTACAGCAAAAGAAAACAAAACAAATGTAGGTACAACGATCGTCCGCTCATTGTGTGAAAATCGATCTAGGTAGCAAAATCACAATTTAGGTCCCAACTTTAAGAAACTCGTTTAAGGGGTCAAATTGGTTACCGAACAAAGCTCAGCGTTCTCATGTTCAGCGTATTACAGTTGGCTACTCGATATAATTAGGTTACATTCGAGTATTTCTTTTCTTTGTTTATTTGTCTTACTTTTATTGTAGCTGAGTAAAACAACTTGTATTTCATCCATGGCCATACAAACAACAAATTAGTAGATTATCAGGGTTCGCGTAGAGGGTGCACACTTTTATTTTATTCAGCATTCGTAGCAATTAATGGTCTTAACTATTATTTAGATATTAGATAAGAATATGGAGGACTTGGCCATGCTTGGTTCACATCTACCAACAAGTAGCGTGTCAAACACGACACAGACGAAAAGTTTACAAAAACAGCTTACATTCTCATGTATTTGTATTTCATTTATAGCAGTGATAGCCCAGTGGTGTGACCGTCGGACTAACAACTTATAGGTCTCGAGTTCGAATCCAAGGCACGCACCTCAGACTTTTCAGATTAATGTGCGTATTGTATAATTATCACTTGCTTCAAAAATGGAGAAGGAAAACATCATGAAGAAACCGGTCATGGCATGAGAGATATTTCTCGACGCCATGTGAAGCCAAGTCACAGGCCCTTGGGCGGCTTTAAAACTCTGACACCGGGTTAGTCACTAACCACTGGAAAAGAAGAAGATTTCATTTATAAAGCTGATTACAAAGTTACATAGGTATGAACGTTCTTATACTCATTTCATTATATTTTACAATATTTCGGTAGGCTAGTGAAAGTGGTGCCCAAATCAAACAATGATGAATCAGTTTACTAATGAGTTCATTTTTCACTTTTGATTCATTTGGTGTTTCACTTCGAGTGAAAGATGCAGAACGAAAGACAAAAATGAACAAAAAAGTGAAGCATCTGATCTGATATTTGGTTGATGAGTACAAAAAAAAGAGTACCTATTGCCTATTCTATCTAGTATCTATTCCTGCTGTGATGACCTATGGTACTGACACTGGTCGCTTACAATGGGCCTCATCAGAAGGCTAAAAGTCAAAAATGCTTGGAGTTTTCCTACGTGATCGAATCATAAATGAAGAGATCCGCAGGAGAACCAAGGTGACCGACATAGCCCGAAGAATTGCCAAACTTAAGTGGCAATGGACAGGGCACATTGCTCGCAGAACGGATGGCCGATGGGGCCGAAAGGTTCTGGAGTGGCGACCGTGTACCGGAAGACGTAGCGTTGGAAGGCCTTCCACAAGATGGACCGATGACAGAAGGCACAGAATCAGTCGAAGTGGCCATGCTTGGGGGAGCCTATGTCCAGCAGTGGACGTCTTTCGGCTGAAATGATGATGATCTATGCCTGTCCCGAGTAGCACGATATCTCTAGGTGCTACACGGGACAGAAGGTGAAACTACTTGAAAGTTTCAGAATACACAATGTTACAATCACAAGACGACACCAGCCCAGACGACGGTCATTACGGAGCGTCTCGGGGTCTCAACCATTGCTATGACGATGTCTGAGCCCCGCTTTGATAGCAAGGTGCAAACGCCTAGGCAGCCAGCCAAAGCAATTTTAGCACCTCTGAATTTAAGGAAACTATCTTACGCTCGAATAATTATGAAGAACTGCACATACCTACTTCCTCTTTTGGATAATGATTAAAGCTTAAATTGGCATAAAATATTCTTATTTGTAAATCAGCTTTCGTTCATTTGAAGTTCTAATAAAATAGCTTTAAATTATTTTATTACTATTTTTGAAGTGAAAACTTCTTTAGGCGTGTTGGGCATTTTTGAGATGGGACTAAACCATTGATTTCGCGACACCGTGAGGACACCAGCTTTTAACCATTAAAAAGACATCAACGCGTTGATTACCGCGGTGCTGATATTTTTTTCAAGTTTTCACTTCTGTAGGCACTCCCGGAGTGCACTGCTTTTTTTTCTTCCTAATAAAATAGTTTTAAATTATCTTATTTAAAACTATTTTATTATAACTTCAAATGAACGAAAGCTAATGTAGCTATAAAATTCGCAGATTTTTTTCAATAGTGGAACTGTTCTGTAACGAGCAATTTCATATTATATTCCTCGATGTTTTTTTGCGTGATGTGTCTATAATAATAAACAGCTTATTGTGTCTTACCATTGTAGCATTGTTTCGATAGTAGGTTCTCGGCTTCGGGTTCTCGTTCAATGAAGCCTTCGGTCCGAGATTTTTGGTAGGTAGGTACTGCATAAAGCAATGAATACGAATCAAGCGCCCTTTTGATATTAGACAAGCAATCCTGAAACACTTACGTGACTACAACCGTAAACAACTAAAAACATCAAAGTGTCCCACATTACATAAAATGTTCACAGCATTCTAGAATATTCCTTCCTATGGTTGTGCTCGAACAGTTTGATGCAAAAGCAGTAAAAATGCAACAGATATTAAACTCAACGTTACCTTTGATCATCAGTCGTGAATATCAAGACATACGACACTTTCTCAAGGAAATACTGACCTATTTATCAGAGCGTGCAACATATCACACACGTGTTCAACATACATTGACAGAAATGTCACAATATAAAATTCTCTACAATAAAAGGCTTCTACTTTGTTCTTAGATTTGTTCTGCTAACTGCCTGTTCCAGTTCGTTCGGAATTTCTAAAGAAATATTGTGTTTACGGAGAAAAGACAGATTTTTTTTTCTAATTGTGATGTATTTGTAAAGTAGGCATCGTAACTAAAATTAATTTTCTAGTAAGTATTAAAAAGGTATACAAATGGATATGGAATAAGCATCTAAGTTATGACGTAAAAAAATGACTAGCGTATAGTGACATCTAAACAATTCCGAATTAACCACGGCATCTTACAATCACAATAAAATAATTCTTTATTCTGAATCTTATTTGAATTCAGTTGTTTTAAGGAAAGACTTTATATTGCGTAGGTATGTTTGGATATGATTGGAAAAATAATAATTTATGTCAGAATAAATTACTTTTATGTTTATCTATATATCACCCCCGACAATTAAGTATTGCAAATATCAGTAATGAAAGCCAAAAATCAATTGACCAGAATAGATCAACATTTTTACTTCCACCCTACCTGTAACAACAGCTGCCCTACCTTAAATTTCAAGTCAAGCTACGGTCCTGACGTAGACACTCCAATGACAAGTTAAATGTCCTCTACACACGGGTATCTAACATGTCATGTACCTATGTGAGAGTAAGTAGATACTACACAAGTACATAGCCTGGTCTAAACTAACACTTTGATGGTACCGAACATTTCCATTGGACGTGGAAGAGCCCAGTTGAGTCGATTGATATCTGATTCTGTTTCCGACACACAATTTAAAGGGTACGCTTTGTACCTTTTGTTTAGCCGACATTGTTAGAAAGCGTAGCGTTTTGGTTTTCCTATTTGGAATATTTCTGACTAACTTGGTTCGGTTCCTTTTGGTATAGTAGACTATTCCTTTGATGGAGAAAAGGGTGTCTGTTTTGTCAACCTTTTTTATTTATTTTGCATAAAATACAATACCTTTAATCCCTGAAAAAAAACTGGAGCAATGTTCTCAAACGATCACAATGCTATTTTTATTTTCTAGAAATAAATACCCTACGCTACTAACCATACGAAACCTTATTGAATTTCACACAAAGCAAACCAAAACGGGCCACATGACAATAAAAAGCACAATCTCTCTGAAGTAAGGATTACTTACAATAGAGACGCCTTTCCACAAATAAGGCTTTCCATACTCCTTTAAGAGATCCAGTACAAACAAGATAATCCTCGTACGAATGTCGTACGTGACGATATAGTGGGAAAACAAATCTGCGAACCGTAACTGGGAAGTCAGGAGATGCATGTTAGAAGGAATACACAACACGTGTAGAATTTTAGAAATATAATTTGAGACAGGAATGTTTTCGAAATTATTCAATTTGTTAAGGTAGCAGCAATTGAAAAATATGTGCATGTTGGGATTTTTTTAGTAGTTCAAGCTCTTCGAAGACTTTATTCGAGGTAGAATTAATTTCATACATAATTTTAATGCCAAGTAGCGTAATTGTACCCAATAGTTTGTAAGGTGATGATTAGTACGATTTAAATGGTACATGTCGTTCTATTTGACAAACTAATACCTAATTATATATCATTAAGTTTTAATGAAAAAGCTTCAAATATCTGTCGACCTCGACCTGGTAGGTATTAAAAATGATAAATTAATGTGAGTCGAAGAAGTATATGTAGTTAATGTGACTGTAATTAACCAACAGATAACGATAAATCTAATCATACATTAAATTTGCTTACCACAAACTGCCCTTTACTTAACACCGTCAATTAATTATTTCTTTCTAAAATAACAAACCTTAGCCACCTAAACTAATACTGAAACCACACTATGTTTGGTGTGGCATAGAAATACACATAAACTTATAATATTTCTAATAATTTCCGTCACTTCATACGATTTCACATAACCAACCGCCACTACGCGAGCAAAGCAAGCGAAGTTGTACGGACTCCCCTACTCATACTACACAACGCTTGTACGCGAGTACGCGGGCAGAGTAAATATTCGTTAACTATTCCTTTGTCGCATCTTGTTTGTGATAAGCATGTCAAAGCTATGCTGTTGCTACGGTAACAATTTGAAATATTTTGGTAGAACAAGGTAACGCGGTAGTCAAACTAGTTTCAGTTTTTATTGTGATTAATTTCGATAGTAATATTTTGGAAAATGTTTAGGGTCTTCTTTTAAAGCATTTCATATGCAGCGATAGCTTCATAATAGGCGGTCGTCATGTTTGTCCATATGTTAGTAGGTAATACCTAGAAACAGGGGTTACCGATCATAAGTTCGAAAAATATTTGACCGAATTTTATTTCACCTAAAACTTTCATATTATCGTTTCTTTTTTTTTTTACTTCGTCGAAGTTTCGTCTGCCACTGTATCAGTTAACCTATTATCAATTCGATTTTTTTCGTTACTCCGACGTTTCATTTGGTCGAAAAACTATTTACCGAAGTTACACTTAGCAGAAATAACATTTGTTCGAAGTATTTCGCCCGGAATATATAGCCCTGAATTTTGGAGTTGTGAAGTGGTGAAAAAATTGGGCATTCCACGAGCACCAAATTCTGAATCGTGGCACTATCACAAATACCAAGTTATTGACAAAAGAATTCCTGGCTTTTATCATTTATTGCACGAGCTGATTAAGGAATCTAAAGTAAATATGTCTGATATTGAATCAATGATAAGCGGTAATCCACGAGAAAAAAATAAAATAAATAAATACATCGTTAAAGAAACAAAAATTCAAAAATATATTTTATGTATAGTTCGGTAAAATAGTACCTGACACATGATACTTCGATGATCTAAAAATATGTCAAAAAAAAGGAAATTCGAAGAAAAAAAATCTGAAAAGGTTCCTAGAAACGGGAACTTTGTATGATTTCACCGTAATTCTCGAAATAGTTATATACCTAATCCTTCCAGAAACAGTCAAACGTTTGATCAAATTCATTTTCTCTCACATGGTTACCTTTGAAAGGAAGCTTTTTTTATGTGGACTTTACTACCATATTTATAATAAAGTAATCTAACCCTTGAACGTTCTTGACGCATTTTCCGTGGCATCACAGCGGGCCCTATCAGAATACCAGCGCTGCGGTATTTATTTATTTTTAAATATCGCAGCATCATGCAGCCTTTTTGGCCTCGCACAGGTCGTAATTTTTTTTTTGTTAGTCTAGAATGCTCCTTTTTTTATTTTTGTTAGTGTTTTTTTTTTTTTTTTTTCATTATGTTTTGTATTTCCTGTGCGTATCCCAAACAAAATATTTTCTTTCTTTCTTTTCTTTCATTTTTAAATATTATTATTCTTGATAAAACCCTAAAAACTTACAAATACCTATTAAAACTAAGATTGAGTAACCAGCAAAACAAACTCATAAACTCGAGACACGCCAACATAAGGGGGTCAACTCACGAAACAAACGACCCCAAAGCGGTCATTAATAAAATTAGCTGTGTATAATAAATCCATACTAAGTCGTAAACTAAGTTATTTAGATTCGCATAACTAAACTAGAGGGGATACGGTCCAGTAAACTACTGGAGATTGTTCCGAGAGTTACAAATGTTTAGCTTTATGGTTGCACATACAAATTGTTCTCGAAACTTATTGAATTGTAGATTAAAGTCAAATCAAATCAAAAAAATTATTTGCTGGTAGTCGGGGGAATATCTGGACATTCCCCTGACTATTGAAAAGAAATTAGATCTACCCTTGAAGAGGCTTGAAGGCGTACGTGCCACCAACAAGTGAGGTTTCCAAAGTGCTAGATATAATTTGGGTTATATCTATGATATTAATCCACCACAACTATCCACCTACCACCACATTGACCTCTTTGAATTGACCTCACATTACGACCTTCAAGATAACTTTTAAAGGCCTATCCACTCGACGTTCATTGTATGTGCCGTCGACCGTGCGTTTTCTACCTTGCTAAACTTGAAAAATATGAACTAGATGTGTTTGCAGCGTCGACGGTGCGTTTAAAAAAACGCCGTATGAAAAGTGTCTATGTACTACAAAAATCTACACGCTTGACAAACGAAGTAATGATTATTAATATTTAAATCCAAGTAGATAATTATTTCTTCGCTATCACCAAAGGACTCCTAGCCTCTTGAAGGATTCCCATAACCGCCTTTGTCAGTAGATTCGGTAAAATTGCATGGTATAAAAGAAGCTACTGTAATTAGAATTGGACAGAAACTAAATTACTTTTTTTGGTAAGTTTAAAACAATGTACGGTACATCACAATCACAACAACCCTCTAGTAATTCGATTTAAAGTACCTCATTACTGTTTCAACTAACCCACAGATCACTGCACATCCCAGCGCAATAGACTTCAGCTAGTGCTTTGTTGCCAACACATCCATCGTTTTCTGTCCAATATATTTATGTGACTGTAAATTGGTGCTCCTTCCCCGAGGCTCTGCTAATGTCCTCATACATCCATCGATATCCAGCGAGACAAAATATCGCTCAATATGTTCACTTTGTATTTGTTCTTGAACAATAAATGTGGAATTTGTAGGTCGTCTTTGTTGGGACGGTAAAATATTTGGTTCAACTTCGTGTATGAAATTTATTTCATTTCTACATTCGCTTGACGCCGAAGCACGAGTATAGAGCAAGTAGGTAAGTTTTAAGTAATACCCAAAAACTAAAATGTCCATAAGTTTGATATTAACGAAGGTTTAATGTGCTCTCCGAGACACGGAGGGGTCTCGATATCTAATGGATGGTCACCCATCCACGGACCGACCCAGGCAAGCGTAGCTTAACCTTCGATCGACAATAATTAAGTACAGTCGATTATCAGTATTATCGGGTGACTAACTTGTGGACTTTTGGACTTGTGGGTAAGTCAGAACACAACATTACAATCTCGCCCCATTTTATTATGTACGAACGAAAACTTGGAATCCCTTGGTATTTTATTACGAATGTAAAATTTCGATAACAGTCTGTCGCCGCGAAACGTATCTCCGTGGTTTATAGCTCCCAGCAGACGTGGAACATCAGCTACAACACACAGAGTAAGGTTGAACGAGCTGATTGGTATACAGCCTGCTAACTTGCAACTACTTTTAAACAATGATGTGTCAGTGAGCGTGCTGAGTGGTGAATTATTTTCCATCACTCCTTTGAGTGGCATACTCAAGAGAGTGATGGAAAATAATTACCACTAGTATGAGGAAAAGAGTGTTACGCACAAAAGTAAAAATTTATATTAGGAATGTACTAAAGATGAATATTTTGTGCCTGTTTACTAAATAACTTGTTTGACTGTTCACAATATTTATTTTTCACTAACTTCTTAAACAAAAATAATAACAAAAACCTTGAAACTGAGCTCAGATTTATTTGACAAAGATATTTTTGTCACGAAAATGTCTTGATATCTTGTAAATAAAACAATCTGGGAGTTATTCGCTACATGTATGTATAATGTAAGGTTTTGTCTTTGTGTCACTAGAGTTTGTCTTTGTGTCTCAAGGAAAATGTATATATACAATACCATTTTGACTGCCTCGTTGGTCTAGTGGTCGCAAAGCGCTACTGTTGAGTATGAGGTCCTGGGTTCGATACCCGGGTCGGGCAAGGTGTTATTGGGTTTTTCCATCTGGAATTTCTCATTAGCAGCCCGGAGTCTGGATTTGTGCCCGGTTGATGGCAATAGGCTCGCCCCCTATTACATGGGACTTAAACATAACTGGCGAAATGTGGGTGTACTATAGATACACCTCTGCCTAACCCTTCGGGGAATACAGGCGTGATGTTATGTTACAATACCATTTCTTGGAATTCCCGAAAAAGCTTGGTATTATCTTAAAGGGTAAATTTCGAAGGATTATTTAGTGTAATGTAGTCCAAAGTATTCATCATAAAAATATTCCAAATGAAATAGTTCTATCTAGAAATTCCTATAGGCAATTTTATTTCTAGCTAGCAATTTTATACAGCAAATTGTAGTTAGCTATCTGCTTCTTTAGCTCTTGTTTTATTGGCTGCTCTTGCATTAGGTAGAAACCTTAACCGAAAAGAGATCAGGCGTAGGGTCAACGGCTTAACATTAGAGTGAATGAAGGGACAGTGCACCTGTGTAACATCTTCATCGCCGAAGGCTGGCCTCCTTTGTAATTGTTCGCCATAATAGTACAAAAGGCGCACTCCGCATTTTAGGTATGAAGCTACAAGTACGCGGCAGGCTCGTCTTGTCGAGCCAATTCAGTGAGCGTAACGTAGTCAGAAGATTTAAGAGTTACGCAATAGAAAGAGAGGCAAATTCTAGGTGAAAATAACTGTAGATAATTAGCGCTGTGCGACTAGCAAGAGTCGTTTTTTATTTAAATAAAGGAAGAAAGAAAAAACGTTTATTTGCGGTAAACATGACGCAAAAAAAAGAGATTAAAATACAAAAATGAGAAAATATTGTGGGAAGCATGCGTCACATTCACGCAAATCGGCTGTTGCTCAGCATTATGCTACGACCCTATGCAAGACAGAGCCCCAGCGCTGGTTTTCAGCGACAGCCGGCGCCGACGTAATGATGTCGACCGGTGCAGCAAACAAATATTTAGACGCTGTACCAGTACAGCGTACTTGAAGATGATAAAATTATTTAGCAGAGTGAATCATCTGCATTAATCTGTGCCATGGCCGAAATTCGGTCCGGAGGACTATTTAGGTAGGAACCATAGTAAAATAACCAATTGAAATAAGGTATATACGTGTTCATGTTATTATTTCATTCATAACTAATGTATGTTCCATTTTCGTAACATTACACGAACAGCTAGGAACATATGCGTTTATTAAATTGACTCACTTACTGCGACTACATTCGAATTCGGGTAGTTTATGAGTAGCTCTTCACCTGGCACCGAACCGTGCAGTTCCATACAAAGATTATAAAATAATTGAGGATATGGCATGACTATCCTATCCTATACTATTAAACTAGCAATATTTTAATCATTTGTATGTATATGTAATCACGTTCTCGAAAACGGCTCTAACTATTTCGATGAAAGTTGTAATATAGGGGTTTACGGGGCGAAAAATTTATCAAGCTAGGTTTCATGTCTGGGAAAATTCGTTTTTTCTCCGTTTTTTCACCCGAGCAGAGCTCGGTCGCCCAAAGTTTTGAATAAGATAATGAATAATGAAATGAGAATAATGTCATTAAAATAATAACATGGCAGCATGGAATTAGTAAGTACCTATTATCATGGCAGTATGGAAGAAGTAGGTACTATACATGGATTAGTATGAACTTTCCTATAATATTAAATGAGCATGCTCTATTTTCACCAGAGCAAAGCTTGGTCGCCCAGATACTGAAAATAACAAAAGGTATTTATTTTCAAGGCGAATGTGAGTAGAAACGCCTGGTGCTCTCTTATACTTAATTTCTGCGCAATTCAAGTGATACGATCAGCTGTGGATAATTCGTTAAACCTGAGCATTCAACCAATCACAGTAGTTTAATTAAATTTTGTATTGATTTTCGTTCCAGAGTCCTATATAATGTCTTATTCTCTTTGGTTAAATAATAACTCTTGCACAACTTGCACTAGTTACGAAAAGACAATACAGGGTGTCAGGGACATCGACGCGAAAACTGTTACCATGGATTCAGTACATGATTCTGAACCCCCCTGCGTTGAAATTTATCGTCGGTTATTTTTTTTTAAATCCGCCGTCCCATACATTTTGACCGCGGAGGTATTGCACTTTTCTATGAAACAGCCGATTAAAAAAAAATAACCGACGAAAAATTTCAACGCTCCCTGAGCTAAAATTTTTCGTCGGTTATTTTTTTTTCCCCCTACGTTGAAATTTTTCGTTCAGAATCATGTACTGAATCCATGGTAGCAATTTTCGCGTCGACGTCCCTACCACCCTGTATACAGCCAAAAACAACAAATAAATTGAAGTCATTTGTCACAAGCCATTATCTTTATGTCGTATCTCTTTTGTTTCTATGATCTATGTCCACAGACATGTATCATGGACAAAGGAAGCAAGTATTGTTTGTGAACCTGATGAAGTTGATGCAAATATGTAAGCATATCTTGATAGGATTGTGCATGGGAATGACGAGTATTGTTTGTAAACCTGATGAACTTGATGCAAATATGTAAGTATATCTTGATGGGATTGTGCAAGGGAGTGACGAATATTGTTTGTCAACCTGATGAAGTTGATGCAAATATGTAAGCATATTTTGATGGGATTGTGCAAGGGAGTGACGAATATTGTTTGTCAACCTGATGAAGTTGATGCAAATATGTAAGCATATTTTGATGGGATTGTGCAAGGGAATGACGAGTATTGTTTGTAAACCTGATGAAGTTGATGCAAATATGTAAGCATATCTTGTTGGGATTGTGCAAGGGAATGATGAGTATTATTTGTAAACCTGATGAAGTTGATGCAAATATGTAAGCATACCTTGGTGGGATTGTGTAAGGAATTGATGAGTATTGTTTATAAACCTGATGAAGTTGATGCAAATATGTAAGCATATCTTGATGGGATTGTGCAAGGGAATGATGAGTATTGTTTGTAAACCTGATGAAGTTGATGCAAATATGTATTTATCTTGATGGGATTGTGCAAGGGAATGACGACTGGTGATAAATTGTGGAGTTTGTTGGTGACGACGTTACTGATGCAGTTAATGTGAAAAGTCCAAATATTAATTAACACATAACATAACATCACGCCTGTATTCCCCAAGGGGTTGGGCATGTCATAGAGGGCGAGCCATCAACCGGGCACAAATTCAGACTCCGGGCTTCTACTGAAATTTCAAATGGAAAAACCCAATAACAGTATTAACGTGAATACTTCTCAAATAATTATTCGGATTTTCTTGAGAGTTTAGAGTTCAATCGACACTAGTCTTATAATAATTGTATCGGTTTTGAGAAGGTCTACATTTGTTTGTCATTTATCATGTTCAGTTTTAGATTTGATAGTTAGCCTTGGGCCAGGCTAAATTAAGTCCTTAAACAATTCTCTTTGTTTTAATACGCTAGAAACATAAACACAACATCACGCCTGTATTCCCCGAAGGGTTAGGCAGAGGTGTACCTATAGTACACCCACATTTCGCCAGTTATGTTTAAGTCCCATGTAATAGGGAGCGAGCCTATTGCCATCAACCGGGCACAAATCCAGACTCCGAGCTGCTACTGAGAAATTCCAGATGGAAAAACCCAATAACACCTTGCCCGACCCGGGTATCGAACTCAGGACCTCATACTCAGTACGCTAGAAACGTAATTCAATAATTGAAAATTTGGTAATTTTTATGAAAAGTCCTTATTTTGATCCCATTAAATAAAAATGAGAGAAAAAATGAGAACAACCGCGTATTGCTTATGCAAGCCAAATACGTATGTATTAAATTATTACCAGGTCATGGTTCGGATTCGGCAAATATGACGTACTAGCTACAGTATAGTGTTTTAAAGCAAATAAATATTATTCTATTCTATGGAATAAGATATGATATTTTTCGCAGTGTTTCGTGAAAAAATGTGAGATTCACTGTATTTATGGGTTTCACAGTTCTCAGAATTATATTTTTCGTTGTCACAAAAATTTTAAACAGCTTCGTATTTCCAAGCACATTTTTAATGGTAATTTTCCGTTGTTGTAAAATAATATCTATTAAATCAGTTCCTATAGAAGATACCACTGAGTGACACCTACTTCGAAATATTTATTCACACCTGTAACTGTATCACTAACATTATCTAAATTTATTATTTTTTTATAAAAATAAAACCATCTTTATCTGCAAGTATTCAACAGGTTTCGAAAATATCAACTAATTATAAGTACTATTTAGAAACAAAATCTCAGAAAGCTAACCTACGATACTCTAAACAAAATTATTATCACATCTCACACGTCCAGAATTCCCATACAATCGGAAACCAATCTCCTGCGCGCCCATACATCACAAATCTGCTCGGCCAGCACCCCACATTTCTCCGATGTCGTGTTCATCACATAAATAACTTGCTTAACAGTACTGAAACAAAGGAACATTGTTTATACCCGAAGAGCTCCGACAGCGTCCGAAAACTTCCGAGAGCTTCCGATAGATGCCGAAGAGCCCCGATGTGCCAATAAAAGACCCTATTCTAGCCACAAAGCCCAACTCCCAATAGAAGTAAAATACCTATCGTTGGTACTCTAAATGAGTATTTATTCGTATTGCTATTTAGTCGTTAGACCGTAATGGCTTGTTGTGCCATTATCGAAAATCTGGGAGATGAGATTAGATTTTTGAAGTATCCTATTAGGAAGGTATATAGACGATGTTGAGGCTGAATATAAGCTTGTTTTATGTTCTAGCTAGTGGTAATTAGATTTTGTGTTAACGCCTTTTCATAATGTTCTGTTTTAAGTAAAGATCATTTGGGTAAACTTGTCTAGATCGATATAAACATTTTAAATCGTAATCGATATTTTCATTCCTGGTTTAATATGTAAATTTTCGCTCCACAAAAAAAAAATTGGAGGTTTATAAAACTTTTACTATATAAATGTAAAAATAGTGTTCTTTTATAATCTTTGCACTACATCTTCAGCAAAACGTCATTGATCAGCAACAGCGTCAATATGAATAAACCCTCTTATTTTATTTATCAAGAGAATTCTGACCAAAACTTTATCAAACATTTATAACCAAAACTTGTAATTAAAGCGACTCAATAACTGTTCTGAGGTTTCAACCGATCCCAAGAGAATCAATTCGATGAAAATGATCGAACATTACAGTACAGGTCCTCAATTATGTAAAGGCTTGTTCAGGCTACATTTAAATCCTTAATTAAATATATTGTGTGGCACAGAATAAAGTTCCTATAGGAGCTTCGGTACTACTAATTGATTTATTAAAACCGTCTGCTATTTTATTATACTCTATTCTATTTTGATTCATGTATAGAAAATTGATCATTTTAGCTTTATTGAGATACTAACTATGCCCCCAGCTCTGTTTAGCTGAAAAGTTATCGTCATAAAAGTATGGTACTCATTGATGTATGTCCTTTTAAAAGAAATTCATGACATTGGTAAGGTATTTTAAGAACTCACTTCAGTTTCCTATTGCAGACGCATATCCATATATAGCTAACATTTTTGCACATAAAACAATCAATCATTGACCATTGGATCGTCCACCGCTGAAGAACGACCTTTCGAAATGTTTCCACAATATCTCTGGCCCTTTGTTTGTGAAGCTTTTAAGCTCAATTCTTCCTATTAATCTGCCTAGCCTCTTCCCAACTATGTCGGGGTCAGCTTTCAGTCTACAGGGAGCGATTGACGATCCGACTTTCACAACCCAGTTGGCCTCATGGGCTGATGGCCTCATTTCTCTGCGTAACCCACAAAATACTCAATTTTGGACATTAAACCTAGTGTTGAAATATCAACTTCTAAGTAAATAATACGCAATGGAGTATAAGCACAAGTTATAAGCTAGTTCACTTCGTGGTATGAAAGTTTGAACGCAACCCTTCTATTGGGAGAATTCTCAAACATTGGCATTCCCAGACTTCGTTGAACCGAGACCGCCCCTGAAACTGGCATATCTATTAAGTAGATCTAGGAATTGGATGTTTTAGGAACTTGTTTTTACGTTAGGTACTTTACTTATGAAATTTCTTTTTGTTGTATTAAAAACTTAAAATGGTGAATTCAGAGATAGATCATTATTTGATTTGAGATGATTGACTTACGTAATGTAATCTGACACCTTCGAACGATGAAATTAATGAAAAACGATGAGATCTACTCTTCACAAAGAAATTCAAACTTGTTTCAACAACGTTTAACCAGAGGCCAATCGTTAATGGTATCTCATTTTCTTAACTCCGTCACGATTAGAAGAAGAATGCTCACAAAAATATTCATCAAAATCAAAAACCAGTTTTCATTAGAAACACAATAGTTATGAATTCTAAATGACCCAACAATATCAGACAATATTTTCAAAAAAAAAATATTGACGCAAATAAGAAATACAATCTTCATTTCTATTGGAAACGGCCTCCAATTTTCCATTGACCTATATAGATAGAATCCATTGAGCACACACTTTACTGGAATGAAAACTGAACGCTTAGAAACAAGGTAAACACTACAAAGGTAGGCACTAAGCGAACAAGAGATAACAATATCCTTTATATCAACGAACGTCTTATACAAAAGGTTTGCGACGAGCACAGAGACACAGATGTATAGAATAACATAGAAGGTCAGCTCCATAGAACAAGCGGCAACGCACACATAAATACGTTTATGGCATTCGTCTATGTGTTCGTGTGCCTGTTTCCGCTCGATGTATGGAATAGACCTTCTGTGCTTCTCCGTGGCAAACGCATCGAACGATTCTTTGAAACTGTCAATGTGGACCATGTCAACAGTTATATTTTCAAGAAACGTTTAAACATACCGAGTAGATTGCTTTTTCTTGAATAATTTAGATTTCCCTTCAAACTCGACGCTCTGGGAGTTTGATAGAACTTTTGGGAAACGCTTAAGTGCCTTGATAACTTTGTACGCGTAAACTGATTTAAATGTTACAAAACATAAGCAGGATCACTTGATTACGAATTTGATACAATTTACATTATTTAATTAAATTTAATGTTGCACGCTATTCTCAATTTAGTCTTATCCTTTTTTTTTTGGGTGGGAAATTATCAAATAACTTCTCCCGCTCTGGGCGGAGCGGGAGGGCGTGTCAGACTCTTACTGACTAAAACCCACCCGTGTTTCTTCGGTTGCCCTGTTGCCGGGGGCCACGATCTCCTTTTCGGTTTTCTTCGCACCCAGGGCAGGCATCGGCCCTAACGGACCCCGTCAATTCCGCTGACATCTCTTTAAGGCGCGCGTGGAACACAACGCGCCGTCGACCCGAGCCTGGTGCCCGAAACTGATTTAAATGATACAAAACATAAGCAGGATCACTTGAATACGAATTTGATACAATTTAAATTATTTAATTAAATTTAAAGTTACACGCTATTCTCAATTTAGTCTTATCCTGGCGGTATAATCAAACTATCTAGGCTGATTACCAACAGACAGTTCATTGGAACTTCTTTATTTCTTGAGTTTAACCTCGTAACATTACATACATTTCGAATTTAAAAACCATCGTTGGCGAATATTTCTCAGTTTTTTTTTTATGTTGTCCGTCTCACTACAGTTTTTTTTTAATGTTTATAAAGACAATTAATCAAAAGCATTTAATTTTAACAACTAAAAGTTGCCTCAAGAACGAAGCAAAACTTAGCCCCAAATTGACCTAGAAACTTCTAACAACATCTTGGGAAACAAAACTTTCAAGTGATACTTGTAAATAGTTGAAGACAACGTTTCACCCTTCACCAACCATGACGGATCTTGATTTGAAAGCTAGTATTGCGGTCAAACTTCAGCCTAGTTAATTAGACAAATGGAAAACATCAAGACAATCTGTTAAGTGTCTGTGGCTACAAACTTCACACTCTCCATTTATGATTGGGTTCATTGCGCATTTTCCGTGCTTGAATCTAGGGGTCGGTTATTTTGCTAGTTGACCTATCTCGTATAGATGAGAGAGTTTAATTGTGTGTCTAAGAATAAATTATTTATTCCTGGATAACATTTAAACTTAGAAAATAATCATTGAAATAATGATTAATGACGACATGTAGGTGTACTATAGGTACACTTCTGCCTACCCCTTCGGGAAATACAGGCGATAATATCACATTTATAATAATACGCGTAACCATGATAGTTCTTTAAAAAAGTTTAAAACAACAGTCATTTCAGAGGTTTCTGTTTCTATCGGGTAAATTCTCAATATTTGTATTTCAACAATAGATGTATCATATGTTTCAGGAATCTTGTCAAATCATGTTTCTACATAATAATGCCTTTGTAGAAGACAATCTTTATCATTACCCTCAGGCCAAGCATTTTCATGTTCTCTAGGCAAGCATCAGACTTTTTCATATTCACCTTTTAATCCCGCGTGAAAAACTCCTTTCTTCGCACCACCTTTTTGCTCATCCCCTTCAAACACAAACAAGTAAACATCCAACAGACTAACAGACTATATAAGCAAGTCAAAGTTGCACGTAATTCCAGTACGTCAGTTAGTTGCTGGCACGTCAGACCTGCGTCAAGCCGTAATTACGATTTACCACCTCGATTGGACAACACAGAAACAAATCAACGTCAGCCCGCTATGAACGCTGATAGGAATGTGGTTGATGAGTGCGAGCTTAATTTGCTCTTTACTGATTGTTTTTTCCTTAGGAATACGTGTTGAGAGTTTGATACGTTTTCGTTATTTTCTTGAATGTAGATTGTACGTGTTTGTGATATGTGATGTTCTTGTACTATTTAGCTGGTACACAGGCAAAGTTATATAGAAATTAAAAAAATGTTGGACAGTTCAGCTCTTTCAACATTGTATTTAGATTTAAGTACTTGTTAAGACACCGAAAATTCGTTGGTTGATTTCAGCTCAGACAGTTTCTGTAATCGTCTACCAAGCACTTTGCTTGCTGATTATGGCAATTTCGACGTTACATTGGAGCGGCCAATGCAGATCAATATTTAGCAGTGAATGCACACAGACTTTAACCTAAATGTCTCTATCGTAAACGAAATATGAAATTACAAAATGCATAGTGACAAACCAGACTTGACTGAACTGCGTAGATATAATAAAAAAATTGCCACCGGCTAATTAACTTCCGTCCTTTTGAAATTAAAGCAAGAAATCTTGTCACATTTTTAAACAATTATCATTTAACCCGAGCGTAAAAGGCTGAAACTAACGTTGAAATATTTTTAATGCCAGCCCGAGACTTATTAAATCTTCTCGCTAAGCACGAAATTTTCACACGGCAAAACTGGTACAAAAAATGTAATTATATGCATAATTTTGCCCTGAAAATTGCATTCTCTTGTTTTCAGAAAAGAGTACAATTACCGAGTTAAAGACGCCCTAAAAGATATTTATTGTACGATTCCGTGTTGGTGGGGTAACGAAGTAAATAGGGGGTGAATTTTTAATGGGTATTTTGTTACATAGTTAATTTAAATATTTGGCTTAATTAAAAGTGTACTCGTCTTTATTAAGGCGAAAGCGTCAGGTTAGCGTCAGGTTAAAAAAAAAAATTGAATTTCGTCAAATTTTCCTAATTTTTTTGCAATTTGCAGATAAGTGATTAGTATTCGGTCGCGTATCATATTTAGATCATAGGTTGATCTAAATATGAATCGCGGCAAAATAAATATTTATTTTTAGAATTATCATAAAAATCATAAAGACACATTAAGTTTATTGATAGACTCTTTCATGAAATCATGACATTTTAGGTAAATTCTAACTGAGAGAGTTGTATTAACGATTCTAATCATTATAATTCTGTTCTGTTTCCATTTTTGCTGTCGCGAATCATATTATGATCAAAACACAACCAAATATTTACCTGCAAATTGCAAAAAACGAAGAAAAAAAATGAATTTCGCGGGCTGCTGTAGCGCTTCCCCCTTAACTGTCTTTATTAACCGCCAACGATTACGAACGACGTAATTACTCTCATATGACGCTTCCTGCACGGATATAATGTTTACGTATTTAAATGAAATAATTTCGAGTTGTGTGAAAATAACATGTTCTCATTAACAGCTGTATTAAATTTTGTGTAATTTACAATTTCGTTAATTTTCTGGTGGTTTATTTAAATAGGTACTTATGTTGAATATCAAATTCTATGGAAGTGGATTGGAGATAAGGTAACCTACTTACAAAAGCAATAATAATATTTATATATGTTCAGATAGTATAATTAGTAGCTACTCCCCCAATATTGTGGCAATAGCAAGCCTGAGGCCCTTCCGTCCTTCTTTCCTAGTCTTAGGTCTAACTGAGGGACGGTTTACTTTTCGGCACGGCTTAAAAACCGCGTCGTAGCAAAAACGTGTCTGTCAACAAGCTTCCATAGTGATCCGTACAGGATCCCTTCTTTTCGCAAATTGTTTTTTTTTCCTAAAATTCTTTGGCATAACTATTTTGGTTTACTTTTTTTTACTTTGCCATAGTTATTTTTGGCATATAGTTTATGTTGACATAATTATCTTGTAGGCTAATTTGTTTTGGTATAATTTTAATTCGCATAATGTTACTGGACGTAATGACTATTAGGATAATAGTGTTAGGGCATAATTTTTTTTAGGCGTATTTCATACATTAAAATTATTTATTATTGCATCATTTTTAGGGTTCCGTACCCAAAGGGTAAAACGGGACCCTATTACTAAGACTCCGCTGTCCGACCGTCTGTCTGTCTGTCCATTTGTCACCAGGCTGTATCTCATGAACCGTGATAGTTAGACAGTTGCAATTGCGCGCGCGCGAAAGTGCGCGGACAAACAAACGGACAGACAGGCAGACACCGGATTCTACTGTTTTATTATATGTATAGAAGAGGCAAAAAGACAAACGTCATTTGCGACGTACGCACTATGCACCGTCACTTTTGTACGGTCAGTAAAAAAATTTGCTGCTCATTTTGTTCACAAACCTATATTTATGAAACCTAGTAGGTTATGTAGGTTTTATTTGTATATCTATTCTGCACGCTTAGCATGACTACAATAGAAACGGGTTTAGTCGACGGAAAAATAAACAAAATGACAGATAAACAATCACAATCTGTCATTTTGTCTATTCTTCCGTCGACAAAACCCGTAGAAAAAGAAAAAAGAAAGAAAGAAAAATTGTTTATTGAGCACAAACAAAAGGCATATTGCAAAAAAAAAATTGTCGCACTCCGGGAGTGCCGACAGAAGTGAAAACTAAAAAACGTGTTCCTATGTAGGTATCACAACATCAACTGCATCGGCACCGCGGTTATCAACGTTGTACGAGTAAAAATACTTACATAGAACATTAATCCGTAAAATAATATAAATAAAGAGCACAATCGCGGCTATATAATTTTATTATATAAAAATCAGTCGGTAACAGTGTTGCGAAATCAATGGTTTGATCCCATCTCAAAAATGTCCAACACGCCTAAAGAAGATATCTCTTAAAAAAAATACATATAATACACACTTTTATAGTAGCCAAAAGCCTCATATTCAACCCGTTTCTATGGCTGTCGCACAACGTGTACTGGAACTTTGAACATTGTTTACAATTATTATAATCAACAATTATCTACGTCTGACGATTACTGTACATACCTACTGTAAAATATTATAGGTGTTCACATTTACAAGTCATCATCATCACCATTCTCTTCATCAGCAACATGTCTTTTTCTTCCATACTTCTCCCTTAGTCGTCATCTGTGTGGTTCTTTCCTCAAAAGACGATTTCAGATACTAATCACCTATCATAAGTTCGAAAAATATTTGACCGAATTTCATTTCACCTAAAACTTTTCAACTATTATCGTTTCGGTTTTTTTTTACTTCATCGAAGTCACTTCTACCGCTGTATCAGTTGATTTATTATCAATTCGATTTTTTTCGTTACTCCAACGTTTTATTTGGTCGAAAAACTTTTTACCGAAGTTACACTTAGCCGAAATAACATTTGTTCGAAGTATTGTTTCCGAACATTCAATAAACCACAGTTTCAATTATGTATTATTATGAACAAAAACAAAATCGGAAAACGGATCGGTTCTCACATAGTCCTCATATGGCCTGACCAAGATTATGTCTGGACTTTAAAAGAGACTGCGATCTCTGTGTTTGTTTCGGCCTTTCTTCTCAGAGTAGCCAGATAGGAAACGCCGAACTCATCTAGCTTAATTTTAATCTTTTTTTATATATGACGTGTAAAAGTGATTCCGATATCGTATTTACAGAATAAATTTCATTTCATTTCATCTCGGTAGTCACCCCCTTTCTAGCCACATCGTCTACATTTACGAGTAACTGTCATAAAATAACATTACACAAGTAATTAAATGATTTCCCACAATAAAGTACGTGTGTTTTCGAAAAACTTTAGCGCGGTTGTTCGGGTAAAAACTCGTTTCCAACATAATTTATTTTCACAGTTGTTTTGCCTTGGGGAATGAACAGGGAATGACTGTTTGGTAGCAACTCTAGCTATTTCTACAGGAACATTGTTATTACAGAGACAGTTTTGCTTTCTCGTATGGCATGGTTTGTCATAAAATTATCCTATACTATCAAACGAGCAATATTTGTATATATATATTTATATATTTGTAATCAATAATTTTTTTAAACACGTTCTCAAAAACGGCTCTAACGATTTCAATAAAAGTTGCAATATACGCGTTTACGGGGGCGAAAAATCGATCTAACTAGATCTCATATCTGGGGAAATTCGTTTTTTCCGTATTTTCACCCGAGCAATGTTCGGTCGCCCAAAGTTTAGAACAAGATGGCTACCTAGAATAATTACATGGCAACATGGAATTAGTATGTATTATACATGGAATTATTATGAACTATCCTACCTACCAGTTTGATTAAATGAGCATTCTCTATTTTCACCAGAGCAGAGCTCAGTCGCTCAGTTACTAAGTTTGATGTAAGATTTGTTCCGTTCAAAAATGCTTCATTACGTAGGCCTTTATCCTTTAACGTTTTCCAGTAAACCTTGGACCATAAAACCAACATATAAACAAATTGCCTTTAAATAGAAACTATAGGTAATGACTTCATACATACATTCAAAGCACAGAATGGGCCAAACGTCTCGTGCTCACAGGCACCGCTACGGGTATACTGAAGAAAATGATGCGAGGACTCTGACCATGATCAAATAAATAAATAGGTCAATCTGCCCTTTTCCAGCTTTGTTGGGGTCGGTTTCCAGTCTAACCAATGCAGCTGAATACAAGTATTTTACATGGAGCGACTGCCTATCTGACCTCCACAACCCAGTAAAGACTGGTTGTCAAACTTTTGGGTTTCTGACTAACAATAACGACTGTCAAAGATCTACGAATGACAGTTGGAACCGTGCTTTCTGAGACACGGGCGGGTCTCAATATGCAATGGATAGTCACCCATCCACTAACTGACCACAGCAGGTGTTAGCTTAACCTTCGATCGACCCGTGCGGCTGTTATTATTTAGCCATAAGCCCCTACAAATAAATAAACAGGTGATACTAAATAAATAAATTCCGCTAATGTAATAACAATCGCAATAAACTCCTGGACCACTTATAAAAGCGTTTAATGTTCGAAACCGTACCTTTGTCATGAAATGTCAAAAAACATAAATTCTCCCGTTTCCTTAAACGATGTTTACGAAGTATTAAATAACGGTTTATTTTCGAAATTATTTATATCATTGGCAAAAACAATGGAAGTAATTGATTGTTTCCAAAACGTTTTTAGGGAACAATTACTTTACTCTTGGCTAAGGATCATTGCTATTTTGAAAACTGATGACATGATGAAAATGTACTTTTCCCATGGCAGAACCCCGTGAAAGGAAGTTCATATTTTATAAGGTTAATAGAATAATCATGCCAACATTACAATGAAATGAAAGCATACAGCTAGGAATCTATGATACAGACACCAAAAATATTTTTACTTTGGCATGTACGCGCCTCGGCTTTATGCGTATGGCTCTCGTGGGTTGCAGCTGAAAATCGGCATCAGGTGGTACACCCTTTTTTTTTTTTTTTTTTTGTGGGTGGGAAATCATCAAATAACTTCTCCCGCTCTGGGCGGAGCGGGAGGGCGTGTCAGACTCTTACTGACTAAAACCCACCCGTGTTCCTTCGGTTGCCCTGTTGCCGGGGGCCACGATCTCCCTTTCGGTTTTCTTCGCAACCCCGGCAGGCATCGGCCCTAGTGGACCCCTTCAAATCTGCTGACAACTCTTTGAGGCGCGCGTGGAACACAACGCGCCGTCGACCCGGGCCTGGTCCTTATCGGACGGTGAGCCACCCATTGCTCACCGCCCGCAAGCCCGCGCCTACGGTGGCCGGAAAGGTGGCGTTCCGCCTCCTCCTTCGCGAGCATTACCGCTTCGCAGAAGGAGGTGACGGCCTCCCATTTCCTCTCGCTCCGTACCATGGCCTGAACCAGGGCCGGACGCGAGAGATCACCGCCGCCGATCGCCTCCACGAGGACACGGCGATGCTCCGCCCAAGCTGGGCAGACCTCCACCGTATGCTCCACCGTGTCCTCCGGGCGATCCACACAATGGTGACACCCGGGCGTTTCCTCCCGCCTTATCCTGTGCAGGAACCTCCCGAAACAGCCGTGTCCGGTGAGGACCTGCGTCAGGCGGAAGGTGAGGACGCCTTGGCGCCTCTCTAGCCACTCCTCAAAGAGGGGTCTTATCGCCGCAATTGTGGCGTGCCCAGCGCTGGGTTGCGACAATCGCACTCTCCATGACGCCATGAGATCCCGCCGGAGCTCGGTCCGCTGTGCCGCGATTTCTCGTGGCAGCGGAGCTAAGCCCCGGCGTTTCACCTCCTCGCGCCACTCCCAAATGTGCGCGAGGGCCTTTGCCTCCAGATCCCATGGCGGTAATCCGGCAAGGAGGCTCGCCGCCTCACAGGAGACCGTGCGGTATCCTCGGGCCAGCCGGATGGCCATGACCCTCTGGGACGCGTTCAACCGGCGGGCTAGCCGCAGCCTTAGTGAACGCGCCCACACCGGTGCCCCGTAAAGGGCCATGGACCGCATGACCCCCGCGTAGAGCCTCCGGCAGGAGGCGTTTGGATCCCCTAGATTGGGCAGGAGCCGCTTCAATGCAGCCCCGGCCCGCTCCAGTCTGGGAGCCAAACGTCGGAAATGTTCGACGAAGTTCCACCGGCTGTCGAGGACAAGTCCCAGATACTTCATCGTCGACTCGACGCCGATGTGAACCCCTCCCGCCATCACCTGGGAACCCGACGGTGGCGCATTCCGAGGTCCATGAAAGCCCATGGCCTCGGACTTGTGCAGGACCACCTCGAGTCCCAGCTGCCGGATCCTGTCGACGATTGTCGCAACCCCGCGTGTCGCTAGTTCGGCCGCCGCCTGGTACGACCCCCCCTGTGCCAGGACCAACGTGTCGTCAGCGTAGCAAACGACGCTGACGCCGCTAGGGAGGTCGGCGCGCAGCACCCAGTCGTATCCGATGTCCCACAGATGCGGCCCCAGGACCGATCCCTGTGGGACACCGCACGACATCTCTCGCCGGTTCCACTCTCCAGGTGGTACACCCTGTGTTGTCATCTGACATTATGCTGAGCTGTGGCCCTTTTGGCACTTTTGGCATTACAATAGTTGTTTACAGTATTTTTATAGCTATAAGGTGCATTTATATGCAGTAATGCCAATAAACACATTTTTTTTTTTTTTTCTTTTTACCTATTAGGTAAGGCACAATTTGATTCATAATCAACCTATTAATGGCCCCACTGCCGGGACACGACCTCCTCCCTCTCAATGAGAGGGAGTACCGTAATCCACCAGGTGATGGATTACAGTACCGCCCACTGTGTTGGTGGATGGCACATAAACGTTATGTAAAGGTGTAGGTACCTACCTATAGTTGACCCACATTTCGCCAGCTCTGTTTTAGTCCCATGTCACAGGGGATGAGCTTATTGCCATCAACCGGGCACAAATCCAGACTCCGGGCTGCTACTGAGAAATTCCAGATGGAAAACACAATAACACTTTGCCCGAGAATCTAACCCAAGACCTCACGCTCAGTAGCGCTTGCGACCACTAGACCAACGAAGTAGTCTCTCTGTTTGAAATAGAAATTCGCAAAACACTAGTTAAAGACAGTTTTCTACTAATTACTAAGCATACTCTCGTGTTAGCCGACCACAGAATTTATTCAAATCTATACACAGTTAGTGTCTGTCCTTTAAAATATTGGAGTACTAAATATACAATATTTGCATCCCTAGAAGCCGCTAAATAGTTTTTAATGAATTTTAGATTACCATAGTGCATTATGTACTCGACAACAAAGATACTAGGCACAAATAATCACGTAATAACATATTGCAATAACTTAGATTAATCATTCACGCATGAATAATTTATTAATCTCGATAATTTTCAAAAATTTTGGCAACCCAAAATCGATTGTGTTCTACGTAGGTGCCTTATCCATTAGATATAAGAGCGTTTATTCTGATAGTGAGCAACGTCGCAAATAGATGTCAAATAGTCGCTGTTTTGTTTAATTTGGCAATATTACTGTATGGAAATATGAAATATGGCTACTAGTGAACTAAAATATTGATTATGAAATGTAATAATTAATATCGTAACACCGAATACTTAGTTTTAGATAATTATAAAAAAAGAATTTGGTAACTTGTCAACTGTCTTGTTTACACCTATAACGGTTACGACATCAAATTCTGTGCAATAATTGCAATTCATTATTAATATTCTAGGCCACTAGTTAGCGATATTTCATATTTCCATACAATATTATTGCCAAAAAATATTTGACAGATGTTTGCAACTTTGCCAACTTTTGGAATAAACGCTCTTATAGAAAGTTTAACATTATCAGTTTGAAGTACAAATCATTAATAAAGGAGTAGGTATTTCGCAAAATGATCAGTCGATGTATTTTATAAAAATCTAGCCGTGACAACTTAGATGAAAGCTGTCAATAGTCTCTATTCTATTATATTATTTAATATGGCAAGCAAAGCCGACCATTCTGCCAATGTCTAATGTAAGTTGGAAAGCAAATGTGTATATATAGATATTTTTTAAAGTGAAAACTTCTTTAGGCGCGTTGGGCATTTTTGAGATTTATGTTATGTTACGGATCAATGTTCTATGCAAGTATTTTTACTTTAAAGGTTCCTGAAGTACTCTTTTTTGTAAAGGCGATTGTGCTCTTTATTTAGATAAGGATATGAACCAATGTTCTATACAAGTATTTTTCTTCCACCAAGGTGATCTTGTTCAAGTTTTCACTTCTGTCGGCAGTCCCGGAGTGCCACCACTTTTTTTTTAAATTGAATGATAAAAAACTTCGATGATAAAGTTGAACTTAAGTAGATCTTGTAGGGTCAATAGTGTCTAGCCCTAGCACCAGGTGAATGACAGCTCACTGCAAGTTCACTTCACCTTAGTTTTCACAATGAGATTTTTACAGAATAGACCGGTTGATCACCAATAGCCTATAAGTAGTATTCTTAGGCAATTTTCTGATTTAAATGTCTTTGACATTAAGCAATTTAGCAATTAGTTGTAGTACATACAGGGTCGCAGGGACATCAACGCGAAAATGGTTACCATGGATTCAGTACATGATTCTGAACCCCCGTTGAAATTTTTCGGCGGTTATTAAAAAAAAAAACCAGCTGTTCCAGACATACGCGAAGATATTGCACTTTTCTATGAAATAGCAGTTTTTTTTTTTTCAATAGCCGACGAAAAATTTAAAGGCAGGGTCGTGTTCAAAATCATGTACTGAATCCATGGTTAAAGTTTTCGCGTCGGTGCCCATGCCTGTATAGTTTCTCTATGCATTTTTTCACAAGAAAAAATCGAAATAAAAGTAAGGTTACTGATTGAAGTACTTATATTTGCCCCACCAAACCCACTGACCAAACAAAAACCCGTGGGACAAAGTGGAATGCCTAAAATTTTGCTGTGGAATCTGCCCCATTAGCTCTATGTGGTGGGGCAGATTCCACTAGTCTAAAGTCTTAATAGATTTTGCCCTTAGAGTATATATCACTGTAGAAGCCATAAGCGCAATATTCCGAACAAAAAAGTCTGCCACTTATACCGGGGGACGCACGGTAGCTTCTACGAAAAAGAACAATAGCTATTGTTTTTTTCGAGCCTGGAAAGAGAAGTCCGTACCATCGGTTTTCTTTTTTATCGATATCGATAATCATTCGGAATTTTGCTTGAACCCAGAAATAAAACAGCTGATGTAAGAAAAGTTAACTTTAATAAAAACAACTATTGATTAAAAGTAAAAAAATAAATCTTATAGTACCAACAATTAATACATTTGAAAAATCAGTAGGTTCATAACACCTACTGAATTTAAAATGAATCAATTTGGAGTATATATGGCGAATACATTTTTGAGGTTCCTTTTTTTTTGTAATTTGCGCAATTCTTGTATCTGTATATTTGGCTTTGTGAATAACAATAATGATTTTCAATTTATAAAACCATTAGAATGGAAATATAAAACAGAACATTAAAAAGAAAAAGAATGCGTTCGGTGGACCCCCGTCAGCAATAAAGCTCCTTCTCACGTATGGTTTTAAACAAAAACAAAATTTTCACAACCGCCATCTTGGATTTACATTGTAACCTCACTATCGGGTTCAGCACGCTTGAAAACTATGAACCCGCCATCTTGGATTTTGATTCTCTCTCTCTCTCTCTCGATCGAATTAGAAGAAGACATTTGAAAGTATAAACGCTTTTTCACGTGACTTTTCTGCCAGTTTACTCCTACTGCAAGCCATGTTAAAGAACTTCGTTCAAAAACAATTTTCTTGAACAACAAAAAATTGTTTTTTGTTGTTCCAGAAATTATCGACATGTCAATTTTGGTATCATACATAACTCCAACCCTAAGGTGGTCTCGTTATCATTTTTGCTAGAAGACATAATCGCATGGCAAGTGCATGTCAAATTAGCTGATTTGATGTACATTCTCGTGATGCAAAAAAATATTTTGAACCTTATGAACATAAAAACGAGGTGGTAGCGAGACACGGTGACATCACAAAAGCAATTTGGGAAAAATACTCGATTCATGCCTTGTTTTATGTTGAATCATGGTTGAATCGAATAAAATGTCAAAATGTATTATGAGGTTAAGATTTTGAATTTCACTGAAAACAATAATATACAAGGTGCAGTTTTGAACCTGCAAAACATTTCAGGAGGTTATTATGAGACTCGTAAATAATCATATAACAATACGATACCAAGTCAATAGTCAATAATACTTTTTCTTTTCGATTTTTCAATATTATTGTTTTTCAGAATAACTCTATTAATAACCCTATTCAAAAAAACAGAATCACCCATTGCGATGTATCGCGCGTCATGTCACTGTGTGCGTGAATGCGATGACCAGTGACGTCAGCCTGTACGAGTCTCCGCCCACATTTCTAAGAAACGAACGCGGCACGTACGAAGGTCGTTGCTATGGTTACGGGGAGCCCCCGCGATGCTCGTCATACCGCATTTCGATTAAGACTCGAAAATCTGTTACTGCGCATCGAAGGTTCAACCAACGTGCCGCGATCTGTACAAGTTGTTGTAGCTACAACAACTTATAGCAAATAATTTTACCTTAGATGTAGTTCGAATTTGAAAATTGTGATTTTACCTACATTATTGTTTTAAATTTCGCTAAATAATAACTCATTTTTAAGCATCATTACAATGCCGTGGCCAATCTGCCGAGCCTGTTCCCAACTATGTTAGGGTCGGCTTTCAGTTTAACTGTATGCAGCTCACTACAATGGAGTGCCAGTGAATCACGTAGGGCGACTGCCTATCAGACCTCAACAAACCAGTTACTTGATAACACGATACCCATTTGTTAGACTAATTGTCTGACTTTCTGGCTTTTGACTACCCGTACCAACGACCATACGGCAGGGCTGTAAGGTCGTTGACCCGTACCGACCCGTGTGGTACCTAACGACCGTCCGAGAGCTACAAATCAATTCGAACCAAAGGCTTTAATTAAGTGCTTACCGAAACACGGGATTTCAATGATGTCCTAGATAAATTTAAAAAGTACTTACATCATTATGAATTAAAAAAATAACACAATGGTACTTGCTCAGTTGCGAACCCGCAACCTCATGCATGAGAGGAGAAAGCCTTAACCACTTGGCTATTACGATAAATAATAATAGTAGGAATTAGATACAACTGCGCCAAAAAAAGATCACGTTGGCGTCGTTAGTTACCTATCAGCTGATGAATAAAATGATAGGCGGAGATAAATAAACCTTACAAAGCACGTAAGCAGTTCCTGTTGCACAATTGTGAAACTACGATCGCGAGCGTGTGCGCGGGATTTAGGTAGGCACCTAATAATAATAATAATAAGGCATGTAGGTACTCGGCGCAGTCGGCGCGCTCTGTAGGTAAATTCAGCCCCAAGGACGGTTTTTATTTGTAGATTTAAGATTTTCCTTCCTACTTTTTAACGGGCTGAGGACCGACAGAAATACATCAAGATAATTTGTGCTAGTTAAGTAGGTAGGTACCCATGTGTTAGGGATTTTAGGTGATTCATTTTGTCTGATAGGTATTTTTGGCGTAGTTAAAAATTTTAAATCAACTTATTTACACTAATCAAGTTGATTTAGCTAACATCGTATTTACAAATTATTGTCTATGTACAAATAAATAAATAAATTACCTACTTATGTTACCTGGAGATATTGTTCAAAGTTTCCACCGTCACACTCCAGACACAGTCTAGCACAACGTTGCTGATTTTCCTTCAGCTTACGTAACACAAACACATTCGTTTTTATTGTGTCGAAAGCACTGATCGTCGAACTGCCGATGATCGCGCAGTCTCTGCGTAGCAGCCAGCATTACCCTGTGTGAGGAACGTTGCCGATTGGGGAATAACTCCGCGAACATTTCGATGGCTCGAGATACATTGTCTCCACTGATGGCATACAAGCGGACCATCTCCACCTCTACATTGGAGTATTGGTCCGTCATTTTTACAACTAGGTAGTAGGTTATCCCGACCGTTAATCGAAGGCGCACTTGAGGGGCGGAATTTGCAAGCGTATGCACATACCGGCGTCATCAAATACACTAATAAATTGGCCCGATTTATGCATATGCGATGGCCGCGGGGGCGTGGCGGGGGAGAGGGAGCGGGCGGTGGTTGGTTCTTTGGATTTATGAAAGAAATGTCGGTTGCGTTTGTTTGTGTGTGTGAAAGCGCAGTATAAGGACACGTACAGATTGGTCGCGTTTTAAAAATGGGAGTTCACACTTACCGATTTCCGTAAATAAGAATAAAATGAAAAAGAAATACCTGCCCATTTTATTGTTGATTCGGGTCGAGAATCACTAACATAATTACCTCCTAAAATGTTTTGCAGATCCAAAACTGCACCTTGTATATACGATGTGATATACAATTAAATGTAGCACACAACTCAAAGGTCTGGTGGCCGAAAATAGAAATTGATCGTACCCGGCTAGTAACCATAAGTCTGTGTTTAAGTGCATAAGTTCATCTATAATAGCTGCATTTTTTTTTCGAATCTTTGTAAATATATGTAACTAAAGTAAACCTTTTAAATCACAAATATATAATAATTAAGTTCAAAATCACAAATTGAGTATGATTTGACCCCAGAAAACGCAATAATGTCTTTGATCCCTGGCCTTGACCATACACACATAAAAAGTGGCCAAAAGCCTCGTATTCAACCAATAAAAGTTTGAAAATGTTTTTTATTGGTTGATGTCAAGGCCAGGGACCAAAGAATCAGAAAAATAATCATACTTAATTTGTATCTGAACTTAAAAACAAAAGTATGAAATACAAAAACACCACTTATGTATGTACTAGATCTAACGTTACTAGTCCTGGTTAAATTTTACATAGATATACATTTCTTTCTTTTCCAAACAAATATAAAATACGAGCATACCCACCTATACAAATTCTAAGGTGCCAACCCTAGTGGGGCAGAATCCATCAAGACTTTAGACTAGTGGAATCTACCCCACAAAATAGAACTAGCGGGGCAGATTCCACTGAAAAATTTTTGGTATTCCATTTTGCCCCACCAAGCCGCCCGCAAGTAGGGCAAAGTGGAATACCAAAAATTTTGTACTCACTGATTCATGATATAGGTATGATAAATAAGCAAATACTATTCTGCCTTATATTAACTCGTATCAATAGACCATAAATTATCATAACCATTGAACTACGTAACATCAATACTCTTCATCCTTCACGAGCTGGTAATGACGAGTTTATACTGAGAATATTACCGAAGGATTAAGTCGACATCGGTATATGAAAGGCCGCATCGATCAGCGGAGTGACGCTTTCCATTTATCACCATCGAAGGGGTTGATTGAATATGGACCGATCCGCCATGATGCCACAGTATACGTATAGTAGGTTCAGAAGGCCGGTTCCATACACCGAGCAACAACGCACGCTCACACGCTTATGTATATGATTTATAAAAGACCAACAGAGCGCTACGTAAAAAATAGTGATTGTTACTTAATCTATTATGTCAACCCTAATGCCTATAGTTTATTTCATGGGCGTCACTTGGCCAAAACTTCTTTATCAAATGGGCATTTCCCTTTGTTTATGCTGCACAAACAAGACGCACCTTCAACAATAAACATAAAAATCTTAGTAGCTAAAACCCTTATATGCAAGCGTATGTCGTGACTGGCATTCATTTGAGATAGTTCGAGATATCACCGTACCACAGATAATAATTATAATACTAGTAGCCCTACGTCGCGTTTATGTGTGTGTGCGCCTGTTCACGCTCGTTGTCGACCTTCTGTACTTATCTATTTTGTAACGATGGTCTGTCGCTTCAGAAGTAAGCGGCGGTGTCGTAAACATTTTCGTGGAATTACTTTATTTATTTGCGTTGAAATGTTTTTTTTTTCGGGGTAGCCAATCTTCGGGAGTGTTTTAAAGTTGAGCGAATTTATTACAATACCTAGTAGCTGACAAATCAGTGATGACATCTTATCCAAGAGCACAAGAAATGCTTTAAAAAAAATTATTGCGTAGTTTAGTTGGGTATAATTTTTATTTATTTTATTTTTATTTATTTGGGAAAATAAACGGTTACACATTACAATATTACAAAATAATTAGAGCTAAGTAAAGAGTGAGCAAATGTATAACCCACGATATTTTCCACATAATATTAAAACAGGATATTAAACATTTTTATGATGTGCGATTACAATTACATTATAATTGTATGCATAATGTGGTTAATGATAAATCTAAACAGGCATGCAAAAATAATAAAAGAATAAATACAGTCTATAGTTTAAACATTATGGAGTTAAATCTGTGATTGTTTTGCGAACAAGGCATCGAAATTTTCCAACAGAAACAGCAAAGATGTCAATATTATGGAAGGTCTTATTATACTGATTGGTAAGGCGTCGTGGGGGCGCTCGTAAGCCTGCGTTCGTATGACTAGAAGATACAGCAAATACATGTCGTGCACGCACCCCTCGGCTTATGGTTGTTCTAGGTACTACGTAACAAATCCTATCTACTAATATCCATACAATCATATGTGTTGTTACAGAGGTCAAAAAAAAACATTGTTTCCAAAGCAATACGTCTGGCTTTAAGTTTTTGTAGATTAAACTTATTTAAAAGAATAATAGATAATAATTATTATGTAATGTCACACACTTTTGTGATTTCTAACGTGACGATATTATCGTGGATATCCACGTCAATAAATTGTAAGGAAATACATGCACGTTATAACGTTACCGCCGACAGAAATTCAAAAGCGTCTTCGTATATTTCCATATATTTTACTTCCCTGTGCTAACGTGATGAGGACGGGGACGTCCACAATAATATCGTTAGGTTAAAAATGATAAAAACGCTCAGTATGAAACAATATGCTTGATAAATAACAATCACATGGAATTTTTAGTAAATAAAATTATTAAAATTAAAATTGCACAACCATTGCATAATATAATATAAATGTGTATTTATGTATATCTTAATCCTAACTAATATAATTAATAAGGTAATTCACTAAGTCGAAGGTAAGTTTGTTTGTTCGTTACGCTTTCACGCTAAAACGGCTGAAAAGATTTAGATGATATTTGGCACATGAGTAGACCATGACCTGGATTAGGACATAGAATACGCTTTATCCCGATATTCCCACGAGATCGAGATAATAAAGTACACACAAATCATTACAAGCTCTTTAAAAATATGTGCAAAGATAATCTAAAAGATACCGAATCCTATTTCGCAGAGACATTAAACAATCCTGATATAATTGCGCCATGAGATAACGTAATAACGGCAGTCTTATCAAAAGATTTCGCGAAACCCTCGATGGAAGGTAAATTGATTTGACGACGTCGATTCAATCACTAAATTTTTTACCATGAGATTGCTTTTTATATTTTTATACAGTGTTATTATAATAAAGGTGTATAATGAACAGAGTACGCTTCAAGCAAGCTATAAAGAAAACTCATTATAGACACTCACTTATTTACGAAGTGAAAAGATTGGAGCAATTTGTGAAACAGTGCCATTTATAAAAGAAGCGCTCCAGTAAGTTGGTTTTATTTTTAAAAAGGTACTTTTATATTATGTGTATTTATAAAAATCTTAAGTTGGCAGACTTACTTTTAATATATGCAAATTAAAAATGTCTGCTATAATATTGAAATTTAGAAAAAAATTGGATCAGAACATAATATATTTAAAAAATGTAATTGAAGTGGATATATTTAGTAACCTGTTCCGCTTAGCTATTTCTAAAGAGTCTTAAAAAGACCCTGAAAGAAATCGCCACGTGTTTCACCTCTCAACGAGGCATCCTCAGGATGACGATTGACTTGTCGCGAACTCGAACACGGCGTATTGCCACACCAAGCAAACTTCAACTCTTTAAAAATAGCTAAGCGGAACAGGTTACTAAATACATCCACTTCAATGCATTTTATAATGGATTTCCGCAAGGTCACGCCTGAATCAATTAACTATATAATTCTTTAATGTGTTATTTACATGATTTTTAAAACTAAGACAATAATAATAATATGTACAAGTATATAAAAAGGGGGGGGGGGGGGGAATAATCATAGGGCATCAAAAAATTCGTCCGCATCGCTATCAATAGGAAAAGTGCCCAAAAGGCTGGCAGCATTGCCACGTTGCATGGCAATGCTGATTCTTTGGCCAAAGAATAGGCCAGCCCTCTGGTCACGTGAAGAGTCGACCAGTCGCTTGGCAATGTCTTGAAAAACGATGTGGGCACTCGGACCCCATGGCCCTAGTGTTTCAACCCCAAACGGCTCAAACATATAAGTCCCAATAAGATTGGAATATTTGCGCCGTTTGAGGTTTTCCGCACCTGCAGCAGCAGCCCCAGCACAGCCCGCCGTGCTAGGAAGATGGGATGGCGCAAGGGTGTCGACACACGTTGCATCCCACACCAAAGGCCTACCTACCTTCCAAGGCATCATGGTCATTCCGTCTGGTCTCTTACCATCGTCGCGTGCCAAGCCATTGGGCTCTAAAACAGCTGGCACTCCGGCGGTGACAAGAGCACGACGGATGATGTCATTGATGCTGGCGTGCCGTGCTATCCGACCTGCGCTCTTATTGCAGGATAGGCCATGGTGTCCGAGACAGTCGACACCTTCACCGCATTGGCAGAGATGCGGAGCCACACAAGGAGCGCCCAGACGCAGACAGGTAGCGAGCCGGAAGGTGGTATCACCCAGCATAGTGCCTATGTTGGGTGACGGTAGCGCCTGAAGCCAGAGTCCCGACTCCCACTCACCCACAGCCAGCAGGCGGGCACGCTCAGCAGTATTGGTGGACGTATTAATAAGATTGTTCCGTACCAACCTGCAGAGCGGCTCATCCCACTGCCTCTGGGAAGATGGGTTCACTGGCCGATCTGTATTCGGGCAAGTCGATTTCCAGGCGTTCTCCGCATCGGTCAATCACGGCACTTCAGAGTTAACCAGGCAGGGGGCTAAAATTTTCCCGGTCAACTTTTCAGTGCTGTGGACAGAGGACAGGAACGCGGGTAAGCTAATACTGGTAATATTAACTATATAATATATTTATATGCTAACACAATATTTTTTTTAGATAGGTACTTAAACAGAATATGTTTGCATCAACACCTCTACCACGTGTTAACTACCAAGTTACGATAAATCAGTTATGTAAGTGGTAGGTACTTAGATGTCCTTGTGAAGATTTCTACGAGCATTTTGCCAAGTCATCCCCCTGAATTTTGAGTAGCTAAATTGATAATTCGTTATGCCAATTTGCTATCCACATCTACGAATTAGACGAATGCCAATCATTAATCGAGTGTCCACAATACCATAAATTTAAAATAAGTAAACACGAAATTACACTTAAAGCCACAATTATTACTTTAATAATAAAACAGGCTCTAAGATTCAACAGTAAATAATAATAATGAAAAATGTAGTCGTTTTAGAAACATGACCAAGCACTTAAGTGAGTTAAAAATTAATGAACTTGTAGAACTAAAAGGTTATTTAGAATTAAAGCGTTTTATATTTCAATGAGCTAATTATTACTGGCACTTTAGAAACAAACTACACCTCTAATAAGCCCAGGATAGTAAGACATTTTCTGCGTAAATATTATAGTGAAGAATTTCACCGGGATTATCTTTATTTAGTCATTAGAAATCTGTGTGAAAAGTCCAATGAGAGATGCGCTAAAAAAAATGTCGTCTAAGGTCCCGAAGATCTGTTAGTTGCAAAAATCTCGCAAAGTATAGGTTAACGCCAATTTATACTACCTCGTGTTTATTCTTCTTTCTACACAAAAAAGGTCTACGCAAGATTCACATTGGACTAGTATTTCTCGAGATAGGTTAGCTTTGTCTTGGGTTAGCAGTGCATTCTGTTCCCTCACCACCTATAAGTAGGGTAAAGGCATGTTTTTATTTACTTGCTATTGTAGATATCTCCCATAAATTGTGAATTAGACAGCATTTTATTTATACAAATAGGTCTTTTTCGTCTTCTGCTTCTCTTTGTACTTATTCTTTTTCATCATTTTCAAAACGGTTTCATCTATATAATAATAATGTGAGTAGAAAACCCTGTTAGATGAATGAGAACCAGCAAAATACCGAAATATACCTATTTCGGTATCGTTTTTTCTGGTCCTCATTTTATGTGACTGAGAAATATTGGTCGCAGAGTATTTAAAACCTGCCTGAATTTTTTTTTTGGGTGGGAAATTATCAAATAACTTCGGAGGAGTGGGAGGGCGTGTCAGACTGTTACTGACTAACACCCACCCGTATTCCTTCGGTTGCCCTGTTGCCGGGGGACGCAATCTCCCTTTCGGTTTTCTTCGCGTCCCCGGCAGGCATCGGCCCTAGCGGACTCTGTCAATTCTGCTGACATCTTTTCGAGGCGCGCGCGGAACACAACGCGCCGTCGACCCGGGCCTGGTCCTTATCGGACTGCGAGCTACTCATTGCTGCCTGCCTGACTTGGCATAGAAATATGAGTGTGTATATGTATACGACGGTTTTTTTTTTGCATAAACACATCTTTTTATTGGCATAACACAACATTTAGACCGCTTTACTTGACATTTTCTGAGCTGTATTTTTCGAGAACCATTGGTCTCACGAGAATCTTGTTAGGAGTTTTTTTGATAAACAATTAAGTAAGAAAGAAGCTTAGTAACACAAATTGACGTAAAACCAGTATTTTACCTGAACATAATCACAAAAAACTGTATTCACGACGAAACTGTCGATCTTTTTTTTTTGCACAAGATCTCTATTTCCCTATTTCTCACAATATTTTCAACGCCTAATTAAAGATAATTCAGGTGATAAACATTAATTAGGGTTTAATAATTGAGTTATTTACATTTGCAATCGTAGCTTCGCAATGAAAGACTTTTGGACTAACGTTTGTAAATATAACTTGCTACTTTACAGTTTTTAACCGACTTCAAAACCAAAGACACCGACTTCCGAAAATAAACATATTTTTCACTTTGTAGTGTTTTTTTGGAAGTCGGTTGTTTTTGTCTTCTTATAGACAAAAAAATATCTGTCTTGTGCAAAAAAATACCGGCCATGTGCGTGTCGGACCACGGACCAGAATGAAGGGTTCCGTAGTTGGGATGAATTTATCCCAAGAACAAACTTAACTTTGTAGTTGAAAAACATGTTCTCCTATATATTCCAACTACAAATGTAAGTTTGTACGCAAAATATTGCGAGATTTACCATGTTATTTTAAGACCATAGACTTATTATAGGTTTTCCTAAAATTTATTAGTAATGAACCATTCTTTGTACTTTTTCCAAAAATTTTGGTTCAGTAGTTTCGGAGATAAGGGGAATGGTAATTTTTTATCTACTTTCTTTAATATCTTTAAAAGTATTTTTTTTAATGTTACAAAAAAAAATTAGATCTCCAAAACCAGCCCTTTCATTTGATATGTCACGCGGTATCGCACAGTTCGCAATTTTTTGAGTTTCTTGCCGGCTCTTCTCCATAGGAAGCGACCAATTGGAACCGTGCACCTAGCTTCTGACGTTTCATAAGTGCCCTGGAAGGTTTATGTGAAATAAAATATTTAGATATTTTTTTGAATTTTTGAAATATGCCCCCGAAAAGTGATCCCAATATCCGACATTTATTTATTTATGTTACACATCAGTGTGTGGGTCACAGAAATTCATATGTGTACCAAATTTCAACATAATCGGTCTAGTAGATTAGGAGTAAATTGGCTGTGACAGACAGATGGACAGCCAGCCAGACAGACAGACATACGAGTGACCTTATAAGGGTTCCGTTTTCCTTTGACGTAAGGAACCATAGAAAGACAACAAACAGATATTTCAGTACATTTTCTAAAGTTTACCCGACTGTTTTGTTGCGAGTGAGCGGCAGATCATCGTTCTTCTTTTTATAGAGCAACACACAGGCAAGATAGACTAAACTCATGCCCGCTTTTACGAACAAGAGACGGCAACATAATAAAAACGCGCTATTAAAGTTTCAACTTGCGGTTCTGAGACAAGCGTTGAAAATCCAACACCGCACTTTTATTATTTAAGCTATTCATTTAGGTATCGCCAATCTGCAGACAACTTTAATACAGAATTTATACGTCCATTTCCGATGAATCATCAATAATAAACTCAACACAAACTTCTAAAAAAAAGTGAAACAAAAATTCACCATCGAATTAAACAGTTTTTTATCACATTCACGCCTAGCCGTTTTCTAAAGTGCCTGCAAACATCAATCTTCGTGTCATTTTCTGGCAGTGGACTTAGGAAAAATGGCTTCATCGACTTTACATCCTCAGAGAAATTCCGAAGTCATTAATCTTCGGAATACCAGGCGGATAATTTATACTTACTGAAGACTGTTCATTTTTCAATATCCCATATGAAAAGCCGTCGACTTCGGAATTACGTTAATATAGTTCAATAACCAATGAAGAGATGGAATTATTATGTGGATGATTTATTGGGTTCCGCCATTGTTGTGAAAAATAGATGCTGTGAATGTATTCTCGGTATTGCAAAATCGGATTTATTATATTGCATCCTATTTGGAATTATTTCCCGGAAAAGTGTTCTGCGGTAAATAGCAATAGATATTATATCTGTGCTTTTAAAGTGGGGCTTTTATACCAGTAAAACGTACCTTTTATATTTTTTTTATGTAAGTAGGTCATGAAAGGCAATCATTTTAATCCCACTATAATATAAATATCATATATATCTAATATTATAAATGATAAAGTTTGTATGTTTGAATGTTTTTTACTCAATAACGCAAAAACGGCTGAATCAATATGGATGAAATTTGGCACACTGATAGTTTATAACCTGGATTAATACATAAGATATTTTTTATCCCCGTTGTACGTTCCTGCGGGTTGATTTCCGACAGCCACGCGGATGAAGCATTGTTTTTATGGGTGCATGCTAACATAAAAGGGATAGGGGGAGTATTTAAAGTTAAATTATAATTACTTTTAAAATTTTCTTTCGAAAATACGTTAAAACGACTTCAAACTTTGACTTTCAATATCTCCGTAACCAAAAAGTGCCCAGGTATCAGATATAGGACCACGCACGCGAGTTCGAGACAAGACAATCGAGACCTCATAGTAAGCCGTTTCATTCAATAAGTCACACGGTACAGTTAGCATTTTTTAAGTGAAAACTTTTTTAGGTGCGTTGGGCATTTTTGTGATAGAACTAAACCATTGATTTCGCGGCACCGTGATGACACCAGCTTTTGACCATTAAAAAGACATCAACGCAATGATTACCGCGGTGCGTGGAGTAAAAGATATCAACGCATTGATTTTTTTTTTTTTTTTTTAAGTTTTCACTTCTGTCGGCACTCCCGGAATGCCACTGTTTTTTTATCTAATTTGTCACCCAAAAGTAACCCCATATTCAAAATTCATTTAGTTACGTTACACGTCCGTATTTTATACCAAATTTCAGCTTAATCGGTCTATTAGAATCGGAGCAAATTGACTGTGATAGACACACACTCTGCGCCTGGCATCGGACGCGGACGGACGTGCTGCGCTGCTGATTGTGGTTCCCGATAGTGACTCAAGCGATCCTGCTCCTGAGTCATCGTTTCGTCGCGTACTGCGACGCTCTTCATAGTCGATTATTATTAATCGACTATCGTCGACCAATTAATCGGAGTCTTTTTCAAGATACGATTAATTATCTGTTTCTTTAACGGAATAATGTCAACTGACTCTTCAAGTCATTTTGCCCCTTCAGGGAAAAACCACAGTTTCGTGGTCCTCGGTGGAAACCATACGGTGCCAACGAAACCGAGGGGGTGTTGACCCAATCACACCCCCCGAGCCCCTTCAGGGTTAGGCAGTCAATTGGCCGGGTCCCAGTGTTCGGCCTTGGGGGGTCTCCTAGTCGGCATTGGTGACAGTTTTCCTTCCACACACCTAGTGTCGGTTGGGTGTGTCTACACCCGGCGCACTAGACTGGTCAGGACCCCGTTGCACAATAAGATAGGCAACGGGCAAAAAGCAAGCTAAGGGCTCACCAATAGGCACACAACCTCCCTGTCTATACCCGACAGGGAGGGTTTACACATCCCCGGTAGACCGCCCGGGGAATTAGGTTGTTAGGATATTTAGGGAAAATTAGGTCCCAAATTTTTAATTTAAATTGTCAATATGGAGGCCGTACAGAGTGACATTCAGTCACTCCGTAACGACCTCATATCCCTCAGGAGTGAAAACTCAAAGCTCCTCGACCTCCTTAATAGGGTTCTTAAAAAGGAGCCCTCTCTCATCAACGAGTTCGGTACCGAACTCGAAGGTCTGGCTGCTTCACAGCAGACCAATATTAGGTCCTCTTTCATCGCTGACTTCAGCGATGTAATCGATGCCCAATTTAGTCCATGTCCATCTGACAATATGGACGTTGTAGAAGACGCGACCGCCATAGCCCGCGCCCCGACTCCCCATCCTTTTTATACCCCCGACTCAGAGGCTCAAGCCTCTGCTCATTCCTCCTCCTCTTCCCACTCGGATGACGACGGCTTCACGCCAGTCACCGGGAAAGGGAACAAGAGGAAGAAGAAGAAGCAGAGCTCGTCCCAAGCGAGTAAAGTAGTCGTCATTGACGACTCTATCATAGTTGCCCCTCAGGCAATCCCCAATACTACTCCCGCCGCTACTTGCGCCCCCGTAGCTTCCCCCTCCACCGCCCCTCGCCCGATTGCGTCATCTTCGCAGAATGACGCACCGCGTTCCGCGCCAACCTCCGGCCCTAAAAAGGTCGCGCCGCCACCCCCTGTCTTCATCCAAGACAAGGATAAGTGGACGGCTGTATCAAAGTGGTGTGTAGACCTCAAGATAGGCTACACTAGCGCCCGCTCTACCCAACAGGGTATTAAAGTTCTAGTCCCTACGTCGAAAGACTACAGGGACTTAACCAGGGTCCTGAGAGAGAGAGGTGTGTCATTCCACACCTACTCCCTCCCAGAAGAAAACAGATCTGGGTAGTGATCAAAAAGATCCCCAAAGAGATCCCCTCCTCCGACATCCTTGCCGACCTTCAGTCGCAGAACATCCCCGTGGATGAAGTGCACCGTATGCACCGCTCGCGTGGCAGGGAAGCATACGACATGGTCATTGTCGTGTGCTCCCCTACCGAGGGGCATCACCCCATATTTAACGTCAAGACCATCTGTCATTTAGTGGGCTTCACTATCGAGAAGCCCTGGAAAAACAGCGCCATAGGGCAATGCCACCGTTGCCAACTGTATGGCCATAGCCAAAAGCATTGCCATGCGAAACCCAGGTGCGTCAAGTGCCTGGGAGACCATGGCACTGCAGACTGCACCCGTCCCAAACATCGCAGCTTATGCGTCACCCCGCCAAGCTGCGTGCTGTGCGGCCTCGAAGGCCACACGGCTAATTACCGCGGCTGTCCCAAAGCCCCTAAGGCTAACACAGCAAAGCTGTCTAAGCGTTTAGACGCTAGGCAGCAACGCCAACAGGTTTACCAACCTTTCCCCTCGTCCCAGATACCTCAGAGGCTTAGCCCACAGAGACCTAGCCCTTGGTCTTAGTTAAATTACAACCACCAGCAGACCTTCCCGGCTCTGGTTACCCCGCGCCCCCCTCCCCCTCATACCCCGCTATACTCCTTAATGGACCCGCGAGTCCGCCCTCCTCCCCCCGGCTTCCCCGCTCCCCACGCACCTTCACAGCGTAGCGCACCCCCCGCACCCCCCGCGCCCCCCGTAAAACCCAATATTAACTTGGCTCCCCGCGTCACGTTCCCACTCCCGTGGCTAATAAAAAAGATATATACTCGGACCCCGCTAAAAATGCATTCAGCATTATTAGCTCAACTTTCATGACCTTTTGTACCCCCAGGGCTCAACAAATGGCCTTAGAAATTGTTGAAGCCAAGAAATCAGGTTGCTACGAGCAAATTCAAAACGTGTTCCTGGCCTACGAGGATATTACCTCCGCCCTCACTTCCTTCACTAGACCCTCATAATGTATAACGCCTCTTATGAAAGGTTTAAACCCCGATCCCTAAAGATAGGTACCTTCAATGCCAATGGCTTATTCAATCAGAAAGATGAAATCGCGGAATTCCTCCGCGATCATCAGTTAGATCTTCTCCTCATACAGGAAACCTTCCTTAAACCCCACAAACGAAACCCCTCAATAGCTAACTATCGTTTAATTCGAAATAATAAGACGCGCTGTCACGCGGGTGGCACTCTCATCTATTATAAAAAGGATCTGTATTGCATCCCTATGGACCCTCCACCTCTCTCCCGATTAGAAGTATCAGTCTGTCGTCTAGGCATGACTGGTCACTCACCGATCACTCTAGTGTCGGTCTATATCGCTCCCATCCCAGCTCAGGCCTCAGAAAACTACCAACTTATTTCTGATGACCTACAGCTACTCTTCGGCATGAGCGACTCTGTCATTATGGCAGGGGACTTCAACGCCAAACATCCTTCTTGGAACAGTAATATCACTAACCCCAGGGGCCGACACTTGTTCGACCTCTCTTCCATTCTTAACTTCGACATCATCGCTCCGATGAATCCCACTTACTATCCCCATATGTTAAATTACACCCCTGACGTCCTTGACATAACGCTCCTTAAGAACGTAAACTTACGACTTGACTCGATAGAAACGGTGCACGAGCTTACCTCTGACCACCGCCCGGTAATCATCCATCTTGCATCCCGCATAGGTCCCTCTGACCCTAACCACCCTCTTCCCACTAGAAAGGTGACGGACTGGAAGAAAGTAAGCGAAAAGCTGAAATCCAACACGTCCCCCTTACTAGACTCTATTCCGGACCAGTTTGACTCTATCGCTAACACGACAGCTGCGATCGACTCACTCACGGAGCACGTGCAAACCGTCCTGAGCGATTGCTCAAGGGAGGTTCCGGCAACAGATCCCTGTTACCTGAAACTCCCGGACGATGCGCGCGCCCTGCTGACTGAGAAGAACGCAGCTGTCCGTGCCTACAGCAATTTTCCCTGCGCCACTAACAAAGCCCACATGCGCTACTTACAGAGAACTGTGAGGACACGTATGGCTGAGCTGCGTGAAACGGGCTGGGACAAGATGCTGAGCGACCTTGAGCCTACCCACCTAGCCTTCTGGGAACTCCAGAGGAAACTTAGATCCCCCCATTCAGGCCATATGCCCCCTTTAGTCCGCCCGGATAAAACATTAGCCTTCGACGACATCGACAAAGCCGAGTGCCTAGCCGACAGTCTTGAAGCTCAATGCTCTCCCAGTACACTACCAGTAGACAAAGCTCACCTCGAGGAGGTCGACGCCCTAGTCGAACGTAGAGCCTCTATCCCTCCCATTGAAGACCCTGATTTTCCCCTGCCCCCCATCGAACCAGATGAGGTACATGAGATTATCAAAGGTCTGAAAAATCGTAAAGCCCCCGGCTCAGACGGACTCACCAATAGGGTGGTCCAACTATTCCCAGCCCATCTAATCATGCTTTTGACCACCATCTTCAATGGTGCGTTAAGCAATAACATTTTTCCCCAGACGTGGAAAGAGGCCACTGTCATAGGTATCCCTAAACCCGGAAAACCCAAAAATGAGTCATCCAGTTATAGGCCCATCAGTCTGCTCAAGGTTCTAGGCAAGATCTATGAGAGGCTTATTTATAAGCATCTTATTTATAGTATTATTAAGCGGCTTATTTATAGTATTCTTCGACATAGCAAAGGCGTTTGACAAAGTCTGGCACAACGGCTTAATTTACAAGCTCTACAAACTCGGTGTGCCGGATCGTCTCGTGCTCATCTTACGAGACTATTTGTCGAATCGCACCTTTCGCTTCCGCATCGAAGGAGCCCTTTCCTCCCCCCGCCCCATAAGGGCAGGAGTCCCTCAGGGCTCAATATTAGCCCCCCTCTTTTTCACGCTATTCACCAGCGACATCCCCAAACACAGATCGACGCAGTTGGCTCTGTTCGCAGACGATACAGCGATCATCTGTAAGGGAAATTCAGCTACGATGCTACTAAACCTCCAAAGGGCTGTCAACAACCTTGGCGCCTGGTTTAGAAAATGGCGAATAGAAGTAAATCCCGACACTACCGAGAACTAGACCCCCCCCTTTCCCCCGACCTACCACCATGTTCGGCAAACCAATCCCTTGGGCTAGGCGCGCCAAATACCTAGGTGTTATCCTAGATCATCATCTCTCCTTTTCTGAGCATATAAAGACGGTTCGTTCGCGAGCCGCTTTCGCTCTAGGTAGACTCCATTTCGTACTAAATGCACGCAGCAAATTATCACTCAAGTGCAAACTGCGCATCTATACATCGTGTATCCGACCCATTATGACCTATGCGGGTGCAGTATTCGCCCACGCCAAGTCCCATTCCATCCATAGGTTGCAAGCCTTGCAGAACCGTTTCCTCCGTAAAGCCACGGGAGCTCCCTTCTATGTCAGAAACGAGATACTCCATCTCGACTGTAAAATCCCTACGATTCACCAGTTCCTAAAACGCATGTCCAAGCGTTACTTTGACTCCGCTCCTAGACATCGCAACCCCTTGGTTGTCGAAGCAGCCAATTATGTCCCTTCTAGAATTAGTCAGATCCGCCGTCCGCGGCATGTACTTTCCGACCCTGATGATCCCATCACACTCCTCCAAGAGCAGAATAGGGCCACCAGTACAATAAACAAATACAGACGCCTCCCGTCATTCCGACCTCACCGCCGAGGTCCTTTGCGATCGCGACCGTGTCCCTGATTAAATAATACTCCTCCCCGACCCTTGCTCGAAAACGAGGTGCCAGCAAGTTGTTGCCGCTGAGCACGTAGCTTTAAACTACCCCGCTTAATAATCATGATATAAACCAATTTTGATCCAGCCTGTCCCTTCTTGCTGTCCTCCCCTCAGCGACGCCCTAAGCCGAGGTTCGTACCCCACAGGGGGTGCCCTTAGCGAGCGTTCGCCTAGTTTTAATTTAGTTTAGTATTTTGCCCCTGGCTGGAGGCTTTGAGTGTAGCAGCTTAAGGCACCCACAGGAAAGTCCGGTTAAGCAGCCAAGACCTTATTGGTCAAAACTGTGAGACGCCCGTTCAAAAAAAAAAAAAAAAAACTGTGATAGATGGACAGACACACACACGAGTGATCCTATATAGGAGTTCTGTTTTTTCATTCGGACGTACCCACGGAACCCCTAAAATTATCTGAATACCTTAGGCTTCGTTAGGGGCATTTTTACACCGGTTATACTCTTTCCTCAAATCTTTACAATATCAACAATGTTGTGAGTACTAAATAGTGTTCGTGACAATTTTAACAAAACGTAGGCACGGTTGCAACCAAGTTTTTTTACAATTCATTTAAAAACCGCGTTATACCAAAATTATTCATACCATCGAGCTATTTTTAAACGGCCCACAAAACTATTAAAACACCAGATATGCCCAAATATTATTCTGAATATGCAAAGCTAAATGAATTTATTCCTCGTTGAATGTAAAATCGCGTACATTCCAACGAAATTTCCCAACGATTGGCGAAATTAGCGTGGCTTAACGCGCCAATAGAGTAAATCCGATTTGTGGGTGATGAACTGCATCAGAGATGTTTGCTGAAGCTCGCGTAAACTGCTTTTTCGCGACGATGCGAAAACGATGTGCATCCTTGGTCCGTAGGGTGCGGGGCAGTGCCAACAGCATCCTGTCTATGATAGCAAGTAGGTTGGATTGTGTTTTTGTAAACCTCTGCTGCAAGGTTTCGGCTGAGCCTGTAACCTTGCAGTAGTCATCATCTGCGTTGTTTATGTTTTTATGTCTGGTTTTTGTCTCTGTGATTGTTTTACTAACATAGTTTATTGTTACTAACACTATGAGTCTTGTTACTTGTAATAAATGATTATTATTATTATTATATATTCGATAAAGATATGGAACGTACCAATGCATTATGGGATATGTTCATTCATAACGCCATTCGTGGCGGTGTTAATGCTGGCGTATTCAGAGGAATTACTCATTAGTGAATATACAATAATTTATAGTTAATATATATATTACTAACTAGAATTAGCGTTGCCATTTAACGTGGCAATACTGCCAGTCTTCTAGGCACGTTTCCCGGATGACAGCGATATGGACGAGTACTGCCTCGCCTAAGTGTCCTTTTGTTTGTGTTTTTATATTTATAGTAATTTAATTTAGTACCTAGTACCCTACTAGTGTTTTAGTTGTGTAATAATTTTATTTAAAGAATTCAAACTACATACTACAGTGATACGTATTTTTTATTTTTTTTAACGTTCAGTTTATTGTTTAACCTAAAGAATTTTTGTCAGATGGATAAGTTTAGCCTTATTTTTTTGTTGTTGTTTATTGTTCAAAAATAAATGCAGTTCACATGCATTTGAATACAATTTAAATATACCATACAAACCATTGCGGGTTTAACAGTGGTTTAATAACTGTATGGTATACATATATATCTATTACATTGATAGTTTGAAATGGGTGTACCTTTATATTTAAATAAATGTTAAAGTTTTCGTAATTGCACCACTGTATGTCTCTGCATCACCCAAAGATTGACTGGTAAATAAGTAATAAGATAAGTAAGTACAAAAAAAAATACTGGTATATTATAAGCCTGTGTGCAAGATAATGGCTTACTCATACAAAATAGAAATACTACAGCAAATGCAACTGTAAGCAGACCGATATTATTTCTCACTTTGGCACGACACACCAGAATTTTCTTTAATATTTTCCTGAAATAATAAAAAAATAAAAGAGCTAAGCGGAAACGAATGTTCAAACATACGTACACAACTAAGTACCTAAAACATAAAATTTCAAAGGCTAATAAAGTTTTACCCAGTGTTAAAAACTGTTTTAAGTAGTTTATTTAATTAATTTTTCCACACGCGTCATTTGGACGAAAAAAGGAGTAATTTTTAATGAAGTTAGTAATTTTTCCGGAAATATCTACAATATTTTTATGATAGAATTTGTTACTAAGTTTCAATCTAGCGTTATAACCACGCTTCCGGTTGCTTGGATTCATATTGTCTTTATAAAATACCCTGTATAATTGTTTAGTTAATATTTAAATAGTCCTAGAAAAAAAAAACTCCAATATACATTCTTATTTTTTAAGTCTTTTATTAAAAAATAAATAAAAATATTACTATAGTATATCGAACATGAAGTTATCTGCTGTATCCAATTTTTAGATTAAGAGGATGAAGAAATACCTACTTACATATTATTATAATATTCTACGAGCAGTTCCGCTCACATGGATGTCGCAAATAATCTGATGGGAACGTACAAACGTAGATTTTAGGGACTTTTTATCCCGGTAAGGTCCCTAAAATCTTATGTCCAAAACCAGATCATGGTCTATCCGTGTGCCAAAGGACAATACTCATAATGTATGGAAAAAAAACCAGGCCCTGCGGAAACCAATTGTAACTCAAATTGTAGGTAAAAATGAGTAATTAAATACTGCATAGAAGACATCATCGTAATCGATGGCTAAGTGTGTAAAATTGCTATTCGAATTTTGACCGAGGTCATAATAATATATTACTAAAAAAAGCATTAAATTGTTAAGTTGCGGCTTAAAAACGTGTAATATGACAAGTATAAAGTAGCCCTTTTACATTTACAAGATAACCATTAAAAATTATGCCAAGTAGAAAATAAATGGGTATTTAAAAAAGTAACCTTATTTTAATATTTATTTAGTTGCCTTTGCTTACAAGTTACTGATTTTCCAGGTCTAATACTAATCCAAAAATGATGCAGGATGATGGAACTGCTCCTGATGCGTAAGCCCATGCTAAATAGTATAATTCGCTCATGACGTGAGCGCACTCCTCTCTAGAGCCCTAACCACCGGCAGCTTGAACCCTGTTCCTGATTCTGATAGGCATTTCTTTTTAAAATGTTTTTTATAAAAATATTTTAAAATGTAAATAACATTATGTATTTAAAAGGAATTAAAGTACGGATATGGTTAGTATGGATTCGTGAGCTCTATCTATCCTATGGGAATCAAATTAGTGAGCGTTACGCTAGAATAATTAGTACTGAAATACTAAGCTAAAAGTAATGAGTTATTATTGTGCGTACATCACGTTAATGAGGCTATAAATTATTGGCTTACACGAAACTACTTCAAGGCTTATCACGAACAATAGGTATGTGGTCGGGTTAAAAACAAATAAAGTTGTTATGGATAAAATTTTATATATTCCGCTAATTGTGATGGTCAAATGTAAATAGTTTTATTTGTAACTAGCTCTCGGCTGAACACGAATACTAATTCCGTTACATAAAAATCACGCTGGTCATTTACCTGCACACTGAGCGATTTATCGATTCCAGCCAAAGTAGTAAGTAGCTAATAAAGTACCTATTATGATTCTACAATAAAACAATTACACTTATATTTTAAAACAATAGCCTAGTACTTTAAGGCCGCGACTGTACCCGTGCGCAGACACATCCCCTGCACTGTCACCCAGCATTATTTTTACGTGACGATAAATATAGTAGTGATTAGTTTGAAAATATAAATAAATTTGCTTCCAACTAGCACTCGGCAATAGTATAGCTTCAGTAAAAAAAAATCGTAATCGGATGAGCAGTTTCGGAGATTAACTCCTACATCTAAATCTACAAACTTTACCTCTTTATAATATTAGTGTAGATTGAATAATATAAAACCATAAAAATTAAATAACTAGTATCCAGCAACACTTTCATCGGTTCAAACTGTAAACTGGCACTAAATTTAATAAAACATTCCGACAAGAAAACACATAATATTATTATGAAAGATTATTATTGTTTTCTAAAATGTAAGAGAAACATCTAAATATTTCAAATGTTAAGATGTTTTGGTAGGTAGTAAGTACTTACTCCATTCGTGTTGAAAGAGAAATAGAGTTCTCCTCGAGAAAAAAAGAACACGTATTATTAGGTGATTTTCCGCTCAACGTCTTTTTTTCCAGAGAACATCTACACCAGTTTAATACAGGGTGACTTATAATTTGACTTGCATTCCTTCCAGGACCTGAAGGTGGACCTGAAAATGGGTCACCCATTTGCAACAATTAAGCACTACATGAAGCTTAGGCGAAAATTCACGGGATTCGATAAAAACCCACATTCGATGTAATTTTTTATTTTTTTTTATTTTCCTGAATTCGTCACTAGAAATATCACTTTTCTCTAAATTCTCATATTGAATGACCTTCATTACTATTCCATTGGGTACCTCGTACTTTACCAAGCATATTGTATAAAAAAAAAACAAAGAAAAATCCTTATACTGAGCTCTCCTTTCATTCGCAGATGAAACAAAGTAAATAAATCCGCAATGGACAGAGCTACGTCAAAAAAATCCATCATTTGCTTGCTGAAAAAATATCTACGTATTTGTACAGACAGACGGCTGAAAAACCAGATTTATCAGACGGTTAGTAGTCACAAAAAAAGCAGCCAGTTCCGGTCAAGTTCCGTACCACCGTACAATATTTAAAACAACTTAAAAAAAAAAATGCAAAAAAAATCACGTTTCTGGGGAACCCCTTTAATTTATAACTTTATTTTATTTTATTATATCGTAATACATACTCTGTGGAAATTTGAAGTGTCTACCTATTATGGTTTAAATGATACAGCCCTTTGCCAGAGACGAACAGACGGACGGACGGACGGACGGACTAACGGAGCCTTAGTAGGTGGGTGCCAACGGGACCCTATTACTAAGGCTCCGTAGACAGAGGGTTCTAAGTACGGAACCCTAAAAACCAAATACCATTATAAAGAGACTTTACGTCGAGTCCCGTCGAAATGCATTTCAAAATGGCGACTGTAAATATTGTACTGCATTGAGACTATCGCAGTGTTTTACCGCTATTGCACTTTTTACAATCCATTGAATCTTTAGTGAACAACAAATAAAAGCTGTTCCATAGAGATGTGGGTATAAAACGCAATATTCCGTATATTTTCTGAATGTTCGGCGCATACGATGCAGTTATGTGGAATGCGTGAATCGCTGTTATGTATGACTAGCGACCCGCCCCTGCTTCGTACGGTTTTTACGACTTGACAAAACATCGAGATTTCTTTATTATATATAAGTTTAATAGTAATGTATTGTCACCTATAACTTTCGGCATAAATTCTCTAAATGATGGTGAATACCGCATCAAAATCTGATGTGTAGTTTAGAAAAATAATGCCATCAAATAGACACACGCAAAAAGCGACTTTAATTTATAATGTGTGTAGATGAATATGGATACGATATTCGGTTATGCCAATTTTAATTTTCGGTTTTTGTTCGGTAAATTGCTTGCGTAAGTATTATTTATACTCGGTAGTCACCATCCTATGTTTAATGATAATGATAACTAGCCTCTACCTGCAACTTCGATCGCGTGGCAGTCGTAAGATCATCAAATAACTCTACGCATAATAAAATAGTAATGAAGTGAAAACTGTACATAGAATATTTTTGAAAAAAAAAGTTATTGCTACGAAGTGTGGGAACGAGTCTGATGCTGATAATATACTTTTTTTAGAATTTTTGTCCGTTTGTCTGGATGTAATTTTCCGGATGGGTGCAAAAAACGGCTGAATGAATTTGGATAAAATATGGCACACAGATAGTTTATTATTAACAACCGGATTAACACATAGGGTAGGTACTTTTAATCCCAGTAGTACGTTCCCGTGGGATATTTTCCGACAATCACGCGGTCGAAGCCGTGAGCAAAATCTAGTAAGTACCTACACAATATATTAAAACTTTTCACAAAAAAAAAAAAACACTACATAGTGAAAAATTACTTTAATAATATCGGAAGTCGATGTCTTTGGTTTTGAATTTTCATTTTTTGCCACCAACTTCCGAAATTACAGTAATTTTTGACTTTTTAGTGTTTTTTATTGGAAATCTTTTTTTTTTGTGAAAACTTTTTATTTTTCACTTTTTAGTCGTGGTACCTACCCCACACAAATTCGAATACTACTACCTGCTATGTAAATAACAGTGACAGGAACTTATCATCAAATCATCCACATAGACTAAGTGGGAAAAATACGTATTATTGAAGCTAACTCAAAATCTATCCAAGCAAAATTAATAAAATTTACATGGGACCATCTCGAGAGCATACCCTTTCAAACAAAAAAAAAAATTCAAAATTGACCTACAATTGACGGAGAAACCGGTGGACATACATACATACGCTACGAACATAGAACCTCCTCCTTTTTGGAAGTCGGTTATTTTTTTTATGGTTGCCCCACACTAGGAATTTGTCGGGCCGCGAACCATCGCGTCGCGTCGCGTCGCCCGCCCGCGCTGTTACTTAGGTTTCGCTTAGCTTTCTTCTCTTTTAAAATATTTTCAAATCTGACGAAGATTAGCGCGTTCAAACAAACAAAAAACTCTTCAGCTTTATTATACACCGTGACATTTTAGTCGTCTTACAAAGGGCTACTCAATGTACTCGACATGAAATACCTTTAGGAGCAATAAAAAAATTGTTACAAAATATCTTTTTTTTTTTTTTAAATGAATGTTTAGTAATCATTGGATAAATGAAGTGGGCTGCTTTTGTAAGACGACAAAAATGTCACGGTGTATAAGTTGTAGTTATTAAATAATCATAAACATTAAAGTAGGTACTCGTTATGTTTAAATGGAAAACAAACGTCTGTATCATTCAACTCCCACACAAACACGTCTAAAGTTAGAAAGAAAGAAAGAAAAACATTTATTTGGAAACGGTTCGTGAAACGCAAAACACAAATTACAAAGTGAAAATAAAGTTTTAACAACAATAGTGTGAAGGTTCATTTCAGCATTAATGCCAGACAGATGCTGTCTGACGCTGTTTTCTAATGTAATGTGTGTGTGTGTGTGTATGTGTGTGTTTGTGTGTGTGTGTGTGTATTTCTAGTTAAAGTATAAAATATCATCTTTGTACTTATCACAATAAACTAATACCTTCATCCCTTAAAAGGCTACATTAACGTTACACAGAATATTGTTTTCAAAGATCATTATTTAGATTATACTAATTACACATTCAAAGTCGCTTTGTTAGCCTCCAGTTACTTCAAACGAGCGACCGTTTTTTAGGGTTCCGTACCCGAAGGGTGCCAAACGGAACCCTATTACTAAGCTTCCGCTGTCCGTCCGTTTGTCTGTCAGCGGGCTGTATCTCATGAACCATAATAGTTAGACAGTTGAAACTTTCACAGATTGTGTATTTCTATTGCCACTATAACAACAAATAAAACATAAATAAAGTAAAATTAAAATTGGGGGCCCCTATAATTTATAACTTTATTTTATTTACCATACAAAAAAAGTGCATTTTTGCTCGATCTTAATACGGAACCCTTCGTGTCCGACTCGCACTTGGCTGGTTTTTTAAATATTAATATCAAAGCAAAAGCAAGTCGTTCTCATTTCCTATTTTTGTTATCAATGACAGAAGTTATGCAGCATATTGTAGTTGAGTCATGTTTTTTTCGTTTTTGACTTTACGTAAGGTCGTTAGAGCCAATGTAACGAGTATTTACCTATAGTTGTGGCGTTTCAGCATAGCAATAGCGGTCATTGCCCTTTTCCTAATATCTCTCCATAGGAACCCAAACAATAAACTATCTATGGTTTTTACGTTATTGGAACATGTTGAAGATCACGACAGACATTGAATCAGGACGTTAACGGACTTAATTTCAGTTTTTAAAATAAAAAATGCTAGAACATGACGGTGGGTCAATGACCGCTATTGCCATGCTAAAACGTGACAACTATAGTTAGAAATAAGCGGCCATCTTTGTTACGGTTATACTGTTTAGTTCATTTAAAAATAATGAATTTTCTTGTTTCGATCTAACAAATTTTCAGAATAGACCATGTTTGGGAAAGTATTGGCCAGTAAACTTGGGTTTCCTAAGAAAGTAGTGCCGTCATGTAACTTTTGACATTTAGCGACTGCTATCAAACCTAAGCTTAAGCAAGGTGGTCACGATGTAGTCCTGGCTGCGCCTGACGCAAAGTTGGCGAAATTAATATTTGAGGAAATTAATATTCGGAAAAATTATATTTGGGGAAATGAATTGCTAAGCAAATTAGCGACCAACTTAGGTTGCCCATACACAAATATTCAAATCACAATGGCTATAACACGGCAAATTGACGTAGGGTGCCAAAAAAAAGTCATTTATTCAAACTAGGCTGAGTCAGCACTTTTCGAATGTCATATTATGTGAATGTCTTATTACATAAGACGGTCCCCCAAAAACGCCCGCCCTTCATTACTTCCTAGTGTTTTAGCTGGGAAGAAGAAGTGGCGCAACAAACTCCCAGCATCATAGCTGTATGTTCAGTTACAAAAACTTGATTCTAAACAATGTCTTGCTTATTAAATACTTTCCCTGACTTTACCTACATTTTAGTATAGACACTCGCAGAGGCCATATTAATGCACCCCTATATGGTTGAATGGCTGATTTACAACATTCAACAGACGATGTGTAAGGTACTATTTTAGAGGTATGAGGAACAGGGTGTAAAGTTTCCTCATCCTGTTTTGAAAAGGGAGGATCCTCCGTCCAGACGGGTGTTGATGGCAAAAAGTTATATACATACTGATCTGCTTGCGCCATGTATGATTGCCATGTCTTGCTGCGTAGTTTGCATGTGGCGTTGTAAATGACGCCACACTATTATCGTATCACGCTTGGTTGCAAACAAGATTATCTTTAGTAGGTACTGGTCATCACTTAAAATACTATACTTTTATTCCAGAAGTATTTATGTATTTAACTATTGTCAATAGGCCTGTTTCAATTTTTTTTTTAGTCCGGAAGGTAGATTAATAAAAAATACAGGACACGTATTTTTTATTTTTTGACGTAATCAAAAGATTACGGCGATACATTGAGTTACAATGTGGCATGACGTCACAGCTTGCTAGATTTTATACTGATTTGTGACGTAGCGAGCCCCCACTCCCCAACTTTAATGCGTGTTTTCTAAGTTATTTTTGATAAATATGATAAAGCAAAAAATACGTGTCTAACATTTTTTTATTATCTGAAAGACGGACTAAATAGAATTTCTTTTTTTTTACCTAGGCAACTACGGTATTGTCATGGTTGGTAAAATTCCTACCACCTACCATTACGGGTATGTGCCTTAACCAATAAAGCACACACAAATAAATATGTATACGAGCACTTACGAGCCTCCCCCAAAAAACCGACAATTATTTCCTTACGATATATCAATACAAAGTGAGCGTAATAAGTGCGTAGAAGACATATCAGTCTAGTAAACTCCAATTTCCGTCCCCTATTTTTCCGATTCCCTCTGCGTAGTCTACATACATTCAGGTGTGTACCTGGGGCTAATAATTTAGGGGAGGGCATAACTATTTGGCGGCAAACAGAGGGTGTTAGAAGTAATAGCTGCAATCTCGGGCGACGCACCGACAACTGCGCGTCTCACGAATTTCCCAGGAGAATTTTGGAGTTGGGTACTACTGGTTCTCGAATTTCGAATATTAGGCTACAATTAACTGTTAGGGCCTGTTTTTTGTTTAATGAAATTACTCTTAATTGAAAATGTTTGAAGTGGACAGGAATAAGGAATACTGGAATAAGGAAGAGTGTTTTCTCGAATAATTATAAAATTTCCAACGAATAAAATTGATGAAGATCTGGTTTTATAAATTTTATTCAACTAGGTTTTTTTTACCTGAAGTTTGATTACAAAGGATTTATTCTCAGTACAACTCACGCTTCCTCCTTTAAGCAAAAGAAAATAAATAAAATGCATAATCTACTTTACGATATTTCGTGCTTAAAGATAAATTAATATCATTTCTAAGAATATGGAAGATTAATCTTTATACCCACGCATGCCATTTAATTTGTTAGTTTCTAGGAGTAGGTAGATCACCACCCACGCCGGCCCACACGTTCTAGGTAATAGACATAGTGATAACTGAGTGAGTAATTTCTGAGAAGAAGCGGTAGTTACGATAGATATAGGGGGTTTAATTTTACCTTTAGGGAATTATAAATTCATTTCAGACGAGATATGGAGAATATCTATTCATTTTGAAAGTGCAGTCGCGGTCTTCCGTCATAATAGGGTTTTCTGATGAACCTATTAAAAATTGTATGAACGTATTTTTATGACGTAAAATGTTCTAACTTTATGCAGAAAATGAGAGGTAAAACAAAGGTTTCAAGTCAAGTCAAATCATTTATTTCAAATAGGCCCATGTATGGCACTTTGAACGTCAAAATTTACAAAATAATATAATTGATTCTATTCGCCCCTTCCAAAAGGTTGTTTTCGTATGGAGAAGAATGGGCAAGAAACTCCACCATTACTCTTTTAAAATGTTTTACAATAGTTTGTATAAGTACGTACATTAGTTACTACTAGTTTCTAGCTGCCTTTATTTTTATTTTTTTTAACAAAAAATTACTTAAATATTTCTTTTAATATATCAACGATGGTACTAAACGAGGCAACAATGTAATTAATTCCCAGTCTAGAAATTAATCAATTCAAAACCTAATTATATTCCTAAATTCAAATTTTCTTTACACAAAATAATTTTATAAATATTTGCGAGGCATTATTTCATTTCCAAGGATATAATAGAACACTAATGACGTCATAACTCGTGTTTTAAGACTATAGTCATCGTAAAAAGCAACAGCTTTTGTTGTACGACTTTCGAACGAAAAAGTCTGTTGTCCATAAAAGTGCGACATCTAATAACTTTTTATGATCTAACGAGTATAATATTTCAAAAATTTATGACGATTAATACTAAGTTTTATTGTAATTAGAATTTAGAAATTATTTCACTGTTTATTTTAATGTTCATTGGCTTGATTTTTATGCTACCTAAATGTATCGAAGAAAAAAGTTTAATGGATTTTTACTATCACATAAAAAATTTACACGTTGGCCTATTTTCGAGACTGTTTTCTAGCAACCAAGTTTTCCAGACAGACAGGTTTTAATAATACGTAACGTAAATACCCTCTTTTATCTGGTGTATAATATAATTTGTGTGCTTTTAACCGACTTCAAAAAGAAGGAGGTTCTCAATTCGACTGCATTTTTTTTATGTTTGTTACCTCAGAACTTTCGACTGGGTGAACCGATTTTGATGATTCTTTTTTTATTTGAAAGCTAGCTTGGTCTAGTTCTGATAATGGCATCCACGAGAAAACCATATAAGTCTTAAATTTGCATTAAGTATGTGCGCGACAAATGGACGAATACTCAATATCGCGCCAACCGATTTCGATGATTCTTTTTTTATAGTAACACATGCAATTTTTTTTGGAAAGCACCATTTGGTGAAGTGGAACTGATGATGAAAACCACAAATGGCCACCGGAATTACTCAATAATAAGTATTTCACGGGTTGCGATTCGATTACTATAATATGGCTGCAATGCAATTTATGCTCGTCACAATGCATATGGAGAAGTGGAGCTGATGGTTAAGTACTAGTAGAACTCCTCAACGATTAACGTCCCTGTATCGGGAAAAGCAATATTTTGTAAAAGGTGATGAGCAGTTGAGATGAGACTGTTATAACTTAGGTAAATTACAAACTACCCACTAAAAAGCGAGAAATAAAAACTTGTATACAAAAAAAAAACAACCGACTTCCAAAAAAACACTACAAAGTGAAAAATTACTTAAATTTCGGAAGTCGTGGCAAATAACTAAAACCAAAGATACCGACTTCCGAAATTTAAGTTATTTTTCACTTTGTAGTGTTTTTTTGAAAGTCGGTTGTTTTTTTTTTTGTATAATTTTTTTTTTTGTCTGTACTAAATAAATGTATATCTTTTCTTTTTTGTCTTTGAAACGATAAAAAAAATCCAAAAATATAAATGTTCTCTATGAAAATAATTGCTAACAATACAGCCAAAAACTTCTCCAGACAAACGAATTCAATTCAACCATTCCATATTCAAAACACGACATGCAAAAACCTTTCCTTCCAAAGAAATGACGTCACACAGTAAATTGTCACCAAAGAAATCCACCAGAATATCGGAGTGTCCAAATGAAAACGACGGTAATGTATAATTAGAGCTTGATAAGGGTTTGACAGTTGTATTTGGGACAGGAAGGCAGGCTCACTAGCAATTTGGAAAGGTGCACCTGACGTACTGATAACAAACATGTAGGTAGTACCCACTAAAATAATAGACTGTGTTGAATGTTATTTTGGAATATGAATTGTAAACTGGTTGGGGAGTTAATGGATATTAAATTCAGTTAGGTACTAGGTGTTGCTCAGAGGAAAAAAAATCCTTGAATATTATTATGGTGTTTTTCTGATTTCAATGAGATAGTCAAAATTTGTGCTACAATACCTTGATTTAGAGCGACGGATAATAGCTTGCAATGTTATGTTTCAGTAAGCAAGCGGCTTTACACGTAAAACAACTACCTACAAATCTAATTATTTGGATCCATGATTCATTGAAAATTTTGCGAGTATCGTGACGGATTAAATCGTTAACAAATCCTGTTACAAACACAACATGAAACTTGCAACGACTTGTGACATCCAACGTTGTAAATAGTAATGCAACATGACATCGTTAATGTCCTTAGCTAGCTATTTTCAGTACCACCCCTACTGAGGCAACTAATCTCCTAATACCGTAGTAGGGAGAGGTGCATCCCTAATCCTTATTACGTCACCCAAGCTCTACAGTACTTATCATAAAGGTGTGGTCATATTTAAGGGTATGGTGACCATCGAACTGATAAATTTTCTCCATAGAACCTACATCGTAATCCCGAAAAACTAATCAGTCGTCCCATACATTTGGATCGAGTGGGTGTTGAAGTTTTGTATGGGGTAGTTGATAATTTTTTCGCAATTACGATGTACTGTATTTTCTTAATGTCCCTCGGCAACTTCATGTTTCATCAGTTGTGGGATTTCTATCAGTTGCCCTTTGCACTTGGTGCAGACCGCACGCTCTCAATCGACTTGGAAGTATATAGAGTTGTTAATACTGTTTTAACTTAATGTAATTTATTTTAAAAAATAGGAGGAAAGCTGGTAAAGTCGCAAGCACGACAGATAGGATAATAGTTTTACAGCTCCATATATTTCACACGGAAATCAAAACAAAACAACAATAAAGTACTTACTTCTGAATTCAAATTATTATACATGATAAATCTAATAAAAGTACGCAGTAAAATAAGTCGCGCGGCGCGACACGTGACCCCGCAGATCTCGTGAGCCGCTCGTGCCGCTGCGTTGCGGCCGAGCGGGGCGCCGGCGGCCGGGCGCTCGGCTCGACGCGACGGCTCGATGGCTCACAGACAGCACAGTACGTCTCATCACGCTCATAGACGTAATAGGGAAATGCAACGGGACTTTTTAGATTGTGAGCGCGCGCGCAGACGACGCGAAGGTGAGGGTGGGAGCGAGACAAAACACTTGTTTATCCTTGTTTTGTAATAATGTTATAATGCCTTCTTCTATGTAATAATGCCTGCGGATTATTTTTTATTATTTTTTATGATTTTTAATAATATTTATTCTTATATCTCGTTGTGTATTTGTCTTACATTCTAAGCACTGTTTATTTTATTTTATCTTACTACCTGCCTATGTAATAAACAAATCACTGTACCTGACTTGATTTCCGTACGTCTTTTCTTCTTCTTTTTTTTTTCGGGTGACCACTGAAAATCAGCGCTGTGCTGTGGGCTCCCCATAGCACTGCATCATGCTGAGTGGAAGCCTTCTTGTCACAGTCATGTCGTGCAGCTGCCGACTAATTTCTGATTTATGCTCGTGATTTATTATGTACTTTTTGTTGTATTCATTTACTCTTGTCTTTGATGTATGCACGTGTCTCTGTGACAAATAAACCTATTTTTCTTTCTTTCTTTCTTTCTAATAATTGATGGACATAGAAATTAGGATTCGTTTGTATTCTGAAATGCGATGATACCCGAGAGACGTTAAGAAAATTTAAATACTATATATCCCATTGAGAAACTTGTTCGGTTCGATGGTCTGTACCACATTTTAGAATATGACTACACCTTTCTGCTGCATGCTGTATATTACATCTACCTTACTATTTAGCACCCTACTATCCGTAGATTTACCTTATATGTTGGGCATTATTAAAGTCAATAAATAAATCCTCAGGATTTTATATTCTACCTCACCTTTGTCCAACGAAACTAAATGAAAGGGACGTGAGAACATTTTTTTTCCTTGAAAGTAAAACAGTGTGAAACCTTTATTTTCCTCGATTAACTAAACGTGCAAAAAGAAAATGTTGGAACAAAGCTTCTGCGAAACATATAACGGAGTTCATGTGAATTTGCAATTGTGTTCATAGAAATGATTCATTGTTAAATCGTACTGTAGGTAGCGAAGTTAATTCCTACTAGTCTATTATCATATTAGCCCCTAGGTTATCCATTGGCCTTCTCATAAACGTTATTAAATGTTCATGAGTTACATTAATACAGACATAGTAAAATACGTTCGTCACTTTAAGTTCTGTTTTTGTTTGCTCCGTGCACGATAGAATCTGCTTTACTGCTTTACCGACTCAATATTGGCATAATGTCAATGTCACAGAATGACATTCAATGGAAAATTAAAAATGTAGTACCGTACTGTAGTACAGCAACTAGACATTGGAGAAAGGTTTATATTATTTAACGTCTATTTTCAAATGATTAGCTCGAACAAATAAAGAACCAAGACATACCGCTCTGAACAATAAAGTGAAGCATGCCAATACTACACCTCCGCTCTGTGCATACACGCTCACATGCACAGATTTACAATCAAAGGCTAATAATTTGAATAATTTTATTATTAAAATTATTAAAAATTATTTTATTTTATAGTAAAATTATTATTCGTAATTATTTTATTATTCGTAATAATTTTATTATTTGGAGGTGAATATTAGTTATAGTATTATAAGCAGTAGTCTATTCAGTGTCTTAACTTCAAAAGGTATGCTGTGTCCTTTTTTTTGGGTGGGAAATCATGGTAATTTTGTGTGTGTTCCAGGGTAGTGTGTGCGGAGAGAAATAATAGATGTTGTACGCTATATCAGTCTTTACTAGAGTTGATATTACAGGGTTGTATTTGCGGCGCGTGTATAGCGGATAGCGGTTTCGGGCGAACTGGCTTCGCCGGGCGCTGCGCATGCGAGGAATATAAAACGACTGCGTCAGCGCCCCTACACTATTCCTCCCCTTTTTTTTAAAAAAACTGTTGGTTTTTTACAATAAAATATGTTACTCTAAAACGTATTATTAATTACATCTATGGCTAAAAGTATTACTTATAAGTTACAATCAGCATTTGGTTTGAATAACAATGTTGTAACCGGATGTCTGGCGTGATCGCGTCACCTGATATTGACGCCTTATACATTGTTATGACTTACAATCTAAGTTTAAATATTTTTACGCTATTATTGCAATGGTATAAGCAGTGTACAATTTATTTGTACGTACAATTGATTCAAAAGGTTGCTATTATTACAAATTCTTACAATGCATTTTTATTTGCTAATGAAATACAAAGTCATTTGGAGGAATAAATCTTATATTTAACAATACTTGATCTTAAGCTAGTGCGGCTACCTGCTTTTAAAGGTGCCGTCTTGACATTGTACTTAATTAATACACATATAAAGTTACGACGTTAAGGGTAGTCACCGTGACGACATGCTCTGCCATAAAAAGAAATTAGCACCCCTGCGGAGTCCACAGCATTCGTCATGGTGACGCCAATTAAAAATACACACATAACATTAATTCACACATTTCGCAAAGTAGCACTTGCACCGTTAAACGTCACTTGGAATTTGGGACCTAAACTTTATGTAATTTGACTTGAATGGACGATGGTTACTGAGGAGCAGGTTATCTTAATAAATGACTTTGGGGTTAGGCGATTCTTGCGGTTTTTGGACCGTTTCTACCCTTATGCTCGGTGTGGCTAACGAACTTGCCACTATTTCCTTTTTCAACCACTTTCGAATGCTTTTGATGATCCTTCGTTTTCCTGCGTAGATTAACAATATGGTGAGTAATATTATGGTAGCTATCATGACACAGCCAATGATATTCAATTTGTTGTCCACTTGTGCAACATTTGATAGGTTTTCGTTAACAATTACTTTTTCTTTTGTCTGATTGGTGCCCATTTTTTTAAATTAATTCGGTGTACGTGGTGTAATTTCGCGACTGTTTTGATTCTTACTATGTTTCAACTGCGATACCTAGTACTTATGTTCAATTAATTGACCTACCTTATAAAAATGCTAATTTCGATATTTAGAGGGTCTTTTGCTTATTCGTCCAGTTCGCGTTGTATATGTTTCGTCACTGGGTTTGCTTGTTTGAAACCTTACTTTTTTCTGTATTTTATTTTGTACCTGTTTGTGTTTTTTATTATCATTTTTTTCTAATATGTTTTTATTTACTTCCTCTGATGGCAATTCATCATCTATCAATATATATGCTGGTTTTAAGCGATCTATAGATATGTTGGCTTGTCTGTCTGGTAACTGTACGCGATACACTTTTTCGTTTCTACTTATGACGCGATATGGTCCATCGTATGGCGATTGTAATGGTTTACGTACTGCGTCATTTCTAATGAATACATAATCACTGGTTAATAAATCTTTGTGTATGAAAATCTTGCGAGGTGACTTGTTTACTCTAGTGGACGGTTTCAATCCATCTATTACGTCTTTAATTTTTTTAACGAAATTGTTGTCATCATGCAACTGTACATTGCTATGGTCATAAAAGTCACCTGGTAGCCTAATATTACTGCCGTATAGCATTTGTGCTGCGGTTACGCCTGTGTCGGACCTAATTGTCGTGCGCAATCCTAACATTACTGTTGCTAGTTCATCTATCCAGCTTTTATTGTCTAAACGTGCCTTTAGTGCTGCTTTTAATGACCTATGCCATCTTTCTATCGCTCCATTGCATTGAGGATGATATGGAGTGGTACGGGTTTTCTGTATTCCCATGATTGACATTAATTCTCTAAATAAATTGCTTTCGAACTGTCTTCCCTGGTCACTTGTGAGTTTAACCGGGCACCCATATCGACTAATCCAACCTTCATATAAAGTTTTGGCTACTATTTCTGCTGTTATTTCTTTTAATGGAAATGCTTCTGGCCAACGCGTAAACCTGTCTATTATCGTCAAACAATATTTAAATCCCTCTGGTGTAGTTGGTAGCGGTCCTACTATGTCTATGTGAATATGTTCAAAACGCTTACAATTTTCAAAGGTACTTAAATCTGCATTGGTATGCTTTTGAACTTTCGCTTTTTGACATCTAATGCAAGTCTTGGCCCAATTTCCAACGTCTTTATTCATATTTGGCCAAAAATACCTATCACTAACTAATTTTCTACTTGCTCTAATGCTTGGATGGCTCATATTATGTATTGAGTCGAAAACTAAACGTCGAAACTTTCTGGTCAAGTATGGGCGTGCTGAGTCGGTTGAAACTTCACAGACAATGTATTTCTCTGTATTGTATATAGTTATACGTTTCAACACTATGTTGTTATTGTTATTCGATTCGCTTTGCAATTTTGCTAGCTCGTCGTCCGTTTCCTGTGCGGCTGCAAGTTCTGCGAAATCGATCGTTGTGGGGCACGATATTGTTGCTACTCTGGATAATGTATCCGCAACTAAATTATCGTTCCCACTAATGTGTCTTATGTCCGTGCTGAATTCGCTAATGAACATGATCTGTCTGGCTCTCCGAGAAGTTTCTCTATCTGTACCTATTTTACTAAATGCAAATGATAAAGGCTTATGGTCTGTAAAAATAACTAACTGTTGACCTTCAACCATGTTGCGGAAATGAATTATGGCTGAATATATTCCTAATAATTCCCTGTCGTATGTACTATATTTCATTTGTGCCTGTGTTAATTTTTTAGAAAAATACCCTAATGGTTTCCACTTGTTGTTTAGCTTTTGCTGTAATACTGCGCCCACACATGTGTCTGACGCATCGGTCATTAACGCTAACGGAGTATTTGACGTTGGATATGATAACATGACTGCGTTCTTTAGGTCTTTCTTACATTGCTCAAAGTCGTATTCAGCTGCTGGTGTCCAGTTAATTTTTGTTTTATCTTTGCGTTTTGTATTTCCTAGGTATTTATTCAACTCTGTTTGATGATTAGCCGATTGAGGTATACTTGCCCTATAAAAATTCAACATTCCTAGAAATCTTCTAAGTTCCTCAACTGTTTCCGGTTTTGGGAAGTCTGCAATGGCTTTTACCTTATCTTCTAGAGGTCTAATTCCCTCTGTTGACACTTCATATCCTAAAAATTCTAATTTCTGTTTACCGAAGCTACATTTGGAAAAATTTATAGTTATGCCGTATTCATTGAATCTTTCGAAAACTTTTTCTAAGTGTTGTTTGTGCTCTACTTCGTTATCTGATGCTATGATGACGTCATCTACATAGTTGAATAGGAAATTCAAACCTTGCAATACCGTGTGGTGCATGAAACGTTGAAACGTTTGTGCTGCATTACGTAATCCGAATGGCATGCGCATAAATTCAAATAAGCCAAAAGGTGTTATGACAGCAGTTTTTTCAATGTCATTTTCCGCGACAGGTATACAATTATATGCTCGGTTAATATCTAACTTTGAGAATATTTTCTTATTAGCCAACATATATGTAAAATCATGAAGACGAGGTACAGGGTAGCGATCCGGTTTGGTGATCGCATTTAAACGTCTGTAGTCTCCGCATGGCCTAATATTGCCGTCTTTCTTGGGTACCACGTGCAGAGGACTTGCCCAAGCGCTGTGGCTCGGCCTGCAGATCCCCAGCTCTTGCATGACCCTAAATTCGTTTTTAGCTTTTACGTACCTGTCCGGTGGTAGCTGTCTCGCTCGTGCGTGCACCGGGGTACCTGTTGTTTCTATAAAATGACGAACGCTATGTCTAGGTGTCTCTTTATATGAAACTGGTTTAGTTACCTCGGGGAACTTACATAATAACTCATGATAGGGGCAGTCATCAACAATGGTTTTAACCGTGGGCTCAGTCGAGTCAGAGAGGTTTCCTCTCGCGCCTAAATTTGTTGCCTGGTCGACTAGCCTTCGTCCGTTCAAGTCAATTAGTAAATTATATTTAGCTAAGAAGTCAGCACCTAATATTGGTTGCTGTACGTCCGCTATCGTAAATAACCAACGGAACGCTCGTCTAAGATTTAGGTCTAGTTCTAACATGTGTGTACCGTACGTGGTTATTTCGGTTCCGTTCGCAGCATATAATTTATACCCGGCACTTTGTGCGTTATTTTTCTTGAAAACCACTCTGCGAGGTAGAACTGACACATTTGCACCACTATCTACTAAAAAGTTCAAACCTGAGTTCTTGTCCCGGACGCTTAGACGGTGATTTCCGTGCACGCGGTCGCAGCCACCCGTCGCTGACTGCACCGACACTAGTTTTCCGCTGGCTTCGACTTCTTCCAATTGCACGGATGTTCACACCTCGTCGCCTTGTTACGGAATCGGAAGTGGTACCGGCACAACCAGTTGGGGTCATCACTTGTCATCGCCTTGGTAGACCTGGAGTTCGATCCCGACCTGGATCTGCTTCTTCTAGATCTAAAGTTTCGCGAACGACCTCGGGGTGTGCTCTCGAGCCTGCGTAATCTGTCACCAAGTTGTCTTATTTCGGCTATCACTGCGTCATCCTTTTTCGATGGGCTTGACGCTTCTTTTACACTAGCGACACTGTGGACCGGAGTTGCGTTTTCTGCTACATTGTCTGCGATCGACGCTAATTTTTCTAAGTTTGCCTCGTCGGATACTGCCAAAATGCTGCGTATAGACGGTGGTAGTTGGTTCTTCCACATCACCCGGAGTGTTTCGTCTGTCACCCTTCCCCTGGCTAGCTCCCTCATTTTTCGAAGAAGGTGTGATGGCTGCTGGTCTCCCAGCTCCATTCCGCAAACAAGCTTTTTGATTTGACATTCATCCGACTCTCTGTAAACTGAGAGTAACTTTGCCTTCAAGGTCTCGTATTTTTTTTCTTTGGGCGGTTCGAATATAATTGATGCTACTTGTTCTGTGACTTCCTGGTTGAGCTTCGAGACTAATATTCGGTACTTGGAGTCGTCGGACATCTTCTGCGCATTTATAATTGTTTCCGCTTTGGCGAACCATAATTCTGGTGACTTGGTCCAAAAATTTTCTATCTTGTCGGTCACGGACAAGGGTGAAAGAACGTATTCTTCAGCGGTCGCTTTTTCTTCCATCTTCAAGCTTGACTTTGTGACTTTTTTTTTCAATAAGCACTGTGGGTTTTCACACTATACCGCGTGGATGTTAGGATGAGTTGCCAGTTCTCGATCAACGCACACACTTTAGGATCACGTCGGGGTCACCAATTTTGTGTGTGTTCCAGGGTAGTGTGTGCGGAGAGAAATAATAGATGTTGTACGCTATATCAGTCTTTACTAGAGTTGATATTACAGGGTTGTATTTGCGGCGCGTGTATAGCGGATAGCGGTTTCGGGCGAACTGGCTTCGCCGGGCGCTGCGCATGCGAGGAATATAAAACGACTGCGTCAGCGCCCCTACAGTATGCTGTGTCCTGATTTGATAAAAAAAAAAATGAAAACTTACGAAGGTATATTATATATATATATATATTGTTATTGTACGTCCGTGAATCTGTTACCGATGCTAGAAGGCATACACTTTTAAACGTTTCCATTTACCAAAATAATAATTATAATTACCATTTATTTTACTAAATAATTAGGTGTTACCTCATATTCCGGTACAAAAGTATTTTCATGGTAATAATATTATTAAAAATATTTTACTTGGTTTTAAATCGAATGAAAAGTGTAAAACCTGATCTGTATCACTTGATACAGTCGAGTTGCCTACGTCCGGTAATCCGTGCGCAGTTAGCGCCGTAATATTGTTGACTGGCAATTTATTTACTACAGCCTGAGTTATTTTCGTGGTGACAAAAGAGAAAAGGAAGATGCATGATGGCCAGGCTCATATCGCCACCAGTATTTATCATACTTGGTTAAGGATAGAGCGTGAAGGTCCTAATCTGCTTCGCATTTTGTCCGCGTCGCGTACATAGCTATTTATTTTCATCATTTTTCATCAGAAATATAGAAAAAAGAAGAAAAAAAAGTATTGGCACTCCGGGAGTGCCGATAGAAGTAAAAACTGGAACAAGATCGCCTTGGTGGATGAAAAATACTTGTATAGAACATTGGTCCGTAACTTTATCGAAATAAAGAGCACAATCGCGTTTACAAAAAATATATAGTTCCGAAACCTTTAAAATAAAAATACTTTCATAGAACATTGATCCGTAAATTAATATAAATAAAGAGCATAATCGTGTATACAAAACCTATAAAGTAAAATTACTTGCACAGAACATAGATCCGTAACAAAATATAAATAAAGAGCACAATCGTGTTTACAAAAATGAGGTGTCGTCATGGTGTCGCGAAATCAATGGTTTAGTCCCATCTCAAAAATGCCCAACGCGCCTAAAGAAGTTTTCACTTCAAAAAGAACGAAAATACGTTTATTTGTGTTAAAACATGATGCAAAGAAAGAACACGAAACAAAAAAGAACAAGTTTGGGGAAATATGCGTCACATCCACGCAAAACGCTCATAGCTCAGCATAATGCTGCGACCCTATGCGAGACAGAGCCCCAGTGCTGGTTTTCAGCGACAGCCGGTGTTGAAGTTATGACATCGACCGATGCAGTATACAACGGGATATAAAATAAATATACAATAATTCTACATGCTTATATAAAATATAAGATTTAAAATGGCAATTATCATAATTTCGACCGAAAGACGTCCAATCTTGGACATATAAGCGTCCAAGCATCGTCGACACATCTATCGGTCCTGTGCTTCTCGCTTATAGCGGATTCTTTTCATATTTTCGCCATTATAAAACTATTATAGACATCTAATTCGTTTTGCTACAAATAAAGGTAGGTATTACGCTACCAAAATATAGCTTCTGAGAATCAATCAAAATAACTACGTAGCTAATTCACGAATAACATCTCATCATTCGGCTTTACTAACAATAAGTCAACAAACAAACAATCGCTCCTAATTAGTCAGTATTTCGTGCGTGTTCCTAACTTTTACATGAGTTTTCACAACGGTACATTAATGTGTTGAGTACGAGAATTACCATTTTAACAAAAATGTTTTTGGAAACATCAATTCAATGTTTATTTGGAAGTTAACTTTAACAAACACGATCTGTTTAAGAGTCTTTTTAACCGATTAAAAAAGGAGGTTATCATTACAATTATCTTGACGTGCCGTAGTCAAGTTAAACTTTGATTCTAAGAATGAATTGACTGTGACAGGCAATGTTTATTTGTAATTTAGCTTTAGCCATCATCATCATACAGCCGAAAGAGGTCCACTGCTTGATATAGGCCTCTCGTAAGCGTCGCCACATCGACCAGTCTGATGCTTCACACATCTAGTAGATTACCGCTACGTTCACTAGGTCATCGATTCACCTTGTTGAAGGTTTACCAACGCTGCGAGACTCTAGAGTGCGATTCTAGAGTGACGCAGCGTTAGTAAGTCTCCAACAAGGTCTAGAACCTTTCGGCTCCATTGGTCATTTGCTCTGCGAGCAATATGCCCATCACTTATATTAAGTCTAGTGTCACAAAACAGCGGCTACAAAAAAAAACTACATGAGAACTGCGATCCATCCCACCTTGGAATCTATACATGTCATACGGAAAACACGTTTGTAGAACTACAACACTGTACAGAAATAATTATAATATAATATTATATTATTATCTACTTAATTAATTTACTTACATATTGAGTGATAGGGAGGTTAGATTAATTATAACTTTAATTTTCAACTGAAACTTTGTCGCCTTTAGTTATAACCAAATTATTTTAGTTATAACAAAAATAACTTTCCATTTTTCAAGTTTCTGTATTTCAAGATTTTCATTTCTGTCGTGGAAAAAAACTAAAATATTCTATTACGTTTAAAAATGCAGAACTCACGCCTTCATTTTAATTTTTTTTCCGTGTCTATTGAATTTTTAAACAAAAAAGATTTTCGGCTAACTGAAACAAACTTTACAATTCAAACTTTTGGAGTAGGCGCAATCTTTGTTAACTTTGAAATGGATCTTGCCAGATAATGAGTCGGGTTTAGGAAGGTACTACGGTTGGTTCTATAGTGGTATTTTCTTCGTTAAATTCCTTCTTTTTAAATTCCTCTGGCTTATACCTGCCACTCGCTGTGGGTAGAATTCCCGTAGGATCTGTTCGATTTCTGGATAAAGTAGAATACCTTGTGTGTTGCACGTGAAAGGATCTCACGCCCGTGTGTAGGGTATTGATTGGAAGAGTTATTTATTTGTAAACAAAGAAATTGTCTTTTGCTAACTAGGTATTTAGTTTCTTGTTCAGCAAATTGCACTGCAAATGTTGCTTTACTTGTTACGACATTGCTCAATAAAGGAAGGGACTACTGATAATTTAAGTATACCTATTGATAATAGAAGTAATTAGTTATAACAAAAGACGAAAAAGTCTGTGTGCAATGATGTTAAATTCAGTTAAATAATATTTCGTTAACTTGAAATAAAATTAAATCGCAAAAGTATAACTTTTACAGTTTTATTTTGTTTGTAACAATGTGTTGATTATCTCGACGAGTTTCCATTTGAAACTTTTAAATATAATAAAGGGCAAAGTATTTCGAATTTATCTCTGAAAAGGTTTAAGTATAACAACACTCATTAACCAATTTCGAGGCTTTGTTTTGAACATGATATTCATTAAAACAATTTAAATTTATTTATATTAGTAATTAGTATCACGTCTTTGACTCTAAAACAAAGTATTTACACATATAATGAAGCATAATACCTTTCGTCTAGGACTGAAATACCTAGTAGTGAAAATAAACGTTGGTCGTGAATTATTAAATATCCAATTAAGTAGGTATCCACTTGAAACACGGAGTATAAAAGTAACTATAATAATTCTGAACAGCAGCATTATATCTGTGGCAGCGTCAAATGTTTTACAAGTAGCTTAGGGTTGCCAAAATGTAAATATTTAAATATTATTTTGTTATCTCTGAAGCAATCTTTTTAATGTTGGTACTTTTATTATAAACTAGCGACCCGACCCTGCTCCACACGGTTTTAATGACTTGACAAACAACGAAATGGCTTTATTATATGTAAGTTTAATTTTAAGCATCTGGTCGACCGAGCTCTGCTCGGGTGAAAATAGAAAATGCTCATTTAATAGTATTGGATAGTTCATACTAATTCCATGTATATATAGTACATACTAATTACATGCTGCCACGATAGTAGGTACTTACTAATTCCATGCTGCCATGTCATTATTCTAAGGTAGCCATCTTGTTCTAAACTTTGGACGACCAAGCTCGGCTCGGGTGAAAATACGGTGAAAACGATTTTTCCCAGATAAGAGACCTAGCTACATCGATTTTTTGCCCCCGTAAACCTATATACTGCAACTTTCATCGAAATCGTTAGAGCCGTTTTCGAGAATGTGGTAACATATACACAAATATTGCTCGTTTAATGGTATAAGATGTATATTACACACATAATTCTTCCGTAATGACTTTTCTAATTGATAGTGAAAACCGTATCAAAAACAATTCTTTCTCAAACATGCTTGAAAATTCGAACATTACTTTGACAACCTTCTTCGTGATAAATCGGGAATGATTTACAAGTCAAATACATGCGAGCAGGCGTCCGGCAATGTTAGTACGAAAATCCATATCAGTCGTGTTTAGGGGCCGATTAAATTACCTACTCTAAAAAATTATAACTGTCGTGTAATTTAAAAATGGAACGAACTTTTTACTTCGATACATGGCAACCAACTTACGATAACTTATCAAACAATTTATTTAAATTTCGATTTGGCTTGCAAACAAAGCTGTTAAAAACAACACATGAACATAATTGACGCGGGAAAAATTATCGTTGTTCGTCATTAATCAAGGCCCCATGTGCGGACCGCGGCAGTAATGTACTACTAATGAGGTTCTCACCATAATTTTGTACCGTAGTTTAGAAGAATAATGAATGATTTCTACCTAACGGCTCGCATAGCATCGGATCGGAAAGGAAACGAATCACATAACAGCCGATCGCGTCCGGCCGGATTCGACGCATACAATCGGCTCCGTACCGTCGCTTGCGAACCTGTCCGTTTCTGCGCCTAGTCAAATAGTTTCATTCCTACCGTGTTGAAGTGTTCTAATTTTTGAAAATGGTTGAAGTTGACGTAGTATTGTTGGCTTTTGCATTATTAGAAGAAGAAAATAATCATAAAACACAGAATAGGAAAAGATACATTTGGATTGATGATTTATGGCAAAACCCGAAAGCCGAAAACATCCGATCGAATACGACGACAGGCGGACGGAGCCGATCGCGCGTCGCAGCATACTTTCGGCTACAATCGCGTGTCGCGGAAGATGCCCGCGGTCAAGCTGCTGTGCGCGGCTTGGTAATGTAGACTTTAAGTACTGTGAACACGATTTAAAATCGTTTAAAGATTGTAAAATCCGTTCCGATCCGATGCGATACGAGCCATTTGGTGGATATCATCCTTAACGCGATCACAGAGACACACAAGAAAAGCTACGTTATTTATAATATGTAGGTGTAGACATAGATACGAGTAGTAATACATAGCTTTAAGGGCTGTGCATTTTGTATTGCAGACAGAGCAAATAAAGATAGAAAGAATGTCTGCACCGTGTATGGAGAAAAAAGATCTCTATTTCTATAGAAATATTTATGGTCTAGTGAACAAGCACAAGCGTTCGGTATTATACTGATGCAATCTCATTACAATCAGAGATTCACTTACATTCTAGGTATTCCATGTGAAAGCTTGTCTGTTATTTATGTCTACAAGTAGGGTGACTTTTTCAATATCATATTAATTATTACTAGCTGTGCCTCGCGATGTCACCCGCCTTGCTCAGCCCTAAGGGTCATAGTGTGATGTAAAATAGCCTATAACATTCCTCAAGAATTGGGCTACAAAATGCTAACAGATTTTTACAAAGCCGACTGTTGTCAGTTCCAGAGATTAGCGCGTTCAAACAAACTGTTTAGCTTTGTTATATTAATTAATTATTAGTATTTAAGATGTTAGTTTAGATGAAGACCATTAATACGCTAGGTAACGCTAACACAACGGTAAAAAGGGCCTTTTAATGTTTTTTGAAAAACTTTTAGGCTCGCTTGCACCACTTTCTGTCAATCGTTTGAGGATGACCGAGACAGAATGATAGAATTATGTTTTAAATATGTTTGGCGTTAAACGCATTTACTGATTTGTGGTGCAAATGCACCTTAATGTCATTTTTACGAGGCATTAACCCCAAAATTCCGCCTAAAATGTATGGGATTTGCACGTTACGTTACCTAGCACCTTAACGTCCACTGCTAAAAAGCATTTCAAACATCGACAATAATTATAAAAGTGTACCTAACGGTGTGTGTATTATTACCAGAAACGAAGACATTACTGCTCGTTTCCATATTATGTTAATTCCTTAGTCGTGTTTTACTACACTTATGGGGCTAGTGTATATTGTTAGTCAAAAATCACATGGTAATTTGTCCATTTTCATTAACCAAGGCCTAAAAACCTAAACTAACTTACGACAATTTTTCTGACATTTCCATCGAGTCACGCTGTAAATCCACTTTATCCTTGTCGAATATATAGGTGGCGCGTTTAAAAGGCACTTCATTTACTTTTTAATATAGCAAGCAATCAATCACCGCCATGACAGGTGCCCAACTGAATGGAATGTCGATATCGCGAGTCAACGCGCTATTTCTTTTATACGCTTTTAGATTTAAAGAAAATGGAAATTGATGACTCATTGTTGAATATTTTTCGGTGTCGCAATTATAGGGTTAAATAATGTATTGTGTAATATGTAATTATGGGAGTATTTACGTATACGAGCTCAGTTTTAATGTCGGTTTTTATTTTTGCGTTGTTATTATACCTACTTTATTACCGGAGTGGCTTAAATAGATTGGACATAAAAAGGGAACGCAGGGCGATGGCTGCGCGTTATGTTCCACGCGCGCCTCAAAGAGATGTCAGCAGAAATGACGGGGTCCGTTAGGGCCGATGCCTGCCGGGAGTGCGAAGAAAACCGAAAGGGAGATCGTGGCCCCCGGCAACAGGGCAACCGAAGGGACAGGCGATGGCTGTCTGAGGTAGTATGCTGATCCATAAATTTGTACGTTATACAACGCAAGTAAAAAAAAAACCTTTTTCAGAGCATACCGGTCAGGTATACGCGGAGGGCATACAACGTCCTGCGTGTCCAATATTAAAATTTATTCCAGGATGCTGTTGGGTCTACTACGATTTTGTAGCGCTTCCGGGATGTTCACCAAGGCCAGGGTTGATGGTTTTCATGTCATTATACGGAAACGGTGCGCTTTTATTCTCGGTACAATACGTGCTAGCTCCCACAGCATCCTGAGTGAATTGTGTGATAGGTGGGACAGCCCATGCTGGCTCACTGGAAACGGCTGCGCACGTACGAGTCAGTCATTTCAATTTTGTATAAGAGCGTGATTTCAACTAACATTAGGTAGTAACGGTCGTATTACTAAAAACTTACAGATATTTGATCAAAAATATAAATATTATTATTATTAAATATAAAAATCTATATCTACGTATAAATAGTATAAAACTTCTTTACCTACTGAAGTTATGTCCATATTTAAGTTTTGGTATAGCAATCAATGCAATTGTGTGAGGTGGAACGGTTCTCTCTCGAGTGTGGACCGGTTGAAATGTGGAGTGAGGCAGAGGGGTTTAAGCTCACCTCGCTTGTTCAATCTATACATAAACTGGCTGATTGCTGAACTCAGCAGTACCATGGTCGGATGTCATTGACGGAGTGTGTAACAACCTTAGTTACGCAGACGACATGGTGTTGTTGAGTCCATCAATTAGTGCCATGAGGCGGCTAGTGTCTATTTGTGAATCATGGGCTCAGGTATAATGTTGGGAAGAGTGAACTAATGCTCTTCAAAGCAAGTGGTTTTTTATTTTTCTTACCCAGCATTTCCAAATGTGTCACTTTATGGCACTCCACTGTGTAGGGTGTCTAAATTTAAATATTTGGGTCACTAGGTCACCGATGATTTAAGTGATAATGTGGACATAAAAAGGGAACGCAGGTCGCTGGCTGTCCGTTGTAACATGCTGGCCCGCCGGTTTGTACGGTGTACGAATGCGGTTAAGATCACGCTTTTTAAAGCATATTGCCAATCTTTGTATACCTGCAGCCTGTGGGTCAGTTATTAGCAGCGGGCGTACAGCGACTTGCGTGTCCAATACAACAATGCACTCAGGGTACTGTTAAGGCTGCCATGGCGTTACAGTACGTTAGGGATGTTTGCTGAGGTGCGGGTTGATGGATTTGATGCTGTCATAAGAAAAAGATGTGCCTCCCTGCTCACTCGCATTTGTGGTAGTCCCAACTCTATACTGGGTGTATTTGCAGATCAGGGGGAGTCTTTTTATCCACAACGAGGAAGCTCTTGACCTGCATCACACTTGATGGTAAGTGATGATCACACCGAAGGTGGAAGCAAACTTCACCCGTAATCCTCAACCATAGAGAAACTGGCTATCTTACCTCTAACTGCCGAAACATTACAATGCTGTAACATTGTATTTATGGCGACAGATTTAGATAAGATGGTGGTCACTAGCCAGGCAGACTTAAAACAAGCCCCACCCCCAACCAAACCGAGCAGAAAAATTTGCCCCCACTGGGAATCGAATCCGACTTCTGGGTCTGAGACAGGTGGTCTAACCACTAAATCACAGAGGCGGCTAAAATTAAACTAACGGTCTTACAAGAAATCTCGATGTGTTGCAAAAAATCGTGATAAGTGGCTCGCTAGCACCTACCTTATAATTAGGAATAATCGTCCATTTAGTTCTGTAGCTAAAAGGACATACCTAAAGAGCTTACCTACTAGGTACTATCGAAGAAACACATACCTAAGCAGTTTGAAAACAAAATCCCGTGCACAGGACCCTTTTTTCCGTAGGTAAGCGTTACTGTAGCGGCCGAGCGCTGCAAGCAGAAATAGTCCTTACGGCGTATAGATAGATATGCGTTTCTTCGATGGTACCTAATACTTACATTAAACTAGCTGCTGCCCGCGGCTTCACCCGCGTGAACCCTAATTATTTTTCTAAAATAAAGTAGCCTAGAACTCCTTATATCATCAGCTATCTGCCAGTGGAAGTCCCGTCAAAATCTGTCCAGCCGTTTCGAAGATAAGCTGGAATAAACAGACAGACATTCTTTTTTTTATGGTTACCTTTTATACATTTAGTAAAAACCTGTTATTTTGACATTAGAAACTGACCCTTCAATTTTATTTATTTTTTTGTACAGATGAATCACTCACATTATAATGTAGTATGTCATTCAGTGTGTCACCCTTCTCCAAGTTACCCTTTAATAGCCGATGATTATGAATAGTTCTCTGGTGTTCTTGACAAGGATTAAGTCGCCCCTTTTCCACTCATGAAGCCTTAAAAAACCGGCCAAGTGCGAGTCGAACTCGCACACGAAACGGAACCCTTCGTGTACCGTATTAAGATCGAGCAAAAAACAATGAAAAAAACACGTTTCTTGCACCCCTTTAATTAATAACTTTTTTTTTAATTATTTATTCTTACAGCGGTAATAGAAATACACAAACTGACGAAAATTATAACTGCCTACCTATTACTGTTCATGAGATACAGCCCGCTGACAGATAGACAGACGGACGGACGAACAGCGGAGGGTTAGTAATAGTGTTCCGTTTGGCACCCTTCGGGTACGGAACCCTTAGAAGGAACTAAGGACTCTCCCAAGAGGATTGGCAGCAGTATCTGTTCTCTCACATAGAAACAATAGGAAGAGGAAATAAATCCGTCTGGTAAACGTTACTACGTTTACTATTAAATTTAACCTGGAAAGTCAAAGAGGACCATAATTAGGAGAACCTAATTATGGGCCTCTTTGACTTTCCAGGTTATCGAATATTGATTCAAAATATTAAGACGACAGTATCAAGGTATTAATCCGCCCTGAGAAAGCATGCTGAGTTGAACTGAGTTTTATAAATAGAAATAATCAATATTGCCTCAACTTTATTCAACAATTACCAACAATCTTAATTAAAACTTGGAACGGAAATAACAGATTCATTCAAAGAATTAGCATTGCCATTCAACGTGGCAATGCTGCCAGTTTCTGGGCACGTTTCCGTATGACAGCGATCCGGTCGAGTACGACGGCACGGTTGGCGCAGTGGTTAAGCGATTGACTGCTACGCTGCGTGTCGCGGGTTCGATTCCCGCACGGAACAAATATTTGTATGATCTACAAGTAGTTGTTCCGGGTCTGGCTGTTTGTGTATGTGAGTTTTAAATGTTTGTAAATGAACCCACAATACAGGAGAAATTCCTAGTGTGGGGCAACGTTTTTATAAAATAAAAAAAAGTACTTCGACGCCTAAGTGTCCTTTTGTTTTTGTATTTATTTGTATACATAGTTAGTTAGTCATTTAATTTAGTACCTAGTGGAAATAGTTAGTTGTGTTACATAACATCACGCCTGTAATCCCCGAAGGGTTAGTCAGAGGTGTACCTATAGTACACCCACATTTCGCCAGTTAAGTTTAAGTCCCATTTAATACGGGGCAGGCCTATTGCCACCAACCGGGCCAGGCCAGTTGTGTTATATTTGTATATCACATTTTAAAGCATAGCAACATAGCAGTCAGCCACAACCCGGCGCTGTACCACATCCGACTCACTGGATCATGACGTAGCGCCATCCACTGGGGAATCACCGCAATCACCGCAAACAGTTCCAACTCACCGTGCGGCACCCGTTTCCGACTTACTGGAACCTCAACTGGCACTGTGAAGCATCCCAAGGTACTCAGCCCACTATCGATCTCCGGCCTCCGGAGGGGAGTGATGTTGCGGCATCTACATCGCCACATGCGAACTACGCATCAAAGACCTGATGTCACACAAAATCCTGATGTCACATAAAATCCTGATGGCACACAAAATCCTGATGTCACATAAAATCCTGATGGCACACAAAATCCTGATGTCACATAAAATCCTGATGGCACACAAAATCCTGATGTCACATAAAATCCTGATGGCACACAAAATCCTGATGTCACATAAAATCCTCATGGCACACAAAATCCTGATGTCACATAAAATCCTCATGGCACACAAAATCCTGATGTCACATAAAATCCTGATGGCACACAAAATCCTGATGTCACATAAAATCCTGATGGCACACAAAATCCTGATGTCACATAAAATCCTGATGGCACACAAAATCCTGATGTCACATAAAATCCTCATGGCACACAAAATCCTGATGTCACATAAAATCCTCATGGCACACAAAATCCTGATGTCACATAAAATCCTCATGGCACACAAAATCCTGATGTCACATAAAATCCTGATGGCACACAAAATCCTGATGTCACATAAAATCCTGGTGGCACACAAAATCCTGATGTCACATAAAATCCTGATGGCACACAAAATCCTGATGTCACATAAAATCCTGATGGCACACAAAATCCTGATGTCACATAAAATCCTCATGGCACACAAAATCCTGATGTCACATAAAATCCTCATGGCACACAAAATCCTGATGTCACATAAAATCCTCATGGCACACAAAATCCTGATGTCACATAAAATCCTGATGGCACACAAAATCCTGATGTCACACAAAATCCTGATGTCTGAAATCCTGCATCGCGCAATTAGTTTACCGCGCGAACAGCATATACAAGCTTAGTTTTTGTTTACACTAAACCTCTGAAAAAAAAATAAGCCGTTCCCTACATTTTGACGAGATATGCGAACATAAATGTAGGGAACAGCAGATTTTTTTCACGATTTCAGCTTTTGTCCCATAATGAAAGTTGTTCATAATGATGAGTACAATAACCCCTTAAGAGGTTTACTGTAAACAAAAGCTAAGGTTGTATCCCCGACATCGATCGTTGGGCAGTTGCCGTCTGGTCGGAGGATTCTCACTTTTCTATAGAGGATGAGTGAACTTTACACCCTTTTCCTCATACCTCTAATATATAAATATATGAAATAAAAAAAACAGAATTAGATTCATTATATATACAGAATCCTCAATCTTTATTTTATTATCTTTGAAAAGCAAAAATTCTATCTTTTAGTGCAACAAAGAGGAATAATAAAGTTAAAAAAAAACACTTATGGCAAATGCTTGTAGGTACGTAAATACCACTCTAAGGCCATTCTAAGGTTATTGCTCTTTGAATAATACTCGTACATAACTATGTACAGTATTTCTATTTTCTTAATATCCTTCGGGAATCATCGCATTTCGAATACAAACGAATGCAAATTTCCATGTCCATCAATTTATTAGATTTATCTTGTATAATAATTTAAATTCAGAACTAAGTACTTTTTTGTTGTTTTGTTTTGATTTTCGTGTGAACTATATAGAGCTGTAATACTATTTTCCTATCCGTCGTGCCTGCGACTTTAGCAGCTTTCCTACCATTTTTAAATAAATTACATTGATTAAAAGAGTATTAACAACTCTATATTCTTCCAAGTCGATTGAGAGCGTCCGGTCTGCACCAAGTGCAAAGGGCAACTGATAGAAATATGACGACTGACGAAATACGAGGTTTGCCGAGGGACATTAAGAACATATTTGTACTGTACCCAGCTGTTGACAATAAACTATTCGCAAGCTCTGTGGTTGTAGATTAAAGAGCTCTAGTACAAACTTTAAACATGCACATTTTCATTTACTGGCTGTCAGCACAAAGGGCAAAGAGGTACAATGTTCTGAGAAATATTTAAAGCTTTGCGAATTAAATGAAAAGAGAATACATGAGAGATGGTTTCTATTTGAAATGCTTTTAGCGGTAGGAGTGTCAGTAGTGATTATTTTATTTGCTGTGTGAGTGCTAAAATATTAATGAATAAAACAATATAATATCTATACATAATAAAATCTATATAAAGTAAAATAGTAACGAAGACTTTTTGTCCGTTTGTATGTTTGTCCGGATATATGTTCTGAATTGGCGCAAAAACGGCTGAACGGACTGGCAAACAGATAGTTTATTACCTGGATTAACACAAAGGGTACTTTTAATCCCGGCAGTACGTTCCCGTGAGATATTTTCCGAAATACACGCGGGCAAAGCCGCGGTCAAAAGCTAGTGATTCTGTAATAACTTTAAATTACGTAGGTATAACTCAAGTCATAATTTAAACATTTCAGTGCTTCTGCCAGATTGCTCATTTTAACACAAACTATATCTACAAGAAAAACTTATATACCTAGTGGTCAATTAATTTGCCATTCTGTAAGGTTTGTAGCGGCATTAAATATCTAGAGAGCTCCGGACATACAAACAAAATGAAACAACGACAAATATCTATAACATAAAATAAAAACAAAACGTGGCAAAATAGCTACAATCAAAATGTCAAAAAACAAACGTATTTTTAGATTATTTGTATAGTTTGTTCGTGCGTTGACTAAAAGTTTAGGATTGATTGTTATGACACTGTCGTTGTTATGTTTTGGCACTCGGTAGCGGTAATAGAAACCAAATGTTTTAGAATATGCGCTCTGAAGTACACATACACAGTAGGTAATCACAGTAGGTTGGCGCGGAACATACATAAGTGGCATATGGCGCGGGCGTGGCGATGGCGTGGCGCGGGTACGGCGCGGTTCCGTCGCAGAAGAAGCGCGCAAACGTTGTCGAAAAGACGTGGTGAGGACGTGGCTTGGGCGGTGGACAGTGGGTGTATTTAGGACATTCTAGTATTTGATTTCAATATGACAACATGTCCTCTTCGTCAGACGAAAAAAATATACAAGCTCCGAAGTATTTGGCGAGTTTGCAAAGATTTCACAGACAGTATTCAGAATACCTTGATAGGAGAAAAAATGAACGAACAACTAAAAGAAGAAATTCCGAAAAATATAACTAGCTACTTCATTAAACGACTTCCTATTCCATTTCAAAACCGACATAATGAGTAAATCTACTACGTATTTTAAAGTACCTGATAAATAGTTGAACTTACCCGACTCGTATAATTTATTTGCAATTAAGTTCCCATGCTTTATCTTGCACGCTTCGGTTGCCATAATCAGCTCGATTATAGTCATACAGTTCTGGATACTTATCAATCAACTCGCAAAAGTTCATATTAAAGTCAATGTCTTCAGGCATTTTTACTCCGTCCTACGCTGTCCCTGTGCGAATCGTCCGGTGTGCCGCTTCTAACTGTGGCGCGACGCGGGCGAGGAAGAGGCATCCGCGCCTTGTCCGCACCACGACCGCGCCACGCCCGCGCCCCGCCGCTGTGTATGTTCCGCGCCACCTCGTTCCTATACATTTTGTATTAAATATGGAACTGACAGCGCAACACACGCGCCATACCGTCGCCACGCCCACACCATATGCCATTTGTGTATGTCCCGCGCCTTTTTACGTACAGTCGGCCTCAAAAAGCCAGTATCGACAAGAATTGTCTACAATTTGTGTCAAATTAAGTACATTGTGTAAAATGTTTCGTTTTTTACATTTAAATGAATTCTTGTCGATGGCGTCCATCTTTTTGAGGCTGACTGTACTTCTTGTATCAAATATCAATATTAAAAGTAAACAAATATAAGTACATTGTGTGACTGCGTTTTTCCATTAGAAGTCAGGATATTTTTTCAATATTAATTTGTTAGTAACAGCCCAGTCTGAATTTCAGTTAACAATAGGCTCGCCTCTGACACTGGTGATATGTAGGTGTATTGTACCCCGGCTTACCCCTTTGAGAAATAAAGGCGTATTATTCTGTTATGTTTACAGACGGAAAAATCTTTTGAGGACAATCTACTTAGTCCTAACACCTACCTACATATTTTGCTGACAGTAGCTTTCCTCAAAATATTAAAGATAAACTTCTTTTCGACTTTCTAATCACCACGTTCTAATCTTTCAAACCCTCTAAAAGGTCAATCTTTGATGGAAGGTATTCTTTTTTGTCTGATTTTTTTCCATAGTATAAAACAAAGTGGCTTTTTAGCGGTCCTTACCCGAAGCACTGTCCTTCCGTCCGTCCGTCCGACCGTCTGTCAGCATGGTGAATCTCATGAATAGGTAGACAGTTGAAATTTTCACAGATTATGTATTTCTATGAATAATACCAGAAACGTGTTCTTTTTCGGCGTTACTGGCTAAAATTGTACGGTGATCCTGCGTGTGCGAGTCTGACTCGCACTTAGCCGGTTTTTGTAACCGCTTCATCATCATCATCATCACTTCAGCTGAAAGACGGCCACTGCTGGACATAGGCATCCCCCAAGTACCGCCACTTCGACCGATTCTGTGCTTCCCGCATCCAGCAGTTTCCTGGGGCCTTCACAAGGTCTTCGGTCTATCTTGTGCCTTCCAACGCTATGTCTTTCTGTAGGAGGTCACCACTCCAGAACCTTTCGGCCCCATTGGCTGTCCATTCTGCGAGCGCCCTACCCTTTGCCACATAGGTTTGACAATTCTTCGGGCTATGTCGGTTACCTTGGTTCTCCTCCGGATCTCTTCATTTTTTATTCGATCACGTAGGGAAACTCCAAGCATAGCCCTCTCCATTGCCCTTTGAGTGACTTTTAGCTTTCTGACAAGGCCCATTGTGAGCGACCACGTTTCAGTGCTAAGACTTTCGTCTTGAGACACTGTGTTATATGGGACGAGAAGATAATGCAATGAGCTTCCCGAACGCTGCCCATCCGAGTCGAATTCGACGATTGACCTCTTCCTTGAAGTTGGACCTACCTAGCTGGTCATTTTGTCCTAGGTAAACATACTTGTCCACAACTTCGAGCGTAGCGTCTCCGATCTTCATGAGAGTGGGTGTAAAATGGGCATTTGACATAACCTTTGCCTTGTTCATGTTCATTTTAGGACCCACTCTTTCGAAGGCTCTACTGAGGTCATCGAGCATTGTACTAAGGTCCTTCATGGTCTCAGCCGTGATAACTATGTCATCGGCAAACTGAAAGTTAGTTATATACTCGCCATGGATATTGATACCTAGCCCTTTCCAGTCCAAAACCTTGAAGACATCCTACAGTGCAGCGGTGAACAGTTTCGGAGAGATGAACGTCTGCCTGTCCCACATCTCGCTGCAGAAGGATCCTGGAAGTGGACTGACATAGTGGCATTTTCGTAGACAGTTTAGCACCTCGATGTACCGATATTCGATCTGGCACCGTTGAAGAGACTGCAGTACAGCCCATGTCTTGATCGAATCAAAGGCTTTCTCGTAGTCCACAAACGCTATGCAGAGAGGCAGGTTATATTCTTCGGTCTTCTGTATAACCTGCCGCAAGATATGTATGTGATCTACGGTGCTAAAGCCTTTACGGAATCCGGCTTGTTCGGGAGACTGAAAGCCGTCAAATTTATTCCGTAAGGTTTATGTGTATAATATATATATTAATTTTGAACTTAGGTATTCGACATTAGAACTTATTGATCGGCTCGAGACTAAATAATAACAACAGCACGGGTTGATCGAAGGTTAAGGGGACTACGGAAGCCAAACGCAAGTTTTATAATACCTAAAGTTTATGATTCACTGCAGTAAAGTTCTTCAGGATATATGCTAGTTATACAGTGTGTTGAAAACATAATAATCTTAATTTAATACGATAGAAAAAAAAAACACGAAAATACCTCATTAAATGTCTTACTAATATCGTGCAATCATTCAGATTTTTTGTCAGATTATTTTACAAGCAACATATTAACGTAATAGTGTTTTAAATTTTTAGTCCAATTAATAGATTTTTTGTATATAGATAATTGCGATATTTTTTTCACTAAATTACCAGCGTTGTGTCATCGCGCTTCTCTTTTTTAAGTTCGTATTACCCAGTAACTTGGTCATGGAGGTCAGATAGGCGGTAGGTCCATGTGAAATACTGGTATTCAGCTGCGTCCCATTAGACTGGAAGCCAACCCCAACATAGTTGGGAAAAGGCTAGACAGACTGATATTTAATATTATAAATTTCGATGATTAATTTTCATTTACATAAAAGCAAATAAAATATCATCTACAATTTAATATCTAGAATAAATTGAAAACATAATTTCACTAAAGTAATATTGAAAAAGCCATCAAAGAAATGTAAACAAGTACTAGGAGCACAACATTACGAAAGAGTCAACAGCACATACCATTTACCATCGCATCGATAGCAATCAATATCTGTCACGTTGTAATGGCTATTAATCAATTATGTATATATTCAATTATTTTTGTTGCTCCTGTCCCGACGCCTGCCACACGCAACTGTCTCATTATGTACCTTAACAGTAGGTATTATGTATATCAACATTGAATATTGAGTAAATATGACAAAACATTCCATTAGGTGTTGTTAAAATAAAGCAGAGATAACGAACATAATCTATTTTTTTTTCATGTGGGCAAAGCGAATGATAGAAAGAAAGAAATAAAGAAGAAAGAAAAGCATTAATTTGGACACAGTTCTTGAAACACAAAACACAAAGATAAAATAAAAAATAATGTTTTAAAAACAATAGTGTGTGCCTCACGGTTGCGCCAAAAAGGTTCATGATAGTCATGATAGTCAGAAAGTATCATACCGTTTCCGATTGCTTTGAAATTAAATTAAATTAATTCTGTAATTCATTTCATTCTGTTACTCATTTAATTCTGTAATTCATTTAATTCTGTAATTCATTTCCTTCAACAACAAACTGACATACTGTCACGCAGTTTGGCACGTTTATAAAGTGTTAACAAGTGTTCAGCCCAAAATACATGATTTATTTATTTATATTTATTTATTTATTTAATTCTGTAATTCATTTAATTCCGTAATTCATTAAATTCTGTAGTTCATTTCATGCTGTAATTCATTTCCTTCTGTAATTCATTTCATTCTGTAATTCATTTCATTCAAAATATCCTATTTCAAATAGGATAACGGAATCATTTTTACATGTCATGTTAAAAAAACTAGATAGAGTCGACATTTCCTATCCAACTACCCCTGAGAAGAAATGGCGAAACAACCTCAGCTGGATTCAAAATAGTACCCTATTTGACTATTATCATGTCTTATGAAGGCAAGAATCTAAAATCAGAAGACTCAAGTATAAATTTAAAAGTTAAAATTTGAAAATCCCCGACACAAACATTTCCTCATTTCACTTCCCTACTCCATCACCCTGTTTACCATGTATACCTATTCATTGAGATCATTCCAATGAGCCCAAACATGATACCTGCGCTGTAAGTTAGTAAGGTAGTCGGGTATCCTGCAAATTCCAGGTGATGCTGCAGCATAAGGTCAAGGTTCTCCAAATATCATTGAAGTAACAAAATACAAAATTTCGAATCGATCATACCTGTGGAAGATACTCACATCTATTCATCAAATAGAAAAGAGCTGATAATCTTAATCGAAAATGGCTGAACCGATTTTGATAAAACATATCTAAGAACCATCGTTAGAAAACTTGCTTTCAAATGAAATAACCGCATTCAAATCGGTTCACCCATTTAAGAGCTACAGTGCCACAGACAGACACACACATAGCGGTCAAACTTATAACACTTCTTTTTTTGCGTCGGGGGTTAAAAATAGGGCTGTTTAAAGTTTTCTAGAATCGTTAAAAATATACAATATTGTAAATTCTTTAACATGTAGGTAGGCACTCCCTCCGTACCTCGGAAAGCACGTTAAGCCGTTGGTCCCGGCTGTTATTCATGGATCTTTGACAGTCGTCAGAAGCCCGAAAGTCTGACAACCAGTCTTACTAAATGGGTATCGTATTACCCAGTCACTGGCTTTTGTAGGTCAGATAGGCAGTTACTCCATGTAAAATACTGGTATTCACCTGCATCCGGTTAGACTGGAAACCAACCCCTTGTTTGGGTGGGAAATTATCAAATAACTTTCCCCCGCTCTGGGCGGAGCGGGAGGGCGTCTCAGACTCTTACTGACTAAAATCCACCCGTGTTCCTTCACTTGCCATGTTGCCGGGGGCCACGATCTCCTATTCGGACTTCTTCGCGACCCCGGCGGACATCGGGCCTAGTGGACTCCGTCAGTTGGAAACCGACCCCTAAGGACACCTAAGGCGAGGGACTCCTAAGTACCTAATAATAAGTTTACTAGTTGCCTATAGCTATTTTCGATGACGTTCCTATTCTAGATAACTCTTTTTTAACTGTAAACAAACTGATTTAGTTTTACATTAAAACAGAGGACGAAATCATTCATAATTCTTAGAATTTTATTCGTTTCGTAAAGGTGGAGACTGACTGATACATTACAAACAAACGTTACGAAATGTTTGTTTGTAATGTAGAATTCGAGGTAAGCTTGGTTACAAAACGACGATACACAAGACGCGGCGAGCGCTCGCTTCGAGCACAATGAAATTCTCGTTTCTCGAAAGGAATTCACTAATCAGTCGACAGTTGAGTGAAGGATCCGGCGCTCGCATCGAGCGGCTCGGCTCACTGCACTGACTACTCTACGTTTTTGTAACACATTACAAAAACTCGATACATTACAAAAAAAACGTTACAAGTCAGTCCCCGCCTTAAAACTCAATAAAAGTTGGGATTTGTTTATTCCAAAAAACCTTTTCCTAAAAATGGAGTTTATTTGAAAAAAGGCAACTTTATGTATAAGATTTTATGAACCACACAATATAGCTAAGTAGGTCGCGTCTACTAAAGTACGTAAGCGTATCTGTTCCTTACTTTTATGAATATTAAAATACATAAAATAGTCGCGCACTATACGAAATCGGTGTGATATTATTAGCTTCATACAGGCCGCCGTATTAACCATGAAAATATATTTAGGTAACCTCTTTTCACGTCCTTAGGGTCGGGCGATTTCGTCTTTTATAGAGGATTACATCATAAAAAGTGTATGCCATACTTGTGCCTACACTCTTTTCACCTTTTAACAGCGTAGGTGTCACCGTGATTTCATTTTATCGAGTCTACCCCATCGGCTTTAAGGGAGGACCTCGGCTAAATAATAACAGCCGCACGGATCGATCGAAAGTTAAGCTAAGCTTACTGTGTCTTATAAAGCACGGATGGGTCTAGATATCGCCACTCGGCATCCAATACCGCGAATGTGACATTTTTGACGAAAATCAGATTTTTGTTTTATTTCATTCTACACGTTCAAATACATGATCCTATATTTAAAAATGATTTTCGGCAAAAATGTCACATTCGCGGTATTGTATGCCGAGCAACGATATCTAGACCCCTCCGTGCTTCATAAAACACGTTAAGCCATTTGGTTCCAGCTGTCATTCTTTGATTTCTGATAGCATTACGGGTAGGGCCCTAAAGGTGGGCCCTAAACTCTAACAGCCAGTCTTGCCAAGAAGTATCGTGTTACCCAGGAACTGGGCTGTGGAGTGGAGGTTAGATAGGCAGCACAGACAACCAACACAGGTGGGAAAAGGCAAAACAAACGAAACAAAACACGCAAGCTTTTATTTTAGGGATCACGTTTAAAAAAAAAAGCTTGTGTGTTTTGTTTTCATAAAAAGAATTGAATCAAGAAATATTTTTTTGTGCTGTATACGAAGGAGTTTTGCATTGAAATATTTGATCAACAGCGTGAAAGCTACGAGTAACAGCTCGTTAAAAAACTTTACAGCGCAAACGAATCGTACCTAACTCAATTTATAGTAGTTGTTATACTTCCCCTTGAATATTTTCGAGAAAAGAATATAATTTATGAAAATAATGCGTCTGGAGTCTTAAAATATAAATGGTTCTACAATCCGTATCAAAAAGCTGTGGACATTTAAGAGATGGTATACAGACCATCAATTAATTTTTTTTATCTTATTAGTCAACGAGTAAATGAGTGACCTTTCGCTTTTCAAACAAAATTATAGTCTATGTCACTCGGAATGATGTAAGGGTTCTAACGATGCTCCATACATCCAAATCTGTTCAGGCATTTAAAAGTTATGGTGGAACAAAGAAACGCACATACATACATACACGAACCCTGAAAAAGTTACACTCTTTTTGGGCAGTCGTGTAAAAACTTGATGTAAGTCTTGCCTCGTTTGAATACTGATATGGCTTTCACGCCACACTTGCCACGCCAGTGCTGCCAGTCAGACGAGTCAACTGCGCGAAATGGATATTGTGATCGCCGTTAGCTGGCAGGCTGCCACTATTCACGTTCCACTATTGAGTATAAATCCAATATGTTACTGTTACGAGTAAACTGTGGCACTGTATGGAATAGTAGCTATAGGCTGTGATTTCAAAAGAGTTACCATCCTGTTGGAATGACAATTGCAATGCGACAATGTCTTTTTGCGAGGGAATTGCGTATGACACATACAGTAGCCATGAAGGAAGTAGCTTGTAATGTTGTTTTTTTTTTTTAATTGTATTCAATGTTTTTTTTTTTGTTTGTAATGTCATTGATTTTTTTTTTGCTATTTTCTGTAATTTATTGTACGTTGTGTTAGTTTTATAATTTTAATAAACTTTTATTTATTTATTTATGATTTCAAACACAATGTGAATTATTCCTGAAATAAATTTTAATTTCATTTTGACAGTTCAACAACATTTATTCAATCAACAGTACCAGGGCGACCGAGCTCTGCCGGGGGTGCGAAGAAAACCGAAAGGGAGATCGTGGCCCCCGGCAACACGGCAACCGAAGGAACACGGATGGGTTTTAGTCAGTAAAAGTCTGACACAAAGTGCGGCTCCACCCAGTGCGGGAGAACTTATTTGATAATGTCCCAAACAAAAAAAGGGCGACCGAGCTCTGCTCTGGTGAAAAAAGAGAATGCTCATTTAATAGTATAGGATAGTTCATACTAATTCCATTTATAGTACATTCTAATGCTGCCATGATAGTAGGAGTACTTACAATTTACATGCTGTTATGTCATTATTCTAAGGCATCTTGTTCTAAACTTTGGACGACCGAGCTCTGCTCGGGTGAAAATACGGAGAAAACGAATTTCTCCAGATATGAGACCTAGCTAGATTGATTTTTCGCCAACGTAAATCGCTATATTGCAATTTTCATCGAAATCGTTAAAGCCGTTTTCGAGAACGTGCGTACAAATAATATTGCTCATTTAATAGTATAGGATTTATTTAATATTAATTTAATCAACATTTATTATATTTACATTGTTGAGTAGACAACTTTTTTGAACACCATGAAGCAATGGATTAGCAATATCCTTCAAAATCATTCAAATTGTGATTGAAAGTGTGTTTACGTAGTTAGGATGCATGGTACAAGTCGTGCCATTAAAGATGACACTTGACGCACCACGTGGTTTGACTTGCGCAGTAGACGATTTATGGGTCTCTTTAGCGGTATGAGGTCCCCGCTGGGGCGTCATCGGGGCGGGGGAAAGAGCGGCGGGAGGCGCGGTCAAGTCTCAACTTTAATGGCACGACCTGTACGCTTGGTATTTGAGACGTATCACCACTCGTGGAAGCTACATTCTCATGCAAACCATATAATAATAATGCACGCTAACAAAACATATATCACGCCTTGTTTTCCCGAAGGGTTAGGCAGAGGTGTTCCTATACACCCACATTTCGCCAGTTGACGAACTGTGCGCAAATAAACGTTTTCTTTCTTTCTTTCTTTCTCTCTTTCTTTCTTTCTTTCTTTCTTTCTTTCTTTTCAGTTATGTTTAAGTCCCGTAAAATAGACGGCGAGCCTATATATTGTCATCAACTGGGCACAAATCCAGACTCCGGATTGGTGCTGTGAAATCCTATATGGAAACCTCAATACAATTTTTCTCGACCCGAGAAACGAACCCAGGACCTCATGCTCGGCAATAGTGCTTGCGACCACTAGACCAATGAGGCACGCTGATATCGTACCTAATATATATTTATAAAGTTTTCATTAATTATTCTTGATACCTACATTATTAAATGCTTCAGGTCCCTGACGCACCTAAATAACTATACCTACAACAACCGACTTACAAAAAAACTACAACGTGAAAAATAATTTTAATTTCGGAAGTCGGTGTCTTTGGTTTTGAATCTTCGTTTTTTGCCACCGACATGCGAAATTAAAGTTATATTTCACTTTGTAGTGTTTTTTTTTTTGGAAGTTTGTTGTTCTTTTTTTTTCTGTAAAAGTTTTCATTTTTCACTTTTTAGTTGTGGTACCTACCCCACACAAATTCGAATACCACTACCTGCTATGTAAAGAACAGTGACAGGAACTTATCATCCACATACTAAATCGGAAAAAATACGTTTTACTGAACTCAAAAACTACCCAAGCAAAGTTAATAAAATTTATATAAGACTACCTCTGAAGTATGACCTACCAAACGAAAACGAATCATCAAAATCAATTCATAATTGGCGGAGTAATCGCGTAACAATTTTTTTCAAAAAATACAGTCGAATTGAGAACCTCCTCCTTTTTGAAGTCTGTTAAAAAATAAGCCTCAAAAAACATTATGTACGTATGGCTATACATACAAACTATCTCTATTATCGATTAATCACTATGAAGCAGAACCCAACAGTGTGCAAACTTCCAGAGTTTGAGTATTAAGGCCACTTTAATTCAATATTTGCATAGGATTATCGAACCACGAGTGGAGCTTAGCAACCGAATTGTGAAGCACTAGTTAGCCCTTTGAACAAATGGGTCAGTTTGCGAATATATGGTTGAAGCAAAGCAAAATATGCGCTCTGAATTTTAATTCGACCTCTTTTGGAATAGATTAACCAATTAAAGCGGTGGGTTATGTGTTTGCAAGTATGAGGTTTAATCAATAGAGTTTCTAGTGAATGTCGAAATTATAAAACCATAAGTAATAAACAAATATTTAATGCTCGTCTTTAGGAACCTACTACGCTTTGAAATAGGCAACTTAGCTTCATCTTTCTGACTGACCGACCCCTTGACAATTCAAAAGTGCCTGTAATTGGTTTATTTGAAATAAATGCTTTGAGTTTGAGTTTTCACTAACACTAAGAAACACCTAAATGAACGCTTTTAATCACCGACAGTTGAGATTACAACTTTTATTTAGACATTCATTGAGATGCCACCTTGCTTTCGTGAAAACGGGCATAAAGCAATATAGTCGATCGCCCCGACTGTGACCATCCGGTACAAAACGTATGAAAAAACAACTTTAGCCGCCGACTGACTGTCCGTTTTTTCATACATTTTCGCAGTAGCTGACTATACGCTTGGTATGAACATGGCTTGAAACAAGTAGTCATTTTTCTGATTCTATAAGGCTATTTTTACATACTGAGTATTGTAACAATGAATAAGTGGCTCTATATTAATTAATGGCCTGGTTAATGGCAATAGGTTCTCTCCGCCCCCTATAACATGGGACATTTAAAATAACAGGCAAAATGCTGGTACAATAGATGTGCGGGCAAAACAAATGTAGGTCTACAAAAAGGACAATAGGTACAGGACGGTGTGATATTACGTTACTCTTCAACGAGTAGGCAACTATTTTATATCAGTACTTATCTACCACTCATATTTTTCTCGTCTATCGTGGACTCGTGGGTGTTGTCACAATTGCACTAACATTTAAACCCGAAATATCTTATAATATCGAAATATCTAGTTGTTTGGTTTCCGTACAAATACCTCTGCCACATTCTACTTATGACATTATTATGTCCCACGCAATAAAGATATTTCTGAAACATCCATTCACAGAACAAAAATAAAATGTTCCGGATATATTTATTTCACTCAAATTTTACCACAGACTAAAATAAGCTCAGTCATTCAAGAGCAGTGGTGGACCAGTGGTAACGGCTCCGACTTATAAGTTGTAGGTCGTGGGTTCGAACCCAGGCAGGCGCTTTACTTTGTGTAAATAATATCATCACCAATGTTCTCAAAACGGTGAAGGAAAACAGCGTGAGGAAACCGGCATGTCCTAGAACCAAAAATTCGAAGACATGTGACATCTACCAACTCGCACTGGGCCCGCGTGGTGGATTACAGCCCACTCCCTCTCGAAGAGAAGAGGCCTGTGTCCCAGCAGTGGGAACATTATAGGCTGATTATGATTATGAATTCAATTTTCACGAGAAATACTTCTATTTTTAGTCCCCTCTCTATCATGAAACCCACGCAAAGTGTGGCATATATTTGACTAACACAATGTAATCTTGTCTTCATCTTTACTTACAGCTCAAAATATTTACACTCTTACGCAAAACCACTATGTATATACTTCCGCACGGTGATATGAATCTTATATTTCCTTCAAAAAGGTTATAGTCATAACAGTCCTCCGGAAAATTCGGTCGCAGCCTGCGTGAATATCACCATTTCCTTAGTATAATCTATTTTAGGGGTTAATGCACGCACCGATATAGCCACGGGTAAGAGTGCCGGTATAGTCACCCTGAGTGTCATAAAAATATACGGGAGTCTATAACCTCGTATAGATACGTACATAAATGTTGATATTATCTTTTTTGACCGGCTTTTCACCGGCACTTTTAGCATCGGTATGAAAGTTTTTGAGTTTTCTATCCACATACAAAGAATGTGAAGCAACAAATTGATGTAAGATTTTCTAATACTTTGTACATTTTTTATTGCGACATAACTATTTTTTTAATCTTTTTTTTTTCTATCGGTGTGATTTAAAAGAAGATGTAGTGACAATAATTGAAAAGGGTATGCTGAGATGGTTTGGTCATATTGAGAGGATGAATGAAAAGTGAATAACAAAATGTATTTAGAAGGCAAATGTGACTGGAAACGCCGGGTGGGAATGCCCTAGAAGGACATACACTGACCTTATTGGTGATGTTCTTCAGAAATACCAGGTGCGTAGTACTCGCAACTGGCGTGCATGTATGACCAGATGTATGAACGTTAACGAAGCAAAAGGAGTATGTAAGGATCGTAACAGGTGGCGTTCTGTAGTTTCTGCCTACCCCCAAAGAAGGCGCAAGTTTATGTATGTATGTCTATGTATTTTCTATTGCAAACGTTCGTCTTGGTGTGCCCATAAAATGGGACCTGTCCTGACATCAAGCAATGGACAATATTGTCAAACTTTGAAATTTTATTTGTTAATTACGTGGCTTTTGGCTACTTGTATTAGTGTGTATATTTGTTTTTGTAATAAGCTCAGAATAATCTTTTTTTTTTTTTAAATAAATCTTGTTCTCCAACTAAGCAATTTATTCACGTATCATCAATGCCATCGTCATGATGTTAAAGTTTTAATGGCACCAAGTTAATAACTACGTGCATGGAACTTAGAAATTCACCCATTAATTTTAGTCATTTCCACAAGTCCAGTGTTTCCAGTATTTTTCTTTGAACCGGCTTGTCCGTGACAGACGGATATAATTGTGGGAAGAAACAGCTGAACCTTACGCGTTCATACCATTTTTATTCTCATTACAAGACATTTACTGAAGGAATGTTTTCACTTACGTAAGGCCTGATAAATACTCCAATGCGTCCTGTTTCTGTCACTTCAAGATGTGTTTTTGAGAAACACTTTTAAGATCATCTGATAGTTTAATGATGTTTGAGAAAAGTCAAGCCAATACAAGTACCTACACTTATCTAATGGACACAAAATGATATCCTTTGGTAAATGTGTTGTAATTGTAATCTGAAGAATCACGTTCCTAAATAAATACTGTGGAAATAGCAAAATGAAAAACTAAGTAAACGTTGCACAATGGTTGCTATTCAAACTTCAAGTAACGAGTACAGAATTTAAGCTTCGAGTATCTTTTTATCGACGTTACAAATGACATTTAAAACCTAACAAAAAAGTATCTTAGCAAGTAGGTTTTACAACAAAATGCAATTAAGAAAGAACCTACTGACACATTATAGGTACGTCAGTTGTTCTACAATAAATCTGTAAAAAATAACTTTTATAGTATCTACAAAAGTTACCAAAGTCACTGACCCGGTTCTGATAAAACTTTTATAAACTTTAGATGACTTCAGCAGACAATTCTATCTTTAAATCGTTAAAACAAAAATGCAAGATAAGGTTTTTATTATTTTTGTCACCCCTTTCATTTACCCCTAATCTTCTTAGTCACCCTTTCATTAATTTAACTTGTCACAAATAAAACAAAAGTTTCATACACAAACCATTTTATTCATACTTTTAACACGATGGAATGTTAAAGTACTGAGCAAATTAAATGCTGAATCGTATCGTTTTACAAATTAAATGGATTCATACAATTAACTTTTGAAAATGAGATCCTATTGAAACCAAAACTTTTTGAATATAAAGCACCGACATTTTAGGCTCAATATAAACCGGTATAGACAGATTCATTATAATTCGCGCATTTTTGTGTGCATGAGCTGGACAATTATTTTTTTGTGTGACTTTGTTTTACTCTTACCAATACATCGCCACTTTTCTTTTCTCGAATCTGTATGATCTACAATGACATGAGACTAGGCCATGCCATGATAAGAATAAATCAGTCAGCGAGATTATAGCGGGACTGACTGCCCAGGGAGATACCCTGTTTCTTTGATACCTATAAATATATCCAGTGCCAGATACTGTCTGTTTTAAACTTGTAGCGTTGACTACATAAATGAATCTATCTGCACCTCATCTATTCAAATTCGAAAATAACATAATTATTATGTTATAACATAATTATTAATATGCACATAATTATCATACTTTAAAGGATAAAATACGTTTCGATGACAATGACAACTCAACAAGTAATCATAAATTAATTAGGCCAAAATTATTAAAATCACAGATTGTTATAGCAATTCTACAGTTGAAACGACAACATTTTGTTAAGAGATTTTCTTCTATTGATAAAACCTATCTAAACTATGAATAATTATAATCATAACTGCAAATTATGATTATCATAATCACATAAAACTGTGGCGATAAATGTAGTCCTCTATACATGATATAAGACCGTGTTGTGAATGTTAAAACGGTAAATGTTAATCTTAGCAAAATATTTCCTATGTTAGAAATCCTTATTATTTACTTCCCGGATATTTGCAAAACAATATAAGTAACGTATATTTTTCGAAGAGGTAACATATTAAACAACTATAAAGCATATTTAAATCCAAGGAATACAACAAGAAAAACAATTGAATTCCAAAACATATCTGACACTACTTTCAAATACTGTCTGAAGTAAACAAACATTGATTTACTTGTGCCATATCATATTTACACTTATGTCAATGTTATATATTTACACATTGAATACAGTCATTTACATTAAACCGACGTACAAAATATTTACAACATATTATTATCATTAACATCTCTCCACTTAACACGACCGAAATTGAATCGGACTTCATACGAATTGTTGCAAAAATTTGAATAATTTTCCTTTACAACGAGGTCAGTGAAAATATTATATTTTGAACTGGAAACAGTTCCATAGAGAATCCGAAGCAATTTCCGCGAAACGTAACTCAATATGCGGTTATTTATTTTATGTACGGCAGGTTTGGAAGGACGTCGGGTCTCCGCCGGTGATGAGCGCCGTGGTGCCTCAAATGTATCAAAGCTTCTCTCATTTTTTGTTCCCTCAATGTTCGAATATATTCCTCGTCAATTGTATGTCTATGCTTCCCACCTCGCAACGGCTTCTCCATTCTCCCATTTTCTTTAAACAAAACACACCACAAAGACTTGTCCTTGTTATCCCACAATAACGACTTCGTATACTCTTTTAATCTTCTACTATTTTCCTCCACCCGCCGCATGGCTATCTCTATTTTAATCAAGTCTTTATACTGGTCCGATACAGGCGGTGTCGTCGAAATATTGTTACCGTCGCTTTTAACGGCGCTTATATTAATTCTCGACAAGTAATAATTCTCATATTGGCTGGAGGAGCCACTCGTTCGCAATAACCACACCACACTGGCAACGAATGTACACGACACTATGAAAGTTAATATGAGGAGAGTTAGTCGGAATACTAGGCTCGGGGACGCACAACTCATATCACTATTTGTTTATGTTTGCGGACGCACTGGGCTGGCTCGTACATACCGCGCCGACGTAGTCGCTCGCTACGACGGGCTACGGGCGACCGCTCGCTACGTGCTGCCGCTACGAACTGGCGTAGACCGCGTAGACGTAGCGGCGTCGCGGCTCGGCGCATAGCCACTGTTTATCTCAGCTGTAATTTGCAGTCCAAAGCTGTATCCAAGCTGCAGATGCTTTCAAATCTCTTTGTGCGAGCTTTCTTTGCACTTTTGTGCAGTCATTGTAGTGGAATTTTTAAATTCATAACTACGACGTAGTCATAATTGCTGGCAGCATTTTATAAAACTGTATCCTTTAGAAATTCTTTGAAACATTAATAAAAACTGTGTTTATTTTTTCAATTGAAAGTTAAAAGTGGAGTTTTTATGATAAAAGAAGTACAATATGTAGGTCGGAGTTTCGAAGCTTAATTCAGTAATTTGGGTGGGAAGGCGTCAACGATAACCATCTCGTCGCTGCTGCAATTATTGGGTGGCCTTTTGTGTCAAAAGTCTATACTTATGTACGAAATTACTAAGTAAATACACATTCGGGGTTAATATTGTATTTAGGTACAATTTTGTGGCTCAATTATTGTGAAATGAAATACGGCGCGTGGATGTTTTGATGAACAATTAACTTTTGATTGTGGCCTTTGATGCATAATGGACGTACATACTGCCCTTGTAGTTTGAGCACTTAATCTATCTTTGTTCCACGAAAACAAAGTATCATTTCTGTTCTTCACAAGTATTTATTTGACAACACACCTTAAAGAAAATCGCCGCATAGACTTTCATTTCATCCATTTCTGCAGTGGCCATGGTGTGCGTGTTGATAGGCAAATTTGCCATAACGTATGTATAAAAAATCTATCAACGTTGCACACTTTTGCTTCAACGGTCACAAATTCTATAGTCAAACTGGCTAACCATCAACCATTCTTATCAGTTGCACTATTATTATCAACACGCGGATAATTTCTAATAATATATCAGTACGTCAAGCGCGGTGGCTCACACTATTCCCGGAAAATTGATCGTTCTGTAACTCTCCATGGGAAAGGTCTTTGTGGAGAAATTACAGCTGAGAGACTCCATTTCCAAAATGGAGTCGTCTCGTTGTTATTTTAATTTTATTCTTTTGCTTCTTTTCTAATGATAGGTTGTTGAATACAAACCGTCTGAGCTACGGATTCCTAGAAGGGCGATGGCCGCCACATGGCGTCTGCAATTTACCGGCGAATGACGTCACTGAAATGTTATTTATGATAGTAAGTTGGTGTTTTCCTATAGAGCGTTTTTTAAACCGTAAAGTCTAACCCCGTTGTCCAAAGATTCAAATCGCTAGATTTGCCCTCACCGTCCTTAGACACGCGAAAAAGTGTCCATACTGGAAAAAGCGAGCTCATACATTATTAAATAACGTTTCAATAACAACCAAGTCAAGTCATTACGTCATATCCCCTAGTGGGATTTATGTGTACGTAGGTGAGTCCGCGGTATCACCGCGGGCCCTATCAGAATCTGATATTCTGCGGTATTTATTTTTAAAAATCGCAGCATATGCTGAGATAGCCTTTTGACCTCGCACAGGTCAATTGTTTATTCAAAAAAAAATTGTTAGTTTTATATGCTCCTTTTTAGTTTTTACCACTGTTTGTACTTCCTGTGTGTGTCCCAAATAAAATATTTTTCTTTCTTTCTTTCATATTGTGTCAGAGAGGTCAAAACGAAAAATAAACGCGACTATCTTTTGATGTAGGGCGAATCTAACGATTTAAATCTTTGCTGCTGCCATCATTTTCATGACAGCCGTCACTGTGGCCGTTATGTGGCGGCCATCGCTCTTTTTGGAAATCGTAGCTTAAGTCAGCAGGGTACCTGGGCGTAAACATGACACACCAAACTTTGCAAAGAGACTGTCGCATTGGAATAAGTGACGGAAACACTCTAGAAACCTCTTCTAAAACTGGAGATACCATATTTAAGGCCACATACATTACACAAATAAACTGACTACTCCTTTTGCTTCATTTACGTTCATACATCTGATCATACACGCACGCCGGTTGCGAGTACTACGCACCTAATGTTTCTGAAGAACATAACCACTATGTCCTTCTAAAGCGTCCTGGCGTTTCCACTCACATCTGGCTCGTAAATACCTTTTGTTAGTAGCCTGTCATTCATCCTCTCATCATGACTAAACCATCTAAGCATACTCTTTTAAATTTTTGCCACTACATCTCCTTTTAAACCGCACCGTTGCATTATCACATCATACTTATGGCTGCGTTCCGTACGTAAATGTCATTCGGCCGCCATTTTTGATGAATAGGGAGGAGACACGTTTGTAACTGTGAAATGATTCATAATATGGGTAGCCAGTCTAACTTGCATTACATAACGTTACATCACGCCATTATTCCCCGAAGGATTAGGCAGAGGTGTAACTAATATTACACCAGCATTTCGCCAGTTATGTGTAACAGGGGGTCTATTGCCATCAACCAGACACAAATCCAGACTCCGGGTTTCTACTGAGAAGCGGACCGGCTACTAACTTGCATTAATATGCCAGTATTTTATTTTGCAAATAGCACTGCAGTAAACTGCAAGGATATTTTGGTCATATTTTTATTTTATTTTCCATTTCTTTGGACTACTGAAGTACTGTGTACTCTCTGGATTTACAACAAAATTACCCTCCATACACAAAACCTACTAAACCATACAACAAAGCCATTAAAAGAAACACGTAAAGAACTCGAAAATTATAACAGAGAATAATAAATACAACATAACCCTTTGGCGCTGGAAACCGCGTAATTTCATACCGTATCCGTACATTTAGTATCGCAGTAACGTTCCATTTACAAACATGTAATACTGTCGGCTTTCGGCCGCGGCTTCGCCCGTATAGAGGTCGGAATACGTTGCTGTACCAGTGTCGGATAGATGTTATTGATTCGATTGTAAAAATGACATTATTTAATTTTAATTAATTTGATGTGATTTAATTTGATTTGATTTGGTTTTAATTGATTTTATTTTATTTGACATTATTTTATTTTATTTTATTTTATTTGTAAAATTTCTATCAATTTATGTTTGGCAATGGGTGTAATTTACCTGAAATAAATTAATTTATTTATAATACGACAAAAAGAAATTATCTTACTGGAACGTACAATAGGCCGCACGTAAATTTGAGCTGGCCTGGGAGCGTAGCACAGAGTTACAAAAGAATAAAAACCTCTGACTTTTCGGATTCATGTACGTATTTTATAATTATCACTCGCTTCAAAAACGGTGAGATATACATCGTAAGGAAACCATGCCTGAGAGATTTTTCTCGACGATATGTGAAGCCGAGTCAGAGGCCCATGGGCGACTTAAAAACTCTGACAGGTTAGTCACTAATCACACGAAAATAAGAAAGAATGTAATAAAAGGCCAGCTTATACTGGTTTTGTCACTACTGACGAACGGCCTACCGGGATAAAAAGTTCTTATGGATGGCCATTAGAACTATTTTATTCCAGTAGGCCGTTACATATACTTTGAGTTTGACTTTGACAACACGACCATGGAGTCATGGTGTCAAAGTCAAACTCAAAGTATTTATCTTAATTAAACCATTACAGGCACTTTTGAATTGTCAAAGTGTCAGTCAGTTAGAAAGTTGAAGCTAGTTGCCCATTTCAAAACGTACTCTATGGAGAAGAAGGGCGAACGGCAAGAAACTCCAAGGACACTCTTTAAATCAATATTTGATCAAGATTGTGTTCATGTGCTGAACTTCGTCCAAATCTGTTTAGCAGCTAAGGCATCATTGATTAAAACACACAAAATTCACAAACAGACAGACTTTCACGATTCATAATATTAGTAGGAAGTAGGATTTTTTAATTTCCTTCGTATAATGAACTCAAAACTTGACCTGTGCTGACTCTTTATTTATTCAACAAGGCTGAATGTTTATCTTTACAAGTTCAGAGTCAAAAGCTTTGTGTGTTTTCTTTGGTGGAAAAATATTAGGTAAAATTGGTTAAGGATAGTGGCGGTCTTAGAGTAATTAGACTGTGGCGGTTGTAAAAAAGATTGCACAATAATACAATTTCGTACATATTTTATCTTATTTTGGCATGTTTAGAGTTTCTAAAACTTATTTTAATTGTCGTAGATGAGTGACCATCTTTACATACCAAGACTTCTCCGTACCTCGGAAAACACGCTAAGCCGGTGGTCCCGGCTGTCATTTGTAGATCTTTGACAGTTGTGATGGGTCGTCAGAAGCCCGAAAGTCTGACAACCAGTCCTACCAAAGGGTATCGTATTACCCAGTAACTGGATTGTGGAGGTCAGATAGGCAGTCGCTTCATGTAAAATACTGGTATTCAGCTGCATCCGATTAGACTGGAAGCCGACCCCAACGTAGTTGGGGAAAGGCTAGGCAGATAGGATGATTTTGACTTTCGTAGAATCTACAGGTATTATGTTGGCTGCATTTATAATTATGTCCTATGAGTCGTTGCAATTATATTCCTCTTCTGATGTTAACCTAAACGTTAGAATAAAATTAACACATAATTGAATTGAAAGCAATTTCATGTTAAGTGTCCGAAAATCCGTGAATTGATGATAATTTTCGATTATTGAATTAGTCTTAGCTAGCTATCACTATTTCAATTAATTTTGTCGTATTAATTACGGTAAATATTTTGAATATTCATTGATTACATTTAGAATGGATAATTTGATTAGTTCGTATCAATTATATCGGTTGTGTCGTCAACGTTTCATCTACCTATTTTTCGAATATGTTGTGACATTATGTTGGTATTCGTGTAAACGTGGTCGCTCACAATGGGCCTCATTAGAAGGCTGAAAGTCTCCCAAAGGGCAATAGGGAGGGCTATGCTTGGAGTTTCCCTACGTGATTGAATCAGAAATGAAGCGATCTGTACTAGAAACAAGATATCTGACTTAACCCGAAGAATTGCCAAACTTAAGTGGCAGTGGTTCTGGAGTGGCGACCGCGTACCGGAAGACGTAGCGTTGGAAGAACAGCGCCAGATAAGGTGGACCGATGACCTGGTGAAGGCCGCAGCAATCCGAAGTGGTGGTGCTTGGGGGAGGTATATGTCCAGCAGTGGACGTCTTTCGGCTGAAATGATGATGTTTGTATTTATGAGACTTGAAAAGAACGTTTAAATTATCAAAAATGATGATAAATGATTTTATTCCTGCAAGTAGGCTTGTAAAAATACTTTTACACGTCAAAACCAAATTAAGTTTTAAACTTGATGACTTCGGTGTTTCCTAGCTGACTACTCTGAGAAGGAAGACCGAAACAAACTCACAGATTAAAGTCTCTTTTAAAGTCCAGACATAATCTTGGTCAGATCAAGTGAGAACTTGATGTAGATTAATGTCTGAAATGGCCTTTTGAGGAAAGAACATACAGATTTGAGTGGAGCTATCCAGTCAGTGCACGCATTTGTCAGTAATCGTGTAGCTCAACTCAGAATGAGAACCCTGCTTATTATTTCCTGATTATGCATTCCTGTGACGGAAATATACAACCCTCCAGGCAATGATAAAGATACCTGCAATTATATTATCGATTACAGGTATAATAATTATCTGCAAAGCGTAGGTTGGATAACTAGTTCCAGCAATGAGTTATTGGGTAAATAGCTAAATACAGTAGGCGTACAAAATTATATCCCTGCTAACCTATTCGGAGAATAAAGTCTTACTACGAATTCTTTACTTATTTCACCTAAATAAAACGGCCTCTAACGGCCTCCAGAGGCCACTATTGCTGTTTGTATTTGCCTATTCATGCAACCTATACACTAACCGATCGTTCAAACACGACGCGTGTTACGCTGACGGCTCCACACGTTGGTCGCAACATTGGCCCGATCGCCACTCATCCAGCGTGTGATTCGAGAAAATAGGATTGGCCAACGTTAGGAATAAGCTGTTTTCTCGATCCACACGTTGGTCTAACGTTGGGGCAAGCGTATGGAGCCGGTATTACCGATCAGTTGCGTGATACGAACTCGGCAATGTATGCCTTGGAACTTTATCATGTTGTATTTGACAGTCGTAGCGGGACATAAGTTTAAAGTAGATTGAACTTAATTTGTTGTAGTTAAAGTATGGTATTTAGGTAGCATAATGAGGGGAACAGGCGTAGTAGATCTAGATTTTATACCATTCAAGGCGATTGGTTTACAGTTAATGCAGTTTATAGGAACGCAGATTTAATTCAGGCAGGAAACAAATATTTATGTTCACAGATAGTTTTTATTGGCAAGATTACACATTGCCGAAAGATAGAAATCTTTCGGTGCGATGTCAAAGATTTTGAAAGGATACCACGCGTGTTAAAAAGAGTCTTTATTCTTAGTGATAGAAGTGGTCATACTACGCGTGCTGGGAAAACAAACCAAAAGAAGGAAAAGAAAACATTAGAAATATTTAAATGTTTATTGCCACATTTAAACCAAAACCCTTACATTTTAAGAGCCAGTATCACAAGTTTTTCTTGTAATGGTAAAACCACTGTCTCATAATCTATGTACTTTAGACCGAGACCATCTCTCCACAGCTCACGTTCTCTATAATCTGACTGTCTGGGGGGTAATCTGCGAGGGTAAAAATGGGGTAATAAGGAGAGCACTGCTTAACAGGGTAGATAGGGGCTAAATAGATATAAAGAGACTTCATACTAGTATTATGATCGTTGAATGCTATTACTGTCATCGATAGTGAGGACGGTTTTATAATTTTATATTTGACGATTCGGTTACGATACGACATTGCAGGAAAATATTCGAAACAGTAAAAGGACTTTTGTTACTTTATGGCCTCAGTAGCCACATGTTATAATTGTCACAACGACGGTAGGCACGATCTTGAAAATAGTATTTTCTTTGATGGTTCTTGTCTCTGTGACAAACGAGTACTCACCGGCGCACTGTGGATCGAAAAAAGGCTCTCGTAGACATAGGAGCTTAAATTTTAAAGGTGTCGGTTTTTGCTTGAAATGGCTTCTTATAGCCAATATCATACATATATATATATATATATATATATATATATTTATATCATAGGATACAATCTTTTACGCAAATTGGCAATTTATATGATTTTTGCAAAAATGATGTAAGGAGGTAATGCTTATATCTCCGGACCGGCGAGAATAACCGTAATATCCTTGCACACGGTGATATAACTATTTATTTATGATTTTGTGGCATACTTAATTTTAAAAAATCAAACAAAATGTTACATTATTTCGTTATGATATTACGGGTATTCTCTCCGTTCCAGAGTTATAAGCATCAGCTCCATACATTATTATTGCAAAAAAAAGGTGTCAATTTGCGTACCAAATTGTACCCTATGATATATTTATGCATACTATTGGCTATTACAAGCCATTTCAAGCAACAAATCCACACTTTAAAATTTAAGCTCCTATGTCTTCTAGAGCCTTTTTTATATCCACAGTGCGGCGATGTGAACAGTCAGTGATCAACTATGAATATAATGAATATCTCTCTTACTTACAAGGGACCTACAGTTTTTTTACGTTTCTTGGTCGAGAAAATTGTTTCATCGTCGGCGGTGGGACAGGTGCCTAAGTTCACCTCTAATTCAATTACCTATTGTTATTATCCTTGTAAATATGTCGTTGGTGTGCCTTGCTTTAATCAATTAATAAATAAGTGATACACTGATATTCATCCATTTCAAAGACCATCAAACTGGAAAAAACTTCTACACTGATATAAATCTTTCGATTCTTTGTGAAATCTGACATTTCAATGGCATCACAGTCGTGTCGTGTTGTTATCGTATCGTATCGTGTAAAAACATAATAGTGAACAGTGACGATGTTTCATCCCTATCTTAATAGGTATAGGACATTATCGTAAAAATCGTTCGATGAGAAAAAATCTTACGCTGAAAAATGAAAATAGTGGAGATAAAAAATTTGTCAACACAGAAAGAACAATACTTTCCGATAATGAAGCGAGTGGAAATTTACTGAGAAATACATAGTGGGTGACTGCCTCGTTGGTTTAGTGGTCGCAAAGCGCTACTGCTGAGTATGAGGTCCTGGGTTCGATTCCCGGGTCGGGCAAGGTGTTATTGGGTTTTTCCATCTGGAATTTCTAAGTAGCTGCCCGGAGTCTGGATTTGTGCCCCGTTGATGGCAATAGGCTCGCCCCCTATTACATGGGACTAAAACATAACTGGCGAAATGTGGGTGTACTATAGGTACACCTCTGCCTAACCCTTCGGGGAATACAGGCGTGATTTTATGTATGTATGTAAATACAGGGTGGCAATTTAGTCACCATCTTTCAAGGAGGTGATTCTATCCGTCATAATAATCAACTTTTATTACCCAATTCGAAAAAAAACCTTAATAAAAGTATTTCGAAGTAGTTTTTCTTAGTAGACTCACTAGCCTGTACAACTTTGCAAAAAATTGGATTTTTTCGTAGTAGAAATAAAATATTTTTCAACAAAAACCTTACGACACTTAGAGAACTACCGCAGTTAGCCGCACCTGTAACATCAGGCGTTACATTAAATAAATTAAATAAAAACAACTGGTCAAGTTTCTTATGGCCTTGGACATTGGCGTAAAGTTCCGTAGACAGAAATCCTTCACTCTCAACAAGATAGTATATAAAACTTCTGAAAGTTTTCAAGGATTTTGTTTGGAAGTTCTGATTGACTACGTTGTAAGATTATTTTGTCAGATTATTTATCACTATTAGTGACCACCTCGTTGGTTTACTGGTCTCAGGCACGACTGCTTAGCATAAGGTCCTGGATTCAATCCCTAGATCTGTTTCTTCACAATGAAATTTTAATAGTACCCCAGTAGTATTAAAATTTTAATACAACTGGGGTACCCAATTGATGCAGCCCACCGTACGTTGCACCTTTGTTTATCTCTTCGGGGAATACGGGCGTAATGTTATGTGTCAATATCATGTAAATGGTGAAGCAAAGACCAGCATATAAATCATTTTTTTCTATTTTGTTTTTACTAGGTTTGAGAGCTTTTTTGTGCTTTTTTAAGGATTTATTGGTTGAAATATTTCTCGACGGCATATGAAGCCAAGTCAGAGGTCCATAGGCGGCTTTAAAACTCTGAAACCAGGTTATTCACTAACCACACGAAAGAAGAAGATTAGGTTTAATAAAGCAGAACCCTAAAAGTTACGCTTTACCTCGCCAACAACAAAAAACTTGAAACTACTTTCAGTTCTTTCTTTAACAGTAAAGTTAATACAGGTACAGCACAAAATGCCAACATATTTCCAGTTCTAGTCATCATATCACATAATAACCGCTTTGACCTAATAAATAGGCAGATGTCGTTACATTTAATATACACGTCTGTCCGACCTATCTAAATTTAACTTGCAAATGCCGTTCAAATGTGTATTAGCCGAGATAACTGCTGTCAATGTGTCTCGTAGTGGATGCGAGTCCGAATGCCGAATGCCAGCGTATTAAATATTCAAGCCCTAGTGGACCGGGCCTATACGTCTGACCCAACATAGCCACCGAATTTTATTTTATTCATTTGATGGCCTTTACGCGACCGATATGTAAGTACCTTCCGGAAAAAAGTGGGACAGGCAAACTGGCAGGTTTAAAGCGGGGAAAACAGATTATGTAGAGAAGTAAAAAACTGAAAATATTTGAATTTTATACAGATTTTTTTAAAGGTATTTACGAGTGGGTATGGGTAACTTAGTAGTTGGGTAGTCAGTTTCAGATTTTGTCCTTTGTAGATAGATACAATGTGGTCAAATTCATAGAACAAAATCATATAAATCCTAACTATGCTAATCCTTACTAATATTATAAATGCGAAAGTGAGTTTGTTTATTTGTATGTTACGCTTTCACGCTAAAATGGCTAAACGGATTTGGATAAAATTTGGCACATGGGTAGACCATGATCTGGATTGGGACTTAGGGCATTTTAAGTCGATATTTCCACGGGATCGAGACTTATACAGGTGAAACTGCGGGGCGAAGCTAGTGTATAATAATAATGACAAAGAGTTCTGACTACCTACATGGTGATTAATTCAAAAGCAATATGACATCGATGAATAAAAAAATACAAAAATGTCGTTCTGGTAATTTAATGCCATTTAATTCAGTTTTTAATCACGTCTCCTAATAATCCATCTAAAATTGTAGACCAAAAGGGTCGACTAATTCTTTTATATTTGTGAACAATCAGTCACGTATTTGACTTGCAAAATATTGCATATCATCATGGAATCGTTCACGAATAAATATTTTAGGATTCTTGTGACTTATATCAAATAATGATTTAATGGCATTCATAAGCATAGATTATCCACAACATATATGGCGTCGGTTCTGTAGCTGTTGACTGTTGACCTTCAAACTGCTCAAACCTTGTCGCCTCAGCTGTTGGTTCTGCAAACTACTTAGTTGTAGCCCTAGCGCTTGGCCCTGCAGACTACTCAGTTGGTTTCCGTGGCTTAATTGCAATTGCGGCTTTGCTTGACTCACGATTGTTATTAGGATTGGCAAAGCTTAACGCGAAAATTCAAGAGCCTGTCTTTTTTTTCCAGTTATTAGTGGTTCCACTGATTACTAAAATGTGCGCGGTAGGTGTATAACATGAAGTGATGGATAACCTCTTTTTCGATGTAGGTATTTGTTAATACCTTAATGATTTTTACAATCTAATTCTTCTAACCCTAATTTCCCTAATTTTGGCGTCAGTTCTGATCATACAGGTCAACTTATATCATTTGAATCAGATAAAAAGTTAGGTTTAGATAAAACTATTCAGCCAAGACCTCTTATTAAAAATAAATTGAAAACCAACCAAACCAAAATTTAATGAATAGGCCACTTCTGACA